>CM060693.1:124009168-126409168 GCA_030686995.1 Artemisia argyi | reverse complement strand
TAATTGGTTTATTCTACACTTTCCACAAGATCCATTTCTACACAAGTGTTCTAAGATGTCTCAGCCACCGAATCACTACTTTCCTCATGTTCAACAACAACAACCTCAGCAGTATCAGCAACAACATTACCTTCCGCACCAGATGAATCAACAACCTCCTAAATACAATCCACAACAACATTACCTAATGATGCAACAACAGCTCATTCCTCAACAACTACCATATCAAGTGCCACTACAAAACACTCAGTTTTCCTCCAAACAACCTCACTGGTTTGACAGAATGTGTGAAGTTATTACAACTCAACAATCCCGACATGAGGCAGGATCACTTGAGACACCTCCAATGCTAACACCTGGTAACTATGTGCAATGGTCAAGTCGATTCTTACGCTTTCTTGAACTGAAGAAACCTCATGGGCACTTCTTAAAGCAAGTGATACTTGAAGGACCATTTGAGTGGCCAACAAGATTTGAAGCTGGTGATCCTAATGCTGATCCTCCACGTCCTCCTGGTGATAGACCCCTTCCAGAAACTGCACTCACTGAAGAACAGAAACTACATCGTGAAGCTGATCAGTATGCAATGGCTTATATACTTCAAGGTATACCCAATCCGATCTATCGCAGTGTCGATGCTCAGAAAACAGCCAAAGCAATGTGGGAACACGTTCATCTCCTCATGGAAGGCACTCAATTGAACAAAGATGACATGGAATCCAAGCTTTACATGGAATACACTGACATCACAATTGAACCTGGAGAGTCACTTGAATCCTACTATCATCGTTTCACAAATGTGGTTAATGATCTGGAACGTCACAAAATCACTGTACCAAGGATCGCTGTGAACTCCAAATTTGTGGGTAGTCTTGGCCCTGATTGGCATAAATATGTGACATTTGTTCGTCAAACGAAGAATCTTCATGATGCTCCATATGGGTTGTTGTATGATTTTCTGAAACACCATGAACCTGAAGTGGAAAAAGATAGAGCTCTACGAGGAGGATACACACCAACATCAACACCAAATTCTTTGGCTCTCGTAGCTCAATCTCCCTATGCTCCACCACCAATGTCAAATCATGCATATGTTCAAGAGCAAAACTACTTCAGTTATCCACAAACTTCCTACTCGAACCAAATGGTCCCTTATGATTCATCTCCACAAGATTCTTCTACTCAACTTGTTCCGTCAAACAACAATGATGCTGTGTACTACTCCAACTCCAATGATGATGACGACGATGACTTTAATACGTTGAATCAGGGACTTGCTCTTATTGCTCGTGCTTTCAGCAAATTCTCCAACAAAACAAACAACCGTCAACGTTCATCTTCAAACACAAGAAATCAAGCTGTTGTTAATGATGGAAGAGTGGAAATTCAGAATCGTAGCTATGGTCGATCTGGTTCAGGAAGCTCTTCAGGAAATTATGGGAATGGTCAAAGGTTTAGTAACAATACCGGGTTCAGAAACAACTCAGCATCTCCTCAACAAAGGTCTGACTCAGTTGCTACAAGGAACTCCAGCTCAGGGAATGCAGTTTGGTGCTACAATTGCAATGAACAAGGTCATATAGCTACAGCATGTCCCAAACCGAGAACTCGGGGTAGTAAGTTTCACAAGCAGGCATTACTCATGGCTCTTCAAGATGAAAAAGATGGACATTTCCCTGAACAGGACAACAACTTCATGGCAAATGTGCACAACGATGATGACATGGAAGATCTGGAAGCCAATGCTGCTGTGATGCTTATGGCCAACATGCAGGAACTTAAGCTCAATGATTCAGGTCCAGTGTATGACACTGACGGCTTGTCTCAGGTACATGACCTCAATGAATGCTTTATTAATGAAATCGTCTCACCATCTGCTTATGAATCAGATATGGCGCAAGTTGTTCCATCTATATCATCTTCATCCTCTCAAAAAGATGAACAAATAAGCACAGTTGTCATATTTGATGATGACACAGTTGTTTCATTTGATGATCCAATTGAGAATGATAAACATGATAATTTAGAACAACATGAACCATCATTTGATCCAGACCCTGACCTCATATTGTTATCTAAACAACTGGATGCTCAACAATTGCAAATAATAAAATGCAACGAGAAAAACAAAATTTTAAAAGAACAAAATGCGTCATTTGCAAGAGATATTGAGTGTTATAAAATTCAGCTTTCAAATCAAGAAGAAAAGATTAAACACGCAAAAAGTTTTGAAAAAGCTTTTCAAGATTCTTACAACAAAGAACAAGATCTTCAACGTAAAATGCAAGATTTAATTGAGTCAAACGGAAAGTTGATTTCGAAACTTGAAAGTGAGAAGTGTGTATTGAAAATGCAAGTTGAACGTCTTCAAAGAGACCTTTCAAAAACTGAAACAGAATTGTCAAATTGCAAAAAGGAGTTTTGTGAACATAAAACACGAAAAAGGAAGTATATTGATGATTTACTTGGTGATATTGTTGATCTTGAAAAACAACTCAAAGAATTTCGTCACATTGTTTACAAACACGGGAACTCTGTCACAACAATCCAAAAGTTTGCTTTAAAACCGAGACCCGATAAAGGATTTGCACTTTGCGATTTTAAATCAATGTTTCCTCACAAAGCTTTCAAAGAAAATCCTAAGGTTTACAGTATTGATCACATGTTTGATAATACAATTGTGCATGCTGTTGTTTTTGATACTGAGGAAGAAGAAGAACTGGAAGACGAGAGTCGATCAAAAATGAGTTATGTTCAACACTGGACACCATATGACTATTCAAAAGCTCCACCTCTTTCTAAATCTTTTGTTACTCAAAAGGATTTACCTAAGAAATCATGGTTTATCGAAGAGTCATATGTTTCATCTCACAATGCAGCCCCTGTCCAAACTGTAGCACAAATAAATGGTCCTTTACCATCATCCGGTGAACTTACACCTTTACCGAAAACATGTCGTGTCTTAAATTATTTCAAAACTTTTATGGAAGACATCGAAATTTTGGAGGAAACAATTGAACGTAATTCTGAAATTAAAATTGAAACTTTTCAATCCGCTTACGAGCGAGAAAAGAGAGATATTTTTCAAAAACAAATGAAGCCAATTGTTCAACACCTCCGTCTCTGTGCTACACGTTAGGATCAGGAACTTCAAAAGGAGGTCAAAAATATGATAAACGTTTTCAATGCTACTGAAAATGACATTTTGATTCAAAAGCAAAGAAACAGAGTTTTGAAAAATGATGCTGATCGACTCTTGGAACAAGTTCTCAATGCTGATATTTTGTCTGTTATCATGAATGATCTTTATAATTCTGGTACTTCTATGCTTAAGCATGATCATTGTGTTGATAATAATTTGTTGAATGAGGAAATTGAGACACTTAAACTGGAAAATGAAAAGTTGAGAATTAAAAATGATGATGTGACAAAACAATTTTCAAAAGAAATTTGTCAACTCAATCAAAGGCTTGAATGGTGTCAAGCTAAAAGTCTTGAAAGGGAATTGAAGTTTCAAAGTCAAAATGTTTCAAACTCTTGTCAGATTTGCAAAAACAACGAGTCTTTAAAAGGTCGATGTTTCCAATACGAGAAAGAAATTGCGGATTTAAAAATTGAAAACGCCGAATGGCAACAAAACCGCGACGACATCAAATATTGCAATGGTTTACTTGAGTCTGAAATTCAGGACAAAAATCACATCATCATTGATTTGAAAGAGAAAGTTAAGCTACTTCAAAAAGGAAAAATGGTTGACACCACAGTGATAGCACCAGGAATGTATCAAATAAACAAAACTGATAAAGGAAAGGTTGTTCAAAACACTAATGTTGATCACTCCACTTCTACAGGACTAGTCTCCACTTCTAGCGTTAGCAGACCCAAGCGAAAAAGTAAAAAGAAGAATAGGATCTTGCAACGTAAGAGAGGACACCTAGAAGCTCAAGAAGTAGAAGACCAACTTAGGAATTTGAATAAAACTCATGTTGCATCTGATTTAGATTCTAATCTGGCAAATTGTAATCAAAATCTAAATGTAACGAATGATAAACCTTTGAATGTTTTGAATATTAATGCATCTTGTGTGTTTTGTCGTAAAAACGTATCATCTGGTGATCATACAAAATGTTTAGCTAAGTCTCTTCTCAATCGTCATAAGAAACGTAGGACACGCATTCCTTTTAGGCCCACTAATGCCTCTAAGTCTAACTTAGGTAAGCCGTCTTCTACGGTTTCTAATGATGTCCCAGTTACCCCCATAGGTGCCGAGAACAAATCTAGGACTGAGCCAACTACTAGTGCATTTAACATTAAGAAAGCAAAAACTAGTTGGAACTGGCAACGTTGGTTACAATACAAACCAGATTTTAAATGGATTCCTAAATTGTTAACTACATGTGTTACTAACCAACAGGAACCCGCATTGTCTTTGGGTTCCACCCTTACTTCTGTTCCACCCGTGTCTTCTTCTGGTGATGCAGGTGGTACAGATCGTTCTCTGGATTGTTGATAGCAGATGCACCCGACATATGACAGGCAATCTTAAACTGTTGAAAAACTTTGTCTCAAAGTTTATAGGAACTGTCAGATTCGGGAATGATCATTACGCACTTATCATGGGATATGGTGACTTTATTAGCGGGAACATTGAAATCAGTCGTGTTTACTACGTGGAAGGCCTTGGACACAACCTTTTCTCTGTTGGTCAATTCTGTGATGGGGATCTAGAAGTTGCATTTCGTGAGAAAACTTGCTTTGTTCGTGACTTACAAGGAAACGATCTAATGTCTGGCTCATGCGGCTCCAATCTTTATACAATCTCAATGTCCGATATGATTGCAACATCTCCGATATGTCTTCTCTCCAAAGCTGAATCGACTAAATCTTGGTTGTGGCACAAACGTCTTTCGCACTTGAATTTCAGAACCATGACTGACCTTGCTCGTTATAAACTTGTCGATGGATTTCCTAGATTCCGTTTCACCAAAGATCACTTATGTCCAGCCTGTGAACAAGGAAAAAGTACTCGAGCTCATTTTCCTTCAAAACCTGAGCAAAGTACGAATCATGTTTTACAACTGCTTCATATGGATTTGTGTGGACCGATGCGTGTTCAAAGTATCAACGGTAAACGCTACATACTCGTAATTGTGGATGACTTCTCCAGATGGACTTGGGTTTATTTTCTACGAAGTAAAGATCAAGCTCCTTCGATGATCATCACCTTTCTCACCAAAATTCAAGTTCAGTTACGCAACACGGTACGAATCGTCAGAACTGACAATGGAACTGAATTCAAGAATCAGACACTTCGGTCTTACTATGAGAAAGTGGGAATTGAACATCAAACGTCTATACCTAGAAGCCCAGAACAGAATGGTGTGGTTGAAAGACGCAACAGGACGTTGGTGGAAGCTGCTAGAACTATGTTGATTAATGCTCAATTACCAGATTACTTATGGGCAGAAGCTGTTTCAACCGCATGTTATACTCAAAACCGTTGCATGATCACAAAACGCCATCGCAAAACACCATATCAAATTGTTCACAAAAGGAAACCGAACATCGATTACTTTCATGTATTTGGAGCACTTTGCTATCCGAAAAATGATCGTGATGATTTAGGTAAACTCAAAGCTAAAGCTGACATTGGAGTGTTTGTTGGATATTGTGAAAATTCCAAAGGTTTTCGGATATGGAATCGTCGCACAAGAGAAATTCAAGAAACCATTCACGCTAATTTCGATGAACTCACCCAGATGGCTTCTGAGCAACACAGCTTAGGACCCGAATTCAACCGTCTTAACTCTCCGGCATCTTCAGCTGAACCTTTACCACTTAACCGCAAAGAATTAGAAACCTTGTTTGCTCCACTATTTGATGACACAATTGAATACCGTCCTACTGAGGTCTCACCTAATTCCGCTGCTCAACCTGCTCACATTCCAGTACCAGACTCACCTCAACAAACTTCTACAAGTGTTGAAAGAGACGGTCCTTCAATTGAATCACCATCAACAGCAGAACAAACTGGTTCTACTCCCTGCCATCCAGCTGAAGATCCAACACCACAATCAGTTCCACAATCCGCAGAGCATGATCCTGATGCGTTCATTAATCTGTTTGCACCAGCTACTACATTTCCTGATATAGCTGAGTCGTCAACACGCAACTTGGATCCTGCCAACATGCGAGATACGTATCAACTACACCCTTCAACACATAAATGGACTCGAGACCATCCACTAGTTCATATTATTGGCCATCCAGATGCACCTGTTATGACAAGACAACGACTTCACACAGATGGAGAAACTTGCATCTACGCACTCACAGTTTGTCATGAAGAACCCAAGAACATTAAAGATGCAATGACTTATGACAACTGGATTGAATCTATGCAAGAGGAATTTCAGCAATTCATAAGATTAGAAGTCTGGGAATTAGTTGAAAGACCTGACGGAGTCTTTGTCATCGGGTTAAAATGGATCTGGAAGAATAAACTTGATGCAGAAGGGACAGTCATCCGCAACAAATCACGTCTGGTAGCGAAAGGATACTCTCAACTTGAAGGTCTAGACTTTGCTGAATCCTTTGCTCCAGTGGCACGACATGAAGCTGTTCGGATCTTTTTGGCTTATGCTGCTCATAGGAATATGGTGGTTTACCAAATGGATGTGAAAACTGCGTTTCTGAATGGAGAACTCCGTGAAGAAGTTTATGTCAGCCAACCTGAAGGCTTCGTTGATCCTGAGCGTCCTAATCACGTCTACCGACTCAAAAAGGCTCTCTACGGACTCAAGCAAGCCCCACGGGCGTGGTATGACAAACTATCCACTTTCTTACTGGCCAATAAATTTTTTAAAGGATCGGTGGATCCAACACTGTTTACAAAAACCTATGGGGAGGACTTACTTGTTGTTCAAATATATGTCGATGACATCATTTTTGCCTCAACAAAACGAAGTTACTCTAATGATTTTGCAAAATTAATGAAAGATAATTTTGAAATGTCCATGATGGGTGAACTTACGTTCTTTCTAGGATTACAAGTTCATCAATCACCCCGTGGTATTTTTATAAATCAGTCCAAATATGCTCTCGAAATTCTTAAGAAACATGGAATGATGTCTTGTGATACTTTTAATACACCAATGGGCTATACCACAAAACTAGATGCTGATTTACATGGGACTCCCGTTGACCCTACCAAATACCGAAGTATGATTGGGTCCCTCATGTATCTCACATCTAGTAGACCTGATATAGTTTTTGCTGTCTACATGTGCTCTCGCTATCAGTCCAGACCAACTGAAAAACACCTCAGTGAGGTCAAGAGAATCCTTCGATACATAAAGGGAACCATTAACTTGGGGATCTGGTATCCGAAGGATTCTGGTTTTGAACTAATTGCTTTTTCAGATGCTGATCATGCAGGATGTTTAGACACACGCAAAAGTACATCAGGTGGATTACAGTTTCTCGGAGACAAACTTGTGTCATGGCAATCTAAGAAGCAGGACTGCACTTCACTGTCGTCTACAGAATCTGAATACGTAGCCATGTCTGCTTGTTGCGCTCAAGTCATTTGGATGAGATCACAACTTTAAGATTATGGCTACCTATTCAACAAGATTCCTATCTACTGTGATTCAAAGAGTGCAATTGCTATCTCCTGCAACACGGTGCATC
Organism: Artemisia argyi; assembly: GCA_030686995.1. Lineage (NCBI taxonomy): Eukaryota > Viridiplantae > Streptophyta > Magnoliopsida > Asterales > Asteraceae > Artemisia > Artemisia argyi. The sequence goes on along the minus strand of CM060693.1, from coordinate 126,401,476 downwards.
ATTGCAAATCCAAACACATCGATCTCCGATATCATTTCATCAAAGAGCATGTGGAAAGGGGTACAGTTGAACTTTATTTTGTTGGAACTGAGTACCAATTGGCAGACTTACTTACCAAATCTCTGGCACCATCCAGGTTTGCTAGTCTAGTCCACCAAATTGGTATGAGATGTTTGACACCAGAGGATCTGGAAAAGTTTTTAAAATACCACTGATCGTCAAACATCACAACTATCTTTGTATAATATTTTGTTTTTCTTTCTTTACTACAAATTGTTTCATAAAAAAAAAAAAAAAAAAAAAAAAAAAACAAAAAAAACAAAAAAAGAAACAAAAAACAAAAAACAAAACTAATGCAAGTATATCGCTTCCATTCAACACCTTGTTCTTACTTTACAAGTGTTGAGGGGGAGTCACGCTTAAATCTTTTACCAATTAATTGGTATACTTGCATAATTCTCGTATTTTACGGATTCGGAGTGTGTGCGGGTGGTTTATTTCACTACACTTTGTCTTATATGGTTTTAGTCTTCATAAGTCAACTTAACGAATGCACATCTCAATGTCAATAGACTTGCTAGTTACTTTAGGGTTCTAGTTAAAGTACTTTATAGTTAAGGGACCAATGTAGTCAAAGTCTTAAAGATTCAATAACTTTAGTTCACTAGTTTGTTCATATACAAGTCCAAGGACCAAAAGTGACTAAAATCAAAGTTTTAAAAATAACTTAAACATACAAACCGTACCACAGTTTCAAAACCACTAAACCCCTAAAACCCTTTTTTCTTAAACCCACGGTTCACAATCATTCTTGCTATCCACGACTTTGATCTTTTAATTGTAAGTTCCCATGAATTCACTAGGGTATTTCAAACATAGGATCTTGGTTAATTGGTTTTTCAATGGTTAGATCTCTCGTATTTGTGATGTCGAGAACTAGGGTTAGGATTTCGAAAATGTGAGTAACCTGTTGTGATGGTTAATTCTTGATGGGGTTTAGTCACTTTACTTGTTTCTAATACTTTCTCATCGTTTATTATCTCATTCAATCATGTTTGCTTTGTTTTCGATTTCAAAATAATGGGTCGAAGTGGGTATTTAAGCTTCTGTGATTAATAGGTTGTTTTTAGTGGTGGGATTTGCTTCAAAGGTCTCTTATGTGCATACCTAATCTTGCTAGGATGTTTCTCACCTTGTTCATGATTCTCGATATACCTTGTTTACCTCGTTCGTGAATTTTATCGAGATTATCATGACTCATGTGTTATATTATTTGATATGTGTCATTAATGGCCGTTGTGATTTGCTAGTACCCATGATACTCAGTTGTCTTAAAATTCTTCATGTTATCGAAATTCATGTTCATGATTAAATATCGAAATCTTTGTGTTTGCCTAAAGAATGGTTAATCTACCTTGGTGACAGACCAATATCAATGGAAACGTGATTTGTGAATGATATGTACGTGTAATCTCATGATTATTCGATTAAATTCTTGTATAAGAATGTTTTCGAGAATCTGTGTTATATCGAAATCTTTCGAAAAAATTATCGAGAAACTCAAGTTCTCGATAAATTTTCATTTATCGAAATCTTTCTGGGAACTCCATTTTTTCGAAATCTTCGATTTCTCGAAATATAGGTTTATCGAAAACTTTGATTTTTGTCGCAAAAACCTGACATAGGAAAGATCTCGATAATGTTTCTCGATAAAAGTCAATTTTTTCTCGATAATGTTTCTCGATAATGTTTCTCGAAGATGACACTTTCTCGATAATGTTTCATTTATCGAAATCATTCAATTTATTAAACTTTCTCGATATCACCAGTTTCTCGATATGTTGTTATAAGAATTTTTTTTTTGATAACATTAACTTTTTTTCGAAAAGAAAGTAATCTCGATAAAAGGTCCATGATGCATTTTTTTTCGAAATCTTGTTTGGTATTATATCATTGGTGTGATTCATTAGTGTTGTGTAATGTGATGTAGTTGTGAATTGTGCTTGTCATGTTGTGCTTATTTGCCATATGCATTATTTGACTCATAACTAAATGACGCATTTGTGCTTAATTGTTTCAAGTAGATATCTGTATCCAAACTCTAAACTGTGCTAACACATAACAAATTTGGATGTTTGGTTTATGGTGATACTTTTCAGATAAACATGGCTGAACACACTGAGAACGTCGCAGAACAACCTCTTCCATTACTCACCTTGGATGACATCACTCCCGAGAACTACCATGTCACGCTTGGCAACAACAACCCCCGAGTTGATTTCAACAAGTTGAATATCACAGAGAAATCATGCAAGATTGTGAAAGATATCCTACTGGCACATCCATGCAAACCACTTCTCACCTGCTCTACTTCAGTTCCACTGTTCTATCTTCATCAGTTCTGGCTTACTGCTCAGGCCAACTTGGATAATGAGTCTTTCACTGTTACCTTAGATGGCCAAGATTACTCTGTAGATCATGACGTTCTTCGAACAGCCCTTCTCATGCCACAAACTGACAACGAATTTGCTCCGATACTACCTGACCTGGAACTTCTTGACTTCTTCATTGAATTAGGATATGAGGTTGATGATGATGAACCTCTAATCAAGCTTTCCAAATTCAATGTCAAGTATATCCCTCAGCCTTGGAGAACATTCTGTTTGTTGGTTGTTAGATCTATATCTGGAAGGAAAAGTGGTCATGAACATCCAAGGCTCGAACACCTGCAAACATTCTGGGGAATGGTGACTCTGACACCGATTGACTTTGCAGTTCCTATCATGAATGATATCGTCTACAGTATTCAGACCGACCGTGTGAAGACTATGATACCATTCACAAGATTCACCAAGCTTATCATTGAACATCTCTGCAAAAGTTCTCCAGAATTTATCAAGAGGATGGCTGATCCTAATGAGCCGAAGCACCTCTTCGAGGACGACTTCACCACCTTATTCATCAAATCGACCACTTCCTCAACCAAGATCAAAGGAATGAGGATTCCCGAATACCTTCTGAATGACAATATTAAGAAAAGGGCGAACTTCAAGTTGTATGATCTGGCTTACAAAGGGGAACTGGAAGAAGCAACTATAAAGACTCGTAGCAAAGGAAGTGTAAAGTCTGGGAGTACCACGAGCACCACTGGATCACCTCATACAAGATCTAAGTCTGCTACAATGGCAAAACCCAAGACTACTACCACACCTAAACCTACATCCAAACCTAAACCTGCTACCAAACCAAAGAAGAAGGCAACTCCTGAGTACTTTATTCGGGATGAACCTACTCCTCCACCTTCTGACACCGAGTCCGAGTTTGATACTGAATCTGATGAAGAAGAACCAGACTATGAACTAAGATACAGAGCACCTGATGAAGGATTTCCAGCAACAGAGATTGCCGTACAACAAAGTCTTGAAACTTATGAAGAAGAGACAAGGAGAAGAAAAGGAGTCACTATCAATGAGCCGAATGATGATGAAGACGAACCAATCGTTGAACCATTGGTCGATAAACGCAAACTCAAAAGTATAGTTGTCGACACTAGAGATGAAGAAAAGCGGCTTAGGAAAGAACAGAGGAAAGCAAGCCTTGAAAGCCGACTTCTATCACACCCTCCAACACCACCACCTATTGATCAGTCAGAACATGTAGGGGCTACAAGCAGTATGGTTCCTCCAACAACGTCAGAATCAGCTCCACAACCTGATGACAACGTTAAGGATACTGACAAGGCTGAAGATGTCCACATGACAGAGACTGCTACTTTAGAGGAGAATGTTGGCGGTCAAGAGAACTTAGCTACGGATCAGGAACATGAATATCTTATTACTCCAGAGTTTCTTGCTCGAGAAGCAGAGGAAGCAGAAGAACGTCGCAGAAAAGAAAATGAAGAGAAGAACCAGTTCGACACCAACACATTTCTTAAGTCATCTTCTCAGCAGACTTCCTCAGCTCAACCTCCACCTCCACAAGACTCTCCACCAAAGGATCCGACTCCTCCCGCATCTTCTTCAGACTCTCACAACGAGTCTTCGTCCGAATCATCACCAGAGCACTCATCACCCACACCTTCTGAAACCGCATCTAAACAGCATTCGATCAATGAACCAAAACAACAAGTTGATCTTCAGGAGCAAGTGAACAAACTCACCGACATGGTTACCAAACTTACTAAACAAGTTGAGGAATTCCAGGATTCTACGCAGCTGATCGACAAGTTCTTGAAATCTGATTACGAAGGCTTTATCAGAACTGCAACACATGATTTTCTCACTGAAAATCTGGTCGAGATGATCACTCCTGAAGTGCAAACCTTCTCAAACCAATCAATGACAACTTGGATCACAGAATTAGAAGTGTTACGAAGAAAATGTTGTCTACTACACCCTTCACGCTTCACACCGCAAAACCTTCTACTGTGGCTCCAACCGTCCAAGAATTGTCCCTCAATGACATGCTTGTCAAAATCTTCGACAACCTTGCCACCAAAACCACACAGACAGCTGAAGAAAAAGGCCTGTATGATGCTATGGTAGCTTATATGTCAAAAGAGTCATGCAAAGATGCTGCTGGATCCCGAAAACGGACAAGAAAAGATGACGATCCTGACCCAAACTCCAAAGGCAAGAAACCTAAGACTGGAACAGGTCCCTCATCCTCTCTACAACCACAAAAGGACTCCACTCCTCCTGGAACTCAACAACAACCCTCAGCTACTGGTGAAGGTCAAATCGAAGATGAAGAAATGTTCATGGAACAAACTGATGACTTCCAAGATCAACATGACACCGATTACCGTGCTCCACCTACTCATGATTCTCATGCTGGTCCATCATCACCGTCCAAAGCCAAAGACAAAGATGTTACATCCAAGTCTAAGAAATCCAAGAAGAAAACACGTCATTCATGGCTCGACAATGATGACAATCCTCAGAATGATTGGCTGACAGAAATGGTCCAAGCTCAACCTCCTCTGGAAGAAGAAGAACCTCTTCCTGGTAACACTCTTCAGTTCACCCAGGTCATTATGAAGGATCTTCACATCAACAAACTCACAAAGGCGGAGCTTAGGAGAATCAATAAGGATGCACAAGAATTCCTCAAGAAAAGATCTGGAAACAAAGTCGAATACGAATATCACATGCAGAATATAGCTAGTGCAATGTCTGCCGACTTTGACTGGTTAAATCCTGAAGTGAATATCGATCTAAGTTCCAAGAATCATGAAAAACCTTACTTCACCGACTGGACCAAACCATTACCGTTGAAAGGATTTCCTGACAAACCGAAGATACCTTACAGCTTCTTCTTCAACAAAGATCTTCGTAACATCCAGCTCACTCAAGAGATATCCAAGAAGAAATATGCTTCCTCACTCACAATCTCAGTACCAGCCGCTAGATACGAAATTCCAGCCATTGAAGAAACCACTCGTATTTTCAGCAACTCCATCGTAGCTTACGACAGAGATGCTCTACACGGAATTCAACATTGGCCTGATCGTCGTCGTCTCGGTTATACCAGCAGATTAGGAGAAACATCATTGGAAAATGTGAAGCAGAAATCTAAGATCATCGCTATCTTGGAGATTCAGCAGTCAAAACGGTTTAACTACATTTTCATGCGTGAAATTGTTGTTAAACGACAAGATGAAAAGAAATACAAGTTCTCCGAAGCCGACTTTCCCAACCTTAATCTCAATGACATTGAAGATATGTATCTTGAAAAGGTTCAAAGTAGAATGCGCGGATTCGATAGAGACGTTCAGTACAACTTCATGGCATCGCTACTTCTTTACATCCGACGACTGATTGTTCAAGAAAGAGTGGAAGATCTTCAGCTTGGAGTGGAAAGTTACCAACAAAAGATCAATTTGACAAAGCCACAATTCTACTTTGATGGTCTCTATGACACACCACAGTTTACTCTCATCCAAGAACCATTTGGTTTCACCTACATCAACAGCAAAAAGCTACAAAGCTTCATGAGGTTCGATGAAGTACACAAATTCTGTGATGTTACACTCAAATCAGTTCGTGATGGGCTTGTCAAAAGGTTGAATGATGATCGCCGTAAGATAGCTAAGGGGGAACAACCTAGATGGAAATCCAGCTCCAGAAGACAAGTTCGTAACTTTGTCTTAAAGATTGAAAAACGGTTATTTCGACGGGAACAGATCAGACGACTGGAAAGCTACATCGGTGCCAGACCATCGTTTCCTGTCAGAAACTTCGAAAGACCAGAACCTAAGTTCACTAACTTCAATGCTCCACTTCCAGACGAAGAATAACTTGGTACATTTGGTCATATTTTTTCATTATCAATTGTTTCATTGATTGAATCATTTTTCCATTATGGCTTGTGCACGCATTACAGTGCACAACCCGATCTTGTAAAGAAAGGACACTGAGGTACGCTTTAGTGCCTCAATCCTAATATAAGGAGCGAAGGCTTCTTATTTTTGAGTAGAATTAATCAAACATTTATGATTTTTCATAATTCTGCTCAAAAAGGACAAGTATTTCACCTCAATAAGACCTAATCACTTGTTGAGGGGGAGCACTTGTCAAAACAAAATACTTTGCTCAAAATCAAAAAATTCTTGGTGAATCTCCCCGTAAGACTCAAAAGGCATATTTTAATCTTAAAATTTGTCAAAAACACCATTTTGTATGCTATTTTTGAGGGGGAGAAAATGAAAAAGTGATTAAAACATACGAAGTCAAAGCTTTGAGTTGTATCATGTGCGAGCTAGACTCAGTATTTACCCAGGAATTGACGAGATTATACAAGTTAGTAACATCGAAAGGACTTATCCTCGACGGGTAATAACATCAAGTTAGTTACTAGAGCTAGTAGTCACCTAAAAGCTGACTATGTATCTCTTTAACTAGCCACGTAAGCGTGTCTCGAAAAGGATATGTCTTAGTAGAAAAGTACCGTCTCGAGAAACTTTCTGTGGACTTGACCAGGCCGGGTAATAATTTTAAGCTAGTTTAACTAGTGATGTAAGCGTGTCTCGAATCGGTCGTGTTCACGGAAAGTGGATCAATTCAAAAGTGCTTGCTCCTCCCGCATGTGCAAATTTATTTAAACACTTATGAGCACATGTGCAGGGGGAGCCCTTCAAAAGTGTACACAAAACTCTCAATGTGTTAACCAAAATATTTGATTATCACAAACACGTTGAGAGATTTTCTATCAAAGGTTTCTTGGCTACTGTCGGAGTTATAAGGTGATTAAGATAGGAATATCCGTCCTATGATCCGCCAGAGCCGGAGGGATCTACCCAAGGACATCACCAATAGTTAGAACTAGAAGTCCTTAGGTATGATACGAAAAAAGGAGTAAAGAATGAAAAGGAGAAAGAAGGGGTTGAAGAATGAAAAAGAAAAGTAAAGTAAAGGGTGAAAAGAAATAGCCCTCCATATGTTCAACCTTAGGGCAGACACCGGGTTCAATACGTATGCTACTGGTTGTTGCAAAAGACAACACCGGTATTGAAGACAAAGTCGTCATGGACCCAGTGACGCAATGCACTAAACCTTCTTAACCACTCAAGTTCTCTTAAAAGGACTTGTTTCATTCTCACGGGGAACCCGCGTAACCTATCAACCTATCTCTTAGAGACGGTTGATATTGAAGCAGGAGACACCTCCCCAGTCTCCGCATAGGAAACCTAGGTGTGCACTTATAGAGTCTAGAGCCATGAGATACATCAAAATCTCTTAGGAACACTTAGTATTTCTGCAACTACTGTTCTACATCAATGGGCATCAGTTGTAAATTATCGAGTCCGTCGCAGATCTTAGCAATCTGCCTAGAACGTTTATGAGAGGATTACAGAAGTATTTCTCAATGATTGAACGGAAATCCTGCCAGGGTCAACATCAAACAGCCCTAACAGCAGGTCACTTCGGTAATCCCACAAGGGTTACGCTTAGTGTTTGCGGTGGTTCCATTACGGTCTACAGTCGTGGAGTGATCCCCAGCGACTCACCCAGTCATTGATCTACCTAGTAGGTCTCGTAAGCTCCTTCGGGAGTATCTGATATGGGAACGGCCTGGATAAGGATTAGAAGGAGTCTTCACAATATGCTGTTGATGAGCTCTAATTCCTTATCCGTAAGTACCGGTGATTTATTGCTAACTGTCTACTCGCAGGTACCTCACTTCCATGATGACGGATTCCACATGCTCATACATGCATCTTGCAATCATCAAAAGCTCCCTCAAAGATCAAAGCAACACAAAGTTAAAAGTAAGATTCTACGCCAAAAAGAAGAATCTACAAAGTATAAAGACCAAAGATCTTAAGTGAATGAAAGGGACTACATGCATGTATAAGTCAGAATTCAAAAGATGTATGAGCATGTTGGAATGGCGGACAACCACCACAGACGCAGGAGTGACGAACGGCAGATTACTTCATAACATAATCACTACAACATCATCAAAGAACAAAGACAAAAAGCAAAGTATATCCATCATTATTCTAATCATTTCTTAAGACGTCTAAAGCTATGAAAGTCAAAGATTAAGACGAAGACGTCAAGCAACCATGATGACCGACCCTTAGGGGGAGATTGTTGGAACCATAGTTTTACTATTTTATGAAGTCTCGGTCATTTGTAATAATGCTAGGTTGCTTAGTTATTATTTACTATCATTTACATTTTGTATTAAGTTTACTAGGCTTAAGAATGAGGTCCATGGGCCTCAAGCCCATACGTTTCATGTAAAGGGAAGGAGTAGGAATGTTGCCCTAGCTCCTTTCCTATAAATACTAGTCTTAGGCATTTGTAAACTTGGTTGGTTATTTGAAAACATTAAGGAAACTCTTGCATTTCATTTTCTCAAATTTCTCATAATCATCCCACTCTCATTCTCATCTCATTTCTCTTTATATCATACTTGTGTTTACTAAATGGTGACCTAACACTTATTCATAAGCAAAAGCTATTTTTAAATTTTTCTTAGGTTGCTGCTATAATATTAGATTTTTAGAAATTTTTTTAGATTTTTCTGTAATCATTTAGTATTTTTTATAATTTAGTTTAATTTAAATTAATTAATTAAATAGTTTTTAATTAGTAATAATTAATTAAAAGTTAGGAAAAATAGTTTTTCTGTTTCAAAATTAGTTTTATATTATTTTAGATGTTTCTAAATTTTATTTTCATTTTTCTAGTTAATTTTTATAATTATTAGTAATTTAGGTTAATTTAGTTAATTAAAAAGTAATTAATAATTAGTAATTAATTAATAGTAATTAATTAAATAGTGTAAAAAATATTTTTCTTTTTCTAAAAATTTTCTTAATTCATTAGGATTGTAAAAATATAAATTTCACGTTCGTAGGACTTTGTTTACTCCCGTTTCACTTTTTATTTTGCGCGTTCGCGTTTATTTGTAATTAAAACGCGCGTTTTTAGGTTAAATTACGTGTTAAAATCATCTGATCATCAGTAATTGCTAATTAAGTGTTTATAAGTCATTTTCCATCATTATCTCGTAGTGTAACCATAATAATCAAATTTCTGACCTTTCTGATCAATCACCCGATCCTTTAAAACGTTCACAAATACAATTGCACGCCTCGTCGGGACTTAACGACCCGGGGATTCCCTAAACTCCTTGGTTAGTTGGTTTTTGAAGTTTGACTTGGTTGACCATCCTCTGGTGAACTTAGTTGACCATTCAGAACCAATCAAAATTTGGCGCCGCTGCCGGGGAGGCTGCTGCGTATCTGCACACGTTCTTTAAGATTAGTGGTTTTTCACACATCACTGTATAAACTCACCCACTTTTTGTAAATCTCAATCATAGACAAAAACGTCATTAACACTTTTCCTAAAGTGTTAACAACACCAAAAAAATAAAAAAAAAACAAACAAAACAAACAAAACAGATCGTTACGTTTTCTATATCGGGTTTCTTTTAAGGTGATTCTTAAAGAAATACGATTTTGGTAAACGAAATGATACCAAAAATATTGTCCAAACGTTTTTTTCACCCATTCACAAAAACCCAAAAACATTCGTCTTTTCTTGTGAATAATTCTACATAAAAATAAACCGTCGCAAACCAAGACAGAACACCTACTAACTGGGGGTGTGAACATAATAAGTTCCCAAACGAAAGATTAAAACTTGCCTTTGTATCCATGTAGGTGGTGTACCTTTCTTAAAGAAGCCACTTACTTGCGATTATTGGTTTAAGTTCACTGTGGTTTTGCCTCAACTTTGTTTTGATTGATTTTTGGTTACTAGTGCATGCGCACCCGCTCTTCTAGGTCTACTAGCCCATTACGTGAGCTTGTACGAAAACCTAGAAGACCTCGTAGTCCGCACCAACAGTCGGATCTGAGATCCGTACTGTTTCCACTCCAGCTGTCACCATGGCGGAAGACCGCCCTATGTGTGAGCTTCTCCAAGCACCCATCGAGGGTTACGGAGATGCTATTGTTGTCCCAGCCATCGTGGCTGATAGTTTTGAGGTCAAAACCGGGTTACTTAATCTTGTAACCTCAAGTCAGTTTTACGGTTTTGAGAGGGACGATCCTCATGCTCATATTCGATGGTTCAATAAAATCACATCGACCATCAAGTACAAGAATATCCCGTGTGAAGCAATTAAGCTTCTTCTCTTCCCATTCTCCCTCGAGGGTCAAGCCCGGATTTGGCTTGAGAAACAACCCCCTCGATCTATTGAGACATGGGAGGATCTGGTAAAAAAGTTTGTGAATGAATTCTTCCCACCTTCTAAGACCACGAGTCTTAAAAACGAGATCACCAAGTTCACTCAGAAATATGATGAATCATTTGGTGAAGCGTGGGACCGTTTCAAAGAATTACTTCGCAAGTGTCCACATCATGGTTTCTCCGAGTTGATGCAACTCGATACTTTCTACAATGGCGTGAGCCAAGTTGATCAGGATTCTCTCAATGCCTCCGCGGGAGGTAACTTTTTGAGTAGAACCACTAAAGAAGCCTTAGCAATCATCGAGAACAAGTCTAAGGTTCACTCTACACGAAGCAAGCCGGTTGTTTCACAAATTAGTGCGGGTCCTTCCACTTCATCTCCTTCGAGTCAGTCTAGCACCGATGCTAAGATTGACAAGCTTACTGAGGCTATTCAAGCTTTGGTTCTCGCCCAGACTAAGAAAGTTTCATTTCCACAACATCCTTCACCTGCTGAGGTTAAGAAAGTGGAAGTCTGTGTAACTTGTGGTGGGCCGCATGCCTACTACAATTGCACAGCTACTGATGGTTCTCCGTTTGAAGCTCATGATGTAGTCGGGTCATCTAATCAAGGAGGCAATCAATATCGCCCTCCTATGGACCCGAACTACCGACCTAATCATTATCCTGGACCTCCTGGTTTTCATCAAAACCAAAATGTCCAAAACCGTGGCCAGAATCAAAACAGAGGAAACCAAGGTTTTCAAAACCAATGTAACTTCAACCAAGGTCATGGTTTTCAGAATCAAAACCAAGGTTTCCAAAATCAAGGTTTCCAACAAAATCAAGGAAACTTTAATCGAAACCAAGGTCAGGGTAATTTCAATCCCGGGTATTTTCATGGAAACAACAACCCTAATCAGGGTAATTTTCAAAATCAAGGCCCCAATCAGAACAATCGTGCTCAAAATTTTAACAACCAAAATCAAGCCATTGTTCCTACTGGGCCTTCATCCGACGATTTGTTAAAACAATTCATGAAGTCCCAAGAAGAGATGAACAAGTTGTTGGTTAGCCAGATTTCTGAAATTAAGAAGTCTTTAAATGAACGACCCTCGGGCTCAGGAACACTTCCGAGCAATACGATCGCTAACCCGAGGGGCGATGCTAAGGCGATCACAACTAGAAGTGGTGCTTCCTATGATGAACCCGCGATTCCTACTACCTCTTCTTCCTCTCCTCCAAAGGTAGTGAATCGTGAACCTGAGGTGACAAAGGACAAGGTGCAAACTCCTAGCCCACGAAGTACCGCACACGTCCAACCTCAGGTTATTCCAGAAACCAGATGCAAGCCTGGAGTTGTCTTTGAACCACCTGAAACTCCAGTGGACAACCCTAAATCCAAAACTTCTATCCCTTACCCATCACGTCTCAATAAACAGAAGCTCCGCGAAAAAGCTAGTCACCAAATGGATAAATTTTTCCAAATCTTTCAAGATTTGCATTTTGACATTAGCTTCGCGGATGCTATCCTCTTGATGCCCAAGTTTGCATCAACAATCAAGAATCTGTTAAGTAATAAGGAAAAACTCTTTGAGATGGCTAGAACTCCCTTGAATGAGAATTGCTCAGCAGTTCTCTTGAAAAAGCTTCCTGAAAAGCTTGGAGATCCCGGAAAGTTTCTAATTCCTTGTATTTTTCCGGGAATGGTTGAATGCTTCACCTTGGCCGATCTTGGTGCTAGCATTAACCTGATGCCATATTCTGTGTGGAAGAAATTATCTCTTCCCGAACTTACTCCCACATGCATGACTTTAGCGCTTGCTGATCGATCGATTTCTCGTCCTCTTGGCATAGCCGAGGATGTATTCGTTAAAGTGGGAAAGTTCCATTTTCCAGCGGATTTTGTGATTGTTGACTTTGATGCCGATTCAAGGGTCCCTCTCATTCTTGGAAGGGGATTCCTTAGAACTGGGGGTGCTCTTATCGATGTATTTGAGCAAGAGATCACATTGCGTGTTGGAACTGAAGCAATCACCTTTAACCTTGATCAAACATCGAGGTACTCCTCCAATTATGACTCTGAATCGGTAAACCGAATAGATGTCATCGATGTTGCGGCTGAGGAGTACGCTCAAGAGGTTTTAGGTTTCGTTGATGATTCTACGAGTGAAAATTTCACTACGTCTTCTTATCCCATCATTGCTAATTCTGCTCCTTCCCTCACTCCGTTTGAGGGAAGTGACTTCATCTTAGAAGAGATTGAGTCCTTTCTTAAAAGTGATTCGATTCCCGATGGAATCGATAACCAAGAGATTGACCCAGAGAGGGATATTCTTCTCCTTGAGAAATTGTTAAACGAAGATCCCTCTCCTCTTCCCGTTCTACCACAACAACTTCATAATCAGGAGATCAAATATGTTGAGGAAACTGATGATTTTCCTGAGGTCGAGCTTAAGGACTTGCCGCCTCATCTTGAATACGCATTTCTTGAGGGTGATGATAAATTACCCGTCATAATTGCTAAGGATTTAAGTGATGAGGAAAAAGCTGCTCTAATAAAGGTTTTGAAGTCACATAAACAAGCAATTGCTTGGCGTCTCTCCGACATAAAGGGCATTGACCCTGAATTCTGTACACATAAGATTTTAATGGAGGACGACATCAAACCGGCAGTCCAACAACAAAGAAGGGTGAATCCAAAAATTCATGAGGTAATCAAACAAGAAGTTTTAAAACTCCTTGATGCCGGATTGATTTACCCTATCTCGGACAGTCCTTGGGTGAGCCCAATTCACTGCGTTCCAAAAAAGGGTGGCATTACTGTTGTCACAAATGAGGAAAATGAGTTGATTCCAACTCGTTTGGTTACGGGGTGGTGTGTCTGTATTGATTATCGCAAGTTAAATGACGCCACCCGTAAGGATCATTTTCCTCTACCCTTTATGGATCAGATGCTCGAGAGATTAGCGGGGAATGAGTACTATTGCTTCCTCGATGGTTTCTCGGGTTACTTTCAGATTCCCATTGATCCGCAAGATCAAGAAAAGACCACGTTCACGTGCCCCTATGGAACTTTTGCGTATAAACGTATGCCATTTGGCTTATGTAATGCTCCGGGCACGTTTCAACGATGTATGATGGCCATATTTTCCGACATGATCGGGAAAACTATGGAGGTCTTCATGGACGATTTTTCGGTCATTGGGGATTCGTTTCAAACATGTCTCTCCCATTTAGACAACATGCTTAAACGTTGTGAAGACACAAGGTTATGTCTAAATTGGGAGAAAAGTCACTTTATGGTCAAAGAGGGCATTGTCCTCGGCCATAAAATTTCAAAGAGTGGGATTGAGGTCGACAAAGCCAAAGTTGATGTCATAGCAAAATTACCTCATCCCACTACCGTCAAAGGTATTAGGAGCTTTTTGGGTCATGCCGGTTTTTACCGTAGGTTCATTCAAGATTTTTCTAAAATCGCCCGGCCTATGACCCATCTCCTCGAGAAGGATGCTCCTTTTATCTTCTCTCCCGTGTGCAACGAAACCTTTGAAACATTAAAGAAAAGGCTTACCGAGGCACCGATTCTTGTTGCCCCCGATTGGGACTTGCCCTTTGAGCTCATGTGTGATGCGAGTGATTATGCTATTGGGGCAGTCTTGGGGCAACGTAAAACAAAACACTTTCAGCCTATACACTATGCAAGCAAAACTATGACCGAGGCTCAAAGTCATTACACCACCACTGAAAAAGAATTATTAGCTGTGGTGTATGCCTTTGAGAAATTTCGGCCATACTTGATATTGACCAAGTGCATAGTGTATACGGATCACTCGGCTTTGAAGTACCTCGTTGCAAAACAAGATGCAAAGCCGAGACTACTCCGTTGGGTTCTCCTCCTACAAGAATTTGATATCATAATTCGTGATAAAAAAGGAGCTGAGAACCTAGCTGCTGATCATCTCTCCCGATTGGAGAACCCCCATCAAGATGTCTTCGAAAAGAAGGAAATAAATGAAACCTTCCCTCTCGAGACACTCAATGCGGTTGCCTTTCGTGGAGATTCTATTACCCCATGGTTTGCCGATTTCGCAAACTACCATGCGGGTAATTTTGTGGTGAAAGGGATGTCGTCCCAACAGAAGAATAAATTCTTCAAGGATGTCAAACATTATTTCTGGGACGACCCCTACTTGTTTAAGATCTGTGCGGATCAAGTCATCCGGCGGTGTGTTTATGGCCAAGAAGCCTCTGAAATGCTAAAGGCTTGCCATGCTGGTCCCACGGGGGGCCATCATAATCCAAACTACACCGCCAAAAAGGTGTTTGATTCCGGGTTCTACTGGCCCACAATCTATAAGGATGCCCAGGAATTAGTCAAATCCTGTGACGCTTGTCAACGTCACGGGAACATTTCACAAAAGAATGAAATGCCACAAAATGCAATCCAAGTTTGTGAAATCTTTGACGTATGGGGCATCGCCTTTATGGGGCCATTTCCATCATCTCACGGAAATAAGTACATACTCGTGGCTGTTGACTATTTGTCAAAATGGGTTGAAGCCAAAGCTTTACCCACCAATGATGCCCGAGTAGTCGTGAAATTTTTGAAAGCTCTTTTTGCTAGATTTGGAACTCCACGTGCTATAATTAGCGATCGTGGTACGCATTTTTGCAATGACAAATTCGACAAAGTCATGCAAAAGTATGGTGTAACTCACCGTCTTTCTACTGCGTACCACCCTCAAACAAGTGGACAAGTAGAAGTTTCCAATCGAGGCATTAAGAGAATATTGGAAAGAACTGTAGGTGAGAATCGTGCATCGTGGTCGGATAAGTTAGATGATGCACTTTGGGCTTTCCGTACGGTGTATAAAACACCCATTGGGTGTACGCCATACAAGCTTGTGTACGGGAAAGCGTGCCATCTGCCGATCGAGCTTGAGCATAAAGCCTATTGGGCCCTCAAGCATGCCAATTTTGACCTAAAAACGGCGGGTGGTCACAGGAAAGTTCAACTGAATGAATTAAATGAACTTCGTGATCAAGCTTACGAGAACTCTTTGATCTATAAAGAAAAGACAAAGAAGATTCATGACTCAAAAATCAAGAACCGCGTTTTCAACGTTGGTGACCGAGTCCTTCTTTTCAATTCTAGACTCAAGATCTTCTCGGGAAAGCTTAAAACCCGATGGACTGGTCCATTCACTATCGCAAAAGTTTACCCTTATGGCACCGTCGAATTATCTCAAAATGACGGTCCTAATTTCAAAGTGAATGTACATCGGCTGAAACACTACTTTGGAGAGGACATACCATCCATGGTTGTCCCGGATCTCCAAACGTTCCCCAAGGACAATTAAATTCGGGGATCGAGTCAAGCTAGCGACTCGGTGAACAAAAATTAGCAACATATATGGGTTTTCACCCGTATCTCTGATTTCTTTCTACTTTCTACCACCCTAGTGTGGGGGAATGGCCAACCCCCCGCTATTTGAAAAATGTATATATGTATATAAAGTTTCATCAAAAAAAAATGTGTGATTGTTTGTACAGATTAATAAAGTGAAATACAAAACGATTCCCCGCAGTTAGTTTTTAATATTATCTTTTTACGTTCAAGGATTCGGCATAATAGCCGGGACTTTGAATATTGAGGACAATATTCAATTCTAAGTGTGGGGGAGGGGAAAATTCTAGCGAATTTTATCACATTATATCCTAGAATCCCCGTTTTTGGCATAAAATTTTAAAAAATTTTCACTTTATTTCAAAATTTTTGGTAATCAGTCCGCCTTGTCTAAACGACAAAAGGGATTGGCTAATCCAGGAGCAAACGGCTCTTGGTAAAGATATCTCAAATCCGTTGACGGCTTGCAGTTTGCCCAAAATTGTATGGTTCCTCAACTCCCCGAAAACAAATGAGTTGACTAGCCCGCAAGATTATGGCTTGTGGTAAAGGCCGTGGAAAAACCATAATTGGTAATCAGCTCACCAAGATGTTGACTATTCCATCAAGAGCTAGCTAGTCCAGGAGCAAACGGCTCCTGGTGAAGACAAATCAAATCCGTTGAAAGCTGGTGGTTTGCTCAAAATCACACGGTTATCAGGTGTGCCACAGTTCTTACACCTGGCTACTCTAGAAGTGATGGCTTTTGGTAAAGAGTTTAAAATCCATCAAGTTTTCCAAAAATATTGCTAGGGACTAGCAATAGTTTAGTGTGGGGGATTGATGAGTGCTCAAACACTCATCATTTTTGTCGTATTTAAACTGCCAAAACATCCGAAAACGCTCAGAAATGCATCAAAATACTTAAAATATCCCAGGGATTGTATTTTATACGTTTCTAATGCAAAATGAGCAAAAACAATAAAAAATGAGCAAAGTTTACATAATTGGCAGTTTTAGTCCCCCGACTTTCAAAAATTTACAAAACTAGTCCCTAAGCATATGTTTTGAAAGAAAAGTCAACCTAAGGCATTTATAAGTCAAATATTATCAAAATTCATCCTTAGGTAAAAACTTTGGAAAATTTACACTTTTGGTCCCTGCAGTTTGGAATTTGGCGAAATCAGTCCCTGGGCACTTTTTAAATGGAAAATATCTTTTGTGATCCTTATGTTGCTGGAATGTTACAATTATGGTCCCTGGAATATTTTGGAAATTTGGCAAGTTTGGCCCTCACAATAAATCCTAAGTTACAAAATTGGTCTTTGTGATTAAAATGTATACACACCAAACGGACCCTTTGTATTTCTACCAAATCCAATAAAACCAAACCAAATCCAAACATGAACACCCTTAGCCCATCACCACCCTTAGCCCAAAACCTTTACCCACCTTTTTTATTAAATAAAACCAACCAGGGTCAGCCTTGGTCAACCCTCACCCCTAACCTTTTTTGCCCGCCATAACCAAACACACAGCCCCCCATTACCTCTGCTACTCCAACAAACTTGTCCCCCACCCCTCCACTCTCCACCATCCTACCGGCCCCCCCTACTCCACCACAACAACCAAAGTCAACTCCCAACATAATTATTACCCCCTCCTCCCACCTTATATCACCAAATCCTAGGTCTGCTGTGGTCCAATCAATGGCTAAGAAGTACTCCCAGATAACAAAGAAGCAGAAGACATGGATGACAAAGGATACAAAAGTGCAAAAAGAAGACAAAGCCTGGTTCAAGTGTTTTATTTTTATTTTTATTAGTATAAGTATATTTCATTTGTAAGCCTTTGAGGCAGTTAGTTAAGGAGAAAAAAATAGTCAAGTAGTAGTAGTTATGTAATTTCAATTTTATTCAAGCAACTAGTGTAATTTGTAACTCTTCTCAGTAATCAAATTAAGTTTCTCAGAGATTTTCTTATCCCAAGTTTACTTGCAGTTTCAATTTTCTTTTTCTTTTTTTTCTTAAATCTAGCTTAAAATTGTGTTGTTGTTTTTAAGCTTTCATATACTCACTTTAGTTCTCAGAGCAAAAAGGAAAACACAAAAAGAAATTATTCAATAAGAAAAAGAAAAAAAAAATATATAGATGAGAAAGAAAGAAAAGCAAGATTGAAGAGGTTAGACTGCTGATTCAGACAAGGAAGAGCATGGAAGTTGGATGGGTTTAGAGCCTTGGGGGCATATAGGTTGTGAACTTATGGTTCTGGTTCTCTTAAGTCTGTGGCATAGCTCAGTTGTAAGCTCTTTTCCAATTGTTCAAGCTTAATATGTATTGTTGGTTTTAATAAGTTATTTCAAGTTCATTTATGCTCATTTATGCTTAGAATAAGTTAGTGTTTCAGTTTATTAGTATAGATCCTTGATTTGCTGTTTAAATTCTCAAAACAGTTATTAAAGGGTGTTTGGATTGGTGTGGTTAACCCAGTTACAGTGATTGTTGTTTGCTAAAACTACCTCAGACCAGTTACTTAGGTTTAGGGAAGTTCATTACTAATCTTAGATTGATAGAAGTAAGCTAGAAGTCAAAAATTTTAAACCATAGCCACAACAGCTTAACTGTTGTGACTTGCCTTGCCAAATCTCTTCAAATCACTTCAAAAGCTGTTTAGGTTACTTGAATTAGTTTCATTAGGGTATAATAAATCAAATTGAAGGAGCTGTGATCAATTAAATCTCATCCAAGTCAAAGGTTCAAGGATTTTCTTCAAAAGTCAAAGTTGCAAACCAGCTTTTGAGCAGATTTCAATTAAGTATCTAGGTCTCACCTTCAGTTGAAAACTCAAAGTTTTTGTTGTCTTACAAACCTTTTCAGCTTGTGTATTAAATTCAATAAAAGAATCAAGTTTTGAAACTCATTTAGGCAATCAAACCAGGCCTTGAATCTACCTGCAGGGGAAGAACTCTCCCCTGTGCACCCAGATTCTCACATTGACCCATTTTTCTTTTAACCTCCAGATGAGAAATTCTGAGGTGTTGATTGTGATATATGTTGCTTTAGGAAGCATCTTAGGTGCAGTTTAGAATTCTTATTTGAGTTTAGGAAAAGCTGCTTATTAAGAGCTTATATTTAAGTAATCTTTTGGACTGGTTGGGATTGCACACTAATTCAATTCAGTGGGTATTAGATTGGTGCCTCTTTTGATTATTGTTATTGGTCTCATTGCTGCTTGTAGTTGTTAAAATTACATTTCATTAGTTTCTATAAACATTTGGAAAGTTTCTTGGCTTATTTGGTTTATTGTCAAAGGTAGGCTGATTATGTTTTGTTCTTGATTGTGTGCTGAGAACTCAGTCACCACCTCCTTTTCATAAGCTCATAAAAACCTCACTAGTGATCATTAGACTGAGCTTGTGGGCATTTTGGAAAGTCCATTGGGTGGACTAATAAGCTCAACTCTTATTTCAGACCCTTGACCAAACCAGTGGACCCCACAGAGGTTCAAAGAGCATCACTTTGGCCTGTTTTCAGAAAATAGGGGTAGATTAAACCTGCTTATTGGCTTATCCCCTTGAGATTTCTAGTTCATTTTAGCTTATTTATGTTACCTTAAGTACAATTTGCTCATTTTGTTACTGCTTGACTCAGTCCATAGCTTATTTGCTGCTTATTGTTCATCCAGACTTCATTTTCATCCAATAAGCTCACTGATTAGCTTATATGTGAGCACACGGCTTATTTTCCATTTACATGAAAAGTCCCTATACAAAAGTTGGTAAAAATCAGTTGTAATATAGATTGGAAAAAGAAAATTTTGAAAAAGACAAAAAAATTAGAAGTGATAGCTTCTATTTAAGCTATCTTAGCTTATTTTCTGCTTATTCATAAGCAAAAGCTATTTTTAAATTTTTCTTAGGTTGCTGTTATCATATTAGATTTTTAGAAATTTTTTCAGATTTTTCTGTAATCATTTAGTATTTTTTATAATTTTGTTTAATTTAAATTAATTAATTAAATAGTTTTTAATTAGTAATAATTAATTAAAAGTTAGGAAAAATAGTTTTTCTGTTTCAAAATTAGTTTTATATTATTTTAGATTTTTCTAAATTTTATTTTCATTTTTCTAGTTAATTTTTATAATTATTAGTAATTTAGGGTAATTTAGTTAATTAAAAAGTAATTAATAATTAGTAATTAATTAATAGTAATTAATTAAATAGTGTAAAAAATATTTTTCTTTTTCTAAAAATTTTCTTAAGTCATTAGGATTGTAAAAATATAAATTTCACGTTCGTAGGACTTTGTTTACTCCCGTTTCACTTTTTATTTTGCGCGTTCGCGTTTATTTGTAATTAAAACGCGCGTTTTTAGGTTAAATTACGTGTTAAAATCATCTGATCATCAGTAATTGCTAATTAAGTGTTTATAAGTCATTTTCCATCATTATCTCGTAGTGTAACCATAATAATCAAATTTCTGACCTTTCTGATCAATCACCCGATCCTTTAAAACGTTCACAAATACAATTGCACGCCTCGTCGGGACTTAACGACCCGGGGATTCCCTAAACTCCTTGGTTAGTTGGTTTTTGAAGTTTGACTTGGTTGACCATCCTCTGGTGAACTTAGTTGACCGTTCAGAACCAATCAACTGTACAGATTAAAAAACTTGTTCTTCAGATGGTATTGAAGGTTAGTTTCTATTTCACATCTTGTCTTAGATAGCAGATTAGTGAATCATTGGTAACTTAGTTTCCCGTCATACTTCTGATTTGTAGATTCGTTTCCTGCAAGCCTTGCTATAACCGAGGGGGAAGCCATATATGATTACTGCTGGTACCCTTACATGTCTGCTGTAGCCCTCCTTCATTTGATGTGGTGTTTTGCCGGTTACTATTGTGTTTTAAAGTGTGTACTAGGATGGGCAAATGTGTTGTTAAGTCAGATTGTAGATTTTTCAAATGTGTTGTTTGCAAGATTAGTTGCAAGATAAATCTCAATGTATGAACTGAAAGTAAGTTTTAATCTCAATGACTCTTCCTGATTTGAATATACATTGTTCAGGTTGCCAAAATAATTGATTGAATGGCTGCAGTAGCAGCATAACAAGATTTTTTTTTTAATTATTTTTTTCCACATAGAGCCATGTTTGGTGATAGAAAACAGGGCTCTATAACGAGTAATAGAGCCCGTTTTCCAAATCGGGCTTTATTTGCTTCTCCAATAGGGTCCCCCCCCCCCTCTTTTGAGCCCTCATGCAAAACCGGGCACTATGACCATTTTCAACAGGGCTCTATGGCCTTTTTTGTAGTAGTGACCCATGTTTTCATAAAAATATTTTCTATATAAAAGGAAAATAGTTTACTCCTAAAAACACAAACAAAGAGTATATGATACTTAAGTTAGCAAGGAAATTACAAAACTCGACTTTAATATTTTCCTTGTTTCCTTTGCAACTCAAAGCACCTTTCACTATTTTCAGATAGAAAATACAAAATTAGCTAAACAAATTTTCAATTCTTTTATTAAAATAAATCTCCTCCATATTCTAACAAATATTAGGATAGAGAACCAGAAGAAAAAGAAAAAATGTCTAACAATACAACTCTCTCATTTTCCATAAACACAAGCTATTGGATTACCATAGTGTGATATTACTCTATAATTATTATCCATAGTACTATCAAAATTTATTATTAATCGTTAATAATTTCTCTATAAACTAAAGACATCCATTATGGTGATTTTTAAGAAAAAGTTTAAAACACGTGAAAAGGTTTATAATTTATTTTAACCATAGTAAGTTATAGTAAGTTGATGTTTCTATTAGACGATTAGATTATGGCCCAAACCCAGTTGCGGGTTTGAACCCATTAAGTTTAGGGTTAGTTGGCTTATTCTTCAAGATATTTTTTATTATAAATAGAGATAATTTAGGCCATAATCTAATCGTCTAATAGTTTCATGTCCATGTGAAATTAGAGGTTTGAAATCCTTAATGAAAATTTTTCATTATTTAATTTATGTGTAATTTTTAAGCATTTTATAAACTTGAAAAAGTTTAGAGCACAAGGTGCAGCTATTCGTTGGGTCTCACCGTTCCTACGTGGAGGTGGCCTCGGCTCACCGTTCTTCTTCGCCACACCATCCAACCCTCGCCGTTCTTCTTCGTTAGGCAGTTCTTCGTGGGCACGGCGAGGCAAAGTATTGTACGATGCTGCAGCTTTCTCTTTTTTTTTAAACGTTATACAACGTTTTAATTTAACGTTACTTTTTTTTTTTTTTTTTTAAAAAAAACCTAACTTATTTTACACTATAAATACCAAACCTATTTTACACATTTCTATCAATTACACAACTTATTATATTTCAAACACTTACACTTAAAAGCAAGAAACATGAGCGAATCATCTTATTCACGTGTTAGCGACTTTGAAGAGATAACGGAACTAGAGATGATTCTCCAAGAATTTGAGAACGAGCAATTGTTGCAAAACCAAGAAGATGGTCCTTCACATCGCCGTAGATACATCTGCCGTGAACGTGAAGCTGCTGAAACACGTCTAATGGCCGACTATTTTGGTGACCAACCAAAATATACGGAAGAAAATTTTCGACGTCGTTACCGTATGAGCCGTAAACTATTTTTAGAATAGTCCAAGGTGTTCAAACATATATTGAAACTCATCATCCTCTTCCTGCGCATTTTGATTTCTTTAGACAACGACCCAATGCTGCGGGCCTAATGAGTTTTAGTGTGATTATGAAATGCACATGTGCCCTACGCCAATTGGCTTAAGGGATATCACATGATGCATTAGATGAGTATTTACAAATAGGTGAATATTGTGCACGCGATTGTCTAGATTTTTTTACTATATGCATAATCCAGTTGTTTGGGAGGGAGTTTTTTAGAAAACCAAACGAGGATGACATTCGCAACTTATACCATCCACATAACATGGTTCATAAGATACCGGGAATGTTGGGAAGCATCGATTTTATGCACTGGGAATGGAAGAATTGTCCGAAAGAATGGCAAGGGCAATTTCACAGAGGTGATAAAAAGTATCCAACTATAATGCTTGAAGCTGTTGCGTCGTATGATTTTTGAATTTGGCATGCATTTTTTGGTGTGGCAGGTGCGAATAACGATCTTACCGTTTTATATAATTCTCTATTATTCGACGACCTGATTGAAGATATTGGCCATCAAGTTCCGTTTGAAGTATACGGACAAACATTTAAACATGGGTATTATATAGCTGATGGAATTTACCCATAGTGGGCATCGTTTGTCAAATCCTTTACTGTTTTTAAGTAACCCAAGAAACGCCGCATGGAAAGCGAAACAAGAAAGTGCTCGAAAAGATATCGAAAGAGCTTTTGGTGTCCTCCAAGGACGTTGGCATATTATTGCCCAATCGGCGCGTGCATTTACTGTGGGCAAGTTACAGAGAATCATGTACTCGTGCATCATAATGCATAACATGATTTTGAAAGATCAAAAATTTGCGATATCCGAAGCTGCCGAAATGTATATTCTTCCGACGCCAAATATGCAACAAAGATGGGTTGAACGTTGCGCAACGCAAAGAAGAAAAACCAAAGTACTACACGATAAACACACACACTCAAGGCTTCAACGATGTCTCATCGAGCATGTTTGGCAACAACAACAATGGGAAGAAATTCAATGGAATAGGAATAATTACGTTCGTCATAAGTTGATGTGTTTTAATTCGTATCGTATTTTTTTTAGTATCGTATGTTTTTTTTAGTTCGTTGATGAGTGTCTAAATACTCATCATTTTATACCAATCTGAGCTGCCAAAACATACAAAAACACTCAAATATGTATCAAAATACTTAAAATATCTTAAATGTGTGTTTTATATGTTTCAAATGCAAAATATGCAAAAACAGATGAAAAACGTACAAAGTTTGCATAATTGGCAGTTTCAGTCCCTCAAGTTTCATAAATTGGCAAAACTAGTCCCTGGTTATTCTAAAAACATGAAAATGTCACCAAAGGTCCTTTTTAATCATAAAGTTACATATTTAGTCCTTTGGTGCAAAGTTTCACAAAATTACAAGTTTAGTCCCTGTACTTTGGAAATTGACAGAAATGGTCCCTGGGATGTAAAAACTTTGAGAAAATCAATTTTGGTCCTTGTACTAATAATCTTTTGCAGGAATGGTTCTTGGTGTGAAGTTTGGAGAAATTACATGTTAAGTCCCTGGAGTTTCAGTTTTGTCAATTATAGTCCCCGGGTATTTTAAAAATGAAAAAAATCAAATATACCCTTGTACTATTCATCCTTGTCAAGTTTGGTCCTTGTGATAACCTTTGGAAAAATACAACAACAGGCCCTCAACTTTGCTTAAATTACAAATTTGGTCCTTGTAATTTCTAATAAACCAAACGGATCATTATTATTATTATCATAAACATAATCCAATCCACACTCCCAAGCCCATCATCCCTTTGTTTTATTTGTGGCCCAAACCCTATCCAGCCCAGTCCACCCAAAATATTAAACCGGGTCAAACATACCAGTCAACCCCACAAAACCACCCCTTTCCCTCCCAAACCATCTCACCACCACTGCAAACCATACCACCTGGTATTCCACCTCCACCTCATCACCCCAGCTGTCCAACCTTATCCCTCCACCTCCACAACACTCCAACAACCCTTAAATGCCCTAAAAACCGCTCCACGCAATACACAGTTGCCCCTTGACCCTTTGGCGCCAAGAAACAATTTAAACGGCCTGGATTGATTAGACCATATCAACGGCTAAGGAATGGTGGGAAATAACCCAGTGGGTCCCACAAACCCTGGAAATGTCTACAAAAGAGAAAAGAAGCAGTGATGAGAGAGTATTAGTGTAGGTAGTATAATTTAAATTCAGTCTCTTAGTGTAATCAGAAGCTTTTAAGCAATCAATTAAGCTGTTTTAGTGTAACCTTAAACTTTTATAATCATCAATTTCAAGTTTCAGAGTGTATCTTAGTCTATGCAATTTTTACTTATTTCAAGAATCACAAAAAGCTCACTTGTTATTGTTAGTTGTTGTATTTGATTCATAAGCTTGTATAAGCTCTGACAAGGCTCAAATAAGCTTAGGAAAACCTTACTTTGTTGTTCAGTTCATAAAAGAAAAAAATAAGAAAAATATCAAATAAATAGAAAATAAATAAAAAATAGTTGTTAAGCTTGAAGAATGATGGTGCAGGGAAAAGATTGATTGCTGTGGTATTAGTTACCTCTTGGGAGGCTATAGGTTATGTATTGAGTTCCTTGGTACCCTAGTCTCAGTCAGGATCAATTGTAAGCACAATATTTGATTTTGGTCATTCCACTGTGGAAGCCTTTATAATTGCTCATATTTGTATTTTCAGGTTTAATTAGTATATTTAGGTTATTAAATTGCTTATATAGTAGTGTTTGTTCATCAGATAGCTTGGTTGTTCATTTTTCATATTTCACTGCCTATATAGCTTAATCTTGTATTGTGAGTCTTTGTTAGTATTACTAGTGTTTAGGTGCTAATCTTAGTTTATTACATCATAATATAACCTTGGAAATTAATTTTATGGTTTAAATTTGTGAAATTCTTTGAAAAAACAAAAACAGTCAAGTATAAGGGGTGTTTGGCTCAGCTTGATACTGAGTGAACTTGGTAGTATTAGTAGTCTAGGATAGTGTAGTCACATTACTTTAGGTCATATTAGTATATTGTGGTCTAAAAACCATGCCTTAATAAAAAAAAAGTCAAAATCCAAGTCCCAATCCCTTGACAGTTAACTGTCAAGGATTTGATTACCACAAACCCTCAAAATAGGTTATAAGTTGTAGGTTTAGGGTAAATTAGCTTTATCTTAGCTTTATATAACTTATTAAATCAGTAGTTAGTACTAGAAATCCAAAATAGTCAAACTAAGTAGTTTAGATTAAAAAGTCAAATTGCTTCTCTCAGATTTTCTCAAATCTTCAAGGATTTGTTTAGAATTTAGGAGAAGGTTTTAGGTGCTGAAATTTGTTCCAACTTATAGCCTACCACCTCAACTAGTGATTCCCATCTTAATTTGATTTTTAGGATTTTTAGTGTGGGTCCCATACACCCCCAAACACAACTGCACGGAAGACTCTTCCCCTGCACCAGCAGATTCAGGCCATCACCACCACTTTGGTGGTGATTTGTGGCCACCTCAGTGGGCCCCACCTATCATACCTTGTATCTTTCAACCCCCCTCCTAGTAGGCTCTTAAGATTGACCATTTGTTTGACCTGTGCCTTAGTGGACCCCACCTAGAATAAGCCATAAACTTTGTCCCATTTCTGTGTTGTAACTAAGTTTTGGAATTGCTTATTTGTGCTTATCAGCTTATCTACTGAGCTTATTTGACCAAATTGAGCTTTGACAAGTCCAACTTACTTATTTAGACCAGAATTATCCTTAGTGGGTCCCACATAAGCTCATTTGAGCTTATTTCCCATTTCAGTCAACAAAAGTCAACTGTAGAAGTAATAAGCTTCCACAGTGCTTAAAAATAAGCTATAAAATATTTGTTTTTACAAAAGTTATCTATTTTTAAGTATAATATAGGTTGGTAAAAGAAAAATCCAGAAAAATCAATATAAAAATAAGTGATAGTTTCTATTTAATTTAATTTAATTTTAATTTTCATTTTTAGATTTTTATTAAGTAATTTGTAATTTTATATTTTTATTAATTTCCTTGTAGGTTAAAGTATTTTTAATAATTTTCTCAGATTTTTATATTGTCATTTGATATTTATTAGAATTAATAATAGTTTTATTAATAATTAATTAATAAATAAGTTTTAAATAGCATAATTAGTTTTTATAAGGTAAGACCTAGTTTTTATATTTTTTATAGATTTTATAAGTCATAAAATAGTTTTATAAATTTTTTCATAATTTTCAAAGTTATTTTACTATTATTTGTAATTTAAAATAGTTTAATTAGAATAATTAATATAAATAGTTTTTAATTAATAAAAAATTCATAAAAAGACAAAAATATTTATTTTTAATTTTTATACTTTCTTCAAGTTCATTTTAAGTTTTAGAAATTATTTTTATAAGTTTTTAGTTTAATTTGTAGTATTTATGATTTTTAGTTTTTAATTAAATTAGTTTTAATTAAATAGTTAAATAGTTTTTAATTAAATAATTAATAATAAATAATAAAATAATCTAAAAAATAGTTTTCTTTTTAATTTAATTTTATTTTAAGTTTAAGTTTATAGAATTTTCATTTTTAGCCCCTGTAGTTTATTTTTCTTAAAACTCACCTTTTTCTCAGTACGTAATCGCGTCTGATTTTAATTTGGTGTACGTTTTATACGTTTTAGATATCTAGGTTTCACATAATCGTTCTTATAGATTATCTAAGTTATTTTGTGTTATAAAACCCTAGTTAAACACATACACACACACACTTTATACTTTTTCCTGTTCACATTCACTGATCACAGATTCGTTTTTAATACCATCACAACCTCGTTGGGACATTACGACCCGGGGAAACACTGTATTCCACGGAAGCATTTGCCTCAGCTGTTTGACTATTATACTTGACCATTCACAAGTGGTTGACCAATAATTATCTGACTGTTTGAGGCGAATCAAAATTTGGCGCCGCTGCCGGGGAGGTTGTACGCTTATTTTAAACGATTTTGCGTATTACTGATTCTGGATATACATCCATTGTATATTTACCATCTTTTATCCATATTTTTATAAAACAAAACACAAAAATATTCACCTTTACACCCCTACCTATTTGATTCTTCATTTCTCATCCCCAAAACCCTTTGATTCTACTTTCTTCCACTTGTCCCATAATTAATTCTAATGGCATCTCTCGATGACGATTTCTTTAAACAAAGGGCCTGTAAAAGTAAAGTTGAAAAACTTATGGCCTTGTCAAAAATGTCGAGATGTTATGTTGATTATGATGGACCTTCGATTCCTATTCCCTCTCCGGTGAGGGAAAGAGATCATGAAACCGAGGTGACAAAGGACCTTGTACTTTCCTCTGACGATGGAGGTGCTAAATACGTCCAAACCACGGTTGTCCAATAACCTGAGCTCACAAATGCTCCTAAACCTTCAAGAATCAATCCTGATCTTTCACGGTTTACGGTTAAAAGTTTGTCAAGCAAACGTAAAGAGCTTAGGGCAGTTACTGAAAAGAACGATTTGCCTAATCTTCACAATTATCAAAAACAAAAACCCGAGACCATAACGGAAGTGGTGGAAATTGCTAGCTCTCAGAGCACACCACTTGTCCCACCTCCAGATTTTGTTCCTTGTGTCGGTTGTGGTGAGCTGCTTTTCGGTTTTCCATGTCGTTGGTGTACATGTGAACAATGTGGTAATGATATTCGAGACGGGAGTTGTTTGTTTTGTGGATCGAGTAATTCATTTGCTTATGATCCTAATCAAAACTCATTCAACGACTCCTCAAATTTTTCCAACTACCCATCACATTCATACGAGCAAGAATCATATTATCCAAATCTCAATGATGCTTCGTATCAAAATACACCAAGCCAGACTCAACAGTTTAACTGTTGTGAGTACTGTGGAGGTCCACACTTTAGCTCTGATTGTCAAACAAGGAATCCATTTCCTTGTAACAATTACCACCTCCACAGTACCAAATGAACCAAGCAATTCCTCATATCCAGCAAGACCCTTATATAGAGGTTCTTGAAAAACTTAAAAACATTAGGGAGGAGTTAGCTAATATGTCGCTTCGCCATGATCCAAGTTTTTCTTGTGTATATTGTGGGGGTCCTCATAATGATGATCAATGTCAACCTTCCGGTTTTGACACATTCACACCCCCACAGTTTCCACTCATTCCATATTCTTGTGATAAATCTATCATGGATTTACTTGCTGAAGAACATGTTGCTAGAGACGGAAGAAGCATGGAAGAATTACTAGTCTTAGAACACGCAGCTATAACATGTACCAAATTTCAAAATGCTGCTCTTCTCTATGAGGATGATGAAAGTGATGATACCTCATCATGTTCATCAGTTGAGACTCCTTCCATGCATATACAGGGAGAAAAGAATATAACTGAATCACCAGCAGTAGAAATAATGGAACTTGTAGACTCCATTACTGCTAGTCCTTCTCAACTCCCTGAGTCTGCTGTTATCACACCCGAGGTTCCCACTCACTCTCTGAACATGGGGGACGAGCATCTTGACACTATTCCTGCAAAGGAATCGGACGAATTCATAAAGTCTAGTGTTGAGAACCTTGTCTCAATCCCAAGTGAGTCACAGGGAATTCTTGATCATATGTGTGATATTCCTCCCCCTCTTGTCTTCCCAAATAATCATATTGAGATGTTCTCTGATTCTGATGAGGACTATTCTTTATCTTGTGGAAACATAAGTTATGTGGGGGAATTACCTTCTGAGCTTGTCAACTCAGAAGAAGAGAATGAGGAAGAAATTATCCAAGACGAATCTCTTCGTCTTATATTATTAAATGCTAATCTTCTCATTTCTAGAATCGAGGCTTTTAATGAAAAGCCTGCTACATCTCCTATCCCCGTCAAGGATAGTGAGATTTTGATCAATGATTCTATTCCGGAATTGCAAACGTTCCATTTTGATCATACGGAAGAGAAGATAAGTGGTATCACCACTTCTCATTCTTATAATTCTCTTCCCGTATATGAATCATTTACTTTTGAGGAGTTCCCCAGTGAACTTACTCAAATCAATCCCGAATACGAGTCATTCACCTTTGAGGAGTTCTCCTTTGAACTCACTCATATCATATCTCTACCGGAGTATGATAGCTTTTATTTTGATCTAGACATACCCATAATATGTCTTGATCAAACGAGCTTAAAAGAGGAGATTCATGAAACAATGAATTCTCCTATTGAAGATGAGGAGTTAATCATGATTTTCATCATGACTTTCTTTCTTTTCTTCATATATTCTGTTCCTTATCCTGTTCTTCACTCTTTCGGGAGTGAGGATATAATCTTTGACCCCGGCATTCTCATTTATAAATTATGAGCCGGGTGTCTACTTATCTCATCGGTGTGGAACTTTCACGTGCTTCAAATGTTTATCCAAACGTCTTGAATGAAAGTCCGATTGAGATAGTCTCTTCCACTTACTTCCCCATGGACAAATGAATTCGGGGTCGAGTCAAGTTAGCGACTCGGTAATCAAAAACAGTAGCATGTACATAGGTTTTCACCCATGTTTCACCCTAGTGTGGGGGAGATGCCCCACATGTTTTATATATATACATATATATATATATATATATATATATATATATATATATATATCTTAAAAAAAATAATAAATAAATAAAAAATGTAAATATAGTGATAGCTTCTATTTAAGAAGTTTTATCTAAAAAAAAATTGTATGTATATACATCTTAAATAAAGGCTAAGAAATATTTTCTTCTTACGTTCTAAGTGTTGGTTTAACACCCGGTACTTTGAATATTGAGGACAATATTCAGTTCTAAGTGTGGGGGGAGATTCGTTATTCTAACGAATTTAAACACATGTTCCATCAAGAACCCCCATTTTAGCCCAAATTTTAAAAAAATTTCTCACTTAGAACGCAATAAATGGTTATCAATCCGCCATGTCTAACCCACATAAGGATTGGCTAATCCAGGAGCAAACGGTTCTTGGTAAAGATAACTCAAACCCATTTATGGCTTGCAATTTGCCAAAAATTGTATGGTTCCTCAACTCCCCATATCCCATAAAGCGAATGAGTTGGCTAGCCCGCAAGATTATGGCTTGTGGTAAAGGCCGTGGAAAAACCAGAATTGGTAATCAGCTCACCAAGATGTTGACTATTCCATCAAGAGTTGGCTAGTCCAGAAGCAAACGGCTTTTGGTAAAGACTAATCAAATCCGTTGATAGCTGGTGATTTGCTCAAAATCACACGGTTATCAGGTGTGTCACAGTTCTTACACCTGGCTACTCCATAAGTGATGGATTTTGGTAAAGAGTTTTTCAAATCCATTAAGTTTTTCTCAAAATATTGCTAGGGACTAGCAATAGTTTAGTGTGGGGGATTGATGAGTGTCTAAATACTCATCATTTTATACCAATCTGAGCTGCCAAAACATACAAAAACACTCAAATATGTATCAAAATACTTAAAATATCTTAAATGTGTGTTTTATATGTTTCAAATGCAAAATATGCAAAAACAGATGAAAAACGTACAAAGTTTGCATAATTGGCAGTTTCAGTCCCTCAAGTTTCATAAATTGGCAAAACTAGTCCCTGGTTATTCTAAAAACATGAAAATGTCACCAAAGGTCCTTTTTAATCATAAAGTTACATATTTAGTCCTTTGGTGCAAAGTTTCACAAAATTACAAGTTTAGTCCCTGTACTTTGGAAATTGACAGAAATGGTCCCTGGGATGTAAAAACTTTGAGAAAATCAATTTTGGTCCTTGTACTAATAATCTTTTGCAGGAATGGTTCTTGGTGTGAAGTTTGGAGAAATTACATGTTAAGTCCCTGGAGTTTCAGTTTTGTCAATTATAGTCCCCGGGTATTTTAAAAATGAAAAAAATCAAATATACCCTTGTACTATTCATCCTTGTCAAGTTTGGTCCTTGTGATAACCTTTGGAAAAATACAACAACAGGCCCTCAACTTTGCTTAAATTACAAATTTGGTCCTTGTAATTTCTAATAAACCAAACGGATCATTATTATTATTATCATAAACATAATCCAATCCACACTCCCAAGCCCATCATCCCTTTGTTTTATTTGTGGCCCAAACCCTATCCAGCCCAGTCCACCCAAAATATTAAACCGGGTCAAACATACCAGTCAACCCCACAAAACCACCCCTTTCCCTCCCAAACCACCTCACCACCACTGCAAACCATACCACCTGGTATTCCACCTCCACCTCATCACCCCAGCTGTCCAACCTTATCCCTCCACCTCCACAACACTCCAACAACCCTTAAATGCCCTAAAAACCGCTCCACGCAATACACAGTTGCCCCTTGACCCTTTGGCGCCAAGAAACAATTTAAACGGCCTGGATTGATTAGACCATATCAACGGCTAAGGAATGGTGGGGAATAACCCAGTGGGTCCCACAAACCCTGGAAATGTCTACAAAAGAGAAAAGAAGCAGTGATGAGAGAGTATTAGTGTAGGTAGTATAATTTAGTGTCGTATAATTTAAATTCAGTCTCTTAGTGTAATCAGAAGCTTTTAAGCAATCAAATAAGCTGTTTTAGTGTAACCTTAAACTTTTATAATCATCAATTTCAAGTTTCAGAGTGTATCTTAGTCTATGCAATTTTTACTTATTTCAAGAATCACAAAAAGCTCACTTGTTATTGTTAGTTGTTGTATTTGATTCATAAGCTTGTATAAGCTCTGACAAGGCTCAAATAAGCTTAGGAAAACCTTACTTTGTTGTTCAGTTCATAAAAGAAAAAAATAAGAAAAATATCAAATAAATAGAAAATAAATAAAAAAATAGTTGTTAAGCTTGAAGAATGATGGTGCAGGGCAAAGATTGATTGCTGTGTTATTAGTTACCTCTTGGGAGGCTATAGGTTATGTATTGAGTTCCTTCGTACCCTAGTCTCAGTCAGGATCAATTGTAAGCACAATATTTGATTTTGGTCATTCCACTGTGGAAGCCTTTATAATTGCTCATATTTGTATTTTCAGGTTTAATTAGTATATTTAGGTTATTAAATTGCTTATATAGTAGTGTTTGTTCATCAGGTAGCTTGGTTGTTCATTTTTCATATTTCACTGCCTATATAGCTTAATCTTGTATTGTGAGTCTTTGTTAGTATTACTAGTGTTTAGGTGCTAATCTTAGTTTATTACATCATAATATAACCTTGGAAATTAATTTTATGGTTTAAATTTGTGAAATTCTTTGAAAAAACAAAAACAGTCAAGTATAAGGGGTGTTTGGCTCAGCTTGATACTGAGTGAACTTGGTAGTATTAATAGTCTAGGATAGTGTAGTCACATTACTTTAGGTCATATTAGTATATTGTGGTCTAAAAACCATGCCTTAATAAACAAAAAGTCAAAATCCAAGTCCCAATCCCTTGACAGTTAACTGTCAAGGATTTGATTACCACAAACCCTCAAAATAGGTTATAAGTTGTAGGTTTAGGGTAAATTAGCTTTATCTTAGCTTTATATAACTTATTAAATCAGTAGTTAGTACTAGAAATCCAAAATAGTCAAACTAAGTAGTTTAGATTAAAAAGTCAAATTGCTTCTCTCAGATTTTCTCAAATCTTCAAGGATTTGTTTAGAATTTAGGAGAAGGTTTTAGGTGCTGAAATTTGTTCCAACTTATAGCCTACCACCTCAACTAGTGATTCCCATCTTAATTTGATTTTTAGGATTTTTAGTGTGGGTCCCATACACCCCCAAACACAACTGCAGGGAAGACTCTTCCCCTGCACCAGCAGATTCAGGCCATCACCACCACTTTGGTGGTGATTTGTGGCCACCTCAGTGGGCCCCACCTATCATACCTTGTATCTTTCAACCCCCCTCCTAGTAGGCTCTTAAGATTGACCATTTGTTTGACCTGTGCCTTAGTGGACCCCACCTAGAATAAGCCATAAACTTTGTCCCATTTCTGTGTTGTAACTAAGTTTTGGAATTGCTTATTTGTGCTTATCAGCTTATCTACTGAGCTTATTTGACCAAATTGAGCTTTGACAAGTCCAACTTACTTATTTAGACCAGAATTATCCTTAGTGGGTCCCACATAAGATCATTTGAGCTTATTTCCCATTTCAGCAACAAAAGTCAACTGTGGAAGTAATAAGCTTCCACAGTGCTTAAAAATAAGCTATAAAATATTTGTTTTTACAAAAGTTATCTATTTTTAAGTATAATATAGGTTGGTAAAAGAAAAATCCAGAAAAATCAACATAAAAATAAGTGATAGTTTCTATTTAATTTAATTTAATTTTAATTTTCATTTTTAGATTTTTATTAAGTAATTTGTAATTTTATATTTTTATTAATTTCCTTGTAGGTTAAAGTATTTTTAATAATTTTCTCAGATTTTTATATTGTCATTTGATATTTATTAGAATTAATAATAGTTTTATTAATAATTAATTAATAAATAAGTTTTAAATAGCATAATTAGTTTTTATAAGGTAAGACCTAGTTTTTATATTTTTTATAGATTTTATAAGTCATAAAATAGTTTTATAAATTTTTTCATAATTTTCTAAGTCATTTTAGTATTATTTGTAATTTAAAATATTTTAATTAGAATAATTAATATAAATAGTTTTTAATTAATAAAATATTCATAAAAAGACAAAAATATTTATTTTTAATTTTTATACTTTCTTCAAGTTCATTTTAAGTTTTAGAAATTATTTTTATAAGTTTTTAGTTTAATTTGTAGTATTTATAATTTTTAGTTTTTAATTAAATAGTTAAATAGTTTTTAATTAAATAATTAATAATAAATAATAAAATAATCTAAAAAATAGTTTTCTTTTTAATTTAATTTTATTTTAAGTTTAAGTTTATAGAATTTTCATTTTTAGCCCCTGTAGTTTATTTTTCTTAAAACTCACCTTTTTCTCAGTACGTAATCGCGTCTGATTTTAATTTGGTGTACGTTTTATACGTTTTAGATATCTATGTTTCACATAATCGTTCTTATAGTTTATCTAAGTTATTTTGTGTTGTAAAACCCTAGTTAAACACACACACACACACTTTATACTTTTTCCTGTTCACATTCACTGATCACAGATTCGTTTTTAATACCATCACAACCTCGTTGGGACATTACGACCCGGGGAAACACTGTATTCCACGGAAGCATTTGCCTCAACTGTTTGACTATTATACTTGACCATTCACAAGTGGTTGACCAATAATTATCTGACTGTTTGAGGCGAATCAAAATTTGGCGCCGCTGCCGGGGAGGTTGTACGCTTATTTTAAACGATTTTGCGTATTACTGATTCTGGATATACATCCATTGTATATTTACCATCTTTTATCCATATTTTTATAAAACAAAACACAAAAATATTCACCTTTACACCCCTACCTATTTGATTCTTCATTTCTCATCCCCAAAACCCTTTGATTCTACTTTCTTCCACTTGTCCCGTAATTAATTCTAATGGCATCTCTCGATGACGATTTCTTTAAACAAAGGGCCTGTAAAAGTAAAGTTGAAAAACTTATGGCCTTGTCAAAAATGTCGAGATGTTATGTTGATTATGATGGACCTTCGATTCCTATTCCCTCTCCGGTGAGGGAAAGAGATCATGAAACCGAGGTGACAAAGGACCTTGTACTTTCCTCTGATGATGGAGGTGCTAAATACGTCCAAACCACGGTTGTCCAATAACCTGAGCTCACAAATGCTCCTAAACCTTCAAGAATCAATCCTGATCTTTCACGGTTTACGGTTAAAAGTTTGTCAAGCAAACGTAAAGAGCTTAGGGCAGTTACTGAAAAGAACGATTTGCCTAATCTTCACAATTATCAAAAACAAAAACCCGAGACCATAACGGAAGTGGTGGAAATTGCTAGCTCTCAGAGCACACTACTTGTCCCACCTCCAGATTTTGTTCCTTGTGTCGGTTGTGGTGAGCCGCTTTTCGGTTTTCCATGTCGTTGGTGTACATGTGAACAATGTGGTAATGATATTCGAGACGGGAGTTGTTTGTTTTGTGGATCGAGTAATTCATTTGCTTATGATCCTAATCAAAACTCATTCAACGACTCCTCAAATTTTTCCAACTACCCATCACATTCATACGAGCAAGAATCATATTATCCAAATCTCAATGATGCTTCGTATCAAAATACACCAAGCCAGACTCAACAGTTTAACTGTTGTGAGTACTGTGGAGGTCCACACTTTAGCTCTGATTGTCAAACAAGGAATCCATTTCCTTGTAACAATTACCACCTCCACAGTACCAAATGAACCAAGCAATTCCTCATATCCAGCAAGACCCTTATATAGAGGTTCTTGAAAAACTTAAAAACATTAGGGAGGAGTTAGCTAATATGTCGCTTCGCCATGATCCAAGTTTTTCTTGTGTATATTGTGGGGGTCCTCATAATGATGATCAATGTCAACCTTCCGGTTTTGACACATTCACACCCCCACAGTTTCCACTCATTCCATATTCTTGTGATAAATCTATCACGGATTTACTTGCTGAAGAACATGTTGCTAGAGACGGAAGAAGCATGGAAGAATTACTAGTCTTAGAACACGCAGCTATAACACGTACCAAATTTCAAAATGCTGCTCTTCTCTATGAGGATGATGAAAGTGATGATACCTCATCATGTTCATCAGTTGAGACTCCTTCCATGCATATACAGGGAGAAAAGAATATAACTGA
This sequence comes from Artemisia argyi, assembly GCA_030686995.1. NCBI lineage: Eukaryota > Viridiplantae > Streptophyta > Magnoliopsida > Asterales > Asteraceae > Artemisia > Artemisia argyi. Next base: position 126,364,924 of record CM060693.1, on the reverse strand, counting down.
ATCACCAGCAGTAGAAATAATGGAACTTGTAGACTCCATTACTGCTAGTCCTTCTCAACTCCCTGAGTCTGCTGTTATCACACCCGAGGTTCCCACTCACTCTCTGAACATGGGGGACGAGCATCTTGACACTATTCCTGCAAAGGAATCGGACGAATTCATAAAGTCTAGTGTTGAGAACCTTGTCTCAATCCCAAGTGAGTCACAGGGAATTCTTGATCATATGTGTGATATTCCTCCCCCTCTTGTCTTCCCAAATAATCATATTGAGATGTTCTCTGATTCTGATGAGGACTATTCTTTATCTTGTGGAAACATAAGTTATGTGGGGGAATTACCTTCTGAGCTTGTCAACTTAGAAGAAGAGAATGAGGAAGAAATTATCCAAGACGAATCTCTTCGTCTTATATTATTAAATGCTAATCTTCTCATTTCTAGAATCGAGGCTTTTAATGAAAAGCCTGCTACATCTCCTAACCCCGTCAAGGATAGTGAGATTTTGATCAATGATTCTATTCCGGAATTGCAAACGTTCCATTTTGATCATACGGAAGAGAAGATAAGTGGTATCACCACTTCTCATTCTTATAATTCTCTTCCCGTATATGAATCATTTACTTTTGAGGAGTTCCCCAGTGAACTTACTCAAATCAATCCCGAATACGAGTCATTCACCTTTGAGGAGTTCTCCTTTGAACTCACTCATATCATATCTCTACCGGAGTATGATAGCTTTTATTTTGATCTAGACATACCCATAATATGTCTTGATCAAACGAGCTTAAAAGAGGAGATTCATGAAACAATGAATTCTCCTATTGAAGATGAGGAGTTAATCATGATTTTCATCATGACTTTCTTTCTTTTCTTCATATATTCTGTTCCTTATCCTGTTCTTCACTCTTTCGGGAGTGAGGATATAATCTTTGACCCCGGCATTCTCATTTATAAATTATGAGCCGGGTGTCTACTTATCTCATCGGTGTGGAACTTTCACGTGCTTCAAATGTTTATCCAAACGTCTTGAATGAAAGTCCGATTGAGATAGTCTCTTCCACTTACTTCCCCATGGACAAATGAATTCGGGGTCGAGTCAAGTTAGCGACTCGGTAATCAAAAACAGTAGCATGTACATAGGTTTTCACCCATGTTTCACCCTAGTGTGGGGGAGATGCCCCACATGTTATATATATATATATATATATATATATATATATATATATATATATATATATATATATATATATATATATCTTAAAAAAAATAATAAATAAATAAAAAATGTAAATATAGTGATAGCTTCTATTTAAGAAGTTTCATCTAAAAAAAAATTGTATGTATATACATCTTAAATAAAGGCTAAGAAATATTTTCTTCTTACGTTCTAAGTGTTGGTTTAACACCCGGTACTTTGAATATTGAGGACAATATTCAGTTCTAAGTGTGGGGGGAGATTCGTTATTCTAACGAATTTAAACACATGTTCCATCAAGAACCCCCATTTTAGCCCAAATTTTAAAAAATTTTCTCACTTAGAACGCAATAAATGGTTATCAATCCGCCATGTCTAACCCACATAAGGATTGGCTAATCCAGGAGCAAACGGTTCTTGGTAAAGATAACTCAAACCCGTTTATGGCTTGCAATTTGCCAAAACTTCTATGGTTCCTCAACTCCCCATATCCCATAAAGCGAATGAGTTGGCTAGCCCGCAAGATTATGGCTTGTGGTAAAGGCCGTGGAAAAACCAGAATTGGTAATCAGCTCACCAAGATGTTGACTATTCCATCAAGAGTTGGCTAGTCCAGAAGCAAACAGCTTTTGGTAAAGACTAATCAAATACGTTGATAGCTGGTGATTTGCTCAAAATCACACGGTTATCAGGTGTGCCACAGTTCTTACACCTGGCTACTCCAGAAGTGATGGCTTTTGGTAAAGAGTTTTTCAAATCCATTAAGTTTTTCTCAAAAGATTGCTAGGGACTAGCAATAGTTTAGTGTGGGGGATTGATGAGTGTCTAAATACTCATCATTTTATACCAATCTGAGCTGCCAAAACATACAAAAACACTCAAATATGTATCAAAATACTTAAAATATCTTAAATGTGTGTTTTATATGTTTCAAATGCAAAATATGCAAAAACAGATGAAAAACATACAAAGTTTGCATAATTGGCAGTTTCAGTCCCTCAAGTTTCATAAATTGGCAAAACTAGTCCCTGGTTATTCTAAAAACATGAAAATGTCACCAAAGGTCCTTTTTAATCATAAAGTTACATATTTAGTCCTTTGGTACAAAGTTTCACAAAATTACAAGTTTAGTCCCTGTACTTTGGAAATTGACAGAAATGGTCCCTGGGATGTAAAAACTTTGAGAAAATCAATTTTGGTCCTTGTACTAATAATCTTTTGCAGGAATGGTTCTTGGTGTAAAGTTTGAAGAAATTACATGTTAAGTCCCTGGAGTTTCAGTTTTGTCAATTATAGTCCCCGGGTATTTTAAAAATGAAAAAAATCAAATATACCCTTGTACTATTCATCCTTGTCAAGTTTGGTCCTTGTGATAACCTTTGGAAAAATACAACAACAGGCCCTCAACTTTGCTTAAATTACAAATTTGGTCCTTGTAATTTCTAATAAACCAAATGGATCATTATTATTATTATCATAAACATAATCCAATCCACACTCCCAAGCCCATCATCCCTTTGTTTTATTTGTGGCCCAAACCCTATCCAGCCCAGTCCACCCAAAATATTAAACCGGGTCAAACATACCAGTCAACCCCACAAAACCACCCCTTTCCCTCCCAAACCACCTCACCACCACTGCAAACCATACCACCTGGTATTCCACCTCCACCTCATCACCCCAGCTGTCCAACCTTATCCCTCCACCTCCACAACACTCCAACAACCCTTAAATGCCCTAAAAACCGCTCCACGCAATACACAGTTGCCCTTGACCCTTTGGCGCCAAGAAACAATTTAAACAGCCTGGATTGATTAGACCATATCAACGGCTAAGGAATGGTGGGAAATAACCCAGTGGGTCCCACAAACCCTGGAAATGTCTACAAAAGAGAAAAGAAGCAGTGATGAGAGAGTATTAGTGTAGGTAGTATAATTTAGTGTCGTATAATTTAAATTCAGTCTCTTAGTGTAATCAGAAGCTTTTAAGCAATCAATTAAGCTGTTTTAGTGTAACCTTAAACTTTTATAATCATCAATTTCAAGTTTCAGAGTGTATCTTAGTCTATGCAATTTTTACTTATTTCAAGAATCACAAAAGCTCACTTGTTATTGTTAGTTGTTGTATTTGATTCATAAGCTTGTATAAGCTCTGACAAGGCTCAAATAAGCTTAGGAAAACCTTACTTTGTTGTTCAGTTCATAAAAGAAAAAAATAAGAAAAATATCAAATAAATAGAAAATAAATAAAAAAATAGTTGTTAAGCTTGAAGAATGATGGTGCAGGGCAAAGATTGATTGTTGTGGTATTAGTTACCTCTTGGGAGGCTATAGGTTATGTATTGAGTTCCTTCGTACCCTAGTCTCAGTCAGGATCAATTGTAAGCACAATATTTGATTTTGGTCATTCCACTGTGGAAGCCTTTATAATTGCTCATATTTGTATTTTCAGGTTTAATTAGTATATTTAGGTTATTAAATTGCTTATATAGTAGTGTTTCTTCATCAGATAGCTTAGTTGTTCATTTTTCATATTTCACTGCCTATATAGCTTAATCTTGTATTGTGAGTCTTTGTTAGTATTACTAGTGTTTAGGTGCTAATCTTAGTTAATTACATCATAATATAACCTTGGAAATTAATTTTATGGTTTAAATTTGTGAAATTCTTTGAAAAAACAAAAACAGTCAAGTATAAGGGGTGTTTGGCTCAGCTTGATACTGAGTGAACTTGGTAGTATTAGTAGTCTAGGATAGTGTAGTCACATTACTTTAGGTCATATTAGTATATTGTGGTCTAAAAACCATGCCTTAATAAACAAAAAGTCAAAATCCAAGTCCCAATCCCTTGACAATTAACTGTCAAGGATTTGATTACCACAAACCCTCAAAATAGGTTATAAGTTGTAGGTTTAGGGTAAATTAGCTTTATCTTAGCTTTATATAACTTATTAAATCAGTAGTTAGTACTAGAAATCCAAAATAGTCAAACTAAGTAGTTTAGATTAAAAAGTCAAATTGCTTCTCTCAGATTTTCTCAAATCTTCAAGGATTTGTTTAGAATTTAGGAGAAGGTTTTAGGTGCTGAAATTTGTTCCAACTTATAGCCTACCACCTCAACTAGTGATTCCCATCTTAATTTGATTTTTAGGATTTTTAGTGTGGGTCCCATACACCCCCAAACACAACTGCAGGGAAGACTCTTCCCCTGCACCAGCAGATTCAGGCCATCACCACCACTTTGGTGGTGATTTGTAACCACCTCAGTAGGCCCAACCTATCATACCTTGTATCTTTGAACCCCCCTCCTAGTAGGCTCTTAAGATTGACCATTTGTTTGACCTGTGCCTCAGTGGACCCCACCTAGAATAAGCCATAAACTTTGTCCCATTTCTGTGTTGTAACTAAGTTTTGGAATTGCTTATTTGTGCTTATCAGCTTATCTACTGAGCTTATTTGACCAAATTGAGCTTTGACAAGTCCAACTTACTTATTTAGACCAGAATTATCCTTAGTGGGTCCCACATAAGCTCATTTGAGCTTATTTCCCATTTCAGTCAACAAAAGTCAACTGTGGAAGTAATAAGCTTCCACAGTGCTTAAAAATAAGCTATAAAATATTTGTTTTTACAAAAGTTATTTATTTTTAAGTATAATATAGGTTGGTATAAGAAAAATCCAGAAAAATCAACATAAAAATAAGTGATAGTTTCTATTTAATTTAATTTAATTTTAATTTTCATTTTTAGATTTTTATTAAGTAATTTGTAATTTTATATTTTTATTAATTTCCTTGTAGGTTAAAGTATTTTTAATAATTTTCTCAGATTTTTATATTGTCATTTGATATTTATTAGAATTAATAATAGTTTTATTAATAATTAACTAATAAATAAGTTTTTAATAGCATAATTAGTTTTTATAAGGTAACACCTAGTTTTTATATTTTTTATAGCTTTTATAAGTCATAAAATAGTTTTATAAATTTTTTCATAATTTTCTAAGTCCTTTTAGTATTATTTGTAATTTAAAATATTTTAATTAGAATAATTAATATAAATAGTTTTTAATTAATAAAAAATTCATAAAAAGACAAAAATATTTATTTTTAATTTTTATACTTTCTTCAAGTTCATTTTAAGTTTTAGAAATTATTTTTATAAGTTTTTAGTTTAATTTGTAGTATTTATAATTTTTAGTTTTTAATTAAATTAGTTTTAATTAAATAGTTAAATAGTTTTTAATTAAATAATTAATAATAAATAATAAAATAATCTAAAAAATAGTTTTCTTTTTAATTTAATTTTATTTTAAGTTTAAGTTTATAGAATTTTCATTTTTAGCCCCTGTAGATTATTTTTCTTAAAACTCACCTTTTTCTCAGTACGCAATCGCGTCTGATTTTAATTTGGTGTACGTTTTATACGTTTTAGATATCTAGGTTTCACATAATCGTTCTTATAGTTTATCTAAGTTATTTTGTGTTATAAAACCCTAGTTAAACACACACACACACACTTTATACTTTTTCCTATTCACATTCACTGATCACAGATTCGTTTTTAATACCATCACAACCTCGTTGGGACATTACGACCCGGGGAAACACTGTATTCCACGGAAGCATTTGCCTCAGCTGTTTGACTATTATACTTGACCATTCACAAGTGGTTGACCAATAATTATCTGACTGTTTGAGGCGAATCATTCGTATCGCATGTTTTTTATTTGGATGAAATAAAATTAGTATGTTGTATTATTTTTTATAATTAGTGAAATGAATTTATTTTATTTAATGAAATGAATAAAAAATAAAGTTGTAAGTGGTGGGGTTCGAATGAGTAAATTGGGGTTAGTTGTTTGGTGAGGAGGGGGTTAGTTGTGAAAACGTGTTGGGGTGATGTGGCACCCGTGAGCCTGGAATGAAGAGTTTGGCTCTTCATCTATACCTTGTGCTCTTATACATAATGCAACAAGGTATTTTCATGTATTTTCGAATGGTGTTTGGCTTTTCGAGTGTGAATGTTTAGGTTTAGTATATTTTTAGGTGTTGGTTATTCCGGTGGTTGTTTACAGATGTTTCTTTAGGCCTTTTTTAGGAGAATTTGTTGTTGCTATATGGGTTTCGTATCTCCTAACTTCTTTCTAGTTTTTAATATAAAATTGCGCCGTTCAAAAGAAATGCAACAAGGTTTATAAAATCAAAGTTTCATAAATTAATAATTTAATAAATATTAGACCTTTTAAAAAGCCTAGCATTATGGTGCTTTAATAAATCAAAACTCGAAGAAAGAAAATTATTATTTTAAAAGATATTATTAATCAAGTAGGAGTATTAATTTATCGGGTTTTTATGTATCATCGTTTTATTTTATTTCATTACCTTTTAATATAAACGCATCCAAACCGTAAGAACATGCATCGGGTCATTTTACTTGCACGTTATTAAATAATTACCATTATCGAAACTAATAAGATTAATCAACGATTCAAAAGCATAGAATTACGTGATTCTCGCTGTTGTAAAATGTAAATAGTTTTTTACATTAGAAGCCAAATACAATGGATAAGGACTTGATGGTCCTCACTTTGATGTTCACATGTGTTTACTATTATTAAATTCTCAATAAAATTCATTTAAAAATACTTTAAGCAAACATTAACCTTTTATAATAGGCATCAGAAATATAAGATATTAAAATTTATCAAGCTGTCTTACAGTATCTCAGTAGTTCATATGTCTTAAATTATATAGTTTTTTTTATTAAAAATTGTTAAGATACTTTTTTTTTTTTAATTATTATTTCGGAATCACTAATCTCAAACAGTTAAGTGATGGCACTTTATTTGTACAAAATGAAATAAGCGCCCATTGGATACTTTTTTAAGATGTCAATAATTGAAAAGTTTGAGCATATATTAAATTTAGAATCACATTAATTCAAAGTAGTTATAAGTTTAATTAAAATAATATTTATTGAATGCATTTTTTGATTAAAAGATAAAGTTTGTGTTTATTAACTAGTTAAATGCATTTATTATCATCTTACAAAATAACCAGTGAACACTTGTTAGTAATAGCATATAATTTTTAGAGTTTACGTGAGATTATAAAGTTTTAGAATTTATATGAGATTATAAATTGGAGCATTTATAAAGCACTCTTACTTTTTTATCTCCCACTTAGCTTTTGATCTTGTGTCCTCGCTCACAATTCGTGTAGAGCTTGATGTTTATAATCTTTTTTTTAGAATTGCAGCATTTTTATTACCACACAAACAACTTTACAAAAAAAATGATCCCTCTACAAGATATAGAAGAGGACCATAAGAAGATCCAACTAAACAAGGGACCAAGACAGAAACCAACTTACAAAAGCACAACCAGAAACAAAAAAGAAAAAACCTTCACAGCTAGATCGATTTGATGCTAGGTGTAATCTGCCACTCTCACTTAAACCGTGTTCGAAACGATCAAACCACTGATCCAATCCTCCCACTTCAAATTACCTTTTTTCATCCTAGAAGTAATCCACTCGAACATTCTTCCTTGAACTTCCTTGAACAAATCTGGAATTTGCGACCCGTTCCTTTTAAAAACCACTTGATTTCTATTCATCCAAATAAAGTACAACACTGACCAAACAATCCCTTTCCACAACTCTCTTTTAAGCCCTGTAAAAGTAGTAGCTTCAACAAGATTAAGCACATCTTCAACTGAGAAAAGATTTTGCATACCTACATCCCACCACTCAAACACCATATCCCAAATTGGCTTAACTTTTGTGCATAGAACAAAACAATGATCCAACGATTCGATTGACTCCTCACAACACGGGCATAACACCGAATGTAAGTCGATACCCATGTTGTCAAGAACTACTCGAACTGGGATTCTCCTATGATACAAACGCCAAACAAAGATGCACACTTTTTTTGGAATAAACTTGCACCAAGAGGTCTCAAATATACCGCCCGATGCTTCAAGAATCTTACAGTCCACCATGTCACGGAGTCCCTTAACTGTAAAACTCCCACCATCACTGAACTGCCACTTGCACTTGTCCTTAGTATTTTTCTTAAGATGAATATCCTGCACAAGATGATACAAATTATGTGCATCATTAACAGCCCTTCCTCTAAGATCAGACCTCCATGTCCAATTCCATACCCACTCGTCCTCGCGCCAAAACCCCTTATTGCCTACAGCCGCATCATTACCAATATCTAAATGGTATAACCTCGGGAACAAATCACGTAGTCTACCCACACCAATCCAATTGTCCTCCCAAAACATAATTGCATCACCACTTCCCACTTCCCACTCAAAAGATGATGACAAATGGATCCCAATCTTATCTAAATCTTTACCAACTTTTATGATATTACACCACACACTATATTTGCTACCATTTAAACTTTGCCCCACCGTTCCACCCCCCTCGCCGTATAAACTCTTAATAACTTTGACCCAAAGCGCATCTCTGTCTAAGCGAAATCTCCACCACCATTTTGCCAGAAGCGCCCAATTCATAGCCTTAAGACTACCAATATTTAGACCCCCCATCCCGTAACTAGATATGACTTTTTCCCACTTGACCCAAGCCACACTTTTTGATTCCCCATTCCCCCCACCCCAAAAGAAATCTCTCCTCACACTCTCTAACAAATTTAACACACTCATCGGGGCACGAAACAACGAGAAAAAGTACAACAATAAGCTACCAAGAACCGATTTTACCAAAGTCAATCTACCACCAAACGAAATCATCCTTGCTTTCCAAGTTGCTAATTTGTTTTTAAACTTTTGCACTAAGGTATTCCAATTTTCTATTCTTCCCATATTATAACCCACTGGCAGGCCGAGATAATAGAATGGGAGGAAACCAGGCCGACATCTCAAACTCATTGCCCACCCCTCAACTTCCTCTATCTCCACGCCTGATGAGGCGAAAAATGATCCGTTTTTAGGGGGTCATTTAAGCCCGAATCCGAATTTATTTGATCAAATATTGCCCTAAATAGTTCCTTTTGTGATTTTAGGTACTTGGAGAGTGAATTCTGGAAAAGAAGCCATTTTGGACGTTTTTGGAGCATAAAAGTGAAGAAAATGGCAAAGTCTCAATTTTCCATGCTGGGAACAGTACATGAAGGCGTCAAGAGTAAATTCATGACGGCGTCAAACCTCAAGAATTAAAATCCGTAGTTGATGACGGCGTCACACACAGGGCGTCAAGAGTAATTTGTGTGACGGCCTAGGCCTTGACGGCGTCAGAAGTAGATCAAGGCCGTCCGAGGAAGTATTTGGCGGCGAGATGACGGCGTCACACCTTTGTTCTTGACGCCGTCATCCCTATTTTCCTATATATAGTTTTCTAGTTTTTCACATTTAGGAGGGAAGTTTTGGGAGAAACCCTAAAGACGATTTTGGTGTAACTTTACAGGTTTTTCAAGGGTTCCAACCCCTTGATACCTTGCATGATTAATCATGATAAGTGTTCTTCTAATTCAATCAATATGTCTATGTGTTGGTTGTCTATATCATGTTCTTGTCTTAATTCTATCATGCTAGGCTAGATCTCTTTTGTGTTTGCTTAGATCTAATGAAACCTAGATATTGATTATGTGTTGATTACTTGTTTATTCTTGTCTTGGATGAATGATTTATATGTTAGGCTTAAGAAAACTGGCAGATCTCCAAATGGTAACATGCTTGAACGTCTTAAGAAACATGAACCGAGGCGTACTAGGTCTTTATTGGTTGTTGATTGAGGCTAAACCACCTAACTTATATTGACCAGATAATGGTCAACAAAGTCAAATAGCTTAGGTCAATGCTCCGGGTAATAAAGGGTATCACCAGGTCGTTAAGTCCCGTTGAAGTGTGAATTGTAACTTTGGCGTATTTGTGATCGGGTAATTATCCACAGAAAAAGGTTTTGATCAGAATTATTTGGAGTTATTTAACGAATATAGCTTAGGAAAGCTACGTGACTGATTACGTGAATTTAGATAACGAGGATTTGAGCTAAACACTAAAAATGTACGTTTTAATTAAAAAACGTAACAGACGCACAAACCAAAAAGTAAAACTGAAGGATGGAAAGGGTTAAAAGTGTAAAATTGAAATTTTTACAATCCTAATAATAAAAGAAAATTTTAAGAAAAATTAAAATTATTTTTACACTATTTAATTATTTATAATTAATTAATTACTAATTATCTATTTAATATTAATTAAACTAATTAGAATTATTAAAAATACTTAAAAGACTTAGAAAATTAAGAAAATTTTTATAAAACTAATTAACCATCATGGGAATCCTAAAAAATTATAAAAAATTAATTTTATGTATTTTTAAGTTAAATAACTAATTATTATTCTACTTATTAATTATTATCTAATTAAACTATTTAAATTATTTAAACTATTAAATGAACAGTAAAAATTCTAGAAAAATTTATAAAATTATTTTAACTAAAATAGAAGCTATAAAAATTATAAAAACTAGGTTATACTATATAAAAACTAATTAAGCTATTTAATTGATTAATATTAATTAAAACTAAATTAAATTAAAATTAATTAGAAATACCACTAGATGACAAAATAAAAATCTGGAAAAATTTGTAAAATTATTTTAACCTAAAATATAATTTCTAAAAATATAAAAGTGACATATTACTTAGAAATTAATTAAAAAGAAAAATAAATAGATAAATCCTATTAAATAGAAGCTATCACTATTGGTAAAGTTGGTTTTTTTTTTTTTTTTCTTTTTCTAAACTAATAATGAGATAAAAACAAGTAACTTTAGTAAAAACACTTTTGTTTAAACCCTCAGAATAAGCAATTCAAGTGCTTATTGAACCCACAGTTGACTTTTGTTGACTGTGGAGTGTTATGAGCTCAAATGGAGAATGGTGGGGTCCACAATGGAAAAGCTTGGTTCAACTGAGTCTAACAATCAATAATAAGCACTTAATAAGCAACAATTGAGTTTGAATAAGCCAAAAAGCTTGAAAAAGCACTTAAGCAAAAAGGGACTGAGGCAGTTTTAGGGACAAACTTAAAGGTCCAAGCAGGGTGGGGTCCACAGGCCTAGGGGTCAAACACAAGGGTCAAAACTACTCCCTGGTAGGAGGGGGGTTGAGTGGAACCAAAACCAAGTGGTATGGACCACTGGGGTGACCACAAACCACCACAAAAGGTGGTGGTGTGGAATGGGTCTGCTGAGAACAGGGCAATGGGTTGCCCTGCAACCTATTTCAAGAGGGTGTGGGACCCACCAGATAAAATCACAAAAATCCACTAAAATTCACAAAAATCAACTAGGTGGTAGAGAGTAAGCATGTGAAATTTCAAACCTAGAATCCTAATATTAAGAAATCTGCAGAGCTCCAAAGTTTGAATAAATTGACTGAAACAGAATTTTGACTTTAAAAGAAAACAATGCACTTTGACTTTTATGACTTTTTGATGATCAAATCTCACTGATTTGGGTGTAATAAGCTACAAGAAGAGTAAAACAAGTTAAAACAACAACTTTTGTTGTGAGATTATGGGATTTGGGAGTTCAACTGTCTAGCAGTTAACAGTTAGGGTGTTTTGATGGTGATTTTGACTATAAGCTAACAAATGACCAAATTAATGTTTGAACTAAACTTAAATGGACCTAAGAACAGCAAACCAACAAGATTACACCATTAACACTATCCACATTCCATCTAAAAATCTTGATCCAAACACCCCTTTATTGATCTGTTTCAAAAATTTGTGAATCAGTTACTTGTTTTAGACCATGAAACAACCAAATAAGCCTTTATACTGATATGTGGAACTTATTTAAGCTCAGAAACATTAACATTAACAACCATAATCCATTAATTCCACAAATCTCATGAAATGATCTACTTAACAACTAAATTGAGTAAATGATTATCTAAAGCTATAACTAATATACTACACTAATACTAATATAGCATGTATACTGTTAATAAGCTAAATTAAGCAGAAGTAAGCCTATAACAAACAATAAGACAATAAAAGAAATCAAGAGTTAGGAAATGTCTTACAAACAGTCCAAGCAAACAATGAGGTACCAAGATCACACTGCATCAAAACACATTACTAACACCCCCCATGGGGTTCTAAACCAGTCCATCCATCCTTTGCTTCTCTTATACTTGCAATTTTTGATTTTTTTGTTGATATCTTATTTTCTTAGTACACAGAAATGTAGAAACTAAAAAAAAACTTGAATCTTATACTTTAATGAACTTGAGAATGATTATAAACAAACTAGATTAGGATTGACTGAATACTAAACTTCAACCTTTACCACTGTTTTTCATTGAATGGAAAATCAAATGAAATTAGCAACTCATGGACAGTGATGAAAACACTTAAAGCTTTTTGATTATAATAACTTTTTAATACATTACAAACTTGAAATTACAACTTGAAAACTAGTATTACAACTGGAATAAGATAGTACATCAAAATACATTAACTAAAATTAGACTTAAAAACTACACACCCTCCTCAGCTTCTCTTCTTCAATTAAGTAGGTCATGGAGCTTCTGTGGGGTCCACTCCAGCTTTCCCATCACTTCTCTCAGCCTTTGGATGAGTCAATCACATCTTGGTCGTTCAAATGGTTTTGGCGCCAATTTCTCATTTGGCGTTTTTCTCAGATTAGTGAAGCCAGTGGGATTGGTTTGTTTGTTTGTGTTTGGAGTGATAAGGAGGAGTGGGTTGAGGTTGAGTGTGCTCAGAGAAGCTAGGGGTGATGATGAGGGGAGGGGGGGGGTTGTCTGGTAGCAGCTGAGGTGGAGGCGGTGTTGGCGTTGACTCGGGTCAAACAAGGGAGGACGGGGTGATTAGTTTATTTGGGGGTGGGCTGAAGTGTATATGGGCCTGGGAGTGTTTAATGGACCAGATCATAGGGTGGGTTTGGGTTTTGGTTTTGGTATTTTAGTTTAGGTCCGGTTGGTTAGTAACTTGAATCACAAGGACCATTCTTGTAATTTGGCCAAATTATGAGGGGTGCAATTGACATGTATCCAAAGTATCCCAAGGGCTAATAATGACAAGTCTAAATAGTGTAGGGGTTATAAAAGGTAAACTCCATTTTTGAAAAACCCGGGGGACTTGTTTTGCCATATTTCCAAACTTGAGGGACCCATGTTGTAATTTCCTCAAACTTATACCAAAATATCATTTTTGACAATTTATGATTTTCCAAGGGCCAAAAGTGATTTTCTTTCAAAATTATTTCACCCGGGATCAAATCTGTCAAATTTCAAAACTCCAGGGACCATTTTTGTCATTTTTGGATTTTAAGGGGTAAAAGTGTAATTTTCTCAAACTTTTTCACCCAAGGACTTATTTTAATAATTTTTGACTTTTCTTTGCCTTGGGTTGACTTTTCTTTCGTTTTAAACTTTCAGGGACTAGTTTTGCCAAATTTTGAAACTTGGGGGACTGAAACTGCCAATTGTGCAAACTTTGTTCGTTTTTCATTTGTTTTCAAACATTTTGCATCTAAAACATATAAAACACACTTTTGGAATAATTTGTGTATTTTGATGCGTTTTTGGGTGTTTTTGGATGTTTTGGCAGTCCAGATACGGTAAAAATGATGAGTGTTTGAGCACTCATCAATCCCCCACACTAAGCTATTGCTAGTCCCTAGCAATCTTTTGAGAAAAACATGATGGATTTTAATCTCTTTACCAAAAGCCATCACTTCTGGAGTAGCCAGGTGTAAGAACTGTGGCACACCTGATAACCGTGTGATTTTGAGCAAACCACCAGCTGTCAACGGATTTGATAAGTCTTTACCAGGAGCCGTTTGCTCCTGGACTAGCCAGCATCTTGATGGACCTAGTCAACATCTTGGTGAGCTGATTACCAATTATGGATTTTCCACGGCCTTTACCACAAGCCATAATCTTGTGGGCTAGCCAACTCATTTGCTTATAAGGATGCGGGGGAGTTGAGGAACCATGCAAGTTTTTGACAAACTGCCAGCCATCAACGGATTTGAGTTGTCTTTACCAAGAGCCGTTTGCTCCTGGACTAGTCAATCCCTTTGTCATTAAGACTTTGGCGGATTGATAACCACAAAAATTTTGGAATAAAGTGAAAAATTTTGAAAAATTTTGGCCTAAAATGGGGGTACTTGAAAGTATTTTGCGATAAAATTCGCTAGAATTTCCCCCCCCCCCCCCCCACACTTAGAAATGAATATTGCCCTCAATATTCAAAGTCCCGGCTATTATTCCGAATCTGTGAACGTAAAAGGATAATATTCGAAGCTAACTGTGGAATTTTGTTTTGTATTTTTCACTTTATTTTATCTGTACATACAATTTTTTTTTTTTTTTTTTTTTTTTTTTTTTTTTTTTCACTACCTCCCAGGCTTGTGTTAGGTTTACCACGCAAGCTAATCACTTGTGAATGATTAACTGTAATAAATTCGTCCTAACAGCCCGGGAGTTGAATGATAAAGTTTATAATATACATACACCTTCCAGGTTTGTGTCAGGTTTACCACGCAAGCTAATCACTTGTGAATGATTAACTGTAATAAATCTGCCCTGACAGCCTGGAAGATGAATAATAATATACATACATTTCCCAGGCTTGTGTCAAGTTTACCACGCAAGCTAATCACTTGTGAATGATTAACTGTAGTAAATGTGCCTTGACAGCCCGGGAGATGAATGACATAATATACAAAACATGTTTATTGAAATTTTTGAAAAATATTTACTTTTGAAACGGTGGGGGATGGCCACTCCCCCACACTTGGGTGGTAGAAAAATAGAAAGAAGTCAGAAATACGGGTGAAAACCCGTATATGTTGCTAATTTTTGTTCACCGAGTCACTAGCTTGACTCGATCCCCGAATTCAATTGTCCTTGGGGAAAGTTTGGAGATCCGGGACAACCATGGGTGGTATGTCCTCTCCAAAGTAGTGCTTTAGACGATGTCCATTCACTTTGAAGTTAGGGCCGTCATTTTGTGATAACTCGACGGTGCCATAAGGATAAACCTTAACGATAGTGAACGGACCAGTCCATCGGGTTTTTAGCTTTCCCGAAAAGATCTTGAGTCTAGAGTTGAAAAGAAGGACTCGATCACCAACATTGAAAATGCGGTTTTTGATCTTGGAGTCATGAATCTTCTTTGTCTTTTCTTTATAGATCAAAGAGTTCTCGTAAGCTTGATCACGGAGTTCATTTAATTCATTGAGTTGAACTTTCCTGTGATCACCCGCAGTTTTGAGGTCGAAATTGGCATGCTTGAGAGCCCAATAGGCTTTATGCTCAAGCTCGATCGGAAGATGGCACGCTTTCCCGTACACCAGCTTATATGGCGTACACCCAATGGGTGTTTTATACGCCGTACGGAAAGCCCAAAGTGCATCATCTAATTTATCCGACCAAGATGCACGATTTTCCCCAACGGTTCTTTCCAAAATTCTCTTTATGCCTCGATTGGAAACTTCTACTTGTCCACTTGTTTGAGGGTGGTACGCAGTAGAAAGACGGTGAGTTACACCATACTTTTGCATGACTTTATCGAATTTGTCATTGCAAAAATGCGTACCACGATCACTAATTATAGCACGTGGAGTTCCAAATCGAGCAAAGAGAGCTTTCAAAAACTTCACAACTACTCGGGCATCATTTGTGGGTAAAGCTTTTGCTTCGACCCATTTTGACAAATAGTCAACGGCCACGAGTATATACTTGTTTCCATGAGATGACGGGAATGGCCCCATAAAGTCAATGCCCCAAACGTCAAAGATTTCACAAACTTGAATTGCATTTTGTGGCATTTCATTCTTTTGTGAAATATTCCCGTGACGTTGACAAGCGTCACAGGATTTGACCAATTCATGGGCATCCTTGTAGATTGTGGGCCAAAAGAAACCGGAGTCAAACACCTTTTTGGCGGTGTAATTTGGATTGTGGTGGCCCCCCGTGGGACCAGCATGGCAAGCCTTAAGAATTTCAGTGGCTTCTTGACCATACACACACCGCCGGATGACTTGATCCGCACAGATTTTGAACAAGTAGGGGTCGTCCCAGAAGTAATGCTTTACATCTTTAAAGAATTTGTTTTTCTGTTGGGACGACATCCCTTTCACAATGAAATTACCCGCAAGGTAGTTTGCAAAGTCGGCAAACCAAGGGGTAACAGAATCTCCACGAAATGAAACCGCATTGAGGGTTTCGAGAGGAAATGTTTCATTTATCTCCTTTTTCTCGAAAGCATCTTGGTGGGGGTTTTCAAGACGGGAGAGATGATCAGCAGCTAGGTTCTCAGCTCCTTTTTTATCACGAATAATGATATCAAATTCCTGAAGGAGGAGAACCCAACGAAGAAGTCTCGGCTTTGCATCTTGTTTTGCAAAAAGGTACTTCAAAGCCGAGTGATCCGTATACACTATGCTTTTTGTCAGAATCAAGTATGGCCGGAATTTTTCAAAAGCATACACCACAGCTAACAATTCTTTTTCAGTGGTGGTGTAATGGCTTTGAGCCTCGGTCATAGTCTTGCTGGCATAGTGTATAGGCTGAAAATGTTTTGTTTTGCGTTGCCCCAAGACTGCCCCAATAGCATAATCACTCGCGTCACACATGAGTTCAAAGGGCAAGTCCCAATCGGGGGCAACAAGAATCGGTGCCTCAGTAAGCCTTTTCTTTAATGTTTCAAAGGCTTCGATGCACTCAGGGGAGAAGATAAAAGGAGCATCCTTTTCGAGGAGATGGGTCATAGGCCGGGCGATTTTAGAAAAATCTTGAATAAACCTACGGTAAAAGCCGGCGTGACCCAAAAAGCTCCTAACACCTTTCACAGTTGTGGGATGAGGTAATTTTGCAATGACGTCCACTTTGGCACGATCAACCTCAATCCCGTTTTTTGAAATTTTATGGCCGAGGACAATGCCCTCTTTGACCATAAAGTGACTCTTCTCCCAATTTAGACATAACTTTGTGTCTTCACAACGTTTTAGCATATTGTCTAAGTGGGAGAGGCATGACTGAAACGAATCCCCAATGACCAAAAAATCGTCCATAAAGACCTCCATACTTTTCCCGATCATGTCGGAAAAAATGGCCATCATACATCTTTGAAACGTACCCGGAGCATTACATAAGCCAAATGGCATACGTTTATATGCGAAAGTTCCATAGGGGCACGTGAAAGTGGTCTTTTCTTGGTCTTGCGGGTCAATGGGAATCTGAAAGTAACCCGAGAAACCATCGAGGAAGCAATAATATTCATTCCCCGCTAATCTCTCGAGCATCTGATCCATAAAGGGCAGAGGAAAATGATCTTTGCGGGTGGCGTCATTTAACTTACGATAATCAATACAGACACGCCAACCCGTAACCAAACGAGTGGGAATTAACTCATTTTCCTCATTTGTGACAACTGTAATGCCACCCTTTTTTGGAACACAATGGATTGGGCTGACCCAAGGACTGTCCGAGATAGGGTAAATCAATCCGGCATCAAGAAGTTTTAAAACCTCTTGTTTGATAACCTCGTGAATTTTTGGATTCACCCTTCTTTGTTGTTGGACTGCAGGTTTGAAGTCGTCCTCCATTAAAATTTTATGAGTACAGAATTCAGGGTCAATGCCCTTGATGTCGGAGAGACGCCAAGCAATTGCTTGTTTATGAGACTTCAAAACCTTTATGAGAGCAGCCTTTTCCTCATCACTTAAGTCTTTGGCAATTATGACGGGTAATTTATCATCACCCTCCAGAAATGCATATTCAAGATGAGGCGGCAAGTCCTTAAGTTCAACCTCAGGGAAGTCATCAGTTTTCTCAACATTTTTGACCTCCTCTTTATGAAGTTGTTGTGGTAGAACAGGAAGAGGAGAGGGATCTTCGTTTAACAATTTTTCAAGTATGAGAATATCCCTCTCGAGGTCGATCTCTTGGTTATCAATTCCATCGGGAATCGAATCACTTTTGAGAAACGCCTCCATTTCTTCTAAGATGAAGTCACTTCCCTCAAACGGAGTGAGGGAAGGATAAGAATTGGCGATAATGGGGTGAGAAGACTGAGTGAGGTTTTCACTCGAAGAATCATCAATGAAACCTAAAATCTCTTGAGCATACTCCTCAGCAGCAACATCGATGACATCAATTTGATTCACCGACTCACAATCATAATTGGAGGAGTATCTCGAAGTTT
Organism: Artemisia argyi; assembly: GCA_030686995.1. NCBI lineage: Eukaryota > Viridiplantae > Streptophyta > Magnoliopsida > Asterales > Asteraceae > Artemisia > Artemisia argyi. The sequence continues at coordinate 126,346,505 of CM060693.1, read as the reverse complement.
GATTTAGGTTGAAGGTTATGGCTTCCGTTCCAACACGTAATGTGATCTCATGCTCAAATACATCGATAAGAGCGCGCCCAGTTCTAAGGAATCCCCGCCCAAGAATGAGAGGGACCCTAGAATCGGCATCAAAGTCAACAATCACAAAATCTGCCGGAAAATGGAACTTCCCCACTTTAACGAATACGTCCTCGGCAATTCCGATGGGACGAGAAATCGAACGATCGGCAAGCTCTAGAGTCATGCACGTGGGGGTGAGTTCGGGAAGAGAGAGTTTCTTCCACACAGAATATGGCATTAGGTTAATGCTAGCACCTAGGTCGGCCAGGGCGAAGCAATCAACCATACCCGGGAAAGTACAAGGAATTAGGAATTTCCCGGGATCTCCAAGCTTTTCAGGAAGCTTTTTCAAAAGAACCGCAGAGCAGTTCTCATTCAGAGGAGTTTTTGCCATCTCAAAGAGTTTCTCTTTATTACTCAACAGATTTTTGATTGTCGATGCAAACTTGGGCATCAAGAGAATAGCATCCGCGAAGCTAATGTCAAAGTGCAAATCTTGAAAGATTTGGAAGAACTTGTCCATTTGGTGATTAGCTTTTTCACGGAGCTTTTGTTCACTGAGACGTGATGGATAGGGAATAGAAGTTTTGGATTTAGGGTTGTCCATTGGAGTTTCTGGTGGTTCAAAAACAACTCCAGGATTACATCTGGTTTCAGGAATAACCTGAGGTTGGACGTGTGCTGTACTTCGTGAACTTGGATTTTGCACTTTGTCCTTTGTCACCTCAGGTTCACGATTCACTACCTTAGGAGGAGAAGAAGAGGTAGTAGGAATCGCGGGTTCATCATATGAAGCACCACTTCGTGTTGTGATCGCCTTAGCATCGCCCCTCGGGTTAGCGATCGTGTTGCTCGGTAAAGTAGTACCTGAGCCCGAGGGTCGATCATTTAAAGACTTCTTGATATCAGAAATCTGGCTAACCAGCAACTTGTTCAACTCTTCTTGGGACTTCATGAATTGTTTCAACAACTCGTCAGATGAAGGCCCGGTTGGAACAATGGCTTGATTCGGATTAGGAATATTTGGAGCTCGATTGTTCGGATTGGGACCTTGATTTTGAAAATTTCCCTGATTAGGGTTGTTGTTTCCATGAAAATATCCCTGATTGAAATTACCCTGACCTTGGTTCCGATTAAAGTTTCCTTGATTTTGTTGTTGGAAACCTTGATTTTGGAATCCTTGGTTTTGATTTTGAAAACCGTGACCCTGATTGAAGTTACCTTGGTTTTGATAACCTTGGTTAGCTCTATTTTGATTTTGGCCACGGTTTTGGACATTTTGGTTTTGATTAAAACCAGGAGGTCCAGGATAATGGTGTTGAGGACGATAGCTAGGGTCCATAGGAGAGCGATATTGATTCCCTCCTTGATTTTGGGACCCAGCTACAGCATGAGCTTCGTATGGAGTACCATCAGTAGCTGTGCAATTGTAGTAGGCATGCGGCCCACCACAAGTTACACAGACTTCCACTTTTTTAACCTCAGCAGGGGGAGGATGTTGTGGAAATGAGACTTTCTTTGTTTGGGCGAGAACCAAAGCTTGGATCGCTTCAGTGAGCTTGTCAATCTTAGCATCCGTACTAGATTGACCCACAGAAGATGAAGTGGAAGGACCCGCATTAATTTGGGAAACAATCGGTTTGCTTCTTATAGAGCGGACCTTAGACTTGTTTTCTATGATTTGCAAAGCTTCTTTTGTTGTTCTACTCAAAAAGTTACCTCCAGCGGAGGCATTGAGAGAATCCTGATCAGCTTGGCTCACGCCATTGTAAAACGTATCGAGTTGCATCAACTCAGAGAAACCATGATGTGGACACTTGCGAAGTAATTCTTTGAAACGATCCCACGCTTCACCAAAAGATTCATCATATTTTTGAGTGAACTTGGTGATTTCGTTCTTAAGACTCGTGGTCTTGGAAGGTGGGAAGAATTCATTCACAAACTTTTTGACAAGATCTTCCCAAGTCTCAATAGATCGTGGAGGTTGTTTTTCAAGCCAAATCCGGGCTTGTCCCTCCAATGAGAATGGGAAGAGAAGGAGTTTGATTGCTTCACATGGGACATTTTTGTACTTGATGGTTGATGTGATTTTATTGAACCATCGAATATGAGCATGAGGATCGTCCCGCTCAAAACCATAGAATTGGCTTGAGGTTACAAGATTGAGTAACCCGGTTTTGAGCTCAAAACTATCAGCCACAATGGCTGGGACAATAATGGCATCTCCGTAACCCTCGATGGGTGCTTGGAGAAGTTCACACATGGGACGGTCTTCCGCCATGGTGACAGTGCGTGTGGCAACAGTACGGATCTCAGATCCGACTGTTGGTGCTGAACGTCTACGAGGTCTTCTAGGTTTTCGTACAAGCTCACGTAATGGGCTAGTAGACCTAGAAGAACGAGTGCGCATGCACTAAAAACTCACTCAAAACAAAATCGAGGCAAAACGACAGTGAACTTAAACCAATAATCACAGGTGAGTGGCTTCTTTAGAAAAGGTACACCACTTACCAGGATACAAAGGCAAGTTTTAATCTTTTTGATTTGGGAACTTATTTGTTCACACCCCCAGTTGGAAGGTGTTCTGTCTTGGTTTGCGACGGTTTATTTTTATGTAGAATTATTATACACAAGAAAGAGACGGATGTTTTTGTGTTTTGTGAATGGGTTTAAAAACTTTTGGACAATATTTTTGGTATCGTTTCGTTTACCAAAATCGTTTTTCTTTAAGAATCACCTTAAAAGAAATCCGAATCAGAAAACGTTACGATCTGTTTTGTTGTTTTTAATTTTTTTTTTTTTTTTGTGTTTTAACACTTTAGGAAAAGTGTTAATGACTTTTTTTGTATTTTGATTATGAAAATATACACAAGTGGTGGTATTTATACAGTGAGCGAAGTGAGATAACACTAATCTCAAATAACGCTTTAGAAACGCGCACACTTCCCCGGCAGCGGCGCCAAATTTTGATTGAGGCTAAACCACCTAACTTATATTGACCAGATAATGGTCAACAAAGTCAAATAGCTTAGGTCAATGCTCCGGGTAATAAAGGGTATCACCAGGTCGTTAAGTCCCGTTGAAGTGTGAATTGTAACTTTGGCGTATTTGTGATCGGGTAATTATCCACAGAAAAAGGTTTTGATCAGAATTATTTGGAGTTATTTAACGAATATAGCTTAGGAAAGCTACGTGACTGATTACGTGAATTTAGATAACGAGGATTTGAGCTAAACACTAAAAATGTACGTTTTAATTAAAAAACGTAACAGACGCACAAACCAAAAAGTAAAACTGAAGGATGGAAAGGGTTAAAAGTGTAAAATTGAAATTTTTACAATCCTAATAATAAAAGAAAATTTTAAGAAAAATTAAAATTATTTTTACACTATTTAATTATTTATAATTAATTAATTACTAATTATCTATTTAATATTAATTAAACTAATTAGAATTATTAAAAATACTTAAAAGACTTAGAAAATTAAGAAAATTTTTATAAAACTAATTAACCATCATGGGAATCCTAAAAAATTATAAAAAATTAATTTTATGTATTTTTAAGTTAAATAACTAATTATTATTCTACTTATTAATTATTATCTAATTAAACTATTTAAATTATTTAAACTATTAAATGAACAGTAAAAATTCTAGAAAAATTTATAAAATTATTTTAACTAAAATAGAAGCTATAAAAATTATAAAAACTAGGTTATACTATATAAAAACTAATTAAGCTATTTAATTGATTAATATTAATTAAAACTAAATTAAATTAAAATTAATTAGAAATACCACTAGATGACAAAATAAAAATCTGGAAAAATTTGTAAAATTATTTTAACCTAAAATATAATTTCTAAAAATATAAAAGTGACATATTACTTAGAAATTAATTAAAAAGAAAAATAAATAGATAAATCCTATTAAATAGAAGCTATCACTATTGGTAAAGTTGGTTTTTTTTTTTTTCTTTTTCTAAACTAATAATGAGATAAAAACAAGTAACTTTAGTAAAAACACTTTTGTTTAAACCCTCAGAATAAGCAATTCAAGTGCTTATTGAACCCACAGTTGACTTTTGTTGACTGTGGAGTGTTATGAGCTCAAATGGAGAATGGTGGGGTCCACAATGGAAAAGCTTGGTTCAACTGAGTCTAACAATCAATAATAAGCACTTAATAAGCAACAATTGAGTTTGAATAAGCCAAAAAGCTTGAAAAAGCACTTAAGCAAAAAGGGACTGAGGCAGTTTTGGGGACAAACTTAAAGGTCCAAGCAGGGTGGGGTCCACAGGCCTAGGGGTCAAACACAAGGGTCAAAACTACTCCCTGGTAGGAGGGGGGTTGAGTGGAACCAAAACCAAGTGGTATGGACCACTGGGGTGACCACAAACCACCACAAAAGGTGGTGGTGTGGAATGGGTCTGCTGAGAACAGGGCAATGGGTTGCCCTGCAACCTATTTCAAGAGGGTGTGGGACCCACCAGATAAAATCACAAAAATCCACTAAAATTCACAAAAATCAACTAGGTGGTAGAGAGTAAGCATGTGAAATTTCAAACCTAGAATCCTAATATTAAGAAATCTGCAGAGCTCCAAAGTTTGAATAAATTGACTGAAACAGAATTTTGACTTTAAAAGAAAACAATGCACTTTGACTTTTATGACTTTTTGATGATCAAATCTCACTGATTTGGGTGTAATAAGCTACAAGAAGAGTAAAACAAGTTAAAACAACAACTTTTGTTGTGAGATTATGGGATTTGGGAGTTCAACTGTCTAGCAGTTAACAGTTAGGGTGTTTTGATGGTGATTTTGACTATAAGCTAACAAATGACCAAATTAATGTTTGAACTAAACTTAAATGGACCTAAGAACAGCAAACCAACAAGATTACACCATTAACACTATCCACATTCCATCTAAAAATCTTGATCCAAACACCCCTTTATTGATCTGTTTCAAAAATTTGTGAATCAGTTACTTGTTTTAGACCATGAAACAACCAAATAAGCCTTTATACTGATATGTGGAACTTATTTAAGCTCAGAAACATTAACATTAACAACCATAATCCATTAATTCCACAAATCTCATGAAATGATCTACTTAACAACTAAATTGAGTAAATGATTATCTAAAGCTATAACTAATATACTACACTAATACTAATATAGCATGTATACTGTTAATAAGCTAAATTAAGCAGAAGTAAGCCTATAACAAACAATAAGACAATAAAAGAAATCAAGAGTTAGGAAATGTCTTACAAACAGTCCAAGCAAACAATGAGGTACCAAGATCACACTGCATCAAAACACATTACTAACACCCCCCATGGGGTTCTAAACCAGTCCATCCATCCTTTGCTTCTCTTATACTTGCAATTTTTGATTTTTTTTGTTGATATCTTATTTTCTTAGTACACAGAAATGTAGAAACTAAAAAAAAACTTGAATCTTATACTTTAATGAACTTGAGAATGATTATAAACAAACTAGATTAGGATTGACTGAATACTAAACTTCAACCTTTACCACTGTTTTTCATTGAATGGAAAATCAAATGAAATTAGCAACTCATGGACAGTGATGAAAACACTTAAAGCTTTTTGATTATAATAACTTTTTAATACATTACAAACTTGAAATTACAACTTGAAAACTAGTATTACAACTGGAATAAGATAGTACATCAAAATACATTAACTAAAATTAGACTTAAAAACTACACACCCTCCTCAGCTTCTCTTCTTCAATTAAGTAGGTCATGGAGCTTCTGTGGGGTCCACTCCAGCTTTCCCATCACTTCTCTCAGCCTTTGGATGAGTCAATCACATCTTGGTCGTTCAAATGGTTTTGGCGCCAATTTCTCATTTGGCGTTTTTCTCAGATTAGTGAAGCCAGTGGGATTGGTTTGTTTGTTTGTGTTTGGAGTGATAAGGAGGAGTGGGTTGAGGTTGAGTGTGCTCAGAGAAGCTAGGGGTGATGATGAGGGGAGGGGGGGGGTTGTCTGGTAGCAGCTGAGGTGGAGGCGGTGTTGGCGTTGACTCGGGTCAAACAAGGGAGGACGGGGTGATTAGTTTATTTGGGGGTGGGCTGAAGTGTATATGGGCCTGGGAGTGTTTAATGGACCAGATCATAGGGTGGGTTTGGGTTTTGGTTTTGGTATTTTAGTTTAGGTCCGGTTGGTTAGTAACTTGAATCACAAGGACCATTCTTGTAATTTGGCCAAATTATGAGGGGTGCAATTGACATGTATCCAAAGTATCCCAAGGGCTAATAATGACAAGTCTAAATAGTGTAGGGGTTATAAAAGGTAAACTCCATTTTTGAAAAACCCGGGGGACTTGTTTTGCCATATTTCCAAACTTGAGGGACCCATGTTGTAATTTCCTCAAACTTATACCAAAATATCATTTTTGACAATTTATGATTTTCCAAGGGCCAAAAGTGATTTTCTTTCAAAATTATTTCACCCGGGATCAAATCTGTCAAATTTCAAAACTCCAGGGACCATTTTTGTCATTTTTGGATTTTAAGGGGTAAAAGTGTAATTTTCTCAAACTTTTTCACCCAAGGACTTATTTTAATAATTTTTGACTTTTCTTTGCCTTGGGTTGACTTTTCTTTCGTTTTAAACTTTCAGGGACTAGTTTTGCCAAATTTTGAAACTTGGGGGACTGAAACTGCCAATTGTGCAAACTTTGTTCGTTTTTCATTTGTTTTCAAACATTTTGCATCTAAAACATATAAAACACACTTTTGGAATAATTTGTGTATTTTGATGCGTTTTTGGGTGTTTTTGGATGTTTTGGCAGTCCAGATACGGTAAAAATGATGAGTGTTTGAGCACTCATCAGTTGTATTTAATGCATGAGCCACTGTTTACAATCCCTATAGTTGTGCTGGGCATGGTGTAGGAGGAGATAAGAGCTCATAGAATTGGGGAGTTATGTATGCCACCCCATGAATGGTATTAAGGAATACGATCCGTCATCCATACAATTATAACAAGTAATTAACGTGTAAAAGATATCTAGGGAGTAGTGAAATCTAAGTAAACACATTTTCTCCAATTACTGCTCACAACTTTAGTATAATTTAGTTTATTTTCATTTTCTAGTATTTTATTTTGATTGCATCTTAGTATTGGGTTAGTTGAATAGCAACTAATTCCGCCCACTCTTCCAAAACCCCGAGATTTTAATTGCTTTCTAAAAAATATAAAAACACAAAAATAATCATCCTTCACCTTTAGAACTAGTAATTAGGTTTTCTAATCCTAGCGACACTATTCCTAAGCTGAACGATCAATCCCCCGGTACTTGTCACTATACTATACTACAACGATCAGGTACACTGCCTGGTGGGGGGTGTAAGCTTCTCGAGATCCCTCGAGAGGTAAAGCCTGTTGCGATTCCCACGCATCAAGTTTTTGGCGCCGCTGCCGGGGAATAGTTATTGTCTAGGTTAGAATTTCTTTTTATTAGGTCTACTTGCTAGATTCCTTTCTAGTAAGATTTTATTTTTATTTTTAGGTTTTCTTTAGTCTATCTTATTTCTTCGTGCCTTTGTTCGTAACTCTTTACCATCCGACATCATGGAAGGTGGTAACATCTTTGAACCCGTCATCCCACCACAACAAAACCCACCACTTGAACCCCTTAGGCCCCGAACCTTAGGAGAGTATTCCCGACCTAGCCACCAAGGCTACCGAAACACCATTGAGCTCACCGGAGCCAATGTGACCCCCTTGCGATCCGACACCATCCGGTTGGTGCAATGCGGATGTGCATTCCATGGACTTCGTTCCGAAGATCCAAACCAACATCTTAAGGACTTTCTCAAAATCGTAGATTCCATAGACCTAGGTGTTGAAACTACAGAGACTACCCGTTTACGCCTATTCCAATTCTCTCTACGGGATCAAGCTAGTCAATGGCTTGAGCGTTTACCCGCGGGATCCATCACCACATGGGATGATCTCACCACTCGTTTCCTTGCTCAATTTTTCCCACCCGGGAGAACTACTAAGCTTAGGAATGACATCTTGATGTTCCAACAACGTCAAAATGAATCTCTTTATGAAGCATGGACTCGTTTCAAGGACTTACTCCAAAAAGTCCCTCATCATGGCATAGATCTTTGGCTCCAAGTCCAAATTTTTTATGACCATATCAACATCTCCACGAGGTGAACCATTGACCAATCGGCCGGTGGTAAGCTACGTGATCTTAGTGCGGAACAATCATGGGAACTCATAGAAGATCTTGCTCTCTATGACAACGAAAGTTGGAATGATCCCCGTGATTTGAACGAAACGGTCAAGGCAATATCCTTGCCTACGAACAATTCTAGCACTCCCAACCGTAGGATCATGGAACTTGAAGGTCGAGTCAAGTCTCTCATGAAATCTTACGAGGCTCATAAACCTTCAAGCCAAGTAAGCAGAATCGCCTCTACATGCAAACTATGCAATGGCCCTCATGAGACCCATAACTGCATGGAACTTCCAAAACGTGCTTATAACGAATTCACATCATCACACGTAGGTCAGAGTCCTCGAACTTCTGCCGAAGCCTATGAGGCATGGAAGGATAAACCTGATTTTAGAAGGTACCAAATGCGAAGCGTATCCTTCAATGACTCCTCACCACTCACTTGGTCCGAGCATTTTCCGTCACAAGGTATCCTTAGGCAAAGTTGTGAAGATACTTTAAAAAAATTCATTCTATCTCAAGAACTACAGCTCACTACGCTCGAGGCAAAATTTAAACAACAGCAGGCTGACGTGAACAACAAGATTTGTAATCAGTTGACTGCTATCAAAGAGCATATTGATATTAAGCCCATTCACGTTGATGAGGTTAAATCTGCTACCGTCATGAGTCCACCAGCCTCCCCTGTAAAAATAAAAAGTCCTAGCAAGTTATTCAAACATCTATCTCCTAACGGAAAAGAACCTATCAACCCCCCTGGACCAATCCACTTCGTAAACACCATCACCACAATATCTGCTTCAACATCCAACCCAACCCAACAACAAACTAACAAATTCAGTCAGACAGCGAAAGATGAGACCTCAAGGGTTGACCATGCTTCGGCAAGGAAACCTACCGACTCACTCGAGCAATACACCGCGCAAGAATCCGACAAACCGGATGAAAGGAAAGAGAAATCGGAAGAGCATGAGAAAGATCCAACCATTTTGGGTAAATCTATTATAGAAGAACCCGAGAGAAAAATGGAAGATGTTATTAGTGTGGGTAGCAATCAGACTATGGAAAGTAACCATAAAGTTTTCAAGATCCCCTGTACCATTAAGGAAAATCTCTTAACCGATAGTCATATAGATCCTAGCTTCCCAGTCAACATAATCCCCCTTTCCCTATACCACAAAACCTTCCCAGAGCACATTGCGTACGAGAGAGTAATAGAAAATTTATCAATTAGGATTGGAGAGCTTGTTTACAATACAGACCTCACCGTGGTTGATGATGTGGACCCTCTCACCAATCAAACGTTTACCCACCTTGTCCTTGGGATACCATTTATCAATGAATCGGGAGCAATCCTTGATGAGAAAGATGGTAGTGTAGTACTCACCAATGGTGTTAGGAAGGTAATTTTTCGTAGGGATAGTGAGGAGGTGTACGAGTATCGTCCCTCTCTTGAGGGGAATCTATATGGGTCAAAGGATGGAGAGTTGGGGAAGATAAGACGACGTGATCCGAATAATCTCAAAATCCCCTGCATGATCGGTCATAAGTACTTCGATAACATATACATTAATGTATTCCTGCTAAAGAATTTTATGTCATTGTTTCATTATAACAATATCTGCAGATGGGGGATGATTTACAAGGGAGATAAAGTGGTTGGTAAGGATCATGAAATCCAGGTGTTCGTAGGAAATATGGCATTCTCTATGGAATTCACGATTGTGGACAACATAGAGGACTATGTCGACCCTAGGTTATCACAAGTCGTCTTTGGAGCACCCTTTTGTGAAATCACTAATTTGATAGTGGATGACTTGAACGGAATCATGACCTTCACTGATGGGATTAGGAGAATTTCATACCAAACGCCATACAAGAGAAAAGACCTTAAGGAAATAGATTGTGACGGGCTTGATATGATGAGCTCCCAACTTATCTTGTGTGATGAAGATGTTAGGAGAGGGTGTAGAAATATTTCTGATTTATCATGTGGATTCTTTAAGAATGTTAGTAAGCTTGGTTCTAAGTATCGACAAGATATTTTCGAGTTCGAAGATCCAAAGTACTTGCACTATGAAAGCGATGCTAGTTTAGAAGACGACCTAGAGAGTGGAACCAATGATGAGATCACGTAGTAACCCATGACTTTGAGTCTAGCTACAAGACTCGTAAATAAAGAAAAGCGCTTCTTGGGAGGCAACCCATGTTTTGTGTGATTTTATTTGTTTGATTGTTATTTGCTTCCGTATGCATGTTTTATTTTTATTGTTGGTTGATCATGTCTCTAAATTAAAATGTGGAAATACTTTACTATGTTGTTTGGCCTAGTCTTAACTCCAACCTAAAAGTATTTTTGCAAAAGATAAGTGTAAGGGGAAACCCCAAATATGTTTTTAAGAAACACACGATCATGATTCTCCACAATTTTAAATGAGCATGTATATTCGTATTTGTTAGAGTCAAATGCTTGTATTGAGTCATAATGAAGTTTTGCAGGATTTTCCAGGAAGTAGGACCAAGTTTTTCCAGAAATTTTCCGGAAACTTAACATAAGAATTTCTGCAGGCCCATTCTGACGACGTCAGAGGTTTACTCTTGACGGCGTCAGGAGTTAAAAATCTGGAAATTTTACCGGTTTTGTTTTTCTAACGGAGTCTTATGGTTTTTGTGAATTATTAAGTTTTATAATCTCCAGGAAATCTGCAAACTTCATTCCACAAGCATTATATCTTACTTTGTTTTCTAGGATTTAGTAACTTATATAGGATGCCGCCGATTTTACGCGAGGTTGTCTTGTCTATTTTTGTCAGGATTTACAGGTTATGTTCGACAAGGAGATGATTTATATTCTGGAAGGGAAGCTTTGATTGTTCATTTTCTTGGAGGAAGATCTAATCTGGCCAACCTATAATCCATACCGAGCAAATCAGGGGAGTATTTGATTTCATTCTCTTTACTTTTTCACTTTTACATTCTTTACTTGAACATTGGGGACAATGTTCATCTTAAGTGTAAGGGGAGGGTAAAAAGATGATACCTTACATATGCACTTTCGCTTGAGTTTGTTTTGTTTGATAGTAGATGTGTAATAAAACTATGAGAAATACTTGTTAGTGTAATTTTAGCGCCAAATTTAAAATTTTTTACAACATTTAGGAGTGAAACTTTAGCCATAGCAAGCGTCTCATGGATAGGAGATTGTATGACTAACACATAACCGTATATTCAGAAAAATTTTCCACCCAAATATGTGAGGTTCGCCTTTAGATTTGATAGGAAAAGCATTTACTATTAGTGCTTATGAGTGTACCGGTAGCATTTAGATTCTAGAACTTGCGTTAGTGATGCATCCCAAGACCGCTAGTGAGACTACATTCGTGTGGAAGGATTTACTACATGATAAGAGGCATTAGGATTACCCTTGTGTTAAACCCGTATCATAATTACTTGACCATTTAAGTCATATTACTTGACTAGTTAAGTCAACTAATTTTTCCCACACCCTTAGCGTTGTACTCATTTTTAGTACACGATACCCCTAGTACACCCCTCCGAGCCTATCTTTTCATTTCTAACTTTAAGCATCTTACTTAAAGGAAGAATTTGTTACACCCCACTTAAATGTACACCCAAATCGCCTTAGCCTTCCGTGTATGCGCTCATTTTTAGTGCATTATTGTTATTTGTTAAACCCTAAGTTAACTTTCTAATTGATTACATGGTTGCTAAGTCGAGTCATATCCTTGTACATATTGTTTTGGGACGATTGGGACTCATGGGTAAGTACTTGTTTTATGGAGTAATGGGGAAGAACATCATTTATTACCCCCATATGTGCGTTAATCTTAAAAGTGCTCCAAGTGTTTTGATTTTCTTAATTCGAGTCATTAGATTAGTTTAATGTAAAATATGTAAAGATTCAAGTGTAAGGGGAATTCTCATCCCCTATGATGTATTATTTTGGATGGTACGGTAAGAGTGTATGCACACACAAAAAAAAGTAAATAAAAATAAATAAAAAAATAAAAATCAAAAAAATCAAGAAAAAGAAAAAAAATAGAAAATGAAAAAGAGAAAAAACATACGGACTACCATCCCGTTTCATTTTATGTTCATTTTATGTTTTTGTTATTTCTCATTTATTAGCTTAAGTCGAGTCTAGTCTTGGCTTAGCAACGCCACATTATACATGTAATTAACCAAGATTGTTAACTCGCCACCAGTAAAAACTTCCTTTATCCAACAAAACCGTGTAATTCATATCCCTATACCTAACGTTACAACCCTTTAAAAGACCTCTTTGATAGTTTATCCAAGGTGCTTACGCCATGTGGTGGAGGTTTGATCCTTTCCCAAGCCTATGGTAATCTATTTTGCTATGACAGGTAGTAAGAGATATCTTCCATTTCCATAATGTTATATTACTTTATTACACCCGAGAGATGTGAGTATCTAAACACTATTTGTGAGGTGCTTGTATATGACCTCCGTGCTTGTCTATTGGTCTTTAGTGGAACGATTATTTGTTGTAATTACTTTTATATTAGTGTTAAATGACCCCTAACTTGTATTTTGAGTAGAATAAAAGCGCATTTGCTTGAGGACAAGCAAATCTCAAGTGTAAGGGTATATGATAAGGCGAAAAATGATCCGTTTTTAGGGGGTCATTTAAGCCCGAATCCGAATTTATTTGATCAAATATTGCCCTAAATCGTTCCTTTTGTGATTTTAGGTACTTGGAGAGTGAATTCTGGAAAAGAAGCCATTTTGGACGTTTTTGGAGCATAAAAGTGAAGAAAACGGCAAAGTCTCAATTTTCCATGCTGGGAACAGTACATGAAGGCGTCAAGAGTAAATTCATGACGGCGTCAAACCTCAAGAATTAAAATCCGTAGTTGATGACGGCGTTACACACAGGGCGTCAAGAGTAATTTGTGTGACGGCCTAGGCCTTGACGGCGTCAGAAGTAGATCAAGGCCGTCCGAGGAAGTATTTGGCGGCGAGATGACGGCGTCACACCTTTGTTCTTGACGCCGTCATCCCTATTTTCCTATATATAGTTTTCTAGTTTTTCACATTTAGGAGAGAAGTTTTGGGAGAAACCCTAAAGACGATTTTGGTGTAACTTTACAGGTTTTTCAAGGGTTCCAACCCCTTGATACCTTGCATGATTAATCAAGATAAGTGTTCTTCTAATTCAATCAATATGTCTATGTGTTGGTTGTCTATATCATGTTCTTGTCTTAATTCTATCATGCTAAGCTAGATCTCTTTTGTGTTTGCTTAGATCTAATGAAACCTAGATATTGATTATATGTTGATTACTTGTTTATTCTTGTCTTGGATGAATGATTTATATGTTAGGCTTAAGAAAACTGGCAGATCTCCAAATGGTAACATGCTTGAACGTCTTAAGAAACATGAACCGAGGCGTACTAGGTCTTTATTGGTTGTATTTAATGCATGAGCCACTGTTTACAATCCCTATAGTTGTGCTGGGCATGGTGTAGGAGGAGATAAGAGCTCATAGAATTGGGGAGTTATGTATGCCACCCCATGAATGGTATTAAGGAATACGATCCGTCATCCATACAATTATAACAAGTAATTAACGTGTAAAAGATATCTAGGGAGTAGTGAAATCTAAGTAAACACATTTTCTCCAATTACTGCTCACAACTTTAGTATAATTTAGTTTATTTTCATTTTCTAGTATTTTATTTTGATTGCATCTTAGTATTGGGTTAGTTGAATAGCAACTAATTCCGCCCACTCTTCCAAAACCCCGAGATTTTAATTGCTTTCTAAAAAATATAAAAACACAAAAATAATCATCCTTCACCTTTAGAACTAGTAATTAGGTTTTCTAATCCTAGCGACACTATTCCTAAGCTGAACGATCAATCCCCCGGTACTTGTCACTATACTATACTACAACTATCAGGTACACTGCCAGGTGGGGGTTGTAAGCTTCTCGAGATCCCTCGAGAGGTAAAGCCTGTTGCGATTCCCACGCATCAACGCCAATCCCAAACAAACTACTTTTGTTTAGATTAACTTTCAGACCCGATGCCATTTGAAAGCATTTAAGAAGCTTCATTAAACTAATAATATTCCTTCTATTCCAATCCCCAACAAAAATCGTGTCATCCGCGTATTGCAAGTGCGACACTTCGATGTCATTCAAACCCACTTTAACACCTTCAAAAAGCCCACTTTGGACAGCCTCTTGCATTGAAACATTAAGACCTTCTGCTACAATAAGAAACAAAAAGGGCGACAAAGGATCCCCTTGTCTAATACCTCTTTCCAACACAAATTCTTTTGTTGGGGAGCCATTAACAAGAACTGAAGAGGTCGCCGATTCCAAACATGCTCGAATCCAACCACGCCATTTCCTACCGAAACCCATTTGTTGCATGGTAGCATCCAAAAACTCCCAATTAACACAATCATACGCCTTCTCGAAGTCTACTTTAAAAATCAAGCAACTTTTCCTCGCTTTCTTTATAAACTCCACTATTTCATTAATCACCAAAACACCATCGAGTATGAAACGATCCTTAATGAAAGCGCTTTGAACCTCCCCAATTAGTTTGTTCATCACTTTTTTTAGCCTCTCCGTTAAAATCTTAGCGATGATTTTATAATAACTACAAATAAGACTAATAGGACGAAACTCTCCAAGACAAATAGGGTTTACAACCTTCGGGATAAGGGCGATAAAGGAAGTGTTACAGCCCCTACTGATTTTACCTTCCTCCCAGAACCACTTTACTGCTGCAAGAAGCTCTTCTTTAATTATCTCCCAACAATGCTTAAAAAATTTGAAATTGAAACCATCGGGTCCAGGGGATTTCGAGCTGCCACACGCTTTAACCGCGGTCCAGATTTCTTCATCCCCAAACGGGGCCTCTAACTGACTTGCCTCAGCTTGAGATAACCTTCTGAAGCGGCTGCTTACAAAACCTGGACGATTTCTATCCGCTTCCTTGTACACCCCTTGATAGTAATTGATTGTTTGCTTAATATCCTCAGGATTTTCATTCCATCTTCCTTCTACCATAAGACCTCTAAAACCATTTTTCCGATATCGTTTCCTCACAACTGAGTGAAAAAATTTTGAGTTTTCATCTCCCTCTTCATACCATTTAACCCTTGCTTTTTGTCTTAACATCTTGGCTTTAAAACCGTCTTTTTCAATCCACTCCCTTCGGGCTCTTTGCCACGCTTCTATCTCATTTATCTCTAGGGGTCTCACCTCTGCTTCCCTCTCCCATCTATCCGCTTCTTTCCTCAATGACTCGATTTCCTTCTCAAGCCCACCATACTTCTTCTTACTCCACTGATGCGTGGGAATCGCACCTTGCTTTACCTCTCGAGGGATCTCGAGAAGCTTACAACCCCCACCAGGCAGTGTACCTGATCGTTGTAGTATAGTATAGTGGCAAGTACCGGGGGATTGATCGTTCAGCTTAGGAATAGTGTCGCTAGGATTAGGAAACCTAATTAATAGTTCTAAAGGTGAGGGATGATTATTTTTGTATTTTTATATTTTTATGAAAGCAATTAAAATCTCGGTTTTTGAAAGAGTGGGCGGAATTAGTTGCTATTCAACTAACCCAAAGCTAAGATGCAATCAAAATAAAATAATAAAAATGAAAACAAACTAATTTATACTAATGTTGTGAGCAGTAATTGGAGAAATTGTGTTTACTTAGACTTCACTACTCCCTAGATATCTTTTACATGTTAATTACTTGTTATACTTGTATGGATGACGGATTGTATTCCTTAATACCATTCGTGGGGTGGCATACATAACTCCCCAACTCTATGAGCTCTTATCTCCTCCTACACCATGACCCAGCACAACTATAGGGATTGTAAACAGTGGCTCATGCATTAAATACAACCAATAAAGACCTAGTACGCCTCGGTTCATGTTTCTTAAGACGTTCAAGCATGTTACCATTTGGAGATCTGCCAGTTTTCTTAAGCCTAACATATAAATCATTCATCCAAGAACAAGAATAAACAAGTAATCAACACATAATCAACATCTAGGTTTCATTAGATCTAAGCAAACACAAGAGAGATCTAGCCTAGCATAATGGAATTGAGACAAGAACAAGATATAGACAACCAACACATAGACATATTGATTGAATTAGAAGAACACTTATCTCAATTACAATGCAAGGTATCAAGGGTTTGGAACCCTTGAAAAACCTGTAAAAGAGGCACCAAATTCGTCTTTAGGGTTTCACCAAAACTTCTCTTTTTTTTTAATGAAAAAACTAGAAAACTATATATAGGAAAACTGGGCTGACGGCGTCAAGACAAGCATGTGACGCCGTCACCTCGCCGCCAAATACTTCCTCGGACGGCCTTGGTCTACTTATGACGGCCTATGTGACGCCGTCACCACCTACGGTATTTTATTCTTGGGACTTTGACGCCGTCAGGATGGATTTTGACGCCGTCATCAACTACGGTGTTTTATTCTTGATGTCTGACGCCGTCAGGGTGTAACTCTTGACGCCGTCACCTAGTGTCTTCAGCATGGAAAATTGATACTTTGCCGTTTTCTTCACTTTTATGCTCCAAAAACGTCCAAAATGGCTTCTTTTCCAGAATTCACTCTCCAAACACCTAAAATCACAAAAGGAACGATTTAGGGCAATATTTGATCAAATAAAGTCGGATTCGGGCTTAAATGACCCCCTAAAAATGGATCATTTTTCGCCTCATCATATACCCTTACACTTGAGATTTGCTTGTCCTCAAGCAAATGAGCTTTTATTCTACTCAAAAGACAAGTTAGGGGTCATTTAACACTAATATAAAAATAATTACAACAAATAATCGTTCCACTAAAGACCAATAGACAAGCACGGAGGTCATACACAAGCACCTCACAAATAGTGTTTAGATACTCACATCTCTCGGGTGTAATAAAGTAATATAACATTATGGAAATGGAAGATATCTCTCACTACCTGTCATAGCAAAATAGATTACCATAGGCTTGGGAAAGGATCAAACCTCCACCACATGGCGTAAGCACCTAGGATAAACTATCAAAGAGGTCTTTTAAAGGGTTGTAACGTTAGGTATAGGGATATGAATTACACGGTTTTGTTGGATAAAGGAAGTTTTACTGGTGGCAAGTTAACAATCTTGGTTAATTACATGTACAATATGGCGTTGCTAAGCCAAGACTAGACTCGACTTAAGCTAATAAATGAGAAATAACAAAAACATAAAATGAAACGGGATGGTAGTCCGTATGTTTTTTCTCTTTTTCTTTTTTTTTTTTTTTTTTCTTTTTCTTGATTTTTTCGATTTTTTTTTATTTATTTATTTATTTATTTATTTATTTATTTATTTTTATTTTTTTGCATACACTCTTACCCTACCATCCAAAATAATACATCATAGGGGTATGAGCATTCCCCTTACACTTGAATCTTTACATACTTTACATTTAACTAATCTAATGACTCGAATTAAGAAAATCAAGACACTTGGAGCACTTTTAAGATTAACGTACATATGGGGGTAATAATATTATGTTCTTCCCCATTACTCCATAAAATAAGTACTTACCCATGAGTCCCAATCGTCCCAAAACAATATGTACAAGGATATGACTCGACTTAGCAACTATGTAATCAATTAGAAAGTTAACTTAGGGTTTAACAAATAACAATAATGCACTAAAAATGAGCGCATACACGGAAGGCTAAGGCGATTTGGGTGTACATTTAAGTGGGGTGTAACAAATTCTTCCTTTAAGTAAGATGCTTAAAGTTAGAAACGAAAAGATAGGCTCGGAGGGGTGTACTAGGGGTTTCGTGTACTAAAAATGAGTACAACGCTAAGGGTGTGGGAAAAATTAGTTGACTTAACTAGCCAAGTAATATGACTTAAATGGTCAAGTAATTATAATACGGGTTTAACACAAGGGTGATCCTAATGCCTCTTATCATGTAGTAAATCCTACCACACGAATGTAGTCTCACTAGCGGTCTCGGGATGCATCACTAACGCAAGTTCTAGAATCTAAATGCTACCGGTACACTCATAAGCACTAATAATGAATGCTTTTCCTATCAAATCTAAAGATAAACCTCACATTTTTTGGTGGAAAATTTTTCTGAATATACGGTTATGTGCTAGTCATACAACCTCCTATCCATGAGACGCTTGCTATGGCTAAAGTTTCACTCCTAAATGTTGTAAAAAATTTTAAATTTGGCGCTAAAATTACACTAACAAGTATTTCTCGTAGTTTTATTACACATCTACCATCAAACAAAACAAACTCACGCGAAAGTGCATATGTAAGGTATCATCTTTTTACCCTCCCCTTACACTTAAGATGAACATTGTCCCCAATATTCAAGTAAAGAATGTAAAAGTGAAAAAGTAAAGAGAATGAAATAAAATACTCCCCTGATTCGCTCGGTATGGATTTTAGGTTGGCCAGGTTAAATCTTCTTCCAAGAAAACGAACAATCAAAGCTTCCCTTCCAGAATATACATCATCTCCTTGTCAAACATAACCTGTAGAACCTGACAAAATAGACAAGACAACCTCGCGTAAAATCGGCGGCATCCTATATAAGTTACTAAATCCTAGAAAACAAGATAAGATATAATGCTTGTGGAATGAAGTTTGCAGATTTCCTGGAGATTATAAGACTTAATAATTCACAAAAACCATAAGACTCCGTTAGAAAAACAAAACCGGTAAAATTTCCAGATTTTTAACTCCTGACGCCGTCAAGAGTAATACTCTGACGCCGTCAGAATGGACCTGCAGAAATTCTTATGTTAAGTTTCCGGAAAATTTCTGGAAAAACTTCGTCCTACTTCCTGGAAAATCCTGCAAAACTTCATTATGACTCAATACAAGCATTTGACTCTAACAAATACGAATATACATGTTCATTTAATATTGTGGAGAATCATGATCGGGGTGTTTCTTGAAAACATATTTGGGGTTTCCCCTTACACTTATCTTTTGCAAAAATACCTTTAGGTTGGAGTTAAGACTAGGCCAAACAACATAATAAAGTATTTCCACATTTTAATTGAGAAACATGATCAACCAACAATAAAAATAAAACATGCATACGGAAGCAAATAACTATCAAACAAATAAAATTACACAAAACATGGGTTGCCTCCCAAGAAGCGCTTTTCTTTATTTACGAGTCTTGTAGCTAGACTCAAAGTCATGGGTTACTACGTGATCTCATCATTGGTTCCACTCTCCGATTGTAGATATTCCTTGTAGAAACCAATCACCTTTTTCTCAATCGCTCCCATAATCATTTGGGCAAATTCTTCATCGACTTTATACCTTGGTCCAAGGGCCAAGCAATCTTTGTAGTAAAGGCTCCTTTTTTCCCATACATAGTCCATGCCCTTTTTCTTATCCTTCTCATCAATATCCTCAAAAGCACCAACGTTGTCCATATCAAAACGAGATATAAAGCGAAATTCTTTCATCCTATTGGGCATCCTATACGTGATACTATCGGTGTTACTCACAAATCGGATCGTACCTTCTACCTCATCGTATTCCAACTTAGACTCCTCCACAAATGGTTTGCCAAACACAACATTAGATAATCGACAATCAATAACATTAGCAAGATCCTCCACAATCATAAATTCGGTGACAAAAGTGAAATTACCAACAAAGACACGTAAACCTTTAACTCTCCCGACAAAGTTACAAACTCCACCGGGGTACTTGGGATCCCTTCTAGGTTCAAGTCTTGTTTCCACTATATCATTAAAAACCGTTGAGGACATAATGTTGATTGGAGATTTAAAGTCAATGTAAGCATTGCTAATGTGCCTATATCCAATCATACATGGTATCTTAGCATTCTTAGGATCGCCTCTCTTGATCTTAGGTTCAATTATGGTGAAGGGAGATCGCGGGTTATCAATAAGATTATTATAATATGCAATCTCCTCCTTAGTGGGGTATAGATTAAAGTAGTCATTAAGCTTCGGATCCATTGCTTCCTCTTCTAGTCTCTCAACAGTATTCACAAAGTCATTAGGCCCTAGGTTCTTATTTGAATACAAGGCGGTTGCTAGGTCACTAAATGTATGTTCGAGTTCAATCTTAACCAACCTATTAAGCTCTCTAAGCTCCCTAATCTCACTCTCAATCTGTTCACGTAACACAGCCACTTCTTCAGGGGAAAGGGGTGGATTCGCGTTTTCCATAATGGTCAACGGAATAGTCAATGAGGTTAATTTACTAACAAAGGCACAAAGAAATTAGATAGACTAAAGAAGACCTAAAAATAAAAATAAAATCTTACTAGAAAGGAATCTAGCAAGTAGACCTAATAAAAAGAAATCCTAACCTAGACAATAACTATTCCCCAGGCTGCGGCGCCAAAAACTTGATGCGTGGGAATCGCACCTTGCTTTACCTCTCGAGGGATCTCGAGAAGCTTACAACCCCCACCAGGCAGTGTACCTGATCGTTGTAGTATAGTATAGTGACAAGTACCGGGGGATTGATCGTTCAGCTTAGGAATAGTGTCGCTAGGATTAGGAAACCTAATTAATAGTTCTAAAGGTGAGGGATGATTATTTTTGTATTTTTATATTTTTATGAAAGCAATTAAAATCTCAGTTTTTGAAGGAGTGGGCGGAATTAGTTGCTATTCAACTAACCCAAAGCTAAGATGCAATCAAAATAAAATAATAAAAATGAAAACAAACTAATTTATACTAATGTTGTGAGCAGTAATTGGAGAAATTGTGTTTACTTAGACTTCACTACTCCCTAGATATCTTTTACATGTTAATTACTTGTTATACTTGTATGGATGACGGATTGTATTCCTTAATACCATTCGTGGGGTGGCATACATAACTCCCCAACTCTATGAGCTCTTATCTCCTCCTACACCATGACCCAGCACAACTATAGGGATTGTAAACAGTGGCTCATGCATTAAATACAACCAATAAAGACCTAGTACGCCTCGGTTCATGTTTCTTAAGACGTTCAAGCATGTTACCATTTGGAGATCTGCCAGTTTTCTTAAGCCTAACATATAAATCATTCATCCAAGAACAAGAATAAACAAGTAATCAACACATAATCAACATCTAGGTTTCATTAGATCTAAGCAAACACAAGAGAGATCTAGCCTAGCATAATGGAATTGAGACAAGAACAAGATATAGACAACCAACACATAGTCATATTGATTGAATTAGAAGAACACTTATCTCAATTACAATGCAAGGTATCAAGGGTTTGGAACCCTTGAAAAACCTGTAAAAGAGGCACCAAATTCGTTTTTAGGGTTTCACCAAAACTTCTCTTTTTTTTTTAATGAAAAAACTAGAAAACTATATATAGGAAAACTGGGCTGACGGCGTCAAGACAAGCATGTGACACCGTCACCTCACCGCCAAATACTTCCTCGGACGGCCTTGATCTACTTATGACGGCCTATGTGACGCCGTCACCACCTACGGTATTTTATTCTTGGGACTTTGACGCCGTCGGGATGGATTTTGACGCCGTCATCAACTACGGTGTTTTATTCTTGATGTCTGACGCCGTCAGGGTGTAACTCTTGACGCCGTCACCTAGTGTCTTCAGCATGGAAAATTGATACTTTGCCGTTTTCTTCACTTTTATGCTCCAAAAACGTCCAAAATGGCTTCTTTTCCAGAATTCACTCTCCAAACACCTAAAATCACAAAAGGAACGATTTAGGGCAATATTTGATCAAATAAAGTCGGATTCGGGCTTAAATGACCCCCTAAAAACGGATCATTTTTCGCCTCATCATCCACTCCTTCAAAGCAATTTTAACATTTTTTAGTTTGTCCCGAAACACACAATCAGGAGTTATTGTGGAAATAGGAGCCCCCCATGCCTCTTTAACAATATCGATCATCTGAGCATCTTGTAGCCAAGCGTCAAAAAACCTAAAGGGTTTAGGAACAAAATCCAATCCCTTATCTAATAAAATAATTGGACAGTGATCAGATAGTTTTCTATCTAAAGCTACTGAACCCAAGTTTCTCCATATCTTTTGAAAATCTTCGGTAATTAAAAACCTATCCAACTTACTAAACTTGTTACCATCGTCACTAATCCTCGTAAATCTTTTACCACCCAACGGAACGTCGATCAATTGTTCGCTCCTAATGAAATCGTTGAAAGCCAGTGCCCCCTTTTTACTAAATTCTGAGTTTAGCCTTTCATCCAACCTTCTAACTTCATTAAAGTCTCCAAAGATACACCAACAAGTGTTTGAAGGAGCCAGAACCCTGCTAATCTTATCCCATAACGCTGCCCTTTCGTTTTCATTCCGTGGCCCGTAAACATTCACAAGACCCACCATCTTCTCCACTCCAACCCACTTACCTTTAACTGCCACAAAACCATGATCAGATATCACCTGCAATTTGCTGAATACTCTTGTATCCCACATCGTTAGAATACCTCCTGATCTCCCCACAGCATCTAGTTTCACAAAATCTACATCGTCAGAACCCCATAATTTACTAATTAACCTATTGTCTAATTTTCTTAATTTCGTTTCCTGAATCCCCACAACATCTGGTTTCTCTTTGCAGCATAACTCCCGAACCCAATCCACCTTGTCATCTGTACCTAGACCTCTACTATTTAACGACATAATCTTCATAACAATAATAAATTTATCCACCCACACAACCACAAACCTTACATACCTGTTGCCGTATGCCCTGTCTTTGACACTTCTCCGAATGTGTTATCTCGAGTTTTACTACCTCCCCACCTAAAACCAATATGTTGTCCAAACTCCTCTATCCGAGACAATTCGTCTACTCCAACTCTATAACTAGATGACTTCGACTTTGCTTTCAAACTTCTTGATGTTTTACTTGATCCGCCTTGACAAATCTTCATATCTTTCTTATGATTTTTTTATTAACATCGCACTCCTTTGGACCCTTAAATGTTTTGATCTTGCTAATTCTTTAATTTTACGCATACTCAACTTACCTTTTAATCTGTTGCCACCAACAACTGAGCCTTCTTTGGATCTTATAGATATACTCATAGCGCTTCCATCCTTTTTTCTGTTATTACTTCTACTTCTTCGTACATTTTGACCATCAGAGTTTACTTTTGACTCAGTAGCCACATGTTTATAATCTAAAAGCATTCACAATGCTAAGTCTTTAATAACTTTTTACTATTCTATAAAATCATTTGACGATGTTTCTTCCATTGTGGTAAAAACTTTTTGAGAGTGAATTGATGAACTCCAAACTTTTGTCAAAAGCTTTTCACCCTCTATTAATAATATTTTACTATATTTATTTATTTATTACAAAGCTTTTAAAAGACTTGATGTCATTAGACTAATGACTTTTAGATGACTTTTCTAATCATCAAGAGATGAGTTATTATTAATGGTGAAAAGTCTTTAAAGACTTGAACATTCACAATGCTCTAAATATCCAATTGATGATGATAAAGTTTAAATTTTTTAAAAAACTAATTTTGATATATCAATATATGATCTACCATATATTTAGGAAAGTTTAAATTTTTTAAAAATCTAATGTTTGTTAATCAACATGATTTTAGTAAAAATGGTTATAGTACAGGAAAAGTATAGAAACTTGTGATATGAATTAATTAAAATTGATAAATAGTGTTAGTAAATTTACTTGAAAAAGATTTATGTGTATTTTTGAATAATAAGTAAAATTTGTTGCCAGTTGTCTTGCGTAATCTTGATCCAGCTAGACACAGCCAGTTGTCCACTCTAGTGTCACGAGGTAGAGTGTGTTTTTTTCAATTCCGGTATCCATATTCTACATATACTCTACGCGTTTTAAATGTCTTCCAAATGATTTTTACCCTACCAGTTTTACCCTTGTCCTACCAAAGTTATAGTCACCCAACTCAAGAAAGTGAGCTCATTTTCGTCCACTAGATAAGTTTCTATATAAAAGTCGTAATTGCTGTCACAACTCACAAAGTTGTAATGATCTTTGGTTTTTAGTCAAAAATATTGAAGCACTTTAACACTCCCATTAAACACGTACTTCGCCTTGCCCATAACCCTCCATTGATGTGTTTTAAACTTAATAGTACAGTTAGCTAATTACTATTGTAAACTCTAATATGTTTCTCTTTATTGAAATGTGATTTTTCTAAATAGCTGTTTTAAACTTCTACCCAACGAATACAGTTTATGATCTTCAGTACCTATAAATTCAAACCAGTAAAGGTCGTGATTGGTGTGACTACAAAGACTAAAATATCACCATAACTTATATTTATCAACAATGACCTGCAAACGTAAGACTATATAAAATAGGGACGTCATCCACGCGTTGGTTACCACCAACAACGCGTCCATCTTATAAAACCCTTCCCCCACCTACGTGTGCTTGGTGATGAAAACACAGAACTCGATCGATAGAGCGACCGACTTGTGAAGTTGGTTGTTGTGTGTGCGATTTGTGATATTAGTTTTTGTTGGATACTTTTATACTGTAAGTAATCTAGGTGTTAGTACAACAACAACAACATACCCAATCCCACCTAGGCGGGGTATGGGGGAGGTGGGATGTAGACAGATCCTACCCCTACCCCAAGGTAACCTGCAGGTAGAGAGACTGCTTCCAGAAAGATCTCCGGCAAGTGTGTGCAAAGTGTGTTCGAAGTAAAGAAAAACGAGAAAAAGAAAGCAAAACAAATAAAAGCATAAAAGCAAACAGAGCAATACAAACATATAGGCAATACGACACAACATGCATAAAAGCAAACATAAAAGCAAACCGACACAACAAGAAAAAGAGCAAACAAAGCAAAACGACAAGGCAACCAAGACAAAACAACCAAAACAAAACCACCTAGACAAGCGCCAGCAAATAAGGGTGCGAGGGGGACACAAGACCAAGGCCAACCAAGCAGCTAAGACCAAAGAGGGCAACACAAAGGGCCTAAAGCTAAGGCAAAGCAAAAAGAGCAAGTAAAAGGCACAGGCAAAGGGCCTAAAGCCCAAAGGCACAACAAAGGCAAAACCAAAGCACTAGCCGAGGCAAAGCAAAAGCACCTATCTCCTAAAGGGGGCAAGCCAAGTGACCCTAAAAAGCCTAAACCACAACAAACCCCAAACCCACAACCATCCTAGCCCCAAAACTAACCACGAATACTAATCCTATCTCTCCACGCGTTCCTATCTGAGGTCATGTCCTCGGACAAGTGAAGCTCCTCCATATCGAGCTTAAGCCTATCCTCCCATCTAAGTTTAGGTCTACCCCTCCTTCTCCGACCATCGACTATAAGCGATTCAACTCTCCTTACTGGCGCTGTTTGTGGTCTTCTCCTGACATGACCAAACTACTTCAACCTTCCTTCTCTCATCTTCGAGATAATAGATTCTACTTCAAGTGCCGATCTGAACACCCCGTTAGGAATCATGTCAGACATAGTTTTACCACAAGTCCATCTGAGCATTCTTAGTTCCGCAACTTCCACCCTGTTTGCTTGAGCTTTTGTGATAGGCCAGCATTCTGACCCGTACATCATAGCCGGTCTAATAGCCACCCTATAAAATTTACCCTTAAGCTTAACGGGTACTTTCCTATCACATAGCACCCCTGACGCCGCCCTCCATTTCGCCCAGCCTCTTCCGATACGGTGGGTTACGTCGTCGTCTATCATCCCTGATTTGTGAATCACCGAACCCAAATATCTAAAAGACTCCTTAGGTGGGAGGATCTGGTCTCCGATACAGACTTCTGTTTCTTCGTTGTGGCTGATATCGCTCCTACCGAAAGCACATCTCATGTATTCAGTCTTCTCTCTACTAACCCGAAGGCCATTCTCTTCAAGAGCCTCCCTCAAATGCTCAAGTCTGTTGTTCAACTCGTCCGCTGACTCTGCCACCAATACAATATCGTCTGCGAATATCATGCTCCAAAGGATGCACTCTTGGATCACACGTGATAGCTCATCAAGAATCAAGGCGAATAGATAAGGGCTAATGGCTGATCCCTGGTGTAGTCCAACTTTCACTGGAAAAAACTCTGAGGTGTTAGTATATGTTAAAAATAAAATTTATACTTTTAAAAATAACGGATAGATAGAACTGTAGTTAACTCGTTATATTCATTGCAAAACGCGGATGGAGCCACATCAGGTTTATACTTTATATGGGCAGCTCCTTTACCCCATTACCCTTCCATGTATTTTCATTTATTACTTTTTATATATCCAATAAAAAATAAAATAACTTATAGTTATCACTACTCCTATAAATACCCCAACTCCCCACATCCATTTCATCATCAACAAACACTTCTATAAACCTCACTTAAATCTTCAAAAAAAATGTCTTCTACTCGCTTTTTGCTACACATTCTCTTTATATTATCAGTTTTCCATGTATCATTAGCCGCAAGGCGACTAAATGAGTTAGTACATGACTCGTCCACATTGTTGCAATACCATAATGGACCTTTACTTAATGGTGCTATATCCATTAACCTTGTTTGGTATGGCAACTTTAAACCGTCACAAAAAGCCATTATAACCGATTTTGTAACTTCACTTTCATCCAACTCACTTAAATCCGAAACCGAACCATCTGTTGCCACATGGTGGAAAACCACTAACAAATACTATTCCAAAAAAAACAAACCTGTTTTTAAACTTGGTAAACAAGTATCCGACCCGGATTATTCACTTGGAAAATCATTATCTGACAAACAACTAGTGCAACTAGCTACAAAGGGTGAGAAAAACAATGCTATAAACGTTGTCTTAACTGCTAATGATGTGACAGTTGATGGTTTTTGTGATAGTAGGTGTGGGACCCACGGATCATCTTCTAGTACCTCAAGAAGTGCCCATGTTAAGGGAAAAAATTACAAATTTGCCTATATCTGGGTTGGTAACTCCGAGACTCAGTGTCCCGGCCAATGCGCGTGGCCATTTCACCAACCCATTTATGGCCCACAGGGTGCACCATTAGTTGCACCTAATAATGATGTGGGATTAGATGGGATGGTTATTAACTTTGCTAGCCTTTTGGCTGGTACGGCTACTAACCCGTTTGGGAATGGGTATTATCAAGGGGACGCGAGTGCACCCTTAGAAGCTGCATCCACGTGTCCTGGGGTTTATGGTAAAGGGGCGTATCCGGGGTATGCAGGGGACTTGTTGGTGGATTCGACATCGGGAGCAAGTTATAATGCATGTGGTACAAACGGAAGGAAGTATTTGCTTCCTGCATTGTTTGACCCATCCACTAGTTCATGTTCTACTTTGGTCTAAACAAGGAGCCTTGGTTGTATAAAAGTAAAAATAAAGGAATTTTTTAGTGTAGAAAATAGAAGCGCTATTATGTAACATGGGAACTATGTATTTGTTAATTCATTTTTATGATTATTTGAATTTTAGTTACGTTGGTGTTTGTCTCTTGAGAAGTTTTCCCATTTTAATATTAGAAAATCCCAGGATATCTTAAATATCTATATAGAGTAACACTAACAATGCAAAGTTACTAAAAGTTTAAAACTGATCATAATAAATCTTTTGGCCACAAAAGAATGATGGTGTTAACAAATGTTACCACCATCGTTGGTCTTTGATTTGTATGCTTATAAACAGCCGGCAATGACTCTGCTGATGATCAGCTATGGCTAGACTAGAATCTACAAGTTGGTCCTCTACTCCTCTATCATTAGTCCAAACTCCAAACCAGGACCAGTCATGCCTAATTGGATCGGTAGTTCGGGACCTGGAATATTGGGCCCAAATTTTTTAAACCCATCTTGGGCCGGGCCAAAATCAAGTTAGGGTTGGGAAATTTTGCACGTTTCTAGAAAGTCACCTTTAAATTTTGAAATGTAGTGCATGATGTGCATCGTAATATGAATAAATAAGATTACCAGTATGCTAGAAGTTATGACACGGTACGAGATTTCGAGTACAAAGTTACAACCGTCCTAATAGATTACAACAAATCTTAAGCAAGATAACTATCTAAGGGTAATTGCCCGTAAAAAAAAGCATGAAAACAAAGTGAAAATTGATAATAACCTTGACAATTGTTACAACTTACAAACCCCGTGAAAACTTGAACGAAGTTCACACAATATGTTAGAACAATTAACAAAGAAAAAGATTCTTTGATTATAAGACCAAAACATAATTTCGTATTCTACCCTTAACTAGCAAAATAATACTACGTAGTTAACTCGTGTAAATTTACCCTTGCCTTTGCCTGTCTGCGGTTGCCTTGTTTGTTCCCTTGGTTTGTTTGCTGGTATTGCTTTTTTTTTTTTTTGCTCGCTTTTCCTTTCACTTCACCCGCACACCTGCACTGGCCGGAGGTCCCGTTGGAAGCAGTCTCTCTACTCCCGGGCGTACCCTGGGGTAGGGGTAGGATCTGTCTACAGTTTACCTCCCCCATACCCTGCTCCGACGGGATTGGGTTTTGTTGTTGTTGTTGTAACTCGTGTAAATTAATTTCAATATATTAGGTTACAAATTATCTCATCTACCCTAACTTATTGGTTTTCAACGCTTTTGGCTAATGGAAATTTCTTCTAAATGAGTGTCTTCGTTTCAATAATGTGGCAACTGGCAAGAATGCATTAGGTACTGATGTTTCAAGTGGTAGCTTGTTAGGAATATCGATATACTCATTAAATATTATTAGAAAGTAAATTAAACTAAATGAGTTTGGTTTTGTAAATTTGGTATCTAGTTTTGGTATGTTTTCAATTTGAGTCGGTTTAGAATTTAGCGATTCGGTCGTTAGTTTTTTAAAAATGGGGATCAATTACATTAGTTTTGATGGTACATTTTGAATTAGAATTTGATACTTTTGAATTATTGTGTTTGGTTCATTTAAATTTGATTTTATATTTGGTTTGAATTTGAATTTGAATAAAGCTTTCACTTCATTTGTCGAGTTTGTTGTTTTGTTTCGTCTTTTTGATTATCAACAAGTAATATCAGTGCTAGGTTCGTTTAGCTATGAAGAAAAAGTAAAATAAATAAATAAAATGTTTAGTTTACGTTGGAATTGGAATTTGATTTGAAACAGTTGGAGGATTTTACGTCACGATAGAGATTGTTAGAAAGTGACTTAAACCATAATGGTGTTTGGTAAATTTGGTTTTTTTTTTTTTTTCTTTTTTTTTTTTTTTTTAATTTGAGCCGGTTTAGAATTTGGCAATTAGGTTATTGGTTTCTTAAAAATAGGGATTGATAAGATTAGTTTTCATGCTAGTTAGAGCGGGAGGTGCGCATGCGTTGTGGGTGGCGTTTTCCCCACCAGCCCAAAACTGACGATGGCGCACCGTACCGTGGGTGGCGCCATGGTCACTTGCGCCGTGGTGGCCAGCCCACGTGGTGGTTTTTTTTTTTTTTTTTTTTTTTTTTTTTTTTTTTTTTTTAATTTTCAATGGGTTTGTTTGTTGTGTTTGTGTTTCTATTTCTTTTGATGTGTATTTGATTGTGTATACTCAAAAACATCTATTTATAAGATATCGTTATTGTGTTAAAATGGTTTTTATTGTGTTTTTGATGCATGAACTCACAAAGGTAAGGCTACCTGCAGTAAGCTTAAGCGATCGACTTATGTGATCGATTTGCAATCGATCATCCTTGTGTGGCTATTTTATGCGATCGATCGACTTATGTTATTTTTTTTGGATGTGAGTCGCTTGGACGACCGAGGCTATATCTTTCGTGTGTGTTTTATTTAATTAAAAAAGAATATTTGCGGGGTTTGTTTTTTGTAGTGTAGGTCGTTTTACTGAGACACTCAATCATTTGAAAGTCGCTGAAAAGAGAAAGCTAACGTAGCAATGAAATTAGGAGAGATCAATTCTCCTTACTGTGAGTAGCTTAACAAACTCACAAATATAATCTTGCATTATACATTACTTACAAAGTTAAAAATATAATCAAAAAATGGAACCATCCTACTCAACATATCATGGGGCTTGTGGTCCAATGGGTAAAGCTTATGCAGTTAAGCAAGCTCAGGTGAGAGTAGTACCGGTTTGAGTGACCAACCGGGAAGTTCTCACTTGGGGACCACAAGCTCTAATGATATTAGGCAATGAAGAGGAGAACCTTTGAGCCATCAGTTGCGGAGGTTCGAATCCGAGCCGGCCCCGATTTTCATCCGACCGTTACTCCAGCGAGTTATACTCGTGTGGAGGCGGTACGGTTTCCGGGCGGAAGCCGTTTAATCCCCATTGCGCCAGCGTAGACCCGGTTCAGACAACATAGTCTAGGTATATGGTGGATGAGAGCCTGCCGATTAGGTGAGTGGGACTCTAAACCATAAATAAGTCACCTTCCAAAAAACATCCTACTCACCATTATTGACCATATATGTAAACATTGGACTTTGATAGCTTAACACAGCTGGATCTTGACATAAAACCTTCTCCTAATAATCCAGTTTGCTCACCCAAAACAGCGACACCTACTTGTACATTTTACTAATTCTTACTTAATATTTTCAGTTTAAAATATAAAGTATAAAAGTAGACAAATAAATAGTTTCATATTTTACGTCATAGAAAGAAACGACGAGTATGAAATATGCACCTTTATATCATTTTAATTGTTGTAACTTTATTCCCAAAGAAGATTGTGAATCTATGTGTGATATTTGAGACCATGGGACTAATTAGAATTAGATAGTAAATAAAATGGATAATGTTATCTCAAACTTTCAGATCAAAAGATATTAATTGTATTGATCTCCCCACCAAAAAAATCGAATTTTTGTTGGTATTTCATTTTCTTGTGTATATTGTTAAAGCATCTCTTTAGATGATAATATTGGTGTATAAATATTTCATTTTTGATAACCGATGTAAAATCATAATACAAATATTTAACATGTACCTTAAATCACTTTTTTTTTTTCCTAAAGATACAATACATCGTATAAACAAACATCAAGCTAATCTTAAGAAGAAAAAAAATTGCATTGTGAGCAAAGATCTATCATACCTTATGCATGATTGAAGAACATCAAACAATGCTTTTCTTTCTTTTGAATTAGTGAGTGACAACTTTCACTCCAATATTCAAATATTCAATTCCAAACAAGTTGCTTCTTGCTTTTGTATTAATTTTTGTCAATGTTAGTCGTGAGACTAGTGGACACAAGCTAAAAATTCATAGTCACCATCGATTAGTAAGCATATACTTATAGACAAATTAAGTGGCTCAATAAATCTTTTATATAATAAAACAAAACCATTATTGAAATTTTACATTTTAAAAAAATACATTCATACCTTATTTAGTAATTATTGTATTTAAAAAAAAATATTTTCTTAATAGGTAACATTTTATATTTATCCATAACACAAGTAGAAGATAAATACAAAAAATATAGATAAGATGCAATTAACACAAGTAGAAGATAAATACAAAAAATATAGATAAGAAGCAATTAATAATAGGATTAAAATTTTTAAATAATTATCTTTAATAATAAGAAACTATAATTAAACATCATAAATCAACAAAACAAAGATTAAATTATTTGTTTTTTAATAAATAAAAATATATGATTCAAAATTTTTTTAAAAAACCCGCGCGTGCGCGGGCATTATAACTAGTACTCCCTCCGTCCCATTTTATAAGTCCATCTTTGAAAAGTCAAAGTCTTTTTCTTCAGAGTTTGACCGTAATTATTTTTTTCCGTATTATATAATACTTGATACAAAATAAATAAATTGATTTGTGTTTTAAATATATTTTTATTGGTATAATTTTTATCAAGTATTATATAACACGAAAAAAAAATTACGGTCAAACTTTGAGAAAAAAAACTTTAACTTTTCAAACATGGACTTATAAAATGAGACGGATGGAGTATATCACATATACCAAAACCTCTCGTATACAATCTATCCACTAAGTCAAAACTTTAAATTAAACAACGCGCATTCTTAATTCAAATAAACATGCACCCCACTCATCCCACATATATATAAATAGTCTCTCAAGACTTCATTCAAATTCATCATTTATACAATCACCAAAATGGATTCAAAAATCACAATCTTAGCTTCATGTCTTGTAATCATCTTCACCTTAATCAATCCATGTTCCGCTACTATTCCTCGACGACTAGCCGAAGTCCAAACCCCGGCAACCGTCCTAACATACCACAAGGGCTCAGTCCTTCATGGCAACATCACTGTTAACCTTGTATGGTATGGCAAGTTTTCGCCCCTTCAAAAGGCTGCGATCGTAGACTTTTTGAAGTCCCTAAACACTCGTGTTGCACCTACGCCTTCTGCTGCTTCGTGGTGGTTGACTACTAGCAAATACAAAGGTGGATTAAGGAGTATATATGTTGGGAAACAAATTGTGGACGAGAAATGCTCACGTGGAAAATCGCTCAAAGATTCGGATCTCATTTCTTTGGCTTCTAAAGCTAGAGGGCATAACGTCATAAGCGTTGTGCTAACGGCCGCTGATGTATTTGTTTCGGGCTTTTGCATGAATAGATGTGGGAGCCATGGGACAACCAGGATTAATAAAGGACATAATTTCGCGTATGCATGGGTGGGTAACTCAGCGACTCAATGTCCAGGCCAATGTGCATGGCCTTTTGCACTCCCCATGTTTGGCCCAAAAATGCCACCATTGGTGGCTCCCAATGGTGACATTGGAGTCGCTGGTGTGATAATCAACCTGGCGACAGTTTTAGCTGGGACCGTGACAAACCCATTCGATGGTGGGTATTATCAGGGTCCCGCTACTGCTCCATTAGAGGCAGTTACAGCCTGTACGGGTATATTCGGGTCGGGTTCTTTCCCTGGGTACCCGGGAACAGTTTTAACGGATAAACGAACCAAGGTTAGCTACAACGCGCATGGTGTGAATAACCGTAAGTATTTGTTGCCCGCTATGTGGGACCCAAAGACATCAACGTGCAAGACACTCGTGTGATCAATGACTGGATAATTATAAGGATGACATGTCATGATATATATGACATGTAAAACAAATACATGTGTAATTTATATACTACAATTTGTATTATTTTTTGTCTTTCTTGATTTCAATTTATATATATATATATATATATATATATATATATATATATATATATATATATATATATATATATATATATATACACACACTTATTCTTTTGACACATATGACATGAAACATGTAAAATTGATCTGTTATACATTTGAGGGCTTCATTTTACTTTTATCAAGCCAAAGTTTACACGTTTGATGGATAATCAACCATTCTTTTGTTAAACTTCTAGTTGTAGCAAACACGGGAAACACAAAATCTGTTATCGGACAGAAAGTGGTATATGTTTACATTGACATCAAGATTGATAGAAAAACTATATCATCTTTAAGCTACAATCACTTGATGGCATACGATGAAAGTTCAAGAACGGTAGAACAACGTTGCATATACAAATAGTTCAAACACGCTTGTTAATATTCATTTCGACGATTATTAGTTATTGAAACCAAAGGTGCATAAAACGTAGGTTTTGACATTTTCTTGGATATTAGCGATATCATGCTCTCACAACTTTGGCATGGCACGACACTGAAGCGGGTGGCAAAAATGGATGCAGGATAATGGACTTTGTGAAAAAGATAGAATTACATAAAAATGCAAAACGACAACAAGCTTTTTTTTTTTTTTTTTTTTTTTTTTTTTTTTTACAAGTTAGTTATGCCAAACTATGCATGAGGTGCGATCCCCTACAAAGGGGACTTAAAATACAAAGTCTACAAATGATGAGACGAAAAGTGTACCGCTTTTAAGGGGTCATTTAAGCCCGAATTCGTGATTATTTGATTAATTACTGCCCTAAATCGTTCCTTTTATCATTTTAGGTTGTTAAATATTAGTAGTAAAACTTAAACATATATTAGGGACTTAAGTGTACTTTGTAATAAGATTAGATGGTAGACTAGAACTAGGATTAGTTAGTTTGGCTTGCAAGCTAAGGTTTCTACCCCCTCATCTCTATAAATAGAGATGAGATGGATGCTAGTTTTTAACATTCTTCTTCCTCAATTGTAAAAGCTTTATTGGTATTAATAAAGGGTTCGTTGAGGGTATATCGTGTGCAATATTCTTGTCAAGTCTTTTGTAGTCTCTCGTGTTTGCTGCTTGTGCCCAATACAACTCGCGATCTAGCGTTCCGCGATCGAGCTTCGGATTTGTTGTCGAGGTTTTCCAACAAGTGGTATCAAGAGCCGCGGTTATTGTGGTCATCGGAGTTCGAGTGCTAGTGCGAAGTGCCGTGGTTGTTTCGTAATTTCGGGACGTAGCAGGTTATCGAGAGGAAGAAGACGAAGGGTTGTAGCCTAGTGTCTTAAAAAAAATAAAAAATTAAATAAAATAAAAAATTAAAAAAACAAAAAAAAAAAAAAAAAAAAAAAAAAAAAAAAAAAAACCTACAAAGGTTACAAGGGGAGTTTTGTGAATGAAGATTGAAAGTTTTTAAAAGTGAAGTTCTTTTTTGTCGTTATTAGTTTTATAATTAAATAACGATTGAAACTAAATTACATATTTTGAAACTTGTTCTTTTCGTAAAAGGTTTTCAATTTATTGGTTATATAAATCGACTTCAAGTTTTGGGTTTAGGGAATCTAAATCTAGTAACGTGAAAGTTTCTTGTTGCGATTTTTCTTGTGGTTCAAGTTTGATCGTGGTTTGCTTGGAGTTTCAAGTTTACGATCGGGTTTACTTGTTCGAAATCGAGGGTTTTGGGTTATTTTAATTAATTCGATTTGCAAGAAGGGTTTTTAGCAACAAGTGGGAATATTGCACACGGCTTGTGAGGCTTGTCTTTAAAGTTGGTTAATAAACAACTTGACAAGGTTTGTAGCAAGGTATAAAAAGAATGGCTAGTTCTATAACTAGGTTTGACATCGAAAAATTCGATGGGAAGAATGACTTCGGGTTATGGCAAATTAAGATGTGTGCTTTAATGGTAGAGCTGGGATGTAATGCTGCATTAGAGACATTACCTGCGGACATGGAAGCAGGAGAAAAGGCTGCTTTAATGAAGAAGGCATACAGTACCTTGATTCTATGCTTGGGAGACCGGGGTTTTACGGGAAGTTACCAAGGAAACATCTGCTGCAGGAATTTGGACAAAACTAACTAGTCTTTATATGACTAAGTCCTTAACAAATAGACTGTATCTGAAGAATAAGCTGTACACGTTGTATATGAATCCAGGTACAAAACCGGGTGATCATTTAGATGAGTTTAATAAAGATGAGTTTAATAAGTTGATACTTGATTTGGCGAATATTGATATCGAGATTGAGGATGAAGATCAGGCACTTATGTTACTTACGTCGTTGCCATCGTCTTATGAAAACTTTGTGAAAACATTGTTGTATGGGAGGGAATCCTTGACAATGGAGGATGTTCTGGCGACTCTGAATTCAAGGGAGTTGAAGAAAAAAACCGAATGCACAAAGGAAGATACTGGTGACGGGTTATATTTAAGGGGAGGGTCAGATCATTCAAGGAAGCTCATTCTAGTGGAAGTTCACAGTTCAAGTCATGGAGTGGAACTGGTAAACTCAATTGCTACATATGTCATTCAAAGGGTCATATGAAGAGAGAATGTCCTAAGAAGAAGTCAAGTAGATTCGTCAGGAAGGGTAAGCATGATCAGGATTCTGATTCTTCTGATGACGAGGGTAACGCCTACTTTGGAGAAGCCTTGGTGGTGGTCGGGAATGATGAGATGACTGAACTGGTAATGGATTCATGTGGGTCTTATCATATGACACCTAGGAGGGATTTCTTGTATGACTTCAAGGATTTTGATGGTGGTTCGATTCAGTTAGGTGATAACAGGACATGCACTATCAGAGGGACAGGGAAAGTGAAGATACAATTGCATGATGGTTCAAGCTTTATACTGGAAGATGTCAGGTATGTTCCAGGGATAAGAAAAAGCTTGATTTCATTGGGTACTCTTGAAAAAGAGGGTTATACTGTGAAGATGCAGATGACTAGAGTCAAGGTGATCAAAGGTTGTCGGGTTATGATGATCGCGATCAGGAAATAGAACTGTGTGTATACACTTGAAGCAAAAGTGCTGACTTTTGGTGTACAAAAGCATGGAGGTTCAAAACAAGTTGGATTCAAACAACTTGGTCATAAACAAGTTGGGTTCAAACAACTTGGTCCTGGTGTTAAAACAAGAGTCCATGGAGTACAGGTTGATGAACGTGTTTGGTTTGAGGTGGAACTGCAGGGAGCTCAAGGGAATCGTGAAGCTGAGGTTGTTCAGGTTAGTAACGATGATGCTGCAGTGGCTCAAAGAAAGTTGGAGGACAAGCAACTTAAAGAAAAGACAAACACGGACTGCTTGGTAAAGGAGCAGGAAAAGGTACACCTTGGTAAAAAGGTGGGGGCAGACATTACGGTAACCGGAGTACCTGGTCAAGAGGGTGCAGAGGGTAATGTTGCTGAAAAGAAGAAAGTGAAGGAGTCTACGGAAGCTAATCATGGAAAATTATTGAAGTACAATGCCTGGTCGACAAGGTGGTCCCCGGTCCGAGGTTCCAGCACGAGGAAAAGGTGCTGAGTATCGGTTATGTTTAAGTGTTACTCATAAGGTGGAAATTGTTAAATATTAGTAGTAAAACTTAAACATATATTAGGGACTTAAGTGTACTCTGCACCCTCTTGACCGGAGTACCTGGTCAAGAGGGTGCAGAGGGTAATGTTGCTGAAAAGAAGAAAGTGAAGGAGTCTACGGAAGCTAATCATGGAAAATTATTGAAGTACAATGCCTGGTCGACAAGGTGGTCCCCGGTCCGAGGTTCCAGCACGAGGAAAAGGTGCTGAGTATCGGTTATGTTTAAGTGTTACTCATAAGGTGGAAATTGTTAAATATTAGTAGTAAAACTTAAACATATATTAGGGACTTAAGTGTACTTTGTAATAAGATTAGGTTGTAGACTAGAACTAGGATTAGTTAGCTTGGCTTGCAAGCTAAGGTTTCTACCCTCTCATCTCTATAAATAGAGATGAGGGGGGATGCTAGTTTTTAACATTCTTCTTCCTCAATTGTAAAAGTTTTAGTGGTATTAATAAAGGGTTCGTTGAGGGTATATCGTGTGCAATATTCTTGTCAAGTCTTTTGTAGTCTCTCGTGTTTGCTACTTGTGCTTAATATGACTCGCGATCTAGCGTCCCGCGATCGAGCTTCGGGTTTGTTGTCGAGGTTTTCCAACATAAGTACTTTTGGAGAGAAATCTGAAAAAAGAATCATTTTGGACGTTTTTGGAGCATAAAAATGAAGAAAACGGCAAAGTCTCAAAATCCTTCTAATCTATTCTAACAAATCATTCTAATGAACCACATTCTAATCTATTCAAATCCGCAACCTATCAACTAAACCATGATAACAAGTAAACAACTGATGAACCTCATTCTAACTGATAATCGGCAATAATCGGCAAAGCAAAAACTGATGAATCAAAAAAAATATAAAAAATAAGCAGATAACAAAAAATAATTTACCTTGATTAAACACATGAGTATCACTTTGAGCCATATCCCCAAATATAAACCCTAATTCACTTCCAATTGATCGATTAAACGGTTAAAAACCAACACTTGTTTCCAATTTACAGATATCAACCCTAATCGGCTAATTGTCTTCCAATTGAGCGATCGGATGGCTAATTCGAATCCGATATGAACAATTAACACAATTTGAAGAACAATTAACGATTCAATTAAACGAATATGAATTGAGAGTAAAAAATCCCTAAATTTTGTAAATTTAGGGTTTATTCGCAATATGAACAAATCAAATAATGAAAAAAATGTGAAATTGAATGAATGAATGAATTGAATGGAAATCATTGTGTAAATCACGTTTATATATGGCCGGAAATCAAACGGAAATTATTGAAAATAGAAAGACGATCAGATAAGAAAAAGAGAGAGGGAAAGAGGAGAAAAAAGCGGGAGAAAATGGTGAAATTACATCCATGTCCTTGAGGTGAAAAAAGAGCGGGGACACGTGGCATGACAAGATTACTTTGTATACTTTGTATTTAAAGTGACTCTGCAGGCAATCAGGCTTCAACTATGCATATGATATTTCAACTAGGTGAAGATTGTGAGCTTCGTTCATGTTTTTTTCTTATCAGGTCAGGTAGATTTTCTTCGAAAAAAATTAGCAATTCGATTCGGGCATAATGGATATTCGCAGCCAGGTGATGGAACTTGAATTCTTGGGGGAGCCAAAAATATTATATCAAAAAATGTAGTATATTGTGTTTGGAAAACATAAATCTATTTATAAATGTATAACAAAACAAAAATCAAACCTCAACTAACCTAGGAGATTCATAAATTAAAGTCAATATATTGTTAATTATTACTCTTATGCATTCTAACAAACAACATATATTACAAATTTACAATGTGTTTAGCTAAGAAAAAGAACAAGATAGTTTATAGTTTAACATCCAAAAGCATGCTTGGACAAGTTTGGAGAACACGCCCTACATTGTAAGGAGCTGTCAGGCTTTAAATACAGACATGACCTGGTTAGAGATGTTCTATGGGATGTGCTACGAAGGGCAGGGATTTCAGCTAAGAAAGAGGCTTCCGTGAATTTCTTGACGGACCCATTGGACGGGCGCTCCACCTTGAGGCCAGTGGACATTCTTTTGATTGGATGGGCGCAAGGCAAGCATGCGTGCATTGACCTTACTGGGGTATCCCCGTTGGTGGGACTCCGGGATTCTGTCTTTGTGGCGGGGCAGGCACTTTTGAAAGCCGAGAGCAAAAAAGTGGATAAACATGAAGCGGCTTGTCTAGAGAACCAGCATGTGTTTGTGCCATTCGCTTTTGATACCTTTGGGGCGATAGCCGCCCAAGCAATCAAGCTCTTCGATCGCGTGAAGAAAGTTGTGCAAAGTAACTCGCCGGCTGTTAAGGGCTAATGTTTTATTTTCAATAGAGTAGGCTTTGCAATACAAAAAGGGGTAGCGGCGCAGCTTGTGGCCCGTTTACCTGCATGCCACTTGTAATTGGATATTATAAATTACGTCTTTTATTTGTTAAAAAAAAAAAAAAAAAAAAAAAAAAAAAAAAAAAATGTTTCTTATGATCGATTGTAATAATTAAAGAACCCCAAAACCCAACTTTCACAGAAACTCTAGAAGCTTAGGCGATCAACGCTTCCTTTTTGTTGTTGGTCATAATATAAAAGATATTTCGAATCACAAAGACCACTAAATTTTAACACTACAAGACAAAATCTTAGGTTGTCTTAGGGGGCCAGAGCCCCTGCGTCTACAAAGTTTCGTCTTTGTTCGCAGCCATAATACTAATTTTAACACTACAAGACAAAATCTTAGAGGCCAGGTCCTCCCGTACCCCTACAAAGTTCCGGTCATTGTTCGCAGCCATGATATTAATACTACGTGGTTGAATTGGAGGCCAAAAATTGGAGTTCATATTTGACTTTGTTATGTTTGTTGGGTGTTAGCAGGGAACTTGAATGCAGAATAGAAAACCTACCAAATTGTTTGGAAAATATTAATGAAGGCTTAAATACAACATGACAAGGACATTAGGTTGACATGTCATGCTTGATCTCCATAAAGTTTTCAAGTTGTATGGCATGTTCATTAGTCTGCATTCTAACTCGTTCGTATGACGTACCCCACCAGTAAAGTTCTGACTGGTCTGCTCTGGTTTATGAACAAGTTCTAAACCACGACTATACCATATTGAACCAGTGAGGAACAGCCTGGACCTCAATCCTAAATATGGTCATACCAAGTAGCCGATCAGTACTAGGTCCCCGTGTATTGAAAGTGCAACAGACTTTTTAAGTTCTTTCTTTGAGGCCTAGGGTGGATTGATTGGCTACTTGTCGTAAGGCCATACAAAGTATAGGTGCAAACTTACCACGTATACATAGTAATGGCTTAGTTATTTCGTGAGTTTTTGCGAAGTTGAAATCATGATAATAAAAGACCAAGTCTACATTATTCTACATAATGTTGTAAACTAGAAACACATTACCGCCGTAAACATGATTTTTTTTTTTTTTTTTTTTTTTCATTATAACCAA
This sequence comes from Artemisia argyi, assembly GCA_030686995.1. Lineage (NCBI taxonomy): Eukaryota > Viridiplantae > Streptophyta > Magnoliopsida > Asterales > Asteraceae > Artemisia > Artemisia argyi. The sequence continues at coordinate 126,306,024 of CM060693.1, read as the reverse complement.
AAAAACAACTGAGGAAATCAGTCAAAATATTAGGATGTCTAAGACCGATAACTCTCTAGTTCTATAAAAAATCTACAAAGCCAATTTAACCTTTTTTCCAATAGGGACTATTTTGATTAGGAGTTATAACCTCAATCCCACCCATGAAAGGCCTTAATGGCTCTGGGATAACAACAGATCCATCTTCTTGCTGGTAATTCTCAAGCAAACACACAATCATGCGAGGAACTGCACACGCGGTTGCGTTTAGCGTGTGCACAAATTCTGGTGGGGTTAGATTGCGGCCTTTACCTTTCTTTGTACTTGTGGTATTAGCTGAACTTTCTGGACGGTATCGTATTCCTAATCTTCGGCTCTGGTAGTCTGTACAATTTGATGCACTTGATATCTGCAAAATATAAATCCAATTATAGAAGATCATACTAGTTATTGTATTCGCCATGACATAAGTCAATTTACAACTTAAAACAGATTTATAAACGATTTTCAGATATATTTAAGTGCACCTCGCCATATCGACCTAAACCTGGCATCCAGGCTTCAACATCATATTTACGGTAAGCTGGTGCACCTAAGTCCCCAGTTGCCATGTCCAACGTCCTGTCATGAAATTCCAACAATTATATTCGCTAAGGTTCAAATTGCAAATGATTAAAAAGATGACATTTAATATTATCAGGAAGTGGGAACCTCACTTGAAATGAAGTCCTAATTTTGTAAAGAGCGCCTCTTCAATTTCGATTAGCTCTTGGTGGTAGGCATTACTTTCCTCAGGTCGGCAGAGTATGAACATCTCCACCTTGCTAAACTGGTGGACACGGTATAGACCCCTGATCCAAAAGAAAAAATAAATAAAAAAAATAACAAGCCAATCATACTTCAAATAACGCAAAACAGTCTTATCCAATGAAATTGAAATGTCTGACCATACGCCTAGTTTCTTTTAATAGTTTGACTTTCACAAATGTCTTGAACTTTTAAGAAATACGCAATCCTTATAAAGGTATAAAACTGATAGAATTAAACTTGTAGATATGGAAGATAATATAACACTATGAGGTATCTGATGGCAAATACCTAGTAGCAGCTCCTGCTGCACCAGCTTCTGTACGAAAGCAATGGGAAAATGCCGCATACTTTATAGGTAACGATGAATCAGCAAGAATAGAGTCCATGTGTATACCCCCAACAGGGATCTCTGCGGTCCCAATAAGACATTGATCACTTCCCTCGATAGAGTAAACCTGCATCATTTGAACATACATATAAGACCACGTTTGATAATCTCAACAAATATACTTTAGAATAAAGACTAGTTATGACATATTAACAACTGAAGCAGATATCAACTTGCCTGAGTGTTATCGCCACGAGGTTGGAAGCCACACTTTTCAACCACTAAAGATCTAGCAATTTCTGGGGTAGTAAGAGGAGTAAACCCCCTTTTCATGACTTCTGATAGGGTCCAGTTTATAAGAGCCATCTCTAGAAGAACCGCTTCATTCTTTAGGTAATAGAATTTCGACCCACTCACCTGTAGAAACAAATGCAAGCTTAAGCATAAGTAGCAATGTAGTTTATCTTTCTTAACTAAAATTTTCTAAATGAAACAGGCTTTATCTATAGAGAACAGAGAATAAACTTTTACTACTTGTTCATATCGTTTTATATCTTACATCTTTATAGGAATGAGTTTCCATGCTAAAGAAGAAGAAGTTCTTAGAATATATTAGACTTACAGTACACAGAAAAAGATGCTCACCCTAAACATGACCTACGAATTTATTTAAATCCTAATTGGCATTGCTCATCGCGGTATTAGGCAACATTATGTTTGGTCCAAGTTTCCTTGTGAGAGTTTCTATGTATTATAAATATCAATCAATAAAGTATAACACCTTACAGGGACTTCACTGTTCAACATGGTATCATGAGTGTGTCAGATCCTAGACCTAGTCGGCAACCTTGAGCTGCCACCTCTAAGCCACCCCGTCAAACCCTAGCCGCCGCTGTTTATCCATTTTCTGAAAATAAAAATGCAGCCCACTGTTTGGAACATAACTACTAAACTGCTAAGAGTTAACTGGCGGTCAACGTCATTGGCTCGTAATTAAATTCCGAAGAAAAGCATACCAGAATCCATGTCGTAGCCCTGAAGAAGCGCCGTCATGCGCCAAAACAAGCCGCCGGACTCTGAAAACAACATTGGCTCGCTGTTTTGCTTATAACTCTCAAACCGCTTAGAGTTCGCTGATGCCGTCAACGACTAGACTCGTAATTAAATTCCGAATAAAATGTGGTCGGATGCTCCATCACGCGCCGTTATAAGTCTTAACATTTGTAAAAAAAAAAAAAAAAAAAAAAAAAAAAAAAAAAAAAATCACTCTTTTTCAGATTACGTTTATCCACTGCGATTGGGTGCTATCAAAGTCTCATTTTTTTATCAAGATAACTATCTTTAGATTTTATTTTATTTTTTGCTTGGTTTTATTTTCAATAATTTTGGTTTTAATCTCCAATTCGAGCTTTCACGATTTCGCGCTCGAATTGCGGGGGTGTATTTAGGCAATATTATGTTTGGCCCAAGCCCGCTTAAGGGTTAGGTCATTAGGGTTTCTATGTCTTACAACTATCGATCAAATAAAGTATAACACCTTACGGGGAATTCATTGTTCAACACGCGGACTCTTATTCAAGCAAACAGTGTTATTCTACAGTAACTTAAAGAGGAATTCATTTCTTATATTTAGAAGAATACATGTAACTTCTAAGATTATTCTACAGTAACTTAAAAAGGAAACTCAATATCATAACACTATATAAAAATGGAGGAAGCAACATTGTCTTCCATCTCTCCATAACAAAGAATTAGTATATGTAAACACAACAAAATACAACCAGCCAGATATCATCAAGTCACGGCTTAGAAAACAATAAACCAAAGCTAATTTAAACTTCTAATGTATGTATACGTCAAATATTCACCACGATAAATGAAGGGGGAACGGCATAGATACGGCGATACAAAATATAAAAAAATTAAAAATATGTTAAAGAAAATCTAAAATAAATATATGTTAATGTAAATTGTAAACTCAAAAATACTGCATCTTCCAAAAGTAATTAATTATCAATAATCAAATCATTTTCAAATTCCGATTCATCTAGTGAGAGATCGGCAAACTCCAAAAACCCTTCATTTTCCATTGAATCAAATATATTTTAGTTACCAGTGTGTTCTTTATATTTGTAAATAATTCTTTCTAATTATACCGCAAATATTATTGTGTTCAAAAACTAAGTTGAGAAAATAAATCTAAAACAAAACAAAACAAAAATTAAAACTAAAAATGCTTTGTAAAAGAAATGTTAAAAGGACATCTTTTGGTATGTATTTGTTACTCACGTGACTCATCGATACCAAACAAAAAGTAAAAAGTTGCTTTATAGTAATTTTTTGTCACATACTGTACTTCATCTTCCCAAACGTTTTCTTCATCTTCCCAAATGATTTTTTCATCTTCTTCACAAAAAGCCTATTAAAACCCATAAGAAACTGCTTGGAAACGTCATGGAATCCAGAAACGGCTAGGGAAACGTTTCGGGGCCGTTTCGGGGGCGTTTCCGTTACCACCCCGTTCCCAAACGGGTACGCGGCCCTAATTGGCGTTTCGGTGCATCATAGTGTATACATCAAATATTCACCACGATAAATGAAGGGGGAAGAAAACTTAAGCCTCCTCACATAACTGTTATAATACCATTAGTCAAAAATAGTACCTCTGCAGCAGCATCAAAATCAAAAAGATCTAGCTCTTTCCCAAGTTGTACGTGATCCTTGATAGAAAATGTGAACTCACGGGGTTCACCAACCTACAAAAATATGCCAAAGTTGAGATTCCAAATTTCCAACAAGAGATATGAGATCAAATAGGGGGGGGGGGGGGGGGGGGGGGGGGGGGGGGGAAGAGAGAAACCGTTTTCCTAATTGCTGAATCATCTTCCCCTCCTATGGGAACATCTGGATGTGTCATATTTGGGATGCATTGTGCCTCTTGTTGAAGAGCATCAGTAAGTTTCATGAGATCTTCTTCCAGCGTAAGCAGTTGTTCCTTTAAATTCTTTCCTGGAAAAACTCCATTGAATGTCCAAGGATAAAAGGAAGTAAGCAAACATATTGAACATGATGTAAAAATCTGCATATACCTTCTTCTATTAGTCTTTGACGCTCTGTTGGTTCCACTTTTCCTTTCATCTTGTTGGCAACTGTATTTCTCTCATAACGGAGATCTTCAACTTCCTGTTATCTGCTACCAAAAATTAGCTACAGCACAATAAACCAACCAGCAATCTGAGAAATGTGAATATGCAACTCTTTTGTCTGTTGCAAAGAAGCTATTGAAAGGCAGTTTCCTTAGGCGTGTAAAGGGTGTTAAAGGGCCCCTGATAGTTTTCAAAACATTAAAGAGCGTGCATATGGAGATAACAAACGGACGCCTTATACATGTTTTATGGACCCCTTTGTATTACTTTTAAACCTGTTAACAAAATTCTTTGATCCGTCACCAATATCATTTTTACTGGCTATAGTCAGAAACTAGTAAATGGATGAGGTTTTCCTACCCTGATTCTTTGACTCAAACGAACACGGCCTAAACGTGTGTACCTAGTGAGATTTGACCGTGAGACCTCTTGTGAGGATATCAGGAACACCTAACCACTAGGCCACCTTGGTGGTGGTTTGTCATTGACTACAGTCATATCTAAATATATATGAGCTGCTGCTATCCGGTAGATCAACAGGTATTGGTTACTCATTATTCAAGAATATAATCATATATGACAACAAAGAAAATTGTGTCCATCATAACAAGATTCGAATTTTACTTCAATGCAAACAATCAACCAAGAATCGATAAACCCCTAACCTTTTGAAGTGCCAACAACTTCTCATAAAGCTCGATTACTAATTCAAGGTTAGCAATGGAATTCCGGTTCTTTAAATTTTCTGCCACCGCTGACTTATTCTCTAGAATTGATTTAAAATCTATAGCAGCTTTCCACTGAGGTTTTACAACTGCAACATTTCATTCAAATATTCAGTCAGTATAGCTTTGGTTGCAACAAAATGTAACTGTACACAAATGCAAAGTAAAATCGATCAGTTAGCCGGTTTGTGGTCTTAATTGATATAATCCTTTAAAATCTATAACCGCATTTATGGTTAAGTTTGATTTACTAAAAGTTTAAGGTATTGCTGAGCCACACCTGAGGTAGAGTTTGAGATTTCACAAAGTTTTAATGTTCATGTCGATATTTCAAGTTCAAATCTTTTAGTCAAGATGAGAAATTAAAGTGTTTTGTTTTGCGACTTCTAAGTTTAAGTTCAATATTTCACGATGTATAATCTCATTGGGGATTTTCTTCATATCCAAAATCGACTAATTATGATGTTTGCAGCTATAAGAAATAACCTAAAGTACTAAACAACAAGCATCTATATTCTTTACGGAGTATTATTTTTAAACATCTAGTCCAGTAATAGCTAGTAATCCCATTTCACTTACGAGCGGTTATGGGTGCGTTTAGTTGGTGAAAAATATCCCATTTTCCTAGGAAATTTTTCATGTGAAAATGAAAAAATTGAAAATCCGCTTAGTCACACTTTTTTGCAACATTTTTCAAAAAAATGAAATTCTCATTTTCTAAATTTTAACTAAGAAATTGAAAAGCCCATTCTACTATTCTCATTTTTTTCTTTTTTCTCAACTCCAAAAAAAACACATACGCCATTCTACCCCTAATCTCTCGTGTCATCCTCCACCGCCCACCGTCGCCGTCACCGCCCGCCATCGCCGCCACCGTCGCAATTTGAGGTAATCTTCTTATATTTTTTTTAAAAAGGAAAATATAAATCCAAATAAACAGGTCTTTAAAATTCTTAACTCTTCTCTAAAGAAGAAAAATCATTCCCTTCTCAACGAATTTAGAAACGGAAAAAGAGGAAAATTTTTCTACAACTAAACGGCACCTATATATCTCAAAAATCAAACCTGATTCTAAAAATTATTTTTTTTAATCTCATATCTCGGGTATGTTAAAGAGCACTTACGAGCGGTTAGTGTTTAGCATTTAGCGTTTAAGATTGAAAGCTCATTTGGCAAGGAGCGTTTAGTGTTTTGTTAATTCTAAAAACGGTGCTTTCCATATGCTACTTGAAGAAGCGTTTAATGTTAGCATTTAGCTTTTACGTCATTTTACACTATAATTACTCATACATTACCAAACAGTTTTATAAAACGAAACTCTACCGCTAACTGCTAGGTAGTATTGTCAAACATGTTATTTTTTTCTAAAACGTATTGCATTTTTTACATCATAAGCAAAATCTAAACACTATTTACTAGAGTGCTTATATTAAGCAGCTTATAAGTGCTTATTTATAAGCAGAAACATAACCCTCATAAATAAAATAAAACCTCAAAATTTCATAACCCATTTGAGTATTTGCAAAAAAGCAACAAACTTTAAAAAGTAAAATGAAAAATAAAGAGCTATTACAAGATTCAGTTGAACCGGTGGTGGCGGTGGAGTCAACCACGGCCGTGGTCGCCGGAGAAGATAATGCTCTGATGAAGAACGGAGACCGGCGCGTAGAGTTGCGCGTGAGAGTGAAAGTTTGGGTTTTGTAAGATGGGTATATGATGGATGGAATTGATGCAAGTTTTAGAGTTTGAATTGTTGTTCCACCACCGAAATAGCATTGCACCCCCATTTATGGTTTTAGTGTGAAGAATTGAACAAGATGAAGTGATAGGCTGCTTCTATCCTCTTGTTAATTATATGAGTTAAGAATGCAAGTATGGTCCTTGTGTTTATGTTAAATTTGTGAATTTGGTTCTTGAACTTTGTATTTGGGGTATTAAGTCCTTTAAAGATGTTAATTGCATAATATAGGCCCTTCAAATTGATGTAATTGTCGATGTTACGACTCGACCATGTGTGTGCGCGTTAACGGTGTAGCGGTGAGCAGTCGTAAGTTGTGAGTCCCTCATGTCGACTAGTCAAAATGTAAAATGATAAGAATGTGGTTCCATCCTCATGTCGACTAGTCAAAATGTAAAATGATAAGAATGTGGTTCCATAGATATTGGATGTTGGTAAGATGGTGATGATAATTTGAGAGTTTTTGTTGGTTGAAATGTGCCACAAATTTGAGCTCGATTACGCGATGATGGGATGTGAAAGGGTTAAATGGCGAGACAATACCTCATGGTTAGAGTGTGAGAGTCGACTGATGTGTTCAGTGATAGTATGTGTAATGAACATAAATGATTGAATTGTAATTGATTGTATTCATTTGATATTGCCAACCAAGGGCTACAATATATAGTGATAATTACAAGATTATTATGGGTAAATCCCATAAATCAAGGATTACATTAATTAGGAGATATGACTAATCACAAAATATTATACAACTTGATTTGATCTTATCATTGTACACGTCTAACACTCCCCCGCAATCCGATCGGCGAAATCGCGAAATCTCGGACTAGAGAAGTAAACTAGGGAAAAAAAGAAAAAAAAAAAGGACATTCACATAATAAAAACATAACTTTAGTCGACTCGTAACAAAACCGTACCAACGGTGACTTTAGTCGACAGTGACCAACGGTCAGCTAAGTTGACTAGTAACACAACCGTACCAACGGTCGACTTTAGGGACTAGTACTGGTATGTGTTAAATTACACATACCTTTTACCTAATAGAACGGAGTTAATTAACCAAAAACATATTAAAAATGCCAAATATATGTGTGTTTTTGTGTTTGTGCTCGTGCATGTACGGATATCTTGAAAAGGGACAAAAATCAAGAGAAAACAACAAAAACGGGCACGAGATTTAGAAAGAGTACAAAAAGCCGAGGCCGAGGAAGAATTTTCTTACGTTTTTATCCATTTTTAGGCATTTTCATCCCGGATAAAAACATATGAAAACGTACAAAAAGTACGAAAATGTAAGAAAACTGGCGAACACGTATGGAAACGTATGAAGACATATAAAAACGAATAAAAACGTAGGAAAAATGGACAAACGTATAAAAATGGTCAAAAACTTTTAAAAACGGACGAAAAGAAATAAAAACATAAGAAAATGTATAAACGGATAATAACGTATGAGAACTTAAGAAAAACGGAAGAAAACGTACGAAAACGTATAAAAACGTAAGAAAACGGCTGAAAACGTATAAAAATGGTCAAAAATGTATAAAAACCGATGAAAACAGATAAAAACGTAAGAGAACATATAAAAACGGATAGTAATGTATGGCAACTTAAGAAAATAGAAGGAAACGTACGAAAACATATAAAATGTAAGAAAAATGGACGAAAAGGTATAAAGACGGTCAAAAACGGATAAAAACTTATGACAACTTGTGAAAAACGGAAGAAAACGTATAAAATGGATAAAAACATATGACAACTTAAGAAAAACAGCCGAACACGTTTAAAAACGGATAAAAGCCTACGAAAACATATAAAAACGGACGAAACGTATAAAAACATAAGAAAAACAGACGAAAACGGGCATAACGTATAAAAATGTATGAAAATGGGCGAAAACGTATAAAAGTGTATGAAAACGTATAAAAATGGATGAAACCGTATAAAAGCGTAAGAAAACGGACGAAAATGTATAAAAAAATGTCCAAACGTATAAAAACGGATGAAAACGTGTCAAAACGGATAAAAACATATGAAAATTTAAAATATAAACAACCGTTCTTATTAGGATAAATGATGCACCAGAAACCGAGTTTCCGTGATCTTTGATGAGTGTGTAAATACTCATCATTTTTATCGCATCTGAACTGCCAAAACATCCAAAAACACTCAAATACACATCAAAATACACAATTTATCCGAAAAGTGTGTTTTATATGTTTTAGATGCAAAATGTTTAAAAACAAATGAAAAACGAACAAAGTTTGCACAATTGGCAGTTTCAGTCCCTCAAGTTTTAAAAATTAACAAAACTAGTCCCTGGAAGTTTAAAACGAAAGAAAAGTCAACTCAAGGCATGGAAAAGTCAAAAATTATGAAAAACGATCCTTGGGTAAAAAGTTTGAGAAAATTACATGTTTGGTCCCTGTACTTTGCAATTTAGCAAAAATGGTCCCTGCAGTTTGGAAAATTACACAAATGGTCCCTGGGGTTTTGAAATATAAAAATTATCAAAAATTGCCCTTGTACTATTCACATGTGTCAAAAATAGTCCTTGTTGCAACTTTGTGACATTGGCAGTTTTGGTCCTCAAAGTTTCAGCAGTTTGCAATTTTGGTCCCTAGGGTTTTAAATATTGGAAAATACAAACTTGGGTCCTTGGGATATGTTAACTTGGCATAATTGGTCCTTGATACAAGAATGGGAAAGTTGCAAGGGCAGCCCCTCAAATTTCTGGAAATTACATATATGGTCCTTGTGTTAAATTTCTACAAAACCAAACAGACTCCTAATAATACTACCACTTTTCCCCTAAATCCAAAAACTAATCCAGCCCACTCCTTATATCTCCACAGCCCACACCCTCACTTCCTGGCCCAATCTTCACAAAAGCCCACCACCAAACAAATAAACTCACCCCGTATACTAATACTACTCCACCCTTTGACCTCGGTCAACCCTCCACATCACCCCCTACCTCCTAGCCTACAACCCCCCAACACCATCATCACAAACCCAACCCCCCCCCCCCCCCCCTCTGCTACACTCAATCCTCTCCCCCTTGCATCCCAGTCCAAACACTAACCTCCAAACAAACCTCTGGCCTCAATTACCTCCAAGAAACAGACAAAGAAAGATGGGCGCCAAAATATTTGAATGGACAAGATGGAAGATAAATGATCCAAGGGCCACGAGATGAGCTGGGAACAGTCCAAAAAAGCCTTTGAAACCCTAATATTGGGCTATAAGAGAAAAAGTGATGCAGTGGAGCTAGGAGGGAGATTTTTAGAGTTAATTTTAGTTATTTTAAAAGAATTGTAATTTCAAATTCCACTTAAGTTTCAGTTGTAATGTATTTCCATTATCATTAATATAAGTTGCCATTTAAGAAATTCAAGTTTCAATTTTACTTTCAGTTTTCATCAACAATAATTATATAAAAAAATAAAAAATAAATAAAAAAAAGGAAGTTATGAAAAAGAAGATGATGCAGAGCTTGGAATGGGTATACTAGTGCTCTGTGGAGAGCTATAGGTTGTTCTTTGGCCTTGGTTCCTAGTCTGCAGTTTGAAAGCTTTGTAAGCAATTTTCATAATTTCTTGTAATTTATTGTAGAATTGGTAATTTAGTGCTTAATTCAGTTTATTTATGTTTATTTAATGTTAAGATAAGCTTAGGATTCAAGGTTAAGGTTTAAATTGTAGGTTTGCTTAACAAAACTCAATTCAGTCATGACTTAAGGGGTGTTTGGTTCTGTGTTACTCAAGGGGTTCCCCTATGTTTCAATTGAGATTTCTGGTTAAAACATGTTATCTTAGGTTATAATAACACAGTCAAAGCTTCGTACCCAGTCCTTATTTGTTCAAAAGTCAAGATCACCCTCAAACTCATATTAACAGTTCACTGTTTGAACTTTGTGATTCAAATTCATCACTGTGGCTTTAAAACTTGTTAGAATTGGTAGATGCAGTCTCAAATTAACATAATACATCATTTTCAGTTAGAATTGGCCAAGTAAAACTCACACTAGTCAAAGTTCTTCAAAAGGATAAAAAGTCAAAAGTGCACTTCAGTTAGAATCCAAATTTTTGGGTGAATTATTCTGATTTTTGTGAACATAGTTAAGACTTGAAATTTATTGGAGTTAAAATACACCAGCTAAACTTCATAATAACAGTGTTTGGTGATTTTTGTAATTTTTTCTTATGGACTGTTTTGCCCCTCAAAGTACCCTGCAGGGGGACTGAGTGCTCTGTGCACAGACCCTCACCACCACACCACCACCTTTGGTGGTGGATTGTGGCCACCTCAGTGGACCCCAAGCCTTGTTTTAGATTCCTAATCATTCACAAGCTAGCAGGCTTGTTATTCTAACCAAGCTTAGGCCCTTAATCACTGTGGACCCCACTTGGTTTTGTCCCCAAAGTTTGTCCCAAAATCTGTCTCAGCCAAGGAACTTGGAGCTTATTATTGTGCTTATTGCTCACTTGGAGAGCTTATTTGATCAAATTTAGATTAAAAGTGCCCAAATAACTTATTTGAACTCGTTTTCACCATTGTGGACCCCACACAAGCTTAATTGAGCTTATTTTCTTAGCTGGTCAAAGAAAGTCAAACTGTGTGGCTTTTTGCTTAGCACACAGCTTATTTTTGAGCTTAATCAAAAGTCCCTTCATTAAAGTCTCTTAATTTAAGTGGCAAATTAGTTTGGTGAAAGAAAATTTGGAAAAAGTCAAATATTTAGAAAGTGATAGCTTCTATTTAAGCCACTTTGGCTTATTTTCTGTTATTTATAAGCACTTTTCATTTTTAAATTTTTCTTAGGCTTCTTTTTAGTTAAAATAATTTTAGGAATTTTTTCAGATTTTTCCTTGTTCATTTAGTATTTTTTATAATTAATTTTAGTTTTAATTAATTAAATAATTAGTTTTAATTAATATTAAATAATTAAAAAGTAGGAAAATTAGGTTTTCTGTTTTAAAAATAGTTTTATAATATTTTAGATTTTTCTAAATTTAATTTTCAATTTTCTAGTTAATTTTCATAATTAATTAATAATTTGTTTAATTTAGTTAATTAAAAAGTAATTAGAAATTAGTAATTAATTAATAGTAATTAATTAAAAAGTGTAAAAATTATTTTTCTTTTTCTAAAAATTTTCTTAAGTCATTAGGATTATAAAAATATAATTTTCACGTTCGTAGGACTTTATTTGCTCTCGTTTCACTTTTTATTTTGCGCGTTCGCGTTATTTTTAATTCAAACGCGCGTTTTCAGGTTAACTTACGTTTCTACGATATCTGATTATCAGTAATTGTTCCAGTAGTATTCCTAAGTCATTTTCAATCATAATCTTGTAGTATAATCACTCAAACCAAATTTCTGATCCTCCTGTTAAATCACCCGATCACTTTAAACGTTTTTTAATACAATTGCTTACCTCGCTGGGACATAACGACCCGGGAATACACTGTACTCCTTGGTTAGTTGGTTTTAGACATTTGACTAGGTTGACCATTACCTGGGAAACTTAGTTGACCATTTAGGACCAATCAAAATTTGACGCCGCTGCCGGGGAGGTAGCTGCGTGTTTAAAACGTTTCTTAGAGATTAGTGATTTTTCATTCGTCACTGTATAAACCCACCACCTTTTTGTAAATTCAAATCATAAAACAAAAACGTCATTAACACTTTTCCTAAAGTGTTAACAACACCAAAAAAAATCAATAACAAACAAAACATATCGTTACGTTTTCTATATCGCGTTTCTTTAAGGTGATTCTTAAAGAGAAACGATTTTTGGTAAACGAATCGATACCAAAAATATTGTCCAAAAGTTTTTAACCCATACACAAAAGCCCAAAAACATTCATCTCTTTCTTGTGAATAATAAACTACATAAAAACAAACCGTCGCAAATCAAGGCAGAACACCTACCAACTGGGGGTGTGGACATAATAAGTTCCCAAACCAAAGATTTAAAACTTGCCTTTGTATCCTTGTGAGTGGTGTACCTTTCTTAAAGAAGCCATTCACTTGTGATTATTGGTTTAAGTTCACTGTTGATTTGCCTCGATCTTGTTTTGTTGAAATTTTGTGTTAGTGCATGCGCACTCGTTCACAATCGAAACGAAATTGTCAACTGAAAAACATAACTGAGTTACGTCCTATTGTTGAGGATCCAGTTCCGAAAATGGACGGTAATCCCAATGACCCACCCATCATAGATGATGCAGCTCCTGATCTCCGAACGATGGAGGAGCTGTGTCAACCCACAATGCTCGGAAGAGGCGGCCCCATTGCCCCTCTTAACATTGCTGCCACTGATTTTGGACTTAAACATCACATGATACAACAAGTCCAGAATTCGTGTCAATTTCATGGCTTACCTGGTGACGATGCAAACAAGTATCTTGATAAATTTCTTACCGTCACCCAAAGCATGAAGCAGAATGGTGTCTCCGATGATGCCCTTCGTCTATCTCTTTTCCCCTATTCTCTCACCCATCATGCCACTGCATGGTTTGATCGACTTCTTGAGAACTCGATTCACACTTTCAAAGAAATGGTGACTAAATTTTTAGCCAAATACTTTCCACCATCCATGGTTTCCAAGTTACGAAATGACATTAGTAACTTTCGTCAGCATCCCGAAGAGTCTCTATTTGAGGCATGGGAACGCTATAAGCTCTCAATTGATCGGTGTCCTAACCATAACATGTTACTCGTTACCCAAATAGATACTTTCTATAATGGGTTGACATTGAGACACCGTGATATTCTCAATGCTGCTGCTAGTGGGACCTTTATGAAAAGGCGCCCCGAAGAGTGCTATGATCTCATTGAAAACATGACTGCCCACCACAATTTCTGGGATTCCTCAGCCGAGAGGGAAGAGTCATGTAAGTCTATCACTCCAGCATCTTCTGAAATAGCGATCCTCACTAAAAAGATGGATGATTTCGCTACGGCTATGTTGAGGATGAACCAAAGTATCCAAAATCAACAAGTCCAAACTCAACAAGCTAAAGCCGTTAGTCAAAGTTGTGAAACTTGTGGAGGTCCACATGCTTATTCCAAGTGTCCAGCCACTAGTGGTTACCCTCATGAGGACGTATATGCTGCTCAAGGTTCCTATAACTCGGGAGGTAATAACTACCAACCGCAAGGGGACCGCAATCTTTTAAGCTATCGTTCTAACAATTTCCTTGGACCTCCCAGATTCAATCAAAACCCTAATGTCCCAAACCGTAACCAGAACCAAAGTCAGAATCGAACAAACCAAGGTTACCAAAACCAAGGAAATGTCAATCCAAACCAAAACCAAGGTTTCCATCATAACCAAAACCAAGGTTTCCAAAATCATGGAAACTACAATCGAAACCAAGGTCAAAACAACTACCAGGGAAACAATTCTCATGGACATGGCAATCAACATCAGGGAAATTTTCAAAACCACGGTTCTAATCATAATAACCGGGCTCAAAACTTTCCCAATCAAAATCAAGCCATCACTACAACTACTCAGAATTACCCTAACCAAGCTCCTCCCAACAATACTCAAGCAATTGTTCCAACGGGTCCTTCACATGAGGAGTTGTTGAGACAATTCATGAAATCTCAGGAGGAAATGAATAGGGTGATGATGACTCAGATCGCTGACCTTGTTAAAAAGTCTTTAAATGATCGACCCTCGGGCTCAGGTAATACTTTACCTAGCAACACGATCGCTAATCCGAGGGGCGATGTTAAAGCGATCACAACGAGAAGTGGTGTTTCCTATGATGGACCCAAAGCTCCTACTACTTCTTCTTCTCCTCCCAAGGTAGTAGAGAATGAGCCTGAGGTGACAAAGGACAAGGTGCAATTTACTAGTCCACGAAGTACCGCACATGTCCACCCTCAGGTTGTACCAGAAACCGTACTGATTGAGCCTGAACCGTCAGATTATTATTGACCAAGGTCAACAAGTCAAAGACAGCCTCGAATCAATACTCCGGTGATAGTATAGTGTTTTCCCGGGTCGTTAAAGTCCCAGCGAGATTGAAATGGTGCTTTTGGAATCGTTTTTGAGAAAGTGGCACTGAGGACAGTAGCCAGATGATGTGGGAATGATAATGCTACTGTTATGATGGTATTTGTACACAGATATAATATTCACAAAAATCAGATAACAGATATATGCACGTATTCACAATTAAGATCACGTATCGGACTGGAAAAGTGGGTTTTTGGTAATTATCAAACTACAGGGGGTGCTTTTGACACTTTTCAAAACTTAAAATTAAAAATGAAAAAGAAATTATAAAAATGATTAAAATACTATTAAACTATTATTTAATTAATTAAACTATTTAAAAATCTAAATTAAAATCTAATTTAAATTAACTAAAAATGACAAATGATTTAAATTAAACTAAAATTTAACAAAAATATTTTCTAAACCTAAATTAGAACTTGAAGAAAGTATAAAAAATTAAAAATAATATTTTTGTCTTTTTGTGGTTTTGTTATTAATCAAAAACTATTTAACTTAATTAAACTAATTAAACTACTTTTAATTTATATTAATACTAAATTAACTTAGAAAATTACAAGAAAATTTATAAAATTACTTAACCATCACAGGAATCCTAAAAAATTATAAAAACTCTAAAAATTATGTTTTAAGATTAAACAACTAATTATTTACCTATTAATTAACTTAAGTCTATTTTAAACAAATAAAATAAGAAAAATAGAAAATGAACAGTAGAATCTCAAAATTTATTTTCTAAAAACTTATTATACTATATTAGAACTAGAGAAATTATAAAAACTAGATTTAACCTTATAAAAACTAATTAAGCTATTTAATACTTGATATTAATTAATATTAAAGAAAATTAAAATTAAATCTAATTAACACTAAATGACAAAATAAAAATCTGAAAAAATTATCAAAATTACTTTACTATATAAGGTATTTAATAAAAATATAAAAACACTAGTGACTTAATTAAATTATAAAAATGAAAATTAAAATTAACTTGAATTAAATAGAAACTATCACTTACTTTAACTTGGATTTTTTTTGATTTTTCATTTACAGAACTACTTAACACCTTAAAATGACAAACTTTAATGAAAACACTTTTAAAATTAGCTTATAAATAAGCTGTGACACCCCCTTGTCTTAAACAGTTGACTTTGGTTGACTATTTGGTCAATCTGGGTCAAATGGCTTTGGGTGAGGTCCACAATGGTGAAATCAGATGCAAATAAGTTAGACAAACACAATTAAGCCAGAACCAACTATTAAGCAACACAAATAAGCTGATTAAAGAGAAATAAGCACTTGAGCAAAGTTAAAACTAACACAGACTTGGGACAAACTTGGTGAGCAATTGCAGGTGGGGTCCACTTGGCTAAGGGTCAAACAAATGGTCAAAGGTGAGACTCTGGTAGGAGGGGGGTTGGAAAAACCTAAAATCTAGGAGTGTGGTCCACTGAGGTGGTCACAAAACACCACCAAAGTGATGGTGGTGACTGGGTGACTGGGTGAGCAGGGCACAACCTTGCCCTGCAGCTTAGTTTGGGGGTCTGTGGGACCCACTTAAGCTTCCAAAAAATCAAGTAAAAAATCAAGCTTATAGTTCAACTAATAGACTTTAATCATACAAAATTTCAACCCTTAAATTCCATTACACAGCTCACAATTAAAGTTGGAAATTTGGTAAAAATCTGAAAAGGCAACTTTTGACTTTTGACAAGAACACTCAAACTTTGACTTTGGTGAGATTCTAAGTGATCTAACTTATTGTTTATGATGTATTAAGCTAATATAAGTTTACTAAAAGCTAGGTTACCAACTACTTATCAGATTATGAGCTTATGGATTCCAAACTCTTACACAGTTAACTGTGTGAGTGTTTAAATCATGATTTTGACTTTTTGCTTTATACTCACCCAATTTTATGACTTGCTTGACTAACTTAGACCTAATATGACTTGTCTGAACCAGAAGTTACTACAAACTCATCCTTGAACACAATGAACACAGTTTATCCAAACACACCCTTATATTGAGGTATTGATGATTTTCAAAGCATATGGTGACTAAGGTATACAAGCTTGATTCCTAGCTTTTAATTATGACTCAGTAACATGGATTAAGCACTTAGAAACAATAAATAACATGCACAACACAAATACACTACTTATACTACTTAATGACAGTTAAATATGAGATTAAGAGTAACTAAAGATTCTAATTACTAAAAATGATTATCAAACTTTAAAACTTACTCAAACAATGTTCAACTAAATCAATCAAGCACAGATTAACACTTACAACTAGCAATCAAAAAACTACTCAGAACTAATATGGAAAATGGAAATTAGCAAGCTTACAAGATTATCCCTAGCATGAACAAGGGATTTTCCTTTGTAGCATATATTTAGATAGGCAAACTTCAATCAATCCAGCTTCTCAATGATCCTCCATACCTGAAACAAACATCAAACATGCAAACAGTTGACTTATGTTGACTTTTTTAGCTTTTTGATTTTCTTCTACTAATACTGGATTTTAGGATCTCTAACAGCTTCAATAAGCTTAAGGGAACTTATATGAGCTTAAATTCAGTCCATAATCACCAATATAAGTAATGCAGAATCTTAAATGAAACTCAGAATACTCAAAACACAATACAGATTGAAAGCTTGAATTTTATAACTTCAAAAGATTTCTAATACATTAATTAAGACATTACAACACTTGAATTGAAAAGGATTACACTAATTTGCTTGATAATTTAAATTCGACACAACTAAACTAAAATTAAAACTACTACATCTTTCTTCTTGCATCTCTTCCTTTTATAGCTGCACATTAGGGTTCCCTTGACCTCTCTGAGCATATCCCACCATCACTTGATTACTTTGGTCCACTCCTGTGTTGACACGTGTTTTTGGCGCCAAATTGTTTTTCTTCAAATTGGCTCTGATAACGTGTAAGGGGAAGGAGCATTAAATGCTGAGGTGAGGGGTAGGTGTAGGGGGTGGGATGGTGATGATTGAGTTGCAAGTGGGGGGTGGTGGTAGCAAAACCAGGGGTGGTTTTGGTCTGAGGGAGTGGTGAGGGAGAAGAGGGAAAAGGGGGTGGTTTGGTGATATTTGACCGAAGTCAAACATGGACTCGGGTCAAAGTTGGGAGTGGACTGGGCTGAGGGTGGGTTGTTTTTGTTTTGGGCCCAAAGAGTGGACTAGGCTAGTATAGGTTTTGGTTTAAGTTTATTTTGGATCCGGTTAGTTTTTATTTAACAAGGACCATTTGTGCAATTTTGGGAAAGTTGAGGGTTGGATTTTGGCATCTTTTTAATTTGTTTCTAAGGGTATAATATGCCAATGAAGAATAGTATGAGGTTTAGTTTTGAATTTTTCACTTTTAAAAACCCCAGGGACTAAATCTGCCAATTTCCCAAACTTCAGGGACCTGCCTTGTAATTTCACCAAACTTTCTACCAAGGGACCAAACCTGACATAAGAGATTAGTGCAAGGACAAAATTTGTTTTTCTCAAAGTTTTCATATCCCAGGGACCATTTTTGACAATTTCCAGATTTCAGGGACTAAACTTGACATTTTGTGAAACTTTTCACCAAAGGACTAATCATGTAACTTTTTGATTTATAAGGGCCTTTGGTGACTTTTTTCAAGTTTTTAGAATGACCAGGGACTAGATTTGACAACTTTTGAAAGTTGGGGGACTGAAACTGCCAATTATGCAAACTTTGTGCGTTTTTCATCTATTTTAGGTATTTTTGCATTTGAGACATGTAAAACACTTTCCTGGGATATTTTCACTATTTTGATTCATTATTGAGTGTTTTTGGATGTTTTGGCAGTTCAGAATTGGTAAAAATGATGAGTATTTACACACTCATCACGTACCAAAACCAGGAGTTGTGTTTGAACCACCAACAACTCCTGAAGAGAACCCTAAATCCAAACCTTCACTACCATACCCATCTCGGTTACAAGACCAAAAGCTCCGCGAAAAAGCAAATCATCAAATGGAAAAGTTCTTTCAAATTTTCCGAGATATTCAATTTGATATCAGCTTCGCGGATGCTCTCCTTTTGATGCCTAAATTCGCATCGACAAACAAAAATCTGTTGAACAATAAAGAGAAGCTATTTGAAATGGCACGAACTCCACTCAATGAGAACTGCTCTGTGGTTCTTTTGAAACAGCTTCCCGAGAAGCTAGGAGATCCAGGAAAATTCCTCATTCCATGTGTTTTCCCCGGAATGGTTGAGTGCTTCGCCTTGGCCGATCTAGGTGCAAGCATCAACTTGATGCCTTATTCCATATGGAAAAAGCTCTCTCTTCCGGAACTCACCACCACCTGCATGACTCTCGAGCTTGCAGACCGCTCAACATCTCGTCCCCTTGGCATTGCCGAGGATGTATTTGTAAAGGTGGGGAACTTCCACTTTCCGGCAGATTTTGTAGTTGTCGATTTCGAAGCTGACCCGCGAGTTCCTCTCATTCTTGGGAGAGGATTCTTAAGGACGGGTCGTGCGTTAATCGATGTGCACGAAGAGGAAATAACTCTTCGTGTTGGTAATGAAGCAGTAACGTTTAACCTTGATCAAACTTCGAGGTACTCCTCTAATTATGACGCCGAAACGGTTAACCAAATTGATGTCATTGATGTTGCGTCTGAGGAGTACTCTTAAGAACTTCTTGGTTACTTACCGAGTGGCAGTCCCACTCCATCTACTGAGCCTATCATATCCGACTCTTCCCCTTCTCTCACTCCTTTTGAGGGAAGTGACTTTCTTTTGGAAGAGGTCGAGGCTTTTCTTGCCCAAGATAGTTCAATTTCGGGTGAAATTGATGAGAACTATCTTGATCCTGAGGGGGATATTCTTTTGCTAGAAAAATTGTTAAACGAAGATCCATCTCCCCCTCTTCCTCCAAAAATACTTCATAAAGAGGAAGTCAAAAATGTTTAAATAACTGATGACTTGCCTATGGTTGAACTTAAGGACTTGTCGCCTCACCTTGAGTATGCATTTCTGGAGGGTGATGATAAATTACCCGTCATAATTGCTAAAAATTTAAGTGTTGAGGAAAAGGCTGCTCTCATAAAGGTTTTGAAGTCGCATAAACAAGCAATTGCTTGGAGACTCTCCGACATCAAGGGCATTGACCCTGAATTTTGTACTCACAAGATTTTAATGGAGGATGACTTCAAACCAGCAGTCCAACACCAAAGAAGGGTGAATCCAAAAATTCATGAGGTCATTAAACAAGAAGTTTTAAAACTTCTTGATGCCGGATTGATTTACCCTATCTCGGACAGTCCTTGGGTTAGCCCAATACATTGTGTTCCAAAGAAGGGTGGCATTACTGTTGTCACAAACGAGGAAAATGAGCTGATTCCCACTCGATTGGTTACGGGTTGGCGTGTATGCATTGACTATCGCAAGTTAAATGACGCCACCCGCAAAGATCATTTTCCTCTGCCCTTTATGGATCAGATGCTCGAGAGATTAGCGGGGAATGAGTACTATTGCTTCCTCGATGGTTTCTCGGGTTACTTTCAGATTCCCATTGATCCGCAAGATCAAGAAAAGACCACTTTCACGTGCCCCTATGGAACTTTTGCTTATAAACGTATGCCATTTGGTTTATGTAATGCTCCGGGCACGTTTCAAAGATGTATGATGTCCATATTTTCCGACATGATCGGGAAAACTATGGAGGTCTTCATGGACGATTTTTCGGTCATTGGGGATTCGTTTCAATCATGTCTCTCCCATTTAGACAACATGCTCAAACGTTGTGAAGACACAAAGTTATGTCTAAATTGGGAGAAGAGTCACTTTATGGTCAAAGAGGGCATTGTCCTCGGCCATAAGATTTCAAAGAATGGGATTGAGGTTGACAAAGCCAAAATTGATGTCATTGCAAAATTACCTCATCCCACTACCGTCAAAGGTATTAGGAGCTTTTAGGGTCATGCCGGTTTTTACCGTAGGTTTATTCAAGATTTTTCTAAGATCGCCCGGCCTATGACCCATCTCCTCGAAAAGGATGCTCCTTTGATCTTCTCACCTGAGTGCGTCGAAGCTTTTGAAACTCAAAAGAAAAAGCTTACTGAGGCACATATTCTTGTTGCCCCCGATTGGGACTTGCCCTTTGAACTTATGTGTGATGCTAGCGATTATGCTATATGGGCAGTCTTGGGGCAACGAAGGTCTAAACACTTTCAGCCTATACACTATGCAAGCAAAACGATGACCGAGGCTCAAAGTCATTACACCACCACTGAAAAAGAATTATTAGCTGTGGTGTATGCCTTTGAGAAATTCCGGTCATATTTGATCTTGACCAAAAGCATAGTGTATACGGATCACTCGGCTTGAAGTACCTTCTTGCAAAACAAGATGCAAAGCCGAGACTACTTCGTTGGGTTCTCATCCTGCAAGAATTTGATATCATTATTCGTGATAAAAAAGGAGCTGAGAACCTAGCTGCTGATCATCTCTCCCGTTTGGAAAACCCGCATCAAGATGTCTTCGAGAAGAAGGAAATTAATGAAACCTTCCCTCTTGAGACACTCAATGCGGTTGCCTTTCATGGAGATTCTGTTACCCCATGGTTTGCCGATTTTGCAAACTACCTTGCGGGTAACTTCATTGTGAAAGGGATGTCGTCCCAACAAAAGAACAAGTTCTTTAAAGATGTCAAACATTATTTCTGGGACGACCCCTACCTCTTTAAAATCTGTGCGGATCAAGTCATCCGGCGGTGTGTATATGGTCAAGAAGCCACTGAAATTCTTAAGGCTTGCCATGCTGGTCCCACGGGGGGACACCACAATCCAAATTACACCGCCAAAAAGGTGTTTGATTCCGGTTTCTTTTGGCCCTCGATTTACAAGGATGCCCAAGAATTAGTCAAATCCTGTGACGCGTGTCAACGTCACGGAAATATTTCACAAAAGAATGAAATGCCACAAAATGCAATACAAGTTTGTGAAATATTTGACGTATGGGGCATTGACTTTATGGGGCCATTTCCGTCATCTCATGGAAACAAATACATACTCGTGGTTGTTGACTATTTGTCAAAATGGGTTGAAGCGAAAGCTTTACCCACAAATGATGCCCGAGTAGTCGTGAAATTTTTGAAAGCTCTCTTTGCTCGATTTGGAACTCCACATGCTATAATTAGTGATCGTGGTACGCATTTTTGCAATGACAAATTTGATAAAGTCATGCAAAAGTATGGTGTAGCTCACCGTCTTTCTACTGCGTACCACCCTCAAACAAGTAGACAAGTAGAAGTTTCCAATCGAGGCATAAAGAGAATATTGGAAAGAACTGTTGGTGAAAACCGTGCATCTTGGTCGGATAAATTAGATGATGCACTTTGGGCTTTCCGTACGGCTTACAAAACACCCATTGGGTGTACGTGATTGAGCCTAAACCGTCTTATTATTATTGACCAAGGTCAATAAGTCAAAGATAGCCTAGAATCAATGCTCCGTGGAAGTATAGGGTTTCCCCGGGTCGTTATGTCCCGACGAGGTGTGGATGGTGTTAAAACGGTTTCGTGATCGGGTGAATTTGGATGGAAATAGATATAAGTGAGTGGTGATGATTACACTACTGGAATATGAAAGAAAACAGCTCAAATACACTATATTAATAATACTGGAAACTAGGAAAAATCAGAAACGATTAAAACCTAAAAACGCGTACGTTACGTTTAAATAAAACGTAAGCGTACGAAATAAAAAGTAAAAACGTAAATCTGAAAACACCCAGGGGGTGAAAATGACTTTTTTACAAACTAAAACATAAAAGAAAATTTTTAGAAAAAGAAAATAAATTTTAACCCTAATTAATTATTTAATATTAATTAAATACTAATTATTACTAATTATTAATAATTAAAAGACTTAAATATATTTTAATACTAATTAAATACTAGAAAAATGAAAATAAGATTTCTAAAATTATAAAATAACTAAAAATAAGTTTTAAAAATAAAAATAAGTGTTTTTGTCTTTTTGTGCTTTTTATATTAATTAATTACTAATTAAACATTAATTAACTAATTAAACTATTTTAAATTAAGAAAAATACTAAATGAACAGTAAAAATTCTAATAAAATTTCTAAAATTACTTTATAACATATAAAAGCTATAAAAATTATAAAAACAAGGTTTTACTTAATAAAAACTAATAATGCTATTTTAATCTAATTATTAATTAATTTCTAATATAACTAATATTAATTCTAATAAATACTAAATGACCAAATAAAAATCTGAGAAATTTATTATAACTATTTTAACCTAAGATGAAATTATAAAAAATATAAAAACACAACCTACTTAATAAAAATGTAAAAATGGAAATTAAAATTAAATCTAATTAAATAGAAACTATCACTTAATTTTATATTTGTTTTTCTTGATTTTTATTTTACAAACCTATGTTATACATAAAAATAAATAACTTTTGTAAAAACAAACTTTTTAGAAATTAGAAATAAGCACTGAATAAGCTACAAGTCAAAACAGTTGACTTTAGTTGACCCAAATGAAAAATAAGCTAAAATGGCTACAAGTGGGACCCACAATGGTGAATACAGATCCAAATAAGCTTAAGGAACTAGTATAAGCTGGAGAAAAGCAAAGTGGTACTTAGAATAAGCTAATAAGCTATAAATAAGCTCTTGAGACTTGTTATGCAACTGAAAAGTGGGACAGCTTTGGTGGGCTAATCCAGGTGGGACCCAGTGATATTGGGGTCAAAGCAAGGGTCAAATGATGATCCCTACCAGGAGGGGGGTTGCTAGGAACTAAGGTGGTGGGTTGTTGTCCACTGGGTTGCTCAGAAAACCACCACCAAGTGGTGGTGGTGGGTTGAGACCTGCTGAAGCAGGGGACAGGCCATGCCTGCAGTCTAGTTTAGGCCATGGTTTAAGCTTTAAATAAAAATCACAAAAATCATACAATTGCAGATTCCTAGAGACTAGCTGGGGGTGTTCAACTCCTAAAAGTTTTAGACCTTGAAACCAAACACAAAAATCAAAAGAATTCTTACCATTTTTGCATTTCTGACTAAGAGTGAGTTTTGACTTTTTCACTTTTTACACTAATTTGACTATTTTGAGATTCTATAGCTCCTAATCCACTGAACATGTAATAATAAGCTGAAATGAGAATGAAATGTGATGAAATAACAACTTATGAGCTACTATGACTGATATGGAACCCTAAATCCTAAACAGTTAATGAACAATTGAGATTAAGCATGCATTTTGACTTTTTCTTTAATACAATACTGATTTTATGATATGACTAATCTAATGTGACATAAAGAAACATGCTAGAACCAACAAACATAGCTAACACAAACTAGATCACAGAACATGCTCTTAAACCAAACACACCCTTAACAGATGATCAAGGATGATCTTGCACAGCAAACCTACAAGCTAACTATGAAATTAACTTATAAACTTATACTAACATTATATAACCTTAAACTAACTGAAATGAACAATTAACTAGGTAGATAAATATTGAATGCAAAGAAAATTAAAATTGGCTCACAATGGCAGTCTTGAAGAGAATTTGAACCAAGAACCCAAACTCTATCACATCCTATGGCTCCCCAATGAGCTTATAAACCAGAAGCAAACATCCAAAGCAATCCAAAACTCACCATTGCTCAATCTTGATTCATCATGTGGACTTATTTTTCACTTTACTTACTGTATTTTTGAGATTATTAGTAAACTTGAACTAAACCATTTAACATATCTGAGAAACTTTTAAAGAGCTTAAAATGAACTTTATCAAGCTTAAATAAACTGTAAACAACTTATTGCAACATTTGAATGAAATTGTCAAATTCACTCAAATATATCAAATCTGAAATTGATAAACAAGACTTGAATTAATCTTAAACCAGAAGTTTCAATACATTACATTAACAAAATACAAGTGATTTAAAATGGAACACACAACTGAATTTGAACTTTTACTACCTACGATTTAAAATTACACTAAAACTACACTAATTATCTCCCACCTCTGCTTCTTTCTCCACTCTTATAGCTTCAAGTTGTCTTGTGGGTCCCACAAATCAAATCCCAGCAACTTGGTTGCATTTTTGATCATCTCAGCTCTCTTTTCATGTTTGGCGGGAAAATGACTTTTTAGCCAATTGGGGTCTGTGAGGGTAGCCTAGGAGGGGGGGGTGATGTGATTGGTGTTGGGGAAGTGTGAAGGAGATAGGATAAGGGATGGGGTGCAAGTGGAGATGAAACAGTGGTGCAAGAGGGGGGGGGGGGGGAAATGGTGGTTTTCTGGTTTGGGAAGGAAGGGGGTACGGTGGTTTTTGGTTTGGTAGTTTGACCGGGGTCAAACAAGTGGGGTGTTGGGCTTGGGGTTAACTGGGCTTGGGGGTGTTTATTGGACTAGACAAAAAGGGTGGGTTGGTTATTTTGGGTTTAGTTTAGATATTAGGGTCCGTTTGGAATTGTAACTAAAAACACAACAAGGACCAAAATTGTAATTAAGGTAAACTTGAGGGGCTGTTGTGTAAATATTCCAAAGTACTTAAAATGGACCATGTTTGTCATGTGTAAATAGTACAAGGGTATTTTGGATATTTTTCATTTTTTTAAACACCCGGGGACTATTTCTGTAAATTCACCAAACCTCAGGGACCTTTATTGTAATTTTCTGAATCTTGAAGGGCTTAACCTGTAAATTCTCAAAAGTTATCATAAGGACCAATTATGTCATTTTAAGAATAGTATAAGGTTATTTTGATTATTTTCTTATTTTTAAAACCTTAGGGACTAATTTTGACATTTTTCGAAGTTGAGGGACCAAAGTTGTAAATATGTGATTTTAAACTTTAAAGGACCATTTCTTACAACTTATGAATCCCAAGGACCTTTTATGACATTTGTACAAGTTTTGATTCACCAGGGACTAGTTTTGCAAATTTATGAAACTTGGGGGACTGAAACTGCCAATTATGCAAACTTTGTACGTTTTTCATTTGTTTTTGCATATTTTGTGTTTGAAACATATAAAACACACCTCTAAGATATTTTTAAGTATTTTGATACATATTTGGGTGTTTTTGTATGTTTTGGCAGTTCATATAAGACAAAAATGATGAGTATTTACACACTCATCAGTACGCCTTACAAGCTTGTGTACGGGAAAGCGTGCCATCTTCTGATCGAGCTTGAGCATAAAGCCTATTGGGCCCTCAAGCATGCAAATTTTGACCTAAAAACTGCGGGTGATCATAGGAAAGTTCAACTGAATGAACTAAATGAACTTCGTGATCAAGCTTACGAGAACTCTTTGATCTATAAAGAAAAGACAAAGAAGATTCATGACTCCAAAATCAAAAACCGCGTTTTCAACGTTGGTGATCGAGTCCTTCTTTTCAACTCTAGACTCAAGATCTTCTCGGGAAAGCTAAAAACCTGATGGACTGGTCCATTCACTATCGTTAAGGTTTATCCTTATGGCACCGTCGAGTTATCTCTAAATGACGGCCCTAATTTCAAAGTGAATGGACATTGTTTGAAACACTACTTTGGAGAGGATATACCATCCATGGTTGTCCCGGATCTCCAAACTTTCCCCAAGGACAATTAAATTCGGGGATCGAGTCAAGCTAGCGACTCGATAAACAAAAACAGTAGCAACAACATGGGTTTTCACCCGTGTCTCTGATTTCTTTCTACTTTCTACCACCCTAGTGTGGGGGAATGGCCAACCCCCCGCTATTTGAAATGTATATATCTCAAAAAAAAAATGTGTGATTGTATGTACAGTTAAATAAAGTGAAAAATACAAAACAATATTTCCACAGTTAGCTTAGAATATTATCTTTTTACGTTCATAGATTCGGCATAATAGCCGGGACTTTGAATATTGAGGACAATATTCAATTCTAAGTGTGTGGGGGGGGGGGAATTCTAGCGAATTTTATCGCAAAATACTTTCAAGTACTCCCATTTTGGCCCAAAATTTTCAAATTTTTTTCACTTTATTTCAAAATTTTTGTGGTAATCAGTCCGCCGTGTCTAAACGACAAAAAGGATTGGCTAATCCAGGAGCAAACGGCTCTTGGTAAAGATATCTCAAACCCGTTGATGGCTTGCAATTTGCCCAAAATTGTATGGTTCCTCAACTCCCCATATCCCATAAAGCGAATGAGTTGGCTAGCCCACAAGATTATGGCTTGTGGTAAAGGCCGTAGAAAATCTATAATTGGTAATCAGCTCACCAAGATGTTGACTATTCCATCAAGAGTTGGCTAGTCCAGAAGCAAACGGCTTTTGGTAAAGACTAATCAAATCCGTTGACAGCTGGTAGTTTGCTCAAAATCACACGGTTATCAGGTGTGCCACAGTTCTTACACCTGGCTACTCCAGAAGTGATGGCTTTTGGTAAAGAGTTTAAAATCCATCAAGTTTTTCTCAAAAGATTGCTAGGGACTAGCAATAGTTTAGTGTGGGGGATTGATGAGTGTGTAAATACTAATCATTTTTATCGCATCTGAACTGCCAAAACATCCAAAAACACTCAAATACACATCAAAATACACAATTTATCTGAAAAGTGTGTTTTATATGTTTTAGATGCAAAATGTTTAAAAACAAATGAAAAATGAACAAAGTTTGCACAATTGGCAGTTTCAGTCCCTCAAGTTTCAAAAATTAACAAAACTAGTCCCTGGAAGTTTAAAACGAAAGAAAAGTCAACCCAAGGCATGGAAAAGTCAAAAATTATGAAAAACGATCCTTGGGTAAAAAGTTTGAGAAAATTACATGTTTGGTCCCTGTACTTTGCAATTTAGCAAAAATGGTCCCTGCAGTTTGGAAAATTACACAAATGGTCCCTGGGGTTTTGAAATATAAAAATTATCAAAAATTGCCCTTGTACTATTCACATGTGTCAAAAATAGTCCTTGTTGCAACTTTGTGACATTGGCAGTTTTGGTCCTCAAAGTTTCAGCAGTTTGCAATTTTGGTCCCTAGGGTTTTAAATATTGGAAAATACAAACTTGGGTCCTTGGGATATGTTAACTTGGCATAATTGGTCCTTGATACAAGAATGGGAAAGTTGCAAGGGCAGCCCCTCAAATTTCTGGAAATTACATATATGGTCCTTGTGTTAAATTTCTACAAAACCAAACAGACTCCTAATAATACTACCACTCTTCCCCTAAATCCAAAAACTAATCCAGCCCACTCCTTATATCTCCACAGCCCACACCCTCACTTCCTGGCCCAATCTTCACAAAAGCCCACCACCAAACAAATAAACTCACCCCGTATACTAATACTACTCCACCCTTTGACCTCGGTCAACCCTCCACATCACCCCCTACCTCCTAGCCTACAACCCCCCAACACCATCATCACAAACCCAACCCCCCCCCCCCCTCTGCTACACTCAATCCTCTCCCCCTTGCATCCCAGTCCAAACACTAACCTCCAAACAAACCTCTGGCCTCAATTACCTCCAAGAAACAGACAAAGAAAGATGGGCGCCAAAATATTTGAATGGACAAGATGGAAGATAAATGATCCAAGGGCCAAGAGATGAGCTGGGAACAGTCCAAAAAAGTCTCAGAAACCCTAATATTGGGCTATAAGAGAGAAAGTGATGCAGTGGTGCTAGGAGGGAGATTTTTAGAGTTAATTTTAGTTATTTTAAAAGAATTGTAATTTCAAATTCCACTTAAGTTTCAGTTGTAATGTATTTCCATTATCATTAATATAAGTTGCCATTTAAGAAATTCAAGTTTCAATTTTACTTTCAGTTTTCATCAACAATAATTATATAAAAAAAAATAAAAAATAAATAAAAAAAAGGAAGTTATGAAAAAGAAGATGATGCAGAGCTTGGAATGGGTATACTAGTGCTCTGTGGAGAGCTATAGGTTGTTCTTTGGCCTTGGTTCCTAGTCTGCAGTTTGAAAGCTTTGTAAGCAATTTTCATAATTTCTTGTAATTTATTGTAGAATTGGTAATTTAGTGCATAATTCAGTTTATTTATGTTTATTTAATGTTAAGATAAGCTTAGGATTCAAGGTTAAGGTTTAAATTGTAGGTTTGCTTAACAAAACTCAATTCAGTCATGACTTAAAGGGTGTTTGGTTCTGTGTTACTCAAGGGGTTCCCCTATGTTTCAATTGAGATTTCTGGTTAAAACATGTTATCTTAGGTTATAATAACACAGTCAAAGCTTCATACCCAGTCCTTATTTGTTCAAAAGTCAAGATCACCCTCAAACTCATATTAACAGTTCACTGTTTGAACTTTGTGATTCAAATTCATCACTGTGGCTTTAAAACTTGTTAGAATTGGTAGATGCAGTCTCAAATTAACATAATACATCATTTTCAGTTAGAATTGGCCAAGTAAAACTCACACTAGTCAAAGTTCTTCAAAAGGATAAAAAGTCAAAAGTGCACTTCAGTTAGAATCCAAATTTTTGGGTGAATTATTCTGATTTTTGTGAACATAGTTAAGACTTGAAATTTATTGGAGTTAAAATACACCAGCTAAACTTCATAATAACAGTGTTTGGTGATTTTTGTAATTTTTTCTTATGGACTGTTTTGCCCCTCAAAGTACCCTGCAGGGGGACTGAGTGCTCTGTGCACAGACCCTCACCACCACACCACCACCTTTGGTGGTGGATTGTGGCCACCTCAGTGGGCCCCAAGCCTTGTTTTAGATTCCTAATCATTCACAAGCTAGCAGGCTTGTTATTCTAACCAAGCTTAGGCCCTTAATCACTGTGGACCCCACTTGGTTTTGTCCCCAAAGTTTGTCCCAAAATCTGTCTCAACCTAGGAACTTGGAGCTTATTATTGTGCTTATTGCTCACTTGGAGAGCTTATTTGATCAAATTTAGATTAAAAGTGCCCAAATAACTTATTTGAACTCGTTTTCACCATTGTGGACCCCACACAAGCTTAATTGAGCTTATTTTCTTAGCTAGTCAAAGAAAGTCAAACTGTGTGGCTTTTTGCTTAGCACACAGCTTATTTTTGAGCTTAATCAAAAGTCCCTTCATTAAAGTCTCTTAATTTAAGTGGCAAATTAGTTTGGTGAAAGAAAATTTGGAAAAAGTCAAATATTTAGAAAGTGATAGCTTCTATTTAAGCCACTTTGGCTTATTTTCTGCTTATTTATAAGCACTTTTCATTTTTAAATTTTTCTTAGGCTTCTTTTTAGTTAAAATAATTTTAGGAATTTTTTCAGATTTTTCCTTGTTCATTTAGTATTTTTTATAATTAATTTTAGTTTTAATTAATTAAATAATTAGTTTTAATTAATATTAAATAATTAAAAAGTAGGAAAATTAGGTTTTCTGTTTTAAAAATAGTTTTATAATATTTTAGATTTTTCTAAATTTAATTTTCAATTTTCTAGTTAATTTTCATAATTAATTAATAATTAGTTTAATTTAGTTAATTAAAAAGTAATTAGAAATTAGTAATTAATTAATAGTAATTAATTAAAAAGTGTAAAAATTATTTTTCTTTTTCTAAAAATTTTCTTAAGTCATTATGATTATAAAAATATAATTTTCACGTTCGTAGGACTTTATTTGCTCTCGTTTCACTTTTTATTTTGCGCGTTCGCGTTATTTTTAATTCAAACGCGCGTTTTTAGGTTAACTTACGTTTCTACGATATCTGATTATCAGTAATTGTTCCAGTAGTATTCCTAAGTCATTTCCAATCATAATCTTGTAGTATAATCACTCAAACCAAATTTCTGATCCTCCTGTTAAATCACCCGATCACTTTAAACGTTTTTTTAATACAATTGCTTACCTCGCTGGGACATAACGACCCGGGAATACACTGTACTCCTTGGTTTGTTGGTTTTAGACATTTGACTAGGTTGACCATTACCTGGGAAACTTAGTTGACCGTTTAGGACCAATCAATCTTTACCTGTTAGACCATCTTTGTTTGACCATCTTTGAACCATTTATAATTTAGCTAAAGTTTTATTTGACCAATTCGAGATAAAACACAACATGTATTGCCCTATGATATTGAAAACTCACTCCACCTATTGTACAATTAATCAGGTTTGCTTATTAATTAAGACTTATTATGATCTGAGATTGTTATGAGTGATGTTAAAATCGTTCGTGAATCCTTACGGATTGCCTGCTTATAAGTAACTGGTAAATTTACTATTCTTTCCAGGTTAGTGCACACATATGCTGATAAGAAAGTCTTATTCATGTAGTTCCATACTATTCCAATTCTGTTTAACATATGGGAAATTTCAACCAAATAAGTTCAAGACGGGTTGATTCGGGTTATGTTTACTCTTTAATGTGTAAACATGTGAATTAAGACAATAGCATATAGAGCGGGTCTAATATGTTGAAATGGTCAATGATAAATTATTTTGCAGTCTCTAATGTAATTTTTGTAGTCTCAGCATTCTTAAATTCAAGTATTATATCTGTGCCTTTACCCATTTTATCTTTATAGGTTGCTTGTGATGAACCGAATCATTTTCCATCCAAGTGCTAAAAGTTTGAGGCAATTACACAACTACATGAGTGTTTCATAAAACCCATCGTTTTGAATGTGGACTAATTGATTTATCAAGACAAGATGTTCAAGCATTGTTGTATGAAAAGATCAAAAGCACCAACATTTTAGTTTCAAGGTTAGTTTGGTGCTAACAAGATTGCATTTAGTCTTCTTTAGGAGTGCTTGGATTAGCTTATTTTGGGGGCTTATTGACTTATGTAGGTTTCAGAACACCACAAGCCAAAATTAATAAATAAATAAATAAAGTAAAGCTTATTTGAAGGCTCATGGGCATATCTTGATAGAAGTTCTTTTGGGATATTTATAACTACACGAGACATTCTAAATAAGCTATTTAAAACACCCTTGTGTATAAGTTTAAATTTATTTTGGACATGGAAACATGGTGCTTCAATTTTGTAGCCTACAAAAATGATAATATGTATTTAAATTGAAATGGATTGTTTATTAAAGTAAGCAAAACCGAAAATTTTCTGCAGGTGTAAAGGTATACACAAAATATTGCAAAATGCAATCATTGTGCAAATTCTTAGTGTGTATCTCATTTACGTATAATTGGTTTCACATAATTAAAATCCTTTAAGTATAGATAATATTGAAACAATTGATTTTTTGTTGAATTTCTTTAGCTGCTAATTGATTTCATGTTCTTATAGCGATGTCGACAACTATATTAATCAAAGATTTACACAAAGAGGTACAACTATCAAATGGCTATCACATAGTTGGAGATGGATCATGCACTTGAAGTGAACCATTTTATAATGTTTTGTTAGCTATTAAGTATGTTTTGTTTCGTATCTTGAGGAGTGCCGTTGTTCGTCATTGAGTATGTTTTGTTTGTATCCTATATTCGGTATACATATATAGATTATGATTAGAAATGCTTCATTGACATATTAATTATTATTCCTTCCGAAAAGTAATGGAACTTATTTACGTTCATTGTTATTTATTAATAGTTACGAAGGATCGTTGACTTATTAGTTATTATTCCTTTACAGAAATAATGGAACTTATATCGTTCATTGTTGTTTATTACTTTTTACTTGCACCTTTTTTACTCTTATTAGGTACTCAAGAAATGTTCATTGGCTTATCACTTAATTATCACTCACTACATACATTTGCTTTTCAAGACCATGAAGATTGTCGCCTATGTGCATAGACGTTTATTAGATTAATAGTTACATCCATGTTTCTTTATTGTATCATTCACTTATTACATATTATTTCATTAAACAACAATACAAAATCTTTGTCTTCGTTGCTTTTTCTTACTTTACCCACAAACTTAATTTCTTGATGCATTCATTCATTTAAAAACCCGTCAATTTGATGGGTCTATAAGCTAGTATATGTGTGTTTTTGTGTTTGTGCTTGTGCAGGTACGAATATCTTGAAAAAAGACAAAAATCAAGAGAAAACAATAAAAACGGGCACGAGATTTGGAAAGAGTACAAAAAGCCGAGGTCGGGGAAGAATTTATTACATTTTTATCCGTTTTTAGGCATTTTCATCCCGAATAAAAACGTACGAAAATGTAAGAAAACTGGCGAAAACGTATGGAAACGTATAAAAACAAAAAAAAAAACGTAGGAAAAACGGACAAACGTATAAAAACGGTCAAAAAAGTATAAAAATGGACGAAAAGAAATAAAAACATAAGAAAACATATAAACGGATAATAACGCATGAGAACCTAAGAAAAACAGAAGAAAACGTACGAAAGCATAAGAAAAATGGCTGAAAACGTATAAAAATGGTCAAAAACGTATAAAAATGGACGAATACATATAAAAACGTAAGAAAACGTATAAAAACGGATAGTAATGATGGAAACTTAAGAAATATGGAAGGAAATGTACGAAAACATATAAAATGTAAGAAAAATGGACGAAAAGGTATAAAGACGGTCAAAAATGTATAAAAACGGATAAAACTTATGACAACTTAAGAAAAACGGAAGAAAACGTATAAAACGGATAAAAACGTATGACAACTTAAGAAAACGGCTGAACACGTATAAAAACGGATAAAAACATATAAAAACGGACGAAAACGGATAAAAATGTAAGAAAACAGACGAAAACGGACATAACGTATAAAAATGTATGAAAACGGGCGAAAATGTATAAAAGTGTATGAAAACATATAAAAATGGATGAAACCATATAAAAACCTAAGAAAACGGATGAAATTGTATAAAAAAATGTCCAAACGTATAAAAACGGACAAAAACGTATAAAAACGGATAAAAACATATGAAAACTTTAAATTATAAACAACCGTTCTTATTAGGATAAATGATGCAACAATATTTAACCCAAGGGGCTAATGTGTAAATTATAACGGAACTCACTTAAAACAAGTTAAACTAGAGGACCGGTGTTGTTATTTGTTTACTAACTTAGGGACTCCCAGTGACTTCAAACTTTGAGAGACGAAGGTTGTTACTTTTGACGAACCACAGGGACCATCCATGTAATTTACTATGGCTTTTTTTTAGAGCCAACATGACAACTAAAGAATTACTTTGTATGTGATTTATACATGATCTTTTAAGATAGATTTAAGAAATCAAATTTTGTGATTTTATAAATGGTACTGACTGGACTCGACTTAACGTGACCCGATTAGACCTGAACTCAACTAACCCGAGTTTAAATAAGGTCGGATTCGGGTATGTTATTCTTAGCCTCAACCCAACCTGAATTCACCCGAACCTGACTAATCCAACCCGATTAACACCCCCTAGCCATGGTACCCATGCTCTAAGAGCATATGCAGTGGTAACGCAAATCTTGCGTTAAATACCCATTAACGCGCGTTAAGAACAAGTTAACTGTTGCATGGGTTTGTGTTAAGGCCACGTTAACGTGGCAAGTTAAGTGGCTAACGCCACGTTTAGATGATTTGTGTTAAAAAAATCGTTTTACCCCCTCCAACGTCTACATTTATAGCCGTTATTTTTTTTAAAATTTTTCAAATTTAGCCCCTGAAATTCATGTACAACGGCTATATTTGCTATTTAAAAAAAAAATCAAAATCATTTACCCACCACTATAGATACCTACTTAACACGTAATTTTTTTCACACATCCACTATTAATTCTCAACTCTTCCTCTATAAGAAAAAAAACCTTCTTCATTCACAATGGATCCAAATCAAAATAACAAATTAGCTCGGAGCTGGTCAGACATTGATGACGAAGAAGATATATAGTTTATGGTTGCCGCGTACGAGTATCAGTAACGCTTAGAACAATAAGCAGCTCATCCTCAGGTGGCTCATACCCACATATATCGTGAACGTGAGCTTGCTGAGGAACGCTTGCAAAACGACTATTTCGTTCAAGGTTGTAAGTATACGCACGGTAAATTCCGTAGAAGGTTTCGTATGAGCCGGAGACTATTTCTACAAACAGTCAAAGGTATTGGATCTTATGAATCCGATCCTCTTCCAGATCATTTTAAATACTTTAATGTAGGACACGATTGTACGGGTCGAACGAGTATTAGTGCTCTACTGAAGTGTACATATGCCATACGCCAATTGGCATACGGGAACTCACCCGATGCGTTCGATGAGTATTTGCAAATGGGTGAGACTACTTCACGTCTTTGTCTTGATAATTTTAACATGTGTGTTATGGATTTGTTTATGCATGAGTTTTTAAGAAAACCAACATGGTCCGACATTCAAAGTATTTACGAAAAGCATGAGCGTGAACATGGTTTTCCGAGAATGCTTGGTAGCATTGATTGCATGCACTGGGTGTGGAAAAATTGTCCGGTGGCTTGGTAGGGGCAATTTGGTAGGGGTGATAAAAGATATCCAACAATAATGCTTGAAGCTGTTGCTTCACAAGATTTGTGAATTTGGCATGCATTTTTTTGGTATAGCAGGGGCAAATAATGATATTAATGTTTTAGATAACTCTAACTTGTTCGACGACATTCTTGCTAACGAATCCCCAAGGCACCCTATATGGTAAATGGAAGAAGGTATGGACAGGGGTATTACTTAGCTGACGGAATTTACCCACAATGGGCAACTTTCGTCAAATCCTTCTCGGCAACGACTGACGAGAAACATAGTTACTTTAAAAGGAAGCAAGAAAGTGCACACCTTTGGTGTGCTTCAAGGACGTTGGGGTATACTACAATAACCGGCACGTGCATTGGAAATTGTCAAGATACAACGAATCATGTATACCTGCATTATTTTGCATAACATGATTCTGAAAGATCAAAAATTTACACTCCGTGAGTATGGCAAAATGTGGGTGGATCCGGTACCACATTTGAGGCAAGAAAGGTGGATCGACAGATGTGAAACGCAACGTCGCAAGACAAGGGAAATGCGCGACTCCGGAATGAATACTCAACTCCAACGAGACCTTATGGAGCATGTTTGGCAGAAACGTCTTCAACGACAACAAGAGGAAGCAGAATACTCCGAAGACGATGAATAAGTTGTTGTAATTCGTATAGTTTAAATTTCCTATGTTTCGTTTAATTTAATCGTTTTTTTTTTTTTTTTTTTTTTTTTTTTTTTAATTTCGTATTGTAATGTTTAAGATTTAATGTTATGTGATTTATTAAATGAATTGTTAGTTTTAATTTAGGGGTTAAATATGAAAATAGTTGAGTTAGAGATGAGTTATGATTGTGGCTGTTTTTTTGTAACTTACGGTTAAAAGATTAAAGTTGATGTTGACGTGGCACTGCGTTAAGTTTTAACACAAGTTACCATTGTGTGTGCTCTAAATACTGTAATCTATTAGGGGGTGACATTGTTGCCTAAGGGTTTATTAAGTTTTATTTAAATTGACCAATAAAGAGAAGGAAACACATTTCATGCCTAAACATGCATAAAGTTTTATTTTTAGTGGCAATGTCATGCCTAAGCATGCCTAAACTTTTTTTATTATTTTTTAACTCATAATTATATTTAACAATTAAATTAAAAACTTCAAATTTCATTAATAATTAAAACAAAAGTTCATGATACTTAGGAAAATAAAAACAAAACAATTTCTAAAAATTGCAGGGCCATCCATATTTCGCCGCGACTTCACGTTTTTTTGCAATCATAATATCGCGCATTATTGGATCATGTATGTTATCATGGGGTTCGTTGAAGAACTTCATAGCTCGAAAATAATTCTTTTCTTGAACCCCTTCTAGTTGTGCCGACATTAACTTTTCTGCCAACTCTTCCTTCGCACGTTTCTTCTCAACATTTTCATCCATTATTTGTGACTTCTTTGCCGCATAATCTGCTAACGATTCAATACTCTTCTTTGTCGACTCGATTTCGGCCTTTTTCCCTTTTTTCTTCCGTGTAGGAGTTGTGTCGTCATTTAGATCCGGAATAATAGTCTCAACATTGTCATTGCTAGATTCCGACGACGTTCTTCGTTTCTCCGTATTAGACGAAGATGTTTGACTAACGGTTGGTTGTTGCAACCATTTGTCCGATTTCCTAACTATCTCCCACGCCTCAATATGAGTAAAATTCCTGCCTTTGGTTTTCTTTTTATAATCGGCCAATGCATTTCTCATCAAGTTAAGCTCGTCACACCCACTCTCACGAACTCAGTTCTACAATATATAATTTAAATTTACACAACTAATTAAAATAAACAAGTATAAATTTAAACAAATAATTGAAATAACCAAAAAAAAAGTATAAAAAGTATATAACTTAAAATTTATTTGTTGGATGTATAGGCCGTTAAAAGTATTCATTTCGGTATGCATATTTTTCCATTTTGTGTTCAACCCATGGAATGTGTGCAAAGTATCGGGCACATTTTGATTGAAGTGCTCTAGAATTCTTCCCCGAAAGCTATCAGACTTTTGTTGATTCCCGACCTTCGGGCATGTTGAGACATGAACCCAAGCTTTTGCCAAAAAGACCTCTTCGTCGGTCGTCCAATTCTTTTTTCCCGCTTTACCCGGATTTTTGATTTCTTGAACGTCATCATCATTTTGGTCTTCACCTAAAACATTAACGATTTAAAAAAAAAAAAATAAATAAAAAATAAATTAAAGATTTAAAATAAAAAAGGAATAAATATCAACGATTTAAATTAGCGATTAAAAAAAAAAATAAAAAAAAAATAATAATAATACCGATTGGATTTGGAAATTGGGTTTCGGGAACAACTTCATCTTCATCATCCTCATAATCGTATAACGGTAATTCTCTTTCGACACTTTGTTCACGTCTTGGTGGACCGTCTCGAAAGTCATTAAAAGGGTTGAATTCACTTGTCATTGCTATATTATAGTGACTTGGATTCAACGGTGGAGGTGGGGGATAGTAGGCTTGTGGTGGAGGTTGAGGAAAGTAGGCGTTTGGTTGAGGTCGGGGATAGTAGGCTTCTTAACCACGTGGTTGTGATTGAACCTTCGGCCGGACGGGATGTGATCGAGAACCTCGACCACGACCACGACTTCGACCTTTTGATCTTGAACCTTGTTGGGATTTACTTGGATCCATGTGATTGATTTTTAAAATGGTAAAGTGAATTGGTGATTTTAAGAGAATATGTGATTGTAAATATTTAAAGGGGATTTTTATTATTATTATTATTTTTTTATTTTTTTTTTGAAAACCAACAAACGGTAACACCATTTAAGGTTTAAACGGTCATTTCCATTTAATGCGTGAGTTTTATCGAATCGGTAAAACATACCGAGACAGTTACCGAAAGTATCATGCCGATGAAGTGGCAATGTGATGCCGAGCTTTGCCGATCGATGCCGAGTCCACACCGATCACGTTGGCACCCCCTTAGAAGCAGAGGCGAAGCTTCATAGGGGCCGGGGGGGGGCGCCCGACCCCCCGAAAAATTTTTTGCGATGTAGGGGGTATATAGTTTTCGTGTAGAAAAATTTCGGTATATTCGGTTTCGACCCCCCAAAAATTTCGGTATACCTGAAATATAGCCTTAGGAAAAAAAAAATTTAGATCCCGACCCCCCACTTACAAAATCCAAGCTTCGCCACTACTTAGAAGGGGGAGGCAAAGTAACCAATAAGAATCGGGAATTAAACAGTCTACGATCCGACATACACTTATAAAACACATCTCAACCGTTGAAAATTTGAAACACTTTGGAACAAAAACACAAAGACACAACACCACTACCGTCAGATCCTTCAAACCTAACCCCGTACCAGGAACAAATACCAGTATAAATACCCCCCCACTAACCCCAATTTAATTTTCATATCTACTCCATCCCAATTTCTGCATATTCAAACAGGATAAACAAGATCTCGTTTTAAGGTACCATCTTTAACCTTATTTCAATTATTTTTAACTTTTGTTTTATGTTGTATGTTTTTTATTTTTGTTTTTCTTTATTAGGGTTTTGATCAAAACATTTTTTTTGTTACCTATTTAGGTTTTTATGCTTAATTTCATAAAAAAAAGTTGTCTTGTTGATTATGAAATTAGGGTTTGTTTAGAAATTTATTTAATTTGCGGATTAGGGTTTTTTTAAGCTTAGTTTTGTTAATTGTTACTCGTATATAAATTATGATAAATTTTGTGGATTTGTATGAATTTGTGTTTTTGGTTCACATGGAGTTAAAATTTAGAGCATTGTGTGGGTTTTAGTTTTTAATGTGATAATGATTGTAATTGTAGATGGCTCGTACCAAGCAAACTGCTCGTAAATCCACCGGAGGAAAGGCACCCAGGAAGCAGCTTGCCACCAAGGTGTATTTTTTTTCCTCAAATTATTGTCAAAATCAACCTAAAATGGAGTGCCATTTAAATGCAGGATCTAATTAGTTCTATACTAGATTACTTACTATTTGAAATAATGTCGTGTTAAGTACTCAACCAAATATGCCAATATTATATGTCCTCTCTATAAATGATGTTAACGTCTCTGGGCTTCAGTTTCTACTCATGTTGTAAATGAAAATTAGAATAATTGATACTTGTTTTGTTTAACAATTTATATTTGTTCGTTTAGAAAACCTAGATCAATGATGTCTTTTGAATATGACAAATTACAACTACATACTGCCTTTAGTCATGTTTGGTAGCTGTATATTTATAATGTCTTAAAGTTATTTGATTTGGATTTGGATACGGAAGCTGGTTTTCTTTTATAAGGTTTTTCTTCATCACTTCATGTGGTACACATCTTGAAATTGTCATGTTCAGTATTACAATAGTTTAACCTAAAATGTTTCAAATGGATTACTTGTGAGCAATATACATTGAATTAGTATTTCAATACACTAGTTGGATTATATATGTAACATGTTAGTTCAGGATGTGCACTGCGACAAGTGGTGAAGGAGGAATTTATTTGAACAATAGTTAGCTTTTAACTCCTAATCCATATTCAAAAACAGTTAAAATGAACAATTCCAAATGCCCCCTTGAAATAGGATGGGTGATGTGTGACTTATTTTGGCAGAAACTTTGTAAATCACTGTGTCTTTAGTAACGATGTTATGATTTTGCTTGACTTTTAGAGATAGAATTGCTGACTATGATGATATGATTTTCATTATAGGCTGCTCGTAAGTCTGCTCCAACTACAGGAGGTGTGAAGAAACCTCACAGATACAGACCAGGAACTGTCGCCCTCCGGTATGACTGGTTTTTAATTTAATATTAGTTTTGTCTCTGGCCGGAGTTGGTTATGTATTGATTTTATGTTTATGGTACAGTGAAATCCGTAAGTACCAGAAGAGTACTGAACTTCTGATCAGGAAGCTGCCTTTCCAGAGGCTTGTCCGTGAGATTGCTCAAGACTTTAAGGTCAGTTCTCAACTTATTATATTCAATTGATAAGGTCTTGTTTCTGTTGATAAATGGAGTTAGAAACTTTGAATTCATAACTTGTTTCTGTTGATAAATTGTTGCAGACGGATCTGCGTTTCCAGAGTCATGCAGTGTTGGCATTGCAAGAAGCAGCTGAGGCTTACTTGGTAGGTTTGTTTGAGGACACCAATCTCTGTGCAATTCATGCCAAGCGTGTGACCATCATGCCAAAGGACATTCAGTTGGCTAGGCGAATCAGGGGAGAGAGGGCTTGATTTGTGACTCGGTTATGGATAGGTGATAGTAAAAATATGTTTGCTAGTAGTAATGTGTTTTGTTTAATGGATCATTATGATGGGAAACTCTTGTTTCTTGGCTATGTTTTAGTAGTATTGTGAAACTTAATTGTTGGTGGAAACAATTAGTGTTTGAACTATGATTAAATTCTTGTTTCCTTTTATTATGTGGTTGCGTTATTTACAATTGTCTGGTGCAAGTGTACATATCTTATGCTGAAATGTTCATACAAACTGCAAATGATACTGAAAAATGGTTCTGGTATGCTATGCTGTAC
Organism: Artemisia argyi; assembly: GCA_030686995.1. Taxonomy (NCBI): domain Eukaryota; kingdom Viridiplantae; phylum Streptophyta; class Magnoliopsida; order Asterales; family Asteraceae; genus Artemisia; species Artemisia argyi. The sequence goes on along the minus strand of CM060693.1, from coordinate 126,265,265 downwards.
ATGGTAACCGCAGGTCTGCAGCTGCGATGCATTCCTTCGATCTATATATCATTCAATTGAATGTTTGGCTGGTCTTGGTATAGTTGAGTATAATTTTGGTATAGAATTGAGGCGTCAAGTCATGGATCGACGTTTGATCTTACTAAGGGGCTGAATATCATTTTGCTAATGTATGGCTGGTGTGGATGTACTTATTTGACCCACCAGTCTCTTCTGCAGCCAATAATGCTCAGGTAGTCGATTTTGGATGTCTTGATTAAACTGGTTCTGGGATTTGTACTTTCTAGTCATGTGAAATTCATACAAAAAATTCTTTTTCAAAATGCTATACATATGAATTAAGGCATGATGATTTCAAGAGTGAGAAACTTTGGGTATACGAACATCACAAGTTAAACCTTGAACCATCAGTTACGTACCCTAGCCTTGACCAGTCATATGTTTCATCGATTACAACCTGGCAAGAGGCAAGATGAATACAAAATGTGTGACATGCAAATCATATGGTTCAACCTCAAACATCAAAATCAAGTAATTCTTATTATGCATCTTAAAAATATTATGTCCAAACACATGAGAATCATCATCATAAAACACTTGGATTAATTGTAGGGAGTAAACATGGAACAGTGCGGCATGTTTTCAATCTCAAGACTCCTAAAAACTTGCAACTAAATGGTTTATTAACTCACTACCTTAGATGCATCATAATTTTATCAGATGCATCATAATTTTATCAGGAACAGAACTTTGAAATGGGCAGCAACTGATTCTTCTACAAAGGACCTGGAAAAGTACCATTCTCCCTTTGCTCATTCCATCTGTCAACCTGCATACATTATATTAAAAAGAATATAAATCCAGTCGGATTCACACGATTCCACCATTTTACCATCATTGAAGTTTTTTAAACATCTAAACTCTATTTAAACATCTCTAACTTGTGTCAAATAATACGTAGCAACTTTCATGGGACAAGTGCTTACAAGCTCAATGTCATCATGCAAACAACGATATGATATAACATGGGCCGAAAGAAGCTTTATTGCAGGGTATTTTAGACATTTCAGTACCCACTGATGTTGTAGCAAGAAAAGTACATTCCCATTCGCCTGGGCAAAGTGAGCGGTAGTATTTTGCGAACTTATCACATTCAGGAGCACCATCTCCCATAGCTGCAACACACCTAATGCAGAAATCATGAATCGAGATTAACAGCAAGTCTCGAAACAAGGTTTAACTTGAACAATTTACTAGAGAAAATAACATTTCCATTTAATATATATATGACCCGAGAATAAATACAGAAACTAAAAATGGGTTCCATTAAACTTTATCCAATAAAAAAAGGTTACAGTAAAATGAAAGAAATTGAATAACAAAATGGAACTAGGTGTGACAAAATCCACCCTTTTACTCATGAATAGGTCAATTTAGGGCCTGCTATATCTCAAACGGGGTCATATATGTTGAAAGGTCTAACTGGTTTAAAAGTTAACCAAATTCTATTTGCAAAGCAGACAAAATCCTCAACCGTTCTACTAAAAGATTAAAAAAAACTGATGCAACGATTGATTTTGTATTATAACTCACAAAATTAGTACGATAAAAACATGTATATGTGCAATTGTGCAAACAAAGACCTGCCACGACCGTTTGGACCAGTACTTGAAAATGACCCATTACCCAACCGACACATCTTACCATTTCTACATGGGTTTTGAACTTTAAAGCGTAAAAAGCATATTGCACTGCTTTTACCCAGACATAACGGCTTAGCAGATGGAATCATAAAGAAGACTCACCGGTGATACTCCACATATCGGGTAAAGCAGTGCCTACTTTGATTTGTAGTTGGAAATCGGTAATCTCCTGGTGCCGTCTCAAGCTGTTAGGGGGGGGGGGGGGGGGGGGGGGGGGAAATCATATCAAAGTAGGCATTAGTGGGAAGTTCCATATATCATCAATTATCGGTTCAATCACGCATACCTTAATCTCCAGTGTTTCATCATCCGTGGTTTCTTGCTCAGCACTTTCACTGACAAATACTTCTTTGGTAGCCTTAACAGCCTCTTCAACTTCCTTAAGAAGATAATCCTGCACGAACATTGTTTTGGAAAGAAACTTACTTTAGTATATGAAAAAGGTCAGATTCAATAAGAGCTACTAATAAAGGTCGAGAAGGAAAGCGATAACTAAATAATATCCTCAACCATCATTTCAACGTCTATCTTACGTATACGCAAACTTGTTATAAGAACACATTAAGGGTGCATAGAGCGTTAAATGTCAAAAGCATCATCCCAAAACTGCTAAGGTCACATATACAGACGATCCAACATATGAAGTTTCACATAATTTCATTTTAAGCTCTCGATTTAAATAACTATCGACATAAGTGGCACAGCTAGTATCAGATAAACGCATGCTGTGTAAACATTAGCACATTATTGGTCAACTGATAAATATAACAATACTCTCTTTACATGATCCAATATCCTAATTTTTTTGGCAAATCTTGATTCTAAAGGATTCACACGTATAATGAGCTATGAACTAATCAGATTCAGTTTCGACTTTCGACCCATTCATATCATGCCCATGATAAAATTTTATAATCTCATTTGAGAATTTAATGATTCCACATTATGCTATGTATTACAAAAAGAAAGAAAAAAAGAAAAAAAAAATAATAATAAATAAATAAAAAAAAAAAAAAAAAAAAAAAAGAGAGGCAACAAAATCATACACAAATGACATTAAGTAACAAAATATGCCTACCTTTGATAGTGATTTAGCAACATTAGAATCTGCCATTGATGAAAGTTTTATGACGGTTAAAAAGGAGGTGATATTTGTTAGGTTTGTTTTTATGTTAAGTGATCTGATTATGGTATGTTTAGACAGCAATTCGTGAAATAAAGATTTAAAGATCTATAATTAAATAAATCAAGTTGTAAAAGTAAAACAACATGGGGTGGTGGCGCAGTTGGCTAGCGCGTAGGTCTCATAGCTAAAGAGTGATCCTGAGGTCGAGAGTTCGAGCCTCTCTCACCCCATTAACTTTTTTTCATACAACTATATTTGTTTTTTATATACCTCCTTTCTGTTTTTCATACAACTATATTTGTTTTTATATACCTCCTTTCTGTTTTTCATACAACTATTATTTGTTTTTATATATCTCCTTTCTGTTTTTTATGTCCTCTCACCCCATTAACTTTTTTTCATACAACTATATTTGTTTTTTATATATACCTCCTTTCTGTTTTTCATACAACTATATTTGTTTTTATATACCTCCTTTCTGTTTTTCATACAACTATTATTTGTTTTTATATATCTCCTTTCTGTTTTTTATGTCCTCTCACCCCATTAACTTTTTTTCATACAACTATATTTGTTTTTTATATATACCTCCTTTCTGTTTTTCATACAACTATATTTGTTTTTATATACCTCCTTTCTGTTTTTCATACAACTATTATTTGTTTTTATATATCTCCTTTCTGTTTTTTATGTCGTCATAAAATGAAATAATAATAATAATAATAATAATAATAATAATAATAATAATAATAATAATAATAAGGGTTTTTATAACTTGTATAAAAAAGTACGGACTCACCTAAAAATACACTTGTCTGTACTTAAGTGCAGGTCCCTATGTACTTTTTCGTGGGTTCATGTGTACTTTTGGTGTGCTTAACTTGTGCCTCTAGGTCACAATAATTTTGCATTTATCATCATGCATTAGACAAGACAATAAGCCTTTAGACCTGTTTAATCTTGTAACATGCTTGAGTTTGTGTTGTTGGTGGAAAGTAGATTGTTTGTGATTCTTGGTTGATACATAATACGGATAATTATATTATTTTTCGGCAAATTTTGTTGATTAGGTATGTTGTAAAAAAGTAGTAGCAAGGAGGTGAGTAAAAATTGAGAAGTGATTGGGAGGCCTAACAAATGTGTTTAAATTCATGCTTAAGCTTATGTGACATTATCTTGATAGTTGCAGCTAAAGAATCACCTTTTTACAAAACATCAGGATCATGCCTCATATGAGTTGAGATATACATGCCATAAAACCTATCAACCAATCATAGCCACCCATTTATATTTTCCACATTTTTTTTTAAAAAACAACGTATCTTGCAAACGGTAAATCATCAAGCTACAAAAAAATACCATCGCGACGAGAAATAAATCATCTTTCTATAGATATGCATTGTTATATACTTTCGACGAACTTTTTTTTTTAAAAAAAATTTCCGCTCAGAAAAATCATATATGATTCGTAAAAATCACGTATGATTTGATTTTTACAAATCACATATGATTCTTATGAATATGATTTGTAAAAATCATATATGATTCGTAAAAATCACATACGATTTGATTTTAACGAATCACATATGATTTTTACAAATCATATATGATTTTTTTGGGCGGAAATTTTGAAGAAAAAAAAAGTTTGTCGAAAAAAAAAGTTCGTTGAAAATATATAACAAAGCATACATATAGAAAGATAATTTAATTCTCGTCGCGATGGTATTCTTTTTCGCATAACGATTTACTGTTTGCGAGATATTTAATTTAAAAAAAATGGTAAAAGTTTATTTTATTATTTTGATAAAAAAAAAAAAAAATTAGTGGCTAAAATTGCTTGATTAGTTTTATAGTAAAACTTGGTTCTACACCGATGTTTTGGCTACCGCATATATTGAGGCACAAAAATTATGTCTATGAGTGTCTCTCAATCATTTTTTTCAAATCCACAGTAGTTAGTGGGTACTTAGTAGGTACCCATCTATAATGAATACGGGCCTTATAAGACATCCCGAAGCCCATTGAGTCCACCAGATGTACCTATCATATATCCCGATAATTAAAGGTTGATAGTGTTAAGATCGCGATTTCGCGCAGGATCGTTTTTGTCTTTGCAAGATCGAGATCATAGGATTGGATCGCGATCCTACGATCCTACCAATTTATCATATTTTATAAACAAATGATATACGAGTCAAACTGTTTTATATTTCTACTCAACGTCAAAAATAAATTCATATGATATCCTCTTGAAAATGACAAAATTCAAATTTCAAACACCAAAGTAATAGTAAAACACGAAAAAGTCAAGTTTCAATTGTTACATTAACGATTTAGTGAAATAATATTACATAACGTATGTCCTAATTGTCTCGAAACATATGAGCCATCAACATGATTTCAAGAAAACAAACGTTTCATAAGTGACATTCCAAAACATACACTTTGATTAGTTTAATCACAGTGAAGTAAAGTAAATTAAACCATTATATACTTTTAGACTATAATCTATTCAGAAAAGTAGAAAACTATGTATACAGAGACCTAAAACATGAGCCTAAATGTGTGTCTAATCAAACCATCATTTGACACATCACATTGACATTTTTTCACTCCCAATTTCCGCTATTGATTTTGACACATGTAATGATCTTGTAGTTAGGCATGTTTTTAGTCATATATTTTAGGTATTAAGTATCATTATACTAAACTATAATTTATTTAGAAAATGAAACAATAGTGGTTTACTCATTAGAAATTAGTAAAACGCATGTTTGTCTTTTTTTTTTTGAACTAAGCAAGTGGGATGGACTTAAAAGATTAAATAAAAAAGAAAGAAAAAAAGAAGAAGTGAACTCGGATCACGTGTCGATCTTACGATCTTACGTGCGATCTTACGATCTTACTTACAATCCTACCTCAAATGTGATTCTACCACGATCCAACACGATTTTGACTGATGTGCACGTAAGATCGTACAATCTTACGTGTAAACTCGCGAGTTTGACAACCTTGCTTCAAATCATCTCTAATGTATGCATCAAAAATATCAAATTAAAGTGTTTTGTGTAAAAATCATCTCCAACCAACACTTAAAATTTGGTGTGACACAAATGTCAAGGCCATCTTTCGGGAGTTGCAAATAAAAGGTGTGTATATTTTTGATTTTTTGAAACATAAGATGGGAAATGGGGAATCGACTAAATTCTGGTCGGACACTTGGTATGAGGGTGGTATTCTTAAAGATCTTTTTCCTCGCCTGTTCGCTCTTGAGAACCGTAAGGAGGTCACCGTTAGTTCAAAGTTGAGCGACTTTAATCTAGTAAGTTCTTTTCGACGTAACCCTAGGGGGAGCCGAATAGACACAACTGGAAAATTTGGTGGAGGTGGTGCGATCGGTCAACCTCGTGCCTATGGCTGATAGGTGGGTTTGGAATTTGGAGAGTACAGGTGAGTTTTCGGTGGCTTCTATTCGGAGGAAAATTGATGAGATGCGCCTTCCGAATATCGGGGAGGCGACTAGATGGGTTAAGTGTGTTCCTATAAAAGTCAACGTCCTAGCTTGGAAAATTAGGAGTGATGCCCTGCCTACTCGGTTTAATATATCTCGTAGAGGTATTGACATTCAAGATATTTCTTGTCCCATTTGTGATTATCATATCGAGTCCTCGGAGCACTTGTTCTTTAGATGTAGTATGATTCGGGATATTGGTAAAAAGATTGTTCGGTGGTGGAACATGGATTACAAAGAAGTGAACTCGTATGATGAATGGAAGACGTGGTTAACTTCAAGTCGGATGGCGTCTAAGCTCAAACGAATGTTTGAGGGAGTTTGGTATACGATTTGGTGGTATGTGTGGAATTATCATAACAAGATCCTATTTGATGAGAAAACTCCTATGAAGTCGATGATATTGGATAATGTTATCTCTAGTTCTTTTCATTAGTCTAAGCATAGATGTAAAGCCTCGTTTGGTTGGAACGAGTGGCTAAAAAACCCTTCCCTTATTTCCTTATAATCTAGCTCCTTGCTAGTTTGTGTTTAATAAAATCGCCGTTCAAAAAAAATTGTCAAGGCCATCTTGGTGCAACACCAAATTTACGAACCAAAATTCCAAACCCGATTTACATAAATAAATAAATAAATAATACATTATGTGTGCTTAGTTAATATTTTAAAATACTTTTTTTGAAATAATTGTAGCATATTTTATATAATAAGCGTGTTAAATAAAAAGGGATCGGGTAGAAAATTTCACTGGAGCAAAACACATATTTGGTGTAAAAAAATTCACATTTTAAATCAAAGTTGGCATGGCTTTTGATGTATACATTGGAGATGCTATGAGCGGACAATTTCGAAGAAATGGTAAGATATGAGTAAGAGTTCTCGCAGCCTTAATACAACTTTTGATAGCCATTCTATTTTGTGAAAAACGAGATCTATTAGCCCGTGCGTTACCCTAGTTGAGAAAACATTTATTTTATACTTAGAAAATAAAAGTATAATAATGATATGTTTTCTTAATTAAAAAAAGTAACTAAAAAGATAATAATAATAAAAAAGATGTAAAGAATTATAGGTTAATTTGTTATATTACAAAACTTAATAAGATGTTAAAATATAAAATATTATAACTTTAGAAGCTAGTTTGGTAGTTCAGTAAACTTAAAGAGTCATGTGAAAGATGTTAAAATCAAAATCTACCATAATACTCGTAAGTTAATTGGCTGATACGACATGTTAGTATATTTGGGGGTTAAGCGGTTAAGTGGCTAGTCACTAATATATTGTTTTAATAAATTTGGAGGATGTTTTTGACAATTATCAAATGGTGACTGTTCGTCCACAGTAAACAAAGTTGATAATTGTATATAACATAGATCAACTGAATCTGTTTCGTGTTGTTCTTACATGAAGCGTGGCACAAGCAAAACCATGTTATTGAAGATACACACACCATGGCTACACGCCACGCTTGGGGATAATCTTTTTTAGAACGGCAGTTATATTAACATAGATAGATTTAAATGTTAAAAATATAAATAAAAAAAAAGAAAAAAAAAAAAAAAAAAAAAAAAAAAACTAATGAAGTGAACTTGCGTAGATCACCAAATAAGAATCGTATTTTCTTTTGTGGAATGCAACTTTTTTTGCACCCGAAAAATTGGCTTGCATGCAAGGTACAATTCCAAAAGTCAAAATAAACCCCACCCAACCTCGCCACGTCGCCTTCTCTACATGTTTTTCATAATTTTTTGGATTACATAAATTATATTACAATGTCTTACCCCACAAATCAGGAACAATGGGAATGATATATTGTGTGATCTGGTTTCCACTGCAAAGTCACCATGCAGACAAATGATGTTGGGGTTTACAAATTAATGAGGTCGAACTAGATCATATCAAGCAACTCAAGCTTGACTCAACCATGTCGAGCTTTATCAAGTTTAAGTACGAGGCAACCCCCAAAACAAGCTCGAAGTACCTAACAATAAGCAGAGCTTGTGCTTTTTGTAGCTCGACTTGAGTACTTATCAAACTTCTAAACGTTATTTGTTTATATTTTTAGTTATAAAAATATATCTAAGTATAGTAAGATGCATTCGTCAAATCCACAACTAACAAAAGTGTCAGACAAGTGTATGATTTATTTTTTGCGAAAATTATTGACATACCCCTGCATGGAGGGGTATGTCTTAAAGTACCCCAATTTTGAGCCATTTTCCAAAATACCCCAAGATTCCCCATAAAATGGTACGCGACATGTGGGGAGGACAGGTGTCAGCATGCTGGCTCGGGAAAAATATATATATATATATATATATAGATATATATATATATATATAGGGGAAAACATAGCTACAACACAATGTAGCCAATTGGCTACATTTCCTTTGAAAAAAAAGGTGGGGACAGGGGGAAAATATGTGTCAGGGTCTAACCGCAGGGACTGAACTGTATATTATTAAAAGTTTTTTCAAAGGAATTGTAGCCAACTAGCTACAATTAATTGTAGCTAACATTTTCCCATATATATATATATATATATATATATATATATATATATATATATATATATATATATATATATATATATACGCGACACGTATATATACATACGCGACATGCATAAATGTTGCATGGGGAATGAGAAAAGTCTATGAAATCTTATTATTAGGGTTTAGGGTTCACTTTTTAGGGTTTACCAGGTAGGGTTCACTTTTTTGGGTCTATAAATAGGTATTGTTGTATGGTGAATAGACACACAATTTACATACTAACCGAGTTTTCTTCTTCAAACACAATGTCAAACCATGCATCACCTGAAAATGATTCGTTTCACACACCACCTGGCACTCCACCACCGTATCTGTTTCCGTTTTCCCACGTGAATGACAACCCACCACACAACCTACCACCTGCGTTTACACCACAAGAACTGTGGCAGTACTTCCAAGTGCATGACAACCCACCACCTCCCACTCCACCCCAAGATTTGTTTCCGAGCTTCCAAGTGCATGACAACCCACCACCTGCCATTCCACCAGAAGTAATGTTTCTAGATATAAACCAACCCATGATTCGTCAATTGACTGAGGACGAACAGTATAAGCTGGATATGGAAGTGCTACGGGAGCATGAAGCTGAGCAAGCCCGTCAGAATAGGGAGCGTGAGGCGTACCTCAAAGAAAAACAGGATGTGAGGAACAGAAGAGCAGAAAGGCGTTGGGCTCGGGGTCTTCCACCTGTGCCATCGAGTGAGGATGACTCAAGTGCCTCCTACTCGAGTCACGAGGGATATGTGTCGGATGATTCATTTAATTGAATCGTAGTTTTATGTTTATTTATCGTATTGTTTTTTAGTTGTTTGAATTTCTGTTTCTTAGTTATCGTATCGTATGTTATTGTTGTAGTCGTTGTTTCAAGTAATATAAATGTTATGGTTAATATACTTGCATTGACTACAATTTCACATTACATAAAGAAGGAACTGGTAGAATTTCCTAATTGTACTGTTACAATCAAGGAGTAAAAAGTAGCTACCATACTATACATTAGATAAAAACCAGGTTACAACATACTAAAATATTACAAACACCATAATCATTAAACTTTCACCCCAACCGTTATACCAGAGCTCTCTTCCATGCTTGCATCCCTTTTCGTCTCATCCTTTGTTTCTTTCAATTGTTCATAGTAAATTTATCATCCCCCTTGTTACCTGGTGAATTGTTGTGTGACATTGTTTCGTTTTAAGTTTTAGAGAAACATGTTTGGTTTATGTGTGGAATGTTTGTGTTTAATGTATAGTCGTATCAATGCAAAATACCTGAAAAAGACTTTAGAAGCAAATGCAAAAGCTTACTCATAAAGTTTATATGTGGCATTGTGTAGTAAAACCAGTTATTTTAATCGTACAGGACATTGTCAGGGAGTTGTCATTTCAGAGTGTCATATTTCGTGTAAACTTTTAAGCGTACATGATGAGTGCGCAAACACTCATCATTTTTATCGTATTTAAACTGCCAAAACATACAAAAACAATCTAAAAGTCATCAAAATACTGAAATTATCCCAGGGATTGTGTTTTATGTGTTTTAAATGCAAAATGAGCAAAAACAAATGAAAAACGATCAAAGTTTGCAATATTGGCAGTTTCAGTCCCCCAAGTTTCAAAATTTGTCAAAAATAGTCCCTACGCATTCATTTTGAAAGAAAAGTCAACCCAAGACCTTAAAAAATCAAAAGTTATCAAAAACAGACTTTGGGTGAAAAGTTTGGAAAATTTACATCTTTGGTCCCTGGAGTTTGGGAAATTGCAGAAATAGTCCCTGGGAATTTTAAAAAGTAAAAAAAGTGCAAAAATGGTCCTTGGGTTATTTTACTGGGAAACTTAAGTCCATGTGGAAGCTTTGGGAAACTTACAATTTCAGTCCCTCAAAAATCCAGAAACTACAAAATTGGTCGTTGTGATTTACAAATACTTAAAACCAAATTGGACCCTTTGTAAAATATTACCCAAACCTGATAATAAACACTACCCAATCCATTACCCCCTTGGCCCATTTAACCCTAAGCCCACTCCCACAAAACAACCCTTCACCCCGTATATTAAAACCACCCTCAGTCAAACCATTAGTCAACCCCTTCCACCTCACCCCCCAAACACATACCCGTGACCTCCCCCTCCTAGCCTGTCCTAGCCTGCTACTATTCCAAACACAATCATCACCTCAAATCTGCAACACTCCACCCTATCACTCACTTTCCACCACTAAGTCCAAATATTGCTCCCTGCCACAAGGAAACTGCCCCAAGTTGCTTAAATTCATTTTCCCGCCAAGATGAATTCAACGGCCAAGATCAAATGCAGAAATCCAAGGGTCAAAAGAGAAGTGGGATACACTCAGAGCAAACCCTAGACACTATAAATACTCTTTTGTATGCCAATTTATAAGGCAAGTAGGTAGTAGATAGTTTTTAGGTTTAGTCTTAATTTAATATTAGCTGTTTGGTTTAAATTAGTTTAAGTTAATCCTTGTATGCTGGTTTTCAATCTCATTCAGTGTATTATTTCAGGTATTAATGCAAGTTTCAGTTCACTTTATCCTCCTGTGTTACCTTTCAATCATAGTCAACAATAGTCAACATATTTCATCTTGCTTAATTCATGCCTGTTATTGCTTATTATAGTTACTTGTGGCTTATTGATGTTAGTTTGCTCCTATTTTCATTGCCTATTGAGTTCTGCATTGTTTTTTTTATGACCTTTGTAAGATTTCCTTTATTAATTCTAGTTCAGCTACTCACTGCTTAATTGGTGCTCAGTTCTGCTTATCCCAATCACTTAGTGCTTATTATGGAGGTTGTAGTTTAATTAACTCAGTTGAACTTAGTTTTCGTCAATTTGAGTAGTTAACTGTAGATTAAGTAGGTTTTAGTAGGTAGTATTTTTAGTTTAAGATTAAGTGTTTATCTCTTTAGTTTCAGTTTTAAAAAGATTATTGTAGTTTCAATATACTCAACTTTTCAGATTAATCCATGTCAAGTTCCATTCTCAATTTTTGATTCTAGCTTAGTTCTGCTTATATAGTGTATTTTTGTGCTTATTTGTTCTTGTTTATGCTTATTTAGTTTAAGCTTAGTGTTTTCTTACTTTTCTCAGGCTTTAATAGCAACTTGTTTACACTTAGAAAAAAAAAAAAAAAAAAAAAAAAAAAAAAAAATCAAAAATATTAGTTATAAACTGTTGTGCTTAATTCCTAGACACTAGTACTTATTGTTTTATGTTTTTTAGTCATTTCAGTTTCAATACCATAAGTGCTTATGTGTACTTGGAGTTCTTGGCTTGAATTCTCCTAGAACTCATAGTTTCCTAAAATTTGAAAATTAAAGGAGTGTTTAGCTCAAGACTCTTTTTTTGGCTAAAACCTCTTTTGTTCCAACTGTTAAATTTAGATCAACATTACAATAGTCTAAGAAATGGTTTTTAAGTAAGATTTACTTGTTTCAATTAATTTTCAAGCTTTGTTACTTGTTTTTAGAAAATATATTTTTTTACTGTTATGTTAAAATAGATAGTGTAGATTCAGAATAGGCAATGTCTAGTTGTTAGTTTTACTTGGAACTTGTTCACTATAGGTTTTAGAAGTTATTTACCATCCGGGAGTCTAGGTTTGTTAGTTAAAAAATCCCATTTGTGACCCAATTTAACCCACTGGTTCAGCAGCCCTGCTGTCCCAGCGTGGCTTTTTCTAGATCACTTATTGGCTTATCCACTAGTCCAAATTGCTTCATTTTTGATTTTATCATCTCTCTAGTTGCTTGTATTTAATATGCCATAGCTTTTACACCTTAGTATTACCATTACTAGCTTAAAAATTAGCCCAAACTAGCCCGTTTAGAACCGAATCTGTCAAGAAAACGTGCAGACCAGAAGTGGTTTTTCATTTTTCATTCGTTCGTTATAAGTCCTTTTTACCCGAAATTTGGTACGCAAGTTAACTGGATGGTAATCTAGTTGTCTATATTTTTTTTGGATTTTTTAGATTTTATTCTAGCAGCTTTTCTGCCCTTTTTACCCATTTTTGACCCATGCACAGCCAATTTTTCTTTTATTTTTAGTTTCTTCATTTTTCACTCAATTGCTTTGAAATTTGGTTTTTAGCTTATTTTGTTGCTTATATACTTGCTAGTATTTTTAGTTTATTTTTAGGATTTTTTTCTGTATGCTCATTAGGCACCAACAGTAGGCCCATAGTTTTTTTTTTCTTTGCAGCCCCTAAATAGGAATTGCTTATTAGGCCTTTAAATCGATTATATCCTGTCCCTCTAGCTTATTTAAGTATCCCCTTAGTTGCCTTAGGATAGTTTTAGCTTAGTTCACCCCTTAGATTAGCTTATAGCAGTTTCTAAAAGCTTTTAGTTTTATGAAATTTCTTTTTTTAAGCATATAAAGAGTAAACTGCTTTCAAATTGCTTTCAATCTGCTTATTTATTAAGTTTTATAAAATGTTTTAGTTACAACAATTGCTCCTTTTCATGTGTTAAAGTAGTTTGTAAAAGAAAAAAATGAAAAAAAAAACGTTTTGTAAAAAAGAGTGGTCAAGGGGATTCGAACCCCTGACCTGCTGCTCCAAAACTGACCCAAAACTCCACCACATAACCATCTGAGCTCTTGAATACTTGTTGTTATTCCTTCCTTTACTAAATATTTAAAGTAGTTGTAATTGTTTTAGCTTATTTAAATTACCTGCTTTTTGTTTGCTTATTTTACAGCTTATTACTATTGTGTCCCCCTCCTCATATTTTCCATAGATCAGTGTTAGGTTAATTTAGTTCCTAATTTTTTTTAAAATTTTTCCGAATAGTTTAGATATTTTTAAATCATTTATTCCTTTAATTTAGTTTTTAATTCATAAAAAAAATATTAAAAAGTCAAAAAAATATTTTCTTTTTTTCTAAAATTTTCTTTTATCATTAGGTTCGTAAAAATATAATCTTCATGTCCGTAGGGTTAGCGTAGCTCAAAATTCACTTTTTATTTTGCGCGTTGACGTTATTTTTAACATAAACGCGCGGTTTTAATTTTTAATACGTTCTAGGGTAATGTAACTTTACGGTTTAGTTATTTTGGGTTATTTAACTTGTTTTCACTTGTATTTCCATAGCGTAATCATTAAAATCACTCAACCCCTTTCTGTCCAAATTCACTCGATCACAAACCCGTTTTGATTACAATCCACACCTCGTCGGGACATAACGACCTGGTGATACCCTTTATTACCCGGAAGCATTGGTTTAGGCTCTTTGACTTTGTTGACCATTATTTGGTCAATATAAGTTGACGGTTTAGCACCAATCAGTACACGACATTGTCAGTGAATTGTCATTTCAAAGTGTCATATTTCGTGTAAACTTTTAAGCATACACGACATTGTCAGTGACTTGTCATTTTAAAGTGTCATATTTCGTGTAAACTTTTAAGTGTACACGACATTGTCAATGACTTGTCATTTCATTGTTCAGAACCTTTAAAAAATTGTCTGACCTCAATTGCTTTATAAGTTAGCTATGATTTGATACATACACATATTTGCTACTTCTCTTTACAATATCCATGGATTCTAACATTATGAAGTTTAAATGTGTGTTACATTATGATGATCAGCATCGAGGTGTCATTATGTATAATGATTTGACGTACTCAGGGTTAGTTGGGTTGGTGTTGAAGAAATTCAATTTAGATCCAAATATTCCGATTAATTTGTCCTGTAAGTTGGCTTCGTTTAATTATCGTATTGACATTACTGAGGGTGATGAGGTAATGTTTTTTGTTGAATGTGCTTGTGCTGCTACTGCTGGGGTGCCACAATTGTATGTTGTTCAACCCAACAAATAAGACGATTGAGCTTATCTAGTTTTATGTTAACTGGCTTGTATTTTATTAATGAACGTTTGTACTATTATTTGAATAAATTTTTTAATGTGGATACTTATGGTAATGTTTATTGAATCACTGATAAAACAGATCATATAAAGATGACATTCTTAAAGCATACAACACACTTATTGATTGATATTCTTAATAATTGAAACGATTATTCCATAGGGCTTTATGACGTTCATCTGCTTTAGCTTCCTCATTCTCAAAGTGTTCTTGTTCCGCCCATTCAACCATTTGATCTAAAGTGTAATCCGATTGTTGTATGATTTTTCTTCCGTCTTCGTTTTCATTTGGGTAGTCTGTTATCACATGATCCATCATTTTTGCCAAAGTAGCATTTGGGCATACATACTTTCCAATAATAAAATTGACACCGCAATGGTCAACGTAAACTTCCAACTGGCCGCCTTGTGATGCTGAAATATCAAACATCACATGCATATTATAGTTGTTTCTTAGCTTGACGGTGATTGAATACCCAGTGTGCGGAACTTCATAATAAAGAGCATGAATCTTTGTATCGAGAATGTTAGACAAGTATTGTTTCAGCTCATCGAGCTTCATTCTTAGAATGTTGATGTTCATCTTCCAACCATTTACATACTCTATATTTCCTTCATTGCAAACCAGATGACCATTATTGTGAACAATAAAATTGAAAATGGTTTGTGAAAACGGCGACGTAGTTTTTTTTTTTTTTTTTTTTTTTTTTTTTTTTTTTTTTTTTTCTGTCGTTCAATGTTAAACCGGACACGCTCTTCACGTTTGTTTTTTTTTCCTCTACCATTTCATGTAGATATCGGACACGCTCTTCACTTTTAAATTTTGTTTCTTCTGAAATTACACATGCAAATGATTCTTCCAAACAACCATCATCTGGAATCAATATTGTTGTTAGATCTTCGCGATTTTCGGAAACAAAAATTTGGATCTTTCCTGCAACTTTTGCGAAGTCATACATAACATCAATATCATAATCGCTTTTAATTGCTTTCATACCATTTAATGTGTCGTTTTGTGGCAACACGTAATATAGATTTTGGACCATAGATGGTAATTTTCTCTTCAGATATGTAACCATATCTTGAAAACCAAACTGTGGGACAACAATATTCATGTGTGAACCACCTTCATATGTTAGTGGGTTAAGTATAAATTTTCCGTTGTAGTTGATAGTGAATTCGAATGTATGGTTATTAGACGTTGACATTTGGTGAATGAAAGAAGACACAATTGATTTTGATAACTTGAAACCACATACCACAAGTATATATATATATATATATATATATATATATATATATATATATATATATATATATATATATATATATATATATATATATATATATATATATATATATATAGTCATTTATTTGTCAGTGGTGGAGTTACCATAAAGGTGAGTAGTCATATCTGTGTCAGAAGTGTTTTAAGATTAATCAATTTAATATTATTTCATTTCTATTATTTTATTAGGCTTTTCTGGAAATAAAGGCTATAATTAAAAAAGAAATTTATTACAAGCTTCGTAACAAATGTTACAAAATTACTACAATTACATTGGAATACATAAGTAACAAGGGCAAACTGGTTATTAACCAAAGAAATTAAACCAACTATTATTAGACTGTTGAGTGTTATGATCATTTAAATATTGTGACGGGTATGGTTGAGAGAGATATGGTTGGGAGTTATATTGCTCATGGCCGTGTGCCGGGTTATGATGACCATGTTGTTCATGACTTGCTTGCCCTTGGTCATATTGTCCTGTTGTGTAAAAATTTTGATTATATGGTTGTGTTGGGAATATGTTATGTCAAAACACATGAGATGGGTATGTATCATAAGTAGGAACGGTGTGATGATCTGTTTGACTTGGGTGTGAGTCGAATAACGGAGGTGTTTGTTGTTGATCGTTAACGGGTTTTTTCTTTCTGGGATACTGTTTTCTTTTGGTTAACATTTCCTCAGGGACGAATGGTTGCTTGCATTGCCCTCGTGTGTGTCCAGCTTCACCGCACCTACCACAATGTCTTAACCTTGGTTCCTCACCCTGGGATCGTATACAGTTAGTATTTTTTGGCCGGCCGGGTTGTGGGTTGTCCATTCGTGGAGGTTTGATTGGTTGTATATTTGTTGGATACTCCCATTCATGAAACTCTCCATCA
Source organism: Artemisia argyi (assembly GCA_030686995.1). Lineage (NCBI taxonomy): Eukaryota > Viridiplantae > Streptophyta > Magnoliopsida > Asterales > Asteraceae > Artemisia > Artemisia argyi. The sequence continues at coordinate 126,248,311 of CM060693.1, read as the reverse complement.
AAATTCACCGCCTCTGCATATGTGGCTTGGTATTTAGCTTTTTTGAACCAATCCTGAATGTACTGGACACAAGTGTTTTGACCCAAAAACCTACTCACCGCAATAACATGACCGCAAGGTATACCAGAATGCTGCCATTTGCGACAATCACATGTCCTAGAAGCTAAATTCACTTCCCGATTGTATCTCCCATCAAAAACCTGGAACCGATATTGGTCAACCCCGTATACATTCCAGGTTACGCTTTTCATTTTTCTCTTTTCCACTTTATGGGATGCCCAATCAGTTATTTCATGCTTCATATTTGCTGCATAAACGAATAGGCTCTAAGAAGTAACTTTATGTTAAAGATAATTTTTAAAAATATAATTATACGAATCGGGACAATAAATACCAGCCACTTGTCGCCGTTTAAAATACCAGGCTTGCACCATTTTTCGATATTGCTCGGTCAGCATTGTTATAGGCAGCTTCCTTGATTTTACGGTACAAACATTAATAGACTCGTGATTGGTGCTAAACAGTCAGATAATATCAACCAAGTAATGGTCAACAAGTCAGACAGCCTAAACCAATACTCCGGTGAGTTTAGTGTTTCCCCGGATCGTTAGATCCCAACGAGATGTGAAATCTGAAATAAAACGACTTTGAGATCAGGTGAATTGAACAGGAAAAGGGTTTAAGTGATTTGTACTACTGAAATATAAGAGTGAATAGCTTTAATAAGCTATATCAACTAATACGTGAAATCAGATAAGTACAAGTGAAAAAGGGACTGAAAACGTAAACGTTTATTAATTAAACGTAAACAAAAACAAATTTAACTTATAGTAGGATTTTATAAGCCTTAGGGGCTTAAATGCAAATTAAATAAATTTAAAATATTTATTTATTAATTAAAAAATATTTAATTAGTTATTTATATTTAATAACTATTATTAATTATTTAACAAGTAACTATTAATTATAAAAATGTAAAATAAGTCTAGAAAATTAAAATTAAAATTTATAAAAATCTAAATTATTATAAAACTTATTTTAAAACTAAAATTATATTTTTCACACTATTTATCTATTTACTATTAATTATTTATTATTTATTTATTATTTAACTAATTATTTTGATTAACTTATTTATAATTACTAAAAAGACTTAAATAATTATGAATTTTTTTATATATCTAATTAACCATCATAGGAATCCTAAAAAATTATAAAAAGTTTATATTATGAATTTTTAATCTAATTCACTAATTATTATTCTATTTATTGATTAATATCTAATTAAACTAATTAAATTATGAAAACTAGTAAATGAACAGTATAAATCACAAGAAAATTTCTAAAATTATTTTATGACTTATAAAAGCTAGGAAAAATATAAAATATAGGTGTTACTATGTAAAAATTAATTATGCTATTTAAAACCTATTTATTGATTAATTATTAATAAAACTATTATTAATTATTATACATACTAAATTACAAAATAAAAATCTGAGAAAATTATTAAAAATACTTTAACCTAAAAGGAAATTAATAAAAATATAAAATTACAAATTACTTAATAAAAATCTAAAAATGAAAATTAAAATTAAATTGAATTAAATAGAAACTATCACTTAATTTTATATTTGTTTTTCTTGAATTTTCTTTTACCAACCTATTTTATACCTAAAAATAACTAACTTTTGTGAAAGCAATAATTTTATAAACTATTAATAAGCTGTGTGTAAGCTTATTATTAAGACAGTTGACCAAAGTTTGACTATGACAAGAAATAAGCTCAACTGAGCTTGTGTGGGGTCCACAAGGGTGAAACCTGGCTCACCTAAGATATTTTAACTTAAATAAGCTAGATTTGCTAATATAAGCTCAATGGATTAGCTAAAAAGCTGAAATAAGCAATTGCTTATATGGTGACTGAGACAGAAATGGGACAGATTTCCAAGATGATTTAAGGTGGGTCCCAGTGGTGTACAGGTCAACCAAAGGGTTAAGGGTTCAAGCCTGGTAGGAGGGGGGGTTGTAAAAGTCTATTTATGGGGTGTGGGACCCACTGGGGTGGTCACAAAACCACCACAAAGTGGGTGGTGTGGGTGAGTCTGCTGGTGTGCAGGGCACACCTTTGCCCTGCAAGTGAGTTTGGGAGTGAGTGGGGCCCAGATAAAAAATCACAAAAATAGAAGCTAGATGGGATTCAAAAGATGAGCTGGTAGAGTGTTAAACCTAAAAAACTCAAAGCTTGAATCCTATTCCTAAATTCTATAAAAATCCCACTATTTTTGGAAAAAACTGAGAAGTGCAATTTTGACTTTTGATAGAACTTTGCTAGTTTGACTTATTTGAGTTTCCAATGAGCTTAACTGATTAAATAAGTTAATATAAGCTATATTTAACCTAAATTAAGCTAAACCTACAACTTATAAGCTAATTGTGTGAGTTTGTGGACCAACTGCCATTACAGTTAACAGATAAGCAATCTTTTTATTGATTTTGACTTTTTTATACTATGACCACTAATTTTTATGACTGATTAGTGATACTAGGACCTAAGCAAACATGTCAAGGTAAGATTTGGCCACAAAATACCACAAATGCACAGCTTACACCCTTATGCCAAACAATACCTTATGATGACTGATTTCTAATTTTCACTACAAAATACTAATTAAATCCAAACTATTGGTTACTAACTAATTATTATCCTATTATAAACTTAATTAAACACTAAAATAACAATAATAACAACAGAAATCTAATAATTACTAATATGCTAGATTTGGCAGTTAAGAGTAAATTTTAGTAACTTATGAAAATTAATAAACAAACTATATATTTTATACTAGATACTGATTAATCAATGCAAATTAAATATTCTAGAACAAGATTTAATAGCTAATCAATAATTAAAAAGGAAGTTGTAAAAAATTATAGATTAAGCTTACAATTGGAATCGACTGAGAATCAATGAACCAAGAACCAAGATCAATTTATGTGACTCCCATGAGTCTCTAAACCATAATCCAAAGCTGCTTCCTTTCCCAAATCACCTCTGAATCATATTCCAAACCCAAATATTGTACAATTGACTTTACTTGACTGATTTTGTGTTATTGGAATTTTTTTAAGCTACTGTTTATTGTAAGTTACTAAAAGCTTTGGTAAGCTTTATAGGAGCTTATATGAGCTTATTTTGTCTGTATCATTGATTGAGCCTGAGCAGTCAGATTATTATTGACCAAGGTCAACAAGTCAAAGACAGCCTAGAATCAATACTCCGGTGATAGTATAGTGTTTTCCCGGGTCGTTAAAGTCCCAACGAGATTGAAATGGTGCTTTTGGAATCGTTTTTGAGAAAGTGGCACTGAGGACAGTAGCCAGATGATGTGGGAATGATAATGCTACTGTTATGATGGTATTTGTACACAGATATAATATTCACAAAATTCAGATAACAGATATATGCACGTATTCACAATTAAGATCACGTATCGGACTAGAAAAGTGGGTTTTTTGGTAATTATCAAACTACAGGGGGTGTTTTTGACACTTTTCAAAACTTAAAATTAAAATTGAAAAAGAAATTATAAAAGTGATTAAAATAATATTACACTATTATTTAATTAATTAAACTATTTAAAATCTAAATTAAAATCTAATTTAAATAAACTAAAAATGACAAATGATTTAAATTAAACTAAAAATTAACAAAAATATTTTCTAAACCTAAATTAGAACTTGAAGAAAGTATAAAAAATTAAAAATAATATTTTTGTCTTTTTGTGGTTTTGTTATTAATTAAAAACTATTTAACTTAATTAAACTAATTAAACTACTTTTAATTTATATTAATACTAAATTAACTTAGAAAATTACAAGAAAATTTATAAAATTACTTAACCATTACAGGAATCCTAAAAAATTATAAAAACTCTAAAAATTAAGTTTTAAGATTAAACTAATAATTATTCACCTTTTAATTAACTTAAGTCTATTTTAAACAAATAAAATAAGAAAAATATAAAATGAACAGTAGAATCTCAAAATATATTTTCTAAAAACTTATTATACTATATTAGAACTAGGAAAATTATAAAAACTAGATTTAACCTTATAAAAACTAATTAAGCTATTTAATACTTGATATTAATTAATAATAAAGAAAATTAAAATTAAATCTAATTAACACTAAATGACAAAATAAAAATCTGAAAAAATTATCAAAATTACTTTACTATATAAGGTATTTAATAAAAATATAGAAACACTAGTGACTAAATTAAAATATAAAAATGAAAATTAAAATTAACTTGAATTAAATAGAAACTATCACTTTTTTAAACTTGGATTTTTTTGGATTTTTCTTTTACAGAACTACTTAACACCTTAAAATAACAAACTTTAATGAAAACACTTTTTAAAATTAGCTTATAAATAAGCTGTGACACCCCCTTGTCTTAAACAGTTGACTTTGGTTGACTGTTTGGTCAATCTGGGTCAAATGGCCTTGGGTGGGGTCCACAATGGTGAAAACAGATGCAAACAGGTTTAACAAACTCAAATAAGCTAGGAATAACAAACAATAAGCACAAATAAGCTGAATAAACTGAAATAAGCACTTAGCAATATCAAACTGAACCAGGTTTGGGGACAAACTTTAAGGCTTAAACTAGGTGGGGTCCACAATGACTCAGGTCAAACAAGTGGTCAAACCTGAGACTCTGGTAGGAGGGGGGATGTGAAAACCTATCTATGGGGTCTGGGGTCCACTGAGGTGGTCACAAAACACCACCAAAGTGATGGTGGTGACTGGGTGACTGGGTGAGCAGGGCACAACCTTGCCCTGCAGGTTACTTTGATGGTCTGTGGGGCCCAGGTTAATTTTTCTAAAAATGGAATGAAGGTATATTCTCAAAGATGAGCTGGTAGAAAACTAAACCTCCAAATCTCACAATCCCAAATAAATCACAAAATTCAGAAATGAACAAGCAAGTTTGATGAAAACTGAGAACAAGTATTTTTGACTTTTGACAAGAACACTCAAACTTTGACTTTGGTGAGATTCCAATGACTCCTACTGATCCAATGTGATGTATTAAGATACACTTGAACTTAATCACTCTATATTAACTACTTAATAAGCTAATGATGTGGTTTTTGGCACTAAAAACTCTCACAGTTAACTGTGAGAGGGTAATTTTTGAGTTTTTGACTTTGAACCAAAATGACAACTGATTTAAGACTTTGAAACCAACAAATAGGACTATTAAATGTTTTATATGCTTTTGTTATCTTCTGAGAACATCAACAACACACCCAACCAACTGATCCAAACACCCCTATTGTTTGACTGATTTGATTTTTTCAAGACAAATGGTCACTTAAGGGGTACAAACTTAATTCCAAATTACAAATTATGATTATTGTGACTGGTTTTAAGCACTTAAGATCCAGATTATCATATTACTCATACAAACTTAACACAAAAACTAATGAGACAGTTAAACTTATAATATTGAGTAACTAACTATTTTAAACAACAAGCTGTAATTTTTAAGCTAAAAATTATCTAAACAAGACTTAAATAACACAAACAAACAGAAATTAACAAATACAAGCACACAATCAATCAGAAGCTAAACTAGGAAATTTTAATTGAGAATTCAAATGAGCAAATCCTTACCAGGTTACCCTCAACATGAACAGAGGGTTTTCCTATGATGCCTATCTCTAGATAGGCTATATCCAGCTCCAAACTTGCTCACCATTCCATCTTCAAACCTGAAACCTCAAATCAAACCAAACAGTTGACCATAGTTGACTTTTCTTGTATTCTTAGTTTCTTTCTAATAGAACTGGTTTTAAGAGTCTCTAAAGCTTGAACAAGCTTAATGGAACTTATATGAGCCTAAATTTTAGTCCATAATGACCATTATAAGTACTGTAGCAACTCAGATTGAAACCCAGAATGCAAAATCAAAATGCAAATTGAAAGCTTGAATTTTATAACTTCAAAAGACTTCTGATACATAAATTAAGACATTACAACACTTGAATTAAAAAGGATTAAACTACTTTGCTTGATAATTTAAATTCGATACAATGAAACTAAAATTAAACTACTACTCTTTTCTTCTTGCACTCTCCTCCTTTTATAGCTGAAAATTAGGGTTCCCCCCATCATTCTGAGCAAAACCCACCATCCTCTGATCATTTTGGTCCAATGAGAAGCTCACACGTGGATTTGGCGCCAAAACTTGTTTCTTCAAATTGTCTCTGACAACGTGTATTTGAGGAGGAGCATTAATTGTGGAGGTGAGGGGTAGGTGTAGGGGGGTGGGATGGTGATGATTGAGGTGCAAGTGGGGGTGGTGGTAGCAAAACCAGGCGGTTTTGGGGTCTGAGTGGTGGTGGTGGTTTGGGAGGGAAAAGGGGATACGGGGTGGTTTTGTTGACCGAGGTCAAACATGGGGGTTGGACCGGGCTTAGGGTGTGGACTGTTTGTTATTTGGGCCCAAAGAATGGACTAGGCTAGGATTGTTTTGGTTTTGGTTAATATTGGATCCGGTTTTGGTTTTTTAGTAGGAATTAATCACAAGGACCTAAAATGTAATTATGGGAAAGTTAAGGGTTGGGTTTTGGCATTTTCTAATTTTTGTTTCCAAGGGTATAACATGCCAAGGATGAATAGTGTGAGGTTTTATTTTAAATTTTCCACTTTTAAAAACCCCAGGGACTAATTCTGCCAAACCTTGTAATTCCAGGGACCAATCATGAAACTTTTCCCAAAATTCACATAAGGACCAAACCTGCATTTAAACATTAGCACAAGGACCACAAGTATTATTTTAAACCTCAGGGACCAAATCTGCCAATTTCACAAACTCCAGGGACCTGTTTTGCCAATTTTGGATTTTGAGGGGTAAAAGTGTAATTTTCTCAAACTTTATCACCCAAGGACTTATTTTGATAAATTTTGACTTTTCTTTCATTTTAAACTTCCAGGGACTAGTTTTGCAAATTTATGAAACTTGAGGGACTGAAACTGCCAATTATGCAAACTTTGTACATTTTTCATTTGTTTTTGCATATTTTGTGTTTGAAACATATAAAACACACCTCTAAGATATTTTAAGTCTTTTGATACATATTTGGGTGTTTTTGTATGTTTTGGCAGCTCAGATTGGTATAAAATGATGAGTATTTACACACTCATCAATCCCCCACACTAAAACATTGCTAGTCCCTAGCAATCTTTTGAGAAAAATTAATGGATTTGAAACTCTTTACCAAAAGCCATCACTTCTGGAGTAGCCAGGTGTAAGAACTGTGGCACACCTGATAACCGTGTGATTTTGAGCAAACCACCAGCTGTCAACGGATTTGATTTGTCTTTACCAAAAGCCGTTTGCTTCTGGACTAGCCAGCATCTTGATGGACTAAGTCAACATCTTGGTGAGCTGAATACCAATTATGTATTTTCCACTGCCTTTACCACAAGCCATAATCTTGTGGGCTAGCCAACTCATTTGCTTATGAGGATGCGGGGGAGCTGAGGAACCATGCAATTTTTGGCAAACTGCCAGCCATCAACGGGTTTGAGATGTCTTTACCAAGAGCCGTTTGCTCCTGGACTAGCCAATCCCTTTGTCATTTAGACTTTGGCGGACTGATAACCACAAAAATTTTAGAATAAAGTGAAAAATTTTGAAAAAATTTTTGGCCTAAAATGGGGGTACTTGGAAAGTTTTGTGATTAAATTCGTAAGAATTTCCCCCCCCCCCCCCCACACTAGAACTGAATATTGTCCTCAATATTCAAAGTCCCGGCTATTATACCGAATCTCTGAATAGAAAAGCTAATATTCGATTCTAAATGTGGAAATTTCTATTTTTCACTTTATTTTATCTGTACATACAATCTTTTTTTTTTTTTTTTTTTTTTTTTTTTTTTTTTTTTTTTTTTTGGCTCACTACCTTCCAGGCTTGTGTTAGGTTTACCACGCTAGCTAATCACTTGTGAATGATTAACTGTAATAAATTTGCCCTAACAGCCCGGGAGTTGAATGATAAATTTTATAATATACATACACCTTCCAGGTTTGTGTCAGGTTTACCACGCTAGCTAATCACTTGTGAATGATTAACTGTAATAAATCTGCCCTGACAGCCTGGAAGATGAATAATAAAGTATATAATATACATACACTTCCCAGGCTTGTGTCAGGTTTACCACGCTAGCTAATCACTTGTGAATGATTAACTGTAGTAAATTTCCCTGACAGCCCGGGAATTGAATGACATAATATACATACAAAACATGTTTATTGAATTTTGAAAAATATTTACTTTTGAAACGGTGGGGGATGGCCACTCCCCCACACTAGGGTGGTAGAAAGTAGAAAGAAGTCAGAAATATGGGTGAAAACCCATATATGCTGCTAATTTTTGTTCACCGAGTCACTAGCTTGACTCGATCCCCGAATTCATTGGTCCATGGGGAAAGTTTGGAGATCCGGGACAACCATGGGTGGTGTGTCCTCTCCAAAATAATGTTTCAATCTGTGACCATTCACTTTGAAGTTGGGACCTTCGGGTTGAGATAACTCAACAGTCCCGTATGGGTAAACTTTAGCAATGGTGAATGGTCCGGTCCATCGGGTTTTTAATTTCCCCGAGAAGATCTTTAATCTTGAATTGAAAAGAAGGACTCTGTCACCGACGTTGAAAACTCGGTTCTTAATCTTAGAGTCGTGAATCTTCTTTGTCTTTTCTTTGTAGATCAAAGAGTTCTCGTAGGCTTGATCACGAAGTTCGTTTAATTCATTGATTTGAACCTTACGGTGATCACCCGCTTTATGAAGGTCGTAGTTAGCATGTTTCAAGGCCCAGTAGGCTTTGTGCTCGAGCTCGATCGGTAAATGACACGCCTTTCCGTATACAAGCTTGTATGGAGTGCACCCGATGGGTGTTTTGTAAGCTGTACGGAAGGCCCAGAGTGCATCATCTAGTTTATCCGACCAGGAAGCACGGTTTTCACCTACTGTCCTCTCAAGAATCCGTTTAATACCACGGTTGGAAACCTCCACCTGCCCACTTGTTTGGGGGTGATATGCGGTGGAAAGACGATGAGTAACACCGTATTTCAGCATGACTTTTGCAAATTGATCATTGCAAAAGTGAGTACCGCGATCACTAATGATGGCACGTGGGGTTCCAAAAAGAGCAAAGAGGGATTTCAAGAATTTCACAACTACTCGGGCATCGTTAGTGGGTAAGGCCTTAGCCTCAACCCATTTTGACAAGTAGTCAATAGCCACGAGTATGTATTTGTTTCCACGAGAAGATGGGAATGGCCCCATAAAGTCAATGCCCCAGACGTCAAAAATTTCACAAACTTGAATAGCATTTTGCGGCATTTCGTTCTTTTGTGAAATATTCCCGTGACGCTGACAAGCATCACAGGCTTTGACTAACTTGTGGGCATCCTTATAGATTGTGGGCCAATAGAAACCGGAATCAAACACCTTTTTGGCGGTGTAGTTAGGACTATGGTGGCCCCCGGTGGGTCCAGCATGGCAAGCCTTGAGAATATCAGTGGCTTCCTGTCCGTATACACATCGCCGGATGACTTGATCGGCGCAGATTTTGAAGAGGAAGGGGTCGTCCCAGAAGTAATGTTTGACGTCTTTAAAAAATTTGTTTTTCTGTTGGGACGTCATCCCCTTCACGATGAAGTTACCCGCACGGTAATTTGCAAAGTCGGCAAACCATGGGGTAGTAGAGTCACCACGAAAAGTAACCGCACTGAGTGTCTCGAGAGGGAATGATTCATTTATTTCTTGTTTCTCGGACACATCTTGATGTGGGTTCTCTAATCGTGAGAGATGATCAGCAGCCAGGTTCTCGGCTCCTTTTTTATCACGAATAATGATATCAAATTCCTGAAGGAGGAGAACCCAACGGAGAAGCCTCGGCTTTGCATCTTGCTTTGCAAATAGGTACTTCAAAGCCGAGTGATCCGTATACACTACGCATTTGGTCAGGATCAAGTATGACCAGAATTTCTCAAAGGCATACACCACAGCTAGGAGTTCTTTTTCAGTGGTGGTGTAATGTCCTTGAGCCTCGGTCATAGTCTTACTTGCGTAGTGTATAGGCTGAAAGTATTTTGCTTTACGTTGCCCCAAGACCGCACCTATGGCAAAATCACTAGCATCGCACATAAGCTCAAAAGGTTGGTCCCAATCGGGGGCAACAAGAATCGGTGCCTCGGTAAGCTTTTTCTTTAATGTTTCAAAAGCTTCGATGCACTCAGGAGAAAAGATGAAAGGAGCATCCTTCTCGAGGAGATGGGTCATAGGCCGAGCAATCTTAGAAAAATCTTGGATAAACCTACGGTAGAAGCCGGCATGACCCAAAAAGCTCCTAACACCTTTTACGGTGGTGGGATGAGGTAATTTGGCAATGACATCGATTTTGGCTTTATCAACCTCAATCCCGTTCTTTGAAAATTTATGGCCGAGGACTATGCCCTCTTTAACCATAAAGTGACTCTTCTCCCAGTTGAGACTCAAATTCGTTTCTTTGCAACGTTTAAGCATTTGTTCCAAGTGGGAGAGACAGGTCTGGAATGAATCCCCGATGACTGAAAAGTCATCCATGAATACCTCCATAGTTTTCCCGATCATGTCGGAAAAAATAGACATCATGCACCTCTGGAACGTGCCTGGTGCATTACATAAGCCGAAAGGCATACGTCTGTAAGCAAAAGTTCCGTAGGGGCATGTGAAGGTAGTCTTCTCTTGATCCTGGGGATCAATGGGGATTTGGAAGTAACCCGAAAAACCATCGAGGAAGCAGTAGTATTCATTCCCCGCAAGCCTTTCAAGCATCTGGTCCATAAAAGGGAGAGGAAAGTGGTCTTTACGGGTGGCTTCATTTAACTTTCGATAGTCAATACAAACACGCCAACCCGTGACCAAACGAGTTGGAATCAACTCGTTATCCTCGTTGGTGACAACGGTAATGCCACCCTTTTTAGGGACACATTGAACTGGGCTAACCCAAGGACTGTCAGATATAGGGTAAATCAATCCCGCATCAAGAAGTTTAAGAACTTCTTGTTTGATAACTTCGTGGATTTTGGGATTTACCCTTCTCTGATGTTGCACAGCTGGCTTAAAGTCATCCTCCATTAAGATTTTATGAGTACAAAAGTTCGGGCTTATGCCCTTAATGTCGGAGAGTTTCCAAGCAATTGCTTGTTTGTTTGACTTAAGAACCTTTAGGAGTGCAGCCTTTTCCTCATCTTTTAAGTCTTTGGCAATAATGACGGGTAATTTATTATCACCCTCCAGAAATGCATATTCTAGATGAGGAGGCAAGTCCTTGAGCTCAACCTCGGGAAAGTCTTCAGTTATTTCAACATTTTTGACTTCCGCTTTATGAAGTATTTGTGGAGATGGAGAGGGTGAAGGATCGTCATTTAACAATCTTTCAAGGAGAAGAATGTCCCCCTCCGGGTCAAGATAGTTTTCATCAACTCTATCGGGAATTGAGCTATCTTGAGCAAGAAAAGCCTCGAGCTCTTCCAAAAGGAAGTCACTTCCCTCAAACGGAGTGAGGGAAGGGGAAGAGTCAGAAATGATCGGGTCAGTAGAAAGACTGCCACTGGATGAGAAACCGAGGACCTCTTGAGAATACTCCTCAGACGCAACATCGATGATGTCAATTCGGTTAACCGTTTCTGCGTCATAGTTGGAGGAGTATCTTGAAGTCTGATCAAGATTGAATGTGATGGCTTCGCCACCAACACGTAGAGTGATTTCTTCTTCGAATACATCGATTAAAGCACGACCCGTTCTTAAGAATCCCCTCCCGAGAATGAGAGGGACTCGTGGGTCAGCATCGAAATCAACAATCACGAAATCTGCCGGAAAATGGAACTTTCCTACTTTCACGAAGATATCTTCGGCAATGCCGAGAGGACGGGATATAGTACGGTCTGCAAGCTCGAGTGTCATGCAGGTCGGAGTGAGAGCAGGAAGTGAGAGTCTTTTCCAGACTGTGTAAGGCATCAGGTTAATGCTTGCGCCAAGATCGGCCAAGGCAAAGCATTCAACCATCCCCGGGAAAATACAAGGAATGAGAAATTTCCCGGGATCCCCAAGCTTCTCGGGAAGCTTTTTCAAGAGCACTGCTGAGCAATGTTCATTAAGAGGAGTTTTTGCCATCTCACAAAGTTTTTCTTTGTTGCTTATCAGATTTTTGATTGTCGAAGCAAACTTAGGCATGAGAAGAAGAGCGTCCGCGAAGCTAATATCAAAGTGTAATTCTTGGAAAATTTGATAAAATTTTTCCATCTGATGGTTAGCTTTTTCGCGGTTCTTTTGTTCACTCAATCGTGAAGGATATGGAATTGATGGCTTAGGATCATTCTTTGGGATTTCATCAGAACTCACAGGGGGATCAAATACAACTTTCGGCTTACGAGCCGGGACCGGGACAACTTGAGGGTGGACGTTGTTGATACCTCCGTTATTAGTAGGAAGTACCTTGTCCGTAGTGACCTCAGGTTCACGTTCCGCTACCTTAGGAGGAGAAGAAGAGGTAGAAGGAATCGAGGGTCCATTGTAAGATGTCCCACTTCGGGTAGTGATCGCTTTGACATCGCCCCTCGGGTTAGCGATCGTGTTGCTCGGTAATGTACCCGGGCCAGAGGGTCGATCATTTAAAGACTTCTGAAGTTCAGAGATAGTCTTGATCAATAACCGATTTGTTTCCTCTTGTGCTTTCATGAATTGTTTAATCTCAGCATCGGAGGAAGACGGGGGTGGAACAACGTTTTGATTTTGAACAGGGGGATTTTGAACACGGTTGTTTTGAAAATTCCCTTGATTTTGATTGTTGTTACCCTGAAAAGTGTTTCTCTGATTGAAATTACCCTGATTGTAATTCCCTTGATTCTGGTTTCTTTGAAAACCTTGGTTTTGATTGCCATTTTGAAAATTATTTTGATTAAACTGGCCTTGATTTTGGTTCGGGTTTTGGAAATTTGAGTTTTGACCTTGGTTAAAATTCTGATTCGCGTTACGGTTTTGATTTTGGTTAAAACTGGGAGGTCCGAGAAAATTGTTGGAACGATAGCTTAAGAGATTACGGTCCCCTTGCGGTTGGTAAGAATTACCCCCCGTATTGTAGGAACCATGAGCAGCATATACGTTCTCTGGAGGAAAGTCAGCAGTAGCTGGACACTCGGAATACAGATGAGGGCCCCCACAAGTTTCACAACTTCGGGCCACGGCTTTCACTTGTTGATTTTGAACCTGATGTTGTATCGTTTGGTTCATTCTCAACACAGCCGTAGAAATATCATCCATCTTTTTGGTAAGAGCTATTATTTCAGGAGATGATGATGAGGGAGTAACTGAATGACATGACGCATCCCTCTCCGCAGAGGAATCCCAAAAGTTATGATGGGCAGTCATGTTCTCGATTAAGTCATAGCACTCCTCGGGACGCCTTTTCATAAAGGTCCCACCAGCAGCAACATTGAGAATGTCTCGGTGCCTCAATGTCAGACCATTATAGAAGGTGTCTATGATGGTAACTTGCAACATATTGTGGTTAGGGCACCGATCAATAGCTAGCTTATAACGCTCCCAAGCCTCAAAAAGAGACTCATCGGGACGTTGCCGGAAGTTGCTGATATCATTTCGTAACTTGGTAACCATGGATGGTGGAAAATATTTTGCTAAAAACTTGGTTACCATTTCATCAAAGGTTCGAATAGAATTCCTTGGGAGTCGGTCAAACCATGCAGTGGCATGATGAGTGAGAGAATAGGGGAAGAGGTACAGCCGAAGGGCATCATCGGTGACACCATGCTGTTTCATGCTTTGGGTGACCGTAAGATATTTGTCAAGATGCTTGTTAGCATCGTCACCCGGTAATCCGTGAAATTGACACGAATTCTGGACTTGTTGGATCATGTGGTGCTTGAGGCCAAAGTCCGCAGCCCCAATAGTGATTGGTGCAATAGGCCCACCCCGCCCTTGCATGGTAGGCTGGCACAGCTCCTCCATCGTTCGGAGATCGGGAACTGGCTCATCCCTGGGAGGGTCAGGGGGTGGTAAAGGTGGTGGTGGCCCAGCGGCCATTTCGGTCTTTGATTCTTGTGTGTCAGAACGTAGCTCGTGTACGTTTTTCTGATGTTTACGTTTTGTTTGTGACCGAGTGCGCATGCACTAAAAACAATTTTTCAAAACAAGATCGAGGCAAAACCACAGTGAACTTAAACCAGCAATCACAAGTGAATGGCTTCTTTGAAAAAGGTACACCACTCACAGGGATATAAAGGCAAGTTTTAATCTTAAGTTTGGGAACTTATTATGGGTTTATTAATTGATTTGAAAAAAATTGTTTTAGGCTTATGGGTGTGTGTGCAGAAAACTTGGGAAATATTTTTGGAACTGATTCGTTAACCGAAATCGTCCCTTTAAGATTACTCGCAGGCTGGCGGGAGGAAGTAAATAGGTTTCCTCTTCAGTTCGCAATTTAATGTCAGAACTTACCTTAAACCAACTGTTTCAGGTTGTAATCTTAAAGAACACGAAGTAATTTAACTTCACAGTTTGTTTTTGATTGTTTTTAATTTTTTTGGTGTTTCTCAACACTTCAGGAGAAGTGTTTATGAACGTTTTTTGATATGATTGAGTTTTTACAAAAACTTTTTACAGGGAGGGTTTTGAAAACCACTAACCTTAAAACGATTTTATAAAACACGCAACAACCTCCCCGGCAGCGGCGCCAAATTTTGATTGAGCCTGAGCAGTCAGATTATTATTGACCAAGGTCAACAAGTCAAAGACAGCCTAGAATCAATACTCCGGTGATAGTATAGTGTTTTCCCGGGTCGTTAAAGTCCCAGCGAGATTGAAATGGTGCTTTTGGAATCGTTTTTGAGAAAGTGGCACTGAGGACAGTAGCCAGATGATGTGGGAATGATAATGCTACTGTTATGATGGTATTTGTACACAGATATAATATTCACAAAAATTAGATAACAGATATATGCACGTATTCACAATTAAGATCACGTATCGGACTGGAAAAGTGGGTTTTTTGGTAATTATCAAACTACAGGGGGTGTTTTTGACACTTTTCAAAACTTAAAATTAAAATTGAAAAAGAAATTATAAAAGTGATTAAAATAATATTACACTATTATTTAATTAATTAAACTATTTAAAATCTAAATTAAAATCTAATTTAAATAAACTAAAAATGACAAATGATTTAAATTAAACTAAAAATTAACAAAAATATTTTCTAAACCTAAATTAGAACTTGAAGAAAGTATAAAAAATTAAAAATAATATTTTTGTCTTTTTGTGGTTTTGTTATTAATTAAAAACTATTTAACTTAATTAAACTAATTAAACTACTTTTAATTTATATTAATACTAAATTAACTTAGAAAATTACAAGAAAATTTATAAAATTACTTGACCATTACAGGAATCCTAAAAAATTATAAAAACTCTAAAAATTAAGTTTTAAGATTAAACTAATAATTATTTACCTTTTAATTAACTTAAGTCTATTTTAAACAAATAAAATAAGAAAAATATAAAATGAATAGTAGAATCTCAAAATATATTTTCTAAAAACTTATTATACTATATTAGAACTAGGAAAATTATAAAAACTAGATTTAACCTTATAAAAACTAATTAAGCTATTTAATACTTGATATTAATTAATAATAAAGTAAATTAAAATTAAATCTAATTAACACTAAATGACAAAATAAAAATCTGAAAAAATTATCAAAATTACTTTACTATATAAGGTATTTAATAAAAATATAGAGACACTAGTGACTAAATTAAAATATAAAAATGAAAATTAAAATTAACTTGAATTAAATAGAAACTATCACTTTTTTAAACTTGGATTTTTTTGGATTTTTCTTTTACAGAACTACTTAACACCTTAAAATAACAAACTTTAATGAAAACACTTTTTAAAATTAGCTTATAAATAAGCTGTGACACCCCCTTGTCTTAAACAGTTGACTTTGGTTGACTGTTTGGTCAATCTGGGTCAAATGGCCTTGGGTGGGGTCCACAATGGTGAAAACAGATGCAAACAGGTTTAACAAACTCAAATAAGCTAGGAATAACAAACAATAAGCACAAATAAGCTGAATAAACTGAAATAAGCACTTAGCAATATCAAACTGAACCAGGTTTGGGGACAAACTTTAAGGCTTAAACTAGGTGGGGTCCACAATGACTCAGGTCAAACAAGTGGTCAAACCTGAGACTCTGGTAGGAGGGGGGATGTGAAAACCTATCTATGGGGTCTGGGGTCCACTGAGGTGGTCACAAAACACCACCAAAGTGATGGTGGTGACTGGGTGACTGGGTGAGCAGGGCACAACCTTGCCCTGCAGGTTACTTTGATGGTCTGTGGGGCCCAGGTTAATTTTTCTAAAAATGGAATGAAGGTATATTCTCAAAGATGAGCTGGTAGAAAACTAAACCTCCAAATCTCACAATCCCAAATAAATCACAAAATTCAGAAATGAACAAGCAAGTTTGATGAAAACTGAGAACAAGTATTTTTGACTTTTGACAAGAACACTCAAACTTTGACTTTGGTGAGATTCCAATGACTCCTACTGATCCAATGTGATGTATTAAGATACACTTGAACTTAATCACTCTATATTAACTACTTAATAAGCTAATGATGTGGTTTTTGGCACTAAAAACTCTCACAGTTAACTGTGAGAGGGTAATTTTTGAGTTTTTGACTTTGAACCAAAATGACAACTGATTTAAGACTTTGAAACCAACAAATAGGACTATTAAATGTTTTATATGCTTTTGTTATCTTCTGAGAACATCAACAACACACCCAACCAACTGATCCAAACACCCCTATTGTTTGACTGATTTGATTTTTTCAAGACAAATGGTCACTTAAGGGGTACAAACTTAATTCCAAATTACAAATTATGATTATTGTGACTGGTTTTAAGCACTTAAGATCCAGATTATCATATTACTCATACAAACTTAACACAAAAACTAATGAGACAGTTAAACTTATAATATTGAGTAACTAACTATTTTAAACAACAAGCTGTAATTTTTAAGCTAAAAATTATCTAAACAAGACTTAAATAACACAAACAAACAGAAATTAACAAATACAAGCACACAATCAATCAGAAGCTAAACTAGGAAATTTTAATTGAGAATTCAAATGAGCAAATCCTTACCAGGTTACCCTCAGCATGAACAGAGGGTTTTCCTATGATGCCTATCTCTAGATAGGCTATATCCAGCTCCAAACTTGCTCACCATTCCATCTTCAAACCTGAAAACTCAAATCAAACCAAACAGTTGACCATAGTTGACTTTTCTTGTATTCTTAGTTTCTTTCTAATAGAACTGGTTTTAAGAGTCTCTAAAGCTTGAACAAGCTTAATGGAACTTATATGAGCCTAAATTTTAGTCCATAATGACCATTATAAGTACTGTAGCAACTCAGATTGAAACCCAGAATGCAAAATCAAAATGCAAATTGAAAGCTTGAATTTTATAACTTCAAAAGACTTCTGATACATAAATTAAGACATTACAACACTTGAATTAAAAAGGATTAAACTACTTTGCTTGATAATTTAAATTCGATACAATGAAACTAAAATTAAACTACTACTCTTTTCTTCTTGCACTCTCCTCCTTTTATAGCTGAAAATTAGGGTTCCCCCCATCATTCTGAGCAAAACCCACCATCCTCTGATCATTTTGGTCCAATGAGAAGCTCACACGTGGATTTGGCGCCAAAACTTGTTTCTTCAAATTGTCTCTGACAACGTGTATTTGAGGAGGAGCATTAATTGTGGAGGTGAGGGGTAGGTGTAGGGGGGTGGGATGGTGATGATTGAGGTGCAAGTGGGGGTGGTGGTAGCAAAACCAGGCGGTTTTGGGGTCTGAGTGGTGGTGGTGGTTTGGGAGGGAAAAGGGGATACGGGGTGGTTTTGTTGACCGAGGTCAAACATGGGGGTTGGACCGGGCTTAGGGTGTGGACTGTTTGTTATTTGGGCCCAAAGAATGGACTAGGCTAGGATTGTTTTGGTTTTGGTTAATATTGGATCCGGTTTTGGTTTTTTAGTAGGAATTAATCACAAGGACCTAAAATGTAATTATGGGAAAGTTAAGGGTTGGGTTTTGGCATTTTCTAATTTTTGTTTCCAAGGGTATAACATGCCAAGGATGAATAGTGTGAGGTTTTATTTTAAATTTTCCACTTTTAAAAACCCCAGGGACTAATTCTGCCAAACCTTGTAATTCCAGGGACCAATCATGAAACTTTTCCCAAAATTCACATAAGGACCAAACCAGCATTTAAACATTAGCACAAGGACCACAAGTATTATTTTAAACCTCAGGGACCAAATCTGCCAATTTCACAAACTCCAGGGACCTGTTTTGCCAATTTTGGATTTTGAGGGGTAAAAGTGTAATTTTCTCAAACTATCACCCAAGGACTTATTTTGATAAATTTTGACTTTTCTTTCATTTTAAACTTCCAGGGACTAGTTTTGCAAATTTATGAAACTTGAGGGACTGAAACTGCCAATTATGCAAACTTTGTACGTTTTTCATTTGTTTTTGCATATTTTGTGTTTGAAACATATAAAACACACCTCTAAGATATTTTAAGTCTTTTGATACATATTTGGGTGTTTTTGTATGTTTTGGCAGCTCAGATTGGTATAAAATGATGAGTATTTACACACTCATCAATCATCCACTAAGAACAACAATATCAAGACACATGAGAATTTTTTGAAACTTAAAATTTGCATAAACTGAGATGGAGGTTTACAGTGTTATTGAATACTTAAAACAGCTTGATTACAATATAAAAACACATAACAAAGTACCTTAGAACTTAATACAATACTGGAACATGAGAATTTAAAAATTTGACATACATTAATTAAAATTAAAACTAGATATATGTTCCACACTGCTTTTCTTCTCTATATAGATGACCATCTGTGTTCCTTGCATACTTCTTACACTTTCCCACTTCTCAATTTAGCCATTGGATCAGTCAAACACATCTTGGCCGTTTAAACTGTTTTGGCGCCAAATTCCACAAAGGTTGCTTGAGGCAGAGATTTTGTAATTAAAGAACTTTGGAATGATGTATGAGGTGTAGGGAGACAATTGAGATATTTTTTTGGCAAGTTGGGGCTTAGGATGGAAAACAGAGGATTGGAACTGGTTTGGAGGGAATTTTGGGTGAGAAGTGCATTTATTGTGGATGGGATAGGTGTAGGGTGGTGGAAGGGAGTTGGTGGTGAGTTGTATTGGTGAGGTGGAGGTGCAAGGTGGTTGAAACCACCCTGGTTTCAGGTTTGGGGGCGTTTGTGAGGACGATGAACAGTAATAGTGGTATATGGGCGGGGGTTGACTTGTTTTGACCGGTTTTAAATATTTAAAGGGTGTGTGGGCCGGGTATTGTAACTGGGCTGGGTGTTGGATTTGTGTTTTGGGTGGGCTAATATTTAAAGGGATTGGTTTGTTTGTTTATTTTAAACCCAAGGACTAATTATGTAATTTGCAGAATTTTGAGGGGCTGTTTTTGTAAATTTACCAAAGTTGTCACAAGGGTTTAACATGCCAAGTTTCAATACCCCAAGGTCCGTTAATGATAATTTTTCCATTTTTTATATCCGGGGACCTTTTCTGCCAATCTTTCAAACTCCAGGGACCTTATTGTAATTTTCTGATTTTTGAAGGGTTTAATTTGTAACTTCTCAAAAGTTATCATAAGGACCAATTTTGTCATTTTAGAATAGTATAAGGTTTATTTTTATTATTTTCTTATTTTTAAAACCTTAGGGACTATTTATGACACTTTCCAAAGTTGAGGGACCAAAGTTGTAAATATGTGATTTTAAACTTTAAAGGACTATTTCTTACAACTTATGAATCCCAAGGACCATTTATGACATTTGTACAAGTTTTGATTTACCAGGGACTAGTTTTGCCAATTTTTCAAAGTTCAGGGACTGAAACTGTAAATTATGTGAAATGTTTTGTTTTTTTTATCAGTTTTCAATCCTTATGCATAAAAACACAATCCAGGGATAATTTTATGTATTTCAAGGCATTCCTGTGTGTTTTCATATGTTTTTGCAGTTTAAATGTAACAGAAATGATGAGTATTTACACACTCATCAATCCCCCACACTAAACTATTGCTAGTCCCTAGCAATCTATTTGAGAAAAAATTAATGGATTTTTACTCTTTACCAAAGGCCATCACTTCTGGAGTAGCCAGGTGTAAGAACTGTGGCACACCTGATAACCGTGTGATTTTTAGCAAACCACCAGCTGTCAACGGATTTGATTTGTCTTTACCAGAAGCCGTTTGCTTCTGAACTAGCCAACTCTTGATGGAATAGTCAACATCTTGGTGAGCTGATTACCAATTATGGTTTTTCCACGGCCTTTACCACAAGCCATAATCTTGCGGGCTAGCCAACTCATTAGCTTTTTAGGATAATGGGGAGTTGAGGAACCATACAATTTTGGGCAAATTGCAAGCCATCAACGGTTTTGAGATGTCTTTACCAAGAGCCGTTTGCTCCTGGACTAGCCAATCCTGTTGTGGGTTAGACATGGAGGATTGATACCATTTATTGCATTTCTAAGTGTGAAAATACTTTAAATTTTGATCAAATGAGGGTGCTTGATGGAACATGTGTTTGAATTCGTGAGAATCCCCCCCCCCCCCCACACTTAGAAATGAATATTGCCCTCAATATTCAAAACACCGGGTGTTAAACCGATATTTAGAACGTAAGAAGGAAATATTAATAACCTTTATTTTAGGCTATTTACATACAAACTCACTTTTTTTCTTTTGTTTTAAACTTTTTTTTTTTTTTTTTCAAAGATATATACATATATACAACATGTGGGGCATCTCCCCCACACTAGGTGGTAGAAAAGAGAAATAAATCAGAAATATGAGTGAAAACCCATATTGCTATGCTTTTGATTACCGAGTCACTAGCTTGACTCGACCTCGAATTGATTTGTCCATGAGGTAGCTTGTTTTTGATTCCCGAGTCACTAGCTTGACTCGACCCCGAATTTAATTGTCCTTGGGGAAAGTTTGGAGATCCGGGACAACCATGTTTGGGATGTCCTCTCCAAAGTAGTGTTTCACACGATGGCCATTTACTTTAAAACATGGACCGTCATTTTGAGATAACTCAACGGTACCATATGGATAAACCTTAGTGATAGTAAATGGACCAGTCCAACGGGTTTTTAATTTACCCGAGAAGATCTTTAATCTAGAGTTAAAGAGAAGTACTCGATCACCAACGTTAAAAACGCGGTTCTTTATTTTTGAGTCATGTATTCTCTTTGTTTTTTCTTTATAGATTAAAGAGTTCTCGTAAGCCTGATCACGTAGTTCATTTAATTCATTCATTTGAACTTTTCTGTGATCACCCGCAGTTTTGAGGTCAAAGTTGGCATGTTTCAAAGCCCAGTAGGCTTTGTGCTCAAGTTCCATCGGTAGATGACATGTCTTTCCGTACACAAGCTTGTAAGGTGTACACCCAATGGGTGTTTTATAAGCTGTACGAAAGGCCCATAGTGCGTCATCTAATTTATCCGACCAGGCAGCACGGTTTTCACCAACAGTCCTCTCAAGTATCCTTTTGATACCATGATTTGAAACCTCAACTTGCCCACTTGTTTGTGGGTGATACGCGGTAGAAAGACGGTGGGTTACACCATACTTTTGCATGACTTTATCAAATTTGTCATTGCAGAAATGCGTACCACGATCACTTATAATAGCACGTGGGGTTCCAAAACGGGCAAAAAGAGATTTCAGGAATTTCACTACAACTCGGGCATCATTCGTGTGTAAAGCTTTTGCTTCAACCCACTTTGATAAATAATCAACTGCCACAAGTATGTACTTGTTTCCTCTGGATGATGGAAATGGTCCCATAAAGTCAATGCCCCAGATATCAAATATTTCACATACTTGAATAGCATTTTGTGGCATCTCATTTCTTTGTGAAATGTTTCCATGACGCTGACAAGCGTCACAGGTTTTAATGAGAACCTGGGCATCTTTATAAATTGTGGGCCAGAAGAATCCGGAATCAAACACCTTTTTGGCGGTGTAATTAGGACTATGATGTCCCCTAGTGGGTCCAGCATGGCAAGCCTTAAGAATTTCAGTGGCTTCCTGTCCATATACACACCGTCGGATAACTTGATCCGCACAGATTTTAAATAAGTAGGGGTCATCCCAGAAGTAATGTTTAACATCCTTAAAGAATTTATTCTTCTGTTGGGTTGACATCCCTTTCACAACAAAGTTACCCGCATGATAGTTTGCGAAGTCGGCAAACCATGGGGTAGTAGAATCTCCGCGAAAAGTAACCGCATTAAGTGTTTCAAGAGGAAATGTTTCATTTATTTCCTTTTTCTCATACACATTTTGATGAGGGTTCTCTAATCGGGACAAATGATCAGCAGCCAGGTTCTCAGCTCCTTTTTTTATCAGGAATAATGATATCAAATTCCTGGAGGAGGAGAACCCAACGGAGCAATCTCGGCTTTGCATCTTGTTTTACAAATAGATATTTAAGAGCCGAGTGATCCGTATACACTACGCTTTTAGTCAAGATTAAATATGTCCGAAATTTCTCAAAGGCATACACCACGGCTAATAATTCTTTTTCTGTAGTGGTGTAATGTGTTTGAGCTTCGTTCATAGTTTTGCTTGCGTAGTGGATAGGCTGAAAGTGTTTCGTTTTGCATTGCCCCAAGACTGCACCGATAGCAAAATCACTTGCATCGCACATAAGCTCGAAGGGTAAATCCCAGTCGGGGGCAATAAGAATGGGTGCCTCAGTAAGCTTTTTCTTTAATGTTTCAAAAGCTTCGATGCACTCTGGTGAGAAGATAAAAGGAGTATCCTTTTCAAGGAGATGAGTCATAGGCCGTGAGATTTTAGAAAAATCTTGTATAAATCGACGATAGAAACCGGCATGACCCAAGAAACTCCTAATACCTTTGACGGTAGTAGGGTGAGGCAGTTTTGCAATGATATCAACCTTAGCTCTGTCAACCTCAATACCATTCTTGGAAATCTTATGGCCGAGGACAATGCCCTCTTTGACCATAAAGTGACTCTTTTCCCAATTTAGACATAGATTGGTGTCTTTACACCTTTTCAACATTGTTTTTAAATTGGTGAGACATGTTTGGACTGAATCCCCAATGACCGAAAAGTCATCCATAAAGACCTCCATAGTTTTACCGATCATGTCGGTAAATATAGCCATCATGCACCTCTGGAACGTACCTGGAGCATTACATAAGCCAAAAGGCATACGTTTATAAGCAAAGGTTCCATAAGGGCATGTAAAGGTAGTCTTTTCTTGATCTGATGGATCAATGGGGATTTGGAAGTATCCTGAGAAACCATCAAGGAAACAATAGTACTCGTTCCCTGCTAATCTCTCAAGCATTTGGTCCATAAAGGGCAGCGGAAAGTGGTCTTTGCGGGTGGCGTCATTTAACTTACGATAGTCAATGCAAACACGCCATCCGGTAACCAGCCGAGTTGGAATCAACTCATTTTCCTCATTAGTGACAACCGTAATGCCACCCTTTTTTGGGACGCAATGAATGGGACTAACCCATGGACTGTCAGAGATAGGGTAAATCAATCCTGCATCAAGAAGTTTAAGAACCTCTTGTTTAATCACATCATGGATTTTTGGATTCACCCTTCTTTGATGTTGCACTGCAGGCTTGAAGTCATCCTCCATCAAGATTTTGTGTGTACAAAAATCTGGGTTAATACCCTTAATATCGGAGAGTTTCCAAGCAATTGCTTGCTTGTTTGACTTCAAGACCTTTATGAGAGCACTCTTCTCCTCAACACTTAAACCTTTAGCAATAATGACGGGTAATTTATCATCACCCTCCAAGAATGCGTATTCAAGATGAGGAGGTAAGTCCTTGAGTTCGACCTCAGGAAAATCATCAGTTTCCTCAACATATTTGATTTCCTGATTATGAAGTTGTACGGGAGGGAGTGGAGGTGAATTGTCTTGGTTTAGCAATCTCTCAAGGAGAAGAATATCTCCCTCCAGATCAATCTCAGTGTTATCAATTCCTGATGGAACTGAATCACTTTTGAGAAAAGCCTCGACCTCTTCTAAAAGGAAATCACTTCCCTCAAACGGAGTGAGAGAAGGGGAAGAGTCGGAAATGATAGGTTTAGATGATGGAGTGGCATCCCCACTCACAGAATTATGAGAATAACCAAGAAACTCTTGAGAGTACTCCTCCGAAGCAATGTCTATGATATCTATTTGATTAACTGCTTCAGAATCATAATTGGAGGAGTACCTCGAGGTTTGATCGAGGTTAAATGTAACAGCTTCATTACCCACACGAAGAGTGATTTCTTGCTCAAATACATCGATAAGAGCACGTCCCGTTCTAAGGAAACCCCTCCCAACAATGAGAGGGACCCTTTGATCGGCATCGAAATCAACCACTACAAAGTCAGCGGGGAGATGAAATTCTCCTACCTTCACAAACACGTCCTCGGCAATGCCGAGAGGACGAGATATCGATCGGTCTGCAAGCTCTAAAGTCATGCAGGTAGGAGTAAGATCAGGAAGAGAAAGTTTCTTCCAAACTGAGTACGGCATTAGGGTGATACTTGCACCAAGATCGGCCAAGGCATAGCAATCAACCATTCCCGGAAATACACATGGTATTAGAAATTTTCCAGGATCTCCCAGCTTCTCGGGAAGCTTCTTTAAAAGAACTGCTGAGCAGTTCTCATTCAAGGGAGTCTTTGCCATTTCAAACAGTTTCTCCTTGTTGCTTAACAAGTGTTTGATTGTCGATGCAAATTTGGGCATCAGAATAATAGCATCCGCAAAGCTAATGTCAAAATGCAAATCTTGGAAGATTTGAAAGAATTTATCCATCTGGTGACTAGCTTTTTCACGGAGTTTTTGTTCACTCAAGTGTGAGGGGTAAGGAATAGAGGAGGTAGAAGGTTTGGACTGAGGTATTTCAACTGGAATATCATTTGGTTCAAAAACAACTCTAGGTTTTGGTTTGGGTTTCGGGACAACATGAGGTGGGACGTCTTGGGTACCTCCCTTATGAGTAGGAAGTACTTCGTCCTTATTTACCTCGACGTTATTTTCCACTACCTTGGGAGAAGAAGAAGAAGGGGTAGTGGGAACAGTATGTCCATCATATGAAACTCCGCTCCTGGTCGTGATCGCCTTTGCATCGCCCCTCGGGTTTGCGATCGTGTTGCTCGGAAGTTTTCCAGAGCCCGAGGGTTGTTCATTTAAAGATTTCTTAATTTCAGAAATCTGGCTGACCAACAACCTGTTTGTCTCTTCTTGAGTTTTCATGAACTGCTTTAACAACTCATCGGATGATGGTTGTGGAGCTGGGAGAATGGCTTGT
This sequence comes from Artemisia argyi, assembly GCA_030686995.1. NCBI lineage: Eukaryota > Viridiplantae > Streptophyta > Magnoliopsida > Asterales > Asteraceae > Artemisia > Artemisia argyi. Next base: position 126,222,723 of record CM060693.1, on the reverse strand, counting down.
GTTTGGTTAGGGAAATTTTGGACACGGTTATTTTGATTATAACCTTGTTGTGGCTGAAAATTCCCTTGATTTGGATTACCATTTCCCTGAAAATGATTTCCGGGGTTGAAATTGTTTCTGTTAAAGTTTCCTTGATTGTGGAAACCTTGATTCTGTCCAGGATGGAAATTCCCTTGGTTTTGATAACCTTGGTTCATTCGTGGTTGGTTTTGGTTTCTGTTTTGCAAATTTGGGTTTTGATTAAACCCGGGTGGTCCCATATGTGTGTTAGCACGGTAACTTGGTTCCATTTGAGGACGGTATTGATTACCTCCCTGATTTGTAGTACCGGCTAGGGCATTGGCTTCAAAAGGACTACCATCGGTGGCAGTACAATTGTAGTAAGCATGTGGGCCACCACAAGTGACACAAACTTCCACTTTTTTAACTTCAGCATGTGAAGGGTTTTGTGTGAAAGTGACTTTTTTCTGGTTTGAGATAACCAAAGCTTGAATGGCGTCCGTGAGTTTGTCTATCTTAGCATCGGTGCTAGAAGTACTCACGGGCGATGAAGTAGAAGGACCAGCACTCACTTGGGAGTTATATGGTTTTGTGCGTGTAGTGCGGACTTTGGACTTATTTTCAATGATTTCTAAAGCTTCTTTTGTGGTTTTGCTCAAAAAATTACCTCCCGCGGAGGCATTAAGAGAATCTTGGTCAGATTGACTCACACCATTATAAAACGTGTCAATTTGCATTAATTCAGTGAAACCATGATGAGGACATCGACGAAGCAATTCTTTGAAACGATCCCAAGCGTCACCAAACGATTCATCAAACCTTTGAGTAAATTTGATGATTTCATTTTTAAGACTTGTCGTTCTGGACGGGGGAAAAAATTCGTTTACAAATTTGGTAACTAAATCTTCCCATGAGTGTATTGAACGAGGAGGTTGTTTTCCCAGCCAAATCCGGGCCGCTCCCTCAAGAGAAAATGGGAAAAGAAGAAGTTTGACTGCTTCGGAAGGGACGTTCTTGTATTTGATGGTTGAAGTAATTTTATTAAACCATCGAATATGAGCATGGGGATCATCCCTCTCAAAACCATAAAATTGGCTTGAAGTTACTAGATTTAGTAACCCGGTTTTGAGCTCAAAGTATTCAGCCACGATGGCTGGGACAACAATAGCGTCTCCGTAACCCTCAATGGGTGCTTGGAGAAGCTCATTCATCGGACGGTCTTCCGCCATGATAACTTTCTTAGGTGAAACAGCACGTTCCTCAGATACGGCTGTTGGGGCAGAACGTCTACGGCGTCTTCGAGGAATTCTGACAAGCTCACGTAAAGGGCTTGTTGACCTAGAAGAACGAGTGCGCATGCACTAGAGACGACTCTAAGAATACTTAGAGTGACGAGAAATTACAAATAGAAAATAAAATATGAACAAAAAGATGATATATAACAAAGTGTGAAAATTCAAACTCACAGATATTTCAAAAAGTCGTAATACGCAACACACCTCCCCGGCAGCGGCGCCAAATTTTGATTGGTGCTAAACAGTCAGATAATATCAACCAAGTAATGGTCAACAAGTCAGACAACCTAAACCAATACTCCGGTGAGTTTAGTGTTTCCCCGGATCGTTAGATCCCAACGAGATGTGAAATATGAAATAAAACGACTTTGAGATCAGGTGAATTGAACAGGAAAAGGGTTTAAGTGATTTGTACTTCTGAAATATAAGAGTGAATAGCTTTAATAAGCTATATCAACTAATACGTGAAATCAGATAAGTACAAGTGAAAAAGGGACTGAAAACGTAAACGTTTATTAATTAAACGTAAACAAAAACAAATTTAACTTATAGTAGGATTTTATAAGCCTTAGGGGCTTAAATGCAAATTAAATAAATTTAAAATATTTATTTATTAATTAAAAAATATTTAATTAGTTATTTATATTTAATAACTATTATTAATTATTTAACAATTAACTATTAATTATAAAAATGTAAAATAAGTCTAGAAAATTAAAATTAAAATTTATAAAAATCTAAAATATTATAAAACTTATTTTAAAACTAAAATTATATTTTTCACACTATTTATCTATTTATTATTAATTATTTATTATTTATTTATTATTTAACTAATTATATTGATTAACTTATTTATAATTACTAAAAAGACTTAAATAATTATGAAAATTTTTATATATCTAATTAACCATCATAGGAATCCTAAAAAATTATAAAAAGTTTATATTATGAATTTTTAATCTAATTCACTAATTATTATTCTATTTATTGATTAATATCTAATTAAACTAATTAAATTATGAAAACTAGTAAATGAACAGTATAAATCACAAGAAAATTTCTAAAATTATTTTATGACTTATAAAAGCTAGGAAAAATATAAAATATAGGTGTTACTATGTAAAAATTAATTATGCTATTTAAAACCTATTTATTGATTAATTATTAATAAAACTATTATTAATTATTATACATACTAAATTACAAAATAAAAATCTGAGAAAATTATTAAAAATACTTTAACCTAAAAGGAAATTAATAAAAATATAAAATTACAAATTACTTAATAAAAATCTAAAAATGAAAATTAAAATTAAATTGAATTAAATAGAAACTATCACTTAATTTTATATTTGTTTTTCTTGAATTTTCTTTTACCAACCTATTTTATACCTAAAAATAACTAACTTTTGTGAAAGCAATAATTTTATAAACTATTAATAAGCTGTGTGTAAGCTTATTATTAAGATAGTTGACCAAAGTTTGACTATGACAAGAAATAAGCTCAACTGAGCTTGTGTGGGGTCCACAAGGGTGAAACCTGGCTCACCTAAGATATTTTAACTTAAATAAGCTAAATTTTCTAATATAAGCTCAATGGATAAGCTAAAAAGCTGAAATAAGCAATTGCTTATATGGTGACTGAGACAGAAATAGGACAGATTTCCAAGATGATTTAAGGTGGGTCCCAGTGGTGTACAGGTCAACCAAAGGGTTAAGGGTTCAAGCCTGGTAGGAGGGGGGTTGTAAGAGCCTATTTATGGGGTGTGGGACCCACTGGGATGGTCACAAAACCACCACAAAGTGGGTGGTGTGGGTGAGTCTGCTGGTGTGCAGGGCACACCTTTGCCCTGCAAGTGAGTTTGGGAGTGAGTGGGGCCCAGATAAAAAATCACAAAAATAGAAGCTAGATGGGATTCAAAAGATGAGCTGGTAGAGTGTTAAACCTAAAAAACTCAAAGTTTGAATCCTATTCCTAAATTCTATAAAAATCCCACTATTTTTGGAAAAAACTGAGAAGTGCAATTTTGACTTTTGATAGAACTTTGCTAGTTTGACTTATTTGAGTTTCCAATGAGCTTAACTGATTAAATAAGTTAATATAAGCTATATTTAACATAAATTAAGCTAAACCTACAACTTATAAGCTAATTGTGTGAGTTTGTGGACCAACTGCCATTACAGTTAACAGATAAGCAATCTTTTTATTGATTTTGACTTTTTTATACTATGACCACTAACTTTTATGACTGATTAGTGATACTAGGACCTAAGCAAACATGTCAAGGTAAGATTTGGCCACAAAATACCACAAATGCACAGCTTACACCCTTATGCCAAACAATACCTTATGATGACTGATTTCTAATTTTCACTACAAAATACTAATTAAATCCAAACTATTGGTTACTAACTAATTATTATCCTATTATAAACTTAATTAAACACTAAAATAACAATAATAACAACAGAAATCTAATAATTACTAATATGCTAGATTTGGTAGTTAAGAGTAAATTTTAGTAACTTATGAAAATTAATAAACAAACTATATATTTTATACTAGATACTGATTAATCAATGCAAATTAAATATTCTAGAACAAGATTTAATAGCTAATCAATAATTAAAAAGGAAGTTGTAAAAAATTATAGATTAAGCTTACAATTGGAATCGACTGAGAATCAATGAACCAAGAACCAAGATCAATTTATGTGACTCCCATGAGTCTCTAAACCATAATCCAAAGCTGCTTCCTTTCCCAAATCACCTCTGAATCATATTCCAAACCCAAATATTGTACAGTTGACTTTAGTTGACTGATTTTGTGTTATTGGAATTTTTTTAAGCTACTCTTTATTGTAAGTTACTAAAAGCTTTGGTAAGCTTTATAGGAGCTTATATGAGCTTATTTTGTCTGTATCATCCACTAAGAACAACAATATCAAGACACATGAGAATTTTTTGAAACTTAAAATTTGCATAAACTGAGATGGAGGTTTACAGTGTTATTGAATACTTAAAACAGCTTGATTACAATATAAAAACACATAACAAAGTACCTTAGAACTTAATACAATACTGGAACATGAGAATTTAAAAATTCAACATACATTAATTAAAATTAAAACTAGATATATGTTCCACAATGCTTTTCTTCTCTATATAGATGACCATCTGTGTTCCTTGCATACTTCTCACACTTTCCCACTTCTCAATTTAGCCATTGGATCAGTCAAACACATCTTGGCCGTTTAAACTGTTTTGGCGCCAAATTCCACAAAGGTTGCTTGAGGCAGAGATTTTGTAATTAAAGAACTTTGGAATGATGTATGAGGTGTAGGGAGACAATTGAGATATTTTTTTGGCAAGTTGGGGCTTAGGATGGAAAACAGAGGATTGGAACTGGTTTGGAGGGAATTTTGGGTGAGAAGTGCATTTATTGTGGATGGGATAGGTGTAGGGTGGTGGAAGGGAGTTGGTGGTGAGTTGTATTGGTGAGGTGGAGGTGCAAGGTGGCTGAAACCACCCTGGTTTCAGGTTTGGGGGCGTTTGTGAGGACGATGAACAGTAATAGTGGTATATGGGCGGGGGTTGACTTGTTTTGACCGGTTTTAAATATTTAAAGGGTGTGTGGGCCGGGTATTGTAACTGGGCTGGGTGTTGGATTTGTGTTTTGGGTGGGCTAATATTTAAAGGGATTGGTTTGTTTGTTTATTTTAAACCCAAGGACAAATTATGTAATTTGCAGAATTTTGAGGGGCTGTTTTTGTAAATTTACCAAAGTTGGCACAAGGGTTTAACATGCCAAGTTTCAATACCCCAAGGTCCGTTAATGATAATTTTTCCACTTTTTATATCCGAGGACCTTTTCTGCCAATCTTTCAAACTCCAGGGACCTTATTGTAATTTTCTGATTTTTGAAGGGTTTAATTTGTAACTTCTCAAAAGTTATCATAAGGACCAATTTTGTCATTTTAGAATAGTATAAGGTTTATTTTTATTATTTTCTTATTTTTAAAACCTTAGGGACTATTTATGACACTTTCCAAAGTTGAGGGACCAAAATTGTAAATATGTGATTTTAAACTTTAAAGGACTATTTCTTACAACTTATGAATCCCAAGGACCTTTTATGACATTTGTACAAGTTTTGATTTACCAAGGACTAGTTTTGCCAATTTTTCAAAGTTCAGGGACTGAAACTGTAAATTATGTGAAATGTTTTGTTTTTTTTATCAGTTTTCAATCCTTATGCATAAAAACACAATCCAGGGATAATTTTATGTATTTCAAGGCATTCCTGTGTGTTTTCATATGTTTTTGCAGTTTAAATATAACAGAAATGATGAGTATTTACACACTCATCAACTCGACACTGTTAGAAGTACAGTAATTGTAGCGAGTTAGTGGGCAATATGCTCTCGACCATCTGTGAACACCCGCCTCTATTAGCTTGTGGAACGCCTCGGGCTGAATGGACAGGAGTATTTGCATCTTGCTATCAAATTCGTCAGGTGTATACGCTTTGCATATCCTCCAAAATAGCACCTTTGTTGTGTCCCTTTTTAAAGAAAGATTCATCATTAGATGACGACAGCATATACCATGAAACGCCAATGGGTATTCATTTTGTACAGCTAATCTGATAGAAGGATGCCTATCAGATATGATAACCAAATCCTGTCTATCGGCTATGCATTCTTTAAGGCATGAAAACCACCATGACCAACATTCACCAGTTTCCCCTCTGCATATACCGTAAGCAATAGGCACAATTTGGTTGTTTCCATCCATGCCTACTGCTAACAAATTTGTACCTTTGTAGACACCTTTCAGATGTGCCCCGTCAACTATAAGGAGTGGTCGAAGACAATGTAAGAAAGTTCGTATCTGAATTACAAAATTGAATACACATTAAACACCATTCATGAAAATTATGAAACCAATCTGAATAACAAAAAAAGAATGAAACCAATCATGACAAATAAACAATAATTATAATGACAAAAAAATTATATTTCAGTATTACCAGATATTCCGCCATTATGACACACTACTCAACTACAACAGCCACTACCACAAGACCACCACAACAACGACACAACTCCACCAGCAACAACTACAGCACCACCCCACCAACACCACAAGACCACCAGCAACAACCACACCACCACCACAGACCACCACCAAAACGCCACACCACCACTGCACCAACAACAAATGTTACACCACAACTCCACACCACCAACAATACTGCACCACCACTGAACCACCACTGCACCACCAACAATACTCCACCGGTAACAACCAAACAACACCAAAACTATCACAATGCCAATACACAAAGAGATGGAAGTATTTTTTTTCTAGGTTATGTGTATGAATGTACACGACATGCAACCATATATCCTCCAAATTCACCTCATCCGTCTTCTCCATGCAACTTTTTCAGTCAAATAATCCTTCCCCATGCAAACGCTCCTTCCCCATGCAAATGCTCCTTCCCCATGCACCAATTAATGCATGTCGCGTATGGATATGTACGTGTCGCGTATATATATACGCGACATGCATTATATATATATATATATATATATATATATATATATATATATATATATATATATATATATATATATATATTTGTCCCGAGCCCAGCATGCTGACACCTGTCCTCCCCACATGTCGCGTATCATTTTATGGGGAATCTTGGGGTATTTTGAAAAACGGCTCAAAATTGGGGTACTTTGAGACACACCCCTCCATGCAGGGGTATGTCAGTAATTTTCGCATATTTTTTTGACATTTTCCGGAGATGGACAACAATTTTTTATTATTATTGTTATTATTTTTTTATTTATTTTTTATTTTTTATGGGAGTGGTACGGTGTAAAAGCAAAAAGAAAGAATATATTGTGAAAACGTTAGATCTCCTCTCTATTGGAAATCCACACTTGATTTGTGATATTTTCAGGAGTATTATTATTATATCTCAATATTTAAGTTTACCTTTTTTTTTTTTTTTTTTTTTTTTTTTTTTTTTTTTTTTTTTTTTTTATCCACACTTGATTTGTGATATTTTCAGGAGTATTATTATTATATCTCAATATTTAAGTTTACCTTACTTTTTTTTTTTTTTTTTTTTTTTTTTTTTTTTTTTTTTTTTTGCGAAAAAATAAAGTAATGTAAATGAGTGGGGATGTGTTGATGGAATAACATAGTCAATGGGATCAAAGGTCGAAGACTCGAGGTGGGTTTTTATCTCACAAATATGGTCGGGTCCAAATTTTTTGACCTGGTGCTTTATATATGTATCGAATTCTAGAAATTACAGGCTTACACCAATGCCATCTTATGAGAGGGGATGTACGGTTGTGTCAAAGAACGATACGAGAAAACAGAATGGCGTACCATATCAGAAGTGGCGCCAAATCACCTCGCGCCGTCACCATCACGTGGCGCTTTTTTTTTTTTTTTTTTTTTTTTTTTTTTTTTTTTTTTTTCACTTTAAACCTTCTTGTTATATAAACTTAAAGTTTGTGCTCTTGTTAGTGTTTTTTTTGCACAATTAGTCCTTATTTTGTTTACACCATTCGTCCTTATTTAATTATGTAATGTGTTTCATATTTATGAAATTAAATTTTAGTTAATCTTACTTGTTTTAATTTTAATTCTATATATCTTTAATAAATTATGTAAGTGAAAAAATAAAATAAATAAATTGGAGAACGGTACAAAATGTGGTGTCAAAGGTTTTCTAGTGCCGTTCTATGTTTTGCTGACGTGAAACTACTTATCGACAAAATCTTTAATATATTCTTAGAAATTATATTATTGTTTACCTATCTCTTTCAAACCAAACCAAGATTGCTATAGTACAAGAAATCTGGACAAAGTAATTAATTGAAAGTTTCACGATAAGTAACAAATATTAAAAAGAGGTCAGCCAATTCTGGATATCATGTATTTTTGTCAAGTTACAGTTTCATATGGTTGTGTCTATTAAAAGCTTACTCTGATGATTCCCCCATCCTTGTATGGTGTTGCTGTAGTCTGTCACAACTATTATGGTGTATGTCTTGTTTTGACTTAACTTGTTATGTTCGATGTAACTTGTTGTGTTCAAATTTCCTCTATTTGTGAGGCGTGAAATGAAATATCTGTTAAAAAATAAATAAATAAATAAATCTGGACATTATAAATATACACGGTGGTATATGTTTAAACTATTAAATGAACTAAAATTGCCAAACTTAAATGCAAATTGATATTATTATTATGGGTTTTTTGCTAAAATTGCCAAACTTAAATGTAAATTGATATTATTATTTTTCAAAATATTAGTACTTTAAGTCAAGACTCCATAGCAGAAGTTAGATAAAGCCTTAATGTAATCACACTAGATGCAAATAGTGTATAAATGTAATAAACAACATTAGATGGAAAGAAGAGACACGATTTGTATCATATTTACTAATGCATGAATTTTGTATAAACATTAGGGGTGTTTGCGGGGCGGTTCGGTTCGGTTAGTTAAAAGATTTAAACTATCCGTTGCGGGGCGGGTAATTAATTTTACTACCCGAACCCGAACCATGCTAGGTGGGTAACCGAACACGCGGGTACCCGAAATGAGCGGTTACCCACGGTTCGGGTCACGGTTAACCATTTTAGATGTTTAATGGAGTTTAACCGTATAAACAAAAAAATGTTCTAGAATGTAAAATGTCATTTTAGTAAAATCAAATGATATTTAATAGATAATAGTCATATAAAAGTTATATCGTTAGAATAATTGTATTCAAATATCATACATAATCAATTAACAAAATAATAGTTATTCGACGTTTATAGATTATGATCATATTTATCAACTTTCACTCAGAAATATTTAGAAATGTTTACATTAGGAGCAAAAAAGGTGTTACACAGTAAAATTAGTGTAATATTATAATTAATACTTGTACAATTATTTAAATATTCAGTTAAAAAATCTTCATGTATTAAGAACGGTTCGGTTCGGTTAACCACGGATATAAAAAAATAAAAACCGAAACCAAACCGTGACAAACGGGTTTTTTCGGTTTTGGTTTTTAGGTTTCGGGCTTTTTCAGTTTCGGATTGAGCAGTTCGGCTCGGTTAATCGGTTTCTCGGATTTTTTGAACACCCCTAATAAACATGTCCTGATGTAGACTGTAACTTTTTTATGTATGTATTTCAAGGCCGGTATAACGTCCTTGACCAAAAAAGAAGAAGAAAAGGTTTTTATCAGTAAAATAATTTGCATACTTATGTTGTAACACAATCTATTTGAATAGTCCCAAAAAGCTATACCCACCATTTCTTTCGAATACCATTAGCAAGTTTCGGTAATGCATAGATCTAAGCTCGTCACTCCATTAGTGCCGCATGTCCACAGTAGTGTCTGCCATGTATGAGTGGTTGTCTATCAAGATGGGATAATATACTAAAATAGTCGGGGAGTAAAAAGAAAACAATTAATATTTCTTCCGTCTAATATTATTTTTCACGTTTCTTTTTGAATGAAGACAATGCTTTTGAACCTAACTCAGATTCGTGGCTATTATTTTAACAAGAATAAAATATCAAAGTAAAGAGAGATGGAAAAGACAATTATTTGAAAATCACAACTCAAATTAAAATTAACACGTATACGAGTAAAGTTTAGATCTCGTTTACGTGACATAGAGTTTAAGTATTTTAACTTTCACTATCTATACTACTTATAATGCATGTTGACATTTTCCTCATATTAAATTTTTAAAATTTTCTAAAATAAATTTTTAAGTAAATACAAATTATAAAACACAAATCACAAGTATGTAAAGCATAATAATTTTAAGATCAACAATCTATTAGGCACATACAATTAATACACTAATTAATTCATCCCTTCATCAAAATATACAATAATTTAACCATAATGTACAAGTTAATACTAAGCCAAGTACTTAAAAATAAAGCCATTAGGCTAGGCACAGTGGTCGGTCGACCGGACTGGTCACCACTGCGCTGACCGAGTCGCGGCCACTGCAACCACAAGATCGATGAAGGTCGGACGGCTCCAAAATTCACAAACCAGTCACCCCCTCGACCGATTAATGCATTCCACAAAAGAAGAAAAAAATGTGCCATTACATGTCAAAACAAAAACGAAGATGAAACGAAAGAAGAAAAGAACAATCATCAATTAAGCTAAAACAAACATAAAACTTATTCCATCTATGATCCACGAACAGAAAGTATACAGCGACAATAAAACCCAACATCTATATCTACCTCAGTTCTAACCCCATCTCAAAACCACCATCACGGTCAACACAACATAAAACCTTAGAGAGAGTTTTCATTTGATATTCAAGAAAAGGGTCTGATTTTCTGGGTAAGGATCCAGTGAGAAGAAAACTTGAAATGAGAAGAATGAGAAATAGCTATAACCACATATTTAAGATGCATCGACTTGAATTAGATGCATCTCTATTCATTTATATGCATCCCAATTAGTTTCGAAAGTGATTTTGAAGTGTAAAAGATGTAAAGTAGTACTAGCAATAAATTTAACCCGTAGAGGACGAAAAATACATAGGATTTTTCTAACTTGATGAAATGCATCTAATATACGTATATGCATCTAATGTTAGCTAGAAAATATATTATTGTGCATCTAAAAGATTAAGAATGCATCTAATTCAAATTGATGCATCTCTAATGTGTAGTTATAGCTATTTCTCATCCTTTTCATTTTAAGGTTTCTTCTCATTTGATCCTAAGTCCTGATTTTCTTGCAAACATAGATTGTTGGTTATGTTCGGTTATCAAGATAAGAAAGAAAGGAAGAGTATGTGATGTTTGTGTGGCTGCAAATCATGGTTGCGTATTTTTGTGAGGGAAATTAGGGCAGGAATGAGGTAACTTAGGTTTTGTAAGCGTATTTATAAGTCCTAACATTTGGGTTATATACCGGTTTGGTTTTAACTGGGCTGACCAAATGATATCACAAATTGTTTGATAGTTTTATCATGGGCCTTAATAGATATTGATGATTAAAGTATGTTTAGGCTGAAAATGATTTTAGACTAATTCAAGGTAATTGAGCCGTATATTACTTGTATGGTGTAGTTAATTTTGGGCTAATTTTGATATTTTGTTCATGTGAACATAGCATATTAAAAATGAAAATGTAGGGGATATATATAGTGTAAAAAAGATGGATTTTTTTAAATAAAAATAAAAATATAAATGTCGGTCACCTTAATGTGCCTAAAAGGTCGCATGCAGATCTGAAAATTTAAAGGTGATTGTGGTGAAGGAAAGAGTCAAAATTTTTGTTTGTGGTAACTTCGGTTAACAGAAAATGAAATTATACTACTGCTTTTTTTATTTTTTTTATGGGTCCCAATACCATTTTTCACGATGTATGGGGAGGTTGAGATTTAGACAACCTTACCCTTACCTAAGGTAGAGAGGCTATTTACACTTCTATCTAAGATAAGAATTGACCTCCAGCCTTTTGTAGAGAGTGAGGATCAAACTATTGACTTCTAGGTTAAAAGACAAATGTTTTCAACTGATTCAACCCTAAAACTATTATTATTTATAAATTAATTGTTAAAAAAATATGGCCACACAATATCACATTATCAGAAAATATAGTAATAGGGTATCTGCCGCTGTATCGCGCAGGTACCTTGCTAATACTAAATTTAAAAAGAAAGAAGAAAAAGCCATACTCCAATATCGACATTAAAGTGACAAAAACAATGAAACCTATCCGGATACAACCTTTAACTTATGCCATAGGTAAAAATTGTGGCATAAGTTAATTCAGTATCTTTACTTCTATTTACTTCTATGTTGAGCTGAGTATATTTTAAATGTGCGGAATAATTGATATCATAAAAGTATTAGTGACACGCCTTCTAGAAACGATTGTGAGGATCAAACTATTGACCTCTAGGTTAAAAGACAAAGGTTTTCTAACTGATTCAACCCTAAAACTATTATTATTTGTAAATTAATTGTTAAAAAAATATGGCCACACAATATCACATTATCAGAAAATATAGTAATAGGGTATCTGCCGCTGTATCGCGCAAGTACCTTGCTAATACTAAATTAAAAAAGAAAGAAGAAAAAGCCATACTCCAATATCGACATTAAAGTGACAAAAACAATGAAACCTATCCGGATACAACCTTTAACTTATGCCATAGGTAAAAATTGTGGCATAAGTTAATTCAGTATCTTTACTTCTATTTACTTCTATGTTGAGCTGAGTATATTTTAAATGTGCGGAATAATTGATATCATAAAAGTATTAGTGACACGCCTTCTAGAAACGATTGTGTCACCACATATCATCAACTTTATATATTTATTGATATTTATGTTTAACAAGAAGACTTAAAGTTAAATTTAATTCATTAATTTTATAATAAGTGTATTACATTTATTCTCTTTCATCATTTTTTAAAATGCATAAATCAAATTTTTAAATATAAATTTAAGATTATGTATTAAGCATACAAATCATTTTTCTTTTAAATTTACTATGCTCTTTTATGAGCTATCCTCGACATATTCTTGTTCATATCAACTTTAGTAGACGTGGCAACTCTCGAACGACCCAAAACCAACAAAATAACAAATGAGTTTAAGAGATTTGGTTTGGGTTAGAGATAAACGGACATGGGTTAAAAACAAGTCAACTCGCCTAACTTGTTTGACAAACGGGTTAAGTTTAAAATGTGTTGGTGTTATTGTAAAGCATTTGAAAGCAGTCTTAGAATATTAAGCTTACATGCATACTTATTATGAAATTATGTCTTAAACACCTACAATTAATATAACTAATAAAACACTTTTGCATGAAAAATACAACTAATAAAATAAAGGGTTAAAGACTTAAATTGCCAACGAACTTTTCAAAATTTATAAATACCACCAATTTACGTTTTCTAATACTTTTATCACCAACTAAACTTTTCATTTTTTTACAAATACGACCAATTTTGTCAAAAGTGACCGGCTATAGCATGTTACAAAGTACAAAATACTGCCATGTCAGCCGGTTAACCGGTCATTTTCTAATTTTTATATACAAACATTTCCATGTCACTCCACCTACATGAGATTCAAGTTTGACTATTAAATGTATGTTTAGAGGTATGAGATGGCAAAAATACCCTCATCTTCAACATCATCATCTTCAATTCTTCATGTCACATTCCCCATCATATAAACCCGTCACAACCTTAAACCCACCACTGGTCAAACACACAAATCTTAATATCGCAAGTATCCTATATATTACCAAATAGCTATAGCCTACCTAGGATCAAAAAAAGCCAAACACCACATCTTCTCCTGCAACTATTCCGGCAACCATCATCTTATCTGATGAATATTCCAACAAATATCAAATTTGTACCGTTTTGCATAAAGTATCATCAACTGATTGAATGAACCTATTACTGATATAACTAACATCTATAACAACCAATTCAACATTCGATCAAATTTAGTCACATTTATACCTAGCCTCTACATTTCTGGAAACCTAATTGTTGATCCAAGTTATGCACTTAATCGAATTCCTTAGCTTGCAAGGTATAATTATCTTAGATAAATCTAAAACAACTAAATTAAGAAACTGACTTGAATTATATCAAACACAATGTGGAATTTGTATTTGGTCTTAAGAAGAACTTTGTATTGATTAACAATGAAACAATGAGTATTCAACAAAACACTTCAATATTATTAATAATATGAATACTCCAAAGTATTAGGGTTTACAACCTTTAAGTATATGAAAACCGTATCTATCTCTATGCCTTCGGATCCCCTTTTATAGATTAAGGAGTCCTAGTCGGCTTACAATTACTTGTTACACAAGATAAATATATTTTCTATATTTATCTAATGCATAACTTTCGGTAAAAGATATTCTATAAATAATAACCGACTATAACACTCCTGCAATAGTAACCATGAACTAGCGGTAGTAACTCTATGTCTAGCAGCAATAACTACTTAGTGTATTTTCTTGACAGTTATGAGTAACACCAGCAGTAGTAAAATTCACTAGCAACATGAACATTTGTACCAGCAGTAGAAACATACTTAGAGTATTTTTCCTTTAAGTACTTGAGTAGTTGTAATCTTATGAGCAACAAAATCTCCAAAACCCAACACTAATATTTGCATAAGTTTAATCATTCATTGAGTTCCATAACATTTACACCAATTTATGACATAACAAAGATATCTTAAACTAATCCTAAAATTCGAACCACCATCATCATTTCAAACCCACCACCATACACAATTATCATCGATCTAAAAATTAAGAAACAACCAATGAAAACGACAAAACACATATTAATAACCTGTTTTTAAAATCAAGTTCCAAGAGTCTTGTGGTTTTGGTTTTAAAAGAAAAGAACAAGAACGAAAAATACACCTATATACTGATTGTTTCAAAACTATAATGGTGGTGGTGCATGGTAGATCGGGTGTCGGATCTGGTAGGTGGTAGTTGGTGATGGTTGTAGTGATGGTGATGAGTGGCCGCTATAGAGGTGGTGACTTGCTCATATGTGGTCAACTACGCCAACCATTGCTACCGATGGATAAACGTCTCCAACCATCACCACCACTAGGTTTGAGTTTGTTAAGAATTTGGGGGGTTTTAGATGGTGGGTGTTGTCTATATTGATATTTGAGTTTGTTTATAAAAGGACCAGGTACCCCTAGAAACCCGACCCAACGGGTCTAAATAGGGTAATAAAAAATTACCTTGAAAAAAATTCCACATAGATAAAAAAAGATGAAGTGGAAAATCATATGGATATCTTGGTGGTATTTACAGGTACCAACAAGTTTGGTTGGTGATAAAAGTATTAAAAAGGTAAATTGGTTGTATTTGAAAATTTTAAAAAGTTCGTTGGCAATTTAAATCTTTAACCCTAAAATAAATAGTACAAATGATGAAAGCCACTAACTAATGTGGTAATCATTTATTTAACATAATACAAACCAACAATATGTAATTTTATAATCACTTATTTTAAACAAAGTGTAATGACCCTTTAACTATATTTATATTGTGGAAAACTAGAAGGGGGTTGAATAGTTTACTGCTTTTTAACTTGATTATCTTTTAAAACTTTACGTTTGTTCAAAGATATAGATACAACTTTATATGTTCAATTCATTGAAAAGCTTTACGTGTAAATAAGAATCCTAATCTTCACTTGTTTAGTTCTTTGAAAAGTTTTATGTTTGTTTAGAGATATAAAACACAACTTTACTTGTTTAATTCTTTGGAAAGCATTACGTATGATTAACAATTCTAACTAAAGACAATATGTAATGAGCAAAGATAAAGAAAGAAATGATCAAACCACAACACGATTGTTTATCGTGGTTCGGCTACAAGTCTCTTTTTCCTTGCCCTACATCCACGCCCCGAGTTTCCAACTCGAGAGTTATAAGCACTAATCAACAAGCTCCTTTCCCGGTGGAGAAACCTTTACAACGTCGCTTACACTTTTATCGACACTAAGCTAGATGTCGAGTTCTTTTACACGGGTACAACCACTCTCATCGTCGCTTACAGTTTTACCGACACTAAGCTAGATGTCGAGTTCTTTACCAAGGGTACAACCACTCCCGTTAGTTCTTTTACAATGGTACAACAACTCCCGGCACACTACGTATTTTGAGGCCTAAAATACTAAACAATCACTTCTACATACATGATACAAATGAAGTATAAACTACCAAAGCTTATACATGGCAAAGCTAACAAGACTTGCAACTTTAGAGTTGAAGCTTGTAACTTCTTGAATGATCTTGTGAAGTCCCTAGCTACATATGAGGATCACACAAGTCAAATGTTAGTGAGTTAATTGAGAGAGTATTTGAAAATATGTCCTAAAGTGATGACTCAAAACTAACAAGTGGTTTGGTATTTATAGCAAAACATTCTGCAGGTCTGGCAGATACGGCGGAACCCTCAGATGGGTTCCGCCCGTGTACCCCCGGGTTCCGTCAGGGCTGCAGTTGGTTTTGCAATAAATCTTCCAAACCAAATAAGGTCACATCACATGAATACTAGTCAAACACAAACTTGCACAAGAAAACTTATGGTTAGTCAAACACACTTTCTTTCCATAAATGTATAATAATAAACTTACCATAAATATGATGTGATATTTCTATTTAAAGAAATAAATGTGATGCGACAAGACACTTTCTAATTTAAGAAATAAAAACAATGTTTTGTTTAAAAGGAAATGTAAACCTTAGTTAAACAAGACTTAAACACTTAAAGTGATGATTTACTCTTAGATAAAGTTCATACTTTGTCATTAACAAAACTTAGCAAAGATCGTAAAATATAAATAACGTTTTTAGGTGATATTTGTATTAACAATCTCTCCCTTTTTGTTGATGACAAAACATAAACTTTATTTATAAGTAAGTCACTAGTTTTAGTGTTAAGTCTTATAAAGTTAGTATAAAAACTTGTTTTTGCTTAAGATGATGTGATATGCAAACAAAATTTTTTGAAACAAGTTTATATATAAATTATCCCCCTTTTTGTCGAAACAAAAAGAAGAGTAGCGAAGCGGAAGTATGCACTTGCTCCCCCTTGGACAATACTCCCCCTAAATGGAGTGCCAAGAGAGGAGACATGGATTTTGACCCTACAAAACAGAATGTTAGTTCCCACACAAGACAAGTCATGAAAGCATTTCATGTCTAGAACACAACTAAGAGTTGTGAAGTGGAATAATGCAACACTCATGCTCCCCCTTGAATATTACTCCCCTAAATGGAGTATCAAGGAAAGAAAACATGGATAATGATCCTACAAAAAAGAAAGGTTAGTTTCTAAAACACAAGATATATGTATGCTACCATAGCAAGGTATAATTCACTCATTATACGTAAATGGTCAACAAACAATGCAAACCTTGTACTAGAATGAAATTCATTTAATGTAAAATTTTGACTCTTAAAAGGTCAAAGACAAGAAATTAGGACGACATCATCCTACTTCTTAAAAATAAAGAAAAACTAAAAATAAACTAAGAACATAAAATGCTACAAGGAAATCATCATTTTCCTTAATGAGAAATATTTTCCAAAAACAAGGCTAAGGTTGTTTAAGGATGAAAATGTGTGTTGGATGGTGTAGCGGGTTTTGTTTTGAATGTTGTGGAGGTGAAACGGTTTTGGTTTGTTGGTTTTGATGTTGGTTTTATAAACTTGAGATGGTGTTGGTGCTTTAAACTTGGTTTGTTGGTTTTAATGAGAAACATTTTCCAAAAGAAACGGTTTTGTTTCATTTTGGAGACTCTAAACTTGAGACGATCCAAAATGTGGTTTAGTATAAACCTCATTTTATTGGTTAGAGGTCCATGGATGTCTTTGTAGATAGGGTGAAACAACAATGGTTTTGAGTGGTGATACTCTTGTTGTGGTGGTTGGTTGTGGTCAAAAGACTCATTTTGGTCAAGCAATGACTTTGGTTTTTCATTTGTGAAAGGTGGTGGTTTTGTTGTTTTTGTGGTTGTTGTTGTTGAACAAAATGGTGTAAGCTTGGTTCTCCGGAAGGATTACCATGAAGGTGTTTGTAAATGGGGTGAAACACAAATGATTGTAGGTGTGTATAACCTTGATCATTTGGAAAAATTTAGGGTCTAGCATAACGGTAAGCCAAATTCTCAAGCAATGACGGTGGATGAGGTGCATCATCCAATGACTCATTTGGTTGAAATATTGGTTGTTGTTGGGTTTCCGTTTCGGCAATGGTGTCAAAGAGTGACAATGATGGAGGGCTTGATGGTTTAGGTGATAGGTTTTCAAAAGTTTCCAATAGTGGATTGTAACAATTCGCAATTTCAGGTTAACTTTTATTCCCGAAAATTTCACTATTCACTTTTCACTATTCACTTTTTACTATTCATCTCAGAAATTTTTATTTGATATTCTCGAGTGATAAATCATTTCCATGGCAAATTAAATGTTTGACATTCGTCAGATCATTTTCGTGAAAGTTATTAAGGAATTACACGTTTTAGGGTAAAACGTCATTTAGAAATTCTACGTACAACGAAACTCGACCGCGTTAAGTGACCCCGCATCAGAAAAATGTTTGACACACTCATGATTTATTTGAGAATTAATCGTGACTGAGAAAAATATGACCAAAGACTTCCCGGCAGGTCACCCAAGCCAGTACTATTCTCACATGAGCACGCTTAACCGTATGGGCGATTAACCGTTAGACCACAAAACACGTTTCTAAGACTATTTGAGTTTTCAACTTATTAGAAAAAGTCAACATATTTTTCCCTCCTCCATTGACCAAAAATCATCCCTTGATGTTATAAGTCATTCCTTGATTTTTAGGCTTGCGGTTTTAGGTCTAAAAGACATTTAACACCAACCGACACTAGACTGAGCCCAGCCTAGACATTATAAGTCATTTTAAGTCATTATTATCCTATTAGAAAAGTTACATTTTACTTTTCTCAATTTTACACAACTTTCGTACGTTTTACGTATTACGCGTTTTAGACCCGTGTTTCCAGTTTTTAGCAGGGTTTTAGCACCCGATAGAACCTACCACTCATTTTATATTTTATTATGGACTATATTGACATGTTTGACCATACTTTCAAGTTTCATATTTTTAGGATACCCGGTTTTACGTTTCGTGGCCTAAAAACTTACGGTTAGCAACTTACGGAGTCAAAACTAGCTCTATATCTAGGATAATATCATCCAAGACCAAGTCATCCCTCCTTATCCATTCCAAACCGCCATAGGGGGGGGGGGAGTCACCACACATGTGTCTTGAAATTACAAAAGTGCCCTTAGATCTATACTTAATTACAACTTGGTCACCAAGTTTATGTAGTTTCCTAGTAAGCTTCCTAACCTCCTCAAAACTCATATAAATACCCCCTTGCTCCCCTTGTGAACGCCACAACACACACACACCATCATCTCAACCTTAGCTCATTCTCTTCCAAGTTACAAGCAAGATTCAAGAACAATATCAACACATAGAAACCCTAGTTTAGTCTTGATTCATCAAACACTTCCAAACCTTATATACTTTGGTGATTTCTCTTGAGTTTAGATCCACTCAATTCACCTAGACCTTCATCACAAATCATTCAAGAATACAAGATTAGCAAGGGTGGTTAAATATTGGAAGCATGGCTATGGTTGGAAAGGGTTAGGAAGATTAAGTAGTAATTCTTGGTTTTGATCTTGGTTCTAGTTAGTTTCCTCACAAGTTGTAAGCAAACCCTTATACACTTTCTTGTTCAATATCATTTCATGCTTATTATGTTTCTTTCATGCTATATATGGTCTTTGTATTGTGTTCATGATGTTTAAAAGTGGATAAAACAAGTATTGATATACATATGTTAACTTATGACAAGTAAACAAGCAAACTAGTGATTTTTATGGAAAACCACGACCACAATAGTATAACTATGATATTTGACACTTACTTACTGTTAAAGAGGACTTAACAAGGAAAACATAGCAATTTGAATCACCCAAAATGAGTACCCGAGTCAAAAGATACGACCATAAGAAGTTAGCGACACCAAAACGCCGAAACTGCCAAATACCCTACTGTTTGCATTCTGTGAATTTGAAAGTCCCACTTCTGGTCCGATTCATCAAAAAGTTAAAACACGAAAGTTGTCCGGAACGACGTTTTCGTTCAGGAATAAAGAAGCTCGAGCCCTGAAAATGCTTTCTGAGTGATAAATTTCTTCAAATTCTTAACAGCCCATTTTTAGACCAAAGTCACTATATTATAGTTATGATTTACTAAATACCAAGAGGTTTAATGACCTAAAGCCAAGACCACAACCATGGCTAAAGCCAAGGTTGAGTCTCAAGACCATGGTAGCCATGACCAAAGCCACGGCAAGGCCACGGCTAAGACCTTAAGACTTTCTAAACCGAAATCATTATAACTATTATACATATTGAACACTACAATAGTAGGGAGCTTCATGTGAGGAGTTCATATGGGTAAACCGTCGAGACGAGTTGTGGATTTACGAGTTAAAGTGTCCTGGCTCCTCGAACGTTTACTCCATGACTTCTGAATTATGATGGCCCGAACGGTAGTAAGAGATATACAACTTATACATGTTTCATAGACCACTTATATTCAAAGACTTACACTATATACTAAGTACTACATCATGAACATTATGCAAGACATATATGGGCAATTTGTCGTATTCTTAGACGTTACTCCAAACCTAAGTCGCAACGTTCTATTATAGGCTGCTCTTAGAGACTTTCGCGATTCGACTACCACTTTCATTTCTCATTACTTAGACTTAAGGTGAGTCATAGCCCCTACTTTTTCATACTTGTTTTAACTCTTTGGGGGGGATACATGCACAACTACTTGCTTACTTGTACAAATACTTGATCGCATTATACTTGATTGTTCTATACTTGATTGTCTTATACTTGATCGCATTATACTTGATCTCATACATACATGATTATGTTATACTTAACTGCGTTATACTTGATTGTGTTACTGCCAGTGGCTCCAGATTAAGTTGCTGGATGACCATTGAGACTTCCGATGGCTCCAAATTAAGACCTTGGATGACCATTGAGGCTATTGATACATCCTAACATTTGCGAATGTTGGATACATCATAAACGTGAGGTCTTCGGAGATGAAGTGTAGACTCACGACTAATTGCTTAATTGTTTTGATGAACTTATACATGTCTTTATTATACTATATTTGTAGCAGTGGGTTGTGAACACACAGGTTACAAGTCTCTTATGGCGGGACTTGTAACTGAGTGGATTCACGATGCCTTTGCTGTGTGAACATTCTTTTAAGGCTTTTCAACTGTTTTAAGACAAACTCTATGAACTCACCAACCATTGTGTTGACACTTTAGCATGTTATCTCAGGTCTATAAGACGATAGCTAGTGCGTGGAACTTAGAGTCAAGCTGCATATTCTGAAGACTTACGCTTTTATCATTTACCATTCAAACATTTTGTATACATTTATGTATCATACTTTGAAATCTCATGTTGGTAACTTTGAATTCATTAATCGAATGGTAACTTTTCAAAACGTCTCATTTAGAGTTCGTTTTCTATAACTTGTACTTTGTATTATGAAGTAGCACCCCTGTGACACAGTCTTCCGCTGCGGTATTTTGGGGGTGTTACAGATTGGTACCAGAGCCTTGGTTATAGAGAACTAGGTTGCATTTAGTGCCTAGACTATAACTGCTATATACGTTGGGACCTTCCTCTTTATTTGCCTTACACACAATACATACACATGTGCTTTTTGGTTAGACGTTTGCTTAGTTCCACGCTGTTAGATGATGTGACTTTAGTATTATAAGGAGCCCCAGAGATTAGCCGAGTCATTAGAAACATGGAGCTCAGTAATAACTAATTAGTTAACTTGATCTTGTGACAGTTCTTGTTTGATTAGACACAAGATTTGAGTTAAATAATATTATTGCTTAGCTTTAGGGATTTGATGGCTTGATTATCTTACCATCGGCCTCAGAAGGCGGATTTTGTGTTGGAAATTCTTAAGTAGGATGTTTTAGAATCTCCTTATTTAAATGGATTGGGACGCCTCTTCAGTTAAATAAAGAAATTGTAAATCACCGAACCATAAGTTTATGAGACCTTACTTACATAAATTTGGACGCTTCTTTATGTAAGTAATGTGTTATAAATAAGTGGGCTTAATTGTAGCCGATACAACTCCTTAACCAGAACCTTAGACGAATCAGAGTGAACACCACTATATTGGAAATTCCGAATTCTTTTAGACACATCGTAAGTAGTTAACATCAACTGAACTTCGGGACGAAGTTCTCCTTAAGGGGTAGAGACTGTAACAATTCGCAATTTCAGGTTAACTTTTATTCCCGAAAATTTCACTATTCACTTTTCACTATTCACTTTTTACTATTCATCTCAGAAATTTTTATTTGATATTCTCGAGTGATAAATCATTTCCATGGCAAATTAAATGTTTGACATTCGTCAGATCATTTTCGTGAAAGTTATTAAGGAATTACACGTTTTAGGGTAAAACGTCATTTAGAAATTCTACGTACAACGAAACTCGACCGAGTTAAGTGACCCCGCATCAGAAAAATGTTTGACACACTCATGATTTATTTGAGAATTAATTGTGACTGAGAAAAATATGACCAAAGACTTCCCGGCATGTCACCCAAGCCAGTACTATTCTCACATGAGCACGCTTAACCGTATGGGCGATTAACCGTTAGACCACAAAACGCGTTTCTAAGACAATTTGAGTTTTCAACTTATTAGAAAAAGTCAACATATTTTTCCCTCCTCCATTGACCAAAAATCCTTCTTTGATTTTATAAGTCATTCCTTGATTTTTAGGCTTGCGGTTTTAGGTCTAAAAGACATTTAACACCAACCGACACTAGACTGAGCCCAGCCTAGACATTAAAAGGTCAAAGACAAGAAATTAGGACGACATCATCCTACTTCTTAAAAATAAAGAAAAACTAAAAATAAACTAAGAACATAAAATGCTACAAGGAAATCATCATTTTCCTTAATGAGAAATATTTTCCAAAAACAAGGCTAAGGTTGTTTAAGGATGAAAATGTGTGTTGGATGGTGTAGCGGGTTTTGTTTTGAATGTTGTGGAGGTGAAACGGTTTTGGTTTGTTGGTTTTGATGTTGGTTTTATAAACTTGAGATGGTGTTGGTGCTTTAAACTTGGTTTGTTGGTTTTAATGAGAAACATTTTCCAAAAGAAACGGTTTTGTTTCATTTTGGAGACTCTAAACTTGAGACGATCCAAAATGTGGTTTAGTATAAACCTCATTTTATTGGTTAGAGGTCCATGGATGTCTTTGTAGATAGGGTGAAACAACAATGGTTTTGAGTGGTGATACTCTTGTTGTGGTGGTTGGTTGTGGTCAAAAGACTCATTTTGGTCAAGCAATGACTTTGGTTTTTCATTTGTGAAAGGTGGTGGTTTTGTTGTTTTTGTGGTTGTTGTTGTTGAACAAAATGGTGTAAGCTTGGTTCTCCGGAAGGATTACCATGAAGGTGTTTGTAAATGGGGTGAAACACAAATGATTGTAGGTGTGTATAACCTTGATCATTTGGAAAAATTTAGGGTCTAGCATAACGGTAAGCCAAATTCTCAAGCAATGACGGTGGATGAGGTGCATCATCCAATGACTCATTTGGTTGAAATATTGGTTGTTGTTGGGTTTCCGTTTCGGCAATGGTGTCAAAGAGTGACAATGATGGAGGGCTTGATGGTTTAGGTGATAGGTTTTCAAAAGTTTCCAATAGTGGATGTTGTGATGTTGGTGGTGTATGGAAGAGTTCCATTAGTGTAAGTGTTGGTGATTGATGGTTGAAAAGTGTGTATGTTTGTATTGCCATGTTTGGGAGAGGATGTTGGAGTAGCAAGATTTAGGAAATCTTGAATAGTGGTCATGTTGGTGTTGCAAGGTATTGTATATGGTGTTGAGGTAGTAAGGTTAAGGAAATCTTGGATAGGTGAAGAAATGTCAAGTGATGAGCTTGATTTAATGGTTTTGTTGAAGCAACAAGGTTTAACACTAATCCTAGTGGTTTTAGCTTGATGATTCGGATGAGGTGTTTGATTTAGTCATCTCACATCTTTGGTTTGCAAGAGTTTTGAGATTGAGAGAAGTAATGGTGTTGGTGTGATTTTTTGTTTATTCTAAAGTGATCAAACTTAAAAAGAATTGTGGGAAGGAGTGTTTGGATTTGATGTGTTCCATACAAAGATTGAGGTTTCAAATGATTTGATGTCAATCCAATGGAATTGGGTGGAGTGAAAGACCAACATATGAACTTAATGCTTTGTGATCATGGGAAGTGATTTGGTTTGAAAATGTTCCAATGGTTTGAAGGATCCTTTAAAAGGGTTCCTTGGGTTAGTTATGTTTGAATTTAAATTTTTGGCGGGAAGTGACTTTCTAATTGTTTTAGTGAGTGAGAGTTGTCATAGTATGGTTATTGGAGGTATGGGAAGATGTTTCTCACTAAAGAAAATGATTTGACACTTTACAAGTTTTGAACTTAAGAAAAATGACAAAAAATTTCTGCAGGTGACTGGCGGAACCCTCGCGATACACAGGCGGAACCCTGTTTTGGGTTCCGTCTGGTCCGTTGGGTCATTTCTGGGTTGCCTAGAAAATACACTGGCAGAACCCATTTATGGGTGCCGCCAGATCCGCCAGACCTGAAAAACTTGGCAGTCCGCATTTTTGATCAGCGAGACGTTTTTCAAATTTTTTGAAAGCTCCTAAAATAAAAAAGATAATGCATATCTGGTTAGGAAATGCAAAAATTGGACTTGTAAAGACGCATACCATTGGACTTTGACCGGGGGCTAGTGAATTTCACTGTACTTAGTGAATTATCATAAACTTGAAAATTTGACAACATGCCAAATGTTGTCTTCCTGCATCATTGTTAGTTCATACAAGTTCCAAATAGTATCAAATGTCTTACCAACACACAAATACATAACACGTAATGTTTAAATGACCAAATTGTTCAAATAGCACCTAGTGCCAAACACTCCTACACACCCGCTCTCATAGACGGTCAATCTTCTTCTTGAGCTTTCCAAGAAATCTCTCGATGTTTTTGAACATCCCCTTTGTTTGCTTGAACTCCGCCGACTCATTTGGAATATCCGAAAGTTGGAAAATGCATTCTAGAGGTGGGAGCCTAGAGTTGGAACATGTTTACCTTGGGCTTTGTAGATTTTCTTATCACTTAGTGGGACAAAAGCGTGTGGAATGAGAGAGTAGTCTAGGTGAAGACCTATAGGAGTTGATGGAATAGGAGAGATGAACCTAAAGAGACGGGTCAAGAGTATTCCATACGGCATAGACGTTGTGCTTTGCACGGGAATGTCGGCCATTCTCTTGGCCATGTAGTAGGCAAGGTTGAAGGGTTGCCTAACGGACAAGGAGTAGAGCATGTAGCAAAGGCAAACATTGATGTGATCCCGGTTTCCTATGGTGCTAATTACATTGGCTCTAAGGAGTTCTTCCCATTTCTTGAATTGGGGCTTGAGTACATTGAATTCCATTCCATATGGGTCCTTGATGACCTCATTTCCGGTTCTAGTTCTCCTAGTGTTGGTAGTCCTAATGAAGAGGTGGTCACGAAGTTCATCTTTGGACATAAGAGGGGTATCATAGGGATAGATGCGGTCAAAGAGTGTGTCAAGAGTTGAGAGGGAGTGCAAGTTGGAGTAGATGCAAGTACCATGGTTTGGGACACCTAGGATTTGAGCAAACTCCTCAAGAGTGAAGGAGTATTGATGACTACTAGCCCTAAAGTTAATAGACATGCGACCATACTCATCCTTGGAGAGGGTGACGGATGCATAGAATTCTAAAATGAACCTAGAACAAATAGGCTCGTCGATTTCTAAGAGACACTCAAAGTTGATTGTGGCAAATTCTGTGTAGAGGTTTGTACCTTCTAAGAAGGATGGATCAATGGTTCTACCCTTATGGACATATCGTTTTTCTAAGGCTTTGAAGATAATGATTTGAGTTTGAGTAAGACCTTTGGTTTTGTGGTGTTTGGGTAGGTACTTGATGGTGTCCTTGTGGTCGTAGTTAGTTAGAGGAGGCATGATGATTCCTAGAAAATCAAAATTTCACATTTTAGTCTAAGTAAACGACTATTGTAATGTGTATGTTCTAGTGTGTGCCTATATGAAAACAATGTGGAGGTGCGGTTAACTTGACTCATTTTGATGCTTAAAAAAGTTTTATAATGCAAGTGATGTTTCAATGACGTTTTTCATTTGTTTTAACAATGTGGTGAACGGTGGTAAAGTATGGTTGACGACCGAGAGTGGATATGTGAAATGAGGTGGTGATTACTTGACAACACTTGAAGCTTGGATATCTTCTTTGTGTTCTTCACTTGCTAGAAAGTGTAAGAGACGCATTTCATAATGAAATTCATTTGACTTTTGACGACATAGACAAATATGTTAATGAGAGTATGGATATGACAATTTCCCTTTGTTTCAAAGAGCGACACAAGGGTGAAAATAGGTTTATGTATCATAAAAGGTGGTTTAATCTTAATAGGTTAGGTTATAGTGGGGATGATACACTTGTTTGGTTACATTGTGAAATCTTCTTGTGAAGATGACTAGGTGGAGTTATTGGTGAAGATGATATTGACTATTGGTTTCTTTGAGGGCATGGAAATGGTGGATGACTCGATATTGAAAGGATAACTCGGTTTCTCATTTCACATTGGTTGTTTGAGGTTTGAGTGATGAAAGGTTATGAAGAAGATGCTTGAAGTTTTGCTCATTTTGTGAATCTTATGAGCTGAGATATATCACAAGGTGAATGTGATGAGATTTTGTTTGAAAATGCAATTATGATAAGAATACTTACAAAGTTGATTGGATTGGAAGAGATGTAAGTGAGAGCCCTAATTTTCGTGTGGTAAGGTGTTGTGAGTGAGGAATGGCTGTTGGTAAGTTGGAGTTGTGAGTAAAGAGGTGTTTGGTTTTTTAAAAAAAAATAAAACATGCTGCAGAATAGGCGGTCCACGCGGAACCAAAGGGAGGGTTCCGCCCGTATGGTCTGAGGGTTCCTTGGGAACTGCAGAGAAAAATTCAAAAGGGATTGTCTTGATTTTTGTGGTTTTATCCTAATGTTCAAAACTAAGGTTTTAGGTCTTATGAGTCCTTGACTAAGCCTAGGGATGATGAATGCTTCTCATTCAAGAGGTTTTGTGAAAACGTTGATAGAATGGTTAACGTATACGACTTTCTTAGTTAAGATGTTCCCCAATGAATATTTTTACCAAGGCGATGATGATGGATCACAATATGTCAATAAAGAACATAATGGGTTGAATTGTCGCCGAAGTCTATGATTCCTTTGTTGAAGGGATAACAATGTTGATAAAAGAATTCCGTTGTTGACACGAATTTGCTTGTTCAAGCGGAGCTTGTTGATGTGCTTTTCCATCCGATACTAATTTGAGAACCTTACGCGTTTTGGAGAATCATTGGGTAAGTAAGTATAAAAGTGCAAGTACCACTTGGACTTTTCTTATCAACTTATTACCGACATAATTCCATTTGGCATACACAATGGTTTCTATTCCTGTTCTTTTCGGATACCATAATCCTAGTTGTGTAGTACCTTATGATGAATGTAAAACCCTAAAATTCTACAAGATTGAAATGACCAAAACACCCCTCTAATTTAAAAAACCCTAAATTAACTTTATAAAATTTATGTTCCTAAAACTAAGTTAAATAAACCGAATATTATTGTGTTTAGGCTACAAATTTTTGGCCAAGTCAAATACAAGAAAAAAAAGGACAAACACAAGTGAACACAAGATCAAATATTTATTTACTTGATATTATTGTGATAACAACCAAATATTTACTTGCCAAAATACTATACACGTTTTCTTTTATACTCCCACATATGGTTTTGCTCTCCCTATAACACATACACGTTTCTTGTTCCTTAAACCCTAAACCTATTATTCTCTCCACAAGAAGTTGCTGCCTATCCTTCCATCTCCTGGTTCTTTTTTTTTTCTTTTGCTACTGGTCGAACACAAGGGCTCAAGGAGCAAGTTTTGTGTGGCATATTTCGCTACAAGGATTGGTTTGTACGCATAGGGTGCTCAAAGAGTGTCGTTCGATATTGTTTTGGTTCAGTCGACAGCTAGGTATAATATATTCTCCTTTCTTTTGATTTCTTGGTCTTGTTTTATGCCTAATATCATTAAGTCGCAAGAATAAAAATCGAATGAGATGTTAAACAGGTTATATGTAGGATACATGTGCATGAAAATATGAAAAATTGATCTCCATACAACATGTAATTCGAGTACATACATAAGCAACATATACTTGACATTTGGTGATTTGAAAACTTGAAAACCTTGCGTATAAATAAGTAGCGAGGCCTAAGGATTTTGCTTTTCTGGTGTTCGATCATAATAACAAGAAGTAGAACCTGTTTGTTTTGTTTGTTTCATGTTGATATACTTATAAATAAAAGGGTTGTGTTTGGCTTTTTTTTTTGTCCATTCGATTTAAAGAAATCAACTAGGTTCTTTCTTGTTATTTTTCCTTGCTTCGAGTCACAAAATAGGCAAAGAAGGTTTGGGTGTTTTCTTGTTCAATAATAAAATATAACGAGGGTGTGCTTGTTTGTGAATAACGAAAATGACTTTTATTATGTTTAATGTTTTCGAATCAAATAAAATGCATGGGTCTCGTTTATCTTTTTGGGTCGTATGAATGTTAACGAGGGAAAGGGGTCCGAGTCGATTTCGGCACGATACTGTTATAATAACAAGGTAGCAGGCATGCATGCAGCTTCGGTTTCGAATCGTAACAATATATATAATAAGGAAAATTACATGCATGTAATATTGATATTAAAAACAAGTAAACATGTGGATGTGTATATGTATTTCGAATCAAAGAAAAATGAATAGGGTCTGTGTGGTTTAATAAAAATCATATGTATAAATTTAAAGAAAATGTGGTCATGTGTGTATTCTTTTGTAAGAAATGAGATATATGTAAATGTACTTTGATTTGTTTAAACCATGTTAGTATGACATAGAAATTAGGTGTCATTGAATGCATGTTAAATTATGGTATTATCGTTGCGGTCTAAATTAATGTCGAGAGTGCGTTTAAATAAATTATAATGACAGGGTCCAAATTTATTATCTTAATATTAATTTATTAAAATAAACTTTAAAATAATTTTATTTGACTTTTAATATTTAATTTTGATAATTTATATTTTAGACCCCAAACTTATAATATTGACATTTAAGACCTAAAATATTATATTGGTCATTTTAACATTAAATATTATAAATTGTCGATTACAACCTTCAAGTATTAAATTACAATCGCGGGAACTTACTAAATTTGGAAATTGACTAATTCGGGAAACCTGCTAAAAATAGAAAGTTACTAAAAATAGAAAGCATACTAAAATGAGTAAACTAATTCATATGAACTTCAAGTAATACTTGGTATTTAATTCGTATAGGTTCTGTGAAGCGGGAGTGATTCGGTGTCTTGTAATCCATCTATCTTTGTTTGCTTTTTCTTTGAATAAGGTACAGATATTCTGACCTTCTCACAGGTTTCTCATGAACTCTCTCTCTTATCTTAACCTTGATTTGTGAACCTTGTTATGCTTCCTTGAATTGTGAACCTTTGATATGACACACTTGATTTGAACCTTGCTATGAACCCTATGCTATGATCTCTTTAACTTGAACCTTTGATTTGAACCTTGACTTGAACCTTGATATGATAAACTTGATATGGGAAATTGAACTTGAACCACTTGATATGAACTTGAAACTTGTACACTTGATACTTGACTTGACCCTTGACCCACATTTTGAGACTACGAGCCACCACTTGTATACTAGGCATGTGGGTTCCATGTCCGTGTCATTGATGCACCGATGGCATGACTTTAGGGTAGGAGAGTGATGACCTATCCCGTCCCAGTACTTGACTTGTTACGAAGATGAAGATATTTGGCCGACTGGGGCGTATGGATGCATCCTAGATTTGTTTACTTGTTTCGATGGATATATCATGATATTACTTGTTATATACTTGGTGAGTGATGGTGTGTGCGATACACGTCTTTCACATCTTGGGAGCTCATGACTCCAACCCTTGAGGCATCCCCTCACATTATACTTGGTATCCTGAGGTCACCCCTCCGGATACATGGTTACTTGGTTACTTGATATTACTTGACTTGACTTGGGCTCGTGGTGGATTACTGTTTCCTTTACCTTTTCCATTTATTTCTTAACTCTTATTACCTCTGCAGGTTCCTTTACTTCATTTATCATTCATTATATTTATTACTGCTTTGTTTCCGTTATATCTGTTCACTGGGCTTTTTAACCTCAGCCGCACTTTCTTTTTCCTGCGGCAGGTATCTAAGCTAGGAGCGGGGGTTTAGCTTTGGGGATTGAGAGCGATGTGTGTACTTACCCTTAGACTTCTTAGCTTGAACATTTGATACTTATCATTTGATTTTGGATTATTTATGTACTCTTGTTGGTTACTTTCATTTGGGAACTTTTGTATTGATAAGTCATGTTGACTTATTTCTTTTGGTTATGTATGTAAGACTTCCGTTGCTTTGGTTATTGAATGTTTCTGATATGACACCATTTATTGTGATACTTTTACCCTTGTCGGGTTGGGGTGTTACAATTTATGGTATCAGAGACAGGTTTCGAAACCCTTAGAGCTTAGACTATGACCTGTGAGGATTGGGTAGACACTAGGTTTCCTTCTGCGTACTTTTCCTTTCGTACTTCATCTTTATTTGCTCTTGCTAATCGCTTTATTAATCGTTCAGATGGTTAACACTCGCTGTAACGGACATCCCGATGGACAACATGATGGGGATGTTGAGATCCCTAATTTGGAAGCTATGGTTGCTGCTGCTATAGCGAACATGTTACCGGGTCTTAACGCCAATGAGGTGATTTCGCGGATCATTAACGACGTCCGCAATGGAGCGGGCTCTTCTGGAGGCGCTGGTGCTGGTGGCCGACCCACCACTATTCGTGGTTGGCTTGAGAGTTTCAGTAAGCTTAAGCCCTTGTCGTTCAGTTCGGCTGCCTCTCCTAAGGAGGCAGAGGACTGG
The DNA here is from genome assembly GCA_030686995.1 of Artemisia argyi. Lineage (NCBI taxonomy): Eukaryota > Viridiplantae > Streptophyta > Magnoliopsida > Asterales > Asteraceae > Artemisia > Artemisia argyi. The sequence continues at coordinate 126,191,575 of CM060693.1, read as the reverse complement.
ATTACACACATGGAGAAAATTTTTGAAGTGTTGGGGTGCGGTGACGAGTTTAAAGCTCGTTTGGCTGCTTTTAATTTAGAAGGCGATGCGCTGAACTGGTGGAAAGCACATAAGCAGGGAAAAGGTGGAGATGTTTATATGACTACTTGTACTTGGGCCGAGTTCCGCGACACCTTCTATAAGCGGTACTTTCCTTATTCTGAACAGCAGCGGTTTGAACAAGAATATAATACCATCCATCAGTATGAGAACGAAAATTCGGGGGAATACATGCAGCGGTTCGTAAGATTGGCCAGTTTTGTTGGACCTATTGTTGGAGATGCTAGCCGTCAGGCTAAGCATTTTAAATGGGGACTGAAGAGGTGGGTATTAGACCGCCTCCTTAACACCGAGTTCGCGGATGTGTCAGCTGTGAATGACGCGGCCCGCAACATTGAGATTTTCCACGAGGGTTCTGGCTACAACAAACGTAACCGTGACGGTGACCGGATTCATCCAAGAGTTCAGGGTAATGATAACAAGGGATATTCTGGTAGGGGTCATGACCAAAGGAGACAGGATTCGAGGGGTCAGGATTCGAGGTTCACTGGTAGACAGGGGAATGATCGACAGGGGTACAACAACAATAACAACCAACGACAGTGGAGGGACCAGTCTTCTAAGGGTTCTCAGCAGAATCGGGTTACTGGGTTGACTAATCAGAAGGGATCTACGGAGAAATTGCCTCCCCTACCTATTTGTGCTTCTTGTGGGAAGAATCATTCTTTGTCGTAAGACTTCTGGTGCTTGTTATGGATGTGGTTCTACTGATCATAAGGTGAAGGATTGTCCTAAGCAAAATCAGACGTCACTTGCTAACTACATCAAACCTCCTCCTACTTCAGGTCGTGTCTATTCGACTACTCGTGATCAGGAAGCTAAGGCGTCAGGTACTATTACTGGCATTCTTTATATTGGCGACCGTACTGTCTTCGCATTATTTGATACGGGTGCTACACACTCTATTATATCCATAAACTTTGCTAAGAAACTTAATATGACCCCAACACCATTAATAAATCGAATATCTATCTCTACACCAATGAAAAATTGTCACACCCTCGCCGAAGGCGGAAACACGAGGTGTAACGAAAATCGATATACATCACCAAAGAGAAATAAGACAATACCATAATTTACATTAAGGAAAAGTATAACATTACAACGTTGTTATTGCCGACTTTGGCAAATATAAGACATAAGTTTGATTCCCAAAAGATGGTGTTTTAGTACATAATGAAAAGAAGTGACATGTGAAGACTTCATTATGCAAGACCTTGATGACAAGCTTACTGACGATCACCTGAAATGCATGAGAGAAAACGGTCAACTATAAAAATAGTTGGTGAGTATAAACGTTTTAAATAATAAGAAAACCATTTGAGAAAGTTCGCCAGGCAAAGGCATTGTGAATCCACTCAGTTGCAAGTCTTGGCCATAACAAGACTTACAACCTGTGTGTTCACAACCCCTTTGCATATAAAGTAGTACGTTTGATTTTCAAGTACATATGGTCAATATAGTTCACAGTAAGGGCACAAAGTATATAATAAGTCAAGGCCGCTCCGAACAAGGGAGACTTTATAATGTTGCTCCGAACATGGGAGACTTGAAGTCACTCCACCACCTAGGCGAGATTTATTAGTCACTTTACCGACTTGGCAAAGATTTATTAGTCACTCCACCATGGTGAGATTTATTAAGGATGCTCTGAACATGAGAGACTTTATAACGTTGCTCCGAACAAGGGAGACTTTAAGTCTTAGAACGTACGGCACATTAAGTTTAAAAGTTCAAGTCAAAAGGTTCAAGAGTGCAAACAAGTTATAATGTCAAGACAAGTCAAAAAGTTCAGATAATAGTGTTCGTAAATAGTAAACAAGTTTGTTTAAGTACGTTTTGCTTACGAGCATAAATAGTGAAACAGGAGTCTTTTAAGTTCATATAAGAGTACACAGTATTGTTCATGCATCCACCCCAAAACGATTAAAATAGTTAGAAAAGGGGGTTCGTGAATACTCACCTGATATAAACGATATGATAACAAAGAGTACGAACTGAAGTAAGACGCGCACTCTAACCGCAACCTAAATGAATGATATGATCTGCTTTAGATCATGAAATGATGAAAGGAATGTACATGCACATGTTTCCCTATACCACTCTTAACTTATAGAAATACTTGTCGTTATCAAAATATTCAATTTCCAAAACTTAGAAAAATATAGCCGTCTAGAAAAATAACTAGTCGAAATACATATATACCGTATATATATAAGTATTGGTATGGTAATCTCCGAATTGAAATCCTTGTCATAACATCGTATAAACCATGAAAATATACTTGTAACTACTAATACTTTATTAGTTAGGCATGTGGGTACTTGAGTAATATTTTCTAGAAATATAAACCAATACATAGTGGCATTTTTATTTTATAAAAAGCTGTCAAAAATAAACTTGTTTCGTCGTTACTAAAACGTGAATAATTTTGTCGTCGTAAGTCCGTTTTACTCGTTCCTTATATTCCCGGAATCGTGAGACATAATCCTAACATATTTTTGATAAATCGGGATGGTTAGATTTAGTTTTTGCCACAAAATTGACGTGGGTACTGTTCCACAGCAAGCTTTTTCAGGAAATCAGTTTTCGTCGTCAAACTTTAGAAAATCATATCTCCTTCGTTATAAGCCCGTTTTACTTGATTCTTTCGCTCACGGCTTCGTTTTTGAAAGTATTTTCTAGAAAAATTATCAAAAGCTACAGTAAAAATTCGTATTTTTCTGGGTGATGCAAAACAGAACAGCAAGTATTTTTGTTTGTTCGAAAACCATTTTCAAGGTATAAAACTAGTTTCTAACATCATCAAACCCCTTTTCAAACACCACAAAGCTAGTCTAATCCTACCATACACCTTCTTAGGGTGTCATGGGTTCCTAAACATCATCATCAAGCTACCCTAACAAAGATCTAACAAGAATCTCATCTTGGGCTTTCATATTTCAAAACTTGTAAAAGTAGAGTGTATAACTAGTTTTGTGCATGAAACAAGTATGAAAATCATGTGAACTAGTAAATGTTAGATGAAAAACATGAAAAATAGTTTTAGTAACTTACTTGAGAGATTAGGGCGATTAGTGAGTAAGAAAACCCTAAGTAAGCTTGATCTTGTCTTTCCAAACCCAAAAATAAACACAATCAACACTTGAAAATACCCTTGAATCTTGAAAATCTTCTTCTTGCCCTATGTTTTTGTTTGAGCCGTGTATACCCAAGAGAGAGGAGAGAGTAGTGTGTTTTTGGTATTTTGTAAAATGAGAGAAAGTGTGTGTTGAATTTTTAGTAATACTACTAGTACACTCAAGTTTTAATGAGGTTAGTGGGATTTGTAAGATTTTGTAAGAAATTAGTATGGTGTAGGAGGGGGGGGGGGGGGGGGGAATTTATGGATGTGAGAGGGGGAAAAGAGTGTGCAAGTAACCAAGGTGATTATTTGGTGTAGTGTTGAGTGTAGTTGTAGTTTTTAGGTGTACCGGGTACCGGGTTAACTAAAAATAAATTTTGACGAAGTTAGTCGGGATAAAATAAAGTTGTAAAAATTATAAAAATAAGTTGGGTATAAATATTGGGTGTCCGGGTGATCATTGTTAAATTTCCACGAAATATGTCTAAAAGTTATTAAACTTACGTTATTAATAAAATAATTTACCAAAGTACAAGGTAATTAAATTTCTATGACTTTTATGATAAAATAATGGAAATAAAAATATGCCGGGACCGTTGTGGGAATATTAATATGTATTCTTCGCGTAATATTAGTCCGGCGTTAATATTTATTGGGAAATTAAATTATGTAATACGTTTAATATAATAAATATGTTAAATTGGAATTCCTAAGAGTGGTATAACATGCAAATGACCTAATGATGATAAGCCGACTATTTCTAGTCCGTATGAGAGGTCCTTACTGATAATGCACGTGAATAGTGGAATATTCAAAGTTGGGGATTAAACGTAGACGTGGAAAATATCGGGTTGTTACAAAAATCATGTCCTCATCGATCATGAATTTGTAAATTGTCCCTTACACTTTGATGATCGGATTCGTTCGGCTAATTTGCTTCCTCTTGATATGCTTGATTTTGATGTAATCTTGGGTATGGATTGGTTGGCTTTCCATAGAGCTACCATTGACTGCCATGCCAGAAATGTGATCTTTGGTGATTTGAATCGGCCCGAATTTGTTTATCATGGATCTCAACCTCTTAACTCTGCTAAAATCATTTCTGCAACGAAAGCACGAACTTTGATTTCTCATGGTTGCCAAGGTTATCTGGCTTCTCTTAAAGATACATCTTCGGAAGGTCCTACTATTGAAAGTCTTCCTGTTGTACGGGATTTTGCTGACGTTTTCCCCGATGAACTTCCTGGTATTCCTCCTGCTAGGGAAGTTGAGTTTGGCATTGAATTGATTCCTGGTGTCGAACCTATTTCCAAAGCACCCTATCGTATGGCACCCATTGAGTTAAAGGAGTTGAAAGAACAGTTACAGGAACTCTTGGATAATGGTTTCATCTGACCTAGCGTTTCTCCTTGGGGTGCACCGGTTTTATTTGTTAAGAAGAAGGACAGAAGTATGCGCCTTTGTATTGATTATCGTGAACTCAACCGTATCACTATTCGTAATCGATATCCTCTTCCGCGCATCGATGATTTGTTTGACCAATTGCAGGGGGCTAAATGTTTTTCAAAAACTGATTTGAGGTCCGGATATCACCAACTACGTGTGAAGGAACAAGATGTTCCTAAGACCGCATTTCGCACTCGATATGGACACTATGAGTTCTTGGTTATGCCCTTCGGTTTGACAAATGCCCCTGCAGTATTTATGGATTTGATGAATCGCGTTTTTCACGAGTATCTTGACAAGTTTGTTATTGTATTCATCGATGATATCCTTGTTTATTCCAAATCTGAAGGAGAACATGAGCAACATCTTCGGATTGTGTTGGAAACTCTTCGGCAGCAGAAGTTGTATGCGAAATTTTCGAAGTGTGAATTTTGGTTGAATCAAATTGCTTTCCTTGGTCATGTTGTATCAGCAGATGGTATCACCATGGATCCGTCTAAGGTTGAGGCTATCACCAAGTGGCCAAGACCTACCACGGTGACTGAGGTAAGGAGTTTTCTTGGACTTGCTGGATATTATCGACGATTTGTTGAGGGATTCTCGCGGTTGGCCTTGCCGTTGACGCAACTGATGAGAAAGGGGGAAAAGTTTGTCTGGACTGAGGAGCGGGAGAAGAGCTTCGAAGAGTTGAAACAAAGGTTGGTGTCCGCTCCTATTTTGACTCTTCCATCTGGTTCTGGAGGTTTTCAGATTTACAGTGATGCATCGAAGAAAGATTTGGGTTGTGTACTTATGCAACATGGAAAGGTGATCGCTTAAGCTTCGAGGCAGTTGAATCCATATGAGGAAAATTACCCGACCCATGATCTAGAGTTGGCTGCAGTTGTGTTTACGTTGAAAATTTGGAGACACTATTTGTACGGCGAGTCGTGTGACATATTTACCGATCATAAGAGCCTCAAATATATTTTCACTCAGAAGGAGCTCAATATGAGGCAGAGGAGATGGTTAGAACTCCTCAAGGATTATGACACCAATATTCAGTATCATCCGGGTAAGGCGAATGTGGTTGCCGATGCGCTTAGCCGGAAATCGGGTATGATTGCGAGTTTAGAGATTGAGCCCCGGATTCTTAATGATCTGGAGATGTTGGATGTTGAACTTTGCATACAGGGTTATGACGGCTATTGGGCTAGCTTGAAGATAGAGTCAGATCTTATACTACGGATTAAGGAAGCTCAAAAGTATGATGGTGAACTTTGGGCTATAATTCAGAATGTTGAAGAGGGTAAGCAGACAGAGTTCAGAGTGGATGACTCTGGTGTAGTATGGTTTGAGGATAGACTCTGTGTGCCTAATGATCCTGAGTTGCGTGAGGCTGTATTGGCTGAGGCTCATAGTTCCCCATTCACTTTTCATCCTGGTTCTACCAAGATGTATAGGGATCTTAAGCAGCACTTTTGGTGGAATGGCATGAAACAAGATGTAGCGTTGTTTGTTTCTAAATGTATGACTTGTCAGCAAGTCAAGATTGAGCATCAGAGGGCTAGTGGTTTGTTACACCCGTTGGAGATTCCTACATGGAAATGGGATGAGATTTCTATGGATTTTGTTACGGGTTTGCCTCTCACTCGAAGGAAGCATGATGCAATTTGGGTGGTCGTTGATCGGCTAACTAAGTCAGCTCATTTACTACCAATTCGTATGAACTATAGTGTTAGTAGGTTGGCCGAGATATTTGTCCAGGAGATTGTTAGACTGCACGGTGCTCCATCTGCGATTGTTTCTGATAGGGACCCGCGTTTCACTTCTCGTTTTTGGAAGGGTTTGCATAAGGCTTGGGGTGCACGTCTTAAGTTTAGTACTGCTTTTCATCCTCAAACGGATGATCAGTCAGAGAGGACCATTCAAACTTTGGAGGATATGTTGAGAGCTTGTGCCTTAGAGTGGACTGGTAGTTGGGATGATTACTTGTGTTTGGTGGAGTTTGCCTACAATAACAGTTGGCATGCTAGCATCAAGGCAGCGCCGTATGAGCTGCTTTATGGTCGGAAATGTAGGGCACCCATTTGTTGGAATGAAGTGGGTGAACGTTTGATCGAGGGCCCTGAACTTACTGAGATTACAAATGAAAAAGTGGCGATTGCTAAAGAGAAACTGAAAGAGGCTCGTGCTCGACAGAAGAGTTATGCTGATAAGCATCGACGTGACTTGGAGTTTCAGGTTGGGGATCGTGTTTTTCTAAAAGTATCACCGTTCAGGGGTGTGAAACGTTTTGGGATTAAAGGGAAGCTTAGTCCTCGGTATATTGGACCTTTTGAAATTCTTGAACGTATTGGAGAGGTTTCTTATTGTTTGGCTCTACCTCCGCAGTTATCGCATGTTCATAATGTCTTCCATGTATCTCTTCTGAGGGGATACAACTATAGTCCCTTGCATGTGGTATCTTATCCGTTTGATCAGGTTCAGCCTGATATGTCTCTTTCGGAGGAACCGGAAGCTATTCTTGATCTACAAGAGAGAGTCATGCGAAACAAGGTTATTCCATTTGTGAAGATTCTTTGGAAGAATTACCCATAGCGTGAAGCTACCTGGGAGACCGAGGAATCTATGCGTGCTAGTTACCCGCATTTCTTTTCGTAGTCTGGTACGTCTCCGTTTAGTTGCATTTCAATTTCGCGGACGAAATTTTCTTTTTAGAGGGGAAGAGTTGTAAAACCCTAAAATTCTACAAGATTGAAATGACCCAAATGCCCCTCTAATTTAAAAAATCCTAAGGACACCTAAAGTATACAAATGAAGACCATTTTATTCTAACTAAAGTCCATATAAATAAATAAAACTTAAACAATATAACCTAAATTAACTTTATAAAATTTATGTTCCTAAAACTAAGTTAAATAAACCGAATATTATTGTGTTTAGGCTACAAATTTTTGGCCAAGTCAAATACAAGAAAAAAAGGATAAACACAAGTGAACACAAGATCAAGTATTTATTTACTTGATATTATTGTGATAACAACCAAATATTTACTTGCCAAAATACTATGCACGTTTTCTTTTATACTCCCACATACGATTTTGCTCTCCCTATAACACATACACGTTTCTTGTTTCTTAAACCCTAAACCTATTATTCTCTCCACAAGAAGTTGCTGCCTATCCTTCCTTCTCCTGGTTCTTTTTTTTTTCCTTTGCTACTGGTCGAACACAAGGGCTCAAGGAGCAAGTTTTGTGTGGCATATTTCGCTACAAGGATTGGTTTGTACGCATAGGGTGCTCAAAGAGTGTCGTTCGATATTGTTTTGGTTCAGTCGACAACTAGGTATAATATATTCTCCTTTCTTTTGATTTCTTGGTCTTGTTTTACGCCTAATATCATTAAGTCGCAAGAGTAAAAATCGAATGAGATGTTAAACAGGTTATATGTAGGATACATGTGCATGAAAATATGAAAAATCGATCTCCATACAACATGTAATTCGAGTACATATATAAGCAACATATACTTGACATTTGGTGATTTGAAAACTTGAAAACCTTGCGTATAAATAAGTAGCGAGGCCTAAGGATTTTGCTTTTCTGGTGTTCGATCATAATAACAAGAAGTAGAACCTGTTTGTTTTGTTTGGTTCATGTTGATATACTTATAAATAAAAGGGTTGTGTTTGGCTTTTGTTTTGTCCATTCGATTTAAAGAAATCAACTAGGTTCTTTCTTGTTATTTTTCCTTGGTTCGAGTCACAAAATAGGCAAAGAAGGCTTGGGTGTTTTCTTGTTCAATAATAAAATATAACGAGGGTGTGCTTGTTTGTGAATAACGAAAATGACTTTTATTATGTTTAATGTTTTCGAATCAAATAAAATGCATGGGTCTCGTTTATCTTTTTGGGTCGTATGAATGTTAACGAGGGAAAGGGGTCCGAGTCGATTTCGGCACGATACTGTTATAATAACAAGGTAGCAGGCATGCATGCAGCTTCGGTTTCGAATCGTAACAATATATATAATAAGGAAAATTACATGCATGTAATATTGATATTAAAAACAAGTAAACATGTGGATGTGTATATGTATTTCGAATCAAAGAAAAATGAATAGGGTCTGTGTGGTTTAATATAAATCATATGTATAAATTTAAAGAAAATGTGGTCATGTGTGTATTCTTTTGTAAGAAATGAGATATATGTAAATGTACTTAGATTTGTTTAAACCATGTTAGTATGACATAGAAATTAGGTGTCGTTGAATGCATGTTAACTTATGGTATTATCGTTGCGGTCTAAATTAATGTCGAGAGTGCGTTTAAATAAATTATAATGACAGGGTCTAAATTTATTATCTTAATATTAATTTATTAAAATAAACTTTAAAATAATTTTATTTGACTTTTAATATTTAATTTTGATAATTTATATTTTAGACCCCAAACTTATAATATTGACATTTAAGACCTAAAATATTATATTGGTCATTTTAACCTTAAATATTATAAATTGTCGATTACAACCTTCAAGTATTAAATTACAATCGCGGGAACTTACTAAATTTGGAAATTGACTAATTCGGGAAACCTGCTAAAAATAGAAAGTTACTAAAAATGGAAAGCATACTAAAATGAGTAAACTAATTCATATGAACTTAAAGTAATACTTGGTATTTAATTCATATAGGTTCTGTGAAGCGGGAGTGATTCGGTGTCTTGTGATCCATCTATCTGTGTTTGCTTTTTCTTTGAATAAGGTACAGATATTCTGACCTTCTCACAGGTTTCTCATGAACTCTCTCTCTCTTATCTTAACCTTGATATGTGAACCTTGTTATGCTTCCTTGAATTGTGAACCTTTGATATGACACACTTGATTTGAACCTTGCTATGAACCCTATGCTATGATCTCTTTAACTTGAACCTTTGATTTGAACCTTGACTTGAACCTTGATATGATAAACTTGATATGGGAAATTGAACTTGAACCACTTGATATGAACTTGAAACTTGTACACTTGATACTTGACTTGACCCTTGACCCACAGTTTGAGACTACGAGCCACCACTTGTATACTAGGCATGGTGGTTCCATGTCCGTGTCATTGATGCACCGATGGCTTGACTTTAGGGTAGGAGAGTGATGACCTATCCCGTCCCAGTACTTGACTTGTTATGAAGATGAAGATATTTGGCCGACTGGGGCGTATGGATGCATCCTAGATTTCTTTACTTGTTTCGATGGATATATCATGATATTACTTGTTATATACTTGGTGACTGATGGTGTGTGCGATACACGTCTTTCACATCTTGGGAGCTCATGACTCCAACCCTTGAGGCATCCCCTCACATTATACTTGGTATCCTGAGGTCACCCCTCCGGATACATGGTTACTTGGTTACTTGATATTACTTGACTTGTTACTTGACTTGACTTGGGCTCGTGGTGGATTACTGTTTCCTTTACCTTTTCCATTTATTTCTTAACTCTTATTACCTCTGCAGGTTCCTTTACTTCATTTATCATTCATTATCTTTATTACTGCTTTGTTACCGTTATATCTATTCACTGGGCTTTTTAAGCTCAGCCACACTTTCTTTTTCCTGTGGCAGGTATCTAAGCTAGGAGCGGGGGTTTAGCTTTGGGGATTGAGAGCGATGTGTGGACTTACCCTTAGACTTCTTTGCTTGAACATTTGATACTTATCATTTGATTTTAGATTATTTATGTACTCTTGTTGGTTACTTTCATTTGGGAACTTTTGTATTGATAAGTCATGTTGACTTATTTCTTTTGGTTATGTATGTAAGACTTCCGTTGCTTTGGTTATTGAATGTTTCTGATATGACACCATTTATTGTGATACTTTTACCCTTGTCGGGTTGGGGTGTTACAATTTATGGTATCAGAGACAGGTTCCGAAACCCTTAGAGCTTAGACTATGACATGTGAGGATTGGGTAGACACTAGGTTTCCTTCTGCGTACTTTTCCTTTCGTACTTCATCTTTATTTGCTCTTGCTAATCGCTTTATTAATCATTCAGATGATTAACACTCGCCGTAACGGACATCCCGATGGACAACCTGATGGTATGTTGAAGAGACGTGTACCTTTTAAGCTCCATAGATTAGCCATGACATATCTTAATGCTAATCAGCATGAAACACTGAAAGGTAAGTTGAAGAGACGTGTACCTTTTAAGCTCCATAGATTAGCCACCAAGAAGATAATCATTAAGCAAGTAATCTTGACTCATAGAAGAGCTAAACTCAAATACTTATAAATCCAAGGAAGTTAGACAAACACATAAGAGTATTGAACATGATATCTTTACCCTTTTTATCAAGAGCTCCTACTCGAGATAGAATTACTCCTATTATTCTCTCATATATTTCACAAATATAACTTGTTTTGTTTTACTTGTTGATGGTTCATTAGAGTTAAATCCTAATCCGGTTCTATCTCTAAATGACTTTTGACTTTTCAAACAACTTTCAAGAGCATTTGAACTTTCTTCAAATTTAGCAAGCATTTTTCCTTTTTCATTTTGTCTTTGAATTTCATGTTTGTAATCTAGACATAATTTGCATTCTAAATCAATTTCAACATGACTCTCAAGTCTAGATATTTTATCTTCTAACATGATTTCATTTTCAAAATTATTCACAAAAGATTTTAAAGGTTCATTGTTAAAGATAGTTTTTAGGTCCATGTTGCATAAAAGTTTAGACTCATTTTCTAGTTTAGAAAACTCTAGGATTAATGTGTCAAAGCAAAAGTGTTTGGTTTCAAAATGTACCTTGCTTGATGTTTTATCTAGTTGAGAATCACAAACCGGATGGTTGGCTTCATCTTCATCCGTGTTATTCCATGAATCGTAAGCAAGTCCACTAAGATCTCGACATGAGTAATCATCTTCACTTACACCTTCATTTAAAACATTTAAACTAGTAGCACACGCATTTATCTCAACTAAATGTCTATCTATTAATCTTTCTAAGACTTCTAATTCATATGTGAGATCAAATTGATCATCTTTAACTTGACATATTTCTCGATGAAAGTTTAACATATTTTTCCAAATATCATTAGCCGTTTGACAAAAAATACATTCTTTCATATTCGGTACTAAAGCTTTATAAATCATTGTTTTAGCTTTAGTATTTTTATCAAGTTTAAGATAGTTATCTTGGTTTTCAAAACTTGTTTTCTTTGGTTTGAAATCACCAAAAGAAATAATATGCCAAAGATCTTGATCAATTGATTTCACATAGTTTTCAAAAATTACTTTTCCATTCAAGTAAGTTTTCTTTTTCAAATAGCGGTAGGTTTTGAATAGGTTGCCCTTCTTTGAGATTTTCAAAATCCATGGATCGATCCAAATTTTAAAATATATTATATTTTAAAGATCTTGAGTAACGTAGCTCCTGATGCCAATTGTGGAAAACTAGAAGGGGGGTTGAATAGTTTACTGCTTTTTAACTTGATTATCTTTTAAAACTTTACGTTTGTTCAAAGATATAGATACAACTTTATCTGTTCAATTCATTGAAAAGCTTTACGTGTAAATAACAATCCTAATCAACAAGCTCCTTTCCCGGTGGAGAAACCTTTACAACATCGCTTACACTTTACCGACACTAAGCTAGATGTCGAGTTCTTTTACACGGGTACAACCACTCCCATCGTCGCTTACACTTTTACCGAAACTAAGCTAGATGTCGAGTTCTTTACAAAGGGTATAACCACTCCCGTTAGTTCTTTTACAAGGGTACAACAACTCCCGACACACTACGTATTTTGAGGCCTAAAATACTAAACAATCACTTCTACATACATGATACGAATGAAGTATAAACTACCAAAGCTTATACATGACAAAGCTAACAAGACTTGCAACTTTAGAGTTGAAGCTTGTAACTTCTTGAATGATCTTGTGAAGTCCCTAGCTACATAAGAGGATCACACATGTCAAATGTTAATGAGTTAATTGAGAGATTATTTGAAAATATGTCCTAAAGTGATGACTCAAAACTAACAAGTGGTTTGGTATTTATAGCAAAACATTCTGCAGGTTTGGCGGATACGGCGGAACCCTCAGATGGGTTCCGCCCGTGTACCCCCAGGGTTCCGTCAGGGCTGCAGTTGGTTTTGCAATAAATCTTCCAAACCAAACAAGGTCACATCACATGAATACTAGTCAAACACAAACTTGCACAAGAAAACTTATGGTTAGTCAAACACACTTTCTTTCCATAAATGTATAATGACAAACTTAACATAAATGTGATGTGATATTTCTATTTAAAGAAATAAATGTGATGTGACAAGACACTTTCTAATTTAAGAAATAAAAACAATGTTTTGTTTAAAAGGAAATGTAAACCTTAGTTAAACAAGACTTAAACACTTAAAGTGATGATTTACTCTTAGCTAAAGTTCATACTTTGTCATTAACAAAACTTAGCAAAGATCGTAAAATATAAATAACGTTTTTAGGCGATATTTGTATTAACATATATTAATATTTGAAGTGTATTAGCCATATGTTTTTTTACTTTTTTCTTTATCGTCGTTTATGTCATTTTTCTCATCTTCATGTTTTCTTTTTAACAATCTCCTGTTGTTACATTTATCATCGTAAGAAACAATGGTCGAATACATGTTAACTCCGTAATAATATCCGCATTCGTCACGAAAAACATACAATCAGAAAATATTAGTCGCTAGAAATTTTAATTATAGTGTACCCACCACCGCAACACACTGATACCCTGCTAGTATGTATTGAAATATAAAAAATGATGAGTGTCTAATGCGTAATAATTCCTTGAATTTGTGTTTTTTATCTTCCTGAAATATATATATGGTTATGCACACTTTCTTAAACCTTTTCTGATTAGTTTATAGTTTTTGGACCTAAACTAACAACTCTTAACCCCGCTTGATATGTTTAGTTAAACGGGTTACACGTTTCAAAAACAGGTTATACGTGTTACATATGTGCGGGTTTGGGATGAGTTTTTAACATGATTTATAAAGAGAGATTTGAGTTTCCAGAGATGTTCTCAACCGTTTTTGAAGCTGCAACCATTAAAAGGAAGAAAGGATCAAAGACTACACACACATGTTTACTTCAGTTTGCTTAAATATTCATTATGAACATGTTTTACTTATTCGAAAATTGCTCTTGTGTAGTATTTACTAAGATTATTATGAGCTAAACACCCTTAGCGTTTGCCTAGTTGAATGAACTTTTATGTGAATATGATTTGATTTCCGCTTATTGGATATCTCGTTGGATAATTAATGTGTTTATCATAATATCCATTTATCTATTAGTTTTATATGTTTGATTTATTGCTAACTAGTGAATGTATATGTGACCATCCTTATATTCACTAATTTGTTAGGACAGGAATTTAAGATCTTTTCGAATTGAGAAATAGTGAAATTCACATAGGTTGTAAGGGAATTATGCCATAGTTAGAAACCAAAGTTAAGGTGGTATAAATACACTCTATATCATCATTACCAACTAAAAAGCTTCCAACCTTAGTTCATAGTATGGAAATGATCAAAGCTGGATAATGCATAAGTTAATAGCTTCATTAAATGCATTTAAATTCAGTAACATCCACCCAAACCGTTGATAGAGATCCTTGATTGATGGTATGGATGTGTTCATTTAGTCGAGTTGAACCTGCCAAAACTGCTGGTCAAATACCATTTGATGACGTATTATACGGATAGCAGGCTTACTGGGCATAGACTGTATTATACACAATGAGGCTTCGGCCCAATACAACTAGAACACCGGGCTCCGGCCCAATAAACAAACAAACCCGGCCCCCGGCCAAACAAACCGGATATGACTAAAGCCCAAGTTACGAGCATGGCATAGTCCGGACATGCAAGGACGTGTACGAACTACTTGAGCGGGACTCCTGAAGTACGCTCACGGACTGGCCCACGGTCCGGAAAGTGATCCACGTCCGCAATCATCGATTAAGCTATGGATCCTTGCCCGATAAGGGTCCTACACCGGCCACTATAACAATATGCGAAATACTAGGAAACCTTAGCGTCTCAACCACTTATAAAAGGTAACCTGAGTACACATATGTGAGGTATGACTTTCTCACTCATCCCAATACACAAATATTTCTCTGATAGCATGAGTACTTACTCTCACGTCGAAGCTTAATCATGGGTCCCGTCCCCACGATAAGGCTAATGGTTTACCTTCGTTTGTGCAGGAAATACAACATGCTACTTGGATTAGTGCATAAACTACGCAGTAGGCGATCCACCAAGGACGGCCCACATCGAACTAAGCCCAATCCTAACCCATTCACACTTTTTGTGCTAACACCCTTACCACCAAACTTGCTAGAATCCATAATCTGTCAAAGTGGTCGGTTGAAGACCCATGAACGCCGGTTTTGAACACTTCGTCCAAGATAGTTAACACCAAAGATATAGAGATTTACCTCTCTTATCATAGCCTCTTAAATCATCAAATTTGGAGCTCTTATAAGTAAACTGAAGCTAATTACGTGGAGCTATGTCGAGAAATGACTAGTTCTTGCATGCTCTTTCATTTTGGTTGGTACGATATTTTTGTGCAAAATCATGAGTCATATGAACAATAGTTTGAGCATATGAAAATAACTGATGATCATTATAAAGAAGAACATGTTTACACAATCTTGACCTATTACTACAATAATACCCACTTGTACATTACAACTATATCAGTCTGACTTAGAAGTTAAGGTAAAGACTTTACAAGGGTTAGTTGCGGAATACTATCCCTGGTGATGATAAATGTTACTCTTCAAGTTATGAAGAAGAAGATTCCAAACAAGAAGAGGAGGAATATTCTAATTGTTGTGGTGTCGATTGCTTATCACTTCTACTATCCTCCCTTTATATACTAGGGAAATACACTGTTAGTAGTTACAACAGAATAGTAATTTCCAAACTAGAAGCAAACTGGAAGTAAGGTGCACGTGCCTTTGTGTAGCTAGTGTTTCTTTACTCTGCTGACAACTATCTGTTCATGGAAGTTGCTTTCCCTGTTATCGATGAGTTCTTATCTTCCCAAGGGTTTTCCCGCTTTGCTTTATCTCAAATTACTCCCGCCTAAGTGTATATGAGAACTTCAGCTAGATCCATCTTTATACTTAGCGAGTACTTGATTCATAAGAGAGGCATACGCTGAGTATATCTGATCATTGTTAATTAGTCAGGCTGCATGGTTCTTTAGGATGGTTTAAGCTGATAAGTCTTTCAGAGTACTAGAGACATTTGTTAGTTCTCCAAGACTCTGGTTGTTTGTATCTCCTTGTACTTTTGATAAGGCGAAAAGTGTACCACTTTTAAGGGGTTATTTAAGCCCGAATTCATGATTATTCGATCAATTACTGCCCCAAATCGTTCCTTTTGTCATTTTAGATACTTTTGAGGAGAAATCTGGAAAAGGAAGCATTTTTGACGTTTTTGGAGCATAAAAGTGAAGAAAACGGCAAAGCCTCAAAATCCTTGCTGGGAACAATACCTGACGACGTCAAGGCTTCACACATGACAGCGTCAAGAGTGGCAAAGAGGTGGAAGTGGAAAATATAACATGACGGCCCAGAACATTTTCAGTGTTATTGACCTGACGGCGTCACCAAGGCCGTCAGGATTGCTTTACAAGTGACGGCCCAGAGTATATTTACACATGAAGGCGTCAAGACTGGATCTAGGCAATACGAATTTTATATTGGCGGCGAGTTGACGGCGTCAGACCCTACAACATGACGCCATCAGGATGTTTTATCTATATATATTTTTCTAATTTTTCATTGTAAAGGGTGGAACATTGTGTGGAACATTAGGAGGAACTTTACCACAAACCCTAGGTCGAATTTTCTTCATATTGTAAGGGTTTCAAACCCTTCTTTCATCCATGTTTGAATAAAGATAAGTCTTCCAATAATCATTCAATATGTCTATGTGTTGTTTGATTCTATCTTATGCTTGTCTTTCTTTTAACATGCTAGGCTAGGTTTTTATTGTGTTTACTTAGATGTAGTGAAACCTAGATGTTGATTATTGGTTGATTTTTTGCTTATAATTGTTGTGGATGATTGTATTCGATGTTATGCTTAAGAAAACTGGCAGACTTCCATTAGTAACTTGCTTGAACGTCTTAAGAAACATGATCGGAGGTGTACTACGATTTTTGGTTGTATTTAATGCATAAATGAATTCTAAAGATCCCATGTTAGGAGCTTTTAGTCGGCTCGACATAGGAGTGAAGTAGGATCTTATAGAGTTAGGGAATATTGTACACGGTCCTACGACTAGTATTAAGGAATATAACCCGTCATCCATGCAATTGTAACAAGCTAATCAACCGGTAAAACATATCTAGGGAGTAATGAAATCTAAGTAAACACAGTTTTTCTCATCATTGTTTCCACCACATTAGTTTAATTTCATTTCTTTTTATTTTATTTTGATTGCATCTGTAGTTAATTGGGTTAGTTGACTAGAAACTAATTCCGCCCACTTCTTTGAAACTCGAGATTTTACTTGCTTTTATAAAATATAAAAAATACAAAAAGAATCATCCCTCACCGCTAGACCTAGTTTAGTAGGCTTTCTAATCCTAGCGACACTATTCCTGAGTTGAACGATCAATCCCCTGGTACTTGTCAATATACTATACTACAACGATCAGGTACACTGCCTGGCGGGGATTGCAAGCTTCTCAAGATCCCTTGAGAGGTAAAACCTGTTGCGAGGGCGCAATCTCGCGTATCAACTTTGCTAGCTAACTCTGTATCAGGTTACAAAATATTTTTTCAGTTTGGATTCCGTCTTCTTTGAAGCTTGACTGCTTTTATCAAGAAGTATACAACATATCTGAGTTGTTATGCTTAGCTATGTGAAATCACTCAGTGAGTTCCTTTGTCAGACCATTGTCCTTTGTATCATTGGTTGAATATATATCAAGTGGTCTGGCTCTAACTTCTATGAGTTTTGTGAGTCTTTTAATAGCTGATTGGGATCTCCTGTATTGATCCTTGTCATAAGGTAAATTTATTCATGTTTTACATTTTTACTTTTTATCAGAGAGTGAACTGGCTCTCTGATTTTATCAGCTAGTGACTTAGGTTATTGTTTATGTTTCAAATACTTGTGAAGGATAATTTGGTTAAATTATTGACTCAAACAGTTTTGTCACCATTTCTTCACTTTTTTCTTCATTTTCCTTCACGTGGCCTTCAATGAACCTAGATACACATGTATTCACTTCATTAAGTACCTTAACTTCATAAAATTAACTAAGATACATGCATAAAAACTCAATATAACGCCTATAAAAACATACTACATTTGTTAGTTCTCGAATCCCCGAACATTTGAACTATGCTTTCCCTTAAGCAAATTTTGTTTTCAAGTAAAAACATTGAGTATAAAAACATTTCCAATTTTGAACGTAAGTAATCTTTCCTTACAAGAGTAACGAATGATTATGATTTACGTTCTAAATGAAAATTAAGACGTTTGACAATACCTAATATTTTTCAAGCTTTGATAACATAATTAAGCACCTCACGAAAAGAAAGGGAATATAATTCACTATTTTATTTTTGTGATTCAAAATATATGAAAATCACACTCAATTGTTTAGTCATGATTTATTTCATACGACGTGGCGTAAGCACCAGATATATATATCAAGAAAAATATTTTATTAAGATTGTAATGTTAGGCTAATAGTTAATAATGGTATAGATTAAGCATGTGAAAATTTGTGTAATGATTTTCAAAATATAAATTTGTGTAAATTATGCATTACAGAATGTCTATACGACGTATAAGGGTAGACCTTATACGACGTATCAGGGTAAACCTTACAAGGCGTATATGGGACATGCATTTAAAAAAATGGGGCATTACAGAATACGTCAATCCTACTGTCATCGCCATTCTTCAACAGATCTACCTCCAACTCTGAATCCCAATCAAATATTCTAATCTCGGTAACTCCTTTCCAAAAAACAAACAAACAAATGATCCTATGGAAATAAATTTGTTGTTGCTTTATTTATTTATTTGTCTAAGTCATCAGTTTGATCGAGTAGCAAAAAACGCGAAGAGAAAACTACATTTGATAAAAACACATAGATATATTAGTAGTAGCGTGTGTACGTTATCGTGTAGATATTTTTTTTACTCAAATCTAAGAAAGGGAAAAAAAAATAAAAAAAATAAAACTGCGGTTGTTTTGAGTGCCCTCGTTCAATGGTGGCTAACCGACTATTTTTTAAAGTGGCCGAAAGGGGAGCATTCAATAAAAAAGAAAGAAAAGATTTAGAGAGATGAAAGAGTTAAATAGAAAAGTTGTGGGCAAGAAAGCCGAATGAATGGTTAAAGAAGAGGGCGGTGAGGGTGGTGGCGTCGGTGGTGAAGAAGTTGAAGAAGATATGTGTCTTGGTTAATGTGTGAAAGTGAGTGTTGTGTGTTTAATGTAGAGGTGATCAACGGTCCAAAACCTGACCGGACCGGCCAAAACTAGTCCAGACCAAGACCGAACTAACCCAAAACCTTAGATCGAGGACCAGACCGAATGTGTTCGGTTCAGTCCGGATTGGTCCGGTCCAATAAGACATAATCGGGTTTTAAGTAAGACCGGTCCGGACCAGACTAGACCGAGACCGAAATAAGAAAAATATCTGGACCGAGACCGGACACTAGTCCTTCTGTTTGGTCGGTCCTCTTGGTCTCAGTCGGTTTTAGGTATGCGATGCTTAACACTAGTTTAATGTGTGTTATTAGTGTTTGGACAAGAAAGCCTTAAAAGACAATAATGCTCATAGATTCAACGATTTTTAACGAGTGTTTTGGTTGTAGACTGTGACGGAGTGAAAAACTTGATGTTAAATGCTACGCATGCATTTTCTCATATCTGAAGACAATATATGCAATGTGTCCAGAGCTTAAAGGACAACGGTGTAATTTATCTTTTAAATCTATTTTTAATAAAACGGTCGATTCAATCCACCATGCATGTGGTGACGAGCGTTTATCGAAAAATAAGAAAGAAAAATGCTACTACTAATAATAAAATTGTACAAGTTATTATCACTATTACACTGTGTTCTCAAGTTTTTATTTGAGAGAAGAGTAAAGTAAAGGAAAGTACAGAAAATGGTAAGGAGAGAAAAAAAAGATTGTTAAAGGTTTGTTAGTGTTCTTAAGTTGTAAGAAAAAAAAGGAAGTAAAGTGATAAAAAGAATATTACTTAAGAATTATATACTTGATAATATATTTAATCGTGTCTCAAGTGAAAAAAATAAAAGGGTAATTTCGTCATAAAAATCATACCACTTGTATTCCTTCCACTTTCATCCCAAATTTAGGATGAAAGTTTTGAAAAAAAATAAATAAATAAAATAAAAATCATTTCCCTCTCTATCCTTTTACCTTCTCTTAAAAAAAAAAAAAAAAAACAAACAAACTTGTGAACATACTATATTTTTATTTTCTTCACTTTCTTTCACTTTCACTATAAAATCAAAACTCGAGAACAGAATGTTAGTTTTCTTGTAAGGAAAACGCTAAAACATCCTACATTTTCTTTCTATAAAAGCTCTTACTCGCAGGATGTTGACAAATGTCAGAATAGACGGTTTAGATGCAGAGAGAGAAAATGCGTGAAAAAAATTATATAATATTATTCTGTGTGTAAGAAAATTTATAAAATGAAAAGGTAGAAAGATATAGCAAAACTCTTTCTTCTAATCAGCTCCTTACGCTATATCAAACTTTACATGTAAAGTAACTTTTAGAGTTAAAACAAAAATGTTTTACAACCTCGTGTAGAAAGAGGATGGTGTGAAAAATTTTCATCTATAAACATCGACACGAAAGGAGTATCATCTTATCAAACATCGCCACGAGATCATGATATTTATGCATATGCTCCAAGTCACATTTTTAGCATTTTTTTAACTGTCTTGTTAAGAAGCGGGTTGTCATCTGTTTTAATTTTGTTCGTGTGGTTCATTTTAATAAAATTGTTGCCTTTCTAAATAATAATAATAATAATAATAATAATAATAATAATAATAATAATAAGTATGTGTCCAAATGTGAAGACAACTGATACAAGTTCATACCATTTTCTTTTTTCACATTCGGGAAATTCGATACAGAGACTTTGGACACACTTTTACGTATAAAGTCTATTGCCATTCGTCACTCTAATAATGCTAAAAGTGGTATTTTTATTTTTCATAGAATTAGCTTTTGTATTTAAAAAGGATCGGAAGCACAACTTAGTTAGACTTCCATCCAACTTTATGTAAAATTGTTATGTTTCATAATAATAATAATAATGATAATAATAATAATAATAATGGGTAGGCAAAATGTTTTGCTAACCACAACCCATAGGGTGGTGGTTCATCATTTGTGTGAAAATTGCATTTAATAAACTCATTATTTTTATATTTATACATATTTAATGATTATAATTATGAAAACAGTTAGTATACATATAATGGTTGAAGTTAATTAAATGTTGAATTTTCATATATGGTAAGCTTAATCACAACCCATAGAGTTGTGGTTAGCAAAACCCAATAATAATAATAATAATAATAATAATAATAATAATAATAATAATAATAATAATAATAATAATAATAATAAAACAATGACTTGCAACATGAATCAAATGTGTGAGCAAAAGAACATGGAGAAATTTTGCTAATGAATTTGATAAATAGTAAAACAAATATGCAAGTATATATGAATTTAAAACATCACAACATTCTATTCAACTAATGTGTTTGATTATAGAAATGAAGAATAACAAAAAAAATGGATAAAAACTTAAGGATTTTTCATTAACATCATTGATAAAAATCGAAAGTAGATCAAAATAAAAACAACATATTCTTAAAACTTAATCATCTAATTTCGGGGATTTCTCCCTGTCAAAGGCCAAGTGTGCTTCTTTGTAAGACAATCCATCCAAGGAAACATCGATGGAGTCATCTTCCTCATAAGCAACTAAAGCCTTGCCCCGAGAAAACTCTTTCTCATCTTTAGCAAGCAGAACTTTTGCTTTCTTGGCTGCCTTTTTCTTCCTTTCATCATCAAGCCACTGCAACAAAACATTGATATCCAATTCTTCTTCTTGACCTACACATAATATACGCTTATTAAAGACTAAAAAGTTAAAATGTGTATTAGAAATTAAGCAGGGCAATTTCTTAGTATTATTATCGAAAAGAAATGATTCACAAATTCGTTGAATCAACATTACCTTTTTCTCCATGGCTGGAAGACGGCCCATGAACATGCTTTTTCTGAAATAAAAGTAACATGGGATTAGTAATATATAGAACTTTGTGAAAAATATTAACAAAAATCTGTACATAACGAATGTATGAACATACTTGGATTTTTTGTTATTTGAAGAACCTCTCGTTCTCTTTTTGTTTCCTGACATAGTTGATGATTTTTTTTGTAGGTTTTGATGATAACGAATGATTAGTGATGTTCGATTCATGGCAAGGCGTTTTAAAAAGAGATGGTAATTGGAATTCAAATCGGTTCTTTGATATGAGTTAATGATGGAAACGATTTGTGTTTCCAAAATGTAGATGTGAAATCATAATCATAGGAGGGAATTTTGGAAGACTCAAAAATCATTTAATGGTTTTCTTTAAAGCTTTAATTGTGTACAATTTAGTTTCCAAAATTTAGATGTGAAATGATTAATTCTTTTGATACATGTGTTGTTGTATATTAAGTTTGTAATTACATAAATAATTACATCAAGCCTTGTACTAAATTCATGATTTTTATACACTTTAACATTGTATAAAATCTACTTATAAACAATGATTGAAAGAAACATGGTTGGCGAAATATGAGCATTAGATACTGATGAGTGTGTAAATACTCATCATTTTTTATCGTATCTGAACTGCCAAAACATCCAAAAACACTAAAAAACGCATCAAAATACAGAAATTAGTCCAAAAATGTGTTTTATATGTTTTAGATGCAAAATGTTTAAAAACAAATGAAAAACGAACAAAGTTTGCACAATTGGCAGTTTCAGTCCCTCAAGTATCAAAATTTGGCAAAACTAGTCCCTAGAAGTTTAAAATGAAAGAAAAGTCAACCCAAGGCAAAGAAAAGTAAAAAATTGTCAAAATAAGTCCTTGGGTGAAAAAGTTTGAGAAAATTACACTTTTACCCCTCAAAATTCAAAATTGCAATAAAAGGTCCCAAGAGTTTCAGAAATTGACAGAATTGGTCCCTGGGAAATATTTTTGGATGGAAAAGTCAACATTGGTCTTTGGGAACTTACAAATTGTCAAAATTGGTCCTTTAAATGAAAGTTTGAAGAATTTACACTTTTGGTCCTTCAAGTTTCAACATTTGACAGTTTCGGTCCCCGGGTGTTCAAAATTGGAAAAATGACATTTATGGTCCTTTGGTAATTCAACTTTGCATGATTTATCCTTGGTTTAACTTTGGGAAGTTGGCATTTCTAGTCCCTAAGTTTTGGTAAAAATACAAAATTGGTCCATTGTCATAGTTATTACCAAACGGACCCTTATTATTTTTCTAAACCCCAAAATACCCAATCCACAAACCAACACCACCAGCCCACTCCATAAACCCCTTGGCCCATTCACACCCTTAGCCCAAAATCCACCCCGTATAATAATACCCACCCCCATCTTTGACCCTGGCTTTGACCATCACCATCCACCTCACCCCACTCACTCCCTGCTACCAGCCAACCCCCTCTCATCATCACCCCTATTCTCCTCTGTCACACTCAAACCTCCCTCCTTGGTACTCCAAACCAAACGCTACCCTCCAAAATTGCTTCCCTGGCCTCAATAATCAAAGAAGCAGACAAAACCATTTTGGCGCCAAGGAATTTAAACGGCCAAGATTTGCCCTAGTTATCCAATGGTTGCAATCACTGGTGGGAAAAGTCCAAGGGGTCTCCAAGAACCCTAAATGGAAGCTATAAAGAGAAAGAAAAGAGTGGAGCAGGGGAGCTAGTTTTTTTTAGTAATTTTAATGTATTTCTTTTATTGCACTTTTTATTTCAATCAAATTCTCAAGTTGTAATGTACTTATTTCAGTATTAATATAAGATGTTTCAAAGTTTCAAAGTTTTTATTGCATTTTCAGTTCCATCAAATAACATAAAAAAAATAAAAATAAAAAGAAAATAAAGAAAATAATTGAAAGGAAAGAACAAAGCATTGAAGCAGGGTTGGAGATGGATTAGCAGGGTTTAGAATTCCATGGGGAGTATAGGAAGGTGACTTTTGATCCTTGGTTCTTGGGTTTTAGCCTGGAAAGCTATTGTGAGTAAAATCTCAATTTTTTACCATTTACTGTTCATTTGTTTATGTGTGCTTATATCTGTGTTTCTAGTGCTTAATCAGTGTTCCCTAATTTAGTTGTGACTTTAAATTGTATGCTTGTTTACTATTTTCCATTGTTTATAGCTTTTGTTTTTCAAGTGCCAAAATTGCACAATAGTATATCTTAGGAATTTGTGGTTTAGATTAATATCTTTGTGGTTCAAATAGCTTACAATATCAGTAGTATACTTGCAAATCAGTATTATTGGCTAAAAACTACATGTCCTTTGAAAATCTCACCAACACTGCCATTTAAGGAGTGTTTGGATCATGTTGGTTTACTGAGTTATAGTTGTTTGTTGGTACACTACTGGGTTCTAACTAGTTGCTTAGGTTCATATTAAGTCACATTGATCATTCCATTTTGGTCTTAAGCCTTAAAAAGTCAAAATCATTTGATTGACCTCACATCTGTTTACTGGGTTGAATCTGTGGTTCAACAAGTCATCATATTAGCTTATAACTAGTAACTCTAGGTTAATCTAGCTTCATCATACCTTATTACAACATATTAAACCCATAAATCAAGATAGAATCTCACCAAAGTCAGCTGAGTAGGTTTGAACAAAAAGTCAAAACTTGCAATGTCAGATTTTTGCCAAAATGACATGAATTAATTTGATTTGTGTGTTGTGAATTGGGACCTGAGACTTGTTGTGTGTTTATACCATCAGCTAAACTTTTGATTTTCATAGTGGGTGCATTTTTGTGAATTTTTTATTTGGACTGAATTGCCCATGGAAGTGAGCTGCAGGGCAACCATTTGCCCTGTCTCAGCAACTCAGTTCCACCCACCCAACTTTGGTGGTGGTTTGTGGTTAACCCAGTGGGTCCCACACCCCTTAATTAGGTCCTTACAACCCCCTCCTACCAAAGTTAACCTGTTGACCATTTCTTTGACCTCTAGACCAGTGGACCCCACCTGGATTGGCTCCCAAACCTTGTCCCCAAAGCTGTCTCAGAATGCAATAAGCCATCAGCTTATTTGTGTTTTGTGGCTTATTGAAGCTGCTTATTGGTGCTAATATTGCTTGTTCATGCTTAACTAACTCAAAGAGACCAATATTCATCATTCTGGACCCCACATTCTTCCATTTGAACTAAAATCCTTCCACAGTCAACAAATGTCAACTATGTGGATCAATAAGCTCTCAAGTGCTTATTATTGGGTTATATTAAAAGTGTTTTCACAAAAAGTTCTAGTTTTTAGTAGTTAATCAGTTTGAAAAAAGAAATAACCTAAAAAAAACCAACTTTAATTATAGTGATAGCTTCTATTTAATAGAATTTATCATTTTAATTTTCTTTTTAGATTATTTATAAGCAATATATCATTTTTATATTTTTATAAATTCTCTATTAGGTTAAAATAATTCTAGAAATTTTTCCAGATTTTTATTTTGTCTTTTAGTGGTTTTTAGAATTAATTTTAGTTTAATTAAGTTTTAATTAATATTAAGTAATTAAATAGCATAATTAGATTTTATAAAGTATAACCTAGTTTTTATAATTTTTCTAGCTTTTATTTAAGTTAAAACATTTTTATAAATTTTCCTAGAATTTGTACTGTTCATTTTCTATTTTTCTTAATATAATTAATTTAATTAGAAATTAATTAGTAATAAGATTAATAATTAGTAATTTAGTTTAAAAATACATAAAATCAACTTTTTATAATTTTTTAGGATTCCAGTGATGGTTAATTAGATTTATAAAATTTTTCTTAATTTTCTAAGTCTTTTTAGTATTTTTAATAATTCTAATTAGTTAATTAGTTAATAAATAGATAATTAGTAATTAATTAATAATAAATAATTAAATAGTGTAAAAATAATTTTTTTCTTTTTCTTAAAATTTTCTTTATTTATTAGGATTGTAAAAATAATAATTTTACACTTGTAACCCTTTCAGTCCATCAGTTGTACGTTTTGTTTCGTTCGTCTGTGTACGTTTTTAATTAAAACGTACGTTTTTAGGTTTTAGCTCAAACCCTTGTAATCTCAATTCCCGTAATCAATCACGTAGCTTTCCTAAGCTATATTTGTTAATAATTTCCAAATAATTCTTATCACAACCCTTTTCTTTGAATAATCACCCGATCACAAGTACGCTAAAGTTACAATTCACACCTCAACGGGACATAACGACCTGGTGATACCTTATATTACCCGGAGCATTGATCTAGGCTATTTGACTTTGTTGACCATTCCTTGCTCAATATAAGTTGGTGGTTTAGCATCAATCAATTTTTGGCGCCGCTGCCGGGGAGGTGTGCGCGTTTCTATAGCGTCATTTGAGATTAGTGTTATTTCACCGCATTCACTGTACAAATACCACCACTTTTGTAAATTTTAAATCAAAACATAAAAAAGTCATTGACACTTTTCCTAAAGTGTTAAAACACCAAAAAAAATCAAAAACAAACAAAACAGATCGTTACGTTTTCTATATCGTGTCTCTTTTAAGGTGATTCTTAAAGAGATATGATTTTGATAAACGAAACGACACCAAAAATATTTTCCAAAAGTTTTTAACCCATACACAAAAAACCCAAAAACATTCGTCTCTTTCTTGTGAATAATAATTCTACATAAAAATAAACCGTCGCAAACCAAGACAGAACACCTACCAACTGGAGGTGTGGACATAATAAGTTCCCAAACCAAAGATTTAAAACTTGCCTTTGTATCCTTGTGAGTGGTGTACCTTTCTTAAAGAAGCCACTTGCTTGTGATTATTGGTTTAAGTTCACTGTCATTTTGCCTCGATTTTGTTTTGAGTGAGTTTGTTTTAGTGCATGCGCACTCGCTCTTCTAGGTCTACTAGCCCATTACGCGAGCTTGTAAGAATACCTAGAAGACTTCGTCGACGTTCAGCACCAACAGTCGGATCTGAGATCCGTACTGTTCCCACATCTTCCGTTATCATGGCTGCTGAGCCAACTATGAACGAGCTTCTTCAAGCACCCGTTGAGGGTTACGGAGATGCTATCGTTGTTCCGGCCATCGTGGCCGAGAATTTTGAGCTTAAGACCGGATTGATAAATCTGGTGACCTCACGTCAATTCTACGGTTTTGAGAGGGACGATCCTCAAGATCACATTCGATGGTTTAACAAAATTACATCAACCATCAAATGCAAAAATGTCCTTGAAGAAGCGATTAAACTTCTTCTCTTTCCATTTTCCATCGATGGGGCTTCCCGGACTTGGCTTGATAAACAACCCCCTCGATCGATTGTTACATGGGAAGATTTGGTTAAGAAGTTCGTGAATGAATTCTTTCCTCCTTCCAAAACTACGAGTCTCAAGAATGAAATCATGAAATTCACACAGAAATTTGATGAATCATTCAGTGAGGCATGGGATCGCTATAGGGAATTGCTTCGCAAATGCCCTCATCATGGTTTTTCTGATCTCATGCAGCTCGATACTTTCTACAATGGTATGAGCCAAAGCGATCAAGACTCTCTCAATTCCTCCGCTGGGGGTAATTTGTTGAATCGTACCACAAAGGATGCTTTAGTGATCATTGAAAATAAGTCTAAGGTCCGCATTCCGCGAAGCAAGCCGGTTGTTTCTCAAGTGAATGTTAGTCCTTCGACTTCATCACCCGTGGCTCAGTCTAGCACCGATGCTAGACTTGACAAACTCACGGAAGCTATTCATGCCTTGGTTCTCACCCAAAACAAGATAGTTTCTTCTTCTCAACCTTCTCCACAAGCTGAAATCAAAAAGGTAGAAGTTTGTGTCACTTGTGGTGGTCCACATTCGTATTACAATTGCACTGCCACTGAAGGCAATCCATTTGAAGTCAATGCAATAGCCGAAAATTCCAACCAAGGAGGTAACCAATACCGTCCTCAAGTGGAACCAAACTACCGCGCTAGCGACCTAGGTGGACCACCCGGGTTTCCTCAAAATCCAAATAGGTATAATCCTAATCCACCAAGGGGTAATAACATGCAAAATCAAACTCATACCCCGATGAATCAGTACCCACCCCAAAGGGGTAATCAAGGGTATTCAGCTCCTAATTACCAAGAACCTCTCCCTAACGAGCTCAATAACTACATTAAAGTTAATGAGACCAAAATGAGGGCAATGCAGAATCAAATCTCAAATTTGAAGAATGAATTTCAATCTTCAATAACCAAGCAAGGTAATGAGCTGAAGAATGAGCTTATAGCAACAAACAACAAAATTGATCAATCTCAAAACAAGATTGAGAATATGTTTGCTAGTCTCATGAATCATATCGCTCCACCCTCTACTTCGGGAGGTCTTCCTGGTAATACAGTTGTCAACCCTAAGGGTGAACTCAAAGCTATTACCACACGTAGTGGTAAAGCTTATGA
Source organism: Artemisia argyi (assembly GCA_030686995.1). NCBI lineage: Eukaryota > Viridiplantae > Streptophyta > Magnoliopsida > Asterales > Asteraceae > Artemisia > Artemisia argyi. The sequence continues at coordinate 126,163,085 of CM060693.1, read as the reverse complement.
TGAACCGCCACTACCTCCTCCTCCTCCTCCTTTTCCCAAGGTAGTGGAAATTGAGCCTGAGGCAACCAAGGACAAGGTGCAATCTACTAGCCCACGAAGTACCGCACATGTCCACCCTCAGGTTGTTCCAAAGACCAAACCAGGAGTTGTGTTTGAACCACCAGTAACTCCTGTTGAGAACCCTAAATCCAAACCTTCAATACCATATCCATCACGACTCAATGAGCAAAAGCTCCGCGAAAAGGCTAGTCACCAAATGGATAAGTTTTATCAAATCTTTCAAGATTTGCATTATGACGTTAGCCTTGCGGATGCTATCATCCTGATGCCCAAATTTGCATCAATGATCAAGAACTTGTTAAGCAACAAGGAAAAATTGTACGAAATGGCAAAAACTCCATTGAACGAAAACTGCTCTGCGGTTATCTTAAAGAAGCTTCCTAAGAAGCTTGGAGACCCTGGGAAATTTCTCATTCCATGTGTTTTCCCTGGGATGGTTGAATGCTTCGCCTTGGCCGATCTTGGCGCTAGTATCAACCTGATGCCTTACTCAGTATGGGAGAAACTCTCTCTTCCTGAACTCACTCCTACGTGCATGACTCTTGAGCTTGCCGATCGTTCGATCTCTCGTCCACTCGGCATTGCTGAAGACATATTCGTGAAAGTAGGAAAGTTCCATTTCCCTGCTGACTTCGTTGTTGTTAAGTTCGATGCTGATCCAAGGGTTCCTCTCATTCTTAGAAGAGGATTCCTGAGGACAGGCCGTGCTCTAATTGATGTGCACGAAGAGGTAATAACTCTTCGTGTTGGTAATGAAGTGGTAACATTCAACCTCGATCAAACTGCTAGGTACTCCTCAAATTGTGACACTGAATCGGTTAACCGAATCGATGTCATTGATGTTGCGTCCGAGGAGTACGCTCAAGAGGTTCTAGGTTTCAATGATAATTCTTCAAGTGAAAACCTCACTCCATCTTCTTACCCCATCATTGCCAATTCTTTTCCTTCCCTCACTCCGTTTGAGGGAAGTGACTTCATCTCAGAAGAAATTGAGGCCTTTGTCAAAAGTGATTCGATTCCCGATGGAATCGATAACCAAGAGATTGACCCCGAGAGGGATATTCTCCTGCTTGAGAAATTACTAAACAAAGATCCCTCTCCTCTTTCTGTTCTACCACCAACACTTCATAAAGAGGAGATCAAAAATGTTGAGAAAACTGATGATTCTCCTCAGGTCGAGCTCAAAGAGTTACCTCCTCATCTTGAGTATGCATTTTTGGAGGGTGATGACAAATTACCCGTCATTATTGCAAAAGACTTGAAAAATGAGGAGAAAACCGCGCTCATAAAGGTTTTGAAGTCACACAAGCAAGCAATTGCTTGGAGACTCTCCGATATCAAGGGTATTAACCCTGAATTTTGTTCACACAAAATCTTGATGGAGGATGACTTCAAACCCGCGGTGCAACATCAAAGGAGGGTAAATCCAAAAATTCACGAAGTTATCAAAAAAGAAGTTCTAAAACTTCTTGATGCTGGATTGATTTACCCTATTTCTGATAGCCCTTGGGTGAGTCCCATTCATTGTGTTCCTAAGAAGGGTGGCATCACTGTTGTCACCAATGAGGATAACGAGTTGATTCCAACTCGTTTGGTTACGGGGTGGCGTGTATGTATAGATTATAGAAAACTCAATGAAGCCACCAGTAAAGACCATTTTCCTCTACCCTTCATGAACCAAATGATCGAGAGATTAGCGGGGAATGAGTACTATTGTTTCCTCGATGGTTTCTCGGGATACTTTCAAATCCCCATTGATCCACAGGATCAAGAGAAAACTACCTTCACATGCCCTTACGGAACCTTTGCCTACCGTCGCATGCCTTTTGGTTTATGCAACGCTCCTGGCACTTTCCAAAGGTGCATGTCACAACTCGTAAATTCTGGTCTTTTCCCGAACTTTCAACATTTACTATTCATCGGTTACTATTCATCGATCACTATTCATCGTTTTACTATTCATCTTTTTCGGAGTCAGTTTGATATTCTGAGAAGCGTTTTAAAATTTTACTATTCACAAAACACTATTCACCTCCGGAGAAAATTTGTCATTTATACGTGAGTTGCGTCATTTCTGTATACGTACGATTATCAACCTAATAAACGTTATCTTATAAACTATTATTTTGAATAATTGATCCGACAATCCCAACTATGGTCCTAAGACATTTTTACACTCATTATAATGATACAAAAATTATAAAATTCATTTACCCGTTATTTTGGAAATTTATTTAATTCGTATCGTACGTCTAATATAATTACGATGGTTTTCTTAAAAACTAAACGATAATCACCCAAACACCCAATACTTGTGCCCAACATATTTTTATCATTTTTATGACATTATTAAGTCCCGGTTAACTTTATTAAAATTTATTTCTAGCAAACCCGGTACCCGATTATACTTAAACTACCTAAAAACAACACTAATACTACACTTATACTCCTAAATAAATCAACAAACATCTTCCCCTTTTCTCCTCCTTTCATGACCGCCCCCCCCCCCCCCATGGTCTTCACTCATTTAAAACCTCACCAACACTCTTAATGGCTTACCAAACTTTTGTCCCTAACTATATAAGAAACTTTTTCATTCATTTTATCACTAAAAATCATTTTTACAAGTTCAAGCAAAACTCTTTTCTCTCATTTCTCTTGAGGTTGGTTCGAATTAGGGTGGTAAAGGAGCAAGGAGAATAAATTTTACAAGATCTTGTCATAAACTAGTTGATATAATCATCCTTGTTAGAGTTTTGAAATAGAAACTCAAGGATTAGTAGGTTTTCATCATCTAAACTCCCTAAACCTTCAAGTAAGTTAACAAACTCATCTCTATAATTTTACCAAGTTCTTACAATGTTCATATCATTTTTATACAAGGATTTCATGCATATGTTAGTTATACCACTCATTTATATATATATCTAACTTTTGAACACTAGAAATGGATTATAGTTAGATCCTTGTTAGATCCACTAGATTGATGATGTTTAGGAACCCATGACACCCTAAGAAGGTGTATGGTAAGATTAGACTAGATTTGTGGTGATTGAAAGTGGTTTGGTTGGATTAGAAACTAGTTTGGAACATTAGAAATGATTTTTGAAACTACATATTGACCTACTGTCCCTATTTGTGAAACGTGGGAAAATCAGTGGATGATGGGTAATTTTTGATCAAAGATTTAGAAAATACTTTCCAATACGGAACTATGGCCGAAAACGGGGATAAAAACGAGTTTATAACGAAGGAGATACGCTAAAAACGAGTTTAACGACGAAAACTATATTTTCCGGAAATGCTTGCTGATGAACAGTTGTCACGACTATTTCGAGGCGTAAAACTAAATCTAGCCATCCCGACTTATCAAAAATATGTTAGTATTTTGTCCCACGATTCCGGGAATATAAAGAACGAGTAAAACGGACTAATAACGACAAAGATATTCACGTTTCAATAACGGCAAAATCTATATTGTTTTGACAGCTTTTACCAAAATAATAACTTACGTACTAGACGGTATATTTTCTAGAAATATTACTAAGGACTATATTCTTAACAAATGAAGAACTTATGACCCAAGACTTATTTTTACAACTACTAGATATTATTTTAAGGTTTTCAAGACGAGGAATATAACACTAACATTTTTATACGATATACTACGACAAGTTATATACTTCTATAATTGGACTTATTTTCCTAAGTATGGAAACTATTTTACTTTGACAATAACAAGTATTTTCAAGTTACGAGTGGTATAGGTATCATGTGCATGTGCATTCATTACATCCTTTCATGATCTAAGTAGATCACTATCATTCATATTAGGTTGCGGTTAGAGATCGAACTTCATTTCTGTGTATCCACTTTTGTCATCGTAGCTATTCGCACCAGGTGAGTCATAGCCCCACTTTTACTCTTTACACTTGTTTTAACTCTTTGGGGGAGATACATGCTCAACTACTTGTTTATACTTGTACAAATATTTAAAACATTTATACTTGATTACTTTTATACTTGATAACACTTATACTTGATTTGATTCATACGTGATTGTGCTATACTTAACTGTGTTATATTTACTTGATACTTGAAACGTTTAAACTTTTATGCTTTGGGAAACGACACCCAGTAAACTTTTATGCTTTGGGAAACGACACCCAGTAAACTTTTATGCTTTGGGAAACGACACCCAGTAAACTTTTATGCTTTGGGAAACGACACCCAGTAAACTTTTATGCTTTGGGAAACGACACCCAGTAATCTGTCAAAGGAGAGGTATTGATAGTACTATTATGGGGAAACACCCCCCACCCAAGTCCAAAACAGAGGCGACGTTGGGTGACAGGTACTATTTGGGATGGTGGTTCCCCGCCTTTGTGTCTATACTTGACCTTGGGTGAATATAATCCTGAGAAACTATATATTGTAGCAGTGGGTTGTAAACACACAGGTTACAAGGCTCTTATGGCGGGACTTGTAACTGAGTGGATTTACGATGCCTTTGCTGGGAAACTTTCATACTTATGCATAGACTTTATTTGTTAAACAAACTCTATGAACTCACCAACCTCGTGTTGACACTTTAGCATGTATTTTCAGGTTTTTACCTATGGCACACTACTAGAGGTTTTGGCAGGGTATGGCATGGTCATAGAAGACTCTGATTATTTATATGGGGACCGTTTTAAACTATTTTAAGGGCCTACTTTCGCACTACTTTAATGATGTAAATTTAACAATTTTGATTAAACGATTTTATTCTAAATGATCGAAGTGAAAACCATTTTTGAACTTGTGTTGTAATACCAATTGAGTTACACCCCAGCTACACGTATGCTTCCGCTGGACCCGATTTTGGCGGTGTGACAGATTGGTATCAGAGCTCTGGCTATAGCGAACTAAGTGTTTTTAAAACCTAGACTATAGCTACTTTTACGAAAAACTTAACCCTATGACCGTCACGTGCCTGCCTGCCAAGATGATGCCTCACTTGTGGTTTGTTGCTGACTTAGGTGATGAGATTTGTGTCTCATTATCTGGTATATTATACTCACTATTCTAGTTGATTTCTATCATTGTCTTTCATATAAGCATGTTCACGTATCATATATGTCACCCTGTTATGTTTCTCCTTGCATAGTTTCATCATTCGACCTCGAGTTTGGTCACCTGTCTTAGTCTTTCTGTACGTCTTGGAAGTATAACTGAGCTGAGTATTTCAAAATTCATGGAACCTCGGTGGAATATAGACTAGTCACCTATATTCAACCCGGGATAGTGGGACATAGGCTGACTACCTATATCCGACTCAGAAATGAATTTTGCAACACTGAGAATGGTTATAATAAAATTTTGTCTGGATTGAATCCTCTACTCAATTTCCAAATGCTTCATTTATGTGTGTGTATACCCTCGTTGTCAGAACGCTTATACTTTTCCTCACCTTGTGAACCGCCGCCTAGAAACACGTCAACTCGTCATTTCATCTCATGAATCATCACCTTTATAACACTTCTGAGACCAACGTTAACTGAACTTCGGGACGAAGTTCCCTTATGGGGTAGAGACTGTCACAACTCGTAAATTCTGGTCTTTTCCCGAACTTTCAACATTTACTATTCATCGGTTACTATTCATCGATCACTATTCATCGTTTTACTATTCATCTTTTTCGGAGTCAGTTTGATATTCTGAGAAGCGTTTTAAAATTTTACTATTCACAAAACACTATTCACCTCCGGAGAAAATTTGTCATTTATACGTGAGTTGCGTCATTTCTGTATACGCACGATTATCAACCTAATAAACGTTATCTTATAAACTATTATTTTGAATAATTGATCCGACAATCCCAACTATGGTCCTAAGACATTTTTACACTCATTATAATGATACAAAAATTATAAAATTCATTTACCCGTTATTTTGGAAATTTATTTAATTCGTATCGTACGTCTAATATAATTACGATGGTTTTCTTAAAAACTAAACGATAATCACCCAAACACCCAATACTTGTGCCCAACATATTTTTATCATTTTTATGACATTATTAAGTCCCGGTTAACTTTATTAAAATTTATTTCTAGCAAACCCGGTACCCGATTATACTTAAACTACCTAAAAACAACACTAATACTACACTTATACTCCTAAATAAATCAACAAACATCTTCCCCTTTTCTCCTCCTTTCATGACCGGCCCCCCCCCCATGGTCTTCACTCATTTAAAACCTCACCAACACTCTTAATGGCTTACCAAACTTTTGTCCCTAACTATATAAGAAACTTTTTCATTCATTTTATCACTAAAAATCATTTTTACAAGTTCAAGCAAAACTCTTTTCTCTCATTTCTCTTGAGGTTGGTTCGAATTAGGGTGGTAAAGGAGCAAGGAGAATAAATTTTACAAGATCTTGTCATAAACTAGTTGATATAATCATCCTTGTTAGAGTTTTGAAATAGAAACTCAAGGATTAGTAGGTTTTCATCATCTAAACTCCCTAAACCTTCAAGTAAGTTAACAAACTCATCTCTATAATTTTACCAAGTTCTTACAATGTTCATATCATTTTTATACAAGGATTTCATGCATATGTTAGTTATACCACTCATTTATATATATATCTAACTTTTGAACACTAGAAATGGATTATAATTAGATCCTTGTTAGATCCACTAGATTGATGATGTTTAGGAACCCATGACACCCTAAGAAGGTGTATGGTAAGATTAGACTAGATTTGTGGTGATTGAAAGTGGTTTGGTTGGATTAGAAACTAGTTTGGAACATTAGAAATGATTTTTGAAACTACATATTGACCTACTGTCCCTATTTGTGAAACGTGGGAAAATCAGTGGATGATGGGTAATTTTTGATCAAAGATTTAGAAAATACTTTCCAATACAGAACTATGGCCGAAAACGGGGATAAAAACGAGTTTATAACGAAGGAGATACGCTAAAAACGAGTTTAACGACGAAAACTATATTTTCCGGAAATGCTTGCTGATGAACAGTTGTCACGACTATTTCGAGGCGTAAAACTAAATCTAGCCATCCCGACTTATCAAAAATATGTTAGTATTTTGTCCCACGATTCCGGGAATATAAAGAACGAGTAAAACGGACTAATAACGACAAAGATATTCACGTTTCAATAACGGCAAAATCTATATTGTTTTGACAGCTTTTACCAAAATAATAACTTACGTACTAGACGGTATATTTTCTAGAAATATTACTAAGGACTATATTCTTAACAAATGAAGAACTTATGACCCAAGACTTATTTTTACAACTACTAGATATTATTTTAAGGTTTTCAAGACGAGGAATATAACACTAACATTTTTATACGATATACTACGACAAGTTATATACTTCTATAATTGGACTTATTTTCCTAAGTATGGAAACTATTTTACTTTGACAATAACAAGTATTTTCAAGTTACGAGTGGTATAGGTATCATGTGCATGTGCATTCATTACATCCTTTCATGATCTAAGTAGATCACTATCATTCATATTAGGTTGCGGTTAGAGATCGAACTTCATTTCTGTGTATCCACTTTTGTCATCGTAGCTATTCGCACCAGGTGAGTCATAGCCCCACTTTTACTCTTTACACTTGTTTTAACTCTTTGGGGGAGATACATGCTCAACTACTTGTTTATACTTGTACAAATATTTAAAACATTTATACTTGATTACTTTTATACTTGATAACACTTATACTTGATTTGATTCATACGTGATTGTGCTATACTTAACTGTGTTATACTTACTTGATACTTGAAACGTTTAAACTTTTATGCTTTGGGAAACGACACCCAGTAAACTTTTATGCTTTGGGAAACGACACCCAGTAAACTTTTATGCTTTGGGAAACGACACCCAGTAAACTTTTATGCTTTGGGAAACGACACCCAGTAATCTGTCAAAGGAGAGGTATTGATAGTACTATTATGGGGAAACACCCCCCACCCAAGTCCAAAACAGAGGTGACGTTGGGTGACAGGTACTATTTGGGATGGTGGTTCCCCGCCTTTGTGTCTATACTTGACCTTGGGTGAATATAATCCTGAGAAACTATATATTGTAGCAGTGGGTTGTAAACACACAGGTTACAAGGCTCTTATGGCGGGACTTGTAACTGAGTGGATTTACGATGCCTTTGCTGGGAAACTTTCATACTTATGCATAGACTTTATTTGTTAAACAAACTCTATGAACTCACCAACCTCGTGTTGACACTTTAGCATGTATTTTCAGGTTTTTACCTATGGCACACTACTGGAGGTTTTGGCAGGGTATGGCATGGTCATAGAAGACTCTGATTATTTATATGGGGACCGTTTTAAACTATTTTAAGGGCCTACTTTCGCACTACTTTAATGATGTAAATTTAACAATTTTGATTAAACGATTTTATTCTAAATGATCGAAGTGAAAACCATTTTTGAACTTGTGTTGTAATACCAATTGAGTTACACCCCAGCTACACGTATGCTTCCGTTGGACCCGATTTTGGGGGTGTGACAGTGCATGATGTCAATCTTTTCCGACATGATCGGAAAAACAATGGAGGTATTCATGGATGACTTTTCGGCCATTGGAGATTCGTTCCAATCTTGTCTCTCCCACTTGGAAAGTATGTTGAAACGATGTGAAGACACAAACTTGTGTCTCAATTGGGAGAAGAGTCACTTTATGGTCAAAGAGGGCATTGTCCTCGGCCATAAGATTTCAAAGAATGGGATTGAGGTTGACAAAGCCAAAATTGATGTCATTGCAAAATTACCTCATCCCACTACTGTCAAAGGTATTAGGAGCTTTTTGGGTCACGCCGGTTTCTATCGTAGGTTCATTCAAGATTTTTCTAAAATCGCCCGGCCTTTGACCCATCTCCTCGAAAAGGATGCTACTTTTATCTTCTCACCTGAGTGCGTAGAAGCTTTTGAAACTCTAAAGAAAAAGCTTACTGAGGCACCTATTCTTGTTGCCCCCGATTGGGACTTGCCATTTGAACTTATGTGTGATGCTAGCGATTATGCTATAGGGGCAGTCTTGGGGCAACGCAAGTCTAAACACTTTCAGCCTATACACTATGCCAGCAAAACTATGACCGAGGCTCAAAGCCATTACACCACCACCGAAAAAGAATTATTAGCTGTGGTGTATGCTTTTGAAAAATTCCGGCCATACTTAATACTGACCAAAAGCATAGTGTATACGGATCACTTGGCTTTGAAGTACCTTTTTGCAAAACAAGATGCAAAGCCGAGACTTCTTCGTTGGGTTCTCCTCCTACAGGAATTTGATATCATAATTCGTGATAAAAAAGGAGCTGAGAACCTAGCTGCTGATCATCTCTCCGGTTTGGAAAACCCTCATCAAGATGTCTCCGAAAAAAGGGAAATTAATGAAACCTTCCCTCTCGAGACACTCAATGCGGTTGCCTTTCATGGAGATTCTGTTACCCCATGGTTTGCCGATTTTGCAAACTACCTTGCGGGTAACTTTATTGTGAAAGGGATGTCGTCCTAACAAAAGAACAAGTTCTTTAAGGATGTCAAACATTATTTCTGGGACGACCCCTACCTCTTTAAAATCTGTGCGGCTCAAGTCATCCGGCGGTGTGTATATGGTCAAGAAGCCACTGAAATTCTTAAGGCTTGCCATGCTGGTCCCACGGGGGGCCACCACAATCCAAATTACACCGCCAAAAAGGTGTTTGACTCCGGATTCTTTTGGCCCACGATTTACAAGGATGCCCAAGAATTGGTCAAATCCTGTGACGCTTGTCAACGTCACGGGAATATTTCACAAAAGAATGAAATGCCACAAAATGCAATCCAAGTTTGTGAAATATTTGACGTATGGGGCATTGAGTTTATGGGGCCATTTCCATCATCTCATGGAAATAAGTACATACCCGCGGCTGTTGACTATTTGTCAAAATGGGTTGAAGTAAAAGCTTTACCCACTAATGATGCCCGAGTAGTCGTGAAATTTTTGAAAGCTCTCTTTGCTCGATTTGGAACTCCACGTGCTATAATTAGTGATCGTGGTACGCGTTTTTGCAATGACAAATTCGATAAAGTCATGCAAAAGTATGGTGTAACTCACCGTCTTTCTACTGCGTACCACCCTCAAACCAGTGGACAAGTAGAAGTTTCCAATCGAGGCATCAAGAGAATATTGGAAAGAACCGTTGGGGAAAATCGTGCATCTTGGTCGGATAAATTAGATGATGCACTTTGGGCTTTCCGTACGGCTTACAAAACACCCATTGGGTGTACGCCTTACAAACTTGTGTACGGGAAAGCGTGCCATCTTCCGATCGAGCTTGAGCACAAAGCCTACTGGGCTCTCAAGCATGCCAATTTCGACCTCAAAACTGCGGGTGATCTTAGAAAAGTTCAACTAAATGAATTAAACGAACTTCGTGATCAAGCTTACGAGAACTCTTTGATCTACAAAGAAAAGACAAAGAAGATTCATGACTCAAAAATCAAAAACCGCATTTTCAACGTTGGTGATCGAGTCCTTCTTTTCAACTCTAGACTCAAGATCTTCTCAGGAAAGCTAAAAACCCGTTGGACTGGTCCATTCACTATCGTTAAGATTTATCCTTATGGTACCGTCAAATTATCTCAAAATGATGGTCCAAATTTCAAAGTGAATGGACATCGTTTAAAGCACTACTTTGGAGAGGACATACCATCCATGGTTGTCCCGGATCTCCAAACTTTCCCCAAGGACAATTAAATTCGGGGATCGAGTCAAGCTAGCGACTCGATGAACAAAAACAATAGCACAATACGGGTTTTCACCCGTATCTCTGATTTCCTTCTACTTTTTACCACCCTAGTGTGGGGGAATGGCCAACCCCCCGCTATTTGAAATGTATATATCTTTGAAAAAAAAAGTGTGATTGTATGTACAGATAAATAAATTGAAAAATACAAAACAATATTTCCATAGTTAGCTTCGAATATTATCTTTTTACGTTCATAGATTCGGCATAATAGCCGGGACTTTGAATATTGAGGACAATATTCAATTCTAAGTGTGGGGGGAAAATTCTAGCGAATTTTATCGCAAAATACTTTAAAGTACCCCCATTTTGGCCCAAAATTTTCAAAATTTTTTTCACTTTATTTCAAAATTTTTGTGGTAATCAGTCCGCCGTGTCTAAACGACAAAAGGGATTGGCTAATCCAGGAGTAAACGGCTCTTGGTAAAGATATCTCAAATCCGTTTATGGCTTGCAATTTGCCCAAAATTGTATGGTTCCTCAACTCTCCAAAAACAAATGAGTTGGCTAGCCCGCAAGATTATGGCTTGTGGTAAAGGCCGTGGAAAACCATAATTAGTAATCAGCTCACCAAGATGTTGACTACTCCATCAAGAGCTGGCTAGTCCAGGAGCAAACGGCTCTTGGTAAAGACTAATCAAATCCGTTGACAGCTGGTGGTTTGCTCAAAATCACACGGTTATCAGGTGTACCACAGTTCTTACACCTGGCTACTCTAGAAGTGATGGCTTTTGGTAAAGAGTTTAAAATCCATCAAGTTTTTCTCAAAAGATTGCTAGGGACTAGCAATAGTTTAGTGTGGGGGATTGATGAGTGTGTAAATACTCATCATTTTTTATCGTATCTGAACTGCCAAAACATCCAAAAACACTCAAAAACGCATCAAAATACAGAAATTAGTCCAAAAGTGTGTTTTATATGTTTTAGATGCAAAATATTTCAAAATAAATGAAAAATGAACAAAGTTTGCACAATTGGCAGTTTCAGTCCCTCAAGTATCAAAATTTGGCAAAACTAGTCCCTAGAAGTTTAAAATGAAAGAAAAGTCAACCCAAGGCAAAGTAAAGTCAAAAATTGTCAAAATAAGTCCTTGGGTGAAAAAGTTTGAGAAAATTACACTTTTACCCCTCAAAATCCAAAATTGCAAGAAAAGGTCCCTAGAGTTTCAAAAATTGACAGAATTGGTCCCTGGGAAATATTTTTGGATGGAAAAGTCAACATTGGTCTTTGGGAACTTACAAATTGTCAAAATTGGTCCTTTAAATGAAAGTTTGAAGAGTTTACACTTTTGGTCCTTCAAGTTTCAACATTTGACAGTTTCGGTCCCCGGGTGTTCAAAATTGGAAAAATGACATTTATGGTCCTTTGGTAATTCAACTTTGCATGATTTATCCTTGGTTTAACTTTGGGAAGTTGGCATTTCTAGTCCCTAAGTTTTGGTAAAAATACAAAATTGGTCCATTGTCATAGCTATTACCAAACGGACCCTTATTATTTTTCTAAACCCCAAAATACCCAATCCACAAACCAACACCACCAGCTCACTCCATAAACCCCTTGGCCCATTCACACCCTTAGCCCACAATCCACCCCGTATAATAATACTCACCCCCATCTTTGACCCTAGCTTTGACCATCACCATCCACCTCACCCCACTCACTCCCTGCTACCAGCCAACCCCCACTCGTCATCACCCCTATTCTCCTCTGTCACACTCAAACCTCCCGCCTTGGTACTCCAAACCAAACGCTACCCTCCAAAATTGCTTCCCTGGCCTCAATAATCAAAGAAGCAGACAAAACCATTTTGGCGCCAAGGAATTTAAACGACCAAGATTTGCCCTAGTAATCCAATGGTTGCAGTCACTGGTGGGAAAAGTCCAAGGGGTCTCCAAGAACCCTAAATGGAAGCTATAAAGAGAAAGAAAAGAGTGGAGCAGGGGAGCTAGTTTTTTTTAGTAATTTTAATGTATTTCTTTTATTGCACTTTTTATTTCAATCAAATTCTCAAGTTGTAATGTACTTATTTTAGTATTAATATAAAAGTTGTTTCAGAGTTTCAAAGTTTTTATTGCATTTTCAGTTCCATCAAATAACATAAAAAAATAAAAATAAAAAGAAAATAAAGAAAATAATTAAAAGGAAAGAACAAAGCATTGAAGCAGGGTTGGAGATGGATTAGCAGGGTTTAGAACTCCATGGGGAGTATAGGAAGGTGACTTTTGATCCTTGGTTCTTGGGTTTTAGCCTGGAAAGCTATTGTGAGTAAAATCTCAATTTTTTACCATTTACTGTTCATTTGCTTATGTGTGCTTATATCTGTGTTTCTAGTGCTTAATCAGTGTTCCCTAATTTAGTTGTGACTTTAAATTGTATGCTTGTTTACTATTTTCCATTGTTTATAGCTTTTGTTTTTCAACTGCCAAAATTGCACAATAGTATATCTTAGGAATTTGTGGTTTAGATTAATATGTTTGTGGTTCAAATAGCTTACAATATCAGTAGTATACTTGCAAATCAGTATTATTGGCTAAAAACTACATGTCCTTTGAAAATCTCACCAACACTGCCATTTAAGGGGTGTTTGGATCATGTTGGTTTACTGAGTTATAGTTTGTTGGTACACTACTGGGTTCTAACTAGTTGCTTAGGTTCATATTAAGTCACATTGATCATTCCATTTTGGTCTTAAGCCTTAAAAAGTCAAAATCATTTGATTGACCTCACATCTGTTTACTGGGTTGAATCTGTGGTTCAACAAGTCATCATATTAGCTTATAACTAGTAACTCTAGGTTAATCTAGCTTCATCATACCTTATTACAACATATTAAGCCCATAAATCAAGATAGAATCTCACCAAAGTCAGCTGAGTAGGTTTGAACAAAAAGTCAAAACTTGCAATGTCAGATTTTTGCCAAAATGGCATGAATTAATTTGATTTGTGTGTTGTGAATTGGGACCTGAGACTTGTTGTGTGTTTATATCATCAGCTAAACTTTTGATTTTCATAGTGGGTGCATTTTTGTAATTTTTTATTTGGACTGAATTGCCCTTGGAAGTGAGCTGCAGGGCAACCATTTGCCCTGTCTCAGCAACTCAGTACCACCCACCCAACTTTGGTGGTGGTTTGTGGTTAACCCAGTGGGTCCCACACCCCTTAATTAGGTCCTTACAACCCCCCTCCTACCAGAGTTGACCTGTTGACCATTGCTTTGACCTCTAGACCAGTGGACCCCACCTGGATTGGCTCCCAAACCTTGTCCCCAAAGCTGTCTCAGAATGCAATAAGCCATCAGCTTATTTGTGTTTTATGGCTTATTGAAGCTGCTTATTGGTGCTAATATTGCTTGTTCATGCTTAACTAACTCAGAGAGACCAATATTCATCATTGTGGACCCCACATTCTTCCATTTGAGCTAAAATCCTTCCACATTCAACAAAAGTCAACTGTGTGGATCCTGCACCCTGGTAAATATATTAAGACCAAAACGTTTGAGTACAAATGGAATGTGGCTGAATACCACATTAACCTCAAGCAAATACAGCTTGATAGACAACTAACCGAGAGCTTCTGACATGCCAAAAGCTCATGACCACTCTAGAAACAAAATGAACCTAGACCAAAAACAAATTAAGCTAACCAGCAGCATCATCCGTGAAAGAAGAACTTCCACCATAAGCAACATTAGGGAATAAATTAGCTGATTCATCAAACATGTTATCAACACAATCATCTTCACCATCTTCATCAGTAGCTAGAACATCATAAGGGTTGGATGTAGACACTTCACCCCCCCTTAGAGGAGAGACCTTTAGACTTCAACTTAGATGACAATGTAGGCACACTACTAGTAGCTACCTTTTTAGGTTCACTAGTAGTCTTCTTTGGCTCATACCTGATAGTCTGTTTGACAGAAGTACCAACAATACCAGGCTGGCTTTTACCTTTTTTCTTCTTACGACTCACCTTATGGAAACCATCATAAGCAGGAGGAACCACATTTGAAGTAGTAACAACAGGGGGAGTAGTCTCTTTTTTAGTACAATGTTCATAGATGTGCCCAAAAATCTTACATAAAGTGCACCTAGGAGGCCTCCATTCATATTCAACCCGGATAGATTCTTTAGTAAAACCATCCCCTGTAAGAGAAGGGACACCAATAGTGATAACTTCTACGAGCTCATCCATTGAACCCACTTCAATTAAACACCGAGCAAAACTGCTTCTACCCCAAGAATCCTTGCACATAGAACTTGTGTACGAATCCAACATAATAGGTTTGCCAATAAATGAAGCAATCAAGTTAATACCATCATCTTCAAAGACTTGTAGAGGCACATCATGCAGTTTAACCCATATCGGAATGCCAGTCAACTCTTCCTTACATAAGCTAGTACCAATAGACCATTTCTTGAGAATGATTGGAGATTTACGAATCATCCAAGGTCCATTTTCCAAAACAGATTCTAAACCAGCTTGAGTATCAAATTTAAAAAAGAAAAAACCTTTGTCATTCATCATGATCTTTTTCAAACCATACTTAGCCCAATTATTCTTAACATAGTAATCAACCACTGGAAACGCCATTCTATTACCAATAAAATAGCCATAAAGAGTGTGCTCAAGGCGTGCACTAACCTTTTCAACTATTCTTCGAGGAATAGACACATTAACACCTTCACAAATAGCCTCAGCAACCAAAGAACTAGAATTAGTTGCATTAGTTGTATTAACCTCCACGTAGTCATTAGTTATAGTATCTTTGCCATTTGTTGCATTAGCCGTCATGCTTGGTATATAGACATCCATTAAACCACTCATAGCCTCATACACTTGTGAACGCGTTTCACAATCCAAATTAGGCCATATCGGATATTTACCCGCTTCAATACCCTTAAGGAATAAATCAAGGTCCATGGCAGATTTAATCGAAACACCCAACACCCCTTCAATAGTATCATGATTACACTTGATAGACTCACGGATGTTATCAACCTGAACATGAGGAGATGTATCACAAGAATTTATAGCTATAGGCTCCGTCGCCACACCTGTAACATCCTTAGATTTAGATTTCTTCCTCATGGTCACCTTTGACAAATCGATAGTAGCACTGTTATCATCAGCCATACTAGCATGTAAACTATCAACATCAACCATCGGATAATCAACCTTCTCCATAACAATTAAAAACCAAATGAAACCCTAAAACAGAAAATAGGATCGCAACAAGAAAACTAGAAGCACCACGTCAATTCTTCAAATCGATAGTCTTAAACAAGTTAAGACATGAATATAAAGCACAAGATTACTAACCGACTCCCATCATGATCACAACAGAAAATAAGGAAAGCAGTTAAAGATCGAAACCCAAAAACAAAAAACGATTAGAACAAAAACCCTAAAAATCAAAACCTAATTGATTCAAGGCTTAAATCCGATAAAAACAATGTAATAGATCAAATTAAACTCAGTTAATAGATCAGGAACACAATCGTTATTGGATCAAGGATCAAGAATAGAGGTTAAGTAACGATTTTGGATAGGTTAGGGTTTAAGAAAATCGCCATTTGTCACCAGAGAGAAAGTCGACTGGTTCAAGCTTAGTTTCATTTTTTTCTTTCTAGCTACTAAAAAAAAAGTCAACTGTGTGGATCAATAAGCTCTCAAGTGCTTATTATTGGGTTATATTAAAAGTGTTTACACAAAAAGTTCTAGTTTTTAGTAGTTAATCAGTTTGAAAAAAGAAAAAACCAAAAAAAAAAAAAAAAAAACCAACTTTAATTATAGTGATCGCTTCTATTTAATAGGATTTATCATTTTAATTTTCTTTTTAGATTATTTATAAGCAATAATACATTTTTATATTTTTATAAATTCTCTTTTAGGTTAAAATAATTCTAGAAATTTTTCCGGATTTTTATTTTGTCTTTTAGTGGTTTTTAGAATTAATTTTAGTTTAATTAAGTTTTATTTAATATTAAGTAATTAAATAGCATAATTAGATTTTATAAAGTATAACCTAGTTTTTATAATTTTTCTAGCTTTTATTTAAGTTAAAACATTTTTATAAATTTTCCTAGAATTTGTACTGTTCATTTTCTATTTTTCTTAATATAATTAGTTTAATTAGAAATTAATTAGTAATTAGATTAATAATTAGTAAATTAGTTTAAAAATACATAAAATCAACTTTTTATAATTTTTTAGGATTCCAGTGATGGTTAATTAGATTTATAAAAATTTTCTTAATTTTCTAAGTCTTTTTAGTATTTTTAATAATTCTAATTAGTTAATTAGTTAATAAATAGATAATTAGTAATTAATTAATAATAAATAATTAAATAGTGTAAAAATAATTTTTTTCTTTTTCTTAAAATTTTCTTTATTTATTAGGATTGTAAAAATAATAATTTTACACTTGTAACCCTTTCCGTCCATCAGTTGTACGTTTTGTTTCGTTCGTCTGTGTACGTTTTTAATTAAAACGTACGTTTTTAGGTTTTAGCTCAAACCCTTGTAATCTCAATTCCCGTAATCAATCACGTAGCTTTCCTAAGCTATATTTGTTAATAATTTCCAAATAATTCTTATCACAACCCTTTTCTGTCAATAATCACCCGATCACAAGTACGCTAATGTTACAATTCACACCTCAACGGGACATAACGACCTGGTGATACCTTATATTACCCGGATCATTGATCTAGGCTATTTGACTTTGTTGACCATTCCTTGCTCAATATAAGTTGGTGGTTTAGCATCAATCAGATACCATAATACGTAATTTATTCAATAAACATATACATACAATAAACAACTTAGTTTGTAAATAGTAAGCAAAAATACGTGCATGAATCATACCCTCAAGTAGTTAGATGCAATTACAATACGACAATGAGTATGCTGATGAGATATAATGAATAAACATAGAACCTTGATCATAGTCCTTCAAGCACTTCTTTGTAGACGACATTTTTAGTAGTTGTACACAGATTGCCATGCTCATCACAAACGACAACCTTCAAACCACATTTGCTTTTAACTCTCGAGACAGCAACGTATAGCTGTCCATGTGTGAAAACAGGTCATGGTAGGTACAAACCAACTCTTGCTAATGATTGACCCTGGCTCTTGTTAATTGTCATTGCAAATGAAACGGAAATAGGAAATTGTTTTCTGACAATCTTAAGCGGTAAACGCTTATCGGATGGAGTAACCCTAAACCTTGGTATGATTACTGTCTTTCCAAAGTTGGTTCCGTTAATGATACGGGCGTGAATAAAATTTCTTGTTAATTTAAGAACTTGGAGCCTTGTCCCGTTACACAATCCATTGGCTTGATCAATGTTTCGCAACAACATAATCGGGACTCCAACTTTTAAAGCAAGTCTATGGTTTGGAACACCTGAAAACTTCAAACCATTTATAAATTCTGGGGAGAAAATGGATTGATCAATCCCGGCGCCACGTTCAGTTTTGTCAACGCTGTCACAACTAAGGTAAACCATTTCTTCTCCTAGAAACTTGTCCAACATGCATTCATTTATGCTGTCTATGACTTCATTAATGGGAGCAAGGATTGCCTTTTCTTGAAAGTAGGTCGGGTCATCAATGTTATCCAAAAGGTTTGGATAAGTGAAGTCAATAATTGATTGAACCGGGTCATCAGCCGCATCTATTAAAATTTCACTTGGCACATCTATAGAAACCTCGCCGTCATTCGGATCTCCAACTTCTCCATCTCCGACTTTCAATATCCAGTCTGCAAATTCCTGTATTTCGTTCACATCTTCAGGGCGTGATCCCACAGTTAGCCTCATGTTCGTTGTCAGCTTAAGAACGGTGCAGTATTGCCACAAGTAAGATTTCCTCAAAGAAGCAGTAACAATGTCTTCCCAGGATCCTTTAGGAATAACAGGTAGTAGCTGTCTAAAGTCACCGCCAAAAACCATTGTCATTTTTCCAAAAGGTTCTTCACACGTATCGTACCTGCTCATACGAAGTATGTCTCTCAAAGAACGATCTAATGCTTCGAAGCAAAGCTTATTTGCCATGGGAGCCTCATCCCATATAATAAGCTTACATTTCTTTAACATTTTCCCAAGATCGCTTTGAGCACTTTAAAGAGCAAGTAGAAGTCTCGTCCACATTGATAGGAATATGGAATCTTGAGTGAGCAGTTTGTCCTCTCGACATTAATAAAGACGCAATACCACTGGAGGCCACGTTTAAAACTATATCACCTCTTTGTCTAATGCCCGCAGCAAGCGTCTTCCATAAGAAGGTCTTACCCATACCACCGTAACCACAAACAAAGTACACTCCTCCTGTTCCTATGTCAACCGAGTGTACTATGGTTTCATAAACACTCTTATGTTCTGTGGTCAAAGAAGCGTACAGGCGTTCATATTCAGATTGTAACTCCACCGGGTTATAATCGGTCTCATCGTGTATAAGTCGATTACCAAAGTCAGTTATGTATGTTTCATCAGGATAAGGCATCTCAGACCAATGTCGCAAACTTGTACCTCTTGATCTAAGTAGTTGTTCAATATAGTACAAAGCCACATTTTTTTTTCATCGTCACTGATAATCAAATCTGCATCAAATAAAAGTAAAGTGAGTATTTAATTGTTGTACAAAGTAACAATACCGTTACACATTTTGTGGATAAAAATATGGGCTATACAAAGATAACAGATATTTGATGATAGTTGCACAAAAGAAAATCTAAGGTAACCATATTATTTAAAGAAATGCGTAAGAGATTATACTAACAAAGAGTAATTGTATGATATTACCTGGAATATGTAAAATCTCCCTTCTCTTATATTGAACATCTTGCGCAAGCAAATGCCATGTTTGTAACCAAACAGTCAAAGGAGTGGTGAGTTCCTTTTGCGAAAGCAATGTTACAAATAGTTCACGAAGATGTTCAGGATGTGCCCAATGCGCTGCGTCTTTAATACTCTCAACATACTCCTTGTCGTCTTCTAAAAGGCCCGCTGCATAACAAGCTTCTTTGTAGGTTGGATAAGTTATGCCATTAACCTTTTTAATCTCATCGTGGTTCCTACAACCTTTTGCACTATTTAGAAGCATCTTGCAATAGTAAGCGTCTCCTGTTGATATAGGTACGTTGTGAATTCTTCTAATGGATCTTCCTTGCTTCCTACGTGTCCAAATTCTCTTAGGAGCGTTCCAGACAAATTTAGTAGGAAACTCGGCATACATTAGATCCCTTGCCGCCGGATACTCTTCATTCATCCTCATCCAACCATCAAACATATCAGCCCCAACTGTTTGCTTTTGAACGGCTGTTTCGAGATCAGCGGCTTCGTCATAGACAACTTGCTATTCGCCCTCAAGATGAAAGGACAGCCTCTCAACAGAAGGTGTTCTATAATGAATCTCAAAACCAAACAGCTGCCACGCAGCCTCGCAAGCAGATAGGTATCTGCAATCTAAGAACGCCCTTATCTCGTCAATAGGTTTATCAATTTGTTGACCGTCTTCCGTGGTAACAGGTTCATACAACTGTGCCGATACTCTATCCGAACCCTTGTTTATGTACTTAAACAAATATTTGATTGACCCGGTCTGGTTGCACCACTCAACGTTAATGTGGCATTGGTAGCGTTTTAGAAGCTGAGCATTATACGGGATGACATAACCGTTATGTAACTTATGTCCACTCTTTTCCACATATTTTCCATTGTCAGGTCTTTTATAAACAGGGTAGCCATCCGCGTCTACTGAACTACGTTGGGTGAATTTTTTGGGGAAGTGTCTCGTACACTTACCTTCAGAACTACAAACCTGGTTAGGGTCATCCGCACCGCAAGGACCATGCATCATAAAATCAGACACTAACTTGTACAATTCCGGGTCGCTTTCTTTAGCTGGTATCTCGGCAGATATGTGTTTGTCAATCTGTTCTGCATTTGGAACCTTGTCATCCCTATGCAAGAATAAGCATACGTGCGCGTGCGGAAGTCCTCTTTTTTGAACTCAACAGTATATACAACTGCCAAATATCATAAAGAAAAGTTACTTACACATTAATTATTAATATTACCATGCATACAAATAAACATTGGTAAAGGTTTATGTATAGTACACATTGGTAATATTATCATAAAAATATACATTGGTAAAGGTTTGTGTATAGTACCTGCTTGAACGCGACCAAATAAACGCATCTCTTTCAAATCCTTCATCAACTGGTCCAGCTTCATTTTAAAAACCCTTGTAAGCACATCGGGCCGATCTGAAGATGGAAGGTTATGCTCTCGCATAAATCTATTTATCTCCGGCCAATTAGGATTGCACGTTACTGTTATGAACAAATCCGGACAACCGTACCATCTACACAACGCCATAGCATCCATATAGTTTTGCTTCATGTACCTTGGACCACTGGTAAATGTAGAAGGCAAGACAACTGGCTTACCAAGAGCTGTGGGGTCTGTGTTTCCAGATGCGATGCTCTGATGGATATTTGAGTACGTATCACACCTGAGTTTTTACTGTTTTGATCGATGGAAATATAACCGCTCAGTCTCAACCATAGTGTAGCCGTCCACAAGAAACTGCTGAAACAAACGACCTCCACGTGTGAATAAATTTTCTTGATTAGGGCGATCCATAATGTGATAAGAAAACCACTGCCGCATAGTAACTGTTTTGTCATTCTTGTCCTTATTATTTCCGTTTCTCTGATTTGTGGGCGTCTGTTTACCCTTCTTTCTCAGAGGTATATTCAAATGATAACCATCTTGTGCACGGGCATCAACAAAGGGTACTGCAAGGGGAGGTACATAGGATGGAAAATATTTATACATTGCAAACCTTAGACACGCTTGTCTATGATAATATCTCTTTGTTCCGCGCATGAATCGAAGTCACCTACAATAAGACCAACAACCTCGTTGGCAGTGGGAAGATTGTAATTTTGTCCATCCTTTCCTCGCTTTGCAATGAGCTTTATTTTGATATTCTGCTCAGCATCTTTCGTGTATTGGTCACGTGCTCTTATAAAAGTTTGCACCAACTCACTCGAAGTGTCTAAAATTTCTCTTACTTCATTGATAATGTTCGGATCGACAGGATGCTTTGAGTTTGAAGCACCGGATGATGACGAAGAATTGCTGCATATTAGTAACTTTAATTGCTTAAACGAAAACTCAATAAACGTGTTTAACATCAAATGATAATAATTGCAACGTAAATTACCTTATTGCTTTTGCTCTATTTTCATTTTTGTTTGCTGTGTCATATATATAAAGCTGTGCAAATTTCGGAGGAACACCTGCTTCCGGAAGCAAACTACCAATACGATGGTATGTTTGACCATGCAACCGGAAAACATACGGAGCACGACCTCCTCTATTTATTGAATCGTCAATCTTCCCACCCATAGAAGTAAAAGAGAACATGCTATTATATGTTCTAATGTTTTTTCTAAAATTCTGACTCTTTGCATCGTCATTAAAGAATAAATCGTGTAAAGGTTCTGGAGCCGGAGGCGGTTGTTTAATAGAAACTTTTCCCTTGCTACAGCATATACTATACGCTTTGTTTGTTACATTCCCTTGGTTTCCTTTTCGGGCTTCAGCTTCCCATAGCAAAGCATGACATTCTTTACACTCAAATGTAGGATCACCATGGTCGTAGTAGTCTGAAAAAAAGAAATATCTTGCTTAAATAATGTGCAACTAAATTAGAATTTACCCTTTTTCATGAAAGTTTAAAAGAATATTCTAATATACATATATGTATATATATATATATATATATATATATATATATATATATATATATATATATATATATATATATATATATATATATATATATATACCTTCGGATATACCAACATATTTGTCGTATACTTTTCTGACATTTCTATCATCGTCATTAAGACTAAACCTAACTGGTGTTGGAGGTTGTAAAGAAGGTCTCTTAGACCGTTTTGCTCGTCTTGATGACTCACCAACTTCGTAAGATGAATTTTGTGTCATTATAGAGGGAGTGGTTCTTTGAACAAACGATGTTGATGTGTTGTTGGTACGTTGATTAACCTTATGAGAATCGGGTGTTTGGAAAGAAACTGAAAACAACATTGATAGAAAAATTAAAACACATTCAATCGTAAACATGTACTTCAATGATAATATGTTGGGTTTTAAAATTTACCGTTTGATACATTAGTCATGGGAGATTGTCTAAGACGTGTCGCGCCATCCGGAGTTGATTGGGTGGTATGTCCTACCACAGAATTACGTGTCGCTCTACTACGATGAACATTGTTAACCATGTTGAGAGGAACTGGACTTTGTGTCACTATAAAAAAAAGAGATATAACTTGGTTACAAACAGTATTATTCTTAGCTATCGTACGTACAATGCAGCAGTATATTCATTCTTACAAATTGAGCCTCCAGAAGTCATAGCTCTGATGCACAAATTAGAAGAAGGATTTGTTGAAATATTCTTAGGTTGCTGCGGCGTAAGTGAAATAGGACCTACGGATATGTGTAAAATATGGTGGTAGAAGAAGAATAATTATTAACAATATTAATAATTATTTATGGAAGATTATAGTCATAAATATACCATTTGAAATGTGATCCAATGGAGATTGTCGTTTACGTGTTGCAGGAACTGAAGCTGTTTGGTTACAACTTGTAGGCAAAGAATTGGGCGAGAATGAACCAAGATTTTCGTTGTTAATAGTGTTGCAAACAACAGAGCTTGGAGAAACTATAAAGGAATAACTCATGCAATGTCAATGAATAGATATTCTAATCACATAAGAAGTATAGTACATGTATATATGTGTGTAACCAATAGAATTTACTGCATTTGAGATTAGTATAACGTCACGTTAAAAAAAACATGAATAGAAAAATTAAAACACATTCAATCGTAAAGATGTACTTCAATGATAATATGTTGGGTTTTAAAATTTACCGTTTGATACATTAGTCATGGGAGATTGTCTATGACGTGTCGCCCCATCTGGAGTTGATTGGGTGGTATGTGCTACCACAGAATTACGTGCCGCTCTGCTACGATGAACATTGGTATTCATGCTAAGAGGAACTGGAGTTTGTGTAACTATTAAAAAAATGAACTTGGTTACAAAGAGTATTATTCTAAGCTATGGTAGGTACAATGCACCAGTATATGGATTCTTACGAATTGAGCCTCCAGAAGTCATATCTTTGTTGAACACATTAGAAGAAGGAGTTGTTGAAACATTTTTCGGTTGCTGCGGCGTAAGTGAAACAGGACCTATGGATATGTGTAAAATATAGTGTTAGGAGAATAATAAATACTTGACAATTTTGTTAAGTATTTATCGAAGATTATAGTCATAAATATACCATTTGAAATGTGATCCAATGGAGATTGTCGTTTACGTGTTGCAGGAACTGAAGCTGTTTGGTTGCAACTTGTAGGCAAAGGATTGCGAGAGAATGAACCAAGATTTCCGTTGTTAATAGTGTTGCAAACAACAGGCATTTGCGAAACTATAAAGGAATAACTCATGCAATGTCAATGAATAGCTATTCTAATCACATAAGAAGTATACTACATGTATGTATGTGTCTAACCTGTTGGGATCAAAGTTTTTGATCCTAACACGTAAATGGAACGACATTTACGGGATTACATTTACTATCTTGTTAAGCCAAAACACATGGACTAGTTATGTAATATTGCCATAGTATAGCATGTGTTAGGCTTTATATACCCCTCCATACTTCCATGGAGGGGTGAGACTTGTGTGTGTTTTTCACTTTTCCTTATTATCAATAAAATCACTAGTTTTCCCTTCTCTCTCTACTCTCTCTCTCTAACAATGGAGTTCATATTCTTTCACCAAACCCGACCTCCCGAATCACATAATCAACATAAAACTATGATCCTACAAGTGGCATCAGAGCCAAGGTTGAATATTTGTTGATTATTATGGTGGAATCTTGTCAAAGTTGTTATTTTTATGTTGTTTTACCATGGGTCGGAACTGTTTTATATACTTTTGGTTATAGCAGCTTTCTCTTGTATCCAAAATGGTCAAAGTATTATGTCACATTTTTTGTGAGTTGTTTCATATATCAGTATCTCGCATACGGATTATGTAACATTTTTTTTACCATTTTCCGTGATATTTATGGTCTACATGAGGTCGATTATATGGTCTCATATGCTGGTTACAATAATGGTCGTATGTCACCAAACATGGTCGGTATAATCGTCGGAATTTCTTGTATAAGAAATTTTCGTGATGTACTGTTTTCGAGAAAAAATACTGGTTATCGAGAACCAAAACCCTTAGCTGTCGAAATCTATTTCTCGATAACTAAGGTTCTCGATAACTTTGACCATGTTCTCGATAACCCACTTCTCGATAACCCATTTCTGGTTCATATATTGAGGTTGCCGATAACCCACTTCTCGATAATCATAGATCTCGAAAATTAAAGTTCTCGATAATTTTTTTCGAAAATCATGTTTGCGATAAAATTCGTATTCTCGATAATTTTATCAAAGTTTCGCAATACTTAATTACTAAGTTTCGAAATTTCTGAACTTGTTAAAGTTTCGAAAAAAATGAATAGAAAAGGACCAGACAAGCCTAATACACCTTAACACACATCGTTACTTTCCTACCCCACCTCTTACTCACGACATCAACTCTCCTCACAAAAACTCAAACTAGAACAACCCAAGTAGAACCTACCCGTGACCCTTCAAAGGATCGTGTAACCTTTTAAACGATTTCCTGATTCGGATGGCGCAACAATTGTAATCATAGGCTAGGGGCCGGTACTGTTTGCGTTCGTGTTGGTTGAGTTGTGAGACACGATTAGGATACAAGATCGATGCATGGAGATTGATGTTGGGTGTTGACTGTTTTTGTTGGTGTGAGGAGAGATTGGGGGCGGATGGATTATTTGTACTAGGGTTGAAGAATGAAGTATGAGATAATATTTTGGGTATTACTGATATCTTATAACTGGGTACTAAATTGATTATTGGATCGGGCTTAAGATCACTCATCTGAATGGGCTTATATAATTTAGTAGATTGTTGATTAGTGGATATGAGGTGATACTATTACCTTGGCCCAAATTTCTTTTTCGTATCATACAGTGCTTGATCTGAATTTCTTTTGGGCTAGTATTATATCAAAGTTAACATGGGCTGAAATTTTGATAATTCAAGTGTATTCAAAACACATTGAGTTAATTTGGTATAATGTTTGCCGAAAAAGTGTGGTATTTTGGTGATTACAAATTTTCACGGGGATACGGATACGCTTTTGACAAGATCGGGAACCATTATCAAAGTTCACATTAAACCTTCAAAAGGCTAGTTTTGGGCATTTAACCGTAAGATGTGACTACGGCGATAATTCTTTATTATTTATTTGAGATTGAAGTGGGATTTCACGGGCGTGTGTACTTAGTATCTGAAGATATCGGGGTTGGTTGGATGAAGATTCTTTGAGATCCTTGTTCGAGCTTTTAACCTTTAAAATGACGAAGACTTGAATATCTAGTTATTTTTGTGATTCATTCTTTCTATTACCACAAAATAACTATCACTTTAAGGAGTTACGTTGTAGTGCTCAGTGTCACACGCAGTTGTGGATAGTCAAGAGGTGATGTACATCTTATACTTGATGGTGGTAGAGTATAGAGTACTTAGGGATTCGATGGTGGACGAACTCTCTACGCCGCTCTTTGTCATACATTAGTGCAAGTTTAAGTCACAAGTTCGGGCTATTTTACTTTGCTCTCAAGTTCATAATATTGAATTTTCTCCATCAGTAGTCACTACAAAGAGCCGATAGAATGATAATGGGGTCGGTAAAGAGTTAGATGAGAAGAGTATCAAAGAGTAGAGTTGCTTATCAGCAGTTGATTCTCACTGGCTATTTTTAAATACTTCACACATAATCGGTTAGTTAGACATATGGGGTTACGCTGCCTCCGTTTTCCATCGTAAACATAGTGTGTATGCTTCCGATTCCGCGAAGACATCGTGGGGGAAGATAGAGTGGGTGTTCTTTGCTTTCTTACCCTTTTCTTGCCTTCTTTGCGAAAACACTCATTTTCCACGAGGTTCTGCAATTAGGGGGAAGAAATGTGCACATCAGGGACGCATAATAGATTCATGTGATCGAGCTTACAATTTTATTAATACCGGAGAGACGTCCGCAGAGATGATCAGTGGTTAAATTTTGTGACTTTGGTGTAATCGTTTCAACTCTCACGGGTTGTGAAGTGTGAAGTAGCCTACTTAAGTGAGAAGATCTTGCTGATTTCTTGCATGTTACCCCCGAACGGAGCTTCCGCATTGAGCATAACCGTGATTAAGTAACTAGTCAGATTTGCTTGGTTTGGTTTACGATGTCATCTACAAATTCCGCTGCGTACTCAAAACATCAATAATTAGAAGACATGTGGACTACATCAAAGTTTCGAATCTGCTGAAGACAGTTGTCAGTTTGGGGGGAAGCTGATTCAGAAACTTCGCCAAAAAGAAGTGTACGAAGAAGCTGCTAAAGACATGCAGCATGAATTGGGGGGAAGTTATTCCATTTCATGCATATTACATCATTTGCCTACAAGTAAAGATAAAGTTCTCAAGCCGGGGTACAAGATAAGGACAAAGAGCGTTAACTGTCGTCATCCTCAGCTATTTGAAGAGCTTCTGAAGACCTTTCTTTATTTGTATTTGTACTTGTAGGAAATGTTGTAAGTAATCCCTTATGTCGCCCCATTGGGGGAAGATTGTTGGGATCAAAGTTTTTGATCCTAACACGTAAATGGAACGACATTTACGGGATTACATTTACTATCTTGTTAAGCCAAAACACATGGACTAGTTATGTAATATTGCCATAGTATAGCATGTGTTAGGCTTTATATACCCCTCCATACTTCCATGGAGGGGTGAGACTTGTGTGTGTTTTTCACTTTTCCTTATTATCAATAAAATCACTAGTTTTCCCTTCTCTCTCTACTCTCTCTCTCTAACAATGGAGTTCATATTCTTTCACCAAACCCGACCTCCCGAATCACATAATCAACATAAAACTATGATCCTACATAACCAATTGAATTTCGTGAATTTGAGCTCAGTATAACGTCAATAGCAGAATAAGGTGTAGCATAACTTGTTGGCTGTTGTGGTGTAGTTGAAACACGACCTGTAGATGTTGTGTAAAAATTTGGTGGAATGTTTGAGTTCATCTGATGTACCGGTAAATTTGTTCCTAATATACTAAAAACATTAGACAAACATGTTAGACATATAAAATCAATTTACTGAAAATGCAATATGGAAGTTCGTGTAGAAAATGTATACTTATAAGGCAATAAGGAAAGATAGAAAACCTAAGTGTGATTGGAAATCTGGACTTGTACTTTGGCTAACATGTGTGCTCACATTGCGAGTCAAGGGTGATAATCGAGATGGAAACGTCCCAATACTATTTGTGGCCAATATGGGATTTGTTGTATGTAGATTTGTTCCTAAATGTATATACAAAAGTTTAGGAACATTCATCTAAGTGCAAAGGAATAGCCATATGATCTTGAACGTTTAAACTTTGAAATCAAATTATTATTTAGAGAGTCTTTATACATGATACCTTGAAACAATGCTGAAGTTGAATCTCTCGATGAGTTTACGAAATTTGATACGACATTTAAACTTTGAGAGCAATCTGCGTAAGATTATAATGAGAAATATTAAAAGGTGAAAATTTTCTAATATTGATAAGATGTCACTAAATAAATTGTTCTGTACTATTAAAGTATATAACTAACTCACAGTTAGTAATATCAGCAAGCGGTAGTACATTTCGTGGACGTCGTTTAGTCTGCGCAAATGAACCTACGTAGAAAATATTGGTAAAATATGAATAGAAAAAGAAATTGCATAAGAGTTTGTAGTTTGAGTTAACAGAAAAAAAAAAAAAAAAAAAAAAAAAAAAAAAAAAAAAAACATTTAGAGCAAACATTCGAATGGAGTTAAAGTTGTAAATAAACCTTTAAGCTTTTGTTGTTGTGTTGACGATGTATTGGATAAATGTGATGTAGGCAAGGTTCCAGTGAGAGGATCATCTTATACATAGAAACATAAATACTTAAGGCATGATACTAAAGAAATATATAATAGCTTGTTATTTATAGATAGAAACACATACATGTCAGTAACTCTGCCAAAGAAACTCTTGTGTTGGAAGGTGCCGTGGGTGTTTCTGACAAAGGGAGTCATTCGTTTGAAGCTTGACGGTTCTTACTGCTCGGCACATCTGTCTTACGTTTTATTGAAAGCCTTTCATTGTTTTCATCCATGGTGAAATAGTAGAAACAATTTTGTGAAGAATAGAAGATAAACAACGTTTGGGTTATTTAAATGTGTTTTTGAAATTTTGAAATTTTATTGTGAAGTAAAAGCATTTATTGAGCCATATATAAATATTTTTGTAACTGATTTGATATATATTATGTTATTAATAGTAGTATTGATTGACACTAATTATCATTCATTGCTATCTAACCAAATCGTTTTTATTAATGGTGATATTGGTTAAGAATCGTGGCCAAGATTTCTAATAATCCAAATATATTATTCAACCAAATTACATTGAAATCATGCAACATCAAATTAACCAATGAAACAGATTTCGAATCAAAATACATTTATTTGTGAAACTGAAAAGCAAATAAAGTTGTAAACGACGTATACTCAGAGGATTCAACTTCATTCTTCATCACTAAAGAAGTTTAAATCGACAACGTAGTCATCAGTTAACTCATGACCCATTGCACGTAATTCTTTAAGCATATCTTCTGCTTTTACGATCTTCTTCTTGCATCCGTCGAGAACCTCTTGACACTCTTGAGGATCTCCAACATTTACTTTAAGCCAGTCGAGAAGAATAGATTCATCCAACTCATCTATAAACGCTAAAGTAAATGAAGTCATAAACATATTTATGAAAACATAAAATTATTGAAAACATATTAAAAACACTACATGCTATACCTAAATTTTTTTGAGAAGCTTCACCTTCTTCAAAGATAGATGCAAGAAACCTTAATGCAGCATCCACTTTAGTACTTCTCTCTTTGGTATGTCGATCACGTAATTTATCATCATCTTTTGGTTGAGTCTTATGTTTTTTTTCCAGAAAATACTGGATCTTTGGACTTTGAATCAGTGTAAGATTCATGTGATTCTGTATGTTGAACGGTTTCAGGATTGGATGATGCCATGGGAAAAATATACGTCGATGCATGTTATTCTATGACCCATTTTATAGTTTTTTTTGCAACTCTCCAATTTGACGTGATGGGCTTTGATAGAGTATAATTGAATGGTTTAATTGGATAGGCTTTTGCAAACCTATTACATGAGTAGTCATGGGTTATTATTTGGGCTGGTGTTTTTGGCCCATGTTTTTTATACATTTAAAAGCAGTCTTTATTGGTTACAATTGACTTAATTTCTAATTAACTTTGTAGACCATTAAATTTGTCAAATGTATTTTAATTATGAAAAATGTATTTGATTAATAAGGTTGGTTAAACTAATAGATGAATGGTGACAGGACTTGACTGGTGACATAAGAAACAATAATTCGTATCTGGATTCAACAATTATTCATTTAAAAATAATACCGATAAACAAATTTGTAACACAATTTCACCAAATAAAATAGCAAATTAAATGTTTAAATAAAAAGTGATAAGGGCTTCCAAATCACAAAGACTAAGTTTTGTAATAATTATTTGAAACAAAAATAACTGAATAATAAAGAGAATATTATTGCGGCTGCTTCAATAATGTTGATTCACGACCTTGCCAATCAAACAACATCATCGGAAGATTCATCATCAGTGGTAGGTACATAATCATTTGTAGATTGCTCATCATCTTGGTCTTCGTCATCAATGAAATTTTGTAAATCATCTTCACCAGATGCAGATGAGACACTATTAATGTCCGATTCTTCTAACTCTTCTTCGGCTTCATCCTCAAATAAGCTGTCAGAAGCACGGACATCAGGAGAAGCGTAGGGTAGGTCATTTACATTAACCCAGACACCATCATCGCTTGTACTATTCTTATTATAAAGATCTTCATCGGACACTTCGTCAATTAGAGCATACTTGTCCTTTCTTGAACGTGAAGTGTCTTATTCATTATGTAAAAGTAGATCATCAACAAATTGATCCAAATGGTATTCATGATCAGGAGATTGATCAATGATTTGGTTATCATCTTGATCAACTTGATTGCCTTTATCCTCGACGTCATCAGATGAGTCATCAAAAATTGTACGATGAATACATCAAATTCCTATTTTAACTTGAAATCTCATTTTGTGTAGAGTTGCTGCTACGCGTATACCTAATAGGCCTTGTGTCATCGAATTCCTATTTTAACATTGCCATAGAATACATCAAATTTAGACATATACGGTACCACTATCCTCTTATTTCAAAACTTTAAAAATCAATAAAT
Organism: Artemisia argyi; assembly: GCA_030686995.1. NCBI lineage: Eukaryota > Viridiplantae > Streptophyta > Magnoliopsida > Asterales > Asteraceae > Artemisia > Artemisia argyi. The sequence goes on along the minus strand of CM060693.1, from coordinate 126,131,627 downwards.
ATGCTCTATATGACTAATGATATCAATCCATACCAATTTTTTTTCATTGTCAACATGCTCTTCGCGTGTATTCTTCTTGGATAAAGGTAACACGTTATCATCGTCGGTGTTGAATGTAAAATCCTGTATGTATGCCAAAGAAATATTATTATAAAAGAATACAATTTGTTTTTACGAATTTTGGCACATATTCAACACATACCAACTCATCATCAGATAAGTCAACAACCGGTATATTTTTACCAATCATAATGGTAGAATTCGATGGTTTATTGCTTTCCTCTTCCTTGATTAATTCCTAATTTACAAAAAATTCATTATAAAACATATTTTCACGTACACAAAGTATACAAAAATGAAATTCGAGTTGGTGTTGTTTATAAATAACAAAAACTATATTTGCACCTTCGATGATTTGAGGTTCTTTATAACTATAAAAATCATTAAGTATGTTGTATGAGTAACAATATGATTCGATACCATTTTTTCCCTTTTCAACATGCTCTTCTTGTGAATTCTTCTTGGATAAAGGTAACACGTTTTCTTCATCGGAGAAACCGTACTGAAGAACGTTGTTTTTCACAACAACACCATCTTGATTTGAAACTGTTTTGCCTTGGGTGTTGAAGGTAAATTCCTATATGTATGCCAAAGAAACATTATTATAGAAGAATACAAAATGTTTTAACGAATTTTGCCACATATTAAACACATACCAACTCATCATCAGATAAAGTCAACAACCGGTATATCTTTACCAACCGGATGGGTAGAATTCGTTGTTTTAGTGCTTTCCTCTTCCTTGCTTATCTACAATACAAAAAAATCGGTTACTTCCAAAAAACTCACGTACAAAAAGTAAACTGCAAATGAATTATGAAGTAAATCGAAATTTAGAGATTTGTTGTTCTTTACTAATAACATAAACTACGTATGCACCTTGGATGATTTGAGGTTCTTCATATTGATGAGAAAATACTTGTAAGCCTGTAAATGCACAAATATGAAAATGTATTAAGTTTTGAGTTATATTAGTTTAGTTTAATGCAAAATCAAGTGAAACATATATTAGGCAATGATATGTTTTTTATTTTTAAGTTACATATAATATCTTTTAAGATGATTACACAAAATCGTTATTTTCAATAAATCATGCATAATTTGCATCTAAGTAAATGTTTTCTTAAAATAACTTATAACACCTTTTATTCTTCATAGTCAAACTATATATTTTTGTTTTCCCGTAGATAAAATTTAGAGTATCAGTTATATGTAAAACTACTCGTCATTACAAAAGCAAGTTGGTGTTGATATATGTGACAATACGGCTGGTCTCATTAAAGCCTATAATCACCATTGTGAGATTGTTAAAAAAAAATTTAAAAAACAAATCTCCATTTTGATAATATCCTCCAACTCAAAACGTACTCAATAGTCAATGATTTTAAATCTTTGATTTGTTATTACACATACCCGCACATAATAGAAGATACTGATTTACTTGCATGTTATAAAAAAAAGTGTAATAAAAACTCTTTATTTAATGACAAAACTTGTAAAACCTTCCATAATGATTACAAATTTGGGCAATTTGTGCCACTCGGTTAGATTTTCAATAACTACTGATTATCTCATTCAAAGAGATATAGTAGTATCTCTCATCAAATACCAAAAGTCATCTTCTTGATCACAATCCTTCAACCATAACCGTCACATCAAAAAGTATTTTTTTTTTTATTTCTTTTATGTTTCATACGTTTGCACTGAGTAATGGTTTACGATAATGATTGGAAGAAATGTCATAAGCGATCTTTACCGAGTAGAAAAGTATCTAAAAATACTTGCATGTTATGAATCACATATAGTTTTTGATATTATAGGCTGATCTACACCATTTTGCCGTTTGATTTAGTTTTGCTTAAAGATTATTGTTAGATTCAATGTATTGGTAGATTTGTGATGTTGTACAGTATGAGATTATGTTGCCACAAAAGTTTGTTTTAAGTTAATAATGATAACGTGATTATGTGTTATACATGTACACAAAGTAATTTATCATAATCATAGCTTATTAGTTGAAAGTTTAGATGATCAGGCTTTAGCTTATTGATTAATTTAGGTTGATTGTGTGAATAAAGTAGGTTCGGAGATTAGTCTATAAAAAGAACTTGAATGTGATTACTCGCCTAAATATTAGGTGGTATATAAGTTGTAGAACCTATTATGGCTTTTGTTTACTTTCTGCTTCAATATGGCTGTTAGAATCTATTATGGATTTTGTGCTTATAAGTAAATAAGTTGAATTATTAGGTTATTGTTTCATATATGTTGATTTTGTGCTTATAAGTATGCTACAACAATAAGAGATGTCTATGTTTAGGTTGAAATGTAAACAGGAATAGCATATACAACTGGTTCTCCTACACATTAGCTTATTTAGCGCTTTAAGGAAGTCAGTAAGAGTTAGTATTTGTTACCTATTGCATTATTTTGTGTTTAATGTTTCCAAGAGAACTTCATAATGATGGTTTAACTTTATTAGATATGTTAAATTGTATGGAACGTTGGTGAATAAGATGGTTGCCGAATATCTATTGACCATATGTTATCAGTTATTAGAGAATTTAATAACACTTTCATATGAGTAATACAATCTACAATATAATGTTGAAGAATCGTTTTTGGATTGAATCTATTAAAGCATTTTTATAGTTGTTGGTTGAAAAATGTTGTTTTGGCAAATTTTCATTCAATTTAATAAAAGTGGTGTATGTCTTCTTTGTTTGATTATGTATATGAAAACGCATTGGTAATATTAGATGGAAGACTATAAGTAATCAAAAGTAATATATATGTATAGATGTATGATAAGTACTGTAATAGAATGTGATACTCAGTTTTGAATTTGATAATATGTTGACAACATAATCGGTGTGATATTATTAAATAGGATGGCCATGCAGTTTTTAGTCGAGGCAAACAAAAGAAACATCGCAAGACAACAGGTATTTTATTATTGGAATAAGTATATACCTTATTACTTTATTAGTGCAACTTACAATATATATATTGACGACGATTTTGAATGACAGAAGCTTCCTACGCTTTTTACCGAAAGATTGTCTCCGAAACATAGTTGGATATACTTAATAAACAATAAAGGAACAAAACACAAGGTTTACTTGAAAATTTATGCTGGTCAGTTGACGTTGTACTCACATGAATGGAAGAAGTTTTTAGAAGACAGTGGATACTGGAACATACACATGTTTCATTTTGTTCGTGAAGAACAGGACTTGTACTATGTGACGGCGTACATCACTTCTGGCTTTGAATGCAACGGCTACAACCTGGCGGACGTAGGTTATAGACAGATCAGATGCCTGCTTACAGTGGAACATAGGGCGCTTGCACCGGTAATTCGTAACTTATAAGCTTTAGATAATATATATAGATTTGAAATCTTAGTTTAACCAAAATCTTTGCTGACAAATTATTTTATAAAAATAACTGTTTCGTAGTTCATTCCATGGGGTTCCTTGGTAGAGAATGACAATCCTCAATATCGCATTCTTGTGGGTGGGACAGAGGTAGCAATTGTGACTCGCTCTAAGGTTGAGATAGAGGATGAAAAAGTGTTTAATGTCCATGTGTTTGGAGGACCGGGATGGCAGCAACTAATCCAATCTGAAAACATCGTTCCTGGGACAAGAACGGTTTTCACTAACTTATGGAACAATCGTCTTTCACTGATGGTATTTGATGGGGATGGGTTCGGGATGCGTCATGAGGTTGTTCAACGTATGGAACTCAACTATCTAAAACCATTTGTGAAAAGTCCAGTAGAGACTAAAGGTATGTTGCGTAAAATACTGTTGTAAAGTATACATACGTATTTCCATTAAATTTTAAAGTTTGAGTATGATATTTCTAATTTTTATTTGTTTACTTCAAATATAGAACTGAGGCTTGAACACATGTGTGAATGGGAACATCATGAGATGCACGATGATGAGAATGATGTTTTTTATGCTCCAATTCTGGCCTATGTCACAGACAAAGGACGTTTGGTAAGTAGTACATGCATACAGATTTATAATATGATTGATTATGCACTTTAACGATTGTGAGTAAATAGTACAATAGATGCGTATACTTAGTATGTTGATGTTTGATATAATACATCAAAATAAACGATAAACCTTGAGATATGTTGGACCATTATGCAATGAGATTATATTTTTGACCATTAGAATTTTAGTTGATGGACATATTTAATCTGTTGACTATTTGTTGGAAAAACAATATAAAGTTGAGTTTATTGGTTAACAATAACGATCTTGTATTAATGCAGAACATATTCCATAAGTTTGTGAAGTCCCATCATATATGGAAGTTCCATAACGCAGTCCTCAGATTTCAAGATAAGGACTTCTATGTGGATCTTGATCTGGAAAGCCACAGTGACAGGCCAAAAAGCAAAAACCATGTTACGATAAAATGCAGATGGAAGGATATTGTTGCAAAGTGTGGTTGGGGAAAAGACAAAATGATACGTTTCAAACTGGTCGAAGAAATCCCAGATGTCTCAGCTTCGGTGCATTCCCGTAACCCAGTTATGATTCCACTCTTTCACATGTGTTAAGAATCTACCTCATGATGCACCAAACTTTGTTTCTTTGTTTTAAGTATTAATCTTTTGTGGTTAGACATCGTTAACAGTATGTACTTGGAACATCGTATTTTTGTTTAATGTTTTAGGTTATGTGCTTCACAGAAGCAACAAACTGTGGAAATGCCTATCATTAGATGGCAATGAACAATAGATGCATAACTATTTATGATATATTTTGAATGGCAAATGCAGAAATCGTAACTGCATTTGGTTTGCAGAATGTTATTTTGAATATGATTGTTTTCCTGTTTATAAAATCTATTTATTTCTACAATTGTTAGATGGGCCATTATGATGTATGTTTCTAAAAGCTAACCAATTTTAAAAAGCTAAACTCTTTAATTTTTATTTTGATCTTATATTATAATTTTGACATTCTCTATTCGGCCATTTGCAAGCACCTTAGAAACAGGGCAACAACAGTTGTCCGGTAATATGGTTAAGTAAATATCAATCTATATAATAATCGGGATCATTTTTTAAGGTTCAAATGGTTTTGGTTACCACTCAACTTTTATTTCTTAACGACTTGAAAGAAATAATCCTATTTATAAAAATTAGTTTTATTCCATAATCTTGGCCACGAATTAAATATAAAACAGTTGATAATCACAATGAACCAATCTATATTGATTTTAGACCATTGTTTGAATAGTGATTTATGCTTTTATTTCTCCAAAAATAAATGCTATGTTACGAATATGTGACGAAAATCAATAGAAACAAATGTTGCATAGTGACCAAAATCTAACATATTAATTGAAATGCAACAACTCTATTTTCAAAATCTCTTGAACCATAATTCAAATGCAACAACCAATTGTCTAAAAAGTGATTGGGACTCCCCAATCACAAAAGATGAAAATAAAATTGTCTAAATGCAGAATCCATCCACAATATGTTTTGAACAAATATCCATAAAACCAAATTTATTTCATACATTTATTGTAGTTCATCCCTATTCTGATGCAAAGCTTCAAGGATTTTTCTCCACTTTTATGTCCACAATTTGCCTTTTGGTCTTTGAACACTCAGTGCTTGGTTCCGCATCAGAAGCCCGTTTACCGCTACTGGTCTTTGCAGGAGGACTTGTGGCGGTACTTTTCAACATGTTGGTTGGTGTAACAGTCTCATCGGATTGGGATTCAAGATCCTGCAAGTAAGTGGATCTTATATTATTATATGTGCTACCTAAAATAATTATCTTATACTACATGTATGAAGGAATAATGACTTACCAAGGCAGATATCCCTATACACTTAGAACTTGTAGCCTCACTATCCTGTTAATTTAAGATGAAACAAAATAACATGTTATATCTCGTTTCAATATTACGTTTTGGTTTTTCATTTTAAACAATGTACATATTACCTTCATGGGCGTAACAGATGACGTAAGAGCACTCAGGATATCAACATCATCCGAAAGACGCAAGACAGTAAATACAGGCAACATCTTCTTCTGATTGTATTCATCAATAGACACTTTAAAGGCAAGCCTTTTTCCTACCAATTCGGTGATTTCTTTTGGGAACACTTGTTGATCAGCACTCTACAAATCAATTTGTATTATTGTCAGATGATATGTACTAAAAAACATCCTTATGAGTTTTTTATTTGTAAATTAGATTATAGAATATATTTACCTTCAAGCCATACTTTTCGCAAAGTTGGTATGCTGATCTACCTGTTAAGGATTGCACTTCATCGTTGAACAGAGAGAGGGACATTGTGCCAGACTCATCTTGAACACGGACTTGAAGGCAAAATCTATAGACAATGTATTTTTAAACCCGAAGTTAGCTACCTATTCAAATCCCATAACTGTGCAGCTTTAAAATTGTAATGGTTCATTAAAAAATCGTCAACTTACATTGATTTTATGCCTTTAACAATCTCATTGCACTTGGTGCATCTCCACTGATCAGAAGTCACACTCATTTTACTTGAGCTATCATCATCAAGATCAACAAACTCGCTATCTTTCACCACTTTCTTGCTACACTTTCTGCAACCCAAATACCACCATCCCTCCTCTTCTTGTATAGCGATGATCGTTCCAACAATAACGGAAGCGATGTTCTGTAAACAATGCAAATAGATATAATAAACCTTAATATTCTTTAACTCTAATAATGACTGCTGTATTTGAGATTGCTTTACCTTTTCAACATCCAACAGCTCGACAATGTTTTTAACAGGATACTTATTTAGAAAATCATCCTTCGTCGAGAACTTTGACCCAGCAGAAATACGTGATGTTGTGTTCTCAGATGGTTCAACATCTTGTCTTGAAAACAGCCTAAATGGAAATTCAATTAACTCAAATTTCTATAAGTTACCGATATGTATTTTTTAAATTGCCTGTTGTGTTACCTTAACCTGTATTCTTCAACCTCTCTCAATTCATCTTGCTCAATGGGTTGAGCAGCATTGAACAGAAACAGTTTTGTTCCATGATAACCGTTTTGGACACACATCTTACCTATACAAATAAAAAATAGTAACTTTAGTATTTTTCTTTATATGCTTAAACATATTCCCTAAGATATAATAAAAGAGGTGATAAGATGTTACCGTCCCAAGCTTTCATCATTGCCAATGATAGAACAATCATGATATTACCATGATCAACAGTTGCGTTCAAAAAGTCATTGAATTGTTGTGCAAATACACCCCACAACGTACAGTTTAGTTCATTGCCTCTACAACATATATGCGGATAAAGACAGAATCATATCAAATGAATTATAGTAATCAAAAAGTATTCAAACCTATTAAAACTTAAGTTAAGTAGATGGTAATAAAGGGATTATAGTAATTACTCAGCATCAATAAGAGTCAATGGTTTCTTTTTTCCCTTGTTCCCATTCTTGTCAAAATTATCCAAATCTTGACATGCAGTCACATGACCAATTACATCTGCTCGAATAACAAACACAATGTAACTATTACACATTATACCATTTGAAGCAAGTCGACCTATATATTATATCTGTATTTCAATCTATACATTAATAAGTATTCAAAGGCCTTAAAACTACAATCAAACTATTCCTTTAAAAACTATGTAATTTCAATCTACACATTAATATATCTATTTTAACTAATACCATAAGGTTTGATTGTAGTTTCAATCTATACATTAATAAGCATTTGTTTCTCTTCTATTGTTGACATTTAAATAATATAAATTAAATTACAAACCAAATTGGCCATCTTCTTCCATCTGCAAATCGGTTATGGATTTGTAGCCTCTAAAATCAAATCCATACATAGACCCAGTGAAATCAATACAGGGCTCACACAATGTATTGCTCAGAAAGCTGAGACGTAAAGCATTGTTAACCATCCTATACTTGGGTTGGATTTCCCCAAGTGAGTATCTTTCGAGCTTGACAGCAGCGCCTTCAACCAACTTGTGCTTGAATTGATTCACATTCGCTATCCTGCAGGTGGCCTGCATTTTGGTATTCTGCACAAAAAGAAGCAGATTAATTACAAAAACAGTGTAAACTTTAGTAACACACTAAAAATTAAATTGGTAGCTTTGTCCTTTAACAATAGCTACATATGAATAATAAAAATGGCAGCTTTGTCCTCTAACAATAGCTACATATAACAAAATACGTGGGCAACTTTGTCCTCTAACAATAGCTACCCATAACAAATCTATTTGTACAAAAAAATTACTCATAAGGAAAAGTATGCTTATATTTTCATCCATAAGTACCATTTCAAGATTTTTGACATGTGGCTTATTGTAAATTTCTTGAGTCCAACACCTTAAAACACGGACTCTCAAGGTACTGTTGTCCTTGACAGCCGATAGGTCTTTGATATAACCTGACACAAACACAACCATAGCTTTTGAATTTTTAGAGGAGAAACAAAAGAGAAAAGGATGATGTGGGCAGCTAACTCTCTACATTCATGGGGATTATATACGATCTAAACCTTGACATAACTTGACTAATTCAAAATTTTAAAAAGGCAAGTATTGAATTTCCTATCATTATAATATTAGGGTTCATAAAAAAAAATTACAATTAAATTTAAAAAGTCAAATTAAGAGACTTACATGAGATGGAATGTTGTCATCTATACCTAAAATAGATGAAAGAAAACCGCCAGGAATCAATTAGGGAGCAAAACCATATCAATCAACATGAATGCTATAATTCCTTTACAAAAATAAGTCAATCGGGCATCATTGGATGAGAATTGAAACTGAAAATTGATTACAAAACGCGTTTCCAATTAATGTGTCCGGTTGATTTTGAATGGTAGAGCAGCGTAGCATTGAAAAAGATGAATGCTCTTGAATCCTTTACAAAAATATGAATGATTTGAATGAAGAGGAGCGTATAGGTTGAATGTTTCCATGATAACTTTACTAAAATAACCCAAAGCCTTAAACATACCCGCTCCTCATTAAATACCTTACAAAAATAACACAAAGAGGTCCTTAAATGAGACTTATTTGACATTTACAAAAAATAATGCATTGGGGTGCTTGTACAATTGCTCTAATTATGGAATTTTTTAGGTGTAATTAATTTTATTTTTTAATTATTTTAAGGCGTTTGTACAAAACCTTATTTTATTAATTAAAATAGATAATAATAATAATAATAATAATAATAATAGAAATAATAATAATAATAATAATAATAATAATAATAATAATGGGTAGGCAAAATGTTTCCGGTTTTTTAGGTAGGCCGTAGGTGCCATGTTATTTTGACAAATATTATAACTATCGATTAAAATAACTAAAGATTGTTCCCCTATAAATACAGCACTACTCCAAAAGAAAATCTGAACAACCAGATTAATTTTGGTATGGCAACCATTAACAATACTACTACTTGTTTTGAAGATATCCATCCAGACATCATTCAGAGAAACATCTTACCACTTCTCGATGGTCCATCACTCTCCAACACCTCATGTGTATCATCATATCTACAATTCCTTTGTTCAGATCACAATCTATGGTCTCATGTCTCCAAATCCACTTGGCCGTCTATTTCCGACCCTCGTGTCGAGGATGTAATCTCCACCTTCCCTTCACGTCACTGCTCGTTCTACAACGACTCGTATCCGTCTCTAATCACTGATGTTAAGCACCCTAACCTCTCCTACTCATGTTCTACCTCTAAAAAAGATACTTCATCATGTCATCTCAACAGCTCATGTCATAAACTCATTTCAGCCGTTGATATACGCTACCAAGATGACATTATTTACTCACAAGTCAAAGTTACCGACATGTCTGCTAATAATCTGTCATCGGGGTTAGAGATCCAGTTACCTGGGATCTCGCAAACAATTGACTTAACTGTTGACGAGATTGCAGGAGCTGATAAAGCAACATTATTACATTTGAAAGAATCTCTTACGTTAAACTGGATATTGATCGACCCTGCATTGAAACGGGCAGGTAACTATTCGAGTATCAAACCGGTTAGTGTAAAGCAAGATTGGGCGACTAACGAAACCCATGTTCGATACGTCATTATTTTACCAGGGCGTGACCCGAATGAGATTGTGAAATGTAGAATCCATGTGGCATTGGGTGTCGGTAAAAGAGGGGTGGGTTTGCATGCGAAGGAGGTGATGTTAAAGTTGGAGGACTTAGATTGTAAATGTTTAAATGGGAGGGACTTTTTGGTAGTTATGCAAAGAGCAATTATGGAAGAAAATTATGTTAAACGGAAAGTGGTTGTCGATGATGAGGAGAGATGCAAAAGTTACACAGTGTTTAAGGAGTTGAAAAAGGCCAAAAAAGAGTGGGTGAAAAAGAAGCAACAAAAAACGGAACTTGCAATGAATTTAAGTTACTTTGGTGTATTGTTGTCTTTTCTCCTCTCATTTTATTGTCTCGTACGTTAAGTTAAAATGCATTAGTTGTTAATAGGTTTGTGTAAATTGTAATTGTCATCATACCTGTTTGTATATAGTTGGTTTTTTCATATACATATATATATTCGGCGAGCACTCGTTCAGAGCAAACAAATTTTTAACAGCAAACAATTTTAGTTGCGATAAAACATGAAATAATCAAAATGCATTGCAACTGGATAACAATAACATCATTCAGTTTCAGTTTAACAAATTAGGATTAAAAAACAGATGAGATAAAGAGCGAGATGAAGTTATTATATAAACAAACAAAAGTAGTGCACAAGTAGACGTTATATTAACGAACCTGAATTAAAGCAGTGAAACAACAAACTTATAATAGTAAATAAAAGATCACAATATACCAATCTTAACATCAACATTTAAGTAAAAAGAAAATTATGGTATTTTATATAGTAGAGATTAAGTATTTAAGTTTATATTTTAGAAACTATTAAATACAAAAAGGCAAAAAGCCTTTTGGTCTTTTTCTTTCAATTCATAAAAGAGCTCGTCTGGTCCGGCCCATTAACAGCACTTGAGGTCTTGAGCCAGCCAACGCATACATAAGTGCATAACTAAGGTCCATTTGTTTTGCGGGTGTCGCCATCCAAGTAATGCATTTATTTCGGTGGGCAGTGGCGGAACTTGAACACTTAGTTGGAGGAGGGGGGAGCCAAATTTATTTTGGAGAGGCCGAATCAAAAATTTATTTGTATTCTCAACTAAATTACCCCTAAAACTTATAATATTTACACTAGTTGACGCAACTTTTGAGAGGGTCGGGACCCTCCCCTGCCCCTAAAAAATTCCGCCAACGTCCGTGGGAGAATTTTATTTATATCCCTCCAACACATGTAAATTACATATAAATCCAACTTGCATTTTAAATTACACGAGTCTGGCAGAACCCCGTGCTACGCACGGGCTAAAATTCTAATTGTTAATCGTGTATTCTTTCTGTATATTGGCGAACTTAATTATTGTTTAGTATGTTGTATGAAATATTTTAACTTTCTTGTATAAAAATTTAAAAGTGTTTGATGTTGTTTTGGTTTTGTGGTGTTGTATTCTATATATGGGCTTTTGGTTATTAAGTTGTGACGTGTTTGTTTCTTTTGGCCTATTACTTATTTGCATGATAAAAAAAATGGCTTTGTTTCTTTTGGTCTATTACTTAGCCCTACAATACTTGATTATTAGATGGTTTTTGCATGGTAATATGAAGCACACGGGGTCTATCTAATTGGTCATAGTTTAATGTGCTAGAAATATTTTCTTTATTAAGTTTGTAAGTTAAAGTTTGTGTAATAATGTATATATAATAATGTCACATAAACTTTATAAAAATCGTTACAAACCTTTTTAGCTTCATCTCATTTTAGTTGGATAAAAAAAAGTGTATGTTGGCAGGGACACCTCAACCCTGTGTACCATAATGGTACCCATCAACCCTACCCAGCAAATGTTTGATGCCTGTGAAATACCTCCACCCAATACCCAACCATGCTGCGGAACAGAATCGAACGCGCGTCCTTTAGTTGGATCAAGACATCACATGGTTGGGCTCAGGCTTCTAAGGTAACTGGTTGATATCATTATAGCTTGTGGTCCCCAAGTGAGGACTTCCCGGTTGGTCACCCAACCCGGTACTACTCTCACCTAGGCTCGCTTAACTGAATAAGCTTCATCTCATTTTATTGTACAACTAATTTCATTGAAAATTAACATTGAAGTCTAACTAATATTACTCCGTAATAAATTTTATCAATAAACTCAATTCTAAATAGCTAACTAATGAATATTAATTAACACACAATTAATAATTTCTAAAACCTTTCGACTCCACTATTATGTCTTAAACTTAATTTTTTTTAATTTACAAATGGGTTTGAGCAAAAATTATATACTTTTTCTTTTATATTAATTATTCAAGTTGCATGCTTACATAAACTAATCATGCTAAAAAGTATCATTTAACCATTTAAATGTTGCTTTACATACATGCTCGTGCACATTTTCTTTAATCAATTCGCACATTTGAGCTACATCAATTGAAAACACACATAAATTACTTGTATATGAAAATGCATTAACATAATACATATATATATATATATATATATATATATATATATATATATATATATATATATATATATATATATATATATATATATATATATATATATATATATATATATATATATATTGCATTAGGTTAAATCATCAATTATTCTTGCAACCTTTTCAACTTTATCTCAATCAATAACCGACTCTTAATTGTATAATAATTACTAAATATCATATGATAAATTCCGGCAAGCCTTGCACTTCCATCTCGATGTTGTATATGATTCACATAAAATGCACCAGTTTTGTTTTCCGATAAAAGTTTGAACTTTTGCTTATGTTTAAAACTCAGATTTTTTATTTGATATTTTAATTTACAAACGGATTTAAGTCACAATTATGTATATTTTTCTTTTATATTCATTACTCAATATGATATTTTTAATATGTCGTATTTTGCTATTATGGCAAACTCATTTAATTGGCGTAAATATTGGTTTCTCACTAATGATTCTACATATAGAAAAAGAAAACACTTTGCGATGCGCGGACCTTCTTCTTTTCAATAATAATTCAATTGCACACGATAAATTCATTTTAATATTTCTCAAAGAGCATTCGAAAGCAACTACTTACATAAACTAATCACGCTAAAAAGTATCATTTAACCATTTAAATGTTGCTTTACATACATGCTCGTGCATATTTTCTTGAATCAATTCGCACATGTGAGCTACATCAATAGAAAACGCACATAAATTACTTGTATATGAAAATGCATTAACATAATACATATATCTATATATATGCTTATCTAAAACAATCACCTAAATATGTAAGAAACATACAAAATAGTTGGTATCCCAATCTTTGGTTCTATTTATCTGAGCATACATGATCTTGTGTGATTTTCATGGTACCTGCGTATGATAACTAAATTAAGAAAAAAAGAAGACGAAGTTAATTACAAAGATCTAAAAGATGTGTGAATCATCTCCAAAATGTTGCAAAAGAGAATTTGCATACCGCTACCAACAATAAAAAATCTAAAAGATGTGTGAATCATTTTCAAATGTACATACTAAATGTGATTTTGGCCGGTTTATATAGGCATGAATTAGGTTAAATCATTAATTATTCTTGCAACCTATCGCAACCCTTGCACTTCATCTAACCGACTTTTAATTCTATACTAAATGCCATGTAATCAATTCGGGCAACCCTTGCACTTCATCTCCTTTCATGATTGTATAGTTATTATGAGGGTGTATTGAATTCCGAGCATTAGCTATCTTGTACTCTATGCAACTACTAAACGACTCCAACTTATTTCTAACTCTAAAAACTCTATCATTATAACTCCACATTAAATTTAGGGACTGAATCTTATAATATTATAAATATATGTCATTCTTTAACATCAAATTTATTGTATATATCTAATTCATTAATTTATACATATTTAAAACCCAAAAATACAAACCAAATACCAATTAATTATAAATTGACCATTATATTGTTATGTATAGTAATTATTTTCATAACTACATATTCATTCTGCGTACTTGTATACTTGTTTACCCATTACTTAGTGGGCAATTTATATGCATTTTGTATTGTTTTTTTTTTTTTTTTTTTTTGGCTCAGTAAAAGACTATTTTGGTTTTTTATAAATAAGTAACAATGACAAATTTTGTACAATAGCTGCATATATATGGTCATCTAGATGCATAAACACCGCACAAAAAAAAAAAAAATGTAAAAGCTATTAATCAACAACCTTATTTGAAAAACTATAAAATTTGTGAATCAGTTGGGCACCTATGTTTAAAACATGTAATATAAAGTCAATTAAAGATTTCCGGTGCTCGAATAACTCATAACTACTCCATCACAATTGGGCATTGCCTATTTTTGGCTTCATTGGTCACCATAAACTATTAAATCTTTGAAATATGTATTAATTAGTGAATTGGATATACTTGACGAGTACCCGTGTATTGTAACGGGATTTTTTAGCGACAGATCGTTTTGTGTTTAAAATAGAAAGTTTATGGGTTATAAACGAAAATAATAAAAGTTTGAAGACTTGAGGATTAAACATAATGTTTTGAAACCCGGTTCGACCCGGGTGGTTCAACCGGTTGACCATTCCAGTCGATAATCAGGTCGATTTAAACCGAGTCAACCCGACGGGTTGGGTCGAAAAAGGGTCAAGTTAAACCGGGTCAACACGCAGGATTTGAAGCGTCCTGGGTCAACCCGGTTTTCGATATGTATTAATAGTTTTCTTTTGAAATATATGTTTTCAACATTTCCTTTTTTAGTTTCAACTTTTCACTTTTTGGTTTTTCTGTGACATAATCCGGAGAAATAGATCTCGATGAGACCTAATTCACCAATTTGTATCGGTTTCAACGGGTCCTCTTTGGTTCATTTTTGAATCGGTTGACTTTTATTGGTTAGCCAAACCGGTGGCAACACCGGTTCTCGGTTGAACCCGTTGGTCCGGTCCAATTTTTAAAATTATATGTACCATTAACTTGTTACCTTGTATGAAGCATTGTGTGTTTTATTAATTTGTATAATGTGTATAATAACCTATACTCTTCATTTTAGGGTGTCTTAAAAATAACATTAATTAATGTGTTTAATTATTTTTTATTTTGGATTATGTTGTAGCTTATTTAAATTGTATATTGTGAAAATTTTATTGTACTTTTTTGTAAGAGTTGTTTTAATTTGGTAGATATGCTTTTCATTAGTTATACAATGTGAATAAATAATTTTATTTTTACGTAATGGGTGTTTTAATAAGAGTATTAATTACACTATACATTTTTCTCACCTTTATCTTTCAACATTTCACTTTTCAAGGTTTGGCTGTTTTTTTTATATGCAATATAGATATGATAGTTTAAGAGTTAGGAAGGATATATATATGTAATTTAATTTTTAAGTTGGATATACATGTAATGTTCATGTGTGAGAGGAGATATATATGAAATTCTCCTGATTTCTGTAACTAATTGTTTGTACAAGACTTCTATCATAAATATGGGCCCTCATGAATCAACAGTCAATCCATACTATGAGGGGTGGTTTCGGTGAATCAATCCCAGTGACAGACCCTACCACATTACACTTGCTCACAATTCACATTTCTCTGAACTAATTTAGTATTAAAAAAATTCTGACACACTTATATTTTATTTATTACTAGTCTTAAGGCCTGCTCAATGGACGGCTAGCTTTAAGAATTCTTAAACAATAAAAGAGATAGTAAAATGCTTGATATAATAACGAGTATAATGTTAAAAAAAAGTTAAAAAAAAGCAAGGTTCGTGTAGCCAGTCGACAGGTTCTTCTTTGGTAGTGTCGATCGTTGGTTTGATTTTGTTGGGAATTCTGTGTAGAAAGAATTCTGCTGCTGTTTCTGCCGAAAGGATCCTGCTGAAGAGTTGGTTTCTGCTGAAGCAGTGTATCTGCTGAAGACATAGTTCAGCTTTATTAGTTTCTGCGGATGTAGTATTTCCGTGATTTATGTAATGTAGTTTGGATATGCATGAGTTTATTTAGGAAGTGATAATGCATATCTTTTAGAACTTTTAGAAGATACGTTTCTTGAGAAACGGTTTAGGGTTCCTTGAGTATAAAAAGGAACACACGGTTTATGTACTGTATAACTTTTAGAAAACTCTTATCATAATTAAAAGATCCATAGAGGATCAAGAATTCTTAGTATCAAACTTGTGTTTTGTTTCCGCTTTATTAATACAAGTTGCAGGGATTGTCTATTAGTGTGTTATTGATTACAGTGACATTACTAACGATTCTAGAGTGCTCAAGTAGATCTATCAAGGTCTATAGTTCAACAAGTGGTATCAGAGCCTCGAGAGAGTCTCTGCCATACTAAGAAAAACAAATCTTACACCTTCTCAAACAAATCAACAACCATGCCTGGATCTGATGATGATACTGATACAACCCAAAACATTAACACCACTTCTCTTCAACAACTCAGCCTCTCTAACAGTAATGCTAAGTTTCCATACTTGAAAAATGCTGAAGAATATCACTTGTGGTCCATGAAAATGCAGAACTGGATCACAAACGTAGATTGGAATTTATGGGAGATTGTTAAGAAGGGGAATAACTTAAAGAAGCATGTTACTGATGCTGATGGAGTTGTGACAATTGTAGCTCCCAAAACTACTGAAGAGATTCTGGCTGTGCAGAGGGAAAGTAAAGTCAGAACTATTTTGCTCCAAGCAATACCAGATGATCATATGGGTGACTTCCATTTTATGGAGGATGCCAAGGATATTTGGATGGCTATAAAAGCAAGATTTGGTGGGAATGAGGAGTCAAGAAGGTTGCAGAAGTCTTTGCTGAAGCAGAAATTCCAAGAATTTCAGATATCTGAAGAAGAGGGAATTCATAAAGGTTATGACAGGTTTCATCGGATCTTGAGTCAACTTAATCAGTTGAAGGCTAGACCTGACAATGAGGACTGCAATGCTAAGTTTCTGAGATCTTTGCCACCATCTTGGTTGCAAGTCAGTATTGCTATCAAAACAAAGGGTGGCTTGGACTTAATCTCCTTTGATGATCTCTACAACAAGCTCAAATCACTTGAGCCTGATGTTAGAAGTCCTATTCGTCCATCTACTCATTCTGCATTTGTTGGTGCTTCTACCAAACCTGTGCATCAAGCTTCAAGTTCATATACATCTGGAGCATCTTCTCAAACTCATAATCAATCTACTCCTAAATCAAGATCTAGTAATGTGTTGGAGGATCTTATTCATTCATTTGTGGCTGAATATGAACCTCAGCAGTTTATTGCTTATGAGGACTTTGAACAGGTAGATCCATTGGAAATGGAGGAGATGCACTTGAAATGGGAGCTTGCAATGATCTCAATGAACATCAGAAGGTTTGAAGCCAAGTCTGGAAGGAAGTTTGGTTTTAATGGCAAAGAAGCTGCAAGGTTTGATAGAAGGAAGGTTAAATGCTATACTTGTGGTCAAGTGGGACATTTTTCAAGGGAATGCAAAGATAGAAAGGCTGGAGATGAAGTTAGATATGGTTCTTATCCATTGGAAGCAGGGAATACCAAGGCTGTACCTTCAAAGGCCATGGTGACTCTGGATCACCAAATTGATTGGGGTGATCATGAACCTGCTGGAGAGGAAGCTGCTACTTTTTCACAAGTGAATCTACTGGCATTTACACCTTCAGAAGACAAGAAGGAGCAAGTCTCCTTGATGGGAATCTCTCAGGTACACGATTGTGTGTTTGGATGTAGTGTAAGATACAATGAACTTAAAAAGGAATTTGATGAATTGAAACCTAAGTACAATGAATGTTATATAGAGGTAGAGTCTTATAAATTGGCTTTAAAAACTCTAGAGAAACAAAAAGTATGGTTTCAAAAGAATCAAGTTAAATATGATGAAAAGATAAGAGTCCTAGAGAGTGATTTAGAAGTTGCTAGGATAGACTTAAGACGTACTGAAAAGGAGAAGTCTGACTTAGAAAAGGAAAAACAAGAATTACAAGCTAAGTTAGATAAAGAGATAGCTGGTCGAATGAAATGGCAGGAAGGGGCATCTAATTTAAGTAAATTGATTGATGGTCGCCAATCTGTTAGGTCTAGAAAGGCATTAGGGTTTGAGAAATATATAGACCCTGAAGAATTAACCTATCCTGATATATCTAGTGTTTTTGACCCTGAACCAGCCTTAGCTTATCAAACACCTGTTAAATATGTTAAGGAAGGGGGAATGAATGCTGTACCTGGACCTATAAGAGGAGAACACATGCCTATAGACTTGTCCAAACCTTCTGACTTTGATGGATCACATCACTTATATGGAAAAAAGTCAACTGACTTTCCAGACCCTACTGTGAAATCTAATGACTTTGTCTCTTGTTGTAACAGTGACGAGTCTTCTGATGAAGGGTCTACCTCATTTGCTAGCTGTGATTCAAGTGAGAAGTCAGACCTGCCCAAGACCATACCAAAGACCACTCCCAAGACCACACCAAAGACATCACCCAAGACTCCCCACAAGCCTTCTAGAGTTGCTGCTGATCACAAGACAGTTTCTACTGAAGACTTGTTTTTCAATTCTTTGCATAATAATACTTTTGGCTTTGTTAAAAACAATTCTGTTTGTCATGATGATTTGAATACTTTTTCATGTTATGGAAATTCTTTTGGTTTGAATAAATCTTCTAAACAGAAGAAGTGTTTTGTGTGTGGAAGTAAATATCACTTGATTAAGGATTGTACATATCATGAGCAAAGAATGGGTGCAGGTGTTAGTCAAAGAAAATCTAGGCAATTGTGGAAAAATGTTCACGACATACCATCTTTTGTTCCACATCAGCAGAAACCTAATTCTGCTGAAACTCGTTTTTCCTGGAGAAAAACCAGTACTAGACCATATGTCAGACCTACTAGTTCTTTCTTTTATAATGATTATTGGCCTAATCACTTTGACTCATTGAATAATGGTGGTGGGAAATGGAATACTGCTGTGAAGCCCTCAGCAGGTTGTTCTTGGACTAAGAAGGGACCTAATATGCATTACAGGCCCAAGAACAATGGTGGATCTAAAACATCTACATGGCCTGTTACTAATGATCCACAAGGCAGACTCAAGTCAGCAATGACTTGAGTCTCCAATGTGTACTAATATTGTAAATATTTGTTGTTGTTGTAGGCACATCCTTTGAAAAGTACTGAAGTTGGCATCTTTGACAGTGGTTGTTCTAGAAGTATGTCTGGGAACAAGGATAAGATGCATGATTTTGAGCCCATTGAAGGAGGTGGAACTGTAACCTTTGGTGGTGGAGATGGCAAAATAACAGGGAAAGGAACCATAAAAACTCCCTTGTTAGACTTTGAAAATGTTTACTATGTGGAGGAACTGGGGAATTTTAATCTTATCTCAGTATCACAAATTTGTGACTCTAAGCATAAGGTTTTCTTTTCTGAAGCTGAGTGTCTTGTACTTTCCAAGGACTTCAAACTCCCAGCAGACACTACTGTATTGCTGAGAGTTCCTAGAACCTTCAACTTATACACATTCAATCTGAATGATGTTCAACCTGAAGGTGATCTAACATGTTTGGTTGCCAAAGCTTCCCTGGATGAATCTAATAAATGGCATAGAAGAATGGCTCATGTGAATTACAAGACCATCAACAAGTTATCAAAACTTGGTCTTGTTCAGGGTCTTCCTTCTAAACTCTTCACCAATGAACACAACTGTATTGCTTGCAACAAGGGAAAGCAACACAGAGCCTCCTACAAAACAGTCCAAGCTGTGAGCTCCATTTCAGAACCTCTTCAGTTGCTGCACATGGATCTCTTTGGTCCAACCCCCATTAGAAGTATTGATCACAAGTACTTCTGCCTGGTTATTACAGATGATTATAGCAGGTTTTGCTGGGTGTTCTTTCTCAAAACTAAGGATGAAACAACTCCAATTCTGAAAGAATTCATTATCTTAGTTGAGAACCAGCTGAATAAAAAGGTTAAGGGAATCAGGTGTGACAATGGTACAGAATTCAAAAATGTTGTATTTATCGAATTCTGTAAGTCTAAAGGGATTAGAAGGGACTATAGTACTCCAAGAACTCCACAACAAAATGGGGTTGCTGAAAGGAAAAATAGGACCCTCATTGAGGCAGCAAGATCAATGCTTGCAGACTCCAAACTACCCACCATGTTTTGGACTGAAGCAGTAGGTACTGCATGTCATGTCTTGAACAGGGTCTCCATCACTAGACTACATGTCAAGACACCTTATGAACTTCTCACTGGGAAAGTTCCACACATCAGTTACCTTAAGCCTTTTGGATGCAAAGTGACTATTCTGAATACTGCTGATATACTGGGTAAATTTGATGGGAAAGCTGATGAAGGTTATATGGTTGGGTACTCAGCTCATAGCAAGGCCTATAGGGTTTATAATCTGAATGCCAAAAGGGTTGAAGAGACCCTTAATCTGAGGTTTCTTGAAGATCAGCCTAATATTCAGGGTCAAGGCCATTCTTGGTATTTTGACCTAGACTATTTGACTGACTATTTGGGTTATACTAGGCATGCTTCTAATCCTGATGCAGGTACCAAAGATTCAAGTTCTAACCCTGCAGGTTTCATGGATGATGACTCCGAATGTGAGTCTGAGCCAGAAGAGAATACTTTTGTTGTACCATCTTTTCCACCTAACCATTTTGTAGGTAATCACTCTGCTGCTGAACAAGATGATGAGTCACATTATGCAGAAGATCTAGCAAGATTGCAGAAGCAGGAACATGCTGCTACAAAGGAAGCTCAGAAACTCAATGATAAAGTTACACAAGAGACTGAGGCTATCCTACATCAGTCAGCACAAGCAGTCAGTGGAAACAAGGATACTGCTGAAGGTACACCTCTTCCCACTGACAATGTCAAAGCTGCTGATCCTACTGAAGTCTCTACCGATTTTGATAAGCCCTTTACCAGATTTCCTAGTCCTTCTGACCTTGGAAATTATCAACCAATGCCTGGTTTGTTTAACTCAGCCTCTTATGACACTGAGTTTGCGCCTACTCTCACCAACATTGATGCCACCATTGATGTTCCACCTACAGCTACCACACGGATTCACAATGCTCATCCCCTATCCAAGATTATTGGTGATCCTAAAGACCCTGTTCGAACTAGAAGCACTGTCAAGAATACCAAATATGGAGAAGTTGCTTTTATCTCTTATGTCTACAATCAAAAGAGGAACAATCACACAGACTTCAAACATTGTTTGTTTGCATGCTTTCTTTCTCAAATTGAACCAACTAGTGTTCCTCAAGCACTGGCTGATTCAAGTTGGCTTGAGGCAATGCAAGAGGAGATGCTGCAATTTAAGAATCAGCAGGTTTGGATTTTAGTTCCTCTTCCTGATGGTAAGTATGCCATTGGGACAAAATGGATTCTGAAGAATAAAAGAGATGCCAGGGGTATTGTGGTGAAGAACAAAGCAAGACTCGTGGCTCAAGGTTTTAGACAAGAGGAAGGCATTGACTATGATGAGGTCTTTGCACCAGTGGCCAGAGTTGAAGCCATACGGATCTTTTTGGCCTATGCCTCTTATATGGGCTTTATGGTTTATCAGATGGATGTAAAAGGTGCTTTCTTGTATGGAGAGATTGAAGAGGAGGTTTATGTGACTCAACCCAAAGGATTTGAAGACCCTGATCATCCTGAGTATGTCTACAAAGTTGTCAAAGCTCTCTATGGACTGCATCAAGCTCCCAGAGCTTGGTATGCTAGACTCTCCACATTTCTGCTGCAGAATGGATACAGAAGAGGTGCCATTGACAAGACCTTGTTTCTCAAGAAAGATTCTAGGGATATTATTCTTGTGCAGGTGTATGTGGATGATATTATCTTTGGTTCTACCAAAGAAGCCTGGTGTAGAGAGTTTGAGGATTTAATGAAGGGAGAATTTCAGATGAGTGCCATGGGAGAACTCACCTTCTTTCTGGGTTTGCAAGTTCAGCAGAAACCTGATGGTATTTTTATACATCAGGAGAAATATGTAAAAGATATGTTGTCCAAGTTTGCTATGGAAAATGTCAGGACTGCCACAACTCCATATGAGGCTCCTAAACCAAAGAACAATCTTAATCCTGATCTTCCTGTGAATGTTCATTTATACAGGTCTATGATTGGTTCTTTGATGTACTTGACTGCTTCACGACCTGATATCACATTTGCTGTGAGTGCATGTTCAAGACATCAAGTCACTCCACTTACCTCTCATATGAATGCTGTCAAGAAGATTTTTAAGTATCTTAAAGGCCAACCACAATTAGGTCTTTGGTATCCCAAAGAGTCTCCATTTCAGCTAGCAGCTTATAGTGATAGTGACTATGCTGGTGCCAATTTGGATAGAAGATCCACAACTGGAGGTTGTCAATTTCTTGGTAGAAGACTGATTTCTTGGCAATGCAAGAAACAGACCATTGTTGCTACCTCTACTACTGAAGCAGAGTATGTTGCTGCTGCCAATTGTTGTGGTCAGGTTCTATGGATTCAGAATCAATTACTGGATTATGGGTATAACTTCATGAATACTACCATTTTCATTGACAATCAAAGTACCATATGCACTGTTAAAAATCGAGTTTTTCATAATAGAACAAAACATATTGAAATCAGACATCATTTTATAAGAGATGCTTATGAGAAACATTTGGTTAAAGTGGTCAAAATTCACACAGATGAAAATGTGGCAGATTTATTAACCAAGGCATTTGATGGACCAAGGTTTCAATATTTGGTGGTCCATATTGGCATGTTAAACCCTTAACTGCAAAGTTTAAGGGGAGGCATAAGCCTCAGGGGAGGCATATGCCTTAGGGGAGGATGATGACTGTAAACTTTGGATTATTTGTATATGTTGTATACTTTCTGAGCTTTAACAAGTTTTTAACACTAACCCTCTAATAGTTGTGCAAGTTGTTTTGTGTATTTGCTTGTTTGGTGTGTTTGCAGATGTTCTGAGAATGAAAGTTCCATGATTAATGTCACCAAGAGCTAAAGTCAAAGGAATGTGGTCTATATGCTGAACCTGGTTTCTACTGATCAATTAAATCATGCTGAAGGTCTTACACATTGGATTAATTCAAATAAGATCTTTTCATTCATTCATAGAAACAAGTTACAGCTTACATTCAATGTTGCAATTGAGATACAATGACCATTTCTAAACTATTGGCTAATTCAGTACTACTAGCTTCTATCACTTATTACAAAATACTTGAGGCTATGACAAGTACAATGAAGAAGCTGAAGATGAAAATGTAAAAAGAAGAGAAGGAAGAATGAGAAGATGCTCATGAATTAAGGTCAAGAAAATACTCAAGAACCTTGATCCATGGTTACATTCCTCAGTCACCTACTTCTCCTTCTCCTTTCCCTTACGTATGATCTCAGACCTCTTGATCTGTCCAATATGTTCTTGGTGTGGAAGACCAGGTCCTGGAGCAGGAAGATCCAACACCACATTTTGTGATGTTGGAAGAGATGGATCCCTAGTATTTGATCTTGGTAGGAATCTCTCAGGAGTGGAAGGAGGAAGAAAGGGTGGATCTTCAGGTTCTTCCTCTGAAGTGTCTTCATCAGAGGTATAGATGAAGGGAGAGACAAGCTCTCTTTCAGCAGGATTGGGTGCATTGCTTGTTTCACCTTTCAAGTGAGCATTCCATTGTCTTTCTTGTGCAGCACATCGATCCTCCATTGCTCTTGTAAAGTCAGAACCTTCAAGTCCCCGAGGATATGGTGGTATATCCTCTTCTAATGATGAAGAAGAGGAATTTGAATCTGAGGTTTCTGGGTGTGAAGACATGGGTTGAATGGTGAATTGGGTCTAATTGGAATTAGGGTTTTGAAAGATAATTAGGGAAAGTTGATGAATGAGATGTGAGATTTGGGGTGATTAAATAAGCTAATTTGAGGAGTTACGATATTAAATGCGAGTTGGGTGGCACAGTAAAATCAAGATATTGACCGAAGATATTTTTACCTTTGGTTGATTCTGCTGATAGTTGACTGTGCTTCAGCAGATTTGACTTTCGTTACTGCTGAAGGGTTAATTTTAAAATTAGAAGTTTTGTCAGACTTGGTCAATAAGTTGTTCCGATAATTTTGACCACGATTGGGGAACTTCCAAATTTAACTCACTCTGCATATCTTTTCGAATCAAAAATTATTCGCTTATCACTTCACATAAACCCATTATTCTTGGGTGTAATTCATAACCATCTCACACACATTCAGTCAAATGGCTCAACTTGGATTGAAGGGTGATCATAACAAATACGCTATTCTAACAACAAAGAAGGGACATGAAGAATTCGATTTGATGGTGGAGTTTTTGCAAAGGTCGAAGATTCATTATGCTTTGACTTATTGTCCTAATTTGGTGTGTGAATCTCTGGTGAAGCAATTTTGGGCATCTGCTACTAAGAGATCTGCTACAGAGATTGTAGCTGAAATTGATGGCGTAGAATATGTGGTGACAGAAGGGTTGATAAGGACAAAGCTTCAGTTGGATGATGAAGATGGTGTGTATCATTCCAACACTGCAGAGATTCTTGCTGGGTTAAGAGAAGCTGGATATCAAAGTACTGATACTTCAAAGTGGCACAAGAATCAATTTTGTCCGAAGTGGAGGTATTTGGTGCATCTGCTGCTTCAATGTTTGAGCAACAAGTGTGGAGGATGGAACCAGTTCTCTCTGCAATTGGGTTGTGGTATTGTTTGTCTATCTAAGGGTGAAACTTATAATTTTTCTAAGTTTATTTTTGACAATATGCTAGAAAACATAGATAAGGAACAACATAAGTTTCTAATGTACCCTAGATTCTTACAGATTATCTTAGACATAACCACTGAAGATGTGACCCATATACCCATTAAAAGTCTAGGTTCTAAGTTGTTTGCCTCAATGAAAACAAATTATACTGGGGCACATTACCCTTTGCTAAAAGAAATGTTACCACAAGGCAATGCTAATGTAGTTGAGGGTGATGATGCTGGTCATGTGCCTGCTTCTGATGCTGCTGATGATGGTAATCCATCATCTTCTGGTGTTGCTGCTGATGGTATTCCTTCAGTGGTAATGGCGGAAGCACCAGCTACAACTGCTGAACCTTTACCTGATTCTACTGACTTGCCACCACCTACCCCTGTACACATGTCACCTAGCCCTACCATCTCACCAGTTCAGGATGCTCCAACTGAGCAATTTCATGAGTTTGAAGTTGATCTACAGACTTTTGAACCTGAACTAAATAGACTACCTTCACCTAGTTCTTTGGGAGAGCAAATTAATGTAGGTTCTCCTAATGTTGTACATGAGTCTGTTTCTCCTACAAGGTTCAATGAAGCTCCTCATACCACTGAGCAATCAAGTGATAGAGCAGAGGACCCTATTACTCTCACATTTGTATATGAATCTCTTAACAGGTATATGAAAATGACTGAAGATCTCCAGAAAGAACTTGCTGAGACCAAGACTACTCTTGGTAATGAGATTCAAAGTCTGAAAAGCAAAGTCAAAGATTTGGAGACACAGCTGGGTCAGCAGAATCAAAGCAAAGATGGATTGGATTCTACTGAAGAGGCAAAGGAGGCAAATTTGGATTCTCTTGAGATTCTAGCTGAAGTTGCTAGACAGTCTCATGTTCTTCCTCCTAAAGCTGCAACAGCATCTCAATCTAAACCAATCATACTAGTTCAAAGAAGAAGTACAAGACAGTATTTGGCAAAACAAGCTGCTGAAGCTTCAAAAGTTTCTGGTAATGATAATGATGTGCTGATGACTGAAGCTGTGGATATACTTCAGGAGAAACAATCATTCAGCAAGGTTATTGCTGATCAATCTGCTGACAAAGGAAATGCATCAGGGGAAACATTTTTTGTAGCTGGGAAAGAATACATGAATTCTCCTGTTCATCATTCATCTGAGAACATAGAGATTTCTACTGATAAAGAGGTTCAAGATGCACATGATGAACCTATGGCAGATGTGGATATGTCTAATGATCATATTGCTGAAGCTAATGTTTCTCATGATGGTTTGGATGAGCTTGTAACTGATGAAGATAGAGCTGGTCAAGGTAAAGTATTGCAAGAATGGGAAAATTATATGAAGAGTGCAAATCTTGCTAAGGAAGTACAAGATAAGTTTGATGCAGAATTAGATTCAGAGACTCAAAGATATGTGTCTACCTTACCCATTGCAAGACAAAGGGAATTGGATGCAGCAGTTCTAGAGTTTGATGAGTCAGACTGGCAGTCTATTGGAAAACAGATGCTTGCTAATACTACTGTAACTGTTGATCTTTTTGGAAAGAAAGTGGAGGAACAAGATTTTGAATCTGAGATTGTGAAAATGTTGAAGATGAGGAAGAAGGCAGCTGATGAATTAAAGGCTAAAGCAAAAAGGGAAAAACCCATGACTCAAGCACAGCAAACAGAGTATATGAGAACATATGTAAAAAATCAGAGCAGCTCAGTATATAATACTGCTTGGTCTAAGAAATATGTATGGGGACTTCCTTTTAACAACCTAGTTGAGATTTATAATAGAATCAAATCTAGAAATGCTAAAGCTGGAATGGATGCTTCAAAGAAAATTTCACTTCTAAATGTTGATGAGGATTCTTCTAAGAATGTTCATATAGCTGCTGCACAAGTATCTTTACCTGCTACTTCTACTGGTGTTGATGTTTCTATGGATAAAGGTAAAGCCAAAGTAACAACATCAGATGCTCCAACTAGGAAGAGAACTAGGAGACAATTGGAGCTGGAAAGATTAGGTGAGGAGACTGCTAGAAAGTTGACTGAAGATCAAGAAGCTGAACAAAGGGCTGCACTTGCTAGATTTCATGATCTGAAGACAAGAGAAGTTGAAATTCAAGCTGCTAGGAACAAACAAATCAGAAAAGCTATGGATGAACAATATGCCTCTGCTGCACTTGAATCTTCTGAAGATTCTGCTGATGACCAAATGGATACTCCATCAGTGGATACAGAAGCTGCAGAAGGTAATTCTGCTGATGCAGCAGTTCATGATGCTATTTATGTTCCTGGTAGAAGAGGAAAGAGAATGGCTAGAGTAGGATCATTACATAGTCTAATTAATGTAAATGATTCAGATGCTACATTTATAAGGGAAGGATCATCTGATGATTGGCCAGAAGGAACTAGAGTGGTTCTAGTAAGTTGGGAGTTAAGTCCAGATGGTCAACTCAATATCATTCATCGATTGGATAAGTCATCCATATTTTTTGTTTTCCTTCAGCAGATTCTTCATCTTGTAAGTTATCAGGATTTGGTCACTCTACATGAGTTGGTTACTAAGTTTTATGCCACTCATACTCCTGAAGGTTATGGATTGTATTTGTTGGGTGATCTTCAAGTATTGTTTGATTCTTCTACTCCTACTGGTGCAAGTTATGATATATGGAAGAATAATCAGAAATGGAAAGTTCAGAGTTGGAAGTTCTATCCTATGTCTTATGTACATTTGCTGGAAACTACCACTGGTCTGAGGATTATCATGGATATTATTCATAAATATCCTCTGAAGGTATCTTTGATGGAGAAAATGTTGCAACAGAAGTTGGAAATTCCTCCTGATCCAGCTGGTAATACAAGATTGTTTGCTGAATCTTTGGTGAAGGTTTTCAAACAAAGGATTAAGACTTCCAGAGCAGCAGTTGAGTAGGGATCTTATGTTGTATATTTTTTATTCTTAGTAAAAAAAAAAAAAAAAAAAAAAAAAAAAAAAAAAAAAAAAAAACTAACATATTGTTATATAGTTTTTGTTTGCAGGTTTGGTTATCAACTTACCTGATGTTGACTATTCCATCATAAAGTTGGCTAGTCCAAAGGGTACAGCTTTGGTAAAGACACATCAAATCTGTTGATAGCTGTAATGGTTTGCTCAAAACCATAGGGTTGTCAACTCACCAATGCTTTGTTGCTGAGTAGTTGAAATGGTTGTCAATTGACCATGGATTTTTCCTTTATGGATTCTGAATAATTGGCTAGCCCACATGTATATGGCTTGTGGTAAAGGCAGTGGAAAACCATATTTGGTAATCAGTTAACCAAGATGATTTTCATCAAGATAATTGACTAGTCCTGAGCAAACGGCTACAGGTAAAGACATCTCAAATCCGTTTATAGCTGATGATTTGCTAAAAATCATGTGGTTATCAGTGTACCTTTGAACACTTGGCTACTCCAGTAGTGATGGCTATTGGTAAAGAGACATCAAATCCATTATTTTCAATGATTCACCTCTCTCAGGAGTTAACACACCTGGAAGTGATGAGAATAGTATGAAACTACTTTGTTTTGATGTACATTAAGTCATTTGTTGCTGCAAAGAATGGAGCTTTTATGTGTCTGCTGATCATAGAGATTCTGCTGATGATGTTGGGAATTCTGTGTAGAAAGAATTCTGCTGCTGTTTCTGCCGAAAGGATCCTGCTGAAGAGTTGGTTTCTGCTGAAGCAGTGTATCTGCTGAAGACATAGTTCAGCTTTATTAGTTTCTGCGGATGTAGTATTTCCGTGATTTATGTAATGTAGTTTGGATATGCATGAGTTTATTTAGGAAGTGATAATGCATATCTTTTAGAACTTTTAGAAGATACGTTTCTTGAGAAACGGTTTAGGGTTCCTTGAGTATAAAAAGGAACACACGGTTTATGTACTGTATAACTTTTAGAAAACTCTTATCATAATTAAAAGATCCATAGAGGATCAAGAATTCTTAGTATCAAACTTGTGTTTTGTTTCCGCTTTATTAATACAAGTTGCAGGGATTGTCTATTAGTGTGTTATTGATTACAGTGACATTACTAACGATTCTAGAGTGCTCAAGTAGATCTATCAAGGTCTATAGTTCAACAGATTTATATAACCAGTCGACCTTAGTTTTGTCACTTACTTTTGGTGTTGCTGTTTGGATTACTTTGGTGCCGCTATTTTGTTTACTTTGGTGTTGCTGTTTGGATTACATTGTTTCCATTTCAAGCCCTAGACATATCCCACCTACTGTTGGAACGTCCATCACTAAACCCTAACCCTACTTTAATGTGCCATCATCATGAGTTCATGACTGTTATTGATCCCCCACAAGTTGTCATTCTATTGTCCGACAAACTCATGACCATAAACAACCTCACAATCTCATCCCGGTCAAGTTGGATGTCGAAGAGATGTATTATTCATCTTGATCACACCTTTATCGAGTCCAAGTAGTCTCATGACAGGCTCACATAGACACATACACTCTTTTCTAATCGAATATTATATTTTTTTATTCATAGGACGCTGTTGAGCAGCCATTTGAAGACCGCCGATAGAGCTACTGTGACTGCAAGCTTAGGCAGCTTGCCCCGCCATTGATCGTGTTTTGAACACGACAACCATCATAGTATTGAACAATGATCAAGTGTAATCAGATAATGCTACAAGGTACCACATCACTAAAGAAAGGTTTCAACGGGGTAAACAACAATCCCGTTATTTCTGTAAGTAGCAACCGTTATGTTGCCCTGACTTTTGACTTGAACTAATTAGAAGGTGCATACACACGGAGGTAGCCAATAGGTAGTGTACACCTAATTGTGGTGAAATAAAGGATTAGGCTCATAATGTATATAGAGGTCACGTCACGGAAGTGCTCGAGCTCTACATTGGCTGCAAAGAAATTCGGTTGCACAGCAGCCGTATATGCTAAAAACAATATTTATTAAAGCCATACATATTATTATAAGACGCCTTGAACTATATGTAGCTGGAAAATGTATACCTTCACAACGGAAGCTCCAGTTGCAAATTTCTTTCCAAGAGTTCTTGCTTACCGAATTTAAGTCCTAATACTATACCCACCAGAACATGTTTCAATGCACAATATTTGTTAAATTAGCAGGCGCCAAATGATCATTTGGGTTAACTGATAAAAATCACATATACACTTACATTCATCATATGATAATATTTCGACATGGAGCAACCAAACAGCTTGAGCTCAAATTTCATATCTTTATGTGCTAATCATAATCAAAATCATCAAATTGAAAACACATTAATAGCTAAGATAATGCTTTCAACAATAACCTAAACCGGGAATTAATTAGATTTGTACCAATGAAAAGATGATCAAGCAAGATGATATGTGAATACCACTATTGTTGTAGATCATCATTCCATAACTATTACCGCCATTGTAACTGAGACCCTAAATCCATGAATCGAAACGGTCGCCAAAAAGGGATACACAAACCATGGCTACAACTGTAATAAGCTGCATTGCCAAGATACAGATGATTACGCCTTTATTGAGCTCACACAAACTCTTTTCTAATCGAATATTTTTTTATTCATAGGACGTTGTTGAGCAGGCTTTTAAATACCGTCGATAGAGCAGCTGTGGCTACAAGCTTAGGCAGCTTGCCATGCCATTGATCGCATTTTGAATACGCACAACCATCACAATACTGAACAACGATCAACTATAATCAGACAATGCTGCAAGGTACCACAACACTAAAGAATGGTTTCAACGGGGTAAACACCAATCCCGTTATATGCAAAAAACTAAATATGGAAGCAAACAAAGAGTTAACATTTGATGTTGGCCTAAAAAGCTGTTAGACATGGTCTTACAAAGCGTGGCATTGACCTAGGCAAAGTCTTTGGTATCTCAACAAATGATTCGCCTTCTAAAGAATCATCATCATGGACTGCTATATCCGAGGCTGGACCAATTGTTGGTGTCCGGAGATAAGCTCTATTAGGAGGCGTTGAACTTCCAGCAAATGATCTTGCTGAGTTGCAAACATATTCCATCGGCTTTGCTTATTGTTACAAGTTTCTATATCATTTTATGCCGATAGAAAAATTTGTGCATGATGGTGTAAAATTATAGTTGATACGTGGGAATTGCGCCCTCGCAACAGGTTTTACCTCTCAAGGGATCTTGAGAAGCTTACAACCCCCACCAGGCAGTGTACCTGATCGTTGTAGTATAGTATAGTGACAAGTACCGGGGGATTGATTGTTCAACTCAGGAATAGTGTCGCTAGGATTAGAAAGCCTACTAAACTAGGTCTAGAGGTGAGGGATGATTCTTTTTGTATTTTTTTTTATATTTTATGAAAGCAAGTAAAATCTCGGGTTTTGAAGGAGTGGGCGGAATTAGTTGCTAGCCAACTAACCCAATTAACTAAGATGCAATCAAAAAAAAAAAAAAAAAATGAAAATTAAACTAAATTACTAATTTGGTGGAAACAATAATGAGAAAAGTTGTGTTTACTTAGATTTCATTACTCCCCAGATATCTCTTACTGGTTGATTAGCTTGTTACAATTGCATGGATGACGGGTTATATTCCTTAATACTAGTCGTAGGGCCGTGTACAATATTCCCTAACTCTATAAGATCCTACTTCACTCCTATGTCGAGCCGTTAGAAGCTCCTAACATGGGATCATTAGAATTCTCTTATGCATTAAATACAACCAAAAATCGTAGTACACCTCCGATCATATTTCTTAAGACGTTCAAGCAAGTTACCAATGGAAGGCTGCTAGTTTTCTTAAGCCTAACATCGAATACAATCATCCGTAACAATTATAAACAAACAATCAACCAATAATCAACATCTAGGTTTCACTACATCTAAGCAAACACAATAAAAGCCTAGCCTAACATGTTAAAGGAATGATACACACAAGATAGAATCAAACAATACATAGACATATTGAATGATTAATGAAGTACTTATTTTTATTCAAACATGGAAGAAAGAAGGGTTTGAAACCCCTTCAAGATGCAGGAAATTCGACCTAGGGTTTTTACAAAACTTGTTCCCCAAAAGTTCCACACAATACAATGAAAAATTGAAAATATATATATAGACTATGCATCCTGACGGCGTCATGTGTTAGCCTCTGACGCCGTCAACTCGCCACCAAGTTGAAATTCGTATTGCCTAGATCCACTTCTGACGTCGTCATGTAGAAAAACACTCTAGGCCGTCACTAGTATTTGGACCCTGACGGCCTTGGTGACGCCGTCAGGCCAATAACAAAGAAAATGTTCTGGGCCGTCACGTTATAAGTTCCACATCCACCTCTTTTGTCACTCTTGACGCCGTCACTAGTAAACCTAGACGTCGTCAGGTACTATTCCAACAAGGAATTTTGAGAATTTGCCGTTTTCTTCACTTTTATGCTCCAAAAACTTCAAAAATGTTTCCTTTTCCAGATTTCTCCTCAAAAGTACCTAAAATGACAAAAGGATCAATTTAGGGTAATAATTGATCAAATAATCTCGAATTAGGGCTTAAATGACCCCTTAAAAGTGATACACTTTTCGCCTCATCAAATACCCTTACACTTGGGATTTGCTTGTCCTCAAGCAAATGCGCTTTTATTCTAATCAAAATAAAAGTTAGGGGTCATTTAACACTAATATAAAAGTAACTACAACAAATAATCGTTCCACTAAAAACCAAAAACAAGCACGGAGGTCATACACTAGCACCTCACAAATAGTGTTTAGATACTCACATCTCTCGGGTGTAATAAAGTATATATCACAATATGGAAATGGAAAACATCTCTCACTACCTGTCATAGCAAATAGATTACTATAGGCTTGGGAAGGGATCAAACCTCCACCACTTGGCGTAAGCACCTAGGATAAACTATCAAAGAGGTCTTTTAAAGGGTTATAACGTTAGGTGTAGGGATATGGAAAACACGGTTTTGTTGGATAAAGACAATATTTACTGGTGGCGAGTTAATCATCTTGGTTAATTACATGTACAATATGGCGTTGCTAAGCCAAGACTCGACTTGGCTTAAGCTAATGAATCAAAAATAACAAAAACATAGAATGAAACGGGATGGTAGTATGTATGTTTTTCTCTTTTCTTTTTCTATAACTTTTTTCTTTTTCTTTTTCTTGATTTTTTCGATTTTTTTTTTTTTTTTTTTTTTTTTTTTTTTTTTTTACCCTACCATCCAAAATAATACATCATAGGGAATGTACATTCCCCTTACACTTGAATTTTTACATACTTTACAATAAGCTACTCTAATGACTCGAATCAAAATAATCAAAACACTTGGAGTACTTTTTAAGATTAATGCATATATGGGGGTAATAAATGATGTTCTTCCCCATTACTCCATAACACAAGTACTTTACCCATGAGTCCCAATCGTCCCAAAACAATATGTACAAGATATGACTCGACTTAGCAACCATGTAATCAATTAGATAATTAACTAAGGGTTTAAACACATAAAAATAATGCACTAAAGATGAGTGCATACAAGAAAGGCTAAGGCGATTTGGTTGCACATTTGGGGTGGATTGTAACAAATTCTTCCTTTAAGTAAAATGCTTAAAGTTGAAAACGAAAGGATAGGCTCGGAGGGGTGGCCTTAATTGCTTGGCCCTAAAGAAGGCCCAAGAGAAAGCCCATGGAGGCATATGTAAAAACTATAAATACCCTCCTAAGCTTGTTAGGAAGAGGGGGAGTTCATGCTAATCAATGTTTCATTTCACATAGTGCTCTCCACCTCTCTCTCTCTACTTTCTCTCTCTAGCTCTTCTATATCTCTCTAACATAATAATCTAAGGTGATAAAGATAGATCTACGGTCCTACAAGTGGTATCAAGAGCCAATGGATGATTTTAGGTTGTTTTAGATAGTTTTTGGGTGAAAAATCTCGGATCGGTTACTGTTCATCAGCGTTTTGTCGTGTTTGGAAAAAAAATTGGAGTTAGAATTTTTTTTTCGAGTTTGGAAAAATTTTTATCGAGTTTGAAAATTTTTTTCGAGTTAGAAAATTTTTTTCATCGAGTTTGAAAAAAAAATTTCGAGTTAGAAAAACTTTTTCATCGAGTTTGAAATTTTTTTTATCGAGTTTGAAAAATTTTATCGAGTTAAAAAATTTATTCCGAGTTACAAATTTTTTTCCGAGTTAAAATATTTCTGTCGAGTTACAATTTGGCGAGTTAGCCTTTATACCTTATCGTACATCGAGTAAGGATTTCTCTTGTGTTTACCTAAACGAAACGCTGCCAAATTTCATTGGGTTATCGAGTTAGAAACATTTACCGAGTTAGAGCTGTTTCGAGTTAGACAACACTTACCAAGTTATAAGCCTTACCGAGTTTGAAAGGTTTTACCTAGTTTGAAAAGTGTTACCGAGTTACTAGCATCTACCGACTAACAAGATTTTATCAAGTTAGTACTCCAGAAAGCTTTACCGAGTTAGCACTTCAAGTTGTACCGAGTTAGAAAACCCAAACCTTACCGGGTTAGTGAAAAAAAAAAAAGTATTTTTGGCGGGAAAATTTGAGTAAAATTTATTTTTGAGAGGAGACTAAACGTTCAGTTTTTACGCGAGATTCAAATTTTGGTATAACGTTGAAAATTTGACCCGAAATTCAAATTTTTAGGCCAAAATTTAAATTTTTTCGGTAAAATTTGGCGTCAAAATTTTTAAAACTCAAATTTTTCTGGTAACCTTAGAATTGCATATCAACGTGATTTTCAAATTTTGAGGG
The DNA here is from genome assembly GCA_030686995.1 of Artemisia argyi. Classification (NCBI taxonomy): domain Eukaryota; kingdom Viridiplantae; phylum Streptophyta; class Magnoliopsida; order Asterales; family Asteraceae; genus Artemisia; species Artemisia argyi. The sequence goes on along the minus strand of CM060693.1, from coordinate 126,096,800 downwards.
AGAAAATTTTCAAAATATTTTTTTTGGAGGGAAAATTCGAAATCACTAGGATATACCTTATACGATTTTCAAACTTCGCCAAAAACATCTAATCTTCAAACAACAACCTTTGTTATCTTCAACGATCCAAGATCAACTTTATCACACAAGTTGAGGAAGTCATTAATACACTAGGTTTAGAACCAAGGTTCGATTAGGCATTTGAATAATACGTGAGAGTCCAATTTCATCATTTCTAAGAAAAACTCATCCAAAACCTGAATCAACTTGTCACAACTCGTAATTTCTGGTCATTTTCCAAACCTCGACAATTTACTATTCACAAGTTACTATTCATCATTTACTATTCATCGATCACTATTCATCATTTTCGAGGTCAATTCGACATTCTGAGAAGCGTTCAGAAATTTTACTATTCACTTGACACTATTCACGTGCATTACTCATGTCATCGTAAATTTAGTTTACGAGTATTCAAATTCGCGTAACCGTATTGGTTCGAGAGCGAATTCATGCATTATCATCAGGGACATTTCATACGGACTAGAAATAGTCTGCATATCATCATAATAACATTTGCATGCTATTCCACTCGTAGGATAATTTAACTAATACTTTTGGTATAATTAACTTTTACGTATAATTATTTCTATATAAACGTTAACAAACGATTAATAATGTGGCTAACACGTCCGACACTCCCGACTATGATCCTAATATATTTTATATTCATTTTAATAATATAAAAATTATAATATTAATTTACCCGATATTTTGGAAATTTATTTATTACGTATCGTACGTCTAATTTAATTTCGACGGTTTTCACAAAAATTAAACAATAATCACCCGAACTCTCTGTACTTGTACCCGACATATTTTTACAATTTTTACGACTTTATTATGTCCCGAATAACTTCAATAAAATTTATTTCTAACAAACCCGGTACCCGATAAAACCTAAAACTAACACAACATCATATTACCACTAACTTTTTAAATAAAACCCAAGACAACCCCCCCCCCCCCTTTCGCTCCTTTTTGCGCCGGCCAACCCCCCCTGGTCCTAATAAGCTAAAATCTCACCAACCAAATTTAATGCAAACCTAACTCTTGTCTCTAAGTATATATTACACCATTTCATCCCATTTTTCATAAATAATCATCCAAAGTGCAAGTAAACTTTCTCTCTATGGTGTATTCGGCCTAGGGTGAATCAAGAAGCAAGAACAACAATTTTTCCAAGATCTAGATATAAACTTGTTCACTTAGTCATCCTTGTTGGAGTTTTGAGATAGAAACTCAAGGGTTAGTAGGTTTTTCATCATCTAAACTCCCTAAACCTTCAAGTAAGTTAACAAACTCATTTTTATAATTTTTACAAGTTATTACTATGGTTATATACTTTTCTTACAAGAACTCATGCATATAATGGTTTATACCACTCTATTTTGTACATATTTAACTTTGAGCCCTAGAAATGAACACATGAGAAACCCTTGTTAGACCTAGTAGATTGATGATGTTTAAGGACCCATGACACCCTAAGAAGGTGTATGGTAGGATTAGACTAGCTTTGTGGTGATTGAAAGTGGTTTGATTGAAGATGGAACTAGATTAGAACCCTAGAAATGATTTTTGAAACAATAAAAATACCTACTGTCCCTATTTTTGATTCGTGGGAAAATCAGTAAATGGTGGTTAAGTTTTGACCAAAGATTTAGAAAATACTTTCAAAAACGAAACTTTAGGCGAAAGAATGGATTAAAACGAGCTTATAACGAAGGAGTTATGATTTTTGCAAATTTAACGACGAAAACTATTTTTATAAAAACTGCATGCTGTTTGGCAGTTTTCGACGCACAAAAAGAGGTGTTAAACGTAACCTAGAGGAGCCGAGTTATCAAGAATTTATTAGTATATACAAAAACGAATCCGTGGATATAAAGAACAAGGAAAATGAGCTTAAAACGACCAAGTTATACCCGTTTTAACATCGTCAAAACTATATATATATATTTTTGGTCACAAATAAAAATAATAACTTACGCACTAAATGGTATATTTTCTAGAAATGTTACTAAGGACTATATTCTTAACAAATGAATACGTATGACCCAAGAGAATATTTATACGACTTAACGACGTTATTTTAAGGTTTTCGATACAAGGAATTTAACGCTAACATTTTTATACAAGATAATACGACAAGTTATATACTTCTATATATGGACTTATTTTTCCTAAGTATGGAAACTATTTTACTATGACGATAACTAGTATTTCCAAATTACGAGTGGTATGGGTATCATGTGCATTCATTTCATTGCGGCTTGATCTTAATTAGATCACGATTATTCATTTAGGTTGCGGCTAGTGTTCGCGCCTCATTGTCCCGACTACTTTTACATCATTGTACCATCATTGTACCATCACTTCGAGGTGAGTCTTCATAGCCCCGTTTTAATTACTTATTTGATTTCAAATCCCACGGGGGAGAATACATTGTACAATTATTTTTTGTACATGCCCAAGTATTAAACTTCGTACATTGCTTAAGTTGTCTTACTACCACATTAAGTCCCCTTTTATATCATGAACCGTTAATTAAGATGCAAGCGAGGGTGAGTGGATAGATCTATCGAGGGTGACTCCTCCATTCGTGTTTGGGTTGCTCCATAAGGAAAACGAATGCATTTCATTTCTAATATATTGAGTGTCTGGTAAACACTCTGGTGTGGCCATTACAACGTCTAGCTTCGGGGTCATGAGCTTAAGAGACAATGTAGCTTTTTGACATTTTGTCACTTTACTTTATACTTGTGGGCTTATGTACATACGATTTACTTATAAACCTATGATTATTCACCAACATTCGTGTTGACCGTTTTTTTTTCGCAATGTATTTCTCAGGTTATTAAGGTAGCTCATGTTGCATACATTTGGACCTTCATGGAGTCGCGGAGTCGACGCGTCTCACCTTATATTTTCTGCACTTATGAAACGTTTGATCTTGTTGAACTTATTTTATCTAAATTGGCAACATCTTTTGGGACCTAAGTTTTGTAAACTCTGAATGTTTTAACGATCAAACGATGTATTTTTCCAAACGACACTTTAGGTCGTTCAATATGACTGTAACTGTGGTGCTATGACAGTCACCCCCAGGTATTCCATTCCGCTGCCATACAGGTAAATTGGGGGTGTGACACAACTTGAAAAGCTACTTAATGAAGAAGAACTTCATACGCGTAACTGCAAGGAATCTTTTAAAGTCATCCAAACTCTGTTTCAGAGTATATTTAACCCTTGGATAATGAACCAGACAGAGTCTATCGATGCGTTTTATAAAAGATTTTGGGTAAGCTATACGACATTCAGAACTAAGTGTATCAATGACATGGGTGAACTCGAAAAGATACTTGATGCTGAGGAAGCCGAGTTAAATGAAATTGAGAAGCTGAAACGGGAAAGAGAGCAGATTGACAAAGATACGCAGTTAAAGGAAAAAGAGCAGATTGAAAAAGATATGCAGGTAAAAGAAAGAGAGCTAATTGAAAGAGAGATGCAGTTAAAGGAAACAGAGGTGATTGAAAGAGAGACAGACAAAGCTTTTCAAACAGATGAGGAAACGGTCAATGAGGGTGATGCATCAGATGATAGTTTGGTTTTAACGGGAAGTGATTCATCTTCAGAACTACAGGTTGAAAGCAGCAGTCCTAGCTATGATTCAGATACTAATGGTACACAAAGGAATGAAGCTGTTTGGGACACCGAAGATGATCATATCAGACCTTCATTTGACACAAAGATATTGGCTACGGTACAACATTCAAACAATAATGATAATGTTGTTGTGTTCGATAATGTGTTTGCTCATAATCAGACACATCCTGAGCATCCTGAGTCTATTAGTGACACATATGTGGTGGAATAAAATGATAGTAATATTACTTTTTCTACTCCAGATATGGATCCTAATAGAGGTGAGCCTGCCCAGGATGGATCTTCTTCTGAACAAGATCGTACCTTATTTGCTTCTTTAATCAATAATTTCAAACATGAACTTGAAAAGTGCAAATAGGACAATCGCAAAGCTAAGCAAGCGAATGTCTTATTGACAAATGAGCTTGAGAGATTTAAAGAAATGGAAAAAGGTTTTCAAAATGTAACTAAAAGCAAAGCTGAACTTGAAATTCAAATATCAAACCTTAAATCCCAAGCTCAAAAGTTTGAAATGAATGAAGAATCTATCAAACCACTTTTAAAACAAAAAGAAGCACTTGAAGTTGGTTATAGAGAAGCTGTTCTTCGTGAAAAACGTTCCATTCAAAAATTGGGTGAACAAATGGTCCTTAACAGTAGAAAGGTTGAAGCGCTTTTAAAAGAGAACAATGATTTAAAAAGTGAAAATTCAAAGCTTCAGAAAACCACATCAAATTTTGAGATTGTAAACACAAAACTTGAGAATGAAAACCAAGAGTTTTTGAAACGAACGAACGATCTTGAAAACAAACTTCAAAAATTGGGACAGACTTCTCAGACTATCAACATGCTGCCTACTAAAGATGAGGAAGTTTATAAACAAACATCTGGAATTGGTTTTGAGAATAATGCTAATGTGGAAAATGAAAAACCCTGTTTTTTAAACAAAGTGCAAAAGTTGACACCTATTTTGTATAACGCTAATGATATGGGAAAAGAATTGTCAGATGATCTTTTGTTTGAGTCTCAAGATATTTTAAAATCTGAAGAGGAAAAACTTTTGAAAGTAAAACAAACAAAAAACCCACTCTCGTACCACGACTTTATGTATGGTTGTCTACAATTGACAGATATACCAAAAGAACCTTTTAAAAGAAAAGACACAAATGTGAAAATATTTTTCAAAGAAGCTTAACTTGCTACCTATGATGCTAAGTTATGGCAAAATAGAGCAAGAAAACAATTTTGTAATCTTAAACATCACATTGAGCAAACGTTAAAGGTCATTTGGTTTAAGCAAGAAAGCATCACAAACAACGTTTTCTCTAATCCTCTTTCATCAGATGTACGCCTTAAGTTAGAAGTCAAAAAGATTTTCAAAGAGGAAATTGAACCTCGTGTGAAAGATATCAACTTATGTTTTGAGTACTTTGAAAAACATCTTGTAACTGAAATGAGAGAAGATCTAAAGTACGTTCACTCTCTTGAAGACGAATTTGATGAAAAATGCTTAATTCTGGACATTCAAAAAGAATTTTTCACAAATCAAATAGAGTCGTTCAAGTCAGCATCTGTCAGCCATGAGTATGAGAATGTGCATTTTGAACAAACATCTTCTTTGAAATCTGAAAATCTTTGTCTCAAAAAGAAAATCATCGAGCTCTCAAAAGAAGCAGCTGATGTCAAAGAAGAACTGTCAAAAAGAACTGCTCAGTTTGAGAAACATCTTGCAAAACTCGAAGCACAAAGTATCTCTTTCCAACTAAAACTGCAAGAGCAGAATGAGAAAATGTCTTCTGAAAACTCTTTGACATCAGTGCTTAAAGAAAAAGAAAAGATTTTTGAAGAAAATTGTGATGATACCAAAGTCAAGTTTGATTTTGACGAACTTGATACAAAAAATCTTGAATTGGAACATGTTGTGGCATCATTACAAAAAGAAAATGAGCATTTGAAACAGACTTACAAAAACTTGTTTGATTCAATCAAGCGGTCAAGAGTTCAGAATCAAACTTCAAATAAATCTGACTCTCAGATCACACCAAATCATCTTTTTGAAAAAGAAAAATCTGTGCTTCAAAAGAAAATTATTGAATTGGAAAAAACGATTGCACAACAAACCAAGGATTTTGGTGATGCCAAAAATGATTTTTCAATCGAAACAGACAAATATGAAAAATATTTTGCACATCTTGAAAATCAAAATGCTTCTTTGCAAGAAAAACTGGCATCATCAGATCATCTTTCTCTTCAAAAAGAATACAATGATTTGAGAATGTCATACAATGCCTTAAAAGCAAAGTTTGATGTTCTTAACCGGTCAAAAAAAAATCTCAAGTTTCAAACGAGTCTAAACCACAAGTAAGTGTTTCAAAAAAGCTTTACACGGGTGAATCTTCAAAACCATTTTCAAAAAGGGTTTCTCAATTTACCACCTATTCTTTGCAAAAAGGAAGGAAGTTTTCATAGAGACCTAATTTTTCTAAAATGTTTACTCCTCAAAAGGTTTCAAATGCAAGTGCTCATAGAGATAAGAATCAAGTTTTCCAAACTCCATACTCTCGTTTTACTCCGGTAAAGCCAATGTGGAAACCAAAGCAAAGCCGTTCAAAACTTTTGAAATATTCATACTCTGAAATGCTTCCGCTACAACAAAAGAATGGCTATGCTTTGAAAAATCCTAATTCTGGAAGGTTTCCATTCATCTCAAAAACGAATTTTCGAAATGAAACACCGAGTTTCAACAATGGATGGAAAACTTCTTCTTCAAGTTTTAAAACTCCAAGAGAGACACCGAGTTTCTCAAACAACTTTCAAAAGCAAAAGAGTTTTAAATCACCGTTGATTCCACGAGCTTTATTTCAAAATGAAACACAGGTTTTCAGTCCTCGTTGGAATTCAACTTCTTTGTCTCGGATTGACACAACTTTCAAATGGATTTCAAAATATGGTAAACCCGTTGGCGCCGTGCTTAAATGGGTTCCAAAAGTTGTTGTCTAATCTAAAAACATTATGACTTCTTAGTACTTCTGCTAAGGACTCGAACTTCAACATAATGACTTCTTAGTACTTCTGCTAAGAACTCGGACTTCAACATTATGACTTCTTAGTACTTCTGGTAAGGACTCGAACTTCAACATTATGACTTCTTAGTACTTCTGATAAGGACTCGAACTTCAACAAAATGACTTCTTAGTATTTCAGCTAAGGACTCGTTCTTCAAAGAAAGGAAAGTGCTTAAGTTTAAACAAAGGTTTTAAATATTTTTCGAGCACTTATCCAAAAAACATTATGGCTTATGCACACATAACAGTGTATAACCCGCGATTTTCAAAGAAAGGACCCTGTTGTACATTTTTGTGCGACAATACTAAAAGATAAGAAGACTTCTCACCAAAAAGCTTATCAAAGTCTTCTTAGTTTTTTTCTTGAGAAAATTTTTGTAAAATGTTTCAAAAGGTTTTCAAAACTTTTCACGATGTAGCTCAAGATATTACTCCCTCAAATCGTTAAAAGCTTAAATTTACTCAAAATGTTCTATTTTTGAGGGGGAGTAATAAAATGATGTTCCACAATGATCATGCTTAAAGGAAACTTATACGGAATTAACAAACATCCGCTTCTCCCGTAAGCTATCCAAAACAAAGGTTTTAATCAATCGATATCAAAAATACCATGGATATGCTATTTTTGAGGGGGAGAAATGTGATTAAAATGTGATCTTGAATCTCAAAAGAGCTCGACTCAGATATAACCAATGAGTTGACGAAGCTTAAATGTCGATTAATCAAAAAGACTTGTCCTGTACGGGTAATAACTTCAAGCTAGTCTAACTAGTGATGTAAGCGTGTCTCGAATAGGACTTGTCTGAGTAGAATGTACCGTCTCGAGAGACTTTCTTTGAACTTGACCAGGACGGGTAATAACTTCAAGCTAGTCTAACTAGTGATGTAAGTGTGTCTCGAATCGGCCATGTTCACTGAAAGTGGATCAATTCAAAAAGTGCAAACTCCTTAAGCATGTGCAGATTTCTTAAAAATTCATGAGCGCATGTGAAGGGGGAGTCCTTCAAATGAAATGCAAAACTCTCAAAGTGTTAACAAAGTATGTCTCATGATCATAAACACTTTGAGAAGATTTTCAAATATTTGGTTTGATGGCAACAATAGGATAGTCATGAAGATATAAGGTGACTAAGGTTAGGAAAAATCGTCCTATGATCCCCCAGAGCCGGAGGGATCTACCCAAGGACAAATCCAATAGATTAGAATTAGAAGTCCTTAGGTATGATTGAAAAAAGGAGAAAATGAGAAAGGTGAAAGAAAGGGTTAAAGAATTAAAAAGAAAAGCAAATGAAAGGGTGAAAAGAAATAGCTCTCCAAATGTTCAACCTTAGGGCAGACACCGGGTTCAATTCATATGCTACTGGTTGTTACTATGGTGACACCGGTATTAAAGATAAAGACATCATGGACCCAGTGGCGCACTGTACTTAACCTTCTAGCTACTCAAGTTCTCTTAAAAGAGCTTGTTTCATTCTCACGGGGAGCCGGTGTAATCTATCAACATATCTCATAGAGATGGTTGATATTGAAGTAGGAGACCCATCCCTAGTCTCCACATAGGAAAACCAAATATGCACTTATCGATTCTAGAGCCAAGAGATTCATTAAAAGATCTCGTAGGATACACTTCCTATGAATACACTTGTGTTCACCAAAAAGGACACAAGTTGTAAGAGTCTTTATGAGATCTACGGATCTTGCCTTATATATCGTGATGGTTACTATGTCTCAAATGGTCTACAGTCGTGGGGTGATCTCTAGCGACTCACCCATTCGTTGATCTACTTAGTAGGTCTCGTAAGCTCTCTCGGGTTAGAAGGAGTCTTCACACTATACTGTTGACGATCTCTAATTCCGAACCTGTAAGTACCGGTTGATTTATTGCTAACTGTTTTATGCAGGTACTCATGAATGTTCCTTGGAGAAAGACCGTTACCATCACTCAAAGATCCACATGCTCATACCCTGCAAAGCTCTCTTCAAAGATCAAAGCAAAGCAAAGCTCAGAACGTTTCTAAGTTAAAGTCAAAGAATCTACAAACTAAAGAAACAAAGATTAAAGTCAAAGAAAAGAGAACTTCACAAAGATTCAATGTCAAACAAAGGATGAGAATGTTGGAAAATACGTAAAGACAACCATATTTGAAGATGTTGATCAAAGGCAAGAAAGATCACAAAGCATGATTGGAACAAAGGAACTAGCAAAGCTATTACACAAAGACTCAAAGTTCAAAGAGAACAAGCTTCAAAGTACAAAGATCAAGGTCACAAAGGAGAGATCTCAATGATCACCCTTAGGGGGAGATTGTTAGCATTAGAAGTGTTGATCATTTATGTAATCAAAGTGAGATCTCAATGATCATCCCTTAGGGGGAGATTGTTAGGATTAAAAGTGACGATCATTATTGAGTCAAATAGTTAGTTAAATATATTCATGTAATAGTTAGTAAAATGCTAGTTTATTAAGGTTATGTAAAAGCCTTAATGGCTTGGCCCAAAAGAAGGCCCATGAGAAAGCCCATGGAGGCATATGTAAAAACTATAAATACCCTCCTAAGCTTGTTAGGAAGAGGGGAGTTCATGCTAATCAATGTTTCATTTCACATAGTGCTCTCCACCTCTATCTCTCTCTACTTTCTCTCTCTAGCTCTTCTATCTCTCTCTAACATAATAATCTAAGGTGATAAAGATAGATCTACGGTCCTACAACATGCTAAGCTATACTCGGGGTGACTGAGTCTTCATATGAATAAACGTATTCCTAACAATCTCCCCCTAAGGGAGGTCACCCCGGAAAATAAATATTGAATCATAGCATTCAAGTCTTTGAAGACATCTTTGTAGCTCGTAGCTTTTTGATTCTTCATTGTTGAGATCTTTGTGCTTTAAGTGGTAGACTCTAGATGACTTGTTCAATGTGATGGATGATCTTTGGAAATAAATTCACGTTCAACATCCAAATGAGTGTCTGAAAGTCATCTTTGAGCAGTAACGTCTCCATGTGATATGAACATCTTTGTGTTGGCATGCTCACACTTTTCAAGATCATGATCTTCTGCATCAGAGTTGTGGAAGCATGAATGAGGCCCAATAAATGATCATGATTTCTTAGATTGTGATGCCGAAGTGTGAGCATGTGGTGATGGATCAGCATCTTTTCAACAATCAACTGCAATCGTCAGAAATTCCTACAAGTAAACAGTTAGCAACAAATCATCCGGTGCTTATAGGTTTGGAATTAGAGATCATCAACAGCATAGTGTGAAGACTCCTTCTAACCCTTACCAAGACTGTTCCCAATCGGCAAACCTTGAGAGGATTTACGCGAACTACCTAAGTAGATCAACGATTGGGTGAGTCGCTGGAGATCACTCCACGATTGTTGACCGTTTGTAACCATCGTGACCACTAAGCGTAATCCACAAGGAATTACCTAAGTGACCTGCTTTCAGGGCTGCTTGATATTGACCCTGGCAGGAATTTTCATTCAATCATTGGGAGTTACAATAGCAACATCCCTCATAAATGTTCTGGCAGATTGCTAAGATCTGCGTAGGACTCATAAGTTTACCACTAGTGTCCTTAATGTTGAACAACCATGGTAGAAGTAGCACGTGTTCTTATGAGATCTTTGTATGCATCTCGAGGCTCTAGACTCAATAAGTGCATTTGGTTTTCCTATGCGGAGATTAGGGAGAGGTCTCCTGCTTCAATATCAACCATCTCTAAGAGATAAGTTGATAGATTACACCGGTTCCCCGTGAGAATGAAACAAGTTCTTTTAAGAGAACTTGAGTGGCTAGAAGGTTTAGTGCAGTGCGTCACTGGGTCCATGACGTCTTGTCTTCAATACCAATGTCGCCTTAGCAACCATCAGTAGATTATGAATTGAACCCGGTTTCTGCCCTAAGGTTGAATAATTGGAGGGCTATTTCTTTTCACCCTTTGTCATTTCATTTCTTTTTAATTCTTCAACCCCTTCTTTCTCCATTATCACATTTCTCCTTTTTTTCATAATCATACCTACGGACTTTCTAATACTATCTATTTGATATAGTCCATGGGTAGATCCCTCCGGCTCTGGCGGATCATAGGATGGTTTTCCTAACCTTAGCCACCTTATAACTTCATAACTATCCTACGTTGCCATAAACCAAATCATTGAAAATTTTCTCAACGTGTTTATTATTGAGAAGCACATTTTGTTAACACGTTGAGAGTTTTGTCATTTTCAAATGCTCCCCATTAACATGTGCTCATATGATTTGATTTGAAATTTTGCACATGTCAGGAAGAGATGCACTTTTGAATTGATCCACTCTTAGAAATCATGACCGATTCGAGACACGTTTACATCACTAGTTAGACTAGCTTGAAATTATTACCCGGCCTGGTCAAGACTACTAAGAGTTTCTCGAAACGGTACACTCTACTCAGACAAGTCCTTTTCGAGACACGCTTACATCACTGGTTAGACCAGCTTGAAGTTATTACCCGTCCAGGACTAGTCCTTTTAATTCAAGACAGTTGTGTTTCGTCAATTCATGAGTCAAGTCTGAGTCTCGATCTCTTAAAATGCAAGGATCCTTTTTCATAAATCATTTGCTCCCCCTCAATATGTGCATTGATGTACAAAAGAGTATAGCACATAAGCATAAATTTGGGTTCAAAACATCACATTTTAATCAGTTTTTCATATTTAAATCACATCTTCTCCCCCGATCAAAAATTTCAAACCAATTGAGATTTGTGATCCTAAGTGATTTAAATAAGTTTAAAGATTTTGGGAGAAAGATGTGTCAGATTTAAGAATGACTGATTTTGAGATGATACATTGGATCCCCCTCAATCCTTGAGGGAGTGTGTTATGTGTTAGAAATGATGAGTTTATAAATGATTTAGAGTTTAACGAGAAACTCATGAAAAATTGATATACTAACACATAACAATCACACATAATACACTGTATATATACACAAAGATCTTGTTTTGATGATATATAGGTTTTGAAATCATTCTCCCCCTCAATCGATGACGAATTTTCAATTATATCATTTTGCACAAAAAGTTAATCCTTTATCATCGTTTGAGTGGCAAATTTGTAAACAAAGTTTCAGTTTTGTTTGATCTTCAAAAACCATGGTACCACCAAGTTCGGAACAAATACTTTCCCGAAGAATCATTGAAGGAAAAGTATTTGAGATGTAAAGAAGACTTCTCTTCTTTTACCAGAAAGGATGCACTTAAGCGTACATCAGATCGGAAAGGCACGAGTATAAAGCAATTCATGCCTTTGTTAGGAACAGTCGTCTTTTTGGCGACGAACTTTCCCCAATAATAAGACTGGGTTGCTATCTGAAGTAATAGCAAACCCTTTTGAAGGAGTGATGCGTGGGAATCGCACCTTGCTTTACCTCTCGAGGGATCTCGAGAAGCTTACAACCCCCACCAGGCAGTGTACCTGATCGTTGTAGTATAGTATAGTGACAAGTACCGGGGGATTGATCGTTCAGCTAGGAATAGTGTCGTTAGGATTGAAATTAATCTAACTAGGTCTAAAGGTGAAGGATGATTCTTTTTGTATTTTTATATTTTATGAAAAGCAAGTAAAAATCTCGGGTATTGGGAGAGTGGGCGGAATTAGTTGCTAATCAACTAACCCAAAAGCTACTAATTGAACTAATTAACAAGAAAACTAAACTAAGGTTCTACAAGATAAGTGAAGCATGTCTACCCATGATATGTTACTCCTTGCTAGCTATCCAATCCTACCTATTGAATTGTAACCTTGTTTTAATTGACGGGTTGTATTCCTTAATACCATTCATGGGGTGGCATACATAACTCCCCAATTCTATGAGCTCTTATCTCCTCCTACACCATGCCCAGCACAACTATAGGGATTGTAAACAGTGGCTCATGCATTAAATACAACAATAAAGACCTAGTACGCCTCGGTTCATGTTTCCTAAGACGTTCAAGCATGTTACCATTTGGAGATCTGCCAGTTTTCTTAAGCCTAACATATAAATCATTCAATCAAAACAAGAATCAATAGGAAACAAGGATTATAAACTAAACCAACTAGATCTATCGAAGTGTCACGCCCTAATTGATGAAGATAGACACAAACATCAACAAGGAATCAATAAGATCTAATCAATTATATACAAGTTTCACACAATCATAAGTAGACACAAGGTGAATTAACAAAACATAATCAAAGAAGGACAATCAACAAGAATAATGAAAGACATAGTTGAGATAGAATCATCAAACCAATACATGATGTTTATGGAGTGATTGAAACCCTCTAAGTTGCTGGAAAAACACCCACCTAAACCCAGGAATCGACCTTAGGGTTTTGGGCTTACAAAAAGTGAAGTTATGAAGTTATATTTATAGGCATGTTTTCTGTCGGCCCTTCGTGACGGCATCAGCACGTACTCTTGACGCCGTCAAGACCATCTTTTCACCAAATTGTAGATCTCTTTGTCCTCTTCGCGTGGGCTTTTGAATCACCTAAATCCAAGTTCGTATGCAAAAGTTATGACCAAAACAATATCAGCTACTCCGCGCGCAAGTTTTGACAAATTTACACGTGACGGCCTTGGTGACGCCGTCACCAACCACGGTATTTTATTCTTGGCACTTTGACGCCGTCAAGAGCAAGTCTTGACGCCTTCATGCACTGTTCACAGCATAGAATTTGGAGACTTTGCCGTTTTCTTCACTTTTATGCTCCAAAAACGTCCAAAATGGATTCTTTTCCAGAATTCACTCTCCAAGTACCTAAAATCACAAAAGGAACGATTTAGGGCAATATTTGATCAAATAAAGTCGGATTCGGGCTTAAATGACCCCCTAAAAACGGATCATTTTTCGCCTCATCAAGGAGTTTGGGAAACGACATGTTTTACAAAAAAACATTAATTGGAGTAAAGGAAAAACTCATGTTCAAGCATATGTATGATTCCATGCCATTATTGAAAGGCATTTCTAGAATCGTACATAATATTGATTACACATGAGACATGTCGTGAGATGATTTTCTTTTTTTTTTTTTTTTTTTTTTTTTTTTTTTTTTGGGGGGGGGGGGGGGGGGGGTTTATGATTTTTCAGATTTTTATGGTTTTTGTAGGTTTTATATTTTTCTATTTTCTTTTTGATATAAACTATGTACAAAGGATATGTGAAGCAACCCCTTTACTCCTCTTGATCTTCCTGAAGACTTTTGAGATCCTCAGGTGTGAGACTCTTCATTCCAAGACGAGGGAGAATGAATTGAAATCGTTCCCTAGGAAGTGCTTTGGTGAAGATATCAGCAAGCTGGAACTCAGTCCTCACGAAGTAAAGTTCCACAATCCCCTTCTCGACTTGTTCCCTGATGAAGTGATGTCGAATGTCAATGTGCTTGGATCTGGAGTGCTGGAAATTGTTGAAGCAGAGAGCTATAGCACTTTTGTTGTCACAGTACATGGGAACCTTGTTAAACACAAAACCATAGTCTGAAAGTTATGATCTCATCCATAGGATTTGAGCACAACAAGATGACATGGAAATGTATTAAGCTTCTGTGGAGGAGATCGAAGTACTCATATGTTTCTTTGAAGACCAACTAACCAGCTTATCACCTAGAAACTGTGCACCTCCAGATGTGCTTCGACGAGTGTCTTGACATCTCGCATGGTCAGCGTCGGAATAAGCCGTGAGTGCCATAGCCGTGTCCTTGGGATACCAGAGACCCATGTGGATTGTTCCTTTAAGATACCAAAAGACCCTCTTAACTGCTTCCAAGTGCTTCTTGGTTGGTTTGGATTGATATCGAGCATACATGCAGATGGAAAAAAGGAGGTCCGGTGTACTAGCAGTGAGGTACATTAAGGAGCCAATCATACTCCGATACTTGGTTTGGTTGACCGAAATCCCATCATTGTCTTCATCGAGTTTTGATCTTTCAATCATGGGAGTATCAACAGAGTCACAGGATTCGAATCTACATTTCTTCAAGATTTCATTAGCATACTTGGATTGATTGATGAATATGCCATTGGGATTTTGAGATACTTGCAATCCCAAAAAGAATGACATTTGTCCCATCATGGACATCTGAAACATAGAGCTCATCTCTTGGGAGAACCGATCACACTCTTTAGGATCAGAGGAGGCAAATATGATATCTTCAACATAGATTTGTACATGAAGGTAGTTTTTGCCTATTTTTCTGGTAAAGAGTGTAGGATCAACAGCACCCTTGGTAAATTTGTTGGCAAGAAGAAATTTTGACAAAGTATCATACCGCGCCCTAGGAGCTTGCTTAAGCCCATAAAGAGCCTTCTTCAAACGATAGACATGGTTAGGACATTCCGGATCCACGAATCCTTGAGGTTGACTAACATACACCACCTCCTTTAGATCGCCATTTAAAAATGCAGTCTTAACGTCCATTTGATATACCACCATATTCTGACTGGCAGCATTAGCAAGAAATATTCTTATGGCTTCAATTCTAGCAACAGGTGCGAAGGATTCTTCAAAGTCTATTCCTTCTTCTTGACGGTATCCTTTTGCTACAAGCCTGTCCTTGTTCTTCAATACATCTCCATGCTCATCAAGCTTTACTTTAAATATCCACTTGAGAGCAATGATCATAGCACAATCGGGAGGTGGTACTAATTCCCACACTTCAAGTCGATCAAACTCATGAATCTCTTCTACCATAGCGGTGAACCATGAGTATTTAGACATTGCATCTTTGAAATCCTTGGGCTCAGCTTTGGAGAGGATGGAATTGAAAAAGCACCATAATGCGTCAGTAGCAAGCTGTTTACGTGTTGATACCGGACGAGAAGGGCTACCAATGATGTTGTCAATTGGGTGATCATTTGTCTATTTCCTGAGATGCTCATGGGGTTGAGGATAGTGAATTGAGGTCGCCGTGTTTGATTCTTCTGAGGATGTTGCATCATTAGAGGGTTCAGGAGCAAAGACGTTTACAAACGGCTCGTCATCAGGTGGAGCGAAAGGATTTACTTCAAAAGAATTGTCCATAGCTGCTTCTCTTCGTACAGATGAAGAGTGAACATTCGATGTAGAAACTGAGTGACTGATAGTGGGGGCTTCTGGATCTAATGACATCGATGTGGATGGTCCAACATTGTGGAGTGGAGCATGTGCTGCACCAGCCAGTTGTGGAACGACTGGAGCTTCAGAAGCAGCCACATTTTGAGGTTCAAAGTATTCATCAAACATTGGGTCAAACAGTTTCTTCCAATCTTCACTTGTAGGAGGCACAAAAGGAGTAGCAGATGTGGGATTATGTACAAGCCCGGAGCTTATGGGTCCAGGAGACAAAAGAGTTGGTATGGGTCCAGGACTTGCTTGTCCAGGAGCTTGTTGCTCAGTCAGCTCATCGAATGCCACGTGAATTGTTTCCATTATGTCTCTGGTACATTTGTTGTAGATTCAGTACCCCTTTTGTTCTGGAGCATAGCCAATGAAGAAACCAATGTCTGCTTTGGCCTTGAGTTTCCTAAGATCTTCACTGTCATTCGTTGGATAACACAAAGCGCCAAATACTAGTAGGAACGAAAGGTCTGGTTTTCTGCCATGAACCAGTTCATACGGTGTCTTGCAGTGGAGAGGATGTATCAAGGATCGATTTTGTGTGTAGTAGGGGGTTACAATAGCCTCTGCCTAAAGGAACATGGGAGCTTAAGAAAAGATGAGCATAGTCCTAGCAGCTTCAACCAAGGTGCGGTTACGCCTTTCAACGAGTCCATTTTGTTGAGGAGTACGTGGAATGCTCTTTTGGTGACTAATGCCGACCCTTTCATAAAATTGAGTAAGTTGTTTGTTCACGAACTCCGTTCCATTGTCAGTGCGAATGAACCTAACAGTTTTGTTGAGTCGAACTTGCAATTGCTTGATGAGTCTTATGATGATCTCCGGAGTTTCATCCTTTGATCGTAAAAACTTTACCCATGTGAAGCGAGAGAAGTCATCAACCATAACTAGCACATATTTCTTTCCATTGATACTTTGAACCCTCATTGGTCCACAAAGATCCATGTGAAGAGTGTGTAGAACTTCAATAATGGATTTGACAGTTTTGGGTTTGTGGGTGTGCTTTTTGCTCTTGCCCATTTGACACGCGGAGCATAGATGATCCTTTTCATACTTAAGTCTGGGCAAACCTCGAACAAGATCCTTACGGGTAAGTTCATTGATGGTACCGAAGTTCAAGTGGTTTAAACGACGATGCCACAGCCATGATTTGTTCTTAGTTGCCTTTGAGAGCAACCAAATGGGAGAGGACCGCATCATGTCTTCAATTGAGATGGTATAAAGATTAATGCCCCGACTGCCTTTGAGAAGGTCTATACCATCTAATTCTCTAACAAAACATGTATGTTTTCTAAAGGAAACTTTAAGATCTGAATCGCAAAATTGACCAACAAAAAATAGATTATGCCCAAGTCCCTCCACGTAGTACACCCTGGATATCACACTGTCTCCAAAGACGTAGTCACCATAACCCATTATTGCACCAAAGTGGTCGTTCCCGAATCTGACCGTACCAATGAACTTTTCCATGAAATTCTTGAGCCGCGAGCAATCCCCGGTCATATTATTTTGAGCAGCCTGAGTCCAAATACCAAAGGAAGATTTGTACGACCTGCATTTGAAACTAGACAGTGGTGGATAACTAAAAAAGCTAGAGTCCCACAAGAAATTAGGGTCCGTTTGGTTAGCACATATAAACATTGGATTATCATAAGTCACGGAGATATTGTTGGTATTTTTACAAGTTGATGCACTAGACCTAGGAGTGGTACTAAGTGCTTCTACCGGGAATCTTCTACCAGTAGGTCTCCATTTCTTAATTGGCACTACTTTGGAGTTAGTGAACCTAGTCAAGGGGCACTTTTCTCCTAGGGTGAATTTCCTTCCAGTAGGCCTCCATTGATAACCAACATTAGTGAAAACCTTTCCTGTTTTATTCCAGACCTGCCTCACTCATTTAGCACTCAAAACATTCTTAATCGAAGATTGCATAGAGGATTTTAAGAAAGACACAACACAAGCATCATGATTACCAAAAAATAAACATTCATTACAAGTTTTACAAATAGCAGCAGAATTCGAATTAATTACATCATTTTTTACACAAATGTTTGAGTCAACTCGATTCCTTTCATTAAACATAACTTTATTGTTCCTAGAGGATTCTTCTACTTCCTTCATAAGTGCACTCTTAGCCGACAAAGCCCTATCATTCTTTGTATTGCACCTAGGCTATGACTTGCTAGCTTTAAATACATCGTTTACTCCTGTAGAAGCAATGATGGGAACATTAGTAAGCTTAGTTGCTAATTGTTTACCGGTGATCATGGTGTTGGATTGTGACATTGTTTGGGGGTTATCAAAAGTAACACGTTTGTTGCAACCATTAGAGTGTGATGCAAATAACCTATCCTGCTTGATATCATTCTTGGGGCATGATCCTATAGCGTATTCTAATAATTCCTAAGCTCTATTAGTGAGGAAGCAAGCACCAACAACAACATCATCCAGCGGTTTAGTTATCCTATTATCTTCAATGGTTTCTCTAAGTATGACAAGGCAATGCTTAAGATGTCTAAGATAGTTGTTGTGAACTAACTTATTGTTCCTAAGGGGAAGAGAAACATTCAAGGCATCACGCGCATATTTCTTACAAACATGAACATTGGAAATCGCATGATCACATGAAACGACAGACATTTTACCTCTTACCATAGTCTTTAGATTCTCAATTTCATTTAACAAAGAAGTGACTTTTTCATTGTTTTGGTCACGTGTTATTTTAATAGACTCAAATAATTCTTTGTAACGTTGTTTAGCATTTGACATTTCAGCACGAAGCCACTCATTTTCATGTTTTAATTCGTTAATGATGCCTTGTTTCTGAAAGCTTTGAGAATCTAGCGCCATTTGGTGATTGGTATTGGTCACGTCGCCCATGTTAGACTTTAATTGTGCAATTTGGGCCCTCAACTTCCGAATCGTGTTTGAGTGAGCTTGAATTACTTCATCCCTTTTGGCAAATTTAAAACATGTGTCAAATTCAGGAGCATCCGAAGATGTCTTGGCATTTGAGATTTTTATGCTTTCTTCTAGATGTTGATATTTTAGTTGTAAGTTAAGATTATCAACTTCTAGTTTTGAGAAATTCCTGACCATGTTATCATGGTCGCGTTTTGAATTTTTTGATATAATTTGAAATTCTCCCCCTCAAGCTCAATCACACGATTTTGGAAGACATTTAAAGTAACCGACATTTCATGAAATTGTCGAGTAGATAATGCAGAGTCGGTGACAGTGTAGAATACATCTTGTGCAATGCAATTAGCAATCAAATTTTCATTCATAATGAGAATGTTTTTCCTGTCAATTTCACTATATTTGAGATCAATTGCCAATTGTTTACCCTCATTTTCCACATCTTTGAAGACCTTTTTCATTTCAGTCACATCATTATTAATTGTTTTTTGAAGACCATCAAAATGTTCTTTGAGAAGATTGAAAAATGGCATGACTTCAGTTAGGTAACACCGTTTTGTTTGCTCAAATCCCCTTTCCCCTTCAGTAATCCCCGTTGGTGTAATTCTCTTTTTACATGTTTTCTCGAAATCATTAAACCATTGACATAGAACATATAAACCAATTAGAGTATTACACTGTGTGGAAGAGTAAATGGTACAAGGTGCTTGGGCGTGTTTAGAAGATAAATAGTTGGGTCAGCTATCTTAAAAATAGTACGTGTGTTACCCACAAGTCTTTCAGCTTTCATTTTTTCTAAGTCAATATTCCAAAAAACTATCTCAGGGAGCATTTTCTTTTGAGGAACAAAAATGGATGAATGATTATCATCAGTATAATCATAGTGAAATACAATATTATTAGCAATGCATAGGGGATCCTTTAATTGCTCAGCAAGTTTTTCCCTAGTTCTATCTTCCATCTCATCAATCTCGTCATAGGATCTCACATCAGGAGGGGCATTATTAGGCTCAAGCATAATGTTTGCATCATATAATGCAGGTTAAGCACCTATACCATTTCTAAGGAAATTGGCTCTTGGTTTAGAGGCATCCTGTTCACTAAATTCATCTCTTAATTTCCTATGATTATGCATCATTTGAGCAGATTGGATGGTTTGGCCTTGCGTGTACAACTTTTCTTCCAGTTTATTTTTCAACATTTTAAGATTAGAGAAATCATTTAGAAGTTTTGTTTCTTTATCTTTGTAATCATGTTTGAGCGAGGTTAACCCCTTTTGAATCTCCTGTTTCTGTTTGACAGATTGATCCAATTGTTTTTGCAAAGATGGTAACTCCTTTTTCAATGTTTCTTGTTTGGTATTATTTTCAGTTATGCAAGCACGCATTTGCCATTCCATCTTCTGCTCACGTTCAGTAAGCTCAAATTTAGCACGTTGTTCGTATAT
Organism: Artemisia argyi; assembly: GCA_030686995.1. Classification (NCBI taxonomy): domain Eukaryota; kingdom Viridiplantae; phylum Streptophyta; class Magnoliopsida; order Asterales; family Asteraceae; genus Artemisia; species Artemisia argyi. The sequence continues at coordinate 126,076,538 of CM060693.1, read as the reverse complement.
AGTCATCTGATCCTTAAGGATGTTAAATCTAGTAGTCAGGGAGTCATCAGGGTTATATATTGTGTGCTCATGCAACTCATGTTTACTTAAATCAACAGACGGTGTATTACTCAGTACAACTGACAGGCCATTGTCACTCACATACCTTTCATATGAAATAATATTGCTATTTCCCATATCAATGGTATCTGTGTTATCAATATTCTTGAGTTGTACCGAGTCATAAACCCCCTGTGAATTGGTAGGGTTATTCAGATCATGTGAGTGTGGTACCTCAGAGATAGCAGATGTGATGGGAGAGACAGATTGCTGTGATGAGGATACAACAGCAGACAGATTTGCCATGAAGATGGTTTGAGCTGTGGGTTCGTCATCAACATCTGAGTCAAATGCATCACAGTCTTCAACTTGAAAGATGTTCGGGTCATTTAGTGCCATGTCCTGAACAGGTTGATCATCCACATCAGCATCAAAAGTATTCCCATCATCACCAGCCAGAAAGAGCAGAGCTTCTTCATCCAAGGCAGTCTCATTCTCTTGTGCCTGCATTAGCAACATCTTGTCTTTGAAGTACTCATAGTTTTGAGGACGCTTTGGTTGAGTGCAATTCCTAGCTATGTGGCCCAATCCTCCACAGTTGTAGCACTTAGGCTGCCTAGCTTGTACTTGAAGCGCATTCCCAACTCTATAGGGCACATTTCCCCTACCAGCATTTCTTTGATTCAAGTTTTGTCTTCCTTGCACATTCTGCACCACCACCCTACCATCTTCTATAACTGCCTGATTACGTGGGTTGGATGAAGACCGGAGTTGGTTATTAGTTGGTGGAAGTGCAGCCCTGAACTGTTGGACTAGTAAGGAAACTTGATTGGAAAGATTATCAATCATCATGTCAGTGTGGGAGTAACCAGAGTCCAGATGGGTGTTTAAAGCAGATGGAGAAGGGGTTGATGATTGACCAGTTGTAGTAGTGGACCTGGATGAAGGATGTTGTGGTTGAGGTGGATCAATTGAAGATTGATTAAGCTGCTGAACATTTGAGACAAATGCAAGAGAGTCATTTGTTGCTGAAGGATTGAGTTTTTCCCGCATTAACCAATCATAGGCAACATGTTTCTCATGTTGTTGGAGATATGCATAGAGTTGTTCATGATTGGTATCCCTGAGACCTTTGTTGAGTTTAACAGCCGTAAAAAACCTATCCCATTCAGGTGCCACGTTATTCACGAATTTGGAGTTAAGCTGAATGTTGGGCATTGTCATCTTGAGGATCCTCATATCATTGACCAGCTTGTGAAATCTGACATAATAGTTAGTGATGCTTTCACCTGGATTCATTTTGAAGTGCTCAAATTCATCATATAGCTGAGTCTCACGATCTTCTTTGGTTAACTCAGACCCTGCAAGAAGCATTTTCACATTATCCCAAACTGCTTTGGCTTCTGTGTTGTAGTTGATGAGTTTGTAGACATCTTTAGGAAGCCCTTGAATGACAATGTTCGATGCTCTGATGTCGGCATCATAGCGTTTCTTTTCTTCATCAGATAAATCATTGTAGGTGCGAGGTCTGTCTGGACCAACTACAGCAGGTTGATCATCAGTGGCTGCAACAATGTCTCTAGTGATGCCCATTCGAAAAGGTCCTTCATCAATGGATTTCAAAATGTTAACCCCGTTTTCCTTTCCAAAACAATAGAGACGAATCCTTTGTGCCCATGATTCATAGTCGGTTCTGTCCAGCATTGGAGGACGGGTATCCAATCCTGCAGCTTGAATGTCATCAGAGGAAGTGCTTGCCATGCTGTGGTAAGTGAGTAAGTGATGAGTGCTCAAACACTCATCATTTTTACCGTATCTGGACTGCCAAAACATCCAAAAACACCCAAAAACGCATCAAAATACACAAATTATCCCAAAAGTGTGTTTTATATGTTTTAGATGCAAAATGTTTGAAAACAAATGAAAAACGAACAAAGTTTGCACAATTGGCAGTTTCAGTCCCCCAAGTTTCAAAATTTGGCAAAACTAGTCCCTGGAAGTTTAAAACGAAAGAAAAGTCAACCCAAGGCAAATAAAAGTCAAAAATTATCAAAATAAGTCCTTGGGTGATGAAGTTTGAGAAAATTACACTTTTACCCCTTAAAATCCAAAATTGACAAGAATGGTCCCTGGAGTTTTGGAAATTGACAGATTTGATCCCGGGTGGAATTATTTTGAATAAAAATCATCTTTGGGTGTTGGAAAATCATAAGTTATCACAAATGGCCCTTGGATCATAAGTTTGGGAAAATTACAGGAAAAGTCCCTCAACTTTAAAAGTTTTACAAAAATGGTCCTCGGGTATTTTTAAATAAAAAAATGTTAGTTGTGGTCTTTGTACAATTAACAATTGGCATGATTGATCCTTATGGTTACATGGGTAAAACACCACAGCCCCCCCAACTTTGGCTAAATTACATGAATGGTCCTTGTGAATTAACTTAACCAAAAACCAAATCCGGACCTAAATAAACTAATCCAAGCCCAGCTGGTCCATATCCCACTCCAATCCCCAGGCCCATACAAATCTTAGCCTACCCAAAATAAAAGTTAAAACACCCCGTATACCACCCTTTGACTTCGGTCAAACCTCCACTCCTCCACCTCAACCCCTAGTTTCTCCTCTGTTACACTCCTTCCCCCCCCCCCTTGTGCACCAGACAAACACAAACAAACAAAGTATCCCACTGGCTTCAATCATCCAAGAAAAACGCCAAAGAAAAATTGGCGCCAAAACTATTTGAACGACCAGGATTTGATTGACTCATCCAAAGGCTGAGATAAGTGATGGGAAAGCTAGAGTGGACCCCACAGAAGCTCCATGACCTACTTAATTGAAGAAGAGAAGCTGAGAAGAGTGGGTAGTTTTTTTAGTCTAATTTTAGTTAATGTATTTTTATGTACTCTCTTGTTCCAGTTGTAAAATTAGTTTTAAAAATTGTAACTTCAAGCTTGTTAATGTATTAAAAGGTTATTGCAATCAAAAAGCTTTAGTGTTCTTATTACTTTCAATGTGTTCCTAGTTTCATTTGATTTTTCATTCATTGAAAAACAGTGGTAAAGGTTGAAGTTTAGTACTCAGTCAACCTTAATTTAGTTTGTTTATAATCATTATCAAGTTCATTAAAGCATAAGATTCAAGTTTTTTTTAGTTTTTAAATTTCTGTATACTAAGAAAACAAAAAAAAAAAATAAGATATCAACAAAAACTAAAAAAATTGCAAGAAGAAGAGAAGCAAAGGATGGATGGACTGGTTTAGAACCCCATAGGGGGTGTTAGTAATGTGTTTTGATTCAGTGTGATCCTGGTACCTCATTATTTGCTTGGACTGCTTGTAAGACAATTTCTTACTCTTGATTTCTTTTATTGTAGTATTGCTTGTTGTAGGCTTACTTCTGCTTAATTTAGCTTATTAATAGTTTACATGTTATATCAGTATTAGTATAGTATACTAGTTATAGCTTTAGATAATCATTTACTCAATTTAACTGTCAAGTAGATTATTTTATGAGATTTGTGGAATTAATGGATTATGGTTGTTCATGTTCATGTTTCTAAGCTTAAATAAGTCCCACACATCAGTATAAATGCTTATTTGGTAGTTTCATGGTCTAAAACAAGTATTTGATTCACAAATCTTTGAAACAGATAGATAAAGGGGTGTTTGGATCAGTTTGATCCATGGTGTTCTGGTTGGTTTCTGGTTTTGCTTTTAGTTGAGTTATGCTACATTAGGTCATTAAAGGTTACTTAGATAATAAAATCCTTTGGTCTTTTGTAAAAAGTCAAAAATCTCTTGTATCATCTCTTAGCAGCTCACTGTGTGGTTTCTAGGTTCCATAGTTACTCATTTAAGCTCATTACTTGTTCTAGTTACTTAAATCCATCATCTCATAGCCTAACATATTAATTTCACTCAGAAAACTAGGATCAAACTTCACCAAAGTCAAACCATTGCATGTTTTAGAAAAGTCAAAAGCAGTCCATTTTGATTTTGAGCAATCTTTGAAGACTTATAACTTGTTGGTTTTAAAGTTTTAGGGTCTGAAATTTGGTGTGGATAATCTTTACCACTTTGTTTAATTCTGAGATTTTATTCAGATTTTTAGGAATTTATTTGGTGGGTCCCACACCCCCTTGAAGTAGGCTGCAGGGCAACCCAGTGCCCTGTGCACAGATCATCACCTCAACCACCACCACTTTGGTGGTTCATTGTGACCACCACAGTGATCCCCTAGGTCTCAATTTTGGTTCTCCCAACCCCCCTCCTACCAGGGAGTAGTTTTGACCCATTTGTTTGACCCCCAGGTCAGTGGACCCCACCTTACTTGGACCTTTAAGTTTGTCCCAAAACTGCCTCAGTCTCATTTTGCTAACTGCTTATTTGTAGCTTTTTGGCTTATTGATACTTGTTTGTTGCTTATTATTTGCTTAATATTGTTCCTAATACTCAGTGAATCCAAGTTTAATCAGTGTGGACCCCACAATTCCTCATTTGAGCTTATAACACTCCACAGTCAACAAAAGTCAACTGTGGGTTCAATAAGCACTTGAATTGCTTATTCAGAGGGTTTAAACAAAAGTGTTTTTATTAAAGTTACTTGTTTTTATCTTATTATTAGTTTAGAAAAAGAAAAAATCCAAAAAAACCAATTTTACCAATAGTGATAGCTTCTATTTAATAGGATTTATCTATTTATTTTTCTTTTTAATTAATTTCTAAGTAATATGTCACTTTTATATTTTTAGAAATTATATTTTAGGTTAAAATAATTTTACAAATTTTTCCAGATTTTTATTTTGTCATTTAGTGGTATTTCTAATTAATTTTAGTTTAATTTAGTTTTAATTAATATTAATCAATTAATTAGCATAATTAGTTTTTATATAGTATAACCTAGTTTTTATAATTTTTATAGCTTTTATTTTAGTTAAAATAATTTTATAAATTTTTCTAGAATTTTTACTGTTCATTTAATAGTTTTTATAATTTAAATAGTTTAATTAGATATTAATTAATAAATAGAATAATAATTAGTTAAGTAGTTTAACAATACATAAAATTAACTTTTTATAATTTTTTAGGATTCCCATGATGGTTAATTAGATTTAATAAATTTTTCTTAATTTTCTAAGTCTTTTAAGTATTTTTAATAATTCTAATTAGTTTAATTAGTATTAAATAGATAATTAGTAATTAATTAATTATAAATAATTAAATAGTGTAAAAATAATTTTAATTTTTCTTAAAATTTTCTTTTATTATTAGGATTGTAAAAATTTCAATTTTACACTTTTAACCCTTTCCATCCTACAGTTTTACTTTTTGTTTTGTGCGTCTGCTTACGTTTTTTAAAACGTACATTTTTAGTGTTTAGCTCAAATCTTCGTAATCTAAATTTCCGTAATCAGTCACGTAGCTTTCCTAAGCTATATTCGTTAAATAATTACAAATAATTCTGATCATAACCTTTTCCTGTGGATAATTACCCGATCACAAATACGCCAAAGTTACAATTCACACTTCAACGGGACTTAACGACCTGGTGATACCCTATATTACCCGGAGCATTGACCTAGGCTATTTGACTTTGTTGACCATTATCTGGTTAATATAAGTTAGGTGGTTCAGGCTCAATCAGTAAGTCTTAGTACCAAGTTTTTAACACAAGTGTAATTCGTTTTTGGTTGCAACAAGTCAAATTACAACCGCTCAACAAATAACAAGTCAAGTCGTAAGTGTAGCCTCACAACGTCAAGTTACTGTTGAATTAGTCGTAACAACTTAAGTCGCAACAGCGCACAAGTTTCACTAATGTTACTGAACCAAGTCACTAACACCACTCCACAAACAAAATAGATCAATTCGCAAAAAATAGGCCAACTCGCTAGGAAAAACAATCAACTCGCTATAAAGGAACAACCCTCTAACCACACCAACTCGCTGGGTTAATCAACTCGCTACAACAGTCTAACTCACTGGTGTACTAACTTGCTAGACTACCCAAGTCGCTGAAACTGTCAACTCGCTAAGATGTTAAATCAACTCGCTGAAATAACTCAACACGCTAACAACAGGTCAACTCGTAGACTACCCAAGTCGCTAAAACTGTCAACTCTCTGAAACAACTCAACTCGCTAGTTTAATCAAACCGCTGACCACACCAACACGCTAGAGTAATCAACTCGCTGGAAACATTTCAACCCGTTGAGACTTGTCAAACTGCTAACTACACCAACTCGCTACCAACATCAACTCGCTAAAAACAGTAACCTCAACTCGCTGGAACAGTAAGACAAAAATGTCAATGTCTAGCGATTTGGCTTTATATCCCAAAATAGCAAAAGCCAACCCTCTACTCCCAACTCGCTACAACTTCTGTCAACTCTCTACGATAAATTGTCAACTCGCTAGTAAGAATATCACCACAAATTTCACTTTTCACCTAACAAATGAATGATTCAACCACTCCAAATGCAAACCAAAGAACTTATAACTCAACTCATCAAGATAGTACAAGAGAAATGCCCATAAAAACACCGAACGAGATCAATCAAGTGAGAAAACTACTAAATAGGTTCGAACCATCCAAGAACACAAAAACCACACTAAAAATCGAGCACACCACAAATCCTAGGATAGAACCATGTCTCTGATACCAATTGTATTATACTCTAATATGAGAACATGTATGGAATAGTGTTTAGGATGATTAAATGTAAGGTTTTCTAGTGAGAAGTTTGAGAGAGAAAGAGATGGAACCTTGAGAGAAAACTTGTAATATGTTAGATTGAAGTGAAGGGTCCAACCCTTTCCAAGCTAGGGAAGGGGTATTTATAGTTACAATAAAACGCCCCCTGAAACGGGCTGTGGAGCGGGCTGACAGTGGGTAAAGACCCGACCCGACTCCACAAATACTAACTAATACTAAACTACGTTCTAAATAATATGATAAATACTACGAGCTACAACATGCTAAGCTATACTCGGGGTGACCAAGTCTTCATATGAATAAACGTATTCCTAACATCCCGCTTCATCGGTACACGAGGATGCGTAATCCGCAAAAGCTTGTCCGGGGAGTTCCATGCAATCACGAGTGTCATGGGGACCACTACATAATTCGCATGAAGAAGTGATTTTGTTCACTTGGCTTGAAGACTTAGGAGCTTTCGTAGGATTTCATGAGAAACTTGACTTGGTCCTCAAGTTCCATGATCCTATGGTCGGGAGTGCTAGAATTGTTCGAAGGCAAAGATATTGCCTTGACCGTTTTGTTCAAATCACGAGGATCATTCCAAATTTCGTTGTCATAGAGAGCAAGATCTTCTATGAGTTCCCATGATTCTTCCGCACTTAGCTCACGTAGCTTGCCACCGGCCGATTGGTCAATGGTTCAACTTGTGAAGAGATCGATATGGTCATAGAAGATTTGGACTTGGAGCCAAAGATCTATGCCATGATGAGGGACTTTTTGGAGTAAGTCCTTGAAACGAGTCCATGCTTCATATAGAGTTTCACCTTGACGTTGTTGGAACATCAAGATATCATTTCTAAGCTTGGTAGTTCTCCCTAGTGGGAAAAATTGAGCAAGGAAACGCGAAGTGAGATCATCCTATGAGGTGATGGATCCCACGGGTAAACGTTCAAGCCATTGACTAGCCTGATCACGTAGAGAGAATTGGAATAGACGTAATCGGGTCGACTCTCTAGTTGCAACATCAAGGTCTATGGAATCTACGATTTTAAGGAAATCTTTGAGATGTTGATTAGGATATTCGAAACGAAGTCCATGGAATGCACATTTTTCTTTGCACCAACCGGATGGTGTCGGATCGCAAGGGGGACACATTGGCTCCTTGAGTGAGCTCAATGGTGTTTCGATAGCCTTGGTGGCTAGGACGGGAATACTCTCCTAAAGTTCGGGGCCTAGGAGGTTGGTTTGCTAGTGGTGGGTTTTGTGGGTGGTTTTGTTGTGGTGGGTTGATAGGATCTAAGATATTACCACCTTCCATGATGTCAGATGGTAAAGGTTACGAACAAAGAAACGAAGAAATGAGATAGACTAAAGAAAACCTAAAAATAAAAATAAAACCTTACTAGAAAGGAATCTAGCAAGTATACCTAATAAAAAGAAATCCTAACCTAGACAATAACTATTCCCCGGGCTGCGGCGCCAAAAACTTGATACGTGGGAATTGCGCCCTCGCAATAGATTTTACCTCCCAAGGGATCTTGACAAGCTTACAACCCCCACCAGGCAGTGTACCTGATCATTGTAGTATAGTATAGTGACAAGTACCGGGGGATTGATCGTTCAACTCAGGAATAGTGTCGCTAGGATTAGAAAGGCTACTAAACTAGGTCTAGAGGTGAGGGATGATTCTTTTTGTATTTTTTATATTTTATAAAAGCAAGTAAAATCTCGGGTTTTAAAGGAGTGGGCGGAATTAGTTGCTAGCCAACTAACCCAATTAACTAAGATGCAATCAAAATAAAATAAAAAAAATGAAAATTAAACTAAATTACTAATTTGGTGGAAACAATAATGAGAAAAGTTGTGTTTACTTAGATTTCATTACTCCCTAGATATCTCTTACCGGTTTATTAGCTTGTTACAATTGCTTGGATGACGGGTTATATTCCTTAATACTAGTCGTAGGGCCGTGTACAATATTCCATAACTCTATAAGATCCTACTTCACTCCTATGTTGAGCCGTTAGAAGCTCCTAACATGGGATCATTAGAATTCTCTTATGCATTAAATACAACCAAAAATTGTAGTACACCTCCGATCATGTTTCTTAAGACGTTCAAGCAAGTTACCAATGGAAGTCTGCCAGTTTTCTTAAGCCTAACATTGAATACAATCATCCGTAAAAATTATAAACAAACAATCAACCAATAATCAACATCTAGGTTTCACTACATCTAAGCAAACAAAATAAAAGCCTAGCCTAACATGTTAAAAGAAAGATACACATAAGATAGATTCAAACAATACATAGAAATATTGAATGATTAATGAAGTACTTATCTTTATTCAAACATGGAAGAAAGAAGGGTTTGAAACCCCTTCAAGATATAGGAAATTCGACCTAGGGTTTTTACAAAACTTGTTCCCCAAAAGTTCCACACCAATGCAAAATTGGAAAAATATATATAGACTATGCATCCTGACGGCGTCATGTGTTAGCCTCTGACGCCGTCAACTCGCCGCCAAGTTGAAATTCGTATTGCCTAGATCCACTTCTGACGCCGTCTTTAGAAAAACATTCTGGGCCGTCACTAGTATTTGGACCCTGACGGCCTTGGTGAAGCCGTCAGGCCAATAACAAAGAAAATGTTCTGGGCCTTCACGTTATAAGTTCCACATCCACCTCTTTTGTCACTCTTGACGCCGTCACTAGTAAACCTTGACGTCGTCAGGTACTGTTCCAGCAAGGAATTTTGAGACTTTGCCGTTTTCTTCACTTTTATGCTCCAAAAACGTCCAAAATGCTTCATTTTCCATATTTCTCCTCAAAAGTACCTAAAATGACAAAAGGAATAAGCAAACAGATTAAGCTCGAATTCGGGCTTAAATGACCCCTTAAAAGCGGTACACTTTTCACCTCATCAATAGCGTGGGTAAAATAAATACACACATGAAATAGTAGTCCCCCGCGGTGAGATGGGGATTGCTGGATTAAGAGATTCTTTGGCTTCTTCCACCAACATATTAAAACCATCAATATCAAATTAGTATTCAGATTCATTGAATCATACTAATAAAAATGGATATATTTCAGAAGTAATGCATATAAGTAAATTTGTACCTCTGGACTCTGTGATCTCAACCATGCATATATGTGATCATAGTAATTATGTCATTGATGATGACATTAAAACGTTACCCGTCCAACTCTATAGGAAAAGTATTAACCTGCATAACCATTAATCCATACAGTTTTTCCACTCATGTTTACCAACTTGATTGCTTAAATTAGTTATATAGTATAGTATTTCTCAAAGGAATTGCTAAGAAAAAAGCAAAACCCGAGGTTGTAGTCCGTGTGAAGGTGTGAATGGAATTTCAAATTCCCGATTCGTGAAAAGTGTTATGAAAGTGGAGAAAAGTGATTTCAATGAGATTTAAACTAATGAATATGAAAATGAAGCACAATTAATCATTTAAGCACGTAACTCAAATAAGGCAACCTAAAATGTAACGTCGAATCAAAAACCGTAAAATAAATGTAAACGCGCGAAATAAAAAGTGAAATTTAAGCTATACTAATCATACGGGCTTGAAAATAATTTTCCTATGTTAAAAATAATAAAAGAAAATTTTGAGAAAAAGAAAATACTTTTTTGACTTTTTATTTAATTTCTATGAATTAAAAACTAATTTAAATAATTAAAATTTAAAAGAAAATGGAAATTAAGTGAGAAAAATATAAAAATAAATTTGAAAATTCTAAAATGACTAAAACTAATTTTAAAACTGAAAATATATTTTCTTTGGCTTTTTGTGTAATTAAAAACTATTTAAACTAATTAAAAAGTAATTAAAATTCAAATAAAATTGAAAATAAATGAGAAAAATGCAAAATTAATTTCTAAATATTAAAAATAAATGAAAACTATTTTCTAAAATATTTTTGGATTTTTTTTATACTTTTTCTGATTTTTTTGGAATTTTTGGTATTTAAAAAGTAATAAAAATTGAATAAAAACTAAAATTTAACGAGAAAAATAGCAAATAAATTCAGAAAAATATGGAAAATTCAGGAAAAATCTAAAAATAATTATCTAAACCTAGGAAAAATTTAAAATATGGAAAATAAGCTTTGGAAATACTTAATGCTTTGAAACAGCTTATATAGAGTGCTTATTTATAAGCACACTTTGACCAATTTTGACCAAACTTTTTCCAAATGATTCTATTACTCAAATGAACTTAAATAAGCTGATATAAGTCCAATTGGAACACAGATACACAGATATGGGCTCAAAACAGTTGGATAAGCTCTTATGGAATAAGCAATAAGCAAACAGATTAAGCTAGAAGCAGACACTCAATGAGAGAAGCAACAATAAGCAGTTTTTGGTAATCAATTTTGTCAAAGGAACTAGTATGAACAACAAATTTCAAATTACAAGCTACAAAACACAAATGCAGGGCTTAATAATGAAAACAGATACTAGTTCAAACCACACAACTTGTCAAGTCAAATAAGCAGTTCAGATAAGCTGAGCAGTATGAGCTTATGGGGGCAAAACTTCCACTAACCTACTGAGAGACTATAAACACCAGAAATTGTTACTTTGCAACTGATTAGATAACCTAGTGGTTGCCCAAATTTTAAGTGAAAACTGATGGTGTAGGGTATAAGGTAGTTCAAACAGACAACTTAGAACCTAACTTCTAATAAGCAGATGAAATCCAAACCTAAATTTTCTTGTTGATTTTGATTCACAAGCTGCTATTCTCAACAAATAAGCAAACTAAACCTATTTCCAAATAGTATTAAATCCTACAAGTGATTACCAAAACCTGACCAAATTCTGAGTTCAAACCTCTTTGACTTTTTGATTTATACTTTGCTTTAACAAAATTGAATTTAAATCTGTTCTAAATGATTACCTATGATGTAATAAGCTATTGTTGACCAAATTTAAGCTATATATTCTACTTGAGCAACTATACTAAAGATTATGTAAACTAAAACTACTCTATACTATCTGTGATTAAGATATAAAAGCTAATTTGACTTTTAATAAAACTTTCTACTGTTTTAATGCTTCTAGTGTTCTACTGTGACCCTAAGTGTAATGTCTAAACAAATTAAACTCCCTGAATCAAATTCAACCTCAGCAAATTACACTAATCGAAACACCCTCTTACGTGTCTGTCTCAACTTTTTATGAAGCAAACCTGAGTAATGAACAACTAATCCACCAAGTAAGCTCAAAATAATAATCAACAATCCCAATGAAACACAGAAATACAGAATCCAAACACAATAATAACAGAAACACAGATATGACAGATGCAAGACAGAAAGTGAGCAAATGACCACAAAATATGATGAAATGAGCTACTACTGAACAATATTGTCAACTAATGAGCAGAAATCAACAATTAGAATTCAGCAAACCAGATCTATACTACTACTACTCAATTAAGCAATACTAAGGAAAAATTGAATGGAAACTTACAATGAACTTCCCTCTCAGCATGAAAAGAGAGGGTTTACTGTGCTTGCCTGTCTTTGGACAGGCCAATGGGCTCCTTATTGGACTGACAATTTCCTTCTCAATAAGCTGTGCTTATTGGATAAGATTTTGTTGACCACAATTGATTGTTTTTTTTTTGAAATTTTGAAGATTGAATAAAAAAATAAGCTCACAGTAAGCTAGACAGCTTATATCAAACACAAAAGCTTGTTGAAGCTGAATTTGAATGATTTATAACTATATATATATATATATATATATATATATATATATATATATATATATATATATATATATATATATATATGTCACAACTCACAATTTCAGGTCATTTTCCAAACTTCGACAATTTACTATTTATAAATCACTATTCATCAAACACACTATTCATCGTTTTACTATTCATCATTTTTGAGGTTAATTTGATATTCTGAGAAGCGTTCAAAAATTTTACTATTCACCAAGTACTATTCATTTTCGGAAAGAAAATACTATTCACGTGCATTGCTCATTTCATCGTAAATTTAGTTTACAAGACTTAAATTCGCGTAACCGTATTGGTTCAGGTGCGAATTCATGCATTATCATTTGGGACACTTCATACGGACTAGAAATAGTCTACATATCATCATAATATCATTTGCATACTATACCACTCGTAGAATATTCATATTAATATCTTTGGTATATTTAACTTTTTACGTATAATTATTTTGATTAAACGTTAACCCGCGATAAATAAATATAACCAACATATCTAAAAATCCCCACGATGGTCCCGATATATTTTTAAACTCTTTACAACATCACAAAGATTATAAAATTCATTTACTCGGTATTTTGGAAATTTATTTAATTTATATCGTAAGCTTAATATAAGTACGACGGTTTTCGTGGAAACTAAATAATAATCATCCAAACACCCAATACTTGTACCCAATATATTTTCACAACTTTTATGACTTTATTATGTCTCGATTAACTTCGTCATATTTTATTTCAACTCGTCACAATTTATTTTTAGTTAACCCGGTACCCAAAACTTATAACATAACACATTATATGCACTAATAACTAATGATATAAATTAAATAGCAAGCAAACTACCATTTCCCTACCTTAAATACATACATATCACATGGTTACTTCCATTTGATGACTTAATTACAAGTATGCCCTAAACTAAAAAAATATCTGTTAATACAAATATCGCCTAAAAATGTTATTTATATTTTACGATCTTCGCTAAGTTTTGTTAACGACAAAATGTAAACTTTAGTTTTAAGCAAAACATATTCTTAGTTTTTAAGACTTGCTTAAACTAGACTTTTGCTACATTTTACATTTCATAAAACATAACACAAGTTTATTTCTTAAATTAGAAATAGTTACATCACATTTATGGCAAGTTTTGTCATTATGTATTTATGGCAAGTTATGTGTTTGACTTGCTTTCATGTTGCTTGCAAGTATCATGTTTGACTTACTTTAAGTGATGTGACATTGTTTGGTTGCTAGGAGTTATGAGACAAGACCTTGTTTGGTTTGAAGAGTTATTGCTAAAACCTACTGCAGACCCGACGGTACCCTGGGAATACACGGGCGGAACCCATCTGAGGGTTCCGCCTGATCCGCCGAGCATGCAGTGTGTTGTGCTATAAGTACCAAGCCATAACTTGATTTTTGGCTAACCTCTTGAGATCATTTTTACACACACACTCATCTTTCTTTCTAACATCTTAACATTGTAAATGTGAAGTTTCCTTTTGTAACAAAGAAGCTCACAAGGTCGTCATAAGTTACAAGTTTCCAACACAACGTTGCAAGACTTGATAACTTAGTATTGTGTAAACTTGTGTTGTTTACACTTCATTTGTTTGTGTATATTCTGTAGTGAGTGGTTAGTATTTTAGTCCTCAAAATACAAAGAGTGTCGGGAGTTGTTGTACCCTAGTAAAAGAACTAAACGGGAGTGGTTGTGCCCTTGTAAAAGAACTCGACATCTAGCTTTGTGTCGGTAAAAGTATAAGCGACGTGTAAGGTTTTCTCCGCCGGTGAAAGGAGCTTGTTGACTAGTGAAAGAAACTCTCGAGTTGGATACTCGGGGCGTGGACGTAGGGCAAGGAAAAAGAGTCCTTGTAGCCGAACCACGATAAATACTCGTGTTGTGGTTTGATCGTTTCTTTCCTTTACTTGCATGTTATATATTGTGTTTGTGCATATATCTTTGATCAAACGGAAAGTTTCAAAGCTAACTAAACAAGATAAAAAGATTTTAAAACGCTAAACTATTCAACCCCCCTTCTAGTTTTCCACAATTGGCATCAAGAGCTACGTTTCTCAAGCTTTTAAAATATATTGTGTTTTAAAACTTGAAACGATCCATGGATTTTGAAAATTACAAAGAAGGGCAATCTATGCAAAGACCACCACTCTTTGAAGCAAATGGTTTTATATATTGGAAAAACCGTTTTGAAACTTACGTGAAATCTAAAGATATAGATTTGTGGTATATAATTATTGATGGTGATAACGTAGTTACTAACATCAAATATGATGATCAAAAGAAATTAATAGGTAAAAATAATGAAGCTAAAATGATGCTTTATAATGCTTTGCCTAAGAAAGAATATGAAAGAGTCTTTTTGTGTAAAACCGCCAAAGATATTTGGCAATCTTTAATTGTCACTCATCAAGGAAACTCACAAGTTAAAGATAACAAAATTGATCTTCTTGTTCAACAATATGAACAATTTGTTATTTCCGAAGATGAGATTATTGATAATGCCTTTGCTAGGTTTAACACTATTATTACTTCACTTAAAGCACTTGATGAATCTTTTTGTAGTAAGAACTTTGTCAGGAAATTTCTTAGAGCACTCCATCCGAAGTGGAGAGCAAAAGTGACGGCAATTGAAGAATCCAAAGATCTTTCAAGCATGTCACTTGATGAGCTTATTGGAAACCTCAAAGTTCATGAAATGGTAATGGAAAAAGATTCGGAACTAGTTAGAGGCAAGAAAGAAAAAGTTAAGTCCATTGCCTTGAAAGCTAGAGTCCAATCAAGTGATGATGAAGAATCTACTTCGGATAGTGATGATGAGGAATATGCTATGGCCGTGAGAGACTTCAAGAAGTTCTTTCGTAGGCGAGGAAAGTTTGTAAGGCAACCTAAAGATGACAAGAAAACCTTCCGGAAAGATCGTGATGATCAAAAAGGAAAAGTTGAAAGAAAATGTTATAGGTGTGGAGACACAAGTCATCTTGTAGGAGAATGTCCAAAACGACCCAAGAGGAAACCTCAACAAGCTTTTGTGGGTGGTGCTTGGAGTGACTATGAAGGAGATGATGATGAGCCAAAGAATGATGATATTGCTCTCATGGCTCACAACTCAAATGAGGTGTGCCTCAAAGTTTGTTTGGATCCGGATGAATGGATTAAAGATAGCGGTTGTTCAAGGCACATGACAGGTAATAAAAGTCTCTTCTCAACATGTCACAAATGTGATGGAGGTAATGTTACGTTTGGTAGTAATGCTAAGAGCAAAATCATCGGAAAATGTACAATTTCTCATGACTCCCTTTCTATAGATGATGTTGCTCATGTTGATAACTTAGGATTTAATCTTCTTAGTATTAGTCAACTTTGTCGTAATAAGTATAATGTCCTTTTTAGTGAAAACGGTAGTAAAATCCTTAAAGATGGTATAACCGTAGCAAAAGGTGTCCTTAAGAACAACGTATACGTCATGAAGTTGGATTCAACATCTAGAGACAAACTTTGTCTTACCTCATTAGATGAATCTTCAACTTTATGGCATAGACGTTTAGGACACGCTAACATGAGACTAATCCAAAACCTCTCCTCTAAAGACTTAGTTCGAAACCTACCCAAGTTGAAATATGACCAACACTTTTGTGATGCTTGCAAAGTCGGTAAACAAGTCCATAGTAGCCATAAGGCTAAAAACTTGGTGTCTACATCTAGCTGTCTAGAACTTTTACATATGGATTTATTTGGTCCATCCGCTATACAAAGTTATGGAGGTAACTTCTATACTTTGGTCATAGTTGATGATTACTCACGTTATACTTGGACTAAGTTTTTGAAAAGTAAAAATGAAGCTTTTGATAAATTTGAGATTCTAAGTAAGAAAATCCAAAATCAAGTAGGATCTAATATTGTGTCTATTAGAACGGATCACGGTCGTGAATTTGATAATGAATTTCAATTTGGAAAATTTTGTGATAATAATGGAATTACTCATAACTTTTCGGCTCCACGTACTCCTCAATCTAATGGTGTAGTAGAACGTAAAAACCGGACATTACAAGAGATGAGTAGAACAATGCTTAATGAACAAACTATTCCACAAAAGTTTTGGTGTAATGTCGTTGACACATCAACGTACATTTTAAATCGAGTCCTAATTAGACGATTTTTGAATAAAACACCTTATGAACTTTATAGAGGTAAAAAGCCTACATTAGGATACTTTAGAGTGTTTGGGAGTAAATGCTTCATTCTCAACACCAAGGATTATCTCACCAAATTTGACCCAAAGTCTTATGAAGGTGTATTTCTTGGATATTCACAAAATAGCAAAGCTTACATTGTTTTAAACAAAGAAACCTTAAGAGTCGAGGAATCGTTAAACGTAAAATTTGACGAAAGTCCACCTCCCTCTAAGACATCACCTTTGGTAGATGATGACTTAGTTGAAAGCCAAGCAATTGAATGTCAAGAAATCTTAGGTAATGACAAAGAAGATGAACTATTAAACAAAGAACTTGTTAATGTCAAAGAATCTAAAAGTCATCCATTAGATAGTGTCATAGGCAACATTAACGAAAGAACACTTAGATCAAAAGTCCAAAATGAAAGCAACTACTTTTGTTTCGTGTCAACCATTGAACCTAAAAACGTTAATGAAGCCATTAAAGATGAATCTTGGGTAATTGCAATGCAAGAAGAATTAAACCAATTTGTTAGGAATGATGTATGGACATTAGTTCCTCAACCAAAGAGTCAAACAATAATTGGAACGAAATGGGTCTTTCGTAATAAAATGGATGAAAATGGAATTGTGTCTAGAAACAAAGCTAGGCTAGTTGCACAAGGATATAATCAACAAGAAGGCATTGACTATGATGAAACTTTTGCTCCGGTAGCTAGGCTCGAGTCAATTAGGATATTACTTGCTTATGCGTGTGCACATAATTTTAAACTTTTTCAAATGGACGTCAAAAGTGCATTTCTAAACGGAGTCATTAATGAAGAAGTGTATGTTGCTCAACCACCGGGCTTCATCGATTTTGAAAAACCTAATTATGTTTACAAACTTAAAAAGGCTCTTTACGGACTTAATTAAGCTCCAAAAGCATGGTATGATCGACTTAAAACCTTCTTAGTTGACCATAAGTACACCATGGGCTTAGTTGATAATACTCTCTTCACTAAGAAGAAAGATTCACATATTATCATAGTCCAAATCTATGTTGATGACATTATATTCGGATCAACTTGTCAAGAACTATGTGTGGATTTCTCAAAAATCATGCATGACGAGTTTGAAATGAGTATGATGGGAGAACTCAACTTTTTCTTAGGACTCCAAATTAAACAACTTGAAGATGGTATCTTCTTTAACCAATCTAAATACATTAAGGACATGCTTAAGAAATTTGGATTAGAAGATTCGAAACCTATCAAAACTCCCATGTCCATGGAAACTAAACTCACCAAGGATGAGGAAAGTGAATCCGTAGATAGCACTAAATATAGAGGTATGATTGGTAGTCTACTTTACCTTACGGCTAGTAGACCCGACATTATGTTTAGTGTCTGTCTATGTGCTCGTTTTCAAGAAGATCCTAAAACTACCCATCTTGAAGCCGTTAAAAGGATATTTAGGTATATTAAGGGCACTACACATTTAGGTTTATGGTATCCCAAAGGAACGGGAATAGACACCATAGTGTATGCCGACTCGGATCATGCCGGTGACTATGTCGATAGAAAAAGCACAAGTGGTATTTGTACTTTGGTTGGACATTGTCTCACCTCATGGTTCTCTAAGAAGCAAACGGCTCTTGCTATCTCAACTACGGAAGCCGAGTACGTTTCGGCCGGAAAGGCATGTCAACAAGCTCTTTGGATGAAGCAAGCTCTTGTCGACTACGGAATTCTACTCAACGACATCACAATTCTTTGTGACAACAAAGGTGCCATTAATCTAAGCAAAAACCCGGTTCAACATGCTCGCACCAAACATATTGAAATCCGTCATCATTTCCTTCGTGACAACGTTCAAAAAGGAAATATCTCAATTGAGAAAGTTTCTTCCGAAGACAACATAGCCGACATCCTCACCAAACCTCTTAAACGTGAACCTTTTAACCTTCTTAGGCTAGGCTTAGGACTCATGGAACCTACACTGTAGTTCTGAACATTAGACAAAAATCACAAAAATCAAAACAAATCCATAACAATTTTTCTCAGCAGGGTCGGCGGAACCCTGAGCCATAACGGACGGAACCCAAATTTGGGATCCGCCGTGTCCGCCGACCTGCAGAACCTATACATTTGTTTATATTAAACCAAACACCCATTATCTCATACCACAACTTCCAAAACTGTTACTATTCACCATTTATCTCATCAATATTCACGAAATTTTGGTCTTCCATTCAATCACATTACTAATCCATCATCATTGTAAGTATTCTAACTTGATTACAATCCTGATCTGAGTCAAGGAATTCTATTTTTGCACAAAAACAAAAACTTGGGGTTATGCATTAAACTTGTAAAATTCATGCATAAAATTAGGTGTTTAACAAAACTAATCATGTTCCCCATAGTTAGGAATTGCATTCTTACTTAGTGTAAACATGTTTGCTAAACCACCCCATGTCAAATTCTTGCAAAAATTTCTCACAAGTAGGACAAATATTTTTTCGTCTCACATTGAGAATACAAAATCAAAACGTTATGTTCAAAACATCACTTGCATAATGTCTCTTGAATGCTAAAGGGAATACATAACCAATATGTATTTTTGGGTACATTCAAACGAAGCTACATTGACTTAGGAGTGTTTGGGTTATCTTTTGTTTTTATAACAAAACTTGCATTATAAAACGTTTTTGATGCATCAAAATGAGTCAAGATAACCGCACCTCCACATTGTTTTCATATAGGCACACACTAGAACATCCACATTAAAATAGTAGTTTACTTAAACTAAAATGTGAAATTTTGATTGTTCTAGGTATCATCATGCCTCCTCTAACCCATTACGACCATAAGGACACAATTAAGTACCTCCCAAAACACCACAAAACCAAAGGCCTTACCCCAAACCAAGTCAACATTTTCAAAGCCTTAGAAAAACACTATGTCCATGAGGGTAGAACCATTGACCCATCTTTCCTAGAAGGCACAAACCTTTATGACGAATTCGCCGCAATCAACTTTGAGTGTCTTTTGACTATCAACGAGCCTATTTGTCCTAGATTCATCCTAGAATTCTATGCTTCCGTCACCCTCTCCACGGGTGATTATGATTTCATATCCGTCAACTTTAGGGCTAGTGGTAACCAATACTCCTTCACTCTTGAGGAATTTGCTCAAATCCTAGGGGTCCCAAACCATGGTACTTGTATCTACTCTGATTTGCACTCTCTCTCAACCCTTGACACTCTCAATGACCGTTTCCATCCTTATGACACCCCTCTTGTGTCCAAAGATGTACTCCGTAACCATCTCTTTGTTAGAACAACCACCACTAGGAGAACCCGTGGGGGAAATGAAGTCGAAAAGGATCCATATGGAATGGAACTTAATGAACTCTTGCCCCAATTCAAGAAATGGGAGGAAGTCCTTAGAGCCAATGTAATAAGCACCATAGGAAACCAAGACCATATCAACCTTTGCCTATGCTACATGCTCTACTCTTTGTCCGTTAGGCAACCTTTCAATCTTGCCTACTACATGGCTAAGAGAATGGCCGACATTCCCGTGCATGGCACAACGGCTATGCCATATGGAATGCTCTTGACCCGTCTATTTAGGTTCATTTCACCCATTCTACCAACTCCTAACCGTCTTCGTCTTGACTACTCTCTCATCCCTCACACCTTTGTTCCACTTAGTGATAAGAGAATGTACAAAGCCCAAGGAAAACGCCCACATCCTCCTACCTCATCTTCCTCTTCCTCAATGAGTGAAGATGACAATTTGCGAAACTCTAGGCTCCCACCTCTAGAATACCTTTCCCAACTTCCGGATATTCCAAATGAGTCGGAGGAGTTCAAGCAAACAAAAGGGATGTTAAAAAACATAGGAAGATTCCTTGGGAAGATGAAGAAGAAGATGGACCGTCAATGAGTGCGGGTGTGTTAGGAGTGTTTGGCACAAGGTGCTATTGGAACTATTTGGTAGTTTAAACAATCTTTGTGATGTATTTGTGTGTTAGTACAATGTTTGATACACTTTGGAACATGTTTCAACTAACAATGTTGCAGGAAGACAACATTTGGCGAGTTGTCAAATTTTCATGGTTATGGAATTTTCACTAAGTATGGTGAAATTCTCGACCTCAAGGTCAAACTCCTATGATATGTGTGTTTAGATGTCTAATTTTTGCATTGTCTAACCAGAAATGAAGTATCTCTTTGATTTTAGAAGTTTTCGAAAATTTTGAAAATCGTTTCGCGGGTCAAAAACGCGGACTGTGAAGTTTTTCAGGCCTGGCGGATCCCAAATTTGGGTTCCGCCAGTACAAATTCTGGGTAACCCAGATTTTGCCCAACGGACCAGACGGAACCTTCACTTGGGTTCCGCCTGTGTCAACTGAGGGTGCCGCCAGTAACCTGCAGATTTTTTTTTTTTTTTTTTTTTTTTTTTTTTTTTCGCCAATTCAACATTGAAACACCAAAATCCAATCCTTTTAGGTAGAAACCCATTACTTGCAATGTGTTTAGCATAATAGGATACTCCTTCTTCCATGAACTTAACCAAAACCAATTCCCGCCAAAATTCAAATTTAACCATAACAACCTCAAGGACCCCTCAAACATAAAGGAAGGAACCCTTCTAAGGGATCCTTGAAATCCCTGAGATTTATACTACAAAAAAAAAATCCACCAAAACCACTATGCATTTAGTGCAAAACTTGTCTTCTCACTTCACCATTTTCATTGGATTGACTTCCATGACATGACAACCCACAATTAAGTTTTCCAAATCATTAGGAACCACCATTTTTGTATGGACTAACATCAAATCCAAACACTCCTTCCCACAAATCTTCATCACTATAAATTAAACCATCCTAAACACTATCAAATCACACCTTCTTCATCACCATTTCTGAAACTTTAAACCATTTTAACCATGACCAAGTCAACAAACACCTCTCAACCATCACTACCCATCCGGAGAAACACCCGAATAAGTGTCAAACCACTATGGTCAAACTAATCCATCAACCTTAGCTCCTCATCTTCGGATGAATTCACATCACCCATCAAAAATGAACATTTTTTGAACCTTGCATCTCCATCTCTATCACCCAAACAACCAAATGAGGTTACTCCACCACCTACTAAATCACCCATTGACCCAACTCCACCAAGTGCTCCAACCCAACCATCCAAAACTCCATCACCATCATCATTACCCAAAATTGAACCAATGGAGTTTTTTGGATCTCCTCCAACATCACCACACCCATATGTCCAAGATTTAAATGATCTTCCACCAAGACATACCCAACCACCACCTTTTGCAAATCACTCACCAAGGTCAATTCTTAACCTTGATGAAGATCTTGAACCTACCCAACCATCACCACAAGTGTACCAACCACCCAAACCGTTGTTGTTTCACCCAATTTACCGTGAAATCCATGGTCCTCTTTATGGAGAACCAAATTTTGAACAACATGATCACCCAACTCCACCACCTTCTCAAGCCCAAACCTATGAGTCTTTCTTTCCTTCTTATGAGGAAATACAAAGCATGGTTGACAACCAACTTCATCAAGCAATGGAATTTCAAACCACCTTGCTTGAATCAATACCAAATCCATCCTCCACCCAAGAACCAAAACCAAACCAACCTCTAAACCAAGAAACCAAAACCAACCCGTTTTCACCCAACCATCCCCATGTTTGCTCAAATTGTGAGCAAATGGGTGAAAGCATAAAAACCTTGCTTCACCAATTCCAAAATCAAACCCGGTTTGCATTCCAACATGTCATTGAACGTTTGGATGCACTTTCCCACCCCAACAAATACTAAACAACCCTTGGAGGCCGTTTGCTCCAACTTAGGAATGTAGGATTTTTTTTTTTTATTTTCTTGGTTATTTTTGTTTTTAGTTTTTGGTTACTAAGTAGAAGAATAGTTAACATTTCTTGTCTTTTGACTTTTATAAGTCAAAATTTTACTTGGAATGAAATTCTTTCTACTTACTTTTGTGCATTGTTGGTTGATCAATGTTGTGTTGTTGTTGTGGTTGCAATGTGTGTGGTAACTACAAGCTTGACTATATATATCACCAACTAACCATTTTTTTGTAGGTCTCAAAATCCATGTTTCCCATATTGGTACTCCATTTAGGGGGAGTATCGACCAAGGGGGAGCATGGCGATTATTCCGCTTCGCTACTCTACTTTTTGTTTCGACAAAAAGGGGGAGAAATATATTAAACCTTCAATACTTGATATGCTTTTCATCTCTTAAGTAAAACAAGGTTAATATAATTTTTTTTAAGTCTTAAAAACCAAGATTTTGTGTGTTACATAAAAACAAAGTTTATGTTTTGTCATCAACAAAAAGGGGGAGATTGTTAATACAAATATCGCCTAAAAACGTTATTTATATTTTACGATCTTCGCTAAGTTTTGTTAACGACAAAATGTAAACTTTAGTTTTAAGCAAAACATATTCTTAGTTTTTAAGACTTGCTTAAACTAGACTTTTGCTACATTTTACATTTCATAAAACATAACACAAGTTTATTTCTTAAATTAGAAATAGTCACATCACATTTATGGCAAGTTTTGTCATTATGTATTTATGGCAAGTTATGTGTTTGACTTGCTTTCATGTTGCTTGCAAGTATCATGTTTGACTTACTTTAAGTGATGTGACATTGTTTGGTTGCTAGGAGTTATGAGACAAGACCTTGTTTGGTTTGAAGAGTTATTGCTAAAACCTACTGCAGACCCGACAGTACCCTGGGGGTACACGGGCGGAACCCATCTGAGGGTTCCGCCTGACCCGCCGAGCATGCAGTGTGTTGTGCTAAAAATACCAAGCCATAACTTGATTTTTGGCTAACCTCTTGAGATCATTTTTACACACACACTCATCTTTCTTTCTAACATCTTAACATTGTAAATGTGAAGTTTTCTTTTGTAGCAAAGAAGCTCAGAAGGTCGTCATAAGTTACAAGTTTCCAACACAACATTGCAAGACTTGGTAGCTTAGTATTGTGTAAACTTGTGTTGTTTACACTTCATTTGTTTGTGTATATTCTGTAGTGAGTGGTTAGTATTTTAGTCCTCAAAATACAAAGAGTGTCGGGAGTTATTGTACCCTAGTAAAAGAATTAAACGGGAGTGGTTGTGCCCTTGTAAAAGAACTCGACATCTAGCTTTGTGTCGGTAAAAGTATAAGCGACATGTAAGGTTTTCTCCGCCGGTGAAAGGAGCTTGTTGACTAGTGAAAGAAACTCTCGAGTTGGATACTCGGGGCGTGGACGTAGGGCAAGGAAAAAGAGTCCTTGTAGCCGAACCACGATAAATACTCGTGTTGTGGTTTGATCGTTTCTTTCCTTTACTTGCATGTTATATATTGTGTTTGTGCATATATCTTTGATCAAACGGAAAGTTTCAAAGCTAACTAAACAAGATAAAAAGATTTTAAAACACTAAACTATTCAACCCCCCTTCTAGTTTTCCACAATATCTACAAACTTCAAATTTCATTTCATACTTATTATTTTAGATCAAAACTTCACTTTTCTCTCCTTTTTCTCTCCAAAACCCACGGCCCCAAAACCAAATCCACCAAGATCCATCAATTTTTACAAGATCAAGCTTAAATCAAGTCTATATTGTTGTCCTTGTTAGGGTTTTGAAATATAAACTCAAGGATTTCTAGGGTTTTGATCATACAAGCTTCATAAGTTAGCTTGTACCACTCATAATGTACACTTATGTCTTTGAAACACTAGAAATAGAAACCTTTGTTAGATCCACTAGATTGATGATGTTTAAGAACCCATGACATCTTAAGAAGGTGTATGGTAGGATTAGACTAGATTTGTGGTGATTGGAAGTGATTTGGGTGGAGTAGAAACAAGTTTAGAACACTAGAAATGGATTTGGAACACATATATATACCTACTGTCCCAAATTTGAAAACCTGGAAAATTCAGTAACTTAGGGGAACTTTTCAACCAAAGATTTAGAAAATACTTTCAAAAACGAAGCGGTAGGCGAAAGAACGGATTAAAACAAGTTTATAACGAAGGAGATATGATTTTGCAAGTTTATTGACGAAAACTATTTTTCTGAAAATTGTATGCTGTTGGACGATTTTTGGTGGACAAACCGAGGCATTAAACGTAACCTAGAGAAGCCGAGTTATCAAAAATATATTAGTACATACTAAGACGAATCCGTGGATATAAAGAACGAAGGAAATGAACTTAAAACGACCAAGTTATTCACGTTTCAATATCGGCAAAAACTCTATATAATTGACAGCTTTTACTAGAAATAATAATAATACTACTTCTATGTACTAAATCCTAGATTTTCTAGAAAGACTACTAAATTGCCAAATTCATAACTAATGAAGTACTTATGGTTACGAGTTTATTTTTACGACTATTAGACATTACTTCAAGGTTTTCAAGGCAAAGTTGTAACACCAATTTTCTATATACGATATACTACGACAAGTTTTACAAGTCTAGTTAAAACTTATTTTTCTCAAGTATGGAATATATTTTACTATGACTATAACTAGTGTATTTTCAAGTTATGAGTGGTATAGGTACCATGTGCATGCATATTCTCTACATCATTTCATGATCTAAGGTAGATCATTTTCACTCATCTTAGGTTGCGGCTAGTGTTCGCGCCTTATTGTCCCGATCATTTTACCATCCTTGTATCATCATTTCGAGGTGAGTCATAGCCCGACTTTTACTTGTTTAATGACTTTATAAACTCTTTGGGGGAGATACATGCTTCAATACTTGTTCTATGCTTTTATACGATTTGAATTACTTATGGGGAAGAATATGCTGCTTGAATTATTTTTGTACAATGCCAAAGTATTAAATTCCATACATTGCTTATGTTGCCTTACTACCAAGTTAAGTCCCCTTTATTATCATGGACCGTTAATTATAATGCCAAGCGAGAGTGAGTGAATAGATCTATTGAGGGTGACGCCTCCATTCGTGTTTGGGTTGCTCCAACGGAATTACGAATGCATTTCATGTCTAAACAATTTGAGTGCATGGTAACCACTCCTTTGGGGCCAATACTATGTCTAGCTTCGGGGTCATGAGCTTAAGAGACAATGTAGCATTTTTGACATATTGTCACCTAACTTTATACTTTTGGCTATTGTACATACGAGATTACTTATAAAGTCACGATACTTTTCCATCACTATTACTACTAAATTACGATGCCTTTGCATCAACTTTATTACTGAATTACGATGCTTTTGCATCAATCTTATTACTTTTGTTTACACAAACCAAACTTATTACTTTTAGCAGTGGGTTATGAACACACAGGTTACAAGTCTCTTATGGCGGGACTTGTAACTGAGTGGATTTACGATGCCTTTGCTGGAAAATCTTCATTCATATGCATTACATTCTTTTTCACAAGACTCTATGAACTCACCAACCTCGTGTTGACACTTTAGCATGTATTTTCAGGTTTTAAGCAATGGCACGCTACAGGAGGTTTTGGCAGGGCATGGCATGGTCATAGAAGACTCTGATTACTCATTTGGGGACCATTTTAAACTATTTTAAGGGCCTACTTCCGCACTACTTTTAACAATGTAAATTCAACATTTTTGATTTAACTACTTTATTCTAAATGATTGAAGTGAAAACCATTTTTGTACTTGTGTTGTGATATCAATTGAGTTACACCCCAACTGCATGTATGCTTCCGCTGAACCCGATTTTGGGGGTGCGACAATATATATATATATATATATATATATATATATATATATATATATATATATATATATAACCGGAGGCGTTTGACTATTTTTTGCCACATAATCATGGTCAATGCCCAGTCATCATGTTTTGAGTGCCATGTCAGCATGATTATGTGACATGTCATCATGTTTAGTTATTATTTTCGTCCATATATATATATATATTTTTAAAAATACATTACATGATTCGAACTAAAGACCTTTTATATATTATATGGATGGTTAACCACTGCACCAACATATTTTTATTGTTATCATTTGTTTATTCATATAATATATGTAATATAAGTAAGATTTGTGTATTTTAAAGTCTGTGTTTATTTACTTCGTTATTTATTATGTTACTGGATATGCATGCATGCTTATTATACATGATTTTAAAAGTAAAATATTGTTTTGTAAATTAAGTTATATGATAAGTATGGAAATTATTATGATATATCTTTTGTAAATATGATATAAATCTTTATTTATTAACCCTAATTTTTTGGTATATATATCGTATTATAGGTACCACATGTATTCATAAACTAATATTCATTCATTCCATTAGTTTCCACTATGCAGCCACAACCACAAAGACACTCGCTTAGGATTTCAAGATCCAATAGTAGGAAAAATTCTGAAAGTGTTGAAACAGATGTTATATTGCAGAAACCAGGTTTATATATTATTAAGAAGTTTATATTAGCTATCTTTAGTTATTGTTTGTAATAACATTATGTATATTTTAATTTTTGATGATTTTATAGCAACAAGGAAAAGTAAAAGTCAAAAATCAACAATGGTTTCATCAGCTTTTTTTTTTTTTTTTTTTTTTTTTTTTTACAAATATATATAAATTTTAAAGTAGTTATTATATGATTATTCTTTGTTATTATTATTATGATTCATGTTATATGAATATTTGTTGTTAAATATACTTTTCAGGAATGAGTGAGCATATTATGAAGAATACTACTATTGATTTTGCAGGTTAGTTTTACAGTATTTGTTAATCATATATTATGATGTAGTTTAATTAAATAGCAAAAGCTATTGTTAATGTATTAATAATATAGTATTACTTTTTTTGCAAAAACAGATGATCACTCAAACAATGAGGTTTTATCAAATTCTACAGGTTATCTTTTTTGTTTTGTATATTTTTTTAATTTAACAAAATAAGTTACAATTATTGAAACTGAATATATAACATGTATTATATGTTTTATGTGTTTTTTTTTTTTTTTAAATTTTATTCAGATAATCAACATGTAGATGTAAGCAGTGTTAGTAAAAGTACAGCTACAAAGAATTTCATGATTGAATGTGATACACCAAGAAGAGGTTTTAAGAATAAGAATTTGAATTCTACAAGTTTCACAAGAGTTATTTTTGTTAAATTTTAATATAGCTTAAATATTATGTATTTAGTGTGTATATTAATATTACAATTAATTTATAGGAAGAAGTATATCTAAAAAATCAAATTGTGGAACAAGTAGTATGTATAGACCGTCTGAGAAAGAAAGTTATGAAGGTAATTGATCCGCTTTTTTTTTTTTTTTTTTTTTTTTTTTTTTAATTTATTTTTATAATAATATTTTGAAAAATATAATATGATTATGTGTTTAACTTGACAGATTGTTCAACAAAGAAGATGTTTAAACCGGCTGATAAAGAAAGTTCTAAAGGTAATTTATCAATTGTTTATTTATTGTTATTCTTTATTTTTATAATGTTTTGTCAAATATAATTTCATTACGTATTTGATTTGTCAGATGCATTGATGGTTGAAAGTGATACTCCTTTAGCAAATTCTAGGTCTCATTCTATGAATTTAGGTTGGATACATAAAGGTAAAATTTGTTTATTTTATGTTTGTGTTATAACATATATTTTATTTACTCTTTAATAGTTTTTTTTTATTAGTATATTGATATATTTTGTAATGGTCAATTAATGTTAATTATAGAATCAGAAAGAATGTCTTACAAGAGAAAATATTCAAGGAATGGTATGTATACTATTTGTTGTATTGGTTTATATTACTTAATCTGTTTATGTTTAATTGTTTATATATAATGTTTATTAATAGGGAATACAAAAATTAAAGAGAATTTTGGATATCAACCATCTTCTTTTAAATCTGGTGATACTTTCAGAGGTATGGTTGAGTAAAAATAAAAGTATGTATAGTGTTTTATATATGCAATATTTACTTCTTATATGTTGTTGTTTTATGAACAGGTAAAAGCTATGAAGCACCAAAAAGAAACAGCAGAGGTGGATGTTATAATGTAGACAGGCAATCATCAAAGCAGTCTTCTTTATCTGAAAGTTTTGAATCAGGACCTGTGATAAAGAATCGAACTATTACTGCCATTAAACATCTGAATCCAATGTGCAATAGCATAGTTATTAAAGGAAGATGCATATCTCTGTGGCATTCTCACAAACTCCATGAAGAACATGATCCTTACAGTTTGGATTTTGTTTTCCAGGATGTAGATGTAAGTATTCTTTTACAATGAACCTCATATTATATTTTTCCCCACTTTGATAACATAATTTGTTTGTAATTTTTTTGTAACTCAGGGAAATCGTATACAGATTTATATAAAGAAAGAATTGATGTTCAAGTTTGAACCACTTATCCAAGAGGGTCAATGCTATATCATATCTGATTTTGGTGTGGCAGAAAACAATGGAAGGTTACCATTGTTGCCAAACTAATGGAAAATTTCATTTTATAAAGGAACTCAAGTAACAAGAATAGACCAAATTGACGACAACATTGTTGGTTTCATAAATGAACCATTTACAAGCATTTTAGACACCAACAATGAGTATCATGAACATGATTGTGTTGGTATGTTTATATCTTTTAAAGTGTTCATAAAATTATTTGAAAGCATGTTTATATTGATTTGATAATTTTATGAATTTTTTACAGATGTAATTGGTACAGTTGTCGGAATTGGTAATATCGTTACTGTAAACAGTGCTGGAGGACCAAAAGTTCGAAGAACTGTTGTTATTGAAGATGCAGAGTGAGTAATATACATTTACATAGTTTTGTAAGTTTACATACACATAATTATATTGTTGTATTTTATGCAGATCTTACAGGCTTGATTGTACATTTTGGGACAATTGGGCACACATGTGGGATGAATACGAACAGAAAGTAGATGATATTGGCCATTTAGACATTCTTTTCATGTTTGAAAAAGTTAAATATTGGGATAGTAAGTTTTTTAAATTACTATTTATGTTGAATTATTGGAATTACAATGTATGTAGTTTATGAAATTATATAATTGTTGAAATTTTCAATACTTCAGATAAACCATCAATACATAATGCTCTATTTGGTTCAAAGATATATGTGAACAGGAATATACCTCACTTAATTTCTTTCCGAGAGAGGTAATTTTTTTAACACTTTATTTTAAATTTTATCATTGTATATGTTATTTTATGTAAATATAAAAGTGATGTTTTTTAACATCTTTCAGGTATGAAGCACAAGAAGGTTATGAAGCAAATGATTTTCGTATTCAATCGTACACGCAGGATATGCATGTTGTTACACCTTCTGAATTTATGCAAGGTTGCTTAAAGAAAATGGTTGGCATGATTCGTAGTATAGAACCGCTAAGAAAGTAATAGCTTAAATATATTTTAAATTGTTATGTTTTTATGTATATATACTAATTTTAATAAGTTATTTATTTTATTATTAACAAATGTTTTATTAAATACTGCAGAAAACATATTGTGTTCTTTATGCTAGAATACATAGCATACAATATTACAATATGAAAGTGGGTGGGCTTATGCAGCTTGCAAGGCATGCAATTCTAGAGTCACAACTATTTCATCCAATACAGGAACAAGTTCATGAAACAAGAAACAATTGTGGTACTGCAAAAACCATGAAGAAACATACGCAGTTGCTTCTAGGTATAAAAATTTAAGATTTTCATTTATATGTTTAAAGATTAAAATAAATAAAACGGTTGTAGCGTTTTAAAATTTTCAAATTCATATGCAGGTTTAAAATAATTGTTCGTATAGTTGATGATAGCGGAACTGCACAAGTTGTAATTTTCGACAAGAATGTTCATAAAATGACTGACTTGACTGCATGGGAAATTATGGAAGAACATGGAATGGATACAGACCAATATTTCCCTGATGAACTTAATTAAATTATTGGGAAACAATATCTTTTCAAGATATTCTATTCTGAGTTTAACCACAACAATAATAGCCACATATACCGTGCAGAAAAGGTGACAGAAGATGTTGATACAATCAACTACTTCAAGATGGGGTTCTTGGATAATGAGGTTTGATGTTGATAATGCTTTATAATTTTTTTTTTTTAAATTTATTTCTTTAAATAAGTATAGAACACACAATTTTATAATGTGGCTAATTTTTATTTTAAATTAATGTAGATTGACGATGATAATTTAGAAGATGATAAATATGAATTAGAAGACGATGAAAATGATTCATTAGTCTCTGAAGAAGGTTTTAATACAGATGAAGATGGCAATGTTTTAAAAAATTCTTCAATTCATGAGGACAAGGTAACTTAAAAACGTGTATCATATTTGTTTAGTTATATGCCAATATTTTTTTAAAAATAATGTATTTAAGTAACTCATATTAAACTACGCAGGAAACTGATTTAAATGTTATGAAGGAAACTGTTGATCATGATTGTCCTTTGTCATCTGCCAATGCCAATGGCAATGAGGAAGAAGACGCAACAACTGAAGAGACTCATTGTAGGAAAAGAGATCGTAGTTTGTTTGATGATTCATCTTATGAAGAAGAAGAACAAGAGAATACAAAACATTCACATAAGAAGATGGTGTCAACAAATGTCGACAAGGATGTTTGATTTCTGATTTTCATGGATTTAATTTTGTTTGAGCATATTAAGATGAATTTTATTTCATATTTAAATAAACTTTTGCACGTTTAATAAATATTTTGTCTTTTGTAGGATTAATATTTATATAATGGTTTTATTTAGTGTTTTTATTTAAAGCTCAATAATAGAAGCCCATACAATATTTGAATTTTATGTTTTATTTTGTTTTATAATAAGGATTAACATAACATGTATGTTTATGATTAAATTTGAGGTTAGCTTATAAAGTATGTAAGTGGTATAGCTGATAATTCTTTTGACTTCATAATCATGAGCTTATTCTTATTATATATTTTCTAAACCTCTAAATTAATAAAGCGTGTCTAATACAAAAAGCGTGTCTAATACATATATAAATACATACTTGATTGTGTTGATTAAGTTAAATATTGACTACCTAATAGAAGTAATTGATCTAATGAAATATGTAAAACGTATGTAGGATTTTTAAAAAATTTAATTGTTATTATAAGCTATAAATAATGAGACAATGTAGTATATCTAATATTTATAGCTCACAAATCAATCTAAATCAATTTTCCATGTTAATCTAAAACTATAAATCATATCTTTGTACTCTATATATTCAGGCTAAAATAAGTATGTTTAAAATTCTTATCATGTATTTTCAAAACTTTTAAATTAATAAATCGTATCTAATACATATTTAAATACATTGAGTGATTTTAATTTTGTACACACAATTTTCTATAAACTAAACACGTAATTTCTATATTAAAATCCTAATTAATGCTAACCCTTTTGTCTTCCATATTCTGAGATAAATACCTGCCATACTCATTACATTCCATCTCCCCAGAAACATTATCACTTCGTTTCACATACCTACATTCTCACATAAAAAAAACCATGGCTGCCAATCAAGATATTGTTCAAGTTGTAGAGATCTTAGGTACTTAAAAATCAATGTTTTAAATCTATTTGTTATTTAACGTAAACTATTTATATGTTATTAAAATAGTTATTTAACATGCATGCAGATGTAGTTCAAGATAATCATGCCCAGGGTGGTGAAGACTCCATTGCTGCAGTGTATGATTGGCTACAGGCTCAAAAACAAGCATAAAAAAACGCAAATGGGAAGAGAAAGAGGAAAAAAAAGAGAAGAAAAAAAAACAAATAAAAGAGGAGAGGAAGAAACACAAAGAGCTTATGAAAGAAGTTAGGGATCATATGAGATTCAAAAAAATGAAGCCATTGACTGAACCTGCTTTGGATGCCAATGAAGTTGAAGATGAAGTGCTTGAAACATATGATTATGATCAACTTCATTTATCATTTAAATTTGAAGATTTGTAGATTTTTTTAATTTAAGTTTTTATGTATTTTAATTTTAATTTAAGTAATATTAAGACTTTTTATTTATGTTTTTAAAGTACTTTATTTACTTTATATTTATCTTTCAAGTAATTAGTTGAATTGCATAATTTATATTAATATTAATTCGATATTTGATACTTTAAACAAAATAGAAATAATTAATCAATCAATTAGTTAATAAAAGAATTTAAAATACTCCAACTAACATTAATATGATTTTATAAATTATAACTTATATAATTTATAAATATTAAAAATGATATACCCAATACTTTAGTATATCTATAACCTAAATTCATAAGAGGCTTAAATTCGTTAAATGTTTTTATAAATATCTTAATACATTATAAAAAAAATATATTATAACATAAAGAGAAATAATTAAAACCAATTAGTAAACACAATTTTTAAAAATATTATGTTTTACAAATTTATATTTTAAAATTATTATTATGATAAGAAATTTAAATCCGATATAAGGTATATCCATTCCTTTAATATATCTAATCCCTAAGTGTAGAACAAATCTGAATTCGTAATATGAATCTAGATAT
Source organism: Artemisia argyi (assembly GCA_030686995.1). Lineage (NCBI taxonomy): Eukaryota > Viridiplantae > Streptophyta > Magnoliopsida > Asterales > Asteraceae > Artemisia > Artemisia argyi. Next base: position 126,043,162 of record CM060693.1, on the reverse strand, counting down.
ATATTTTCCTAATTAATATAGCTGTTAAACATCTATAAATATAGGTTTATAATCTCGGTTATTCATTAATCAATTTGGTTTGTTCTCATCACATTATCACCATAATGACAAAACGAAATTCCATGAAGGTATTGTTTTTATTTTTAATTACATTATGACTTTTGAATATTCATACTATAATATATGCTTATGTTAATGTACATTGTAAATGTTTTGGTACATATTATAACAATTATTATATTTGTTATTTTTTCTTAGAAATCGAGAAAACAAACACTTGATACCAAGTCTTCCATTGAAACCCACTTGACTTCAATTGAAGAAACCATTGTAATTTCCGATAATGAAAACGTACGTGATTTTACTATTTTTCATATTATTTTTAGTTGTTTCTTTGGTAAATAAAGTAGTTGTATTATTATTTGATTTTGTAGATGATTAGGTGTATTTGTATGTCTTTATAAATGTTTTACATAAAATGCTCATAATCTATAAAGATTTAACTTCTGTAACATATTTTCTTTTTAATTTGTACATACTTTTATAATGAAAAATTAAGTTACAAAAAGTAATGGGAATTTTAAAAAAAAAAATTAAAGTTGGAAAAAAAAATCAACAAAGGTCGAACCCATGACCTTTGCATAAAGCTGTATGTTTCACAAACACATAGTGTTCTTTGGATTTTAACATCCTTAAGTACATAATTAATACTTTTATCAACTTTTATTCAATTTAATCCTATTAATTGTTCCAGTAATATTTACTCCTTTTATTAATTATTGTATTGTTATAAACTTTTTATTCATTCACTATCTACCAAGTTTATACAATATGTTTGTCATATAACATGTTTAAAAGTTTGTGATATGTACAGCCTAATAACTTTGGAAATAAATGTTGAAGACTTTGTAAAAACAACAAAATTTGCAACGCAAATACTATCCAGGTTATATCATCAGATGAAGAAAAGAAATCCCTAGCCATGAAGAAGAAACAAATCATTGATCTAACTTCATCAGATGATGAGGACACCAAAAAAAAAAAAAAAAAAAAAAAAAAAAAAAAAAGATTTGAGTCATAATGAACAAAACAAACTCTTGGTAAGATTTTCAATTGTTTTGCATTAATTAAATAACATAAATTATGTTTCGATGAGATGTACTTATTTTTATAAACTTTTGCATGAAAGATATCTGATGAAGATGCACCAATATCTTTTAAACGTGCCAAAAGAACAGACGAATGTGTTTCATCAAATAAACAAGAATATATGCTCGTTGACGAGGATACAGATGATGAGGAGTTTAGAAAAAATGCAAGTCCTAAAGATGGGGTTTGGGTTAATGTCAATGATCTTGATGAACCTTTTTATGATCTAAAGGAGTATAAGCCCAAATATATTATTCCAGATGATGACATTATTGAAGACTCTTCAACAGGTTTTGTTTTTTAAATTAAATTATTTGTTAATGTATGATAATTTTTTTGTATAATTACTTATTCAATAATTATAAATTATTAAATGTACTAATACATATTTTAAAAGTACAAGGTGATTACAAATATACTGTGCTTGATGAAGAACATGATCGAGAAGAGTTGGACATGCATAACCTAATTGAGGAAGACATGTTTGATGAGATGGTTGATATTGATGGAAAAGTGAATGGGAAAAAAAATTGCACTAACTATATTGAAGACGAGACTTGGGAAGTTGATTCGGATGCATATAGTATAAGATCAGTGAGCTCTGGCGATGATCTATCGGACTTCATTAATGATAACACAATAAATTATGAAACAACTGATGGTGATGATAGTGATGAAGAATTTTGATGCAGCATTCTAATTTCATTCAAGATTTTCAATAATAAGTTTTAAACATTATCATTTATTTGTGTTTTAAAGATGTTATCCTCATATGATTGTTTTGTTATTCATGGACGAATAGTATTATTAATTATCTATGTTGAACATTATTGTCTACCATAAATAATTAAAGTCATAATACTTATATTGAAAGTATCAGTGCATATGTAACTACTCTTTAAACCAGCTTTACATTCGCCACCATTGTCTCGGATAAACTCGGTAACTAATGTGTACTATTTTTAAAAATACATTATGTTAAAGATTTTGACTTTGGATAGTTGGAAGCACTGGAAGTGCTATTTATCTTGAAGTAGTTTATATGAAATTGCTTATTAATAAGCATAGTGACCAAAAGTGACCAAACTTTTACAAATTTAATTTTTACCTCAATTAAACTCAAATTAACATAGTTTGGACCAAATGATACTCAAAAATTCAGATGTGTGTACAAATAGTTGGAAATTAGCTAAATGAAATAAGTAAAGATTAATCATATAAGCAATTACCCAGGAGCTAAGTAGAAATAATCACTACAGGTATTGTAAAGCTCAAATGACCAACTAAACTGATGTTCCAACGAATGACTAATACTAGCAGTCATAAAAACTTGTGACATATCTATGTTCCTATTGATCAGTGGAGTACACAGATCAAACAGGCAACTTGCAAGTGTTTTTTCAATAACCAAATTAATTTTAAATATTAAGTTTGTTTTTGCAATGGATTTACTTACTACCAAACTTATCAAAATTGTTAGCCAAAACAATTTCCAATAAGCAATGAATTCTACAGTCTGTCGCAAAGTTTCGACTAAATACTGATTTGAAACTATTTTGACTCTTTTTGCTTTTATGAAACTTTGACTCTAATTAAATTGTTATTAGATAAACAAGATAAGTGTCAAATATTAACCTATATATCTTTACAGATTTTGAAATCACATTTTAACTAATGATATATATACTATCAAATCATATCCAAATACATTTACAGATTATCACATTTTAATTAATGATATATACTATCAAATCATATAAAAAAAAATACAGATTTAAGTATAAAAAATAATGAAATCAAGAAAAATTAAACACTATACCATCAATTATTTTGATTGCAATTTTTAATAATTTGCATACCTTATCATGTCAAATACAGCCACACAAAATCCAATTGCTAATGTTTCAAACAATGTTGATACTGACTTTTCACGCCGACGTCCTGGAAGACATAAGCAACACAAAGATGTAAAAACATCCAGACCACGTTTGACGACAAAGACTTTATGAAGATGTATCAAGTAAGTATCAAATAATATATACAAATAGAAACAATAGTATAACTCCCTTTCGTACAGTTCGTATAATAACTTATACATGCACATTTATCATATAATCGATATGTTTGATATTATTTAATCTAAACAGATGAAGCAGGTGTCATAGAACCAGACTCACAAATAGATTTAACAATTAGAAGGAGAGGACGACATCCAAAAAAACAAACCAATGAAGATAGTGCTGTTCTGATGAGGCGAAAAATGAACCACTTTTAGGGGGTCATTTAAGCCCGGAATTCACTTTATTTGATCAAATATTACCCTAAATCGTTCCTTTTGTGATTTTAGGTACTTTGGGAGTGAAATCTGGAAAAGGAAGCAATTCAGACGTTTTTGGAGCATAAAAGTGAAGAAAACGCCAAAGTCTTAATTTTCCTTGCTGGGAATAGTAGGTGACGGCGTCAAGAAGAAAATCTTGACGGCGTCAAGAGTAATTTCCATGACGACCCAGTACAGAATTGACGGCGTCACGAAGTTGGGCGTCAAGAGTAAAATGCATGACGGCCTGGAAAATGCTAACACATGACGGCGTCAAAATTAGATCAAGGCAGTCCGAGAAGTATTTTGGCGGCGAGATGACGGCTTCACAAAATTTGTCTTGACGCCGTCAGACCCTATTTCCTATATATAGTTTTCTAATTTTCACATTAAAGAGAGAGAAGTTTTGGAGAAACTCTAAGTACGAACTTGGTACGAATTTTACAGGTTTTTCAAGGGTTCTAAGCCCTTGATCCCTTTCATGTGTAATTGAGATAAATATTCTTTTAATTCAATCAATATGTCTATGTGTTGGTTGTCTATATCTTGTTCTTGTCTTAATTCTACCATGCTAGGCTAGATCTATCTTGTGTTTGCTTGGATCTAATGAAACCTAGATGTTAATTATGTGTTGATTACTTGTTTATGGTTGTATTGGATGAATGAATTCGATGTTAGGCTTAAGAGAACTGGCAGACTTCCAAATGGTAACATGCTTGAACGTCTTAGGAAACATGAACTGACGTGCACTAGGTTTTATTGGTTGTATTTAATGCATGAGTAAATTCTAATGATCCCATGTTAGGAGCTTCTTAGCCGGCTCGACATAGGAGTGAAGTAGGCACTCATAGGATTGGGGAATTAAGTGCGTCACCCCATGAATGGTATTAAGGAATACAATCCGTCATCCACGCAACTATAACAAGTAATTAACGTGTAAAAGATATCTAGGGAGTAGTGAAATCTAAGTAAACACATTTTCTCCACTTATTGCTCACAACTTTAGTATAATTCAGTTTATTTTCATTTTTAGTATTTTATTTTGATTGCATCTTTAGTGTTGGGTTAGTTGACTAGCAACTAATTCCGCCCAAATCCTTCAAACCCGAGATTTTTACTTGCTTTCTAAAAAATTATAAAAATACAAAAATAATCATCCCTCATCTTTAAAACTAGTATTTAGGTTTTCTAATCCTAGCGAAACTATTCCTAGCTGAACGATCAATCTCCCGGTACTTGTGACTATGCTATACTACAACGATCAGGTACACTGTCTGGTGGGGGTTGTAAGCTTCTCGAGATCCCTCGAGAGGTAAAGCCTGGTGCGATCCCCACGTATCATGTTCAAACCACAACATTAAGACCTGGTGATATTCAGTACAATCCATTTGGAAGCAAATGTAGTAAGAGAAAATCTGACAGGCTTAAAGGTAAATTATTACAAGGAAGACGGAAGACAATCAATTCACGAAAAAAAGATTCATTCATAGGAATCTCAAATGGTATAAACACTTTATACAATATTTAAATACTGGCTCAATACGAATCTGTATAACTAAGTAACAACGCAATTGTAACGTTAATGATTACAATATGTTTTTTTACCAGAGTACATTGAGCATGGAGATCCAATATTTCCGTGTGAAGCATGTGGCGCGTTACTATGGCATGCCGAGACTATGGTAGGTCACACACATAAAACAACAAATGAATATTCAATGTGTTGTGGAAGAGGGAAGATAAAATTAGGTAATGAAGCAAATGAACCTCGAGAATTGTTGATGAATCTTATTACTGGAAACCATCCTAAAAGCAAAGCATTCATTGACAATATAAGGCGTTATAATTCTATGTTTTCATTCACTTCACTAGGCGCAAGACAAGACATGTCTGTTACAAATGGGCGTGGTCCATACTGTTACAGAATACAGGGCCAAAGTTACCATCAAATTGGTACATTGCTACCAGAAGGAAACAAACCACCTATGTTTGCGCAGTTATATATTTACGACCGACCAAATGAAATAAAGAATCGGATAAATGGAGTCACCTATGATACATCAACAGCAACAGATGAGCATCCTTTCGACCATCAATTAACAGTCGATTTACGTGACATGCTTGATACAATCAACCCATTAGTTGCGCAATTTAGAATGGCTGGCGAACAATTTGTGCGTTCAAATGAAAGAAAATAAATTAAAGCTACGCCTAATTGGTACAAGAGAACGAAATAGAAGAGAATACAATCTACCAACAGCCGAGGAAGTTGCAGGACTAATTGTAGGAGATTTTGATTCGGCAACAAATAAAAGCGACATAGTACTACACATGCACGAAGGTGGCATCAGACGAATTAGTGAACTACACCCCTCATATCTTGCACTCCAGTATCCACATTTATTTCCATACGGTGAGGATGGTTATGATACTGACATATACCATTTTGGTATCACTGACTATACACCAACAAACAAAAAAACAAGAGTCTCAATGAAGGAATGTTTTGCATACACCTTGCAAGATAGAGAGAACACTTTGTCAATGATACTCAATGCAAGGCGCTTATGTCAACAGTTTATTGTTGATGCATACACTATGATAGAGTCTGAACATATGTCATATGTTAAAAAAACCAACCAGACTTACGAAGCGAAACTTATAACAAATTAGTAAAGTTAGCCCAACATGAAGACTCAGGAGTGAAGTTACGAGGTAAAAAGGTAATTTTGCCATCATCATTCACAGGTAGTCCAAGGTATATGATGCAAAACTACATAGACGCAATGACAATTTTCAAGGTGTACAGTTACCCAGATTTGTTCATTATGTTCACTTGCAACCCAAATTGGCCAGAAATTGAACGGTTTATGGAAGAAAAGGGGCTAAATTCTGAAGACAGACCCGATGTTATCACTCGTGTATTCAAGCAAAAACTGGATACTATAATGAAAGAATTCAAAGATAAAAATTACTTTGGTCATCTTAAAGCAGGTATTTATATTATTAAATATGATGTCTAAGTACATTATACATAATTTAAAAATGCATTGTATAATATACATAACATTATAATTTTGCCACAGCTGTTTACACAGTTAAATTTCAGAAAAGAGGACTCCCCCATGCACATATTTTGCTATTTCTTGAAGATGATGATAAGATCAAAACAACGGAGCACATTGACCGGTTTATTTCATCAGAGATTCCAGATAAAAATGAAGATCTATAACTTCATAAAATTGTTACAGAGCACATGATGCATGGACCTTGTGGTCCTGAAAGGCAAAGTTGTCCTTGCACAGTTGATGCGTGGGAATTGCACCAGGCTTTACCTCTCAAGGGATCTTGAGAAGCTTACAACCCCCACCAGGCAGTGTACCTGATCGTTGTAGTATAGCATAGTGACAAGTACCGGGGGATAGATCGTTCAGCTTAGGAATAGTGTCGTTAGGATTAGAAATCCTAAATACTAGTTCTAAAGGTGAGGGATGATTATTTTTTTGTATTTTATATATTTTTTTTAGAAAGCAATTAAAAATCCCGGGTTTGAAGGATTTGGGCGGAATTAGTTGCTAATCAACTAACCCAATACTAAAGATGCAATGAAAATAAAATACTAGAAATGAAAATAAACTAAATTATACTAAAGTTGTGAGCAATAAGTGGAGAAAATGTGTTTACTTAGATTTCACTACTCCCTAGACATCTTTTACACGTTAATTACTTGTTATAATTGCATGGATGACGGATCGTATTCCTTAATACCATTCATGGGGTGGCACACTTAACTCCCCAATTCTATGAGCTCTTATCTCCTCCTATACCATGCCCAGCACAACCATAGGGATTATAAACCGTGGCTCATGCATTAAATACAACCAATAAAGACCTAGTGCGCGTCGGTTCATGTTTCTTAAGACGTTCAAGCATGTTACCAATTGGAGATCTGCCAGTTTTCTTAAGTAACATATAAATCATTCATCCAAGACAAGTATAAACAAGTAATCAACACATAATTAACATCTAGGTTTCATTAGATCCAAGCAAACACAAGATAGATCTAGCCTAGCATGATGGAATTAAGACAAGAACAAGATATAGACAACCAACACATAGACATATTGATTGAATTATAAGAACACTTATCTCAATTACACATGAAAGGTATCAAGGGCTTGGAACCCTTGAAAAACCTGTAAAATTCGCACCAAGTTCGTACTTAGGGTTTCTCCAAAACTTCTCTCCTTTTAATGTGAAAATTAGAAAACTATATATAGGAAAAGGGGTCTGACGGCGTCAAGACTAAACTTGTGACGCCGTCACCTCGCCGCCAAAACTCTTCTCGGACTGCCTTGATCTACATTTGACGCCGTCATGTGATAATCATTTCCAGGCCGTCATGACTTTTACTCTTGACGCCCTACTTCGTGACGCCGTCAATTCTATACTGGACCGTCATGGAAGTTTGCTCTTGACGCCGTCAGGATGTTACTCTTGACGCCGTCACCTACTGTTCCCAGCATGGAAAATTAAGACTTTGGCGTTTTCTTCACTTTTATGCTCCAAAAACGTCCGAATTGCTTCCTTTTCCAGATTTCACTCCCAAAGTACCTAAAATCACAAAAGGAACGATTTAGGGCAATATTTGATCAAATAAATTCAATTCCGGGCTTAAATGACCCCCTAAAAGTGGATCATTTTTTGCCTCATCATATACCCTTACACTTGAGATTTGCTTGTCCTCAAGCAAATGCGCTTTTATTCTAGTCAAAATACAAGTTAGGGGTCATTTAACACTAATATAAAAGTAATTACAACAAATAATCGTTCCACTAAAGACCAATAGACAAGCACGGAGGTCATACACTATCACCTCACAAATAGTGTTTAGATACTCACATCTCTCAGGTGTAATAAAGTATAAATTACAATATGGAAACGGAAGATATCTCTCACTACCTGTCATAGCAAAATAGATTACCATAGGCTTGAGAAAGGATCAAACCTCCACCACATGGCGTAAGCACCTAGGATAAACTATCAAAGAGGTCTTTTAAAGGGTTGTAACGTTAGGTGTAGGGATATGAAATACACGGGTTTTGTTGGATAAAGGAAGTTTTACTGGTGGCGAGTTAACAATCTTAGTTAATTACATGTACAATATGGCCTTGCTAAGCCAAGACTAGACTCGACTTAAGCTAATAAATGAAAAATAACAAAAACATAAAATGAACATAGAATGAAACGGGATGGTAGTCCGTATGTTTTTTTCTCTTTTTTTCTTTTTCTATTTTTTTTTCTTGATTTTTTCGATTTTTTTTTTTTTTTTTTTTTTTTTTTTTTTTTTTTTTACACTCTTACCCTACCATCCAAAATAATACATCATAGGGGGATGAACATTCCCCTTACACTTGAATCTTTACATACTTTACATTAAACTAATCTAATGACTCGAATTAAGAAAATCAAAACACTTGGAGCACTTTTAAGATTAACGTATATATGGGGGTAATATATGATGTTTTTCCCCATTACTCCAAAAAACAAGTACTTTTACCCATGAGTCCCAATCGTCCCAAAACAATATGTACAAGGATATGACTCGACTTAGCAACCATGTAATCAATTAGAAAGTTAACTTAGGGTTTAACAAATAACAATAATGCACTAAAAATGAGCGCATACACGGAAGGTTAAGGCGATTTGGTTGTACATTTAAGTGGGGTGTAACAAATTCTTCCTTTAAGTATAATGCTTAAAGTTAGAAACGAAAAGATAGGCTCGGAGGGGTGTACTAGGGGTATCGTGTACTAAAAATGAGTACAACGCTAAGGGTGTGGGAAAAATTAGTTGACTTAACTAGCCAAGTAATATGACTTAAATGGTCAAGTAATTATGATACGGGTTTAACACAAGGGTAATCCTAATGCCTCTTATCATGTAGTAAATCCTACTACACGAATGTAGTCTCACTAGCGGTCTCGGGATGCATCACTAACGCAAGTTCTAGAATCTAAATACTACCGGTACACTCATAAGCACTAATAGTAAATGCTTTTCCAATCAAATCTAAAGGCGAACCTCACATATTTGGGTGAAAAATTTTTCTGAATATACGGTTATGTGCTAGTCATACAATCTCCTATCCATGAGACGCTTGCTATTGCTAAAGTTTCACTCCTAAATGTTGTAAAAAATTTTAAATTTGGCACTAAAATTACACTAACAAGTATTTCTCATAGTTTTATTACACATCTACCATTGAACAAAACAAACTCAAGCGAAAATGCATATGTAAGGTATCATCTTTTTACCCTCCCCTTACACTTAAGATGAACATTGTCCCCAATGTTCAAGTAAAGAATGTAAAAGTGAAAAAGTTAAAAAGAATGAAATCAAATACTCCCCTGATTCGCTCGGTATGGATAATAAGGTGGCCAGGTTAAATCTTCCTCCAAGAAAATGAACAATCAAAGCTTCCCTTCCAGAATATAAATCATCTTCTTGTCATACATAACCTGTAAAACCTGATAAAATAGACAAGACAACCTCGCGTAAAATCGGCGGCATCCTATATAAGTTACTAAATCCTAGAAAACAAGATAAGATATAATGCTTGTGGAATGAAGTTTGCAGATCTCCTGGAGATTATAAAACTTAATAATTCACAAAAACCATAAAACTCCGTTAGAAAAACAAAACTGGTAAAATTTCCAGATTTTTACACTTGACGCCGTCAAGAGTAAACTCTTGACGCCGTCAGAAGTGACCTGCAGAAATTCTTATGTTAAGTTTCCGGAAAATTTCTGGAAAAACTCGGTTCTATTTCCTGGAAAATCCTGCAACACTTCATTATGACTCAATACAAGCATTTTACTCTAACAAATATGAATATACATGTTCATTTAATATTGTGGAGAATCGTGATCGGTTTGTTTCTTGAAAACATATTTGGGGTTTCCCCTTACACTTATCTTTTGCAAAAATACCTTTAGGTGGAGTTAAGACTAGGCCAAAACAACAAAGTAAAGTATTTCCACTATTTAGTTCTGACAACGAGGGTATACACACACATAAATGAAGCATTTGGAAATTGAGTAGAGGATTCAATCCAGACAGAATTTTATTATAACCATTCTCAGTGTTGCAAAATTCATTTCTGAGTCGGATATAGGTAGTCAGCCTATGTTCCACTATCCCGGGTTGAATATAGGTGACTAGTCTATATTCCACCGAGGTTCCATGAATTTTGAAATACTCAGCTCAGTTATACTAATACTATGTCCTTCACAAATACCAAGACGTTCAGAAAGACTAAGGCAGGTGACCAAACTCGAGGTCAAATGATGAAACTATGCAAGGAGAAACATAACAGGGTGACATATATGATACGTGAACATGCTTATATGAAAGACAATTAATAGTAATCAACTAGAATAAGTGAATATAATATACCAGATAATGAGACACAAATCTCATCACCTAAGTCAGCAACAAACCACAATGAGGCTTCAGCTTGGCAGGCAGGCACGTGACGGTCATAGGGTTAAGTTTTCGTAAAAGTAGCTATAGTCTAGGTTTTAAAAACACTTAGTTCGCTATAGCCAAAGCTCTGATACCAATCTGTCACACCCCCAAAATCGGGTCCAGCGAAAGCATACATGTAGCTGGGGTGTAACTCAATTGGTATTACAACACAAGTTCAAAAATGGTTTTCACTTCAATCATTTAGAATAAAATAGTTAAGTCAAAAATATTGTATTTACATTTTTAAAAGTAGTGCGGAAGTAGGCCCTTAAAATAGTTTAAAACGGTCCCCATATAAATAATCAGAGTCTTCTATGACCATGCCATGCCCTGCCAAAAACCTCCTGTAGCGTGCCATTGGTTAAAACCTGAAAATACATGCTAAAGTGTCAACACCAGGTTGGTGAGTTCATAGGGTTTGTTTAACAAATAAAGTTTATAGAAAAAATGATCACACAACAAAGGCATCGTAAATCCACTCAGTTGCAAGTCCCGCCATAAGAGACTTGCAACCTGTGTGTTTACAACCCACTGCTAAAATAGTTTATGTCTGGTAGTCAAGCACATGAGGTCAATAATAAGTCACAATATAAGCACCACATATATAATAATGTATGCCATGCAAAGCCCCTAATTAAATAATATGCGTCCCGTAACATAGTGGACGAGAGGTTGGCCGACCTCTAATAGCGCTATCCATACTACTAATAGGTGTCGAACAATGCGAATGTACGAACAGTACATCATACAACTATTATATACGATTAAGAACGCTCCAAACATGGGAGACTTAGCACGCTCCACCAATAAGGTGAGACTTTAGGGTTAAGAACGCTCCACCAATAAGGTGAGACTTTAGGTCATAGCACGTACAGTACATTAAGTTCAAAAGTTCAAAACAAGTTATAAGGTCAAATGAGTTCAAAGAGTCAAGTAGTAATTTATGTAAAAACGAGCATGTATTCTCCCCCAAAAAGTTAACAAAACAATTTAAAAGAGTAGGGGCTATGACTCACCTGGTGCGATAGCTACGATGATAAAGTGGATACACAGAAATGAGGTACGATCTCTAACCGCAACCTAATATGAATGATGGTGATCTACTTAGATCATGAAAGGATGTAATGAATGCACATGCACATGATACCTATACCACTCGTAACTTGAAAATACTTGTTATTGTCAAAGTAAAGTATTTTCCATACTTAAGAAAATAAGTCCAACTAGAATAATAAAAACTTGTCGTAATATATCGTATATAAAAACGTTAGTGTTATATTCCTCGTTTTGAAAACCTTAAGATATCGTCTAGTAGTCGCATAAATAAACCTTGGGTCGTACGTATTTCGTTAGTTAAAAATAAACTCCTTGAATAAGAAATCTAGAAAATATCTCATTTAGTACGTAGTTATATTATTTCTAGTAGTGACTAAATATATATATAGTTTTGACGATTTTAAAACATGTATAACTTGGTCGTTTTAAGTTCATTTTTCTCGTTCTTTATATCCACGGATTCGTCTTAACCTATACTAATATATTTTTGATAGTTCGGCTCCTCTAGGTTACGTCTAACGCCTCTATTTGTCCAATGAAAATCGTCCAACAGCATGCAGTTTTTCAGAAAATAGTTTTCGTCGTTAAATTCGGAAAATCATATCTCCTTCGTTATTAACTCGTTTTAATCCGTTCTTTCGCCAAAAGTTTCGTTTTTGAAAGTATTTTCTAAATCTTTGATCAAAAATTACCCATCATCCACTGATTTTCCCACGTTTCAAAAATAGGGACAGTAGGTCAATATGTAGTTTCAAAAACCATTTCTAGTGTTCCAATCTAGTTCCAACTTCAACCAAACCACTTTCAATCACCACAAATCTAGTCTAATCTTACCATACACCTTCTTAGGGTGTCATGGGTTCCTAAACATCATAAATCAAGTGGATCTAACAAGGATCTAACTACAATCCATTTCTAGTGCTTCAAAGTTATATATATATATATATATAGATATATATATATATATATATATATATATATATATATATATAAATGAGTGGTATAACTAACATATGCATGTAGATCTTGAATGGAAATCATATGACCATAAAAATAACATGAAGAAATTATGAACAAGAGTTTGACAACTTACCTAGAAAGATTATAGAGCTTGGATGAGTAAAACCTAAGAAACCTTGAGTTTTTATCACAAAACCCAAACAAGAACAACTAAAAGAACTAGATTAGAGCTTGATCTTGGAAAAATGATGGATCCTTGATGTTGTTGTGTTCTTGGCCGTGTACCATATAGAGAGAAAAGAGATAGTTTGATCTTGTATACTTGAAATGAAATGGATAGTTTATGTTATGTAAATTAATTCAAGAACTATAAGTCTTGTAGCATTAAATGAAGTCACCAAAGTCAAGTATAATTTTCAATGTGTAAGTGCAAGAGTATGGAGGGGGCGTGGGTCTTGGAAAGAAAATGGGGAAAGCAAGATTTAGTTGGTAGATATTATAAGAGTGTGTAAGTGTTAGTTTGTTTATGGTATACATTAGGTGTTATCGGGTACCGAGTTAACTAAAAATAATTTGTAACGAGATAAAATAAAATATAATGAAGTTGTAAAAATTGTAAAATAATATTCCTGATGAGAATCGGAAGTTAAAATGATGATCGGGTTAAAATATCGCAAACCGACGGAGTTATAAGCTTTGACCGGAAAACGTAAAAGTTGATTTGAAAACACCGGGTAAATTAATAATATAATTTTTATATTATTATTATGAGTATAAAAATATGTTAGGACCATAGTTGGGATTATCGGATCAATTATTCAAAATAATAGCTCATAAGATAACGTTTATTAGGTAGATAACCGTACGTATACAGAAATGACACATCTCACGCATAAATGACAAATTTTCTCCGGGGGTGAATAGTGTTTTATGAATAGTAAAATTTTTGAACGCTTCTCAGAATCACAAACTGTCTCCGAAAAAGATGAATAGTAAAATGATGAATAGTGATCGATGAATAGTAACCGATGAATAGTAAATGTGAAAGTTCGGGAAAATACCAGAATTTACGAGTTGTGACAGTCTATACCCCTTAAGGGAACTTCGTCCCGAAGTTCAGTTAACGTTGGTCTCCGAAGTGTTATAAAGGTGAAGATTCATGAGATGAAATGACCAGTTGACGTGCTTCCAGGCGGCGGTTTACGAGGTGATGAAAAGTATAAGCGTTCTGACAACGAGGGTATACACACACATAAATGAAGCATTTGGAAATTGAGTAGAGGATTCAATCCAGACATAATTTTATTATAACCATTCTCAGTGTTGCAAAATTCATTTCTGAGTCGGATATAGGTAGTCAGCCTATGTTCCACTATCCCGGGTTGAATATAGGTGACTAGTCTATATTCCACCGAGGTTCCATGAATTTTGAAATACTCAGCTCAGTTATACTAATACTATGTCCTTCACAAATACCAAGACGTTCAGAAAGACTAAGGCAGGTGACCAAACTCGAGGTCAAATGATGAAACTATGCAAGGAGAAACATAACAGGGTGACATATATGATACGTGAACATGCTTAAATGAAAGACAATTATAGTAATCAACTAGAATAAGTGAATATAATATACCAGATAATGAGACACAAATCTCATCACCTAAGTCAGCAACAAACCACAATGAGGCTTCAGCTTGGCAGGCAGGCACGTGACGGTCATAGGGTTAAGTTTTCGTAAAAGTAGCTATAGTCTAGGTTTTAAAAACACTTAGTTCGCTATAGCCAAAGCTCTGATACCAATCTGTCACACCCCCAAAATCGGGTCCAGCGAAAGCATACATGTAGCTGGGGTGTAACTCAATTGGTATTACAACACAAGTTCAAAAATGGTTTTCACTTCAATCATTTAGAATAAAATAGTTAAGTCAAAAATATTGTATTTACATTGTTAAAAGTAGTGCGGTAGTAGGCCCTTAAAATAGTTTAAAACGGTCCCCATATAAATAATCAGAGTCTTCTATGACCATGCCTTACCCTGCCAAAAACCTCCTGTAGCGTGCCATTGGTTAAAACCTGAAAATACATGCTAAAGTGTCAACACGAGGTTGGTGAGTTCATAGGGTTTGTTTAACAAATAAAGTTTATAGAAAAAATGATCACACAGCAAAGGCATCGTAAATCCACTCAGTTGCAAGTCCCGCCATAAGAGACTTGCAACCTGTGTGTTTACAACCCACTGCTAAAATAGTTTATGTCTGGTAGTCAAGCACATGAGGTCAATAATAAGTCACAATATAAGCACCACATATATAATAATGTATGCCATGCAAAGCCCCTAATTAAATAATATGCGTCCCGTAACATAGTGGACGAGAGGTTGGCCGACCACTAATAGCGCTATCCATACTACTAATAGGTGTCGAACAATGCGAATGTACGAACAGTACATCATACAACTATTATATACGATTAAGAACGCTCCAAACATGGGAGACTTAGCACGCGCCACCAATAAGGTGAGACTTTAGGGTTAAGAACGCTCCACCAATAAGGTGAGACTTTAGGTCATAGCACGTACAGTACATTAAGTTCAAAAGTTCAAAACAAGTTATAAGGTCAAATGAGTTCAAAGAGTCAAGTAGTAATTTATGTAAAAACGAGCATGTATTCTCCCCCCAAAAGTTAACAAAACAATTTAAAAGAGTAGGGGCTATGACTCACCTGGTGCGATAGCTACGATGATAAAGTGGATACACAGAAATGAGGTACGATCTCTAACCGCAACCTAATATGAATGATGGTGATCTACTTAGATCATGAAAGGATGTAATGAATGCACATGCACATGATACCTATACCACTCGTAACTTGAAAATACTTGTTATTGTCAAAGTAAAGTATTTTCCATACTTAAGAAAATAAGTCCAACTAGAATAATAAAAACTTGTCGTAATATATCGTATATAAAAACGTTAGTGTTATATTCCTCGTTTTGAAAACCTTAAGATATCGTCTAGTAGTCGCATAAATAAACCTTGGGTCGTACGTATTTCGTTAGTTAAAAATAAACTCCTTGAATAAGAAATCTAGAAAATATCTCATTTAGTACGTAGTTATATTATTTCTAGTAGTGACTAAATATATATATAGTTTTGACGATTTTAAAACATGTATAACTTGGTCGTTTTAAGTTCATTTTTCTCGTTCTTTATATCCACGGATTCGTCTTAACCTATACTAATATATTTTTGATAGTTCGGCTCCTCTAGGTTACGTCTAACGCCTCTATTTGTCCAATGAAAATCGTCCAACAGCATGCAGTTTTTCAGAAAATAGTTTTCGTCGTTAAATTCGGAAAATCATATCTCCTTCGTTATTAACTCGTTTTAATCCGTTCTTTCGCCAAAAGTTTCGTTTTTGAAAGTATTTTCTAAATCTTTGATCAAAAATTACCCATCATCCACTGATTTTCCCACGTTTCAAAAATAGGGACAGTAGGTCAATATGTAGTTTCAAAAACCATTTCTAGTGTTCCAATCTAGTTCCAACTTCAACCAAACCACTTTCAATCACCACAAATCTAGTCTAATCTTACCATACACCTTCTTAGGGTGTCATGGGTTCCTAAACATCATAAATCAAGTGGATCTAACAAGGATCTAACTACAATCCATTTCTAGTGCTTCAAAGTTATATATATATATATATATATATATATATATATATATATATATATATATATATATATAATGAGTGGTATAACTAACATATGCATGTAGATCTTGAATGGAAATCATATGACCCTAAAAATAACATGAAGAAATTATGAACAAGAGTTTGACAACTTACCTAGAAAGATTATAGAGCTTGGATGAGTAAAACCTAAGAAACCTTGAGTTTTTATCACAAAACCCAAACAAGAACAACTAAAGGAACTAGATTAGAGCTTGATCTTGGAAAAATGATGGACCCTTGATGTTGTTGTTTTCTTGGCCGTGTACCATATAGAGAGAAAAGAGATAGTTTGATCTTGTATACTTGAAATGAAATGGATAGTTTATGTTATGTAAATTAATTCAAGAACTATAAGTCTTGTAGCATTAAATGAAGTCACCAAAGTCAAGTATAATTTTCAATGTGTAAGTGCAAGAGTATGGAGGGGGCGTGGGTCTTGGAAAGAAAATGGGGAAAGCAAGATTTAGTTGGTAGATATTATAAGAGTGTATAAGTGTTAGTTAGTTTATGGTATACATTAGGTGTTATCGGGTACCGAGTTAACTAAAAATAATTTGTAACGAGATAAAATAAAATATAATGAAGTTGTAAAAATTGTAAAATAATATTCCTGATGAGAATCGGAAGTTAAAATGATGATCGGGTTAAAATATCGCAAACCGACGGAGTTATAAGCTTTGACCGGAAAACGTAAAAGTTGATTTGAAAACACCGGGTAAATTAATAATATAATTTTTATATTATTATTATGAGTATAAAAATATGTTAGGACCATAGTTGGGATTATCGGATCAATTATTCAAAATAATAGCTCATAAGATAACGTTTATTAGGTAGATAACCGTACGTATACAGAAATGACACATCTCACGCATAAATGACAAATTTTCTCCGGGGGTGAATAGTGTTTTATGAATAGTAAAATTTTTGAACACTTCTCAGAATCACAAACTGACTCCGAAAAAGATGAATAGTAAAATGATGAATAGTGATCGATGAATAGTAACCGATGAATAGTAAATGTGAAAGTTCGGGAAAAGACCAGAATTTACGAGTTGTGACACATACGGAAGCAAATAACAAACAAACAAATAAAATCACACAAAACATGGGTTGCCTCCCAAGAAGCGCTTTTCTTTATTTACGAGTCTTGTAGCTAGACTCAAGGTCATGGGTTACTACGTTTTCCTTTCCCACTTTTGTGCTAACTCAAAACACCTAACCCAATTCTCATCACGCTTATATTTTGGGCCTAAACTCATGCAACCCGAATAGTAAGTTCTCCTCCTCTCATAATAGGCTGCATTAGTAATTCCATCTTCCTTAACCTCATAGGGTCGAATCTCATCAATTTGTAGATTCTTGATGTCCTTTAATTCTTCCTTCATGTGAGGCATCATAAAAGTGACCTTCTCTATCCCATCAGTAAACTGAGCTATCCCCTTCTCATGGTCATAATACATCTTAGTCTTCTCAACAAAAGGTTGTCCTAAGACTACATCTCCAAGGTGTGGATCAATAATGCCCCTAACATCTTCTAGGATTACAAAGTCGCATTGATAAGTAAAATTTCCTATAAAGATGTGTACCCCTTTAACTCTCCTGACAAAGTTACATAGCCTATTAGAATTGTAAGGGTCTTTTCTAGGGCTTAACCTTTCGTTCATTATCCAATTGTAATAGAGCCTAGACATGATATTCATGGGTGCTTTTAAGTCAATGTATGTATGCTCTCTAGACATGTACCCAATCATGCAGGGAATTTTTATGTTCCTGAAGTTATTCCTCCTAATCCATGGTGTCTTTTTATATTTTGAGGGGCAAGGATGTTGTAAGAGGAACCTGTGGTAACTCAATTCATCCGGGGTTGGAGCGAAGTTTGTAAACTCAATTTCCATTTGGAGAGGCTTAATGAATTTCTTAAATGTGTTAGCTTCTCTCTTTCTTCTTTTATGCGCAATAAGCCTCTTGCTAATTTCTAAACGGCGACCCTCTGATTCCATAAAGATCACACTAGTAGAAACAAAAACACGAAGAAATAAGATAGACTAAAGAGAACCTAAAAATAAAAATAAAATCTTACTAGAAAGGAATCTAGCAAGTAAACCTAATAAAAAGAAATTCTAACCTAGACAATAACTATTCCCCGGCAGCGGCGCCAAAAACTTGATGCGTGGGAATTGCACCAGGCTTTACCTCTCAAAGGACCTTGAGAAGCTTACAACCCCCACCAGGCAGTATACCTGATCGTTGTAGTATAGTATAGTGACAAGTACCGGGGGATTGATCGTTCAGCTTAGGAATAGTGTCGCTATGATTAGAAAACCTAAATACTAGTTCTAAAGGTGAGGGATGATTATTTTTTTGTATTTTATATATTTTTTTTAGAAAGCAATTAAAAATCTCGGGTTTGAAGGATTTGGGAGGAATTAGTTGCTAATCAACTAACCCAATACTAAAGATGCAATCAAAATAAAATACTAGAAATGAAAATAAACTAAATTATACTAAAGTTGTGAGCAATAAGTGGAGAAAATGTGTTTACTTAGATTTCACTACTCCCTAGACATCTTTTACACGTTAATTACTTGTTATAATTGCATGGATGACGGATCGTATTCCTTAATACCATTCATGGGGTGGCACACTTAACTTCCCAATTCTGTGAGCTCTTATCTCCTCCTATACCATGCCCAGCACAACCATAGGGATTATAAACAGTGGCTCATGCATTAAATACAACCAATAAAGACCTAGTGCGCGTCGGTTCATGTTTCTTAAGACGTTCAAGCATGTTACCAATTGGAGATCTGCCAGTTTTCTTAAGCCTAACATATAAATCATTCATCCAATACAAGTATAAACAAGTAATCAACACATAATTAACATCTAGGTTTCATTAGATCCAAGCAAACACAAGATAGATCTAGCCTAGCATGATGGAATTAAGACAAGAACAAGATATAGACAACCAACACATAGACATATTGATTGAATTAAAAGAACACTTATCTCAATTACACATGAAAGGTATCAAGGGCTTGGAACCCTTGAAAAACCTGTAAAATTCGCACCAAGTTCGTACTTAGGGTTTCTCCAAAACTTCTCTCCTTTTAATGTGAAAATTAGAAAACTATATATAGGAAAAGGGGTCTGACGACGTCAAGACTAAACTTGTGACGCCGTCACCTCGCCGCCAAAACTCTTCTCGGACTGCCTTGATCTACATTTGACGTCGTCATGTGATAATCATTTCCAGGCCGTCATGACTTTTACTCTTGACGCCCTACTTCGTGACGCCGTCAATTCTGTACTGGACCGTCATGGAATTTTGCTCTTGACGCCGTCAGGATGTTACTCTTGACGCCGTCACCTACTGTTCCCAGCATGGAAAATTAAGACTTTGGCGTTTTCTTCACTTTTATGCTCCAAAAACGTCCGAATTGCTTCCTTTTCCAGATTTCACTCCCAAAGTACCTAAAATCACAAAAGGAACGATTTAGGGCAATATTTGATCAAATAAATTCAATTCCGGGCTTAAATGAGCCCCTAAAAGTGGATCATTTTTCGCCTCATCAACAGTCAAGAACAAATGCACAAAAAAGTTCCCAAAACAATTCAACGATAAAACGGTCATTGACGAAAGTGGGTATGCACTTTATAGAAGAAGAAACAATGGTTCAACTATAAACAAAAGTGGAATTGATTTGCACAATGGATATGTTGTTCCATATAACCCTGGATTACTTCGGCGTTTTCAATCACATATTAACGTCGAATGGTGCAACCAAATTGGTTCTATAAAATACTTATTCAAATACATTAACAAGGGACCAGATAGGGCAAATGTTGGTTTAGAAGATGAAGACGTGAATGAGGTAAAAGAATACTACGATTGCCGATATCTATCTGCATGTGAGGCATCGTGGAGAATATTTGGATTCGACATCCATTACAGGTTCCCACCTGTTGAGAGATTGCCATTCCACTTAGAAGGTGAACAATCCGTTTTATTTGATGCAAGCCAAAGTATCGATGTCACTTTGGATAAGGCATCTGTAAGTGATTCAAAATTTATTTCATGGATGAAACTTAACCAAACAGATACAAAAGCGCAAAAACTTCTTTATCATGAAATACCACAACATTACGTGTGGAGATAAGAAGACAGAAAATGGGTTGAAAGACAAAAAGGTACATGTCTTGGTCGTGTCCACCATGTGTCCATTGCTTTTGGAGAACTGTTCTATTTAAGAGTGTTGATACACAAAGTCAGGGGTCCTAAAGATTGGGTTGATTTTAAGAAATTTGAAAACGTCACTTACGCAACGTATAAAGAAGCATGCCAGGCAAGAGGTCTATTAGAAGATGACAAGGAATATATAGACGGTTTATTGGAAGCCAGCTTGTGGGGTATGGGACATTATTTACGATCTTTTTTCGTAATGCTTATTGTGACCGACAACATGTCAAGACCGGAGGTTGTTTATGAGAAAACATGGCAAGTAATGGCAGATGATGTATTGCGAATTGAACGACGAAAACGAAATGACCCAGGTATGCTTCTAAAAATACAAATTCACAAAAAACTATGATATGTTCATAAAACTAATTTCCTTATATTTTATTTATCAAAAACATAATGTTGCTATAATAATCTTTCAGATTTGGAACTAACGGACGATGAAAGGAAGAATATATGTCTCACATATATTGAACACATGCTGCTTTGTAACAATAAAAGTTTGAGACAAATACCAAATATGCCATATCCTAATGAGATGTTGACAATGGGTAATTTCAATAGATTAGTTTATGATGAGCGAAAATACAATCGAGATGAATTACGACACCAACATGAACAATTGTATAGTACGTTAACAAGTGAGCAAAGAGATATATACGGTTCTATAATGGAAGCAGTTGTTGAAGACAGCGGTGGAATGTTCTTTGTTTATGGATACGGAGGCACATGTAAGATGTATCTATACAAAACTCTATCTGCTAGATTAAGATCTGAAGGTCAAATAGTGTTAAATGTTGCATCGAGTGGTATTGCAGCACTTTTGCTGGAAGGGGGAAGAACAGCACACTCTAGGTTTGCAATACCAATAAATGTTGTTGATGATTCCATGTGTCATATACCCGGAGATAGTGACCTCGCTGAATTGATACGTATGTGCAGCCTTATTATTTGGGATGAGGCTCCGATGACACATAGACATTGCTATGAAGCATTCGATAGAACATTACGAGATA
This sequence comes from Artemisia argyi, assembly GCA_030686995.1. Taxonomy (NCBI): domain Eukaryota; kingdom Viridiplantae; phylum Streptophyta; class Magnoliopsida; order Asterales; family Asteraceae; genus Artemisia; species Artemisia argyi. The sequence continues at coordinate 126,021,156 of CM060693.1, read as the reverse complement.
TATGTAGACCAACACCCTACGAACCTTCAGACCAGGTTTTTGGGGAAATGGTCGTTTTGTTTGGAGGAGATTTTAGACAAATACTACCAGCCATTACAAACGGAACAAGGCATGATGTAGTACACTCATCTATTAACTCCTCATACTTATGGCAACATTGCAAAGTCATGAAGTTGACTGTTAACATGAGGTTGGAAGCTGGCACAAATGATTGTGAAAAGAAAGAAATACAAGATTTTGCAGAATGGATTTTAGACATTGGCAACGGTACAATCGGAGGGAAAAATGATGGAGAATCAACAGTAGATTTTGAAGATGACATGTTAATTCCAGATTCAGATGATCATATACGATCAATCATTGAACAAACATATCCAGAATTGGAAAAAAACCTTTACACCTCCTCATATTTCCAAGAAAGAGCAATTCTGGCACCCACACATGAGCTTGTGGATATGGTCAACAATAAAATGCTTGATCTACTAAAAGGGGAAGAAAAAACTTATGAAAGTTCAGATTCTGTTGGAGTGATTGATATGGATTCAAATTTCAACAAGGCACTTTACACTCCAGATTTCTTAAATAGTATTAAAATACCAGGCCTTCCAAACCATAACTTAAGATTAAGAATCGGTGCTCCAGTTATGTGCATGAGAAACATTGACCAAAGAGCAGGGTTATGCAATGGAACAAGGTTACAAGTTCAAAGGATGGGAGTAAATGTAATAGAAGCTAAGATTATAGCAGGTGGAAATCTCGGAAATCTTTGTGCAATACCAAGAACGGTGTTAAGCCCATCTGATAACAAGATGCCATTCAAATTTAATCGCAGAAAATTTCCTTTGGCACTATGTTTTGCTATGACCATCAACAAGAGCCAGGGACAGACATTAAGAAATGTGGGTTTGTTTTTACAAAGACCCGTGTTTTCACATGGCCAACTATATGTAGCGGTATCAAGAGTCAAGAGCAAGAAAGGATTGAAGATTTTATGCTGTGACGAAGATGGGAATTACGCAAAATCAACAAAAAACGTAGTGTATAAAGAAGCTTTATTCAGAATGTAATAAACAATAGTAAGTAATTTTTCCTATTTTGAAAATTTACCATCCTTTCTGAATCACCCCATTTTTAAATAATTTATTGCTACTATTAATTATATCCCAATGTGTCAAAGCTCGAAACCCATATGACTTTCAACACCTTGTGAATAAAATTTGACAAATTTAGTATTACATAGAAAATATGGACATTTAAAAGTTACCTTTGAAGCAATTCATTCGTATTTTCCCTGCATATGTTGTCGTGACTCGAGTCTAAGCCTTCACTATTGCAACACAAAAATCATGTATGTTATATTACCTGAAAACATACGCTCAAACGATGGCCGTTAGTAGCATCTGTATATATCAACACTGCATCAGATAAGATCCATCAGGTACAACCAATTTCAGTATAACTTCAACACTGCATCAGAGAAGATCCATCAGGTACAACCAATTTCAATATAACTTTATATCTATCAAATGTTGTCATTCAGATAACATTTACTTACCTTTGATCTTTAAAATCATTCAACACATACAAAACATGTCATACTGATCCATGTTGTTCCCAAAAGTGTCATGACAAACAAAGGTCGGTCACATATGCCAATGGGTCATTATTCACAAACATAAGTTAATAACATTGCTGATGTTCAGCTTACTCAACCCATACATACCCTTTTGACCCAAATTGTCTACAACTCCAATCTAAAACAGAGAGAATAATGAAGTTATTGGTCACTTTAATAAGATAAAAGAAATACATAATTACTCTTCCAAAAACAGATATGCAAAAAGACCACTTTAATAAGATAAAAGAAACAACCAATATTGAAACCATAATTTAGTACACTTCACAAAACAATTAACCATATTCATTTGTTCAGCAAAACCACATTCAATTTACAGTCAAAATGGGAAAGATTTAAGTGAAAACAACAAAGGATTCAGATAACTTTGACCAATAACTTCATTAGTCAACTATACTTATCTGACCCATTTTTTTACAAACCATTAAAACAGAGAATATCATTAACATGAATATCAACAAATTACAAATTTAATCTTCAAATACCAAATATCCAAGATTGCCACTTTAATCAGATGAAAGACACAACGAATATTAGAAACATAAATCAGTACACTAGAAAAAAAAATTACCATCTGCAAGTAATTTTAAAGAAACAACCATAATTCACATTAACCAACTTAATAATTCAATTACACATCAGTTCACAGTCATATTCTAATAATACTAATACAAACCATCCATAATACTAATTAGACATAACATAACCTAAGTTAAACACATTTCTAAACAGTTTTTGGGTTACTACAGAACCATCAAAATAAGAAGACACAAACCACAGAACATAATGTGCATTCAACACACATGAAAAACCGGATAACGTGCTTCTTCATCACCTTCCAAATCATTAACACAGTACATTAATCTAAACCTTAACATCTTTGTATATCCAAAACCACATTGTTGACCGAACCAAGCCCATTCACCATACATGTTCACATGATTAGTCCTCGAAGGATTCTCATGGTGATGATCCATCCTGACAGTGAATTCAACCTCAACATCATTGTGTTTTAGCAAAGCCTTCCTGTAGATGTGCATTGGATGATCTCGCTGGATTTTAGCCGGTATAGCCTACAATAATACAAACAAAAAAAAAAATAACTCACAGAAGGTCATAATATCAATAACAAATTATTAAAACACAATGGATTTAGAATAAAACTTACAAGACGATTAAATGCAAGAATTTCAGAAAACCTCTTATAAAACACATTGGTTCTTTCAAGAAAATGTTCACAATGATAAGGCCACATGCATATATGGTACATTCGATCATCCTCTGCAAAACAACATAACAACCAATACACAAAACTCTTACTACAATTACACAAACATATCAACCGTCCATTAAATTCATTGAAACAACTAAACATAAATGAAACTAAATTTAAACTATAAAGTTACTCTGATCAACATATGCTACAAGTGGTTGTATTGCATTCAGGCGAGAAGCACCAAGAAATTGAACATCTGTGTTACTGCTTCCATCAACGTTGAAACACATTACATTAATCACATTGTTACTTATTTTTGTGAACACTACAACATCACCAAACTCCAAATCCTTTTCCTCACACAAAGCAGCCCAGTTATCTGGGTTCAACACCTATTCGTTAAGAACACCACCACCATTTGGATTCAGACGACTAACATGGATATTAAATTCCTCACCTTCACATCTAAACATTATCACACCAACATTCATCATACCAGCTAAAAAATTAGCAGGAATAGTCTGAAAAAAAACCGTTTAAACACATTTGTCAAAACTCAAACACAACAAACAATACTCTGCTCAAATAAGAAAAAAACGTTTCGTTCATCACTAAAACATGCGACAACCACAACCACAATTACATACAATATATTCACTTTATAAAAAATTTTATTCAAAACATAAAATTTGTACCTGATGTATTCCTAATTCTTCATAAGGCGTTACACGTGACTGGAACCGATAAAACCGTTGATTTCCATCTCCATAACCTCCAATTTCTTTCCCATCATTGTCAAATCTTGTCACGTAAAATGAGTCATCACCTTCCTCTATAAAGTGCAGCACATTCACATTCTCATTCAGATTCTCCACAACAAACTCATCCCATCTCTTGCCTCTTATCTCATAAACCCCAAATCTTAATCTGAATACATCAACTTTTTTCCGGTTTCTAGCTACACCTGACAAGTACAAACAGCTGTTTCCAGTGTATGCTTCCTCTTCAAATACTTCAGGAAGTTGAAGCTCTTTTGGATATTCATTATGGTACATGAGTTGCACAACAAATTCAATCGGCATCTTTATACAAAAAACAATAAAATCAAATATTAAAAAACTTTTTAATCAAAATATATATTATAATGTACCTTTATTAAATACCAACATTCACATTCATCTTTTGACTAATATATTGTATAAAACAGGACACAAATATTTTATACATTTAATAACATCATTAAATCTTAACCAATTACCTTACAACAAATTATATATAACAACATCATTCTTCCTCTCAATTACTACCATATACCAAATTTTAATAAAAAAATAACCTGTTTTATATTATCAAGATTCATTTTCACTCTTAATATTGATACATACCAAACCATAAAAAACAATTAATAAACTACTTGACTCTTAATCAAATAACAGGGGAGAATGTCGTTTGCTCCTTGCCACCAAAGACACAAAATTAGCTGCTAAATTTGTTATTTAGTTTAGTAATAACTCAATCATACACTACCCAAAAAACAACTCATAAACTACTTGACTCTTAATCAAAAAACAGGGGAGATTGTGGTTTGCTCCTTGCCGCCAAAGTGTTTAACTTACTTACTACGTGTCCTAATTGGTACCAACCCAAATGAGCCGAGTGTATATGGAATTATTCAACCTCAACCAGAATAGAATAACTATTTTTTCATAATTAACGAATCAAATATATTTCATAAACTAACAATGGTCCAAATGAAACACATTAAACCCGCTTCAAATAGGTTACTATATTCCGTTAAAAATAACCTATCAAATCTAACCAAACCCAACACAACCACTTTCAAATATATTATTTGTTATATCTTTTAAAAAGACTAAAATCACACACTACCCGTAATCATAAAACCAAAATCACATCTTAGGCTTCATATAACAAGCTACATGCATCGAATCATCATACACTACCCGTACTCTTAAAACCAAAATCACATCTTACAGTTCATATAATAACACACATGCATCACATATTTACAAACAATATTACTCAATAATAATCAACAAAAACTACAATTAAATTAATAGTCAAGAAAAACATGCATCGGCAGATAACAATCAAATTATTAAAAGGTAAACAAAACTAATAATCAAATACACTAGATAACATTTAGTTAATAATCAATGTTATAATGTAAATGGATTGTACAAAATCAAGATAACTAATAATCAAATGTAAAAAAACAAATGATACTTACTGTTCCGATTAGGCGACACACAAGTTGAAGTGGCTAAAAAAAGATATGTTTGTAATTACCAATGATATGAATAAATGAGATTCATATATATATAGCTCTATTATAAACACAGATTTAATACATTTAGAGAGTAGCTATTGTAGGTGTGAGGCTACTTTAAACCATGTAATGATTATACTGCATGGAAAAATGTTTCTAATTAATATTCAATAATAAAAAAAATAAAAATTATACCAATGCTTATAGATTGTTATTTATTTAATTTACACACTTAAGTAAACAACTTTCATTCTAATATTCATATATAACATCATAATTTCAGGTACCTAATAATCTTATGGAGTTTACGTTGCATCATCTCAAAGATACCGCAACAAATATCATAACGGATAGTATGATTGTTGAAGGTCGTTTTGGTCGTGTTTAAAAACCGTTGAAAGATTAAACTATGCATTCTCCCCCAAACCAAAATTCTAAACAACTTTTTAATTTAAATTATTGAAATCGCAAAGTAACAAATATCATATAGAATCGCTTACAAGTAACCTTTTAAGTTAATGGTTTATTACTTTGATGTTTCGATATATATCAGGAAAACATAATATGAAATCGAAGAAAAAATTTAATAAAGTGCTAATTTCAATAAACTATTAGATGTATTCATATATATTAATTTATTTTTACATTAAATGAAATTACACTAGCTTTTTATTAGTTCCTCCATTACCTCGCATTCATAATAAACAATAGTAAGTCATATTCCATTTTAACAAATTATAAAAAAAACATGTTATTTCAAAGTATAAACAAAATATATATATTTTTTAAATAAAAAAAAAGTCAATGAAAGGGCGGTTTGGTAAGAATATAAGTTATAAAAACATAACTTAACCTCATTACAAATTTATCAACACAAAAACCCTTCTCAAAGCAATCATCTTGCAGTAACCCAAGAATCAACAAACAATCAAACGAAATCATTAAGGTAAACTAATAATTTAATGTGTTTTCATTATATAGTTATGTGAATTATGGAAGAAATCGCAGAATAACATTGCATTGTCTTTACCGATTATCAGCTTTAGCAACTTCTAATTAGGCAAAACTTATATTTAGCTTGGCAATACAATTATAAACATGTTTAACTCTTATATGGTACAAATCGAATACCCACACAATACCATTCCCCTGTATTTACAGAAGGATAGTTTATCTTCCTTAAAATTAGGCAAAAGTTACTTTTATGTTAAGTATACAATTATAAACATTCTTAAGTAGCCTATGTTAGAGACACCAATTGTTTGATGTTATGTCCAAAATTATTACCATTATAAGCATACTTATGTATTATATAAACGGGACGCAAACAAAATGCGGCCGAACAAAAAATATGATTCATAAAACACTGTACAAACTGAACATAAAAGGTGTATCATCAGGATGTTACTTATTAAATAAACTACCATGCAACATAAAACTTGGTAGATGTTACTTATTTAGTAGGTTATTTAGTTGTAAGCACCAATTACATGTGTTTTTGGTTAATGATATTGTTGATGTTACTTATTTAGTATCAGGATGGCACAACAATTTCTATTCCAATATGTCCGTCAAACAGAACAAACTCATTAGGTACTAATAGAATTTCCCTACAAGTACTACAAACAAAATTTACTAAACTAATAGCATAATTATAATTAATACATAAACCTTACATATACATTACAATTTCAATAACAGATCTTACCTGATGTTTTTACCGAGTATTTCAAAGAACAGAGCGACATGCTTTATCTCAATGGCACCGATAGATACCGTTACAAAACAAAATTAAAAAACATAAACGGAAAATGGGTCTTAAGTGACTGTCAGTGGAAAGCCTTTGTTGAATCAAATATACCACCAAGTGCCACAATAATCCACTTTATAAAGATAGGAACAGACGACTACTATGTCACATTATACGACAATACTGGGTCAGAATGTGCTGGATATGATAGAAAGACGATAGGTCCAAGAATGATAAGGTGTTTGGCAACTTATACTCCAGGAATAACGGTATGTAAAAACTATAATACAAATACATTATTGTTGATTAAATAGACATTATATTAGTTTCACTCTTTTCACTCTACATCTTTATGCATACAGTTGTTACCGGGAGATTTCTTACAAGATATATGGCAGAATACATTCACAGTCATTTACGCAGGAATGATGTTTCCCGTTCATCATAAAAGGGTTAAACCCTGGGAAGGTAAGATAGTAAGAATGAATGGACTGACCGGTTATGGATGGGAAGATTTTGTTGTAACAGCAGGAATACAATGGGGCCAACAACTTGTGTTTACAAATCTGCCAAATTATACATTGTCGGTTGTAGTTATAAGTGGCTACGATGGTCTTGGTCTCAGCAAAGAAGATATACGAACAACATTCCTCAGAAAGCCACCCAGACCAATACTTAATCGTGATATCAATGGAAATTACAACAAAAATTTATAAACTATAATTTTTGTCATAATATCGTTAACTATACTTAATTCATATTGCAGATCCAAGAATGCATCATATATGCAAATGGTACCACCACTCGACTCATGTCAATGAAGATAGCGTAGTCTATACAAAGTTCAAAGTAGACGATGTGAATCACTATCCATTGGTAAGTCATCTAAACTAATTGGCCCAAAATCACCAACAAAATATTATAATTACCATGTCATACTTAATAAATTATGCATTACACAAACATATAATCGAATCACATATATGGGATAAGTTACACATGGATACTTACAAAAAAGGAAAGTTTGTTCACATGGATTTGACCTATTCAATAAAGTTGAAGGTAATTGCTGACATAAGTAACCCTTTAAAGATCAAGTCGTTAGTGATGAAAGGCAATTGGAATCAATTTGGACTAGAATGTGGATTTGAAGAAGGAAAAATGATGCGCATCAAACTGTTTCATTACGAACTCCATAATGAAGATGCACACAACAAGACAATACCAATATTTCATGTTTGTTAGAATTACAATCTTTTTGATGGTTGTCAATCAACTGAAATATGCAGGATTCTGAATTAACAGTTTTAAATTAATTAATCACCTATATGTTAGGTATGTCTTTGCAATTTCTCATCTTAGAAAACCAATGCATCAGCAAATCACAACTGTTATTGCACTGAACATATGAATCTTTCGTATGCCAAATGCATTAAACTTCTTTATACTATGCTCATTGTACTATGCATTATACTTATTTTCAATCGATATACTTGCTGTGTGTAGTATATCAGCATTGTGGTTTAAAAATCACTTTCACAAGCAAAGGCCTATGGAGTTAAAGGAAATTCAGGTAACTCTTTGAATAACTTTAGAGGACTCAAGGCAGATCCATCTGTACACAAGCAGGAACAAGTTCTGATTGATCGTGTAGAAATAACAAACACGCCCAGTCAACAACACAAGTTTATTTAGTTATTATTTTGAATATTTTGCTTACTAAGAGTTAATGGAGACTTTGAAATCAACAATTATGGAGCCTTTTCTTGAAGGGTTTAGAATAACAATACTTGAAGAAGGGTTGGATGAAGCTACACAATAACATTCATCAAGTATAGTTAACATTCATCACGTATACTTAACATTCATCAAGTATCGCTAATATTCATTAATTAACATTCATCAAGTTAACATTCGTATGTGCCCTCTCAACAATATCATTGAAATGTATGTCATTGCTATAGGTAATAAGGTTTGATAATGAATGGGAGGTTGGTTCCAGCACCTCGATCATGAGTCATGGTTAACATTCATCCATTCATCAATTAATATTTAAATGTTTGCTCTCAACAATATGAATGAAATGAAAGTAATTGCTACGAGTAGTATTCTTTCATAATGAGAGGAAAGTTGCTATGGGTACATGGATCATGGTTCATGGTTAACATTCATCAGGCCTATGTAACATTCATCAAGTAAACATTTGTATATGCGGCATCATAATTAACCATAATTTCACGATAACTAAAACCATACGAATTATCATTATAAGTCATGCCCGCCCCTTGGGCGGGCTTTGATGTCTAGTATATATATATATATATATATATATATATATATATATATATATATATATATATATATATATATATATATTCTGATTTTCTGAAATTTTTTGGATTTTCAATATTAGATGAACAAAGATACAAGGAGAATTTGAAATAAAATAACAATGATTTAACTAATATAGATAAAACAGTAAATAAGAATTAAACAGAACTAATTAAGAGACTAGAACAATAAAATGAAAAAAACTGAATTATATTAATTGAGAATTCTGAGTACAGAATTTTGAAAGGAAATTACAAGTGATTAAAACAAAAACAATAACAGACTATTACATAAAAAACTTATACCTAAAACTAAACACACAAGCTTGTGAATGAGTGGGGTATTTATAGCCGAGAGGATGGATGCTAGGGTTTCTATGGATGCTTCTGGATGTGCTTTCTTCCTTTGATCATGTCCATTGATTCCTGCTTCAACCAAACGCGTGATTTTGGTCCCTAGGATCATGTGCCCTCACATGGATTGCCAACGTGGCATTCCGTGTGTTTCTGACCCCTTCTGACACATGCGTAGCCTTCTAGAAACTCCAATGATGAGGTAATTATAACGGGGTTAGGTAATTAGAGTGTACGGTGGAATTAGAGTTCATGAACAGTTAATCTTTCTGGGTAAAAAAATGGTTTGGGGGGCGGGAATGTGATTTGGAGGTGTTTTATTATTTGGGTTTGACCGGGTGTATTGACCGGGTAGGGGAGTTGGATGGATCGGGTAAGGTTTTTGGGTTAGTTATTGTATTGGGCTTGGCATATGTGGACTGGATATGTACTATGGATCCAGTTGTTGTTTGTTTTAGTAGTAGTATTATTTGACAAGGACCAATGTTGTATTTTCTGAAATCTTAGGGACCTTTGCTGCCATTTTCCAAAACTTTCTTCCAAGGGCCTAAATTGACAATCTTTGATACATGAAGGACCAAGTTTTGACTTTTCTTCAAATATTTCATCAAATGACCAATTTTGTCAGAATGTGAAACTTGGAGGACTAATTCTGCCAAACTCTCTAAACATTGACCAGGGACTATTCTTGAAACTTTATGAATCTCTGAGGACTTCTTTTGACATTTTAAGCTTTCTTTTATCATTAAGCTTCCCCGGCTCCGGCTTTTGACCTTTTTCCATTCTCGTGCTCATTTTTTGTCGGTTTTCGCTTTGTTTTGTCCATTTTTCACATATCCGTACCTGCACATACACAAATACAAAAAACACACATTCTCTTGGCATATTTGGTTAGTATTTGGTATTTTTGGTCTGATTTAAGGTCTAAAAATGATGTGTGAATAAGCACACATCAAAACTCCCCTAGACGAAGGTATGGCCGTGCCCTCACGCAATGTCATCACCTCACGCTTAAGAGATAAATAATTTCAAAATCTCTTTTTACTGACGTTGTAAAGTAGCAATGATGTTCAAAAGAGATTTCAAAATCATTTATTCCCAAAAATGCTCCATTTTCCGTTTTTCATGAGACGGTTTGCTTGACTTTCATTATCTTTTGATAATTTTCAGGGTCTACGAGTAGAAACACTTCTCATGGAAAAGAGACCATACAGATAAAAATCGTCATCCTTGGATTTTCACAAGCCCCCAAACTAAGCGTAAAATCGAAATCAGTGTTTTTCCACAAGTTAGATGCTAACACTATCCACAGAAGTTACTTGTGTAATTACCTCTTGTTCCCAATTCCTAAGTTTTGTATCTCAAGATTTTATTTTTGTGAGAAATGAATTTCTTCATATTTTCTCGTTTTGATATTTATTAGTCCGATAAGAGCACAAAATTTGAACGCTAAGTAATTTCCAAACTTTCCCTCAAAAACCCCTGCATACAAGAATCGGGTCCATATGGAGGTCTCTGATTTAACACGATTTTGAGGGTCCCCTTTTTATTTACGACCGAAACATCCCATGTTTGAGACCCGAGACAGAAGCTTTTTATTAGGAAACCCCCGGAGTCGAAGCTTGGCATTTTGAATAATTATAAACACTTTAATAATATTTGGTCCTTAGTCCTTTATTTCAATTACAACAACGGTTGTGAGCCGTCAAGATGCAAGAGCTTTATTATGACCTTGGATTTATTTCCGCTGCTTTTTATAGCTTTGGATTCCTCTGCCTTATTTTTTGCTTTGGATTATTATTATTAGTATTGCCCAAACCTCATACCCTTAATTAAACCTAGAGATCTATTTTTATTGGTGTGCAATCTTGTGGGAACAAGGAGGCCACAAGTACCTTTCGTGGGCTCTAAAGAGATCGAACTACTCCATGTTTAGCACCAAACTTCTAAATAAACTCTATCATTCCTCGATCTCCGCAAATTTAAAATCCCAAGTAATGAGATCCGCGGATGCTTAGCCGATAATCTTTTGATTATATTGGTTAAGGGAGACGAGCTAGGGCTCAACACGCCCGGTCAAGTCGGAACATTTATTTCTACTCTCGCCGGTAGGAAAGTCAAAGCAAGGTGTCAAATCTTTACTGTTATACCATTTTTTTAATAAAAAGGTGACAAAAATTTTAAATTTTGGTGGAAAAATGGAGTTGCGTAAGTTAACAACTCAGACGAAGGTGCCATGTCAAATCGAATCGAAGATTCACCCCCCCCCCCCCAGACTAAAGTGAAACATTGTCCTCAATGTTTTAAGGGTACGGGTAGTCTTACGTAATATCTAAGGCCATTTATTAAGTATGCCAAGAGATAAACGTTAGTCGATAAGATTTTGGATATAGTGAATTTCTGAAAGAGCAGCGAAGAATGAGACTCGAGTGGAGAGAACAACAAAACACGAGCACGAGAGTCCTCAATCTTCGGGGAAATTCCTGAACATTCACAAACAACCACGAAAACACGGGTTTGGAAAGGGTCGCCCCCCTCACGTCACGTTACTTAAGAAAATAGAAAATAAAGAAAATGAAATGGATAAGCATGGGGTGCCTCCCACGAAGTGCTGGTTACTGTTCACCGAATCACATGAGCTTGACTCGATCCCCGAATTAATTGTCCATGGGGAAAGTTTGGAGATCCGAGACAACCATGGGTGGTATGTCTCCTCCGAAATAATGTTTGAGATGATGACCATTCACCTTAAAGTTGGGACCATTGGATTGAGCTAACTCGACGGTTCCGTAAGGAAAAACTTGGGTAATGGTGAATGGTCCAGACCAACGGGTTTTTAACTTGCCCGAGAATATCTTCAATCGAGAATTGAAAAGAAGGACTCGATCACCAACGTTGAAAATGCGATCTTTAATCTTAGCATCATGAATCATCTTTGTCTTCTCTTTGTAGATCAAAGAATTCTCATAGGCTTGATCACGAAGCTCAGTTAATTCATTCAATTGAACTTTACGATGATCACCCACGGTTTTGAGATCAAAATTAGCGTGTTTCAAGGCCCAGTAGGCCTTGTGCTCAAGTTCAAAGGGCAAATGGCAGGCCTTCCCGTAAACCAGCTTGTAAGGAGTGCACCCAATGGGCGTTTTGTAAGCGGTCCGGAAAGCCTATAATGCATCATCTAACTTATCAGCCCATGAAGCACGATGTTCTCCTACGGTCCTTTCTAAGATACGCTTCAAGCCACGATTGGACACCTCAACTTGACCGGTTGTCAGCGGATGATATGCAGTTGAAAGACGATGTGTGACACCATATTTGAGCATAACTTTGGCGAATTGGTCATTACAGAATTGGGTCCCACGATCACTTATAATAGCACGAGGTGCACCAAATCGGGCGAAGAGACTTTTAAGAAATTTCACAACAACTTGGGCGTCATTGGTGGGGAGTGCTTTCGCTTCAACCCATTTGGACAAGTAATCGACGGCCAAGAGTATATATTTGTTTCCTCTGGAAGATGGGAATGGACCCATAAAATCAATACCCCAGACGTCAAAAATTTCATAGACTTGGATAGCATTTTAAGGCATCTCGTCTCTCTGAGAAATTTTTCCTTGACGCTGGTAAGAATCACATGATTTCACCAATTCATGAGCATCTCGATAAATCATCGGTCAGTAGAAGCCGGAATTGAAAAATTTATTAGCGGTGAAGTTGGCACCATGATGTCCCCCCATGGGTCCATTGTGGCATGGCATAAGAATTTCAGCGGCTTACTTGCCGTGAACGCACCGCCGGATCACTTGATCCGCACAAATTTTAAACAAGTAGGGGTCTTCACAGAAATAATGCTTAACATCTTTGAAGAATTTCTTCTTTTGTTGGAACGACATTCCTTTGTGTATGAAATTCCCCGCATGGTAATTCGCAAAGTCAGCAAACCATGGGGTACTAGGATCACTATGTGATAAACTCCCAAGTGTCTCGATAGGAAATGTTTTGGTAATTTCCTTTTTCTCGAAATCACTTTGATGGGGATTCTCTAATCGTGAAAGGTGATCGGCAGCAAGGTTCTCAGCTCCCTTTTTGTCTCGAATTTCAACATCAAATTCTTGAAGGAGTAGAACCCACCGCATCAATCTTGGCTTAGCATCTTGCTTTGACATTAGATACTTAAGAGCCGAATGATCCGTATTCACTATGCCTTTCTTTAAAAGCAAATATGGTCGAAAGTTTTCAAAAGCATAAATGACGGCTAACATTTCTTTTTCAGTAGTCGTATAATGGTATTGAGCATCGGTCATTGTTTTACTAGCGTAGTGTATCGGTTGAAAATATTTCGACTTACGTTGCCCCAGAACTGCACCAATAGCATAATCGTTCGCATCGCACATTAGCTCGAAAGGCAAGTCCCAATTGGGGGCAACTAATATAGGAGCCTCCGTTAACTTCTTCATAAGGATATTAAATGCTTCAATGCATTCATTTGAGAAGATAAACGGAGCATCCGTTTCAAGTAAATGGGTCGGGGGCCGGGCTATGTTTGAAAAATCTTGGATAAAACGTCGATAAAAGCCGGCATGACCAAGAAAACTTCTAATTCCTTTTACGGTTGTGGGATGAGGTAGCTTAGCAATCACGTCGACTTTAGCTCTATCGACCTCAATCCCGGATTTTGAAATCTTATGGCCGAGGACAATGCCCTCTTTAACCATAAAATGGCACTTCTCCTAATTTAGAACCAAGTTGGTGTCTTCACACCATTTCAACATTCTTTCTAAATGGGAGAGGCAAGATGTGAAGGAATCTCCATAAACTGAGAAATCATCCATGAACACTTCCATGGTTTTTTCAATCATATCGGAGAATATAGACATCATGCACCTTTGGAACGTCCTGGAGCATTGCATAAGCCAAAAGGCATACGTCGGTAAGCAAACGTTCCGTAAGGGCAAGTGAAAGTGGTCTTTTCCTAGTCTGGAGGGTCAATCGGAATTTGAAAATAACCAGAAAAGCCATCGAGAAAACAATAGAACTCATTTCCCGCTAATCGTTCGAGCATTTGATCCATAAATGGAAGTGGGAAATGGTCCTTACGAGTTGCATCGTTCAATTTTCGATAATCAATACACACTCTCCATCCGGTAACAAGACGTGTCGTAATTAATTCATTATCTTCATTAGTCACTACGATCATTCCACCTTTCTTCGAAACATAGTGGACCGGGCTAGCTATTTGAGATTGGATAAATCATTCCGGCGTCGAGGAGTTTGATAACTTCCTTTTTGATAACCTCATGAATTTTCGGGTTAACCCGTCGTTGTTGCTGGACGGAAGGTTTGTAATTGTCTTCAAGCAAATCTTGTGGGTACAAAAACGAGGGTCGATACCCTTGATATCGGAAATTTGCCAAGCGATGGCACTTTTATGCTTCTTGAGCACATCTAAGAGATGGGTCTTCTCCTCATCTTTAAGGTCTTTCAAAATTATGACGGGAAGTTTATCGGTTCCTTCTAAAAAGCGTATTCAAGATGAGGAGGTAAATCCTTGAGCTCGGGCTCCGGAGGATTCTCAGTAGATGGCTTAACTTCTTTAACATCGGCCATTTTGAGGTCCATCGGAGGGAGAGACGGAGTTGGGTCTTCATTCAACAATTTTTCAATTAAAAGAACATCTCCCTCCGGGTCGCAAACAGAATGATCAATTTCCAGTGAAATCGAATCATTAGAGAGAAAGGCCTCGATCTCTTCCAAGATGAAATCACTTCCCTCAAACGGAGTAAGGGAAGGGGAAGAATCGGAGATGATTGGTTAAGAAGAAGAAGTAGGATTGCCACTCGAAGCATTATTTGTGAAACCAAGAAGCTCTTGAGAATACTCCTCCATAGCTTCATCGATAACATCAACTCGGTTCACGGAAAATTTGTCATAATAGGAGGAGTATCTCGCGGTTTGATCCAAATTAAACGTTATGGCTTCGGTACAAACACGTAGGGTAATTTCTTCATCGTAAACATCAATTAACGCACGGCCAGTCCTTAGGAAACCTCTCCTGAGAATAAGAGGTACCCTTAGATCAGCATCAAAATCAACAATGACAAAATCGGCTGGGAAATGGAATTTTCCCACATTGACGAAGACATCCTCGGCTATTCCCATCAGGTAAGGACAACTTTTTCCAAATGGATAACGGCATTAGGTTAATGCTAGCACCAAGATCGGCCAAGGCGAAGCATTGAACCATACCCGGAAAATTGCAAGGAATGAGAAATCGATCGGGGTCTTCAAGCTTTTCGTGAAGCTTTTTGAGGATAACCGCCGAGCAATTTTCATTCATCTGGGTTTTTGACATTTCAAATAATTTTTCTTTGTTACTCAAAATACCTTTTAACATTGAAGCAAACTTTGGCATCAAAAGTATAGCATCCGCAAGACGTATATCAAAATGCAATTCATGAAAAATCTGATAAAACTTTTCCATCTGGTTTTTATCTTTCTCAGGGTGCTTTTGTTCATTTAAACGTGACGGATAAGGCAATTTTGTTTTGACAGGAATTTCTTTCTCAGCTTCGTAAACAACTTTATCTTTTCCTTTTGACGTTTAGACCACCGGAGGTTTGATGTTTTCAGTCCTTTCATTATCAATAGGAATTCTCGTATCCGTTGTCACCTCGGTTTCACGGGCGACTACCTTAGGAAGAGAAGAAGAAGAGGTAGTCGGAGCCGTTGGTCCATCATATGAAACACCACTCCTAGTCGTTATCACTTTTGCATCGCCCCTCGGGTTAGCGATCATGTTGCTTGGAAGAGTACCTGAGCCCGAGGGTCGATCATTTAAAGACTTCTTTAATTCAGCCATTTGATTAATTAGCATTTTGTTCATTTCCTATTGACTTTTCATAAATTGCTTAAGTAACTCATCCGAGGACGACTGATTTTGATTCACAACTGGGTTTTGAAAATTTTGTCCACGGTTATTGTTGTTGAAACCTTGATTTTTAAAATTTTGATTTCCATGATTGTAATTCCCATGATTAACATTTTGAAAATTCATGTAATTTCCTTGAAAATTCCCTTGATTCGGGGCTTGATTGTAATTCCACCGATTTTGATGAAAACCTTGATTTTGATTTTGAAAACCATTGTTCATCTGGTTTTGATTTTGATTTTGGTTAAATTGAGTGTTTCGGTTTTGCACGTTATGATTCACTTGATTGACTTGATTAACTTGATTCGGTTGATTGAACCCGGGTGGTCAAAGATAATTGTTAGAACGGTAGCTAAGAAGATTTCGGTCCCCCTGTGGTTGGTAACCGTTACCGCCCATATTGTAGGTTCCCGAAGTAGCATACACATTCTCGTGAGTGAAGCCACCGGAGGCTGGGCACTCAAAATACGAGTTAAGACCACCACAAGTCTCACAAACATGATTAACCATATTGACTTGATAGTTTTTGACTTGATTAGAAGATCTTTCAATAGCCATTGATTCAACTTTTTTAGTGAGAGCAGCTATAGCATTCATAACTTCATCATTAGATTTGCTACCAGCCTTTGAAGTTTGAAGCTTGTTTCTAGCTATCCTCACTTTAGCTTTGTTCTCAATAATTTTGAAAGCATCTTGAATGTTTCGGGTCAACAAGTTTCCACCCGCAGCAGAATTGAGAGAGTCTTGATCGGCAAGACTCAACCCATTATAGAAAGTATCAATCTGATACAAAGGTGAAAACCCGTGATTCAGAGATTTTTCCAACAACTCCTTAAATCTATCCCAAGCTTCGCTGAACGATTCATCGAAAGCTTGCTGAAATCGAAAGATTTGAGTTCGAAGATTAAACGTTTTTTACAGAGGGTAAAAATGATTCACGAACTTTGATGCAAGATCATCCCAAGTATGTGTCACAACTCACAATTTCAAGTCATTTTCCAAACCCTGACAATTAACTATTCATCAGTTACTATTCATCATTTACTATTCACCAGTCGCTATTTATTAATTTCACTATTCATCAGTTTCGGAGTCAATTCAAGAATTTGAGAAGCGTTCAAAAATTTCACTATTCACATGACACTATTCATTCCCGGAGGGAAACCACTATTCATGTACATCATTCATTTCATCGTAAATCTAGTTTACGGGTATTTAAATTTGCGTAACCGGATTGGTTTAGCTGCGAATTCATGCATCATCAGTAGGGACACTTCATACGGACTAGAAATAGTCTACTTATCATCACAATAGCATTTGCATACTATTCCACTCCTAGGATATTCAAATTAACATTTTTCGTATAATTGACATTTTACGTATGTTTATTTTTAAATAAACGATAACACGTGATCAATAAGTGCGACTAACACATCCGACACTCCCCACAATGATCCTAACATATTTTCATACTCAGTATAATGATATAAAAAAAAATTATATTATTAATTTACCCGGCATTTTGGAAATTTATTTAATTCGTATCGTAAATTTGATATAATTACGACGGTTTTCGCAGAAACTAAAGAATAATCATCCAAACACACAGTACTTGTTCCCAACATATTTTCCCAATTTTTATGACTTTATTACGTCCCGGTTAACTTCGTAAAAATTGATTTCTAGTTAACCTGGTCCCCAAAACTTACTACATAACACATTATACACCTCAAATACTTACTAAATACTTCAAGAATACATGAAACAACAAATATCTTCATCCTATATACCTTGGTCGACATTTCCATGCCCATGTGCAAGAGATTTACTTGAACTTGACTTAAAAATTACAAAAGTGCCATTAACCTCAACGATATTTGTAAAAACATCAAGATTTTAACATAACACATTTTTACATGATCAAAAAAAGCACTCATTCTCTCTTTTCTTTCTCTTCAACCCACGGCAAGGAAGAACAAGAACAAGGATCCATCAATTTTTCAAGATCAAGTCATAATCAAGTCCCATTACTTACCTATTACAAGGTTTTGAAATATAAACCTATAGGTTAATTAAGTTTTTATCACCAAACTCACTAATCCTTCAAAGTAAGTGTACTAAACTCTTTTCCATAATTTTACCAAGCTCTTACAAAGTTCATACAATTTTTATACAAGTTTTACATGCATATGCATGTTTATACCACTCTATTTATGATTTTTATACCATTTTAGCCTTAAAAATGTATAATATGTAAACCCTTGATAGATTAGCTTGGTTGATGATGTTTAGGAACCCATGACACCCTAAGAAGGTGTATGGTAGATTAAGGGATGTTTGGTTGTTGATTTGGATAGATTTGGACAAGTTAGTAACTAGGAAAACCAAGTTTGACATATATACATACCTACTGTCCCATTTTGTAAAACGTGGGAAACTCAGGGGTTTGGGAGTACATTTGGGCCAAAGATTTAGAAAATACATTCCAAGACGAAACTATGGCCGAAAGAATGGATAAAAACAAGTTTATAACGAAGGAGATATGATTTTTCAAAGTTTAACGACGAAAAGTCATTTTCAGAAAATTAAGCAAGCTGTTGGGCAACATTTGATGGGTAAAATAAGTCATTTGATGTAACCTAGAGGAGCCGAACTATCAAAAACATGTTAGTACATGTTAATACGAAACCGTGGATATAAAGAACGTAGAAAATGAACCTATAACGACCAAGATATTCACGTTTCAAAACCGATAACCTCTATTATTTTTGACAGCCACTATATGAAATAATATTCTACGTACTAAAAACTATATTTTCTAGTAACAACATTGGAGAGCCGAATTTCTTACCTATTAAAGCACGTACGACCAAAAGTTTATTTACATGACTATTAGATGTCATTTCAAGGTTCTCAAAACGATGAGTTAAACACTAACACTTTATGTACAATATATTACGACTAGTTTTGCAAGTCTAGTTGGACATACTTTTCCCAAGTTATGGAAAACATTATACTTCAACAATAACTATTATTTCCAAATTACGAGTGGTATAGACATCATGTGCATATACATTCACTACATCACTTTATAATCTAAAGTTGATCATATTCATTCGTATTAGGTTGCGGCTAGTGTTCGCGCTTTGTTGTCCCGATCATTACACCATCATTGTACCATCACTTCAGGTGAGTTTTCATAGCCCCGTATATACTTTATCATTGTTTTCAAATCCCACGGGGGAGAATACATTGCACCATTTTTGTACGGACCTAAGTATCAAATCATATGTACATTGCTTAAGTTACCTTACTGCCTTGTGAAAGTCCCTTGTTATCATGGACCGTTAATTTTTAGTAAGTGAGAGTGAGTGGATAGATCTATTGAGGGTGACGCCTCCATCTGTGTTGGTTATACGAACAGTCAAACGGATGCATTTCATTTTTATCACATTAGAGTGTTTGGCAGAACACTCTGGAGGGGCATATGTTTCATCAGTCTAGCTTCGGGGTCATGAGCTTAAGGGCTAATGTATGATTCTATTAATTATGCGACATTTTCTCATTCACTTTTATACTTGTGGTTACCGTAAAAGCATTTCATTACATAAACCTATGATTTCTCACCAACGTTATTGTTGACCGTTTTAGCAATGTATTTTCAGGTAATTAAGGTAGCTCATGTGGCATGCATTTGGACCTACCTGGAGTCGGGAGTCGACGCGTCTCACTTTATATATATTTTATGCGCTTAAGAAACGTTTGATCTTGTTGAACTTATTTCACCTAAATTTGCAACACTTTTTTTGGGACCTTATGTCGTAAACTCTGAATATTTTTAATGATCAAACGATGTATTTTATAAACGACACTTTAGGTCGTTCAATATAACTGTAACTGTGATGCTATGGCAGTCACCCCCAGGTATTCCATTCCACTGCTAAAACAGGTATTTTTGGGGTGTGACATATTGGCATCAGAGCTAGGGTTATAGCGAACTATGTTGTATCTTGGACCCTAGACTATAACCACATCATCATTTCATCTCATCATTTCATCATAAGTGCATATTTACTACACATGTTGTTTCATGCACACTATGCGAGTTATTTATACTTATATTCATATATAATTATTTTGACCTGGTTCACAAGTGACATGTCTTCACCCAACCACCCTGTAATCATCCTAGCTGACTCGGATATCGAGGATGCTTTTTCATCCATTAATACACCTACATCACCACTCTCACCTTCCTATACGTTGACATTCACATATCACTCACATTTGTTAGGTGATAACTCCCACCCGTTTGAGATGATAGCACCACCTGAACCCAACTTAGGAGAGACTACCAGATATGACACCGAGACCTTCGAGATTCGGGAGACTAACCTTGCCTTTTTAGTACCACCATTGTCATTTCCCTTTTCCATTCTCACTTGCCATGAATTAGTTAACACCTTGTGGATAATACCAAGATCACGGACTCAATAGGAACATCCGCAGATTCCTCAAGAATGGTTTGGAACCTACACTATCTAGGACATGATCGATGCACAACTCCATACCCCACTTCAGGACTATCTCGACCTTATGATGCCACAACCCTGGTTTCACTCAGAGGGACACCAGGAATTCTCTAGACTAGACTTATATCTTTATTAGCTTTTACTATTATCCTAGCCATGGGAGGTGTGGCATAGTTCAAAGAAACTTGTAGTATTTTAATTGTTGTACAACGGAATCACCATGTATTGACTCACTATATGAGAATGGTTGTGCTATCTGTGATATCGGTCCATGTAGACCAAAATTTTCATGTATTATATTCATGTGTTGTGAATATGATGATTTTTATTACCTAAAAATTCTCATGGTCTCTTATGATTTGATGAAGATAGATTTAAGCAAACCACTCCAAGCATGACACAAGCCGCTATTGGACAATTCATTGCCAAGAACATAGCCACCGCCCTCACCAAGGAACTTACTCACGTGGAATTTATGGGTTACAATCCCCCTCCTTTGGCAGAACTATAGACACAAAGGAATTTCTCAAATGGTTCGAAGAAATAGAAACAATATTTCGATGTGGCGACTGCCGTAAGGAAAACAAGGTTAAGTTCGCCACTTGCACTTTTCGGGATCATGCCCAGGAATGGTGGACTAAATATGTTCAGATAGTAGGGGTTGATGTTGCTTACTCACACTCTTGGGAGAAGCTAAAAAGGATGATGAGTTTAAAATTTTGTGTAAAAAGCGAATTACGAGCAATAGAACAGGAAACACTAAACCTTACCATGGTTGGAGATGATGTGGTCTAGTACACTACTTATTTTTATGATTTAGCATGACTAGGCCCTGCAATGGATGAACCGGAAAGCAAGAAACTTAAGAGGTATATAGGGGGACTCTCCTCTGAAATTCGTATGTTGGTCATCTCATTGGAACCCGATACCATGTCTAAAGCTATCAAAATGGCGATCGAAGCAAAGGAATACATAGCTCACACCAAGACATTAGGAAACAATAGTAACAACAAAAGGAAGTGGGACAACAATCGAGGTGGCAATGCTACTCAACAATCACCCAAGAGACAAGAGGTTGCTAAGGCCTATGCTGCATGGCAGAAGGAAAAGAGAGGTTACAAGGGTACTTTGCCCAAATGCAACAAATTTCAAACCCACCAGAACCTTTGAAATTTCCTGAGACCTTGTGGTAACTGCGGGAAGATCGGTCATCCGATTAGGAATTGCAAAGCTCCGTTTGTGGTGGATAATCAGAAACCTCCAGCAACATGTTTTGGTTGTGGAGAAGCTGGACACTTCAAGAATAGCTGCCCAAAGGGAAAGAATCAAGGGTAGCCACAATGCTTCAACGGAAGGAGTTCCTGTTTTAATATATAAACCATAGTTCGAGCCCTCTAGGGTTTTGCTTTTCTTTTGTACTTTCCGTTGGTACGTTGACATAACCTGGTTGTAATAAGCACTTTTCTATCCAATGTAATATCTATCTTTTGTTATCTCCGTGATAATCATAACCTTCGTTTATTCCAGGTTCTATTCCAATTGCTCAATTTTCAATCGTTTCGCAACATTATGCAATTGTCTTATTAGGGATTAGGCCGATTTCGTTCTTGACGGATTAGTAGACTATTACCATTCCATAAAATTCACCCATGTATCCAATAAACCATTCAACGAATTTTATTTCAAGCTATTTTACTACCATATGCGGAAATTGTTTTACAGAATTTTTAAAATAATCTATTTTGTTACCACCCTATAAATTGATTTTTCCATCATTACATCAAATATTTACTATTATTACGCGAAACAATTTTCATGTTACTTTGAAAGGAAATATCTAGGATACCATTTTTCAGAACAATACGTTGAGGACCATCTAAAACTTTTGAGTAAAGTAATGCTATTTTGACTAAACCAAGCATCGCATTATTAGTCCTCAATTATACATAGCCTGATCACCTATGTATAATTCAGGAAGGATTATGCAATGAAGAATTGTTAATAACAATCTTCATTTAAAAGCTTTGTAAACAAATAAACTCTTTCATAAACATCTCTTTTTGACAAACCCTCCCTGGATACTTACCCCACCTGTCACTCACTCAACCATTAAGTTGGATTTTTCCATTGACTTCTCTAGGAGAGACTTTCCATATCAATTACAAGGAGGATTCCTTGATACAAGAAAAGCAATGAAAGGATTACAGAACTACTAACCTAGACTAGAAGTATACAGTAAGACAATTCATAACTCAACAAGATACCCCGAGACCATCCGAACCACCATCTCTGACCTAATTGCGCACTTTTATCATTCTAGAGTACTAGCTAGATCGAGTTACAAGATCGAGTACAATGTGAATGTACGCTAAGCAACACTATAGAAATGAACCAAGCCTCCTAATCGAGACTGTAGAGCATTTCTTTTAAACATGGCCTCATCCAAACGCAAACTTCCCTGCAATGAGTTTTCACCCAGGGTAATTGAGTTGAACTAAGGATAATGATACATATTCCCCTAAGGCATTGTGTCCTCTAGAAATTCTAGATAACCTCACCTTTACATCAATAGAGGCATCAGGCCCAAGCATATCTCCCCATCTACATATGAAAATAAAACAGACATTCATCGACATAGTATCATTTGATACCTTTGTTTTTGCCAACATAATGACAATTTCAATGATAAACCATTTAAGGACTTAAGTTAGTTTGAATACCCATGCCTGTAGCTTCTGCCTGGCATCCACCAATAGGCAATATCCAACATCAAAAATTAAATGTTAGACATCTATGCATCTATGCGAACATACCTATCCGACCATTTCATCCTCGTTAGTGCTTTCACTTTTTAAATGGATTTTATTTAAAATACATTTATACGAGTCACATACCTTGTAGAAAATAATTTCTGAAATACCTATTTTGACAAGTACGATCCTTTTTGGTCAATCTTTAGCAAAACCATCGTACAATGAGAAATGTATAAACATCAACCTTTGATAAATAGTCCTATACACAACATATTTGAAAACGGTTTCACATTTCATAAACTACTAAATTTAAATCGCCAAGAAAAATATTACCTAGTAAGCCATTCACTCAATTTTGTAAATACGTTTAAAAAAAAAAAAAAAAATCACAATCGCGAGACAAATTTTGAAAACCCATCAACATGCTACATCGCTTATGCATTTAGGGTTTTGTGATTTGACAATAAAGAACATTGGAATATTTGTTGAAGGAAATTAGTAGGGACACCATCAATCAATTACAAACTTCAGTAATGGAGACCAAGCACAATAGGCAAAGAAAGACACATGTCGTAGCATCCATTAGAACAAAACACAAGGAATCAAAACTGCGACCCATATTCTATCTTCTTCAAATAACGCCCTTTTCGAAAGACATAATGTTGTAGAATTAGTCACAAGATTCATTGTACCCATTTCAATTATCCCTAATAAAGGTAATCAAATCACCTCAGACTCTTAGCAATCATTTTAAGATTTCCTTCGGAATCCCATTTAGATGTAAACACCGCCTACCATCCTCAGACCAATGGTCAAAGCGAAAGGACAATTCAAACATAGGAAAGATATGCTCAGAGCATGAGTGATTGACTCTAGAAATGGTTGGACAAACCATTTGCCATAAGTCAAATTCCTTTGCAACCATAGTTATCACATGAGCATAGAGATTACACCATTTGAGGCACTCTATGGTTGAAGTGCCGACCATCTATTGACAGACCGAACTCGGAAAAAGCCCAACTCACTAGTCCAGTACACATTCATGAAATAACCAGGAATTTCTTACAAATCAAGAATCAGTTACAAGTTCGATAAGTTGTAAACCGTAAGAATTTCAAGTTGGTGGCAGGGTCATGTGGAAAGTTCTGTCTAGGAAAGGCATGATACAATTCAGAAAACACGGGAAGTTAAACCCGATATACACTAGACCATTCAATATATTAGACAGAGTAGGCCAGTGGCCCTCAGACTTGAGCCATTGTCAGAAAATAGTAGGTTACACAAACATGTTTCACAATTTCAAATCCCAATAAATATCTTTCAGATGAGCCACTCATAATTCCATTTGGAAGGGATCCAACCCAATGACAAACTGAAACCTTGTAGGAGAACCAATAGAAATCCGGGACCGCGAGGTCGAACAGTTGAAGCGAAGTTGAATTCCTATCGTGGAAGTTCGTTGGAATTCTCGAAAAGGACCCGAGTTTACTTGGGAACGGGAAGACCAAATGCGACTCAAGTATCCACATCTTTTCACCGAATTCACACCAGAGACCAACACCAGCTGAATTCAGGGACTGAATTCCTTTTTGGTTGGGCGACTGTCACAACTCACAATTTCAAGTCATTTTTCAAACACCGACAACTTACTATTCACAAGTTACTATTCACTGATCACTATTCATTAATTTCACTATTCATCATTTTCGGAGTCAATTCGAGAATTTGAGAAGCGTTCAGGAATTTCACTATTCACATGACACCATTCATTCCCGGAGGGAAACCACTATTCATGTACATCATTCATTTCATCATAAATCTAGTTTACGGGTATTTAAATTCGCGTAACCGGATTGGTTTAGCTGAGAATTCATACATCATCAGTAGGGACACTTCATACGGACTAGAAATAGTCTACTTATCATCACAATAGCATTTGCATACTATTCCACTCGTAGGATATTCAAATTAACATTTTTCATATAATTGACATTTTACGTATGTTTATTTTTAAATAAACGTTAACACGCGATCAATAAGTGCGACTAACACATCCGACACTCCCCACAATGATCCTAACATATTTTCATACTCAGTATAATGATATAAAAAAAATTATATTATTAATTTACCCGGCATTTTGGAAATTTATTTAATTCGTATCGTAAATTTGATATAATTATGACGGTTTTCGCAGAAACTAAACAATAATCATCCAAACACTCAATACTTGTTCCCAACATATTTTCCCAATTTTTATGACTTTATTATATCCCGGTTAACTTCGTTAAAATTGATTTCTAGTTAACCTGGTACCCAAAACTTACTACATAACACATTATACACCTCAAATACTTACTAAATACTTCAAGAATACATGAAACAACAAATATCTTCATCCTATATACCTTGGTCGACATTTCCATGCCCATGTGCAAGAGATTTACTTGAACTTGACTTAAAAATTACAAAAGTGCCATTAACCTCAAAGATATTTGTAAAAACATCAAGACTTTAACATAACACATTTTTACAAGATCAAAAAAAAGCACTCATTCTCTCTTTTCTTTCTCTTCACGGCAAGGAAGAACAAGAACAAGGATCCATCAATTTTTCAAGATCAAGTCATAATCAAGTCCCATTACTTACCTATTACAAGGTCTTGAAATATAAACCTATAGGTTAATTAAGTTTTTATCACCAAACTCACTAATCCTTTAAAGTAAGTGTACTAAACTCTTTTCCATAATTTTACCAAGCTCTTACAAAGTTCATACAATTTTTATACAACTTTTACATGCATATGCAAGTTTATACCACTCTATTTATGATTTTTATACCATTTTAGCCTTAAAAATGTATAATATGTAAACCCTTGATAGATTAGCTTGGTTGATGATGTTTAGGAACCCATGACACCCTAAGAAGGTGTATGGTAGATTAAGGGATGTTTGGTTGTTGATTTGGATGGATTTGGACAAGTTAGTAACTAGGAAAACCAAGTTTGACATATATACATACCTACTGTCCCATTTTGTAAAACGTGGGAAACTCAGGGGCTTGGGAGTACTTTTGGGCCAAAGATTTAGAAAATAAATTCCAAGACGAAACTATGGCCGAAAGAATGGATAAAAACAAGTTTATAACGAAGGAGATATGATTTTTCAAAATTCAACGACGAAAAGTCATTTTCAGAAAATTAAGCAAGCTGTTGGGCAACATTTGATGGGTAAAATAAGTCGTTTAATGTAACCTAGAGGAGCCGAACTATTAAAAATATGTTAGTACATGTTAATACGAAACCGTGGATATAAAGAACGTAGAAAATGAACCTATAACGACCAAGATATTCACGTTTCAAAACCGATAACCTCTATTATTTTTGACAGCCACTGTATGAAATACTATTCTACGTACTAAAAACTATATTTTCTAGTAACAACTTTGGAGAGCCGAATTTCTTACCTATTGAAGCACGTACGACCAAAAGTTTATTTACACGACTATTAGATGTCATTTCAAGGTTCTCAAAACGATGAGTTAAACACTAACACTTTATGTACAATATATTACGACTAGTTTTGCAAGTCTAGTTGGACATACTTTTCCCAAGTTATGGAAAACATTATACTTCAACAATAACTATTATTTCCAAATTACGAGTGGTATAGACATCATGTGCATGTACATTCACTACATCACTTTATAATCTAAAGTTGCGGCTAGTGTTCGCGCTTTGTTGTCCCGATCATTACACCATCATTGTACCATCACATCAGGTTAGTTTTCATAGCCCCGTATATACTTTATCATTGTTTTCAAATCCCACGGGGGAGAATACATTGCACCATTTTTGTACGAACCTAAGTATCAAATCATATGTACATTGCTTAAGTTACCTTACTGCCTTGTGAAAGTCCCCTCTTATCATGGACCGTTAATTTTTAGTAAGCGAGAGTGAGTGAATAGATCTATTGAGGGTGACGCCTCCATCCGTGTTGGTTATACCAACAGTCAAACGGATGCATTTCATTTTTATCACATTAGAGTGTCTGGCAGAACACTCTAGAGGGGCATATGTTTCACCAGTCTAGCTTCGGGGTCATGAGCTTAAGGGCTAACGTACGATTCTATTAATTATGCGACAATCATTCACTTTTATACTTGTGGTTACCGTAAAAGCATTTCATTTACATAAACCTATGATTTCTCACCAACATTATTGTTGACCGTTTTAGCAATGTATTTTCAGGTAATTAAGGCAGCTCATGTGGCATGCATTTGGACCTACCTGGAGTCGCGGAGTCGACGCGTCTCACTTTATATATATTTTCTGCACTTAAGAAACTGTTGGGACCCAAGTTTTATATCATTTCACACATATGAGATCTAGAGAGAGGAAGATGATAAGTTTTAGAGAGAGAGAGAAACAAGAGAGGAAATAAGAGAATTTCTTATTC
Source organism: Artemisia argyi (assembly GCA_030686995.1). Classification (NCBI taxonomy): domain Eukaryota; kingdom Viridiplantae; phylum Streptophyta; class Magnoliopsida; order Asterales; family Asteraceae; genus Artemisia; species Artemisia argyi. The sequence continues at coordinate 125,992,907 of CM060693.1, read as the reverse complement.
CTAATGAGCAACCCACCAACCTCAAATGAGAGGTTTACAAGAATATTTATAGGCCATGTCTAGGGCAACTAACATCTTTCACATTATATCACTTATGGCCCTTAGACTTTGGCAAAACATGAAAACATTAATAAACTAGCATAAAACATATTAAATCTTTAACGTACAAACATAATATTGTACCCTATTACACGAATCATTGACTCGATAATGATTGCCACTTCAAACGTTCCCAACAATCTCCCCCTAAGGGACGATCATTGAGATCTCTCTTTGATTGCATTTATGATCATCACTTTTGCATTTCCAACAATCTCCCCCTAAAGGGGTGATCATTGAGATCTCTTTTGCGACCTGTGGGTTATGGGTTCACCAACAGAAATGACTGATCTTTTGACTTCTTTGATGCTTATTGTCTTGAACTTTGAGTCTTTGTGTAATAGCTTTGCTAGATTCTTTGTTCCAATCATGCTTTGTGATCTTCATTCTTTGTTCTTGTTGTTGTGATCAAATGACGGTGTAATCTGCCTTTCCTCACTTCTGCTTTGTGGTGGTTGTCCGCCATTCCAACATGCTCATACATCTTTGGACTTTGACTTTCACATGCACGTAGTTCCCTTTCTTTCACTTTGATCTTTAGTCTCTTTACTTTGTAGATTGTCACAACTCGTAATTTCATGTCCTTTTTCAAACGTCGAAATTTCATTATTCATCCCGGGAAGTTACTATTCATCATTTACTATTCACCAATCACTATTCATCATTTTACTATTCATCATTTTAAGAGTCAGTTTGAGATTCTGAGAAGTGTTTTAAAATTTCACTATTCACAAAACACTATTCATTTTCGGAAGGAAAACACTATTCATATTCAGCATTCATTTCATCGTAAATCTAGTTTTCGGGTATTTAAATTCGCGTAACCGGATTGGTTTAGCTGCGAATTCATGCATCATCAGTAGGGACACATCATATAGACTAGAGTAGTCTACATATTATCAGTAACATCATCAGCACTTTGGATCATGCACGGATACGAATTATTTCAATTTGCGTATGCTTAATTTGTAATTAACGTTACCACTCAGTTTTTACTACTAACGTATACCAATACTTCCAACTATGATCCTAACACATTTTCGTACTCATTATAATGATATAAAAATTATATTATTAATTTACCCGATGTTTTAAATTTATTTGGTATACGTACCGTTAAAGGTTTATAATTACGACAATTTACGTAATTACGATTTTTATACATGAACAATTTACCCGATACTCCTAATTAAACTGCTCACTAAATATCTAGATATTTTATGCAAGATATTTTCATAAACACTTGAAATTACCATTATACCCTATTAAGACCAAGAAACACCTTCGGGAGGTCGAGGTTGATCGAAATATATGAAAACCATGGTTATTTCTAGAGAGAGAAAGTAGAGAGAGAAAGGTGGAGAAAAAGGGTTTATATTAAAAGAGAATATATGAAACAATACACACACTTTCCCACACCCCTCATGGAGAGTCATGAGGGGTATTTATAGGCTCCATACACTACAAGTTTGCCTACTTGACAATAGTAGTCCTTGTAGTTTCTAATCTAGTCCATTTCACTTGTGTGACGTTATCTTTATAAAAAGCGAGGCTAACAATCTCCCTCCAAGATATCGTCACACGTGAATAGTTACATGAGACCTATAAGTACATAAACAATGTACATTACATTACAACAATAGTAAACTATGTTGACGTTGTTGAAGCGCATAGTCTCTGTAGTCTAAATACTGAGGCAGACTTGAAGTTCTCTCTTCCGACGATCTCCACGTATGAACTTTGACACTGACGGCAAAGTTATTATGAAAACGGCTAGTATCGGATTTTGTGATTATGGGGATAATTCTTTATCACTTTTCTGGGTTTAAAGTTCATTTCAAGGGCATGAGGACTTATTTATCTCAAAGTCTAGGGGTGGATGGATGCATGACTTTCGAAGATACTTGTTTGTGCATTCACTAATATGATAGTGACAAAGACTTGGATTATCTAGTTTTCATAGGTCAAGGGGTGGATGGACGAAGACCTAGATAACTATCACTTAAAGGAGTTACGTTGTAGTGCTCAGTGTCACACAAAGTTGTCGATAATCAAGAGGTGATGTACGGCTTATACTTGATGGTTGGTTGGTTGAAGAGTATAGAGTACTCAGAGATTCGATGGTGTACGAAGTTTCTACACCGTTCTTTGTCACACCATAGTACAAGATTAAGTCACATATCTACGGGATGTTTACTTTATTGTCAGATTTGTTATATTGGGTTGTTTCCCTAGTCAGAGGTTATTTACTAGCTGATTGGAATTTGAAGAGGTCGCTTATAGGTTGAAGAGAAGAGAGGAGATTGTAGATAACGAGAGTCATATCTTAGCGACATATACTCACAGAATGTGCTCCAAAAAGCTGTTATGGCTTCTAAATTGCATTAGAAGTGTAAAGTACAGGTAATTGTATGGCATGTACACAAGAATATGATGATTCCGATGACTCGCAACCATCAGGAGGGAGAAGAACATGCCAAAAGAAGTAGTGTTTCGTCTTCAGTACGTTGGTTGATCGAGGGAACTGTGCTTAATACCAGAGAAGTACCATGAGGTACCAAGTATGTGTTCATCAGAGCTTATTACCAACCTTCTATGCAATGTTATGTGAGTTATGTTGTTATGCTGCTACCTGAACGACAACCATGGTACAAACACTTTACAATCTACTTTATGTGCTGCAAGAAGAAAAGAGAGTTGTCGGTTCAGGAGGGAGCAGAAAAAGAATAAAGGCTCACTAGTTAGGAGGGAGTAATAACCTAACTAGACCATTACAGTTGAAGTTCAGAGCTACAAAGATCATCCAGACTACGTCTACAAGCTTAAAAAAGCCATTTATGGTTTAAAGCAAGCTCCAAGAGCGTGGTATGACGAACTATCATCTTTCTTGCTCAAAAACAATTTCACAAAAGGAACGGTTGATGACACCTTGTTTATCAAAAAATTCAAAGATGACATTTTGATCGTTCAAATTTATGTGGACGACATAATTTTTGGATCAACCAATCCTAACCATTCAAAACATTTTGAAAATCTCATGAAAAGCAAATTTGAAATGTCATTGATGGGGGAACTAAAATTCTTTCTTGGTTTACAAATACATCAATCCCCTAGTGGTATTTTTATCAATCAAGCTAAATATACAATAGAGATTTTGAAAAAACATGGAATGGAAAATTGTGATTCTGTTGGTACTCCAATGGTCACTTCACCAAAAATTGATGCTGATTTGTTTGGGAAACCCGTCGATCCGAAAAAATATCGGAGCATGATCGGTTCTCTCATGTACTTAATTGCTAGTCGACCTGATATTCAATTTACTGTTTGTTTGTTAGCACGGTTTCAGGCAAAGCCTACCGAACTTCACCTCAAAGAGGTTAAAAGGATCTTTCGGTACCTACGAAGAACCATTAACATGGGACTTTGGTATCCGAAGGATTCGGGGTTTAATCTAACAGCCTTTTCAGATGCCGACCATGCAGGAGATCAAGTTACTGCAAAAAAGTACATCAGGTGGAGCACAATTTTTGGGTGAAAAGCTAGTAAGCTGGTCGTCAAAGAAACATGATTGCACTGCGCTATCAACCGCCGAAGCCGAGTATGTGTCTCTATCTGCGTGTTGTACCCAAGTTCTTTGGATGAGGACACAACTCACAGATTATAGCTTTACTTTTGACAAAATCCGATACTAGCCGTTGTCATTTGATTGTGATTCTTGATCAGGATCGTTTAAGCAAGACGTGGTGTGTTTTTGGTGAAGCTAGAAATTCCATCTCGGTTGATTCGTAGTGATTCCGTATATTCCCTCCAAAAATATAATTGGAAAAATTTCTCGCCCATAATTTGGAAATCACTATGAAATGCAATTCAAATGTTACCAGAAAAATTTTGAGTTTTGAAAATTTTTACGCCAAATTTCACCAAAAAAATTTGAATTTTGGCCTAAAAATTTGAATTCGGGCCAAAATTTTCAACGTTATACCAAATTTTGAATTTCGCGTAAAAATTGAACGTTTAGTCTCCTCTCAAAAATTGAACGTTTAGTCTCCTCTCAAAAATAAATAATTTTTTTTTTGCTAACTCGATAAGCTTGGTAACTCGGTAAGGCTAGAGAAATTTTGGCAGAGTTTCGTTAAGTGTTAACCAAATAAAAAACCTTACTCGATAAACGATAAGGTGAATGCCTAACTCGCCAAAAATGAAACTCGGTAAAACCTTGAATATCAAACTCGATAAAATCCTAACTCGCAAGATTTCAAACTCGGTAAGAGTGTTCAAACTCGGTAAGAGTTTTCAAACTCAGTAAGAGTTTTCAAGCTCGGTAAGATTTTTTCAAACTCGGTTAGATTTTCCAAACTCGGTAATATTTTCCCAAACTCGGTAACAATTTCCCAAACTCGGTAACAATTTCCCAAACTCGGTAAAAATTTTCCCAAACTCGGTAACAATTTCCAAACTCGAAAAAATCAAATCCAAACTCGATAATCTCCCGATGAACAGTACCAGATCCGATTATTTTCAACCAAAAACGTGATTTTTCACCCAAAAACACCACGATTCGCCCCCGGTTAGCTCTGATGCCACTTGTTAAGACCAAGAAACACCTTCGGGAGGTCGAGGTTGATAGAAATATATGAAAACCATGGTTATTTCTAGAGAGAGAAAGTAGAGAGAGAAAGGTGGAGAAAAGGGTTTATATTAAAAGAGAATAAATGAAACAATACACACACTTTCCCACACTCCTCATGGAGAGTCATGAGGGGTATTTATAGGCTCCATACACTACAAGTTTGCCTACTTGACAATAGTAGTCCTTGTAGTTTATAATCAAGTCCATTTCACTTGTGTGATGTTATCTTTATAAAAAGCGAGGCTAACATACCCTTTCAATGAAATTACCAAATTGCCCTTGGACTATATAAAGCCTAAACTAGTCATTTTTATTAAAATTTTTACACAATATCTCTTGGTTTCTCTCCTCATCTCACGGCAACAAGAAGAACACAAGCAAGAACTATTATTTTTCCAAGATCAAGTTATAGATTAGTCATATATATACTCCTTGTTAAGGTTTTGAAATAAAAACCTCAAGATTATTAAGTTTTCTTGCTCAAAAATCATCAAAACTTCAAGTAAGCTTCAAGTAAACTTTTTAATCTTTTCATACTTTCATTTTATGTATTTTCAAGTCATAGTAGTAGATCATGCAAATATATATGTTATATATACCACTTTATACAATAATACTCTTTAATCTTAGATCTATAATTTTTATTAGTAACTTCAAGAGATCCACCAAGATTGGTGATGTTTAGGAACCCATGACACCCTAAGAAGGTTTATGGTAGGATTGGGTACTTGTGGAGTTGATTTGAAATAGTTTGGTTAAGTTTTGAACAAGTTTAGAACCAAGAAATAAGTTTTGACAATATATATATATATAGTTGCTGTCCCATTTTGCAAAACGTGGGAAACTCAGGGGCTAGGGTGTAATTTTGGACTAAAGATTTAGAAAATACTTTCAAAAACGAAGCTATGGGCGAAAGAACGGATTAAAACGAGTTTATAGGAGATATGATTTTTGCAAGTTTAACGACGAAAACTATTTTCTGAAAATAATACGTGTTATTGCACGATTTTCAATGGACATAAAGAGGCGTTAGACGTGTTTTATAAGAGCCGATTTACTAAAAATATATTAGTATATATTAATACGATTCCGGGGATATAAAGAACGTAGAAAACGAGCTTATAACGATCAAGATACAAACGTTTGAATTTTAGATGATTTTAATATTTTCCTTCAGCCCAACACTTAGAAAATTTTCCAAAGTATTAACCATTTCGCCAAGTGACCAGGTTGAGAGCCATTTTGCTCATTGATAAACTCATTTCTGGAAACTTTACATCAATGACAAAAAGTTAGTTCACCCAGCCTAGTTTTTAAAAAATCCAACCTCTTATCAAAAGGATTTATAACGAATAACTTATGGTCTTCCAAACGTTCCCGAAAACTGCCCAGAATCTGTCAAAACAGCCCAAACACCTCACTTCGCGACTATTTATCTTTATGATCGAGACCCGTATGGACAAACTTCAGTTCTATGACTTTTTAGATAAAGTGAAAATCTTCCTAAAACTACTGAGCTTCTTTCCTAACTCTTAATATTCACTATTTCGCGACTAGTTTTGCGAGACCATTTTGGTCATATTTTCCAAGTTATGAAAAGTGTCATTTTACGACGAAAACCTTATATTTGCCGATAGAACACCAAACGAGGATCGTAGAGTACCGTTTCAACGTATTTACATGGAAAGTGGTTATTAACTTAACGAGGCGTCAAAAATGTATTTTTCGACGATAAACGTTATTTTCAAATTACACGAGTGGTGTCGATAACATACGTAATTGCATGTGTAGCATCATTTCATTTCTTACATTAGATCATATCATTCATATTAGGTTGCGGATAGAGATCGTGCCTCATTTCGAGTATCCACTTTTGTAATCGTAACTATCGCACCAGGTGAGTCATAGCCCCTACTCTTTTAATTATTTTGTAAACTCTTTGGGGGAGAATACATGCTCGTTTTACTTAAACGCATTACTCACTTACATGGTTGATTACTCAAATATTTTCAGCTTTACCTAAATATATGTTTAATTGATGCGTGGGAATCGCACCTTGCTTTACCTCTCGAGGGATCTCGAGAAGCTTACAACCCCCACCAGGCAGTGTACCTGATTGTTGTAGTATAGTATAGTGACAAGTACCGGGGGATTGATCGTTCAGCTTAGGAATAGTGTCGCTAGGATTAGAAAACCTAATTAATAGTTCTAGAGGTGAGGGATGATTATTTTTGTATTTTTATATTTTATGAAAGCAATTAAAATCTCGGGTTTTGGAAGAGTGGGCGGAATTAGTTGCTATTCAACCAACCCAAAGCTAAGATGCAATCAAAATAAAATAATAAAAATTGAAATTAAACTAATTAAACTAAGGTTGTGAGCAGTATTTGGAGAAATTGTGTTTACTTAGACTTCACTACTCCCTAGATATCTTTTACGTGTTAATTACTTGTTACACTTGTATGAATGACGGGTTGTATTCCTTAATACCATTCGTGGGGTGGCATACATAACTCCCCAACTCTATGAGCTCTTATCTCCTCCTACACCATGACCCAGCACAACTATAGGGATTGTAAACAGTGGCTCATGCATTAAATACAACCAATAAAGACCTAGTACGCCTCGGTTCATGTTTCTTAAGACGTTCAAGCATGTTACCATTTGGAGATCTGCCAGTTTTCTTAAGCCTAACATATAAATCATTCATTCAAAACAAGAATAGACAAGTAATCAACACATAATCAACATCTAGGTTTCATTAGATCTAAGCAAACACAAGAGAGATCTAGCCTAGCATAGTAGAATTGAGACAAGAACAAGAGATAAACAACCAACACATAGACATATTGATTGAATTGAAAGTACACTTATCTCAATTACAATGCAAGGTCTCAAGGGTTTGGAACCCTTGAAAAACCTGTGAAAGAGGCACCAAAATCGTCTTTAGGGTTTCACCAAAACTTCTCTCTTTTTAATGAAAAAACTAGAAAACTATATATAGGAAAATCGTTCTGACGGCGTCAAGAGTTAATTCTGACGCCGTCACCTCGCCGCCATAAACTTCCTCGGACGGCCTTGATCCACTTATGACGGCCTATGTGACGCCGTCACCACCCACGGTAAATTATTCTTGGCCACTTTGACGCCGTCACCAGTACATCTGACGCCGTCACCACCTTCGATATTTAATTCTTCATGTCTGACGCCGTCACCTTGTATTTTCAGCTTGGATTTTTGGTACTTTGCCGTTTTCTTCACTTTATGCTCCAAAAACGTCCAAAATAGCCTCTTTTCCAGAATTCACTCTCCAAACACCTAAAATCACAAAAGGAACGATTTAGGGCAATATTTGATCAAATAAAGTCGGATTCGGGCTTAAATGACCCCCTAAAAACGGATCATTTTTGGCCTCATCATATACCCTTACACTTGAGATTTGCTTGTCCTCAAGCAAATGAGCTTTTATTCTACTCAAAAGACAAGTTAGGGGTCATTTAACACTAATATAAAAGTAATTACAACAAATAATCGTTCCACTAAAGACCAATAGACAAGCACGGAGGTCATACACAAGCACCTCACAAATAGTGTTTAGATACTCACATCTCTCGGGTGTAATAAAGTAATATAACATTATGGAAATGGAAGATATCTCTCACTACCTGTCATAGCAAAATAGATTACCATAGGCTTGGGAAAGGATCAAACCTCCACCACATGGCGTAAGCACCTAGGATAAACTATCAAAGAGGTCTTTTAAAGGGTTATAACGTTAGGTGTAGGGATATGAATTACACGGTTTTGTTGGATAAAGGAAGTTTTACTGGTGGCGAGTTAACAATCTTAGTTAATTACATGTATAAGATGGCGTTGCTAAGCCAAGACTAGACTCGACTTAAGCTAATAAATGAAAAATAACAAAAACATAAAATGAACATAAAATAAAAACGGGATGGTAGTCCGTATGTTTTTTTTCTCTTTTTCTTTTCTATTTTTTTTTTTCTTTTTCTTAATTTTTCGATTTTTTATTTTTTTTTCGATTTTTTTTTTTTTTTTTTTTTTTTTTTGCATACACTCTTACCCTACCATCCAAAATAATACATCATAGGGGATGAGAATTCCCCTTACACTTGAATCTTTACATACTTTACAATTAACTAATCTAATGACTCGAATTAAGAAAATTAAAACACTTGGAGCACTTTTAAGATTAACGTACGTATGGGGGTAATAATATCATGTTCTTCCCCATTACTCCATAAAATAAGTACTTACCCATGAGTCCCAATCGTCCCAAAACAATATGTACAATGATATGACTCGACTTAGCAACCATGTAATCAATTAGAAAGTTAACTTAGGGTTTAACAAATAACAATAATGCACTAAAAATGAGCGCATACACGGAAGGCTAAGGCGATTTGGGTGTACATTTAAGTGGGGTGTAACAAATTCTTCCTTTAAGTAAGATGCTTAAAGTTAGAAACGAAAAGATAGGCTCGGAGGGGTGTACTAGGGGTTTCATGTACTAAAAATGAGTACAACGCTAAGGGTGTGGGAAAAATTAGTTGACTTAACTAGCCAAGTAATATGACTTAAATGGTCAAGTAATTATAATACGGGTTTAACACAAGGGTGATCCTAATGCCTCTTATCATGTAGTAAATCGTACCACACGAATGTAGTCTCACTAGCGGTCTCGGAATGCATCACTAACGGAAGTTCTAGAATCTAAATGCTACCGGTACACTCATAAGCACCAATAATAAATGCTTTTCCTATCAAATCTAAAGGCGAACCTCACATTTTTGGGTGGAAAATTTTTCTGAATATACGGTTATGTGCTAGTCATACAACCTCCTATCCATGAGACGCTTGCTATGGCTAAAGTTTCACTCCTAAATGTTGTAAAAAATTTTAAATTTGGCGCTAAAATTACACTAACAAGTATTTCTCGTAGTTTTATTACTCATCTACTATCAAACAAAACAAACTCAAGCGAAAGTGCATATGTAAGGTATCATCTTTTTACCCTCCCCTTACACTTAAGATGAACATTGTCCCCAATGTTCAAGTAAAGAATGTAAAAGTAAAATAAGTAAAAAGAATGAAATCAAATACTCCCCTGATTCGCTCGGTATGGATTTTAGTTGGCCAGGTTAAATCTTCTTCCAAGAAAACGAACAATCAAAGCTTCCCTTCCAGAATATAAATCATCTTCTTGTCACAAATAACCTGTAAATCCTGACAAAAGTAGACAAGGCAACCTCGCGTAAAATCGGCGGCATCCTATATAAGTTACTAAATCCTAGAAAACAAAGTAAGATATAATGCTTGTGGAATGAAGTTTGCAGATTTCCTGGAGATTATAAAACTTAATAATTCACAAAAACTATAAGACTCCGTTAGAAAAACAAAACCGGTAAAATTTCCAGATTTTAACTCCTGACACCGTCAAGAGTAATACTCTGACGCCGTCAGAATGGACCTGCAGAAATTCTTATGTTAAGTTTCCGGAAAATTTCTGGAAAAACTTTGTCCTACTTCCTGGAAAATCCTGCAAAACTTCATTATGACTCAATACAAGCATTTGACTCTAACAAATACGAATATACATGTTCATTAAATATTGTGGATAATCATGATCGGTTTGTTTCTTAAAAACATATTTGGGGTTTCCCCTTACACTTATCTTTTGCAAAAATACTTTTAGGTTGGAGTTAAGACTAGGCCAAACAACATAGTAAAGTATTTCCACATTTTAATTGAGAAACATGATCAACCAACAATAAAAATAAAACATGCATACGGAAGCAAATAACAATTAAACAAATAAAATCACACAAAACATGGGTTGCCTCCCAAGAAGCGCTTGTTTTTGTTCGAGTCACGAGCCTGACTCTAACCTTATTTAACAAAGATAGGGGAGGTTTTCCCTACACTTAGGATTAAGTGCGGGTGGAAGTAGCGATACACACCCTTAGGGTGGAAGTATGCCACGTGAGAAAAGAGTGGTGGATGAATTATATGCTCAAACGGGTGTGCTCCTTTCATCATAACCATACCTAGTTCACTTTGGTCAATGAGTGAGTTGAAGTTTTCTCCTAAGAAGGGATCATTTTCTATCAACTTCGAGAGATTCCTAGTTGGGGATCTATCTTGACCTAATAAACCCGGTTTAAACCCATAATGTTTCTTACGATCAATCATGAATGGGTGATGTAAGTATGGAAGGTCATGGTTCACTCCTATGTTGGCTTCTTCTCTACAAGGCTTGGGGTCTACTACCTTCAACGTAAAACTACCCGGACTAAATGGTTTGATGGGTGGATCGGGACCTATTTCAATTCCTAAATCTTCATCCAAGGATGGAAGATTAGGTAATGGTTTTGGTTGGGGCTTTGGTTCATCAAAACTAGGAACTTCCCTAGAACTAGGAGTAAGGTTATCACTACAAGTGTTCAAACCTATATCCTCTAGTGGTGCTTGGTACAAGGGTTCTACCTCTATTGGGGCTCCTATAGTCTCTTCTACTTCTTCCGGGTAAGTCACGGGTGGTGTGTGTTCCTCAAGTGATGGTAGGACTTGTGGGGTACTTATTGGGCTTGGGTTTTCTACTATCTCTTCCATTTGTATTGTGGTGAAATCATACCACCCCATATGCCCAGTTATCTCATCTATAGTTTTATCCCCAAACAGTCTTCTTGCTTGTTCCCTTAAACTTGCTATCAATTGATCCATAACAACGTTTGTTGGGTTGTCCATTTTTTTGGCAAGTATGGCACAATTCTCTATGGTTTCCTATGCTTCATCAGCACTTAATCCCCAAAGGTCCCCACGTGCGGTATGGTCAATGTCCATTTTGGTATAGTGGTCGACACGATGGTAAAATATTTCAATTTGGGACCACAGATCAAAATTATGATGAGGGACTTTTCGGAGTAAATATTTAAAACGAGCCCATGCATCATAGATAGGTTCATCCTCATGTTGTTTAAACATCAAGATGTCATTTGGAGTGGGTGAATTTCGTGGTTTGTAGTATGGTGGATTCGCGTTCTCCATAATGGCTAACGGAATAGTCAATGGAAAGGTTTTTACTAACAAAGACACAAAGAAAAGATAGACTAAAGAGAATCTGAAAATAAAAATAAAATCTTACTAGAAAGGAATCTAGCAAGTAGACCTAATAAAAAGAAATTCTAACCTAGACAATAACTATTTCCCCGGCAACGGCGCCAAAAACTTGATGCGTGGGAATCGCACCTTGCTTTACCTCTCGAGGGATCTCGAGAAGCTTACAACCCCCACCAGGCAGTGTACCTGATCGTTGTAGTATAGTATAGTGACAAGTACCGGGGGATTGATCGTTCAGCTTAGGAATAGTGTCGCTAGGATTAGAAAACCTAATTAATAGTTCTAGAGGTGAGGGATGATTATTTTTGTATTTTTATATTTTATGAAAGCAATTAAAATCTCGGGTTTTGGAAGAGTGGGCGGAATTAGTTGCTATTCAACCAACCCAAAGCTAAGATGCAATCAAAATAAAATAATAAAAATTGAAATTAAACTAATTAAACTAAGGTTGTGAGCAGTATTTGGAGAAATTGTGTTTACTTAGACTTCACTACTCCCTAGATATCTTTTACGTGTTAATTACTTGTTACACTTGTATGAATGACGGGTTGTATTCCTTAATACCATTCGTGGGGTGGCATACATAACTCCCCAACTCTATGAGCTCTTATCTCCTCCTACACCATGACCCAGCACAACTATAGGGATTGTAAACAGTGGCTCATGCATTAAATACAACCAATAAAGACCTAGTACGCCTCGGTTCATGTTTCTTAAGACGTTCAAGCATGTTACCATTTGGAGATCTGCCAGTTTTCTTAAGCCTAGCATATAAATCATTCATTCAAAACAAGAATAGACAAGTAATCAACACATAATCAACATCTAGGTTTCATTAGATCTAAGCAAACACAAGAGAGATCTAGCCTAGCATAGTAGAATTGAGACAAGAACAAGAGATAAACAACCAACACATAGACATATTGATTGAATTGAAAGTACACTTATCTCAATTACAATGCAAGGTCTCAAGGGTTTGGAACCCTTGAAAAACCTGTGAAAGAGGCACCAAAATCGTCTTTAGGGTTTCACCAAAACTTCTCTCTTTTTAATGAAAAAACTAGAAAACTATATATAGGAAAATCGTTCTGACGGCGTCAAGAGTTAATTCTGACGCCGTCACCTCGCCGCCATAAACTTCCTCGGACGGCCTTGATCCACTTATGACGGCCTATGTGACGCCGTCACCACCCACGGTAAATTATTCTTGGCCACTTTGACGCCGTCACCAGTACGTCTGACGCCGTCACCACCTTCGATATTTAATTCTTCATGTCTGACGCCGTCACCTTGTATTTTCAGCTTGGATTTTTGGTACTTTGCCGTTTTCTTCACTTTATGCTCCAAAAACGTCCAAAATAGCCTCTTTTCCAGAATTCACTCTCCAAACACCTAAAATCACAAAAGGAACGATTTAGGGCAATATTTGATCAAATAAAGTTGGATTCGGGCTTAAATGACCCCCTAAAAACGGATCATTTTTCACCTCATCATTAATCACCTGTATTTCATTGGTATGTTTGATTACCTGTATTTCTTTGGTATGTTTAATCACCTGCATTTCATTGGTATGCTTGATTACCTGTATTTCATGGGATTGATCATCCTTGTTTATATGACCCCATGGTCACCAATCGTTCCTATATGTTCATTGTAATATTGTGGTATTCCCCACTTGGTTGTGATGTCAAACGTATTGTGGTATTCCCCACTTGGCTGTGATGTCAAACGTAATATTGTGGTATTCCCCACTTGGCTGTGATGTCAAACGTAATATTGATGTTTCCTTACTTGACTGATTTACCATATGGCCTCATTGTCTGAATTCTTTATATAGCCGTTTTGCTATATTTACCTTGGAATTTAAATACAAGTATTATTTTTGTTCACATAGATCATATTTGGCAGTGGGTCGTAAACACACAGGTTACAAGTCTCTTATGGCGGGACTTGGAACTGAGTGGATTTACGAGGCCTTTGCTGGGAAATCTTCATTCATATGCATTACATTCTTTTTCACAACACTCTATGAACTCACCAACCTCGTGTTGACACTTTAGCATGTATTTTCAGGTATTAAGCAATGGCACGCTACAGGAGGTTTTGGCAGGGCATGGCATGGTCATAGAAGACTCTGATATTCATTTGGGGATCGTTTAAACTATTTTAAGGGCCTACTTCCGCACTACTTTTAACAATGTAAATTCAACATTTTTGATTAAACTACTTTATTCTAAATGATTGAAGTGAAAACCATTTTTGTACTTATGTTGTGATATCAATTGAGTTACACCCCAGCTGCATGTATGCTTCTGCTGGACCCGATTTTGGGGGTGTGACATAGATTCTCCTTTTTTGGCATAGATTCTTTATTTGAACTTTGTGTTGCTTAGATCTTTGAGGGAGCTTTCTTTGACTTCAAGATGTATGTATGAGCATGCAGAATCTATCGCCATGGAGGTGATGCGTAGCTGCAGGTAAACAGTTAGCAATAAACAACCGGGACTTACAAATAAGGAATTAGAGATCGTCAACAGCATATTTTGAAGACTCCTTCTAATCCTTATCAAGGCCGTTCCCATATCAGATACCCCCGAAGGAGCTTACAAGACCTACTAAGTAGCTCAATGATTGGTTGAGTCGCAGGGGATCACAACACGACTGTAGACCGCTTAAAGAACCACTGCGAACACTAAGCGTAACCCGTGTGGGGTTACCGAAGTGACCTGCTGTCAGGGCTATTTGATGTTGACCCTGGCAGGAATTTCCGTTCAATCATTGAGAAATACATTTGTAATTCTCTCATAAACGTTCTAGGCAGATTGCTAAGATCTGCGAAGGACTCGATAATTTACAGCTGGTGTCCATTGATGTAGAACACCAGTTGTAGAAATACTAAGTGTTCCTAAGAGATCTTTGATGTATCTCATGGCTCTAGACTCGATAAGTGCACACTTAGGTTTCCTATGCGGAGACTAGGGAGGGGTCTCCTGCTTCAATATCAACCATCTCTAAGAGGTAAGTCGATAGATTACACCGGTTCCCCGTGAGAATGAAACAAGTTCTTTTAAGAGAACTTCAGTGGTTAAGAAGGTTTAGTGCATTGCGTCACTGGGTCCATGACGACTTTATCTTCAATACCGGTGTTGCCTTAGCAACAACCAGTAGCATACGAATTGAACCCGGTGTCTGCCCTAAGGTTGAACATATGGAGGGCTATTTCTTTTCACCCTTTTCTTTACTTTTCTTTTTAATTATTCAACTCCTTCTTTCTCTTTCATTCTTTTCTCCTTTTTTCGTATCATAGCTAAGGACTTCTAATTCTAACTATGGGTGATGTCCTTGGGTAGATCCCTCCGGCTCTGGCGGATCATAGGACGGTTTTCCCTAACCTTGGTCACCTTATAACTCCATGACTATCCTATAATTGCCATGAAACCTTTGATTGAAAATCTCTCAAAGTGTTTGTGATTTTCAAACATTTTGTTTAACACTTTGAGAGTTTTGTGTTTACTTATGAATGGCTCCCCCTTCACATGTACTCATGTGTATTAAAATAAATTTGCACATGCGGGAGGAGCAAGCACTTTTTGAATTGATCCACTTTCAGTGAATAAGACCGATTCGAGACACGCTTACATCACTAGTCAGACTAGCTTGAAGTTATTACCCGGCCTGGTCGAGTCCATAGAAAGTTTCTCGAAATGGTACATATCTACTTTGACAAATCCTTTTCGAGACACTCTTACGTGTCTAGTTAGAGAGTTCCATTGTCAGCTTTTAGGTGACAACTAGCTCTAATAACTAACTTGATGTCATTACCCGTCGAGGATAAGTCTTTTTCGATTACTAACTTTTTGTTTCGTCAATTCCTGGGTCAATTCTGAGTCGAGCTCGCATGAGATTCAACCTTAAAGCATCCATTGTCATCCATATTTTAATCACTTTTACTTTTCTCCCCCTCAAAAATAGCATATAAGATGTTGTTTATGATGAACTTTTGATTAAAATATGCTTTTTGAGTCTTATGGGGAGATTCACCAAAAACTTATCATTTTGAACAAAGATCATTTCAAATACTCCCCCTCAATAAGTGAAATAACTTTTTGAGGTTTTGATTACGAGAGGGAATACTTGTCCTTTTGAGTAGAATTTAGAAAAAACTTTGAAAAATTTGAGTAATTCTACTCAAAAGTAAGAAGCTTTCGCTCCTTATGTTAGGATTGAGGCACTGAAGCGTACCTCAGGGTCCTTTAATTTTAAAGAACGGGTTGTACACTGCTATATGTGCACAAGCAATTAAGCATGATTTTGATGAAACATTTTATTTAGGAAATACTCCCCCTCAAAACTCGCATATATTTTGAGAATTTTAAACTTTTTAGAGTTTGGGGGAAGGAGTCTTCTTGAAGCAAAATTTTGAAAGATTTAGAAATTTCAGTTTGAAAAATTCTTGAATAAATTTTGCTTCAAGGTAACTAAAGCTTTATACGCTGAAATACTCCCCCTTAAAACTAGCATGAGTTTTGACATATTTAAACTTTAGAGCTAATTGGGGAGCAAAGATTTGAAAAATCTTGAGCAAAATTTTGAAAAGTTTTGAAAAAACCTTTTGAAAAATTTTGCTCAAGACTAAGAAGTTATAGATAAGCTTTGCATGAGAACATCTTCTTGTTTTCAAGGATAAGTGCACGTTTGGTTTTAAGAAATGGTTTTGCAAGGCACTTTCCTTTCTTTGAAACCCGAGTTGTACACTGTAATGTGTGCATAAGTCGTAATGTTTAAGCCTGGGTTGTAAGCTGAAATACTTACAAGCCTGTTAATACAAATATTGCCTAAAAACCTTATTTATATTTTACGATCTTTGCTAAGTTTTGTTAACGACAAAATGTAAACTTTAGTTTCTAAGTAAAACTTAATTTTAGTTTAAAGACTTGCATAATTAGACATTTGCTACATTTTATATTTCACATAAAACACAACACTTTTTATTTCTAAAATTAGAAATGTCACATCACATTTATGGTAAGTTTGTCAATATACATTTAAGGAAAGATTGTGTGTTTGACTAACCATAAGTCTTCTTACACAAGTTTGTGTTTGACTAGTTTTTATTTGATGTAACCTTGGTTGGTTTGAAAGATTTATTGCAAAACCAACTGTAAGCCTGGCGGAACCCTGGGGGTACACGGGCGGAACCCAGCTGAGGGTTCCGCCGTATCCGCCAGACCTGCAGAAGGTCTTGCTATAAATACCAAGCCATATGTTTGAATTTTGGCTTTATCACTCTACATTAGATTTTCACACACATACGTTCATTCTTTCATCTAACCCTTTAACATCTCATTTCTATGTGAAGTTTCTTTTGTAGCAAAGAAGTTCACAAGTTCATATAAAGTTACAAGTATTCAACACAACGTTGCAAGACTTGTTAGCTTAGCATCGTATAGACTTTGTTTAGTTTACACTTCATTTGATTGTGTATTTTCAGTAGTGATCGATTAGTATTTTAGTTCTCAAAATACAAAGTGTGACGGGAGTTGTTGTACCCTTGTAAAAGAACTAACGGGAGTGGTTGTACCCTTGTAAAAGAACTCGACATCTAGCTTAGTGTCGGTAAACGTGTATAAGCGACGTGTAAGGTTTTATCTGCCGGTGAAAGGAGCTTGTTGACTAGTGAAAGAAACTCTCGAGTTGGATACTCGGGGCATGGACGTAGGGCAAGGAAAAAGAGTCCTTGTAGCCAAACCACGATAAATACTCGTGTTGTGGTTTACTCGTTTCTTTCTTTATACTTGCATGTTATATATTGTGTTTGTGTTCACATCTTTGATTAAATAGAAAGTTTCAAAAGATAATTAAACAATCAACTTAACCTCTTCATCCTCGGATGAATTCACCTCACCAATCAAAAATGAACATTTTCTAAACCTTGCATCTCCATCTCCATCACCCAATGAACCTAATGTGCTTACAACTCCACCACCAACAAAATCACCCATTGACCCAACTCCACCAAGTGCTCCAACCCAACCATCCAAAACTCTATCACCATCACCATTACCTAAACTTGAACCAATGGAGTTATTTGGGTCTCCTCCAACATCACCACATCCTTTTGTTCAAGACCTCAATGATCTTCCACCAAGATCAACAAAACCACCACCTTTCACAAATGAAACACCAAGGTCATTGTTTGACCAAAATGAGTCTTTTAACCACAACCAACCCCCACAACAAGAGTACCATCAACCAAAACCATTGTTGTTTCACCCTCTCTACAATGACATCCATGGTCCTCTTTATGGAGAACCTAACTTTGAAAACCATGATCACCCAACTCCACCACATTCCCAATCCCAAACCTTTGAGTCTTTCTTTCCTTCGTATGAGGAAATTCAAAGCATGGATGAAAATCACCTCCATCAAGCAATGGAATTTCAAACCACCTTGCTTGACTCCATACCAAACCCATCCTCCAACCAAGAAACAAAAACCAACCCACCACCACCACCATCATCAAACGACCCGTTTCCACCCACTCATCACCATGTTTGCTCACAATGTGAGCAAATGCTCAAACAAGGTGAAAGCATCAAGATGTTGCTTCACCAATTTGAAAATGAAACCCGTTTTGTTATACAACACATCATAGAATGTTTGGATGCTCTTTCCCATCCAAACAACTCCTAGAGCGTATTTGGAGGCCTTTTGCCCCATTTAGGATGTGTTTAATGTCTTCTACTTATAGAAGTAGGATTTTGTTTTTCTTTTATTTCTTGGTTATTTTAATCTTTTTTTTTTTTTTTGTTTTTAGAAGTAGGAAGATAGTTTTCATTTCTTGTTTTTGACTTTTGCAAAGCCACATTTTACTTGAAATGACATCTTTTACTACTTTCTTACTTACATTGTTGGTTGATCATATATGAGTTGTTATTGTGGTTGCATATTGTGTGGTGACTACAAGCTTGATTATATGTTATTATCACCAACTAACCATTTTTTTTGTAGGTACAAAATCCATGTTTCCCATCTTGGCACTCCTTTTAGGGGGAGTATCGACCAAGAGGGAGCACGTGCATAGTTCCGCTTCGCTACTCTACTTTTTGTTTCGACAAAAAGGGGGAGAAACATATATTAACCTTTAAACTTAAAATGATTTTCATCACTTAAGTAAAACAAGTTTAATATAATTGTTTTTTAAGTCTTAAACACTAAAATTTTGCGAGTTACTTAAAAACAAAGTTTATGTTTTGTCATCAACAAAAAGGGGGAGATTGTTAATACAAATATCGCCGAAAAACGTTATTTATATTTTACGATCATTGCTATGTTTTGTTAACGAAAAAATGTAAACTTTAGTTTCTAAGTAAAACTTAATTTTAGTTTAAAGACTTGCATAATTAGACATTTGCTACATTTTATATTTCACATCAAACACAACACTTTTTATTTCTTAAAATAGAAATGTCACATCACATTTATGGTAAGTTTGTCAATATACATTTAAGGAAAGATTGTGTGTTTGACTAACTATAAGTCTTCTTACACAAGTTTGTGTTTGACTAGTTTTTATTTGATGTGACCTTGGTTGGTTTGAATGATTTATTGCAAAACCAACTGTAAGCCTGGTAGAACCCTGGGGGTACACGGGCGGAACCCATCTGAGGGTTCTGCCGTATCCGCCAGACCTGCAGAAGGTCTTGCTATAAATAACAAGCCATATTTTTGAATTGGCTTTATCACTCTACATTAGATTTTCACACACATACATTCATTCTTTCATCTAACCCTTTAACATCTCATTTCTATGTGAAGTTTCTTTTGTAGCAAAGAAGTTCACAAGTTCATATGAAGTTACAAGTATTCAACACAACGTTGCAAGACTTGTTAGCTTAGCATCGTGTAGACTTTGTGTAGTTTAAACTTCATTTGATTGTGTATTTTCTGTAGTGATCGGTTAGTGTTTTAGTCCTCAAAATACAAAGTGTGACGAGAGTTGTTGTACCCTTGTAAAAGAACTAACAGGAGTGGTTGTACCCTTGTAAACGAACTCGACATCTAGCTTAGTGTCGGTAAACGTGTATAAGCGACGTATAAGGTTTTCTCCGCCGATGAAAGGAGCTTGTTGACTAGTGAAAGAAACTCTCGAGTTGGATACTCGGGGCGTGGACGTAGGGCAAGGAAAAAGAGTCCTTGTAGCCGAACCACGATAGATACTCGTGTTGTTGTTTGATCATTTCTTTCTTTATACTTGCATGTTATATATTGTGTTTGTGTTCATATCTTTGATTAAACGGAAAGTTTCAAAAGATAATTAAACAAGTTTAAAGTTTTTAAACGGTAAACTATTCAACCCCCCTTCTAGTTTTCCACAATTGGCATCAAGAGCTACGTTACTCAAGCTTTTAAAATATATTGTGTTTTAAAACTTGAAACGATCCATGGATTTTGAAAATTACAAAGAAGGGCAATCTATGCAAAGTCCACCACTTTTTGAAGCAAATGGTTTTATATATTGGAAAAACCGTTTTGAAACTTATGTGAAATCTAAAGATATAGATTTATGGTATATAATCATTGATGGTGATAATATAGCTACTAATAGTAAAGATGATGATCAAAAGAAATTGATTGCTAAAAATAATGAAGCTAAAATGATGCTTTAGAATGCTTTGCCTAAGAAAGAATATGAAAGAGTCTTTATGTGTAAAACCGCCAAAGATATTTGGAAATCTTTAATAGTCACTCATCAAGGAAACTCACAAGTTAAGGATAACAAAATTGATCTTCTTGTTCAACAATATTAACAATTTGTTATTCCCGAAGATGAGATAATTGATAGTGCATTTGCTAGGTTTAACACAATTATTACTTCACTTAAAGCACTTGATGAATCTTTTTGTAGCAAGAATTTTGTCAGGAAATTCCTTAGAGCACTCCATCCGAAGTGGAGAGCAAAAGTGACGGCAATTGAAGAAACCAAGGATCTTTCAAGCATGTCACTTGACGAGCTAATTGGAAACCTCAAAGTTCATGAAATGGTAATGGAAAAAGATTCGAAAATAGTTAAAGGCAAGAAAGAAAAGGTTAAGTCCATTGCCTTGAAAGCTAGAGTCCAATCAAGTGATGATGAAGAATCTACTTTGGATAGTGATAATGAAGAATATGCTATGCCCGTTAGAGACTTCAAGAAGTTCTTTCGTAGATGAGGGAAGTTTGTAAGGCAACCTAAAGATGACAAGAAAACCTTCCGAAAAGATCATGATGATAGGAAAGGAAAGGTTGAAAGAAAATGCTATAGGTGTGGAGACACAAGTCATCTCATAGGAGAATGTCCAAAACCACCCAAAAGAAAGTCTCAACAAGCCTTTATGGGTGGTGCTTGGAGTGACTATGAAGGAGATGACGATGAGCCAAAGAATGATGATATTGCTCTCATGGCTCACGACTCAAATGAGGTATTCTCCGACTCATCTTATTCTTCTATTGATGATGACACCTTACAAAAAGAATATAACAAACTTTGTGAATTGAGCTTAAAAATCATAAACAAAAATAAGTTTTTGAAAACTAAAAAGGAGTTTTTAGAAAATGAAGTTTATGAGTTAAAAGAAAAAGCTAAGAGATTAGAAAAGAGTAAAGGTATTGACACATCGTACAAATCATGTGAAGAGCTTAAACTCGAAGTTGAGAGACTTAAAATTACTCAAGATGATCTAATAAAACAAACCACAAAGTTTATAAAGTTCGATAAGAGCATTTCTTGTGCGGATGAAATTATGAAACTTCAAAAGTCACCATTTGATAAAACAGGACTAGGTTTCATGAAATTAGAAACTTCAAAGAGTCAAACGAAACAAGAAAAGAAAGCACAAGAAACTCACAAAACTGCTACAGCAGCCCGCGGAACAGACGGAACCCAAATTAGGGTTCCGCCTGTTGAACCCAAAGGTTCCGCCAGGTCTGCTGCAGCAGTAACTTCCTCCATATTGGATCGTTCAAAATTTGTTAAAGTCACATATAAAAATGGAACAAAACCTGCCTTTAAAACTGGAGTAGGACTTAGTAAAAACTAATTTAGAGCTAGAACTACTCAACCAAGACCTAAGACTCCAATTCCCAAATTCCCCTTTCCAAAGAGTAACTACAACACACGACCAAACTACCAACATGTTTGGAACCAAAACACTCCTGGACATTACCAAACTCCAAATTACATGTCATGAAACCCTTATGTTCTTTTGTCATACTTGGATCAAGTTATTGGTATGCTTAACCAAAATGGACCCATGAGAAATTGGGGACCAAATGTTTGAGTGTTTTTCGTAAAATAGGTGTGCCTCAAAGTATGTTTGGAACCGGATGAATGGATTAAAGATAGCGGTTGTTCAAGGCACATGACGGGTAACAAAAGCCTCTTCTCAACTTATCACAAATGTGATGGAGGTAATGTTACTTTTGGTAGTAAAGCTAAGAGCAAAATCAACGGAAAAGGTACAATCTCTCATGACTCCCTGTTAATAGATGATGTAGCTCATGTTGATAACTTAGGTTTTAATCTCCTTAGTATTAGTCAACTTTTCCGTAATAATTATAATGTCCTTTTTAGTGAAAATGGAAGTAAAATACTTAAAGATGGTATAACCATAGCCAAAGGTGTTCTTAAGAACAACGATACGTCATGAAGATGGATCAAACATCTAGAGACAAACTTTGTCTTGCTTCATTAGATGAATCTTCAACTTTATGGCATAGACGTTTAGGACACGCTAACATGAGACTAATTCAAAACCTCTCCTCCAAAGACTTAGTTCAAAACCTACTTAAGTTGAAATATGACCAACACTTTTGTGACGCTTGCAAAGTCGGTAAACAAGTCCATAGTAGCCATAAGGCTAAAAACTTGGTTTCTACATCTAGGTGTCTAGAACTTTTGCATATGAATTTATTTGGTCCATCCGCTATACAAAGTTATGGAGGTAACTTCTATACTTTGGTCATAGTAGATGATTACTCAAGATATACTTGGACAAAATTTTTGAAAAGTAAAAATGAAGCTTTTGATAAATTTGAGATTCTAAGTAAGAAAATTGAAAATCAAGTAGGGTCTAGTATTGTGTCTATTAGAACGGATCACGGTCGTGAATTTGATAATGAATTTCAATTTAAAAACTTTTGTGATAAAAATGGAATTACTTATAACTTTTCGGCTCCACGCACTCCTCAATCTAATGGTGTAGTAGAACGTAAAAACCGGACTTTGCAAGAGATGAGTAGAACAATGCTTAATGAACAAAACATTCCACAAAAGTTTTGGTGTAACGCCGTTGACACATCAACGTGCATTTTAGATTGAGTCTTAGTTAGACCATTTTTGAATAAAACTCCTTATGAACTATATAAAGGTAAAAAGCCTACATTAGGATACTTTAGAGTATTTGGGAGTAAATGCTTTATTCTTAACACCAAAGATTATCTCACCAAATTTGACCCAAAGTCTTATGAAGGTGTATTTCTTGGATATTCACAAAATAGTAAAGCTTACATTGTTTTGAACAAAGAAACCTTAAGAGTCGAGGAATCATTGAACATAATATTTGACGAGAGTCCACCCCCCTCTAAGACATCACCTTTGGTAGATGATGACTTAGTTGAAAACCAAGCAATAGAAAGTCAAGATATCTTAGGTAATGACAAGGAAGATGAACTATTAAACAAAGAATTTGTCAATGCCAAAGAATCTAAAAGTCATCCATTAGATAGTGTCATAGGAAAAATTAACGAAAGAACACTAAGATCAAAAGTTCAAAATGAAAGCAACTTCTTTTGTTTCGTGTCAACCATTGAACTGAAAAACATTAATGAAGCCATTAAAGATGAGTCTTGGGTAATAGCAATGCAAGAAGAGTTAAACCAATTTGTTAGAAATGATGTATGGACATTAGTTCCTCAACCAAAGAGTCAAACAATAATTGGAACAAAATGGGTCTTTCGTAATAAAATGGATGAAAATGGAATTGTGTCTAGAAACAAAGCTAGGCTAGTAGCACAAGGATATAATCAACAAGAAGGCATTGACTACGATGAAACTTTTGCTCCGGTTTCTAGGCTCGAGTCAATTAGAATATTACTTGCATATTCATGTGTACACAATTTTAAACTCTTTCAAATGGACGTCAAAAGTGCATTTCTAAACGGGGTCATTAATGAAGAAGTGTGTGTTGCTCAACCACCGGGTTTCATCGATTTTGAAAAACCCAATCATGTTTACAAACATAAAAAGGCTCTTTACGGACTTAAGCAAGCTCCAAAAGCATGGTATGATCGACTTAAAACCTTCCTAGTTGACCATAAGTATACCATGGGCTTAGTTGATAATACTCTCTTCACTAAGAAGAAAGATTCACATATTATCATAGTCCAAATCTATGTTGATGACATTATATTTGGATCAACTTGTCAAGAATTATGCGTGGATTTCTCAAAAATCATGCATGACGAGTTTGAAATGAGTATGATGGGAGAACTCAACTTTTTCCTAGGACTCTAAATTAAACAACTAGAAGATGGTATCTTCTTTAACCAATCTAAATATATTAAGGACATGCTTAAGAAATTTGGATTAGAAGATTCAAAACCAATCAAAATGCCCATGTCCACGGAAACAAAACTCACCAAGGATGAGGAAAGTGAATCCGTAGATAGAACTAAATATAGAGGTATGATTGGAAGTCTACTTTACCTAACGGCTAGTAGACCCGACATTATGTTTAGTGTTTGTCTATGTGCTTGTTTTCAAGAAGATCCTAAGACAACTCATCTCGAAGCCGTTAAAAGGATTTTTAGATATATTAAGGGAACTACACATTTAGGTTTATGGTATCCCAAAGGAACGGGAATAGACACCATAGTGTATGCCGACTCGGATCATGCCGGTGACTATGTTGATAGAAAAAGCACAAGTGGTATTTGTACTTTTGTTGGACATTGTCTCACCTCATGGTTCTCTAAGAAGCAAACGGCTCTTGCTATCTCAACAACGGCGAGTACATTTCGGCCGGAAAGGCATGTCAACAAGCTCTTTGGATGAAGCAAGCTCTTGTCGACTACAGAATTCAACTTAACGACATCACCATTCTTTGTGACAACAAAGGAGCCATTGATCTTAGCAAAAATCCAGTTCAACATGCTCGTACCAAACATATTGAAATCCGTCATCATTTCCTTCATGATAACGTTCAAAAAGGAAATATCTCAATTGAGAAAGTTTCTTCCGAAGACAACATAGCCGACATTCTAACAAAACCTCTTAAACGAGAACCTTTTAAGCTTCTTAGGCTAGGCTTAGGACTTATGGAACCTACATTGTAGTTCTAGACATTAGACAAAAATCAAAACAAATCAATAACTCTTTTTCTCAGCAGGGTCGGCGGAACCCTCAGCCACAACGGACGGAACCCATTTTTAGGTTCCGTCGTATCCGCCGACCTGCAGAACCATTTTATTTGTTTATATTAAACCAAACACCCATTATCTCATACCACCACTTCCAAACTGCTACTATTCACTTTATCATTCATCCACAACCATGAAAACTTGGTCTTCCCTTCATTCACATTGCTCATCAATCATCATTGTAATTATTCTAAACATGATTACACTCCTGATCTGAGTCTAGGAATTCTATTTTTGCACAAAAACAAAAACTTGGGGTTATGCATCAACTTGAGAAACTCATGCATGAAATTAGGTGTTTAACAAAACTAATCATGTTCCCCATAGTTAGGAATTGCATTCTTACTAATTGTAAACATATTTGCTAAAACACCCCATTTTTGCAAAAATTTCTCACAAATAGGACAAATATTTTTTCGTGTCACATTGTGAATACAAAATCAAAACGTTATGTTTAAAACATCACTTGCATAATGTCTCTTGAATGCTAAAGGGAATACATAACCAATATGTATTTTCGGGTACATTCAAACGAAGCTACATTGAACTAGGAGCGCTTGGGTTATCTTTTGTTTTATAACAAAACTTGCATTATAAAACGTTTTTGAAGCATCAAAATGAGTCAAGATAACTGCACCTCCACATTGTTTTCATATAGGCACACACTAGAACACCCACATTACAATAGTCGTTTACTTAGAATAAAATGTGAAATTTTGTTTTTCTAGGAATCATCATGCCTCCTCTAACCCACTATGACCATAAGGACACCATTAAGTACCTACCCAAACACCACAAAACCAAAAGTCTTACTCCAACTCAAATTGACGTTTTCAAAGCCTTAGAAAAACGTTATGTCCATGAGGGTAGAACCATTGACCCATACTTCCTAAAAGGCACAAACCTCTACACGGAACTTGCCACAATCAACTTTGAGTGTCTCTTAGAAATCGACAAGCCTATTTGTCCTAGGTTCATTTTAGAATTCTATGCATCCGTCACCCTCTCCACGGATGAGTATGGTCGCATGTCTATTAACTTTAGGGCTAGTAGTCATCAATACTCCTTCACTCTCGAGGAGTTTGCTCAAATCCTAGGTGTCCCAACTGTGGTACTTGCATCTACTCCTACTTGCACTCCCTCTCAACTCTTGACACACTCTTTGACCGCATCCATCCCTATGGCACCCCTTTTGTGTCCAAAGATGAACTTCGTGACCACCTCTTCATTAGGACAACCAACACTAGGAGAACCCATTCGAGAAATAAGGTCGATGAGGACCCATATGGAATGGAACTTAATGAATTCAAGCCCCAATTCAAGAAATGGGAGGAAGTCCTTAGAGCCAATGTCATTAGCACCACAGGAAACCGAGATCATATAAATCTTTGCCTTTGCTACATGCTCTACTCCTTGTCCGTTATGCAACCCTTCAACCTTGCCTACTACATGGCCAAGAGAATGGCCGACATTCCCGTGCATGGCACAACGGCTATGCCATATGGAATGCTCTTGACCCGTCTCTTTAGGTTCATCCCTCTCATTTCACCAACTCCTAACGGTCTTCGCCTTGACTACTCTCTCATTCCACACACCTTTGTCCCACTAAGTAATAAGAGAGTTTACAAAGCCCAAGGAAAACGTCCTCATCCTCATACCTCCTCATCATCATCCTCAATGAGTGAAGATGACACTTTGCCCAACTCTAGGCTGCCACCTCTATAATACCTTTCCCAACTTCCGGATATTCCGAATGAGTCGGCGGAGTTCAAGCAAACAAAGGGGATGTTCAAGAATCTTGGGAGATTCCTTGGAAAGCTCAAGAAGAAGATCGATCGTCAATGAGAGCGGGTGTGTAGGAGTGTTTGGCACAAGGTGCTATTTGAAACAATTTGGTCGTTTAAACAATTTTTTTCATGAATTTATGTGTTGGTAGGATATTTGATACAATTTGGAACATGTTTGAACTAACTATGATGCAGGATGACAACATTTGGCATGTTGTCAAATTTTCATGTTTATGAAATTTTCACTAAGTATAGTGAAATTCGCTAGCCCCCCGGTCAAAGTCCAATGATATGCATGTTTACATGTCCAATTTTTGCATTTCCTAACCAGATATGAATTATATTTTTGGTTTTAGGAGTTTTCGAAAAATTTGAAAATCGTCTCGCGGGTCAAAAACGCGGACTGCCTACTTTTTCAGGCCTGGCGGATCTGGCGGCACCTTAGAATGGGTTCCGCTAGTGTATTTTCTGGGCAACCCAGAAATGGCCCAACGGATCAGACGGAACCCTCACACGGGTTCCGCTTGTGTAGTCTGAGGGTTCCGCCAGTATTCCTACAAAAAAATTTTTTTTTTCAACATTGCAACATCCACTCAACAACAAACCATCCTTTTAGATAAAAACCCATTCCCTACTATTTGCTAAGCACATTAGGGTCTTTCTCATCCTCTAGAACTCATAGAAACCTATTTCCAGCCAAATTTCAAACTTAGCCATAACAGCCTCAAGGAACCTTCACCTATAAAGGAAGGAACCCTTCCAAAGGTTCCTTGCAATCCGTGAAACTTATACCTTTAACCAATTTGCCAAAACCACTAAGCATTTAGTGCAAATCTTTGTCTTCTTACTTCACCATTTTCATTGGATTGACTTCCATGATTTGACAACCCTCATTAGTCTTCCAAATCATTAGGAACCTCCATTTTTGTATGGCTAAACATCAAATCCAAACACTCCTTCCCATACTTCTTCACCTCTTCATCCTCGGATGAATTCACCACACCAATCAAAAATGAACATTTTCTAAACCTTGCTTCTCCATCTCCATCACCCAATGAACCTAATGAGCTTACAACTCCACAACCAACAAAATCACCCATTGACCCAACTCCACCAAGTGCTCCAACCCAACCATCCAAAACTCCATCACCATCACCATTACCTAAACTTGAACCAATGGAGTTATTTGGGTCTCCTCCAACATCACCACATCCTTTTGTTCAAGACCTCAATGATCTTCCACCAAGATCAACAAAACCACCACCTTTCACAAATGAAACACCAAGGTCATTGCTTGACCAAAATGAGTCTTTTAACCACAACCAACCACCACAACAAGAGTACCATCAACCAAAACCATTGTTGTTTCACCCTCTCAACAATGACATCCATGGTCCTCTTTATGGAGAACCTAACTTTGAAAACCATGATCACCCAACTCCACCACATTCCCAATCCCAAACCTTTGAGCATTTCTTTCCTTCATATGAGGAAATTCAAAGCATGGTTGAAAATCACCTCCATCAAGCAATGGAATTTCAAACCACCTTGCTTGACTCCATACCAAACCCATCCTCCAACCAAGAAACCAAAACCAACCCACCACCACCATCATCAAACGACCCGTTTCCACCCACTCATCACCATGTTTGCTCATAATGTGAGCAAATACTCAAACAAGGTGAAAGCATCAAGATGTTGCTTCACCAATTTCAAAATGAAACCCGTTTTGCTATACAACACATCATAGAACGTTTGGATGCTCTTTCCCATCCAAACAACTCCTAGAGCGTATTTGGAGGCCTTTTGCCCCATTTAGGATGTGTTTAATGTCTTCTACTTATAGAAGTAGGATTTTGTTTTTCTTTTATTTCTTGGTTATTTTAATCTTTTTTTTTTTTTTTTTGTTTTTAGAAGTAGGAAGATAGTTTTCATTTCTTGTTTTTGACTTTTGCAAAGTCACATTTTACTTGAAATGACATCTTTTACTACTTTCTTACTTACATTGTTGGTTGATCATATATGAGTTGTTATTGTGGTTGCATATTGTATGGTGACTACAAGCTTGATTATATGTTATTATCACCAACTAACCATTTTTTTTGTAGGTTCAAAATCCATGTTTCCCATCTTGGCACTCCTTTTAGGGGAAGTATCGACCAAGGGGGATCACGTGCATAGTTCCGCTTCGCTACTCTACTTTTTGTTTCGACAAAAAGGAGGAGAAACATATATTAACCTTTAAACTTAAAATGATTTTCATCACTTAAGTAAAACAAGTTTAATATAATTTTTTTTTAAGTCTTAAACACTAAAATTTTGTGAGTTACTTAAAAACAAAGTTTATGTTTTGTCATCAACAAAAAGGGGGAGATTGTTAATACAAATATCGCCTAAAAACGTTATTTATATTTTACGGTCTTTGCTATGTTTTGTTAACGAAAAAATGTAAACTTTAGTTTCTAAGTAAAACTTAATTTTAGTTTAAAGACTTGCATAATTAGACATTTGCTACATTTTATATTTCACATAAAACACAACACTTTTTATTTCTTAAAATAGAAATGTCACATCACATTTATGGTAAGTTTGTCAATATACATTTAAGGAAAGATTGTGTGTTTGACTAACTATAAGTCTTCTTACACAAGTTTGTGTTTGACTAGTTTTTATTTGATGTGACATTGGTTGCTTTGAATGATTTATTGCAAAAAAAATTGTAAGCCTGGTGGAACCCTGGGGGTACACGGGCGGAACCCATCTGAGGGTTCCGCCGTATCTGCCAGACCTGCAGAAGGTCTTGCTATAAATACCAAGCCATATGTTTGAATTTTGGCTTTGTCACTCTACATTAGATTTTCACACACATACATTCATTCTTTCATCTAACCCTTTAACATATCATTTCTATGTGAAGTTTCTTTTGTAGCAAAGAAGTTCACAAGTTCATATAATGTTACAAGTATTCAACACAACGTTGCAAGACTTGTTAGCTTAGCATCGTGTAGACTTTGTGTAGTTTACACTTCATTTGATTGTGTATTTTCAGGAGTGATCGGTTAGTATTTTAGTCCTCAAAATACAAAGTGTGACGGGAGTTGTTGTACCCTTCTAAACAAACTAACGGGTGTGGTTGTACCCTTGTAAAAGAACTCAACATCTAGCTTAGTGTCGGTAAACGTGTATAAGCGACGTGTAAGGTTTTCTCCGCCGGTGAAAGGAGCTTGTTGACTAGTGAAAGAAACTCTTGAGTTGGATACTCGGGTCGTGGATGTAGGGCAAGGAAAAAGAGTCCTTGTAGCCGAACCATGATAAATACTCGTGTTATGGTTTGATCGTTTCTTTCTTTATACTTGTGATGAGGCGAAAAATGATCTGTTTTTAGGGGGTCATTTAAGCCCGAATTCGAATTTATTTGATCAAATATTGCCCTAAATCGTTCCTTTTGTGATTTTAGGTACTTTGGGAGAGAAATCTGGAAAAGGAAGCAATTCGGACGTTTTTGGAGCATAAAAGTGAAGAAAACGCCAAAGTCTTAATTTTTCATGCTGGGAACAGTAGGTGACGGCGTCAAGAGCAAAACCTTGACGGCGTCAAGAGCAAATTTCATGAATTTCCATGACGATCCAGAAGAGTTTTGACGGCGTCACATAGGAAGGGCGTCAAGAGTAAAAGAGTCATGACGGCCTGGAAGTGTATAAGTCTTGACGGCGTCAGAAGGAGATCTAGGCAGTCCGAGGATTGTTTTGGCGGCGAGGTGACGGCGTCACAAGTTTGTTCTTGACGCCGTCAAACCTATTTTTCTATATATAGTTTTCTAATTTTTCACATTTAAAAGAGAGAAGTTTTGGGAGAAACCCTAAGTACGATTTTGGTGTAACTTTACAGGTTTTTCAAGGGTTCCAACCCCTTGATACCTTGCATGATTAATCAAGATAAGTGTTCTTCTAATTCAATCAATATGTCTATGTGTTGGTTGTCTATATCATGTTCTTGTCTTAATTCTATCATGCTAGGCTTGATCTCTTTTGTGTTTGCTTAGATCTAATGAAACCTAGATATTGATTATGTGTTGATTACTTGTTTATTCTTGTCTTGGATGAATGATTTATATGTTAGGCTTAAGAAAACTGGCAGATCTCCAATTGGTAACATGCTTGAACGTCTTAAGAAACATGAACCAACGCGCACTAGGTCTTTATTGGTTGTATTTAATGCATGAGCCACTGTTTACAATCCCTATAGTTGTGCTGGGCATGGTGTAGGAGGAGATAAGAGCTCATAGAATTGGGGAGTTATGTGTGCCACCCCATGAATGGTATTAAGGAATACGATCCGTCATCCATGCAATTATAACAAGTAATTAACGTGTAAAAAATATCTAGGGAGTAGTGAAATCTAAGTAAACACATTTTCTCCAATTACTGCTCACAACTTTAGTATAAATTAGTTTACTTTCATTTTTAGTATTTTATTTTGATTGCATCTTAGTATTGGGTTAGTTGAATATCAACTAATTCCGCCCACTCTTCCAAAACCCGAGATTTTTATTTGCTTTCTAAAAAATATAAAAACGCAAAAAGAATCATCCCTCACCTTTAGAACTAGTATTTAGGCTTTCTAATCCTAGCGGCACTATTCCTAAGCTGAACGATCAATCCCCCGGTACTTGTCACTATACTATACTACAACGATCAGGTACACTGCCTGGTGGGGATTGTAAGCTTCTAGAGATCCCTCGAGAGGTAAAGCCTGTTGCGATTCCCACGCATCAAGTTTTTGGCGCCGCAGCCCGGGGAATAGTTAGTGTCTAGGTTAGAATTTCTTTTTATTAGGTCTACTTGCTAGATTCCTTTCTAGTAAGATTTTGTTTTTATTTTTAGATCTCCTTTAGTCTATCTATTTCTTTGTGCCTTTGTTAGTAAATTAAACTCATTGACTGTTCCGTTAACCATTATGGAAAACGCGAATCCACCCCTTTCCCCTAGAGAAGTGGCTGTGTTACGTGAACAAATTGAGAGTGAGATTAGGGAGCTTAGAGAGCTTAATAGGTTGATTAAGGTTGAACTCGAACATGCATTTAGTGACCTAGCAACCGCCTTGTATTCAAATGAGGACCTAGGGCCTAATGACTTTGTGAATGTTGTTGAGAGACTAGAAGAGGAGGAAATAGATCTGAAGCTTAATGACTAGTTTAATCTATACCTCACTAAGGAGGAGATTGCATATTATAATAATCTTATCGATAACCCACGATCTCCTTTCACCATAATTGAACCTAAGATCAAGAGAGGCGATCCTATGAATGCTAAGATACCATGTATGATTGGATATAGGCACATTAGCAATGCTTACATTGACTTTAAATCTCCAATCAACATTATGTCCTCAACGGTTTATAATGATATAGTGAAAACAAGACTTGAACCTAGAAGGGATCCAAAGTACCCCGGTGGAGTTTGTAACTTTGTCGGGAGAGTTAAAGGTTTACATGTCTTTGTTGGTAATTTCACTTTTGTCACCGACTTTATGATTGTGGAGGATCTTGCTAATGTTATTGATTGTCGACTATCCAATGTTGTGTTTGGCAAACCATTTGTTGAGAAATCTAAGTTGGAATATGATGAGGTAGAAGGTACGATCCGATTTGCAAGTAACACCGATAGTATCACCTATAGGATGCCTAATAGGATGAAAGAATTTCGCTTTATATCTCGTTTTGATAAGGACAACGTTGGTGCTTTTGAGGATATTGATGAGACGGATAAGAAAAAGGGCATGGATTCTGTATGGGAAAAAAGGAGTCTTTATTACAAAGATTGCTTGGCCCTTGGACCAAGGTATAAAGTCGATGAAGAATTTGCCCAAAAGATTATGGGGGCGGTTGAGAAAAAGGTGATTGATTTCTACAAAGAATATTTGCAATCAGAGAATGGAACAAATGATGAAGTCACGTAGTAACCCATGACCTTGAGTGTAGCTACAAGACTCGTAAATAAAGAAAAGCGCTTCTTGGGAGGCAACCCATGTTTTGTGTGATTTTATTTGTTTGTTTGTTATTTGCTTCCGTATACATGCTTTATTTTTATTGTTGGTAGATCATGTTTCTAAACTAAATAGTGGAAATACTTTACTTTGTTGTTTTGGCCTAGTCTTAACTCCACCTAAAGGTATTTGTGCAAAAGATAAGTGTAAGGGGAAACCCCAAATATGTTTTTAATAAACAAACCAATCATGATTCTCCACAATATTAAATGAACATGTATATTCGTATTTGTTAGAGTCAAATGCTTGTATTGAGTCATAATGAAGTTTTGCAGGAGTTTCCAGGAAGTAGGACCAAGTTTTTCCAGAAATTTTCCGGAAACTTAACATAAGAATTTCTGCAGGTCCATTCTAACGGCGTCAGGGGTTTACTCTTGACGGCGTCAAGAGTTAAAATCTGGAAATTTTACCAGTTTTGTTTTTCTAATGGAGTCTTATGGTTTTTGTGAATTATTAAGTTTTATAATCTCCAGGAGATCTGCAAACTTCATTCCACAAGCATTATATCTTATCTTGTTTTCTAGGATTTAGAAACTTATATAGGATGCCGCCGATTTTACACGAGGTTGTCTTGTCTATTTTGTCAGGTTTTACAGGTTATGTATGACAAGGAGATGATTTATATTCTGGAAGGGAAGCTTTGATTGTTCATTTTCTTGGAGGAAGATTTAACCTGGCCATCCTATTATCCATACCGAGCGAATCAGGGGAGTATTTGATTTCATTCTTGATGCGTGGGAATCGCAACAGGCTTTACCTCTCGAGGGATCTCGAGAAGCTTACAACCCCCACCAGGCAGTGTACCTGATCGTTGTAGTATAGTATAGTGACAAGTACCGGGGGATTGATCGTTCAGCTTAGGAATAGTGTCGCTAGGATTAGAAAGACTAAATTACTAGTTCTAAAGATGAGGGATGATTATTTTTGTCTTTTTATATTTTTATGAAAGCAATTAAAATCTCGGGTTTTGAAGGAGTGGGCGGAATTAGTTGCTATTCAACTAACCCAAAACTAAGATTCAATCAAAATAAAATAATAAAAATGAAAACAAACTAATTATACTAAGGTTGTGAGCAGTAATTGGAGAAATTGTGTTTACTTAGACTTCATTACTCCCTAGATATCTTTTACATGTTAATTACTTGTTATAAGTGCATGGATGACGGATCGTATTCCTTAATACCATTCATGGGGTGGCATACATAACTCCCCAATTCTATGAGCTCTTATCTCCTCCTACACCATGACCCAGCACAACTATAGGGATTGTAAACAGTGGCTCATGCATTAAATACAACCAATAAAGACCTAGTACGCCTCGGTTCATGTTTCTTAAGACGTTCAAGCATGTTACCATTTGGAGATCTGCCAGTTTTCTTAAGCCTAACATATAAATCATTCATCCAAGAACAAGAATAAACAAGTAATCAACACATAATCAACATCTAGGTTTCATTAGATCCAAGCAAACACAAGAGAGATCTAGCCTAGCATAATGGAATTGAGACAAGAACAAGATATAGACAACCAACACATAGACATATTGATTGAATTAGAAGAACACTTATCTCAATTACAATGCAAGGTATCAAGGGTTTGGAACCCTTGAAAAACCTGTAAAAGATGCACCAAATTCGTCTTTAGGGTTTCACCAAAACTTCTCTCTCTTTAATGTAAAAACTAGAAAACTATATATAGGAAAACTGGGCTGACGGCGTCAAGAAAACCATGTGACGCCGTCACCTCACCGCCAAATACTTCCTCGGACGGCCTTGATCTACTTATGACGGCCTGTGTGACGCCGTCACCACCTACGGTATTTTATTCTTGGTACTTTGATGCCGTCAGGATGACTTTTGACGCCGTCATCAACTACGGTATTTTATTCTTGATGTCTGACGCCGTCAGGGTGTAACTCTTGACGCCGTCACCTAGTGTTTCCAG
The DNA here is from genome assembly GCA_030686995.1 of Artemisia argyi. NCBI lineage: Eukaryota > Viridiplantae > Streptophyta > Magnoliopsida > Asterales > Asteraceae > Artemisia > Artemisia argyi. Next base: position 125,957,804 of record CM060693.1, on the reverse strand, counting down.
CATGGAAAATTGATACTTTGCCGTTTTCTTCACTTTTCTGCTCCAAAAACGTCCAAAATGGCTTCTTTTCCAGAATTCACTCTCCAAGTACCTAAAATCACAAAAGAAACGATTTAGGGCAATATTTGATCAAATAAAGTCGGATTCGGGCTTAAATGACCCCCTAAAAACGGATCATTTTTCGCCTCATCATATACCCTTACACTTGAGATTTGCTTGTCCTCAAGCAAATGAGCTTTTATTCTACTCAAAAGACAAGTTAGGGGTCATTTAACACTAATATAAAAGTAATTACAACAAATAATCGTTCCACTAAAGACCAATAGACAAGCACGGAGATCATACACAAGCACCTCACAAATAGTGTTTAGATACTCACATCTCTCTGGTGTAATAAAGTAATATAACATTATGGAAATGGAAGATATCTCTCACTACCTGTCATAGCAAAATAGATTACCATAGGCTTGGGAAAGGATCAAACCTCCACCACATGGCGTAAGCACCTAGGATAAACTATCAAAGAGGTCTTTTAAAGGGTTGTAACGTTAGGTATAGGGGTATGAATTACACGGTTTTGTTGGATAAAGGAAGTTTTACTGGTGGCGAGTTAACAATCTTGGTTAATCACATGTACAATATGGCGTTGCTAAGCCAAGACTAGACTCGACTTAAGCTAATAAATGAAAAATAACAAAAACATAAAATAAACATAGAATGAAACGGGATGGTAGTCCGTATGTTTTTTTCTCTTTTTCTTTTTTTTTCTATATATATATTTTTTTTTTCTTTTTCTTGATTTTTTCGATTTTTTTTTTTTTTTTTTTTTTTTTTTTTTGCATACACTCTTACCCTACCATCCGAAATAATACATCATAGGGGATGAGAATTCCCCTTACACTTGAATCTTTACATATTTTACATTAAACTAATCTAATGACTCGAATTGAGAAAATCAAAATACTTGGAGCACTTTTAAGATTAACGTACATATGGGGGTAATAAGTGATGTTCTTCCCCATTACTCCATAAAATAAGTACTTACCCATGAGTCCCAATCGTCCCAAAACAATATGTACAAGGATATGACTCGACTTAGCAACCATGTAATCAATTAGAAAGTTAACTTAGGGTTTAACAAATAACAATAATGCACTAAAAATGAGCGCATACACGGAAGGCTAAGGCGATTTGGTTGTACATTTAAGTGGGGTGTAACAAATTCTTCCTTTAAGTAAAATGCTTAAAGTTAGAAACGAAATGATAGGCTCGGAGGGGTGTACTAGGGGTTTCGTGTATTAAAAATGAGTACAACGCTAAGGGTGTGGGGAAAATTAGTTGACTTAACTAGCCAAGTAATATGACTTAAATGGTCAAGTAATTATAATACGGGTTTAACACAAGGGTGATCCTAATGCCTCTTATCATGTAGTAAATCCTACCACACGAATGTAGTCTCACTAGCGGTCTCGGGATGCATCACTAACGCAAGTTCTAGAATCTAAATGCTACCGGTACACTCATAAGCACTAATAGTAAATGCTTTTCCTATCAAATCTAAAGGCGAACCTCACATTTTTGGGTGGAAAATTTTTCTGAATATACGGTTATGTGCTAGTCATACAATCTCCTATCCATGAGACGCTTGCTATGGCTAAAGTTTCACTCCTAAATGTTGTAAAAAATTTTAAATTTGGCGCTAAAATTACACTAACAAGTATTTCTCGTAGTTTTATTACACATCTACCATCAAACAAAACAAACTCAAGTGAAAGTGCATATGTAAGGTATCATCTTTTTACCCTCCCCTTACACTTAAGATGAACATTGTCCCCAGTGTTCAAGTAAAGGATGTAAAAGTGAAAAAGTAAAGAGAATGAAATCAAATACTCCCCTGATTCGCTCGGTATGGAGTTTAGGTTGGCCAGGTTAAATCTTCTTCCAAGAAAACGAACAATGAAAGCTTCCCTTCCAGAATATAAATCATCTCCTTGTCAAACATAACCTGTAAATCCTGAGAAAATAGACAAGACAACCTCGCGTAAAATCGGCGGCATCCTATATAAGTTCCTAAATCCTAGAAAACAAAGTAATATATAATGCTTGTGGAATGAAGTTTGCAGATTTCCTGGAGATTATAAAACTTAATAATTCACAAAAACCATAAGACTCCGTTAGAAAAACAAAACCGGTAAAATTTCCAGATTTTTAACTCCTGACGCCGTCAAGAGTAATACTCTGACGCCGTCAGAATGGATCTGCAGAAATTCTTATGTTAAGTTTCCGGAAAATTTCTGGAAAAACTTCGTCCTACTTCCTGGAAAATCCTGCAAAACTTCATTATGACTCAATACAAGCATTTGACTCTAACAAATACGAATATACATGTTCATTTAATATTGTGGAGAATCATGATCGGTTTGTTTCTTGAAAACATATTTGGGGTTTCCCCTTACACTTATCTTTTGCAAAAGTACTTTTAGGTTGGAGTTAAGACTAGGCCAAACAACATAGTAAAGTATTTCCACATTTTAATTGAGAAACATGATCAACCAACAATAAAAATAAAACATGCATACGGAAGCAAATAACAATCAAACAAATAAAATCACACAAAACATGGGTTGCCTCCCAAGAAGCGCTTTTCTTTATTTACGAGTCTTGTAGCTAGACTCAAAGTCATGGGTTACTACGTGATCTCATCATTGGTTCCACTCTCTAGGTCGTCTTCTAGACCAGTTTTGTATTCCGGACCTAGTTGCAAGCACTCTTTGTAGAAACCAAGCATCCTATTTCTAACATACTCTACTCCTCTACGTCTATCCTCCTCATTCCTATAATAAGCCGCTTGCTTGCGTTCCTTTTCGAAATTAGAGAGAAGGCGGTATTGCTCAATCTTGTAGGGCATTTGATAAGCAACCTCATCATTCTCTTCCTTGAATCTAACTATCCCTAAAGTCGGATCATAACTCATCCTAGTGGCCTCAACAAATGGTTTCCCAAATATTATTTGACTTAAGCAAGCATCTATCACCGGACGAGTGTCTTCTACTATCATGAAATCGATTTCATACGTAAGATTTCCTATAATCACATGCAATCCCTTCACTCTTCCTGCAAAATTACTTATCAGATTCTTACCGGGCATCATCCTAAAATTGAGTTGCTTCTTCATCACCCAATTGTAATAAGTCCTAGTCATGATGTTCACGGGGGATCTAAGGTCGATGTAAGCTTTCCATATATGCATGTGCCCGATATTACATGGAATGTTAATGTTAGAGGGGTCTCCCATTTTGATAAGGGGGTCGCCAAAGATATATGTTTTCTCGGGACTATCGAATAAATCCTTATGATATTCCCTTTCTTCCTTGGTTGGCAACTTATCAAAGTATTCCTCTATAGGTTCTACCTCCTCTAATTCCTCATCCTTATTAACCTCAACTTCCCTACTCTCATCCTTACTATCGGCTTCTATTCTAACTTCATCCTTGTCACTCTCCTCTATCTCCTTATCTATTGGCTTAATAGTGACAACATTGACAAAGTGGACATGTTTGGATGATGAGGGGTCCTTAATTTGGCTTCCACTATTGGTGTCCCTAGTGTCCTTCCTAGGTGTGATTAATGTTTTGTTGTTGAGGGCTTTCAACAAGTTGTCAATCTTGCTGGTCAAATCCGTTTGTTGTTGGTTGAATTCGGTTTCGAACCTAGCTATGCGGGCTTCTTGAGATGCCATGAACTTTGACATCAATCCTTCAAGATTGTTGGTACTACCATAGTTGTTAGAAGGATTGTTGTTGAAAGTACGGTTGGATGGTGGACCGTTTGGTTGATAACGATTAGGCGGATTGGAAGAATTGGGTTGGTTTTGTTTCCACCTAAGGTTTGGGTGATTTTTCCATGAGGGGTTGTATGAATCACCGTATGTGTTTGGCTCGGGCTTGAAAGTGTACCACTTATCTCCCGCTTCGTCGGTACGCGTGGATGCGTAATCCGCAAAAGCTGTTCCGGGGAGTTCCACACAATCACGAGTGTCATGGGGACCACTACATAATTCGCATGAAGAAGTGATTTTGTTCACTTGGCTTGAATGCTTCGGAGCTTCGTAAGATTTCATGAGAAACTTGACTTGGTCCTCAAGTTCCATGATCCTACGGTCGGAAGTGCTAGAATTGTTCGAAGGCAAAGATATTGCCTTGACCGTTTTGTTCAAGTCAAGGGGATCATTCCAACTTTCGTTGTCATAGAGAGCAAGATCTTCTATGAGTTCCCATGATTGTTCCGCACTAAGATCACGTAGCTTACCACCGGCCAATTGGTCAATGGTTCGCCTCGTGGAGATGTCGATATGGTCATAAAAAATTTGGACTTGGAGCCAAAGATCTATGCCATGATGAGGGACTTTTTGGAGTAAGTCCTTGAAACGAGTCCATGCTTCATAAAGAGATTCATTTTGACGTTGTTGAAACATCAAGATGTCATTCCTAAGCTTAGTAGTTCTCCCCGGTGGGAAAAATTGAGCAAGGAAACGAGTGGTGAGATCATCCCATGTGGTGATGGATCCCGCGGGTAAACGCTCAAGCCATTGACTAGCTTGATCCCGTAGAGAGAATTGGAATAGGCGTAAACGGGTAGTGTCTCTAGTTTCAACACCTAGGTCTATGGAATCTACGATTTTGAGGAAGTCCTTAAGGTGTTGGTTTGGATCTTCGGAACAAAGTCCATGGAATGCACATCCGCTTTGCACCAACCGGATGGTGTCGGATCGCAAGGGGGTCACATTGGCTCCGGTGAGCTCAATGGTGTTTCGGTAGCCTTGATGGCTAGGTCGGGAGTACTCTCCTAAGGTTCGGGGCCTAAGGGGTTCTAGTGGTGGATTTTGTTGTGGTGGGATGACGGGTTCAAAGATGCTACCACCTTCCATGATGTCGGATGGTAAAGAGTTACGAACAAAGGCACGAAGAAATAAGATAGACTAAAGAAGACCTAAAAATAAAAATAAAATCTTACTAGAAAGGAATCTAGCAAGTAGACCTAATAAAAAGAAATCCTAACCTAGACAATAACTATTCCCCGGCAGCGGCGCCAAAAACTTGATGCGTGGGAATCGCAACAGGCTTTACCTCTCGAGGGATCTCGAGAAGCTTACAACCCCCACCAGGCAGTGTACCTGATCGTTGTAGTATAGTATAGTGACAAGTACCGGGGGATTGATCGTTCAGCTTAGGAATAGTGTCGCTAGGATTAGAAAGCCTAAATTACTAGTTCTAAAGATGAGGGATGATTATTTTTGTCTTTTTATATTTTTATGAAAGCAATTAAAATCTCGGGTTTTGAAGGAGTGGGCGGAATTAGTTGCTATTCAACTAACCCAAAACTAAGATTCAATCAAAATAAAATAATAAAAATGAAAACAAACTAATTATACTAAGGTTGTGAGCAGTAATTGGAGAAATTGTGTTTACTTAGACTTCATTACTCCCTAGATATCTTTTACATGTTAATTACTTGTTATAATTGCATGGATGACGGATCGTATTCCTTAATACCATTCATGGGGTGGCATACATAACTCCCCAATTCTATGAGCTCTTATCTCCTCCTACACCATGACCCAACACAACTATAGGGATTGTAAACAGTGGCTCATGCATTAAATACAACCAATAAAGACCTAGTACGCCTCGGTTCATGTTTCTTAAGACGTTCAAGCATGTTACCATTTGGAGATCTGCCAGTTTTCTTAAGCCTAACATATAAATCATTCATCCAAGAACAAGAATAAACAAGTAATCAACACATAATCAACATCTAGGTTTCATTAGATCTAAGCAAACACAAGAGAGATCTAGCCTAGCATAATGGAATTGAGACAAGAACAAGATATAGACAACCAACACATAGACATATTGATTGAATTAGAAGAACACTTATCTCAATTACAATGCAAGGTATCAAGGGTTTGGAACCCTTGAAAAACCTGTAAAATATGCACCAAATTCTTCTTTAGGGTTTCACCAAAACTTCTCTCTCTTTAATGTAAAAACTAGAAAACTATATATAGGAAAACTAGGCTGACGGCGTCAAGACAACCATGTGACGCCGTCACCTCGCCGCCAAATACTTCCTCGGACGGCCTTGATCTACTTATGACGGCCTGTGTGACGCCGTCACCACCTACGGTATTTTATTCTTGGTACTTTGACGCCGTCAGGATGACTTTTGACGCCGTCATCAACTACGGTATTTTATTCTTGATGTCTGACGCCGTCAGGGTGTAACTCTTGACGCCGTCACCTAGTGTTTCCAGCATGGAAAATTGATACTTTGCCGTTTTCTTCACTTTTATGCTCCAAAAACGTTCAAAATGGCTTCTTTTCCAGAATTCACTCTCCAAGTACCTAAAATCACAAAAGGAACGATTTAGGGCAATATTTGATCAAATAAAGTCGGATTCGGGCTTAAATGACCCCCTAAAAACGGATCATTTTTCGCCTCATCAATTCTCTTTACTTTTTCACTTTTACATTCTTTACTTGAACATTGGGGACAATGTTCATCTTAAGTGTAAGGGGAGGGTAAAAAGATGATACCTTACATATGCACTTTCGCTTGAGTTTGTTTTGTTTAATGGTAGATGTGTAATAAAACTATGAGAAATACTTGTTAGTGCAATTTTAGCGCCAAATTTAAATTTTTTTACAACATTTAGGAGTGAAACTTTAGCCATAGCAAGCGTCTCATGGATAGGAGATTGTATGACTAGCACATAACCGTATATTCAGAAAAAATTTTCACCCAAAAATGTGAGGTTCGCCTTTAGATTTGATAGGAAAAGCATTTACTATTAGTGCTTATGAGTGTACCGGTAGCATTTAGATTCTAGAACTTGCGTTAGTGATGCATCCCGAGACCGCTAGTGAGACTACATTCGTGTAGTAGGATTTACTACATGATAAGAGGCATTAGGATCACCCTTGTGTTAAACCCGTATTATAATTACTTGACCATTTAAGTCATATTACTTGGCTAGTTAAGTCAACTAATTTTTCCCACACCCTTAGCGTTGTACTCATTTTTAGTACACGATACCCCTAGTACACCCCTCCGAGCCTATCTTTTCGTTTCTAACTTTAAGCATCTTACTTAAAAGAAGAATTTGTTACACCCCAATTAAATGTACAACCAAATCGCCTTAGCCTTCCGTGTATGCGCTCATTTTTAGTGCATTATTGTTATTTGTTAAACCCTAAGTTAACTTTCTAATTGATTACATGGTTGCTAAGTCGAGTGATATCCTTGTACATATTGTTTTGGGACGATTGGGACTCATGGGCAAAGTACTTATTTATGGAGTAATGGGGAAGAACATCATTTATTACCCCCATATGTACGTTAATCTAAAAAGTGCTCCAAGTGTTTTGATTTTCTTAATTCGAGTCCTTAGATTAGTTGATTGTAAAGTATGTAAAAATTCAAGTGTAAGGGAAATGTTCATTCCCTATGATGTATTATTTTGGATGGTAGGGTAAGAGTGTATGCAAAAAAAAAAAAATAAAAAAAAAAAATAAAAAAAAAAATCGAAAAAATCAAGAAAAAGAAAAGAAAAAAATAGAAAAAAGGAAAAAGAGAAAAAATATACGGACTACCATCCCGTTTTTATTCTATGTTCATTTTATGTTTTTGTTATTTCTCATTTATTAGCTTAAGTTGAGTCTAGTCTTGGCTTAGCAACGTCACATTGTACATGTAATTAACCAAGATTGTTAACTCGCCACCAGTAAAACTTCCTTTATCCAACAAAACTGTGTATTTCATATCCCTACACCTAACGTTACCACCCTTTAAAAGACCTCTTTGATAGTTTATCCTAGGTGCTTACGCCATGTGGTGGAGGTTTGATCATTTCCCAAGCCTATGGTAATCTATTTTGCTATGACAGGTAGTGAGAGATGTTTTCCATTTCCATATTGTAATTTATACTTTATTACACCCGAGAGATGTGAGTATCTAAACACTATTTGTGAGGTGCTTGTGTATGACCTCCGTGCTTGTCTATTGGTCTTTAGTGGAACGATTATTTATTGTGATTACTTTTATATTAGTGTTAAATGACCCCTAACTTGTCTTTTGAGTAGAATAAAAGCGCATTTGCTTGAGGACAAGCAAATCTCAAGTGTAAGGGTATATGATGAGGCGAAAAATGAACCGTTTTTAGGGGGTCATTTAAGCCCGAATTCGAATTTATTTGATCAAATATTGCCCTAAATCGTTCCTTTTATGATTTTAGGTACTTTGGGAGAGAAATCTGGAAAAGGAAGCAATTCGGATGTTTTTGGAGCATAAAAGTGAAGAAAATGCCAAAGTCTTAATTTTCCATGCTGGGAACAGTAGGTGACGGCGTCAAGAGGAAAACCTTGACGGCATCAAGAGCAAATTTCATGGATTTCCATGACGATCCAGAAGAGTTTTGACGGCGTCACATAGGAAGGGCGTCAAGAGTAAAAGAGTCATGACGGCCTGGAAGTGTATAAGTCTTGACGGCGTCAGAAGTAGATCTAGGCAGTCTGAGGATTGTTTTGGCGGTGAGGTGACGGCGTCACAAGTTTGTTCTTGACGCCGTCAAACCTATTTTTCTATATATAGTTTTCTAATTTTTCACATTTAAAAGAGAGAAGTTTTGGGAGAAACCCTAAGTACGATTTTGGTGTAATTTTACAGGTTTTTCAAGGGTTCCAACCCCTTGATACCTTGCATGATTAATCAAGATAAGTGTTCTTCTAATTCAATCAATATGTCTATGTGTTGGTTGTCTATATCATGTTCTTGTCTTAATTCTATCATGCTAGGCTAGATCTCTTTTGTGTTTGCTTAGATCTAATGAAACCTAGATATTGATTATGTGTTGATTACTTGTTTATTCTTGTCTTGGATGAATGATTTATATGTTAGGCTTAAGAAAACTGGCAGATCTCCAATTGGTAACATGCTTGAACGTCTTAAGAAACATGAACCAACGCGCACTAGGTCTTTATTGGTTGTATTTAATGCATGAGCCACTATTTACAATCCCTATAGTTGTGTTGGGCATGGTGTAGGAGGAGATAAGAGCTTATAGAATTGGGGAGTTATGTGTGCCACCCCATGAATGGTATTAAGGAATACGATCCGTCATCCATGCAATTATAACAAGTAATTAACGTGTAAAAGATATCTAGGGAGTAGTGAAATCTAAGTAAACACATTTTCTCCAATTACTGCTCACAACTTTAGTATAAATTAGTTTACTTTCATTTTTAGTATTTTATTTTGATTGCATCTTAGTATTGGGTTAGTTGAATAGCAACTAATTCCGCCCACTCTTCCAAAACCCGAGATTTTTATTTGCTTTCTTAAAAATATAAAAACACAAAAAGAATCATCCCTCACCTTTAGAACTAGTATTTAGGCTTTCTAATCCTAGCGATACTATTCCTAAGCTGAACGATCAATCCCCCGGTACTTGTCACTATACTATACTACAACGATCAGGTACACTGCCTGGTGGGGATTGTAAGCTTCTCGAGATCCCTCGAGAGGTAAAGCCTGTTGCGATTCCCACGCATCAAGTTTTTGGCGCCGCAGCCCGAGGAATAGTTATTGTCTAGGTTAGAATTTCTTTTTATTTGGTCTACTTGCTAGATTCCTTTCTAGTAAGATTTTGTTTTTATTTTTAGATCTCCTTTAGTCTATCTATTTCTTTGTGCCTTTGTTAGTAAATTAAACTCATTGACTGTTCCGTTAACCATTATGGAAAACGCGTATCCACCCCTTTCCCCTAGAGAAGTGACTGTGTTACGTGAACAAATTGAGAGTGAGATTAGGGAGCTTAGAGAGCTTAATAGGTTGATTAAGGTTGAACTCGAACATGCATTTAGTGACCTAGCAACCGCCTTGTATTCAAATGAGGACCTAGGGCCTAATGACTTTGTGAATGTTGTTGAGAGACTAGAAGAGGAGGAAATAGATCCGAAGCTTCATGACTACTTTAATCTATACCCCACTAAGGAGGAGATTGCATATTATAATAATCTTATCGATAACCCGTGATCTCCTTTCACCATAATTGAACCTAAGATCAAGAGAGGCGATCCTATGAATGCTAAGATACCATGTATGATTGGATATAGGCACATTAGCAATGCTTACATTGACTTTAAATCTCCAATCAACATTATGTCCTCAACGGTTTATAATGATATAGTGAAAACAAGACTTGAACCTAGAAGGGATCCCAAGTACCCCGGTGGAGTTTGTAACTTTGTCGGGAGAGTTAAAGGTTTACATGTCTTTGTTGGTAATTTCACTTTTGTCACCGACTTTATGATTGTGGAGGATCTTGCTAATGTTATTGATTGTCGACTATCCAATGTTGTGTTTGGCAAACCATTTGTTGAGAAATCTAAGTTGGAATATGATGAGGTAGAAGGTACGATCCGATTTTCAAGTAACACCGATAGTATCACCTATAGGATGCCTAATAGGATGAAAGAATTTCGCTTTATATCTCGTTTTGATAAGGACAACGTTGGTGCTTTTGAGGATATTGATGAGACGGATAAGAAAAAGGGCATGGATTATGTATGGGAAAAAAGGAGTCTTTATTACAAAGATTGCTTGGCCCTTGGACCAAGGTATAAAGTCGATGAAGAATTTGCCCAAAAGATTATGGGGGCGGTTGAGAAAAAGGTGATTGATTTCTGCAAAGAATATTTGCAATCAGAGAATGGAACAAATGATGAAGTCACGTAGTAACCCATGACCTTGAGTCTAGCTACAAGACTCGTAAATAAAGAAAAGCGCTTCTTGGGAGGCAACCCATGTTTTGTGTGATTTTATTTGTTTGTTTGTTATTTGCTTCCGTATGCATGCTTTATTTTTATTGTTGGTAGATCATGTTTCTAAACTAAATAGTGGAAATACTTTACTTTGTTGTTTTGGCCTAGTCTTAACTCCACCTAAAGGTATTTGTGCAAAAGATAAGTGTAAGGGGAAACCCCAAATATGTTTTTAATAAACAAACCAATCATGATTCTCCACAATATTAAATGAACATGTATATTCGTATTTGTTAGAGTCAAATGCTAGTATTGAGTCATAATGAAGTTTTGCAGGATTTTCCAGGAAGTAGGACCAAGTTTTTCCAGAAATTTTCCGGAAACTTAACATAAGAATTTCTGCAGGTCCATTCTGACGGCGTCAGGGGTTTACTCTTGACGGCGTCAAGAGTTAAAATCTGGAAATTTTACCAGTTTTGTTTTTCTAACGGAGTCTTATGGTTTTTGTGAATTATTAAGTTTTATAATCCCCAGGAGATCTGCAAACTTCATTCCACAAGCATTATATCTTATCTTGTTTTCTAGGATTTAGAAACTTATATAGGATGCCGCCGATTTTACGCGAGGTTGTCTTGTCTATTTTGTCAGGTTTTAAAGGTTATGTATGACAAGGAGATGATTTATATTCTGGAAGGGAAGCTTTGATTGTTCATTTTCTTGGAGGAAGATTTAACCTGGCCATCCTATTATCTATACCGAGCGAATCAGGGGAGTATTTGATTTCATTCTCTTTACGTTTTCACTTTTACATTCTTTACTTGAACATTGGGGACAATGTTCATCTTAAGTGTAAGGGGAGGGTAAAAAGATGATACCTTACATATGCACTTTCGCTTGAGTTTGTTTTGTTTAATGGTAGATGTGTAATAAAACTATGAGAAATACTTGTTAGTGCAATTTTAGCGCCAAATTTAAATTTTTTTACAACATTTAGGAGTGAAACTTTAGCCATAGCAAGCGTCTCATGGATAGGAGATTGTATGACTAGCACATAACCGTATATTCAGAAAAATTTTCCACCCAAAAATGTGAGGTTCGCCTTTAGATTTGATAGGAAAAGCATTTACTATTAGTGCTTATGAGTGTACCGGTAGCATTTAGATTCTAGAACTTGCGTTAGTGATGCATCCCGAGACCGCTAGTGAGACTACATTCGTGTAGTAGGATTTACTACATGATAAGAGGCATTAGGATCACCCTTGTGTTAAACCCGTATTATAATTACTTGACCATTTAAGTCATATTACTTGGCTAGTTAAGTCAACTAATTTTTCCCACACCCTTAGCGTTGTACTCATTTTTAGTACACGATACCCCTAGTACACCCCTCCGAGCCTATCTTTTCGTTTCTAACTTTAAGCATCTTACTTAAAGGAAGAATTTGTTACACCCCACTTAAATGTACAACCAAATCGCCTTAGCCTTCCGTGTATGCGCTCATTTTTAGTGCATTATTGTTATTTGTTAAACCCTAAGTTAACTTTCTAATTGATTACATGGTTGCTAAGTCGAGTGATATCCTTGTACATATTGTTTTTGGACGATTGGGACTCATGGGCAAAGTACTTATTTATGGAGTAATGGGGAAGAACATCATTTATTACCCCCATATGTACGTTAATCTAAAAAGTGCTCCAAGTGTTTTGATTTTCTTAATTCGAGTCATTAGATTAGTTGATTGTAAAGTATGTAAAAATTCAAGTGTAAGGGAAATGTTCATTCCCTATGATGTATTATTTTGGATGGTAGGGTAAGAGTATATGCAAAAAAAAAAAAAAAAAAAAAAAAAAAAAAAAAAAAAAAAAAAGTGAAAGAAAAGAAAAAAATAGAAAAAAGGAAAAAGAGAAAAAACATACGGACTACCATCCCGTTTTTGTTCTATGTTCATTTTATGTTTTTGTTATTTCTCATTTATTAGCTTAAGTCGAGTCTAGTCTTGGCTTAGCAACGCCACATTGTACATGTAATTAACCAAGATTGTTAACTCGCCACCAGTAAAACTTCCTTTATCCAACAAAACCGTGTATTTCATATCCCTACACCTAACGTTACAACCCTTTAAAAGACCTCTTTGATAGTTTATCCTAGGTGCTTACGCCATGTGGTGGAGGTTTGATGCTTTCCCAAGCCTATGGTAATCTATTTTGCTATGACAGGTAGTGAGAGATGTTTTCCATTTCCATATTGTAATTTATACTTTATTACACCCGAGAGATGTGAGTATCTAAACACTATTTGTGAGGTGCTTGTGTATGACCTCCGTGCTTGTCTATTGGTCTTTAGTGGAACAATTATTTATTGTAATAACTTTTATATTAGTGTTAAATGACCCCTAACTTGTCTTTTGAGTAGAATAAAAACGCATTTGCTTGAGGACAAGCAAATCTCAAGTGTAAGGGTATATGATGAGGCGAAAAATGATCCGTTTTTAGGGGGTCATTTAAGCCCGAATTCGAATTTATTTGATCAAATATTGCCCTAAATCGTTCCTTTTGTGATTTTAGGTACTTTGGGAGAGAAATCTGGAAAAGGAAGCAACTCGGACGTTTTTGGAGCATAAAACTGAAGAAAACGCCAAAGTCTTAATTTTCCATGCTGGGAACAGTAGGTGACGGTGTCAAGAGCAAAACCTTGACGGCGTCAAGAGCAAATTTCATGAATTTCCATGACGATCCAGAAGAGTTTTGACGGCGTCACATAGGAAGGGCGTCAAGAGTAAAAGAGTCATGACGGCCTGGAAGTGCATAAGTCTTGACGGCGTCAGAAGTAGATCTAGGCAGTCCGAGGATTGTTTTGGCGGCGAGGTGACGGCGTCACAAGTTTGTTCTTGACGCCGTCAAACCTATTTTTCTATATATAGTTTTCTAATTTTTCACATTTAAAAGAGAGAAGTTTTGGGAGAAACCCTAAGTACGATTTTGGTGTAACTTTACAGGTTTTTCAAGGGTTCCAACCCCTTGATACCTTGCATGATTAATCAAGATAAGTGTTCTTCTAATTCAATCAATATGTCTATGTGTTGGTTGTCTATATCATGTTCTTGTCTTAATTCTATCATACTAGGCTAGATCTCTTTTGTGTTTGCTTAGATCTAATGAAACCTAGATATTGATTATGTGTTGATTACTTGTTTATTCTTGTCTTGGATGAATGATTTATATGTTAGGCTTAAGAAAACTGGCAGATCTCCAATTGGTAACATGCTTGAACGTCTTAAGAAACATGAACCAACGCGCACTAGGTCTTTATTGGTTGTATTTAATGCATGAGCCACTGTTTACAATCCCTATAGTTGTGCTGGGCATGGTGTAGGAGGAGATAAGAGCTCATAGAATTGGGAAGTTATGTGTGCCACCCCATGAATGGTATTAAGGAATACGATCCGTCATCCATGCAATTATAACAAGTAATTAACGTGTAAAAGATATCTAGGGAGTAGTGAAATCTAAGTAAACACATTTTCTCCAATTAATGCTCACAACTTTAGTATAAATTAGTTTACTTTCATTTTTAGTATTTTATTTTGATTGCATCTTAGTATTGGGTTAGTTGAATAGCAACTAATTCCGCCCACTCTTCCAAAACCCGAGATTTTTATTTGCTTTCTAAAAAATATAAAAACACAAAAAGAATCATCCCTCACCTTTAGAACTAGTATTTAGGCTTTCTAATCCTAGCGACACTATTCCTAAGCTGAACGATCAATCCCCCGGTACTTGTCACTATACTATACTACAACGATCAGGTACACTGCCTGGTGGGGGTTGTAAGCTTCTCAAGATCCCTCGAGAGGTAAAGCCTGTTGCGATTCCCACGCATCAACTTGCATGTTATATATTGTGTTTGTGTTCATATCTTTGATTAAATTAAAAGTTTCAAAAGATAATTAAACAAGTTTAAAGTTTTTAAACGGTAAACTATTCAACCTCCCTTCTAGTTTTCCACAAAGCCATTAAAAAATTTAAGATTAGACAACAACCTTGGGAACCCATTTAAGCACGGCGCCAACGGGTTTACCAAATTTTGAAATCCATTTGTAGGTTGTGTCAATCTGATTTAAAGATGTTGAATTCCAACGAGGATTGAAAACCGGTGTTTCATTTTGAAATAACACTCGTGGAATCAATGGTGATTTAAAACTCTTTTTCCGTTGAAAGCTGTTTGAGAAACCCGACATTTCTCTTGGAGTTTTAAAATCTGAAGAGGAAGATTTCCATCTAGAGTTGAACCTCATGGGTTCTCTTTGAAGATTTTTTTCTGTGATGAATGGAAACCTTCCGGTATTTGGAATGTTCAAAGCAGAGTCATTCTCATGTTGTAGCGAAAGCAATTCTGATATTGAATATCTGAAAGGTTTTGAGCGACTTTGCTTTGGTTTCCACACTTGCTTTACTAGTGTAAAACGAGAGTGTGGAGTTTGAAAAACATGATTCTTTTCTTTTGAAGCATTTGGGGGTTTCGAAAAACTTTGTTTTGGTCTCCACACTTGCTTTACCGGTGTAAAACGAGAGTGTGGAGTTTGAAAAACATGATTATTTTCTTTTGAAGCATTTGGATTTGAAAACCTTTTAGAAGTAAATGTTTCAGAAAAACTTGGTCTCTTTGAAAACTTCCTTCCTTTTTGCAAAGGATAGGTTGTAAACTGAGAAACCCTTTTCGAAAATGGTTTTGAAGATTCACCCGTGTAAACCTTCTTTGAAACACTCACTTCTTGTGTTGAAACATTTGAAATTGGAGCTTTACCCTTTGATCGGTTAAGAGTATCAAACTTCACTTTTAAAGCATTGTATGAAACTCTCAAATCATTGTATTCTTTTTGAAGAGAAAGATGATCTTGGGATGACAATTTTGATTCTAAATAAGCAATTTGTTTCAAAAGTTGATCCTTTTCGGATTTAGAATCATCCGTTTTACGAGCCAATTTTCGTTCGAACTCAACATTTTCTTTTTCAAGTCTTTCAAAATAATTTTCAAATTTGGTTACTTTGTTGAAAAAGTCGGTTTTGGCATCCTCAAAATCGTTTGTTTGTTGAGCTAAGAGCGTTTCAAGCTCAACCACTTTCGTTTGAAGCACATGATTTTCATTTTAAAAAAGATACATTTTCTCCCTCGTTTCCTTTTCAAAATCTGGAGTATTAGAATCGAACAGGGGTTTTGGGAAGGAAACTTTTGTGATTTGAAAATCAACATTTTTCTTTTTCATTGATTCAATCTTTTGCAAAACATTTTCAAACTTTGTATCAGCAAATTCATACAATTGAGACTTCAAATCTTCAGTCACTTGTTGTTTCACGTTTGAGTTTTGTGTCTGAACTCGTGAACATTTGATTGAATCAAATAGGTTTTTGTAAATCTGTTTCAAACGCTCAATCTCTTTTTCGTATTTTGAAATTTGACATTTCATTGACACGTTTTCATTATCAACTTGTTCAAGCTTTGACATCCAGGGGTTTTTAAAAGACTGCTTTTCAAGATTGTGTTGTAAAGCTAGCTCAAAGTTAATGCTCTATGCTTGACATTTTTGAAAATTTTGTTCCAGAGAAAATATTTGACGTTTAAGTTTCTCTTGGATGTCGCTTGACTTTTTAAAAATCTTCTCATTTTCGTGTCTCAACATCCCATTTTCCACTCTTAAATTTTCAGACTCAACAATCAACGATTTATCACAAGCAGTTTTTCAAAAACTTTCAATTTAGCTTCTAAATCAACAATGTCGTTAAGATACGAGTCTTCCTTTTTCCTTTTTCTTACTTTATGTTCACAAAATTCCTTTTTGCAAGTTGACAACTCTGTTTGTGTTTTTGAAAGCTCTTTTTGAAGTTGTTCAACTTGTTGTTTGAGTTCACATTTTTCATTTTCGAGTTTTGAAACCAATTTTCTGTTCGACTCAATTAATTCGCGTATTTTGTGTTGAAGATCTTGTTCTTTATTGTAATATTCTTGAAATCCCACTTCAAAACTTTTTTCACGTTTGGCTTTGTTTTCATGATTTGAAAGTTGTATTTTATAGCACTCAATGTCCCTTGTTAGTGACACATTTTTTGCTTTTAGTTCACAGTTGAGCCTATTACATCGATCAACTTCGTTTTGCATGTTCTTAATCATTAAAGCAGTTGAAGCACATTCTTGATCATGAGTCACATTGTTATGTTCAACCTTACCTCCATTAAGATCCACATGTGGAGTTTCAGGAGTAATATTTCTATCATCCTGATTCACCACATATGTGTCGTTAATGTACTCAGGTTGTACATGACTTTGTGTCTCACAAGCAAACACATTTTCAAATCTATCATCATCATTAGATAGATGTACCTGAACGAGTGCGACTGAACTTTGTGAAGGACTAACAACAGCTGCATTATTCAAACCATCCTTACATTTGTGTTTCCCATCAGCATCTGAATCATTCCCTGAAGTGCTGCTTTCTGTTAGCAGTTCTGATAATGCGTTGTTACTCGTGAATACCAAACTATCATCCAACGTCCTTTCGTTGTTGACTGTTCCTTCCCGTGTCTGCCTTATTCTCCCATTCTCCCGTACATTCAATTCTCTTTCTCGTTTCTACATCTCTAGTTCTTTGACAACACACAGATGAAGTGATCTTTCATTAAGCTCATATTCTACGCGAAGTTGTTTTGTAAAATTTGGCTTCTAAGATTTAACAGAAAATTCAAATCACTTTAATGCACAAATGTAGATACAAGTTAATTTATGATTTTATATAACCAGTACTTATGTATAATATACAAGTTCAAAACTCTTTAATACAAAGATATAGATGCTAGTTTATTTACTATTATGTATGACCAATACTTTTGTATAATGATTGGAAAGAATATACAATTTCTTATGTCTTATTGTTAGGTCACCATTTTGTAAACACAAGCATATAAATGATAGAAATGAGATGAGAATGAGAATGGGATGATTATGAGAATTAGAGAATTAGAATTGCAAGAGTTTCCTTAATATTTCACATAACCAACCAAGTATTACATAGACCTAAGCATGATATATATAGGTAAGGAGCTAGGGCAGCATCCTACTCCTTCCCCTTCTTACAAACGTGTGGGCTTTAAAGCCCATGGACCATAAGACTTAAGCCTAGTAAACTTGAAACAATAACATAAATGTAAATTAAGCAACCTATTATTACAAATGACCGAGACTTGATAAAATAGTAAAACTATGGTTCCAACAATCTCCCCCTAAGGGTCGGTCATCATGGTTGCTTGACGTCTTCGTCTTAATCTTTGACTTTCATAGCTTTAGACGTCTTCAGAAATGATTAGAATAATAATGGATATACTTTGCTCTTTGTCTTTGTTCTTTGATGAAGTTGTAGTGATTATGTTATGAAGTAATTTGCCGTTCGTCACTCCTGCGTCTGTGGTGGTTGTCCGCCATTCCAACATACTCATACATCTTTGGACTTAGACTTTCATGTGCAAGAAGTTCCTTTACATGCATTGAGATCTTTGTCTTTATACTTTGTAGATTCATCTTATTGGCGTTGAATCTTTCTTTGAACTTTGTGTTGCTAAGATCTTTGGGGAAGCTTTCTTTGACTTCAAGATGTATGTATGAGCATGTTGGAATCTACGATCATGGAAGTGAGATACCTGCGAGTAAACAGTTAGCAATAAAACAACCGGTACTTACGGATAAGGAATTAGAGCTCATCAACAGCATATTGTGAAGACTCCTTCTAATCCTTATCCAGGCCGTTCCCATATCAGATACTCCCGAAGGAGCTTACGAGACCTACTAGGTAGCTCAATGACTGGGTGAGTCGCTGGGGATCACTCCACGACTGTAGACCGTAATGGAACCACCGCAAACACTAAGCGTAACCCTTGTGAGGTTACCGAAGTGACCTGCTGTCAGGGCTGTTTGATGTTGACCCTGGCAGGATTTCCGTTCAATCATTGAAAAATACTTACGTAATCCTCTCATAAACGTTCTCGGCAGATTGCTAAGATCTGCGAAGGACTCGATAGTTTACAACTGATGCCCATTGATGTAGAACACCAGTTACAGAAATACTAAGTGTTCCTAAGAGATCTTTGATGTATCTCGAGGCTCTAGACTCTATAAGTGCACACCTAGGTTTCCTATGTGGAGACTGGGGAGGAGTCTCCTGCTTCAATATCAACCGTCTCTAAGAGATAGGTCGATAGGTTACGCGGGTTCCCCGTGAGAATGAAACAAGTCCTTATAAGAGAACTTGAGTGGTTAAGAAGGTTTAGTGCATTGCGTCACTGGGTCCATGACGACTTTGTCTTCAATACTGGTGTTGTCTTTTGCAACAACCAGTAGCATATGTATTGAACCCGGTGTCTGCCCTAAGGTTGAACATATGGAGGGCTATTTCTTTTCACCCTTTTCTTTACTTTTCCTTTTAATTCTTCAACTCCTTCTTTCTCCTTTCATTCTTTACTCTCTTTTATTTCGTATCGTACCTAAGGACTTCTAGTTCTAACTATTGGTGATGTCCTTGGGTAGATCCCTCCGGCTCTGGTGGATCATAGGACGGATATTCCTATCTTAAACACCTTATAACTCCGACAGTAGCCAAGAAACCTTTTGATTGAAAATCTCTCAAAGTGTTTATGTTAATCAAATATTTTGTTTAACACTTTGAGAGTTTTGTGTACACTTTTGAAGGGCTCCCCCTGCACATGTGCTCATAAGTGTTTAATAAATTTGCACATGCGGGAGGAGCAAGCACTTTTGAATTGATCCACTTTCCGTGAACAAGACCGATTCGAGACACGCTTACATCACTAGTTAAACTAGCTTGAAGTTATTACCTGGCCTGATCAAGTTCACAGAAAGTTTCTCGAGACGGTACATTTCTACTAGGACATATCCTTTTCGAGACACGCTTACGTGGTTAGATAAAGAGATACATTGTCAGCTTTTAGGTGACAACTAGCTCTAGTAACTAACTTGATGTTATTACCCGTCGAGGATAAGTCTTTTCGATATTACTAACATTTATTGTCTCGTCAATTCCTGGGTCAATACTGAGTCTAGCTCGCACATGATACAACTTTTAAGCTTTGACTTCGTATATTTTAATCACTTTTTCATTTTCTCCCCCTCAAAAATAGCATATAAAATGATGTTTTTGACAAAATTTTAGATTAAAATATGCCTTTTGAGTCTTACGGGGAGATTCACAAAGAACTTTTGATTTTGAGCAAAGTATTTTGTTTTGACAAGTGCTCCCCCTCAACAAGTGATTGGGTCTTATTGAGGTGAAATACTTGTCCTTTTGAGCAGAATTATGAAAATCATAAATGTGTGATTAATTCTACTCAAAAGTAAGAAGCCTTCGCTCCTTATATGAGGATTGAGGCACTGAAGCGTACCTCAAGGTCCTTTCTTTACAAGTTCAGGTTGTGCACTGTAATGCGTGCACAAGCCATTGTGAAATTCAATCAAATGAAACAATTGATAATGAAAAGTTAACCAAATGTACCAAGTTAATCTTCGTCAGGAAGTGGAGCGTCAAAGTCAGTGAACTTGGGTTCTGGTCTTTCGAAGTTTCTGACAGGAAACGATGGTCTGGCACCGATATAGCTTTCCAGTCGTCTGATCTGTTCACGTCGAAATAACCTTTCTTCAATCTTTAAGACAAAGTTACGAACTTGTCTTCTTATGCTGGATTTCCATCTAGGTTGTTCCCCCTTAGCTATCTTGCGGCGATCATCATTCAACCTTTTGACAAGCCCATCACGAACAGACTTGAGTGTAACATCACAGAATTTGTGTATCTCATCGAACCTCATGAAACTTTGTAGCTTTTTGCTGTTGATGTAGGTGAAGCCAAAAGGTTCTTGGTTGAGAGTAAACTGTGGTGTTTGATAGATACCATCAAAGTAGAATTGTGGCTTTGTCAAATTGATCTTTTGTTGGTAACTTTCCACTCCAAGCTGAAGATCTTCCACTCTTTCTTGAACAATCAAACGTCGGATGTAAAGAAGTAGTGATGCCATGAAGTTGTACTGTACATCTCTATCGAATCCACGCATTCTGTTTTGAACCTTTTCGAGATACATGTCTTCGATGTCATTGAGATTAAGGTCGGGAAAGTCTGCTTCAGAGAACTTGTACTTCTTTTCATCTTGTCGTTTAACAACAATTTCACGCATGAATAAGTAGTTAAACCGTTTCGACTGTTGAATCTCCAAGATAGCGATGATCTTTGATTTCTGCTTCACATTTTCCAATGATTTCTCTCCTAATCTGCTTGTATAACCGAGACGACGACGTTCAGGCCAATGTTGAATTCCGTGTAGAGCATCTCTGTCGTAAGCTACGATGGAGTTGCTGAAAACACGAGTAGTTTCTTCAATAGCAGGAATTTCATATCGTGCGGCTGGTACTGAGATTGTAAGTGAGGAAGCATATTTCGTCTTGGATGTTTCCTGAGTGAGCTGGATGTTACGAAGATCTTTATTGAAGAAGAAGCTGTAAGGTATCTTGGGTTTGTCTGGAAATCCTTTCAAAGGTAATGGTTTGGTCCAGTCAGTGAAGTAAGGTTTTTCATGATTCTTGGAACTGAGATCGATATTCACTTCTGGATTTAGCCAGTCAAAGTCGGCAGACATTGCACTAGCTATATTCTGCATATGATACTCGTATTCGACTTTGTTTCCAGATCTTTTCTTGAGGAATTCTTGTGCATCCCTATTGATTCTTCTGAGCTCTGCCTTTGTGAGTTTTTCGATCTGAAGATCCTTCATAATGACTTGGGTAAACTGTAGAGTGTTACCAGGAAGTGGTTCTTCTTCTTTGAGAGGAGGTTGAGCTTGAACCATTTCTGTCAGCCAATCATTCTGAGGAGTGTCATCATTGTCTAGCCATGAATGACGACTTTTCTTCTTTGATTTCTTTGACTTGGATGTAGCATCTTTGTCTTTAGCCTTGGATGGTGACGATGGTCCAGCATGAGAATCAGGAATAGGTGGAGCACGATAATCGGTGTCAGGTTGACCCTGGTAGTCATCTGTAGGTTCCATGAATGTTTCCTCTTCGTCAGTTTGACCTTGACCTGTAGCTGAGGTGTGTTGTTGATTTCCAGGAGTGGTGGAGTCCTTTAGTGGTTGTAGAGAGGATGAAGGACCTGTTCCAGACTTAGGTTTCTTGCCTTTAGAGTTTGGGTCAGGATCGTCATCTTTTCTTGTCCTTTTCCGGGTTCCAGCTGCATCTTTGCATGACTCTTTGGATATGTATGCCACCATAGCATCATAAAGTGCCTTTTCTTCAGCAGTTTGTGTCGGTTTGGAGGCAATGTTGTCGAAGAGTTTGGCAAGCATGTCATTGAAGGACAATTCAGGGACGGTTGGAGCCACAGTAGAAGGTTTTGCGGTGTGAAGCGTGAATGGTGTAGTAGACAACATTTTCCTCGTAACACTTCTGATTCTGTGATCTAAGTTGTCATTGATTGGTTCAAGAAGTTTTGCTACTTCAGGAGTGATCATCTCAACAAGATTATCAGAGAGAAAATCATGTGTTGCCGTCCTGATAAATCCTGTGTAGTCAGAGTGCAAGAACTTATCGATCAGCTGCTTTGACTCCTGGAAGTCCTCAACTTGTCTGGTAAGACTTGTAACCATGTCGGTGAGTTTGTTGACTTGCTCCTGTAGATCAACTGGTGGTTTCGGTTCATTGATTGAATGCTATTTTGATGCGGTTTCTGAAGGTGTGGGAGATGAATGCTCAGGTGATGATTTGGACGATGACTCGTTGTGAGAGTCTGAAGAAGAAGCAGGAGGAGTCGGATCCTTTGGTGGAGAGTCTTGAGGTGGTGGAGGTTGTGCTGAGGAAGTCTGCTGAGAAGATGACTTAAGAAATATGTTGGTGTCGAACGCGTTCTTCTCTTCGTTTTCCTTTCTACGACGTTCCTCTGCTTCCTCTGCTTCTCGTGCAAGAAACTCTGGAGTAATGAGGTATTCATGTTCCTGATCCGTAGCTATGTTCTCTTGTCCACCAACATTCTCTTCTATATTAGCAGTTTCTGTCATCTTGACATCTCCTGTTTTGTCTGTATCTTTAATGGTATCATCAGGCTGTGGAGCTGATTCTAACGTAGTGGATACAACGGGAGGAATCATGCTGCTTGTAGCTCCTACATGTTCAGATTGATCAATAGGTGGTGGAGTTAAAGGTTGAGACATGAGTCGGCTTTCGAGAGTTGCTTTCCTTTGTTCTTTCCTAAGCTGCTTTTCTTCAGCTCTAGTGTCGACAACTATACTCTTCAGTTTGCGTTTATCGACCAAAGGTTCAACGATTGGTTCGTCTTCATCATCATTAGGCTCATTAATAGTAATCCCTTTTCTTTTCCTTGTCTCTTCTTCATAAGTTTCAAGACTTTGTTGTACGGCGATCTCTGTTGCAGGAAATGCTTCATCAGGTGCTCTGTATCTCAGTTCATAGTCTGGTTCCTCTTCTTCAGATTCTGTATCGAACTCGGATTCGGTGTCAGAAGGTGGAGGTGTAAGTTCATCCCGAATAAAGTACTCAGGAGTTGCTTTCTTCTTTGGCTTGGTAGCAGGTTTAGGTTTGGATGTAGGTTTAGGTTTGGTTGAAGTCTTAGGTTTAGTCTTGGGAGCAGCCTTAGACTTAGTCTGAAGTGAGCCAGTGGTGCTTGTAGTGCTCCCAGACTTCACACCACCTTTGCTTCGAGTCTGTATTTTTGTTTCTTCCTGTACCCCTTTGTAAGCATTATCATACAGCTTGTAGTTCAGACTTTTCTTGATTTTGTCATCAAGAAGGTATTCGGGAAGCCTCATTCCTTTGATCTTGGTTGAGGAAGTGGTCGTCTTGATGAATGAGGTGGTGAAGTCGTCCTCGAGGAGGTGCTTCGGCTCATTAGGATCAGCCATCGTCTTGATGAATTCTGGAGAGTTTTTGCAGAGATGTTCTATGAGAAGCTTGGTGAATCTTGTGAATGGTATCATAGTCTTCACACGTTCAGTTTGAATACTGTGGATGATATCATTCATGATAGGAACTGCAAAGTCAACAGGTGTCAGAGTCACCATTCCCCAGAATGTTTGCAAATGTTCGAGCCTTGGATGTTCATGACCACTTTTCCTTCCAGATATAGATCTTACCACCAACAGACAGAATGTTCTCCATGGCTGAGGGATATTCTTGGCATTAAATTGGGAAAGCTTGACTAGCGGTACATCATCATCAACCTCATATCCTAATTCAATGAAGAAGTCAAGAAGATCCAGGTCAGGTAGTATAGGAGCAAATTCGTTGTCATTTTGTGGCATGAGAAGGGCTGTTCGAAGAACGTCATGATCTACAGTGTATTCTTGGCTATCCAATGTAACAGTGAAAGACTCATCATCCAAGTTAGCCTGAGCAGTAAGCCAGAACTGATGAAGGTAGAACAGCGGAACTGAAGTAGAACAGGTGAGCAGAGGTTTGCATGGATGTGCAAGTAGGATATCTTTCACAATCATGCACGATTTCTCTGTGACTTTCAATTTGTTGAAATCAACTCGGGGATTGTTATTGCCAATCGTGACATTGTAGTTCTCGGGAGTGATGTCCTCCATGGTGAGTAGTGGAAGACTTTGTTCAGTGACGTTCTCATTGTGTTCAGCCATGTTAATCTGAAAAGCATCACCATAAACCAAACATCCAAATTCGTTACGTGTTAGCACAGTTTTGAGTTTGGTTACTGATATCTACTTAAAACAATTAAGCACAAATGTGCCATTTTGTTATGAGTGAAGTGTCACATAATGCATACGTGAAGAATCATAGTTCATGCAATAACTCGCAAATAAGCACGATTGATATACACAATTCATAGTTACTTCACATAACACAACAACACTGAATCACAACAAGATTACATGTATATGACAAGGCCTAAACAAGATTTCGAAAAAAAATTATACAAAACCCATTTATCGCAAACTTGTATTGAGAGAAGATTTCAAAAAAAATGTTACAAAGAATTTTATCGAGAAAGTTAGTTTTCGAGAAAATCCTTGTCTGTAAATTTTATCGAGATCTTTTCCTTATCCGAGAATTGCGAAAGTTTAAAGTTTTCGAAAACATCAATTTACGATAAAATTTATCGAGAACCTGGTGATTTTGAAATATATAGTTCAAAGAGTAATTTCGAAAAAAAATAATTTCGAAAAAACTGAATTCGAACAACATTTATCGAAATCATGAGTTTCTCGAAAAATTGCGATAACTCTTGAGTTTCTCGAAAAGATTCTTATACAAGAATCAATCGATTTTGAAGTTAAACGTACGTTTCTTTGGAGAATTACTTTTCCAATGTTTCAGGCCTGTCACAAAGAATGATAAACACAACTTAGATATAATCAATACCCACGTTAAACAAAGATCTCGATAATTTTCAAGATTAAAATTCTCGAAAATATGTCAAGCTTGAGACTAATGAGAATGAATGGTTCTAGTATGTCACAATTATGAGTATGAGACACGTTATAACAGCATACAACACATTAGACTCATGTAGATTGAAGTTATCAACGAACGTGGCATACTAATATATCGAGAACCAAGTATCAATGGTGTAGTACAATAACAACAATACTAACATGCATACTTGAGACCTTAGAAACATATCCCACCAATAAAACAAAGCAAACAATCACAGAATCTCACAGACCCAAATCGACCCAACAGCTAGATTTCGAAATTGAAGCAAACATGATGGAATGCATGATAAAATGATGAGGATATGTTAGAAACATGCCTTGTAACAAAACCCTATCAAGAATCAAACACCTAAATATGTTTATAGCATTTTTCGAAATCATAAACCCTAGTTCTCGAAATCAAAAAATCAGGAGATCGAGCCGTTGAATTAACAATTAATCAAGATCCTATGTTTGTAATACCCTAGAGATGACTTAGGAACTTACAAATTGATGATCAAGATAGTGGATGACTCGAATGAATTAGGGTCGTAGGTTTTAAGAGGGGTTTAAGGGGTTTTGTAAAAAGTGAGGTTTGTGAAACACCGGTTTGTTTGTTTTATTATTTTTGAACTTTTGAGTTTAGTCACTTTAGGTCCCTTAACTTTTAGATATACCTACTTGAGTCCTAAAGTAAATAGCAAACATGTGTAACTTTGAGATATACATCCGTTAATCCTAACTTATGAAGACTTAATTACGGGATGAGACAAAGTGATGTATAAAGAACATCCACACACTCAGAAATACCGTAAAATACGAAAAACATGCAAGTATACCAATTAAAATTGGTAAAAAGGTTGAAGCGTGACTCCCCCTCAACACGTGTGAAGTCGTTGTCTTGTCATAACAGGTGCATCTGGATGGCCAATAATATGAACTAGTGGATGGTCTCGAGTCCATTTGTGTGTGGAAGGGTGTAGTTGATAGGTATCTCGCATGTTAGCAGGATCCAAATTGTGTGTTGACGACTCTGCTATATCAGGAACAATAGGAGCCGGTGCAAACGGATTGAAGAACGCATCAGGATCTTGCTCTGCTGGTTGGGGAACTGATTGTGGTGTTGGATCTTCAGCTGGATTACGGGAGTTAGAACCAGTTTGTTCGGCTGTAGATGGTGATACAATTGGAGGACCGTCTCTCTCAACACTTGTAGTAGTTTGTTGAGGTGAGTCTGGTACTGGAATGTTATCAGGTTGAGCAGCGGAATTAGGTAAGACCTCAGTAGGACGGTATTCAATTGTGTCATCAAATAGTGGAGCAAACAAGGTTTCTAATTCTTTGCGGTTAAGTGGCAATGTTTCAGCTGAAGATGATTGAGAGTTAAGACGGTTAAATTCGGGTCCTAAGCTGTGTTGCTCAGAAGCCATCTATGTGAGTTCATCAAAATTAGCATGAATGGTTTCTTGAATTTCTTTTGTACGACGATTCCATATCCGAAAATCTTTGGAATTTTCACAATATCCAACGAACACTCCGATGTCAGCCTTTGCTTTAAGTTTACCTAAATCATCACGATCATTCTTCGGATAACAAAGTGCTCCAAATACATGAAAGTAATTGATGTTCGGTTTTCTTTTGTGAAAAATTTGATAAGGTGTTTTGCGATGACGTTTTGTGATCATGCAACGGTTTTGGGTATAACATGCAGTTGAAACAGCTTCTGCCCACAAGTAATCTGGTAATTGAGCATTAATCAACATAGTTCTAGCAGCTTCCACTAACGTCCTGTTGCGTCTTTCAACAACTCCATTCTGTTCTGGGCTTCTAGGAATAGATGTTTGATGTTCAATTCCCACTTTCTCATAATAAGACCTAAGTGTCTGATTCTTGAATTCAGTTCCATTGTCAGTTCTGACTATTCGTACCGTGTTGCGTAACTGAACTTGAATTTTAGTGAGAAAGGTGATGATCATTGAAGGAGCCTGATCTTTACTTCGTAAGAAATAAACCCAAGTCCATCTGGAGAAGTCATCTACAATTACGAGTATGTAGCGTTTACTGTTGATACTTTGAACACGCATCGGTCCACATAAATCCATATGAAGCATTTGTAAAACATGATTCGTACTTTGCTCAGGTTTAGAAGGAAAATGAGCACGAGTACTTTTTCCTTGTTCACAGGCTGGACATAAGTGATCTTTGGTAAAACGGAATCTTGGAAATCCATCGACAAGTTTATAACGAGCAAGGTCAGTCATAGTTCTGAAATTCAAGTGTGAAAGACGTTTGTGCCATAACCAAGATTTAGTCGATTCAGCTTTGGAGAGAAGACATATCGGAGATGTTGCGATCATATCTGACATTGATATTGTATAAAGATTGGAGCCGCGTGAGCCAGACATTAGATCGTTTCCTTGTAAGTCACGAACAAAGCAAGTTTTCTCACGAAATGCAACTTCTAGATCCCCATCACAGAATTGACCAACAGAGAAAAGGTTGTGTCCAAGGCCTTCCACATAATAAACACGGCTTATTTCGATGTTCCCACTTACATAGTCACCATATCCCATGATTAGAGCGTAATGATCATTCCCGAATCTGACAGTACCAATGAACTTTGAGACAAAGTTTTTCAACAGTTTGAGATTGCCTGTCATATGTCGGGTGCATCCGCTATCAACAATCCAGAGAACGATCTGTACCACCTGTATCACAAGAAGAAGACACGGATGGAACAGAAGTAAGGGTGGAACCTAAAGACAATGCGGGTTCCTGTTGGTTAGTAACACATGTATTCAACAATTTAGGAATCCATTTAAAGTCTGGTTTGTATTGTAACCAACGTTGCCAGTTCCAACTAGTTTTTGCTTTCTTAATGTTAAATGCACTAGTAGTTGACTCATTCCTAGATTTGTTCTCGGCACCTATGGGGGTAACTGTGATATCATGAGAAACCGTAGAAGACGGCTTTCCTAAGTTAGACTTAGAGGCAGTAGTGGGCCTAAAAGGAATGCGTATCCTACGTTTCTTATGACGATTGAGAAGAGAATTAGCTAAACATTTTGTATGATCACCAGATGATACGCTTTTACGACAAAACACACAAGATGCATTAATATTCAAAACATTCAAAGGTTCATCATTCGTTACATTTAGATTTTGATTACAATTTTCCAGATTAGAATCTAAATCTGATGCAACATGAGTTTTATTCAAATTCCTAAGTTGGTCTTCTACTTCTTGAGCTTCTAGGTGTCCTCTCTTATGTTGCAAGATCCTATTCTTCTTTTTACTTTTTCGCTTGGGTCTGCTAACGCTAGAAGTGGAGACTAGTCCTGTAGAAGTGGAGTTATCAACATTAGTGTTTTGAACAACCGTTCCTTTATCAGTTTTGTTTAATTGATACATTCCTGGTGCTATCACCGTGGTGTCAACCATTTTTCCTTTTTGAAGTAGCTTAACTTTCTCTTTCAAATCAATGATGATGTGATTTTTGTCCTGAATTTCAGACTCAAGTAAACCATTGCAATATTTGATGTCATCGCGGTTTTGTTGCCATTCGGCGTTTTCAATATTTGATGTCTTTCTCGTATCGGAGACACCGACCTTTTAAAGACTCGTTGTTTTTGCAAATCTGACAAGAGTTTGAAACATTTTGACTTTGAAACTTCAATTCCCTTTCAAGACTTTTAGCTTGACACCATTCAAGCCTTTGATTGAGTTGACAAATTTCTTTTGAAAATTGTTTTGTCACATCATCATTTTTAATTCTCAACTTATCATTTTCCTGTTTAAGTGTCTCAATTTCCTCATTCAACAAGTTATTATCAACACAAAGATCATCCATAAGCATAGAAGTACCAGATTTATAGAGATCATTCATGATAACAGACAAAATATCAGCATTGAGAACATGTTCCAAGAGTCGATCAGCATCATTTTTTAAAACTCTATTTCTTTGCTTTTGAACCAAAATGTCATTTTCAGTTGCATTGAAAACGTTTATCATATTTTTGACCTCCTTTTGAAGTTCCTGATCCCAACGTGTAGCACATAGACGGAGGTGTTGAACAATTGGCTTCATTTGTTTTTGAAAAATATCTCTCTTTTCTCGCTCGTAAGCGAATTGAAAAGTTTCAATTTTTATTTCAGAATTACGTTCAATTGTTTCCTCCAAAATTTTGATGTCTTCCATAAAGGTTTTAAAATAATTTAACACACGACACATTTTCGGTAAAGGTGTAAGTTCACCGGATGATGGTAAAGGACCATTTATTTGTGCTACAGTTTGGACAGGGGCCTCATTATGAGATGAAACATATGACTCTTCGATAAACCATGATTTCTCAGGTAAATCCTTTTGAGTAACAAAAGATTTAGAAAGAGGTGGAGCTTTGGAATAGTCATATGGTGTCCAATATTGAACATAACTCATTTTTGATCGACTCTCGTCTTCAAGTTCTTCTTCTTCCTCAGTATCAAAAACAACAGCACGCACAATTGTATTATCAAACATGTGATCAATACTGTAAACCTTAGGATTTTCTTTGAAAGCTTTGTGAAGAAACATTGATTTAAAATCGCAAAGTGCAAATCCTTTATCGGGTCTCGGTTTTAAAGCAAATTTCTGAATTGTTGTGACAGAGTTCCCGTGTTTGTAAACAATGTGACGAAATTCTTTGAGTTGTTTTTCAAGATCAACAATATCACCAAGTAAGTCATCTATATACTTCCTTTTTCATGTTTTATGTTCACAAAACTCCTTTTTGCAATTTGACAATTCTGTTTCAGTTTTTGAAAGGTCTCTTTGAAGACGTTCAACTTGCATTTTCAATTCACACTTCTCACTTTCAAGTTTCGAAATCAACTTTCCGTTTGACTCAATTAAATCTTGCATTTTACGTTGAAGATCTTGTTCTTTGTTGTAAGAATCTTGAAAAGCTTTTTCAAAACTTTTTGCATGTTTAATCTTGTCTTCCTGATTTGAAAGCTGAATTTTATAACACTCAATATCTCTTGCAAGTGACGCATTTTTTTCTTTCAAAACTTTATTTGTCTTGTTGCATTTAATGATTTGCAATTGTTGATCATCCAGTTGTTTAGATAACAATATTAGGTCAGGGTCTGGATCAAATGATGGTTCATGTTGTTCTAAATGATCATGTTTATCATTCTCAATAGGATCATCAAATGAAACAACTGTGTCATCATCAAATATGACAACCGTGCTTATTTGTTCATCTGTTTGAGACGATGAAGATGATTCACATGGAACAACTTGCGCCAGATCTGATTCATAAGCAGAAGGTGAGACAATTTCATTAATAAAGCATACATTGAGGTCATGTACCTGAGACAAGCCGTCAGTGTCATACACTGGACCTGAATCATTGAGCTTAAGTTCCTGCATGTTGGCCATAAGCATCACAGCAGCATTGGCTTCCAGATCTTCCATGTCATCATCGTTGTTCACATTTGCCATGAAGTTGTTATCCTGTTCAGGGAAATGTCCATCTTTTTCATCTTGAAGAGCCATGAGTAATGCCTGCTTGTGAAACTTACTACCCCGAGTTCTCGGTTTGGGACATGTTGTAGCTATATGACCTTGTTCATTGCAATTGTAGCACCAAACTGCATTCCCTGAGTTGGAGTTCCTTGTTGCAACTGATTCAGACCTTTGCTGAGAAGATCCTGAGTTGTTGTTGAATCCTCCATTGTTACTAAACCGCTGACCATTCCCATAATTTCCTAAAGAGCTTCCTGAACCAGATCGACCATAGTTACGATTCTGAATTTCTACTCTTCCATCATTGACAACAGCTTGATTCCTTGTGTTTAAGATGAACGTTGACGGTTGTTTGTTTTGTTGGAGAATTTGCTGAAAGCACGAGCAATAAGAGCAAGTCCCTGATTCAACGTGTTAAAGTCATCATCGTCATCGTCATTGGAATTTGAGTAATACACAGCATCATTGTTGTTGAATGGAACCAGTTGAGTAGAGGCATTCTGTGGAGATGAATCATAAGGGACCATTTGGTTCGAGGTAGAAGATTGTGGATAACTGAAGTAGTTCTGCTCTTGAACATATGCATGATTTGACATTGGTGGTGGAGCGTAGGGAGACTGAGCTACGAGAGCCAAAGAATTTGGTGTAGAAGTTGGTGTATATCCTCCTCGTAGAGCTCGATATTTTTCCACTTCAGGTTCATGGTGTTTCAGAAAATCATACAACAAACCATATGGAGCATCATGCAGATTCTTTGTTTGACGAACAAATGTCACATATTTATGCCAATCAGGGCCAAGACTACCAACAAATTTGGAGTTCACCGCGATCCTTGGTACTGTGATTTTGTGACGTTCCAGATCATTCACCACATTTGTGAAACGATGATAGTAGGATTCAAGGGACTCTCCTGGTTCAATTGTGATGTCAGTGTATTCCATGTAGAGTTTGGATTCCATATCATCTTTGTTCAATTGAGTGCCTTCCATCAGGAGATGAACGTGTTCCCACATAGCTTTGGCTGTTTTCTGAGCATCGACACTTCGATAGATTGGATTTGGTATACCTTGAAGTATATAAGCCATTGCATATTGATCAGCATCACGATGTAGTTTCTGTTCTTCAGTGAGTGAAGTTTCTGGAAGAGGTCTATCACCAGGAGGACGTGGAGGATCAGCAGTTGGATCACCAGCTTCAAATCTTGTTGGCCACTCAAATGGTCCTTCAAGTATCACTTGTTTCAAGAATTTCCCATGAGGTTGCTTTAGTTCAAGAAATCTTAAGAATCTACTTGACCATTGAACATAGTTCCCAGGTGTTAGCATTGGAGGTGTTTCAAGTGATCCTGCCTCATGTCGGGATTGTTGAGTTGTAATAACTTCACACATTCTGTCAAACCAGTGAGGTTGTTTGGAGGAAAACTGAGTGTTTTGTTGCGGCACTTGATATGGTTGTTGTTGAGGAATGATCTGATGTTGTTGCATCATTAGGTAATGATGTAGTGGATTGTATGTTTGTCTTTGAGAAGGTTGTTGATTCAGTTGGTGCGGAAGGTATTGTTGTTGCTGATACTGCTGATGTTGAGGTTGCTGAGTATGAGGGAAGTAATGATTAGGTGGTTGAGACATCTTAGAACACTTGTGTAGAAATGGATCTTGTAGAAAAGGTAGAATTAACCAAGTATCGAAAAACTTAGCACAACTTCGGATTGCGAAACTATGGAATTCCAATGATTTCGAAAAAATGGCACAGCTGTGATTGCGAAATTAGGATTGCGAAACTTGTCAGGTTTTCGAAAATCAGGGTTTGCGAAACTTTGCAGGTTTTCGAAAACTTGAAATTTCGACAACAATCAAGGTTTTGCGAAACTTCTTAGGTTTGGGAAATGAAAGGATTTCGAAACTTAATAAAGTTTGCGATAACTATGTGATTTCGAAAATTGGAAGTTTTTCGAAAAAAACACAAAGTTACAAAAAAAAAACAGTTTTCGAAATTATACAATTTCAAAAACTTTCCCAATCGTCGAAGTACTTAACTTTCTTATACAAGAAAGAAAATACCGAGTCCACACAAACGAAGTCGAGGTAGTGCACCTAGACAGGATCTCGAAACTGAGGACAAGTATGTTCTCGATAACTTGGCGAGTAGTGTTTTCACATAAAGTTAACCCAAAACTCGTTTTTTCTTAAAGATTCTTGTACTTTTAGGTATAAAATAAAGATTTCTTGAAGAAAGTTAAGAACTTGATAATTTTTATAAAAAACAAAAATGTTTTCGAAAACCAAGTACAAGAATCCCAAATCGAATTTTGTGATAAAAGTGTTGAACTTTTTGATTGTGTTGATTTGTAGAACAAATTTGTAAGCAAAGATGTGCTAAAAAACCAAGGAACAAGCAAGAAAGTGCAAAATTTTGACAAAAAATTCGATTTGAAGTAGGAAAAAAAACGATTAAGATGAAAACTTTAATGAAAAAACTATAACTACACCTTCTTCCGGCGAATGATACCACTTGTTAGGTCACCATTTTGTAAACACAAGCATATAAATGATAGAAATGAGATGAGAATGAGAATGGGATGATTATGAGAATTAGAGAATTAGAATTGCAAGAGTTTCCTTAATATTTCACATAACCAACCAAGTATTACATAGACCTAAGCATGATATATATAGGTAAGGAGCTAGGGCAACATCCTACTCCTTCCGCTTCTTACAAACGTGTGGGCTTTAAAGCCCATGGACCATAAGACTTAAGCCTAGTAAACTTGAAACAATAACATAAATGTAAATTAAGCAACCTATTATTACAAATGACCGAGACTTGATAAAAGAGTAAAACTTTGGTTCCAACACTTATGTAAGCATATGTATGTATAAGTGTTTTGATATAAATTTATGAACTTGGTTGGTTTTTGTAAAATTAGTTTTATGAATGGATTTTAGTTTGATCTTTATGTGAAATCAACATACGCACCACACAAGCAATTGTAACTAAGAATGATATGCAAGTAAGTAATTAATCAAAGAGTGAGAGATGGAAAGATCAAACCGAGAGACAAAGGATTTATAGTGGTTCGGCTACAAGGACACCTTCCTTGCCCTACTCCACTCCCCGAGTCACCTACTCGAGAGTTTTCTTCACTAGGTCAAAAACCTCCTTTATGGCGGAGAAAACCTTACACACCAATTAGCACACCACAACAATGTCACACCACAATCACGACTTCAACACAACTTCTTCACACCAATCTTCTTCACACCTATCTTCTACACACCAATCTTCTACACTTCAAATTTCTTCACAACTTTCTACTTTGCTCCTAGCTTCTTCACAACTTAATACTTCCTAACACTTTTTCTTCACGCCACTTGTTTCTTCACACCTTCACTACTAAGTCCTATCCACTACCACAAGATATACACTACTTCACAACTACTAGGCTTCAAGGTATTTTCAACTTCAAAGCTTCAACTTCTTTGTCTTCACAACTATCTCCACTTCAATGAACGACCACAACTTATTTCTTCTATCACTAATCCTATCCACCTCTACCTTTTTACTTCTTCACAACTAGCACAACTTCACACCTTCAATGAATCTAGATCCTATATCTAAATCTATCTAACCAATGTATACACAATGTTCACAAGGAAGAAAATGATATACAAGATGAACTAAACAAACAACTTAGATAGCAAGATGATACTAAGTTGTAATACTCCTAGTCTTGATAAGTAGGAGTATTCTTCTCTTTGCACTTGAAAGAATTAGGCTTTGGATCACTTGGAAACAAAGGCTTATGAATTATATGAT
Organism: Artemisia argyi; assembly: GCA_030686995.1. Taxonomy (NCBI): domain Eukaryota; kingdom Viridiplantae; phylum Streptophyta; class Magnoliopsida; order Asterales; family Asteraceae; genus Artemisia; species Artemisia argyi. The sequence continues at coordinate 125,923,167 of CM060693.1, read as the reverse complement.
CAAAGGATTTTTAAGATTGAAATGGAGATTTGAATCAGAAAGTTTATGTGCAAAAAGGTAAGGAAAAAATCCAGGTTTAAGGTGGTATTTATAGGCAACAGATTCTGACAGAGGAGCGTGGCCTGTCCCCTTAAAATTAAGGGGACCGCCCCTTATAATTAAGGGGGCCGCCCAGCTGAAACGGCCAGAATCTTTGTCTTTTAGTGGGGAAAGTTTATTTGGTGAAAAACTAACTAATTTTGGTTAAAATTTTGAAATCATATATTTAGTATGATTAAAACATTTTTCTTTATTACCAAAAGTGTTTTTCAAAAATATATAATATGTTTATATAATTTAAATAAACTTTGTATTAGTTGATTAAATACCCCTTTGATCATAAATTGCACTAAACACTTTGTTTATTCATACCTTAAGTGATTAGTTGGTGAAAGTGATTATTTACCACTAAATACTTGTTTACGTCATCATATTTGGTTTGATGAGTTTAAGTTTTGTGATTATCAAAACATAGAGATATCGAAAGATATGAATAATGTTTTTAGTCAATTATTTATATCAACAATCTCCCCCTTTTTTATTATTACAAAACCTAAACTTATTAAATCCAAAAATTAATTTTTAGACTAGTATTTAGTAACTTTACATTGACTTCTCCCCCTTTTTGTAGAATCAAAAAGGTTAGGCCGAGTAAGCTTCGTGAGAGAAGTTTAAACGGGTAGAAAACTCCCCCTTGATGTATGCTCCCCCTCGTTTGAGGGCACCAAGAGTTCGAGTAATGGAATTCTTGCAAGAAAAATATTAGAAGCACAAGCATGGCACAAGCAAACACATATATCATAACATCAACAACTAGTAAGCATGGCAAGGATAATTCGAAACATATTTAAATCATTCAATAATAGAAAATGATTATGTCAACCCATAATCATTGTTACAAAGGCCATAAAAATAGAATTACAAACAAAGTAGAACATCCTAATGTGCCAACAAGGAGTGTCACAAAACTTTCTTGAATCCCAAAATGGTTGAGGAGTCTTATTTGAAAACGAGAAACATAAGCATATAAAATGCTTGGTGGTTTAGTGGAGGTAAACTTTTGGTTGCATGGATGTTGGTGAGTTTGGAGATGTGGAGATTAGAGGTGGTGGAATTGAAGTTGGGTTTGTTGGTAGAGGGTTTTGATGTTGTTCAAGTGATGATGTTTGTTGAGATCTAGTAAGAAGATACTCAATCCAAGTAAAGTGCTCATTCAATGCAATGGTTTGTTGTTGAAGGAAGATGCAACAAGGTCAATTGTTAACATGCTTCTCAATTTGGTTTTTGTTATGTGGTGATGATGGTGAGCTTGATTGTGGTGGATCCAGATTGCGTTGAGCAAGATGTAATGCTAAAAGAGCACTAAGCTCATGTGCCTCTTTTAGCTCCTCAACGAACTTCAAGTGTTCAGATGAAGGTGATGGTGGTGGAGCTTGATAGTTGTCTTGGGTGAAAGTTTGAACATGCAACATGGGAGTGGCATGTGAAGTTGTAGGATGTGGTGGTGGTACGCTTGGTGGTGGAGACATGGTTGAGCTTGGATAGTCATGAAAACATGAAATGTGTGGGAGAGGTTCTTCATGAGTGGGTGATGTATTTGTTGAATGAGCAGCATGTGAAGTATTGATTGAAAGATTGGGATTGATGTTTTGGGATTGAGCATGCTTATCATAAGAAGAAGCATGAATGAGGGAATGAGTGGGTGATAGGTTGTGAGATGAATCAATGTTGTGGGTTTGAGGTTTAGTAGTTGGTTGACTTGGACAACATCACTTGAGTTATGACAAGAATCAAGTTTCCTCCTCCAAACGGGTTTGACGAAGATCCTTGCGGTTCTTGAAATCTTAGGTTTTTGGTTGTTGGGAGATGACATGTTTGGGTGTGATGGCATTAATGATGGGAAGAGGGTATTTATAGTGTATGAGAAATGTGGTTTAGGAAGGTAAATTTTGAGGGATAACATGGGACAAAATATGTTTGTGAATTCTGGGAAGTATAGGCTGAAGTGGGTCAAAAAGTGATAAAGAAAACAGTATCCCCGACCATCAGATGGCCGGTCCCCTTAATCATTAAGGGGGCCGCCTTATATAATTAAGGGGGCCGCCCATCTGGTGATTCCCAGAATGCCAGAAATGGGTTTTTGGCAGAAAATTTTCAAAAAGGTTGTGTTTTTGGATTTGGATTCAAGTAAGTTCAACTCTTTGAGGCAATATAGGGCATACTATTCATGAATGTAGAGAGTGATATAGAAATAATTGAAATAAGCAATAAATTTCTAATAATCATGCTATCTATTTATTTTTCAATTAAGATATGCAATTAAGGAGGCAATAAGGCAAATAAGCTAAATGTGCAACTATATGAAAATGATAACATTTAGCCTAGAGCAAACATATTGATGATTGTTAACAAGTAACAAATAGGTGAATATGATTATATGGACTTCAAGACTTGTTACAAACAAGATCCATATGGGCAAGTCATGATTCTCATGAAATGATTTGATTAAATTGTGAATGTCATTTCCAATAGAGGTGTATGACACATGTGAGAAAGTTAAATGTGTTTTAAGCAAAACGTTTTTAGTTTTATTCAACAATATTTTGAAGTAAATTCAAGTGAGCATTACAATAACGTAAATTGAATTTTGTTTCATAATGTGAAGAAAAACAAAAACAAAAAAAAAAAAAAAAAAAAAAAAAAAAAAAAAAAAAAGTCAATCTTATTTTTGATTTAAAGTAATGGTTATGAAAGAAGTTTTAGATAAAAAAAATATTTCATTCAAAAAGAGAGAAGTTTCAAACATAATGTTTTGATCATGATAATCAAGAAGTTGTAAGTGAAGGATTTAAAATAAAAGCTTGTCATGCTTCAAGAGAATCACTTAAGCCCATTGTCACACATAATCATCCTTAGTAACACCTAAAGATATCAAAGTGAAAAGATAGATACTCATGATCTAAATGCAATGGAACAGGAAGGAGCAAGGTAAATAGTTCATGGATACAAGATAGACATATGTGTGTATATATATATATATATATATATATATATATACAAAGAACATCATAATATCAAGTTGCAAACAAATATCAATTATAATGCATCTATTTATGCAACTAGTAAGATCATATAGCTTAAGTGGAAGGGTTCTACTATAGATCATAGAAGATTAAGAAAAGTGATAATAGACTAAACAACAAGAGGATTAATAATGCTAATATCATACATGCATATATTAGTGTTGATAATCTAAAAGCATGGCAATTTATCAGTTAAATCGTATTCACATACTAATTAAAACAATCTAAAATATAATGTAACATTGACAAGTTTTTGAAAAGAAAACTTATCTCAGGTCCAGCTTTTCAAAAAGAGTGGGCATGACGGTGATAGAAGAAATCATAAGAGTTAGTCCACAACAAGTCGAAATAGCCAATTAATATCCAATACTCCAAGAATGAAGAGCAAAATGCCGAGACAAGAATATTCCCGCAACAACGTCATAGGCGAAACATTTGCAGAAAGTGAAACAACGTGATATAGACCAATATCCGTCAAAGGTAATAGAGCGAGATGAGTAAATCAACACGTAATAGACTCTTCATTCGATAATTACCTAAACATGATAAACAGCTTGGTACCCAGATTCTCATGGGTCCTAGTTGGTTAGATGAGAACATCCATCGCATTTGAATGCACATGATGGGATGTCGTTGATAAGTACAAGAATTCATCAATAGTTTGTTTTAATTAACAAACAATGATTTTCTTGACTAGAATAATAAGTAATGAATGTTAATAGTATTAGTCCTAAATTTACTCGTTAGATTTAACAAATTTTATTTGTTTTGATACATTTGTTGAAGGATCATTTACGATAAATCCTAACCCGGTTTTATCATAAAATGGCTTTTGAATGTCGAGAAGATATTTTAAAGATTTAGAACTATTTTCGAATTTTGCCAATGTTTTTGCTTTTTCATTTTCCATTTTAATTTCATGTTTGTAGTCTCGACATTCTTTACATTCAAGATCGATTTCAATATTACTTTCAAGTCTAGACATTTTATCTTCTAAAATGGTTTCTTTTTCAAATTTGTTTTCAGTGGATGTTGAAAATTCGTTCTTAAAAATAATTTTTGAGTCAATGTTGTAAAAATGTTTGAAGTTGTTTTCCATTTTTAAAAATTCTAATATAAATTGATCATAGCAAAAATGTTTAGTTTTGGATTGTAACTTCTTTGTAGTTGTACATTCTTGACATGCTATACGGTGATCAATTCCATTTTCCATGTCGCTCCATGTTTTGTTTGTAGTTTCACTTGGATCTAGAAACATGTAGTTCTTGCCATCAATACTTGTGTTCTCATTTGTTTGAATATTCTCATAAGCCGTATTATCATCGTTTTCTTTGCACTTGTTGCACCATGATTTATTCACGCTCTTTCTTCAAATTTGGCTCATGTATTCTTCGTTGTAGATACCTTCAATGATCACATTTGAACTAGTAGTACATGTGTTTAATTCAACTAAATATTTATTTATTAAATTTTCTAGATTGACTATTTCTTGTGCAATATCATGTTTATCATCTTTAGTTTTACATTTCTCTTGGTGAATCTTTAAAAGACATTTCCAAATATCATTTGCCGTTTTACAACGAAAAAATCTTTCATATTTGACTTTTAGTAGAGTTTTGAGAATAAGTAATTTGGCTTTAGTGTTTTTATCAATATTAATTTGAAGATCATTATATTGATTTTCAAAATCCATTTTGGTTGTTTTAAGATTACCAATTGAAATGATATGCCAAAGATCAAGATCTATTGATTTAACATAATTTTCAAATTTAGTCTTCCATTCAAGAAAATGATCATTTTCAAATAATGGTGGTTTTTGCGTAAATTCCTCTTCTAGATATTTTTCAAATTCCATAGATCGTTACAAGTTTTAAAATACAATATATTTTAAAAATCTTGCTAGACGTGGCTCTTGATACCAATTGTGAAAAACTAGAAGGGGGGTTGAATAGTTTTACGTCTTTTTCGTTTTATTTGTTTTGTAAAATTTGGCTTCTAAGATTTAACAGAAAATTCAAATCACTTTAATGCACAAATGTAGATACAAGTTAATTTATGATTTTATATAAACAGTACTTATGTATAATATACAAGTTCAAAACTCTTTAATACAAAGATATAGATGCTAGTTTATTTACTATTATGTATGAGCAATACTTTTGTATAATGATTGGAAAGAATATACAATTTCTTATGTCTTATGTAAGCATATGTATGTATAAGCGTTTTGATATAAATTTATGAACTTGGTTGGTTTTTGTAAAATTAGTTTTATGAATGGATTTTAGTTTGATCTTTATGTGAAATCAACATACGCACCACAAAAGCAATTGTAACTAAGAATGATATGCAAGTAAGTAATTAATCAAAGAGTGAGAGATGGAAAGATCAAACCAAGAGACAAAGGATTTATAGTGGTTCGGCTACAAGGACACCTTCCTTGCCCTACTCCACTCCCCGAGTCACCTACTCGAGAGTTTTCTTCACTAGATCAAAAACCTCCTTTATGGCGGAGAAAACCTTACACACCAATTAGCACACCACAACAATGTCACACCACAATCACGACTTCAACACAACTTCTTCACACCAATCTTCTTCACACCTATCTTCTACACACCAATCTTCTACACTTCAAATTTCTTCACAACTTTCTACTTTGCTCCTAGCTTCTTCACAACTTAATACTTCCTAACACTTTTTCTTCACGCCACTTGTTTCTTCACACCTTCACTACTAAGTCCTATCCACTACCCCAAGATATACACTACTTCACAACTACTAGGCTTCAAGGTATTTTCAACTTCAAAGCTTCAACTTCTTTGTCTTCACAACTATCTCCACTTCAATGAACTACCACAACTTATTTCTTCTATCACTAATCCTATCCACCTCTACCTCTTCACTTCTTCACAACTAGCACAACTTCACACCTTCAATGAATCTAGATCCTATATCTAAATCTATCTAACCAATGTATACACAATGTTCACAAGGAAGAAAATGATATACAAGATGAACTAAACAAACAACTTAGATAGCAAGATGATACTAAGTTGTAATACTCCTAGTCTTGATAAGTAGGAGTATTCTTCTCTTTGCACTTGAAAGAATTAGGCTTTGGATCACTTGGAAACAAAGGCTTATGAATTATATGATCAAAGGATTTTTAAGATTGAAATGGAGATTTGAATCAGAAAGTTTATGTGCAAAAAGGTAAGGAAAAAATCCAGGTTTAAGGTGGTATTTATAGGCAACAGATTCTGACAGAGGAGCGTGGCCTGTCCCCTTAAAATTAAGGGGACCGCCCCTTATAATTAAGGGGGCCGCCCAGCTGAAACGGCCAGAATCTTTGTCTTTTAGTGGGGAAAGTTTATTTGGTGAAAAACTAACTAATTTTGGTTAAAATTTTGAAATCATATATTTAGTATGATTAAAACATTTTTCTTTATTACCAAAAGTGTTTTTCAAAAATATATAATATGTTTATATAATTTAAATAAACTTTGTATTAGTTGATTAAATACCCCTTTGATCATAAATTGCACTAAACACTTTGTTTATTCATACCTTAAGTGATTAGTTGGTGAAAGTGATTATTTACCACTAAATACTTGTTTACGTCATAATATTTGGTTTGATGAGTTTCAGTTTTGTGATTATCAAAACATAGAGATATCGAAAGATATGAATAATGTTTTTAGTCAATTATTTATATCAACAGAACGTTTAGTCTCTTGTAAAAAATAAATTTTACTCAATTTTTCCCGCCAAAAAACTCTTTTTTAATGACAATACTAAACTGGTTTTGTAAGTGTGAAATGAAAGTGGATCTTGTAGACGATAAAGAAGTAGTTTTGTGTTTTCAAATGAATCTATGTCAATCTTTCACGCTGTCACAATAACTAGCACGGTAGTTATATTCACACGAACCCAAATAAAGCTCAACCCAAAACAATACTCAATCTCGGAATATTGAAGCTCAAACCAACCCGTGATCTCAAAATTACTACAACTTCAATTTACCAAACACTACACCTTTATAAGAAAAAAATTCTTCCCTTGTTGATAAATAACCCATGCAGCCCAAAACTGTGACACAACTAAATATAATTAGAACAAGATCCAATCCCGTTACTTCTTTAGCCCAAATCGAAAACCTGTCTTGAGGTTACACTCAAACAGCCCAGCAAACCTTAACCTAAATTTTCGGGTATATAATAACAGCCACTAATATACTTGTACCCTAATATTACTCCCACTAAAAAATACGCAGTCAATCTCTTTTTTTTTATCTTTCAACCACCAAATACAACTACACTTATACTTTCAAACCAATCAAGATCTTAAACTCAAGCCGCAACAGTAATCATCCAACACCAATGAACCACGACTACTCATTCGTCTTGTTTGTTCTTACCACGAACACTAAACAAGGACGTACCCTTCAAATCGATTATTAACTTTTCGGCTTCAAGATATTGTGAAGGGGCTCACAGGTAGGTTTGCTTTTTGTTGTTTTTGTTTAAACTGAACGAAAAGAAGAATGAAACCAATGAGTTTTGTTTGTTTCTTTTGAATGTTCGAATAAATAAAAGAAGTGGCTAAGCTTCTCAAGGATCTGTGATGTCTCTTTTGTTCACTCGAATGAAATCATTAACCGTTGGTAATTATGAACAATAAACTGAGATCTTTTTGTTTTATTTATTAGTATTCGAGTCTTGGTTGAGATGGGTTTAGGAGTTGTAAATTGCAAACATCAGTAATGACGATGGGTTTGGATTTGTTTGAAGTAGGTTGAAAGAAATCTGTTTGTGGTCAATAAGTTAGAATCTGATCTCGTCTTTTCTTCTTTTCTATTTTTTTCTTTGGTTACTTTGGATCGAGGTGTTAACACGAAAAAGAGAAAAAGATTTCCTAACTCGATAAGAAATATCAAACTCGATAAACCATAACTGATACAGCCAAACTTGATATAATTTTAAAATATTTGAGCAGAGTTTCTTTTCATGAAAGTAGTAGATCTAGAACCCATACTCGATGGTTCTTTGAAACAACTCCTTACTCGGAGAAAACACAATCTTAACTCGCCAAAAAAAAAATTTATCTCGCCAAAAACTTTGTAACTCGCCAAAACACAATCTTAACTCGATAACTCCCCAAAAATACACTCCTAACTCGATAAGATTAGTTGCTAACTCGATGATCTTCAAAAAAAATTCCCAAAAAACCCAGAAAAAAATCAGCTTTTGACCACTAGAAAAAAATTCACATATACTGATAACGAGACAGAAAATTCATATATGGACTATTTTGACCACTACAAATACCAGATATAAAAGTTTGTCCACTAGAAAAAAAACGAGACCAAAATAAAACTCCGATCTAGGTATAACAATAAAAATAAAGGAGTTAAAGTAACAAAAAAAATTCAAGACATGATATTAAAAACAAAACACTTCTAAATCATCTTCTAGCTCTTGATACCAATTGTTGAGACCCGACTTTTATATCATTTCACACATATGAGATCTAGAGAGAGAAAGATGATAAGTTTTAGAGAGAGAAACAAGAGAGGAAATAAGAGAATTTCTTATTCCTAATGAGCAACCCACCAACCTCAAATGAGAGGTTTACAAGACTATTTATAGGCCATGCCTAGGGCAACTAACATCTTTCAAATTATATCACTTATAGCCCTTAGACTTTGGCAAAACATGAAAACATTAATAAACTAGCATAAAACATATTAAATCTTTAACGTACAAACATAATATTGTACCCAATTACATGACTCATTGACTCGATAATGATTGTCACTTCAAATGTTCCCAACAGAAACGTTTGATCTTGTTGAACTTATTTCACCTAAATTTGCAACACTTTTTTTGGGACTTTATTTCGTAAACTCTGAATATTTTAATGATCAAACGATGTATTTTATAAACGACACTTTAGGTCGTTCAATATAACTGTAACTGTGATGCTATGGTAGTCACCCCCAGGTATTCCATTCCACTGCTAAAACATGTATTTTGGGGGTGTGACAGTATGAATTGAGTTCGATGGTTCCTTTTCAAGCCAAGTCCGGGCTGCTCCCTTGAGGGAGAAAGGAAACAATTTCATTTTAACCACATCATACAGTACTTGGTTTAACTTAATAGTATCAGTGATGTCGGTGAAATTCCTTATGTGAACATAAGGATCTTCACTTTCTAAACCGTGAAATGAGATACTTGTGATGATGTTGAGTAACCCGTGATTAATCTCAAATTGATTTGCAGTGATATCGGGAATCACGATGGCTCTCCTCACACCATTGAATGGTGATTGGAGTTGTTCCTCCATCAGACGCAAATCGTAAGCCGGTTGGGGTCTAATCGGAGGGCTCCCGTTGTTTTGAGCACCACCCATCGGCGGGGGTCCCAAGTGTTGTTCGTTCTGGTTCATTTCCTCCGTCGTTGGGAAAAGAAGTCGGTGTGTGTGACGAAACAAACTTTTCGGATTCGAAAGTGGAGAAGTAAGACGTTTAGAAGATGAACGGATGTTCATACACTACAGAAATCACAAATTTGAAAATAAAAGGAAAATAAAAATGGAAAATGAAAATCTTTTTGTATTTTTGATTTGGAATTAATTTTTGCTTTTTTAATATATTGGAAAACAAAATTCAAAAACTTAAAACTTTTATTCTCTTTTTTCAAACGTTACGTTAATCGTAACCGTTTCCTTCAAAACTACTTGCAACGGAACGGGAGAGAAGAGTGTTTCTTTCTTCAGCTTGCAATTTAATGTCTAAGCTTCCGTATTTTCCGCTTATTCAGTTGTAGAATTAAAGTAATCCGATTAGCAACTAATTTCACGCGTTCTTATGTTGGTAAGCATATTTGGTTTACAACGCCCCCTCTTCCACAAGGGAGTCAAGGCTATAACTTTCTTTTTGTATTTTTGAAAACACTTTAGGAAAAGTGTTTTTGCTTTTTTCAATTTTTATATTTTTATAGAAAATATATACAAGAAAGAGGAAGGTTTCCAAAACACGATTCGAAAACGAAAATCAAAAATTCACTTCAACCTTCCCCGGCAGCGGCGCCAAAATTTGATTGCTCAAATTAGTTAAATAGTATAGTATTTCTCAAAGGAATTGCTAAGAAATAAGCAAAACCCGAGGTCGTAGTCCGTGTGAAGGTGTGAATGGAATTTCAAATTCCCGATTCGTGAATAGTGTCGTGAAAGTGAAGAAAAAGTGATTTCAATGAGATTTAAACTAATGAATATGAAAATGAAGCACAATTAATCACTTAAGCACGTAATTCAAATAAGGCAACCTAAAACGTAACGTAGAATCAAAAACCAAAAAATAAACGTAAACGCGCGAAATAAAAAGTGAAATTTAAGCTATACTAATCATACGGGCTTGAAAATAATTTTCCTAAGTTAAAAATAATAAAATAAAATTTTGAGAAAAAGAAAAATATTTTTTTGACTTTTTATTTAATTTCTATGAATTAAAAACTAATTTAACTAATTAAAATTTAAAAGAAAATGGAAATTAAGTGAGAAAAATATAAAAATAAATTTGAAAATTCTAAAATGACTAAAAACTAATTTTAAAACTGAAAATATATTTTCATTGGCTTTTTGTGTAATTAAAAACTATTTAAACTAATTAAAAAGTAATTAAAATTCAAATAAAATTGAAAATAAATGAGAAAAGTGCAAAATTAATTTCTAAAAATTTAAAATAAATGAAAACTATTTTCTAAAATATTTTTGGATTTTTTTTATAATTTTTCGGATTTTTTTGGAATTTTTGGTATTTAAAAAGTAATAAAAATTGAATAAAAACTAAAATTAAATGAGAAAAATAGCAAATAAATTCAGAAAAATATGAAAAATTCAGGAAAAATCTAAAAATAATATCTAAACCTAGGAAAAAATTAAAATATGAAAAATAAGCTTTGGAAATGCTTAATGCTTTGAAACAGCTTATATGGAGTGCTTATTTATAAGCACATTTTGACCAAATTTGACCAAACTTTTTCCAAATGATTCTATGACTCAAATGAACTTAAATAAGCTGATATAAGTCCAATTGGAACACAGATACACCGATATGGGCTCAAAACAGTTGGATAAGCTCTTATGGAATAAGCAATAAGCAAATAGATTAAGCTAGAAGTAGACACTCAATGAGAGAAGCAACAATAAGTACAAAGGAACTAGTATGAACAACAAATTTCAAATTACAAGCTACAAAACACAAATGCAGGGCTTAATAATGAAAACAGATACTAGTTCAAACCACACAACTTGTCAAGTCAAATAAGCAGTTCAGATAAGCTGAGCAATATGAGCTTATGGGGCAACTCCACTAACCTACTGAGAGACTATAAACACCAGAAATTCTTACATAACAACTGATTAGATAACCTAATGGTTGCCCAAATTTTAAGTGAAAACTGATGGTTCAGGGTATAGGGTAGTTCAAACAGACAACTTAGAACCTAATTTCCAATAAGCAGATGAAATCCAAACCTAAATTTTCTTGTTGATTTTGATTCACAAGCTGCTATTCTCAACAAATAAGCAAACTAAACCTATTTCCAAATAGTATTAAATCCTACAAGTGATTACCAAAACCTGACCAAATTCTGAGTTCAAACCTCTTTGACTTTTTTATTTATACTTTGCTTTGACAAAATTAAATTTAAATCTGTTCTAAATGATTACCTATGATGTAATAAGCTATTGTTGACCAAATTTAAGCTATATATTCTACTTGAGCAACTATACTAAAGATTATGTAAACTAAAACTACTCTATACTATCTGTGATTAAGATATAAATGCTAATTTGACTTTTAATAAAACTTTCTACTGTTTTAATGCTTCTAGTGTTCTACTGTGACCCTAAGTGTAATGACTAAACAAATTAAACTCCCTGAATCAAATTCAACCTCAGCAAATTACACTAATCCAAACACCCTCTTATGCGTCTGTCTCAACTTTTTATGAAACAAACCTGAGTAATGAACAACTAATCCACCAAGTAAGCTCAAAATAATAATCAACAATCCCAATGAAACACAGAAATACAGAATCCAAACACAATAATAACAGAAACACAGATATGACATATGCAAGACAGAAAGTGAGCAAATGACCACAAAATATGATGAAATGAGCTACTACTGAACAATATTATCAATTAATGAGCAGAAATCAACAATTAGAATTCAGCAAACCAGATCTATACTACTACTACTCAATTAAGCAATACTAAAGAAAAATTGAATGGAAACTTACAATGAACTTCCCTCTCAGCATGAAAAGAGAGGGTTCACTGTGCTTGCCTGTCTTTGGACAGGCCAATGGGCTCCTTATTGGACTGTCAATTTCCTTCTCAATAAGTTGTGCTTATTGGATAAACTTTTGTTGACTACAGTTGACTGTTTTTTTTTTTTTTTTTTTTTTTTTTTTTGAGATTTTGAAGATTGAATAACAAAATAAGCTCACAGTAAGCTAGACAACTTATATAAGCTTATATTAAACACAAAAGCTTATTGAAGCTGAATTTGAATGAATTAAAACTATATATATATATATATATATATATATATATATATATATATATATATATATATATATATATATATATATATATATATTTGATTTTCTGAAATTTTTTGGATTTTCAATATAAGATGAACAAAGATAAAAGGAGAATTTGAAATAAACTAACAATGATTTAACTAATATAGATAAAACAGTAAATAAGAATTAAACAGAATTAATTAAGAGACTAGAACAATAAAATGAAAAAAAACTGAATTATACCTAAAACTACACACACAAGCTTGTGAATGAGTGGGGTATTTATAGCTGAGAGTATGGATGCTAGGGTTTTTGTGGATGCTTCTGGATGTCCTTTCTTCCTTTGATCATGTCCATTGATTCCTGCTTCAATCAAGCGCGTGATTTTGGTCCCTTGGATCATGTGCCCTCACACGGATTGCCAACGTGGCATTCCGTGTGTTTCTGACCCCTTCTGACACATGCGTAGCCTTCTAGAAACTCCAATGATGAGGTAATTATAACGGGGTTGGGTAATTAGAGTGTACGGTGAAATTAGGGTTCATGAACAGTTAATCTTTCTGGGTAAAAAAATGGTTTGGGGGGCGGGAATGAGATTTGGGGGTCTTTTATTATTTAGGTTTTTCCAAAACTTTCTTCCAAGGGCCTAAATTGACAATATTTGATAAATGAAGGACCAAGTTTTGACTTTTTTTCAAATATTTCATCAAAGGACCAATTTTGTCAAAATGTGAAACTTGGAGGACTAATTCTGCCAAACTCTCTAAACTTTGACCAGGGACTATTCTTGCAACTTTATGAATCTCTGAGGACTTCTTTTGACATTTTGAGCTTTCTTTGATCATTAAGCTTCCCCGGCTCCGGCTTTTGACCTTTTTCCATTCTCGTGCTCGTTTTTTGTCGGTTTTGGCTTTGTTTTTGTCCATTTTTCACATATCCGTATGACCCCTCCCAAACCAACTAGTCAAGCGTATGCAGTTGATAGGTCCACCTGGGAGAAAAAGTCAAGTGTTAAAATCCGTGGAAGTACAGGGAAATCCCCGGGTCGTTAAGTCCCAACGAGATTGAAATTGTATTTGTAAACGTTTTTGGGAATAAATGGTACTGAGGACAGTAGCCAAAGATCAAGTGGGTTTTGATTTACACTACTGATATTATTTGGATAACAATATAAAACAAGCACAGTAAACAGTTATGTATACACGTAAACTTAAATGTAAACAGTTACGTATGCGTACTGAGAAAAAGGTGAGTTTTAAGGAAAAATAAACTACAGGGGTTAAAAATGAAAATTCTATAAACTTAAACTTAAAAGAAAATTAAATTAAAAAGAAAGTTATTTCTTTGATTATTTTATTATTTAATATTAATTATTTAATTAAAAACTATTTAACTATTTTAATTAAAACTAATTGACTTAAAAACCTAATAATACAAATTTAAACTAGAAAATTGCAAAATTAATTTCTAAAAATCTAAAATGACTTAAAATAAGATTAAAAATTAAAAATATGTATTCTTGTCTTTTTGTGGATTTTTTATTAATTAATTACTAATAATATTACTTGATCTATTTAAACTATTTTAAATTATTAATTATACTAACAATGACTTAGAAAAAATTTAATAAACATTTATAAATCTAATTAACTATCACAAGAATCCTAAAAAATTATAAAATTTATTTTTACAATTTATTTTAAGCTATTTCTTAATTAATTACTTAATTATTAATTAAAAGCTAAATATACTAATTTAAATCTAAAAATTATAAAATTAAAAGTGAAAATTGAAACAATAATTTTTACAGAAGCTAAATAACTTATAAAAGTTAGAAAAATTATAAAAAATTATCTAGGATAAAAATTAACTACTAGAACTAATTTATTTTTGGTTTTTTTTATTTAAACTAATTTAATTAAAGTTAAATCTAAAAACTATCAAATGAACAGTAAAAAATATGTAAAAAAAGTATTTTAAGTGATAAATAAGCTAGGAAAAATAAAATGGGGTCAATAGCTTATTCAGATAAGCTGGAATAAGCTAAACGGTGGAAATAAGCAAATTACACTAAAACTACCTTAAGTATATTGATATTACAAATGCTTACGGAACTGGTGCCCCAGAGCAGATGGAAGGGGGTGTTGTGTTCTACATGTATGCTATCCTAGAGGTCCCAGGTTCGAACCCCACTTTTTGCAACTTTTTTATTTATTTTAGTTTTTGATTTTTCCTCTTACAAAACTTGAAAACACTTAATTATAAGCAACTTTAACAAAGACAATTTTTTTAAAACTCAAAAATAAGCTCTCAGTGAGCTTATTAGCTTAACAGATGGCATACAAGCCACAACTTGGATTTTTAAGTTGAAATAATCTATAATTAAGCTACCAAGGATAAAATAAGCTGTAACTAAATGAGATACACATAAAATAAGCTAAAATAACTAAATAAGCTCACTGGATAAGCCAGGAAGCTCAAATAAGCATTATCCTAAAACCTAAGTACATACAGTCCAAAAAGGGGACTTGCAGCCCTATGTGGGGCCCACAGGGTTGATCAGGGGTACAATTTGAAGGGTGATCCTAAAATTTGGCTAGGTAAGCTTTTCAATAAGCCAATAAGCAGTGCTTATGGCTTATTATTGAGCTTTTCGTGGACCTATGAAATTGGGTGGTCAATACTGAGTGACTCAGTATGTATTATGAAATGGACAAAACAAAAAGCTATGAGCAGCCCTAGCAAATAAGCTTGAAAAATAAATTTGAGCACTGGAACTTAAAGATGGGTGGTTAAGCTTCACAAAAAGCCAAGACACATATCTAAAGTACACTGATGAGCTTTTGGGAGCTTATGGAAAAAGGCTCAACTACACTGATTGCTCAGTGTAGTGAGTTGGTTTGAACAAATAAGACAAGCATAATAAGCTCTTAGAATAAGCAATACATGGGAAATTAAAAGAAGGCAAAGCAAATAAGCCAGAAGGGCTTCACAAGGCTACAATTATCACAAGCTAAAGCTAACAGACAAAGATTGTGCAAGCTATTTAAATTTACTAGCAACCTAGTGCACAGGGCAACTTTTCTGAAAAGTGCTCAAAAGAAGCAATCCAATAAGCAGTTTAAATGACTTAACAAAAATAACTAAAAATATCCTTATGAAAATGAGCAACAAAAGTTTATTATCCTAAGAGCACAAGATATGAAACCTAGTATTAAGACCTACACAAAATTATTTATTTTATTCAAAAATTACTTAACTGGAATTTTGACTTTTTATGATAAACTCTAATTTTGACCAAAATGGATTTTGATTTGGTCCTAATGACTTATGATAATGTTTTAAGCTATGATACAACTAGATTAAGCTATACTAACAAAGTTTATAACTAAATTAATGATCTATCAATCCTAAATTCACAACAGTTAAGCTGTGGTGAAATTTAAATGTGATATTGACTTTTAGCAAAGTAAACACTTGATTTTATTGTTTGTATGTCCCAATTGGACTTAGTGTAACAGGTTTAAACTAAAACAACAACAAGTATACCCTGCATACTACAGATATCAGTTAATCCAAACACTCCCTTAAATTATTGATTTTATGAGTTTCAAAGTTTAACACAGATTTAAAACTTAATACTGATTCTAAACTTTATATTAGCATGTAATAAGTCCTAATTAGCAAAAAAAACAACAACAATAACAGCTTGAAACTAAAAAATTACCAAAAGACCTATTTGACTGTGAAATTGAAAATTTAAGCAACTATAAAAATCTATGAACAAGTTATCTATTTTATGCTAGACACTGATTAAGTGATATCAAATAAGCACAATAGAACAAGTGAAAACAGATAATACTAAAGAAACAATAAAATGCCAAATTTGAAGAACTTGCTTACAGATTGCAATCCAGCCACAGATCATGAACCAAGGATCAAAGTTACTTCCTATAGGCTTCCATAAGCCTCTAAACCCCAAGGCAATCCAAAATTAACCCTGCTCCTTATTGATGAACTCCAACCTGCAAATTTTTAATTTATAGCTATTTTTTCTTTATTTTTTATATTTTTTTCTTTTTTAAGTAATACTGGAATTTGAGGTTTCTAACAGCTCTAATAAGCTATATCATGAACTTATATGAGCTAAAAGATCCAAAACAACAACAGATAACAACTAGAAAGCTTATAGAGATTTTTGAATTTAAAACAAGGATGCATAAACTGAAATTGATCATAAACTTTGATTAAAACTTGAATAAAGATTTCTAACAACATAACAACAATACTAAAATGCTTAGAAGCTTTGATTTAAACTGAAAGACTAAGTTACAAATTATACGACTTAAATTAAAACTAAATTAAAACTAACTACTCTTTCCTCTGCTTCTTGCTCCTTTTATAGCATTCCACATTGTTCCACGTGTCTTCCTGAGCAAATCCCACCAATTCTGAGCCCTTGGATCCCATCAATTCATCTTAGTCGTTTAAATCGCTTTTTGGCGCCAAAATCCCAAGGGGTAACTTGCAGCCTGTTTTATGCATTAAATGCTGTTGATATGACTTATGATGGTGGAGGGGGACAATTTGGGAAGTAGGGGTAGTCTATGGGTGGTGGTGTAAGATTTGGCAGGGTGTAGGGGTGGTGGAGGTTGTAGATGTGGTACGTGTCCTCCCCTGGTGCAAAACCAGGGGAAGGGGTTTGGTTATGGGAGTGACAGAGAGGGGTGAGGTGGAAAGGTGAAGGGTGCAAGTGGTGGTGGAGGGTGGATGGTGGTGAAGCAGGAGGTGGCAGGGGAGGTAGGGGATGAACCAAGGTCAAACAAAGGGTTGACCCCGTTTTTATTATAAAGGGTATGTGGGCTTTTGTGATTGGGCTTGGGAAAAGTATGGACCAGGCTTTGTTTTGATTTTGGATTTGGACTAGGCTTATTTGTGTTTCGATAATAACTTGGATCCGTTTGGTGTATAAGGTTAATGAGCCCAAGGACTTATTTTGTAACTTCTGAATTCCAGGGACCAAACTGTAATTATTCAAAATTTTATCAAAAAGGACCTTTCTTGCCATGTGTAAATATTATAAGGACCTCTTTTATATTTTTCCAAATTAAAAACAACCGGGGACCAATTTTGCCAATTTTCAAAGTATAGGGACCAAACATGTAACTTTTCCAAACTTTCCAACCAAGGACCATTCCTGCCATAGAAGATTAGTATAAGGACCAAAATTTATTTTCTCAAAGTTTTTATATCCCAGGGACCATTTTTGTCAATTTTGCAAAGTTGAGGGACTAAACTTGTAATTTTGTGAAACTTAACACCAAAGGACTAAATATGTAATTTGTGATTCAAAAGGACCTTTGGTGACTTTTTCATGTTTTTAGAATAACCAGGGACTAGATTTGACAAGTTTTGAAAGTTGAGGGACTGAAACTGCCAATTATGCAAACTTTGTTCGTTTTTTATCTGTTTTTGATTATTTTGCATCTGAAACATATAAAACACACTTCTGGGATAATTTCAGTATTTTGATGCATATTTGAGTGTTTTTGGATGTTTTGGCAGTTCAGATTGGTATAAAATGATGAGTATTAAGACACTCATCAATCCCCTACACTAAAGTATTGCTAGTCCCTAGCAATCTTTTGAAAACTTTACTTGATCGAAATGATCAATTATATGTATGTTACCTTTTTAGTTTGATTGTAAAAACTTTGTTTTGTGAATGAAACTTTCGTTTGATCTTTCAGTAAAATCAATACTAGCACTATATGAGCAAATATATATATATATATATATATATATATATATATATATATATATATATATATATATATATATATATATACGTCTACGTCTACGTCTACAAAAGTAATAACGATATAAGCAAGATAATAAGTAAGATATGGAAAGATCTAACCGCGAGACAAAGGATTTATAGTGGTTCGGCTACAAGGACACCTTCCTTGCCCTACTCCACTCCTCGAGTCACCTACTTGAGAGCTTTCTTCACTATGTCAACAAGCTCCCTTATGGTGGAGAAAACCTTACACACCAATATACACACCACAATTTATTCACAACTTCTTCACACCTAGTCACTACTTAATCACAACACTACTTCTTCACACCTATCTATCTTCACAACTATCTACTTCACAACAATCTTCTTCACAACTATCTACTTCACAACTATCTACTACACACTCACTCTATCTACACACCTTGCTAATCTATCTTCTATCAAATATTCACAACTAGTTACACAAAGAAATAGATATAATGGATGATGCTCTAACAACTTGGATGTGGAGGTCACAACAAGTTGTAATACTTCTTTTCTTGAAGGATTGAAGTATTCTTCTCTTGCACTTGAAAGGTAGAGGTTTGGATCACTTTGAAACAAAGATTTATGTATGTATGATCAAAGGATTTTAGAGAATAGAAATGAGATCTAGAACAGAAAGTTTTGGGGTGCAAAAGGTGAGAAAAATCTGTGGAATGAACCAGTATTTATAAGGGGAAAAATACTGTTTGGGAGCGTGGCCGGTCCCCTTAATTGGGTGCCGGTCCCCTTAATAATTAAGGGGACCGCCTAGTATAATTAAGAGGGCCGCCTAATAAAAAAAAATTTCATCAGATTTTTTGTCTTTTTGTGGGGAAGGTTTTTCCTGAAAAATGTAGCCGTTTTTTGGGTTGAAATTTGAATTCAAACTATTTATTTTGAATAAAACATTTCTTATAAATACAAAATTGTTTTGTATAAGTTTAAAAATGTTTGTCCCACTTTAATAAAATGTAAGGTTTGTAAAAATAAAAATTCCTTTGATAATAAAATGCATTAGACACTTTGTTTATTCATACCTTAAGTGATATGGATGCTAAAGCAAATATTTACGACTAAATACTTGTTTACGTCATAATTTGTAGTTCAATGAGTTTACGTTTTGTGATTATCAAAACATAGAGATATCGATATATGTTAATAATGTTTTAGGCATTATTTATATCAACAATCTCCCCCTTTTTGATGATTACAAAACCTAAACTCATTAAGTCTAAATTTTTTTTTTTTTTTAGACAAGTACTTAGTGAGTTTATATTCACTTCTCCCCCTTTTTGTAGAATCAAAAAGGTTATGCCGGCTAGCTTCATAAATGAAGTTAGACGGGATGAAAACTCCCCCTTGATGTGTGCTCCCCCTCGTTCGATGGCACCAAGGGATCGAGATATGGAATGCTCGCAAGAAAAATATTAGAAGCACAAGCATATATGGAAGAATATGCAATATACAAATAACAAGCATAGCAAACAAAGATTAAGGATACATAACAATTAATTCAAAAAGATTATGTTAAAGATCCTAATTTGCCAAAGAGAGCCATCGGACTTGCTTGTAACAAAAGGTTGGTTGATTCGTATTTGAAAGTGAAAATCATAAGCATATAGTATGCTTAGATGGTTGATAATGGAGTGTTTGGAATGAAGATGGTTGAGTTAGGGTAAGGTTGTTGGATTAATGAAGGTATATGTTTGGGTCATGAATATTGGAGAGTTTGGTTGTGGAGAGTTTGTAGCGGAAGAGGTTGATTAAGGTTTTGGATGTTGTTCAAGTGAGGGTATTGGATGTGATCTAGTGAGAAGATATTCAATCCAAGTGAAGTGTTCATTGAATGCAATGGTTTTTAGGAGAAAGATGCAACAAGGTCAATTGTTAACATGCTTCTCAAGTTGATTTATATTGTGTGGTGATGAGGGTGATCTAGATGAAGGTGGATCCAAATTGCGTTGAGCAAGATGTAAGGCTAAAAGAGCACTAAGCTCATGGGATTTGATGAGTGTGTAAATACTCATCATTTTTACCGTATTTTAACTGCCAAAACGCGAGAAAACACTCAAGACTGCATCAAAATAATGAAAATATCCCAAAGATCGTGTTTTATATGTTGTAAATGCAAAATGACCGAAAACAAACGAAAAACGAACAAAGTTTGCATAATTGGCAGTTTCAGTCCCCCAACTTTCAAAATTTGTCAAAACTTGTCCCTGAGCGTTTATTTCAAATGAAAAGTCAACCTAAGTTTCTTAAAAGTCAAAAGAAGTCAGAAATGATCTTTGGGTAAAAAGCTTTCAAAAAAAATAAACAAAGAGAAAAAGTTTGGAGATTGTACAAGTTTAATCCCTGAACTTTGGAAAGTTGTAAAAAATAGCCCCCGGGTATCACACTTCAAAGGAAAATGACATATTGGGTCTTGGAAATTCATAACTTGGCATAATTGGTCCTTTGATGAACTTTGAAAGATGGCAGAAAGAGGCCCTCAAGATTCAATAAATTACACATTTAGTCCTTGTGTTACTTGATGCTACAAACCAAACGGATTCAATATTATCCACCAATACCCATCCCAGCCCACACCAACAAACCATATAACCCCTTGGCCCAAGTACCCCTAAGCCCAAAGACCCAACACCCCGTATTAATAAAATCAGTCAAAAGTCAAGAGGTCAAAACACGGGTCAAACTCCACCCCCCCCCCCCCCTTTTCCCTTTTCCCTCGTTTTACCTAGAAAACAACCACCATCACCCCACCATGGCTACTGCAGCACTCCACCACCCCCATTATCCTCCTCAAAAGCTTCCCACACCACTCCCAATCCCACTATCAACCCCCAATTCCCTACCTACCCCCAATATACACCCTGGCAGTCTCAATTTAACACAACCTGTTTAGCGCCAAAAGATGGATGAAGGGCTAGGATTGGTTTTAAAACAATTGGATGGTGAGGATGTGTTCAGAAGATCACAAGGATCATTTTGTTGCCCTAATTCCAACAGAAGAGACACAAGAAGCCATTCTCCTACCTACCACTTAATTAGTATAAATAGGGCACTATGTAAGCCTTCCATGGCATCGAATTTTCTTGTAGTTTTCTTTACTTATGTTTAGTTTTCAATTGTAATGTATTTCTTTTAAATTAATTCAAGTCTACTTTGGTTTTCAAGCAATTTCAGTTTCTACTTAATTTTCTTAATTTTAGCAAAGTCTTGTTAGTCTCCTTTATTTGTGCTAAACTTGTTCTCAGAAGCTTATTCAAGTTATTTATGAGTATTTTGAAGTTTCAAAAACAAGGAAACTCATGAAAGAAAAAAAAATATAAGAAAATTCAAGAAAATATCACAAAAATAAAAAAATGGTGGTCAAAGAGATTGGAGCAGAATGCATGGATAAATGGATTGGTTTAGAGCTCCATGGGGAGCATTAGGTTGTTCTTTTGGTTCTAGTCCTCAGAATGAAAGTAGCTTTGGATACCAAGTAAGATATTTGGACCTTATTTTTCTTATTATGTGTTAAGTGATGGTCATTGCTGTTGGCTGCTCAATCTTGTTTATTTAAGCTTAACTTAGCTTAGTGTAAGTTTATGAGTGTGCTTTAAGTCTCAATTTAACCATTTGCACTTGAAACCTTATCAAACAGTTAGAAGTAGGAGTGTTTGGATCAATCTGTTGCACTAGAATATTGTAGTCATTGTTGGTATAAAACGCCTTGGATCTCAGCCTCAGTACTCATATAGTTCATTTCCACTTTTATTTGGTAGTTTATAACCATAAAAGTCAAAATCTCCTTCCAATTCATGTTATGCATAACTGTTTGTAATTTGGGTGACCATAATCTCCAATTTAGCTTTCAATTGGTTCATCTTGGTTAAGTTAAGTACAATTCAGTTTAATATAACATCTTAAGTGAGATCTAGACCTTTGAATTAGAGCAAAGTCAAGCTGGTGCAACCTTTTGAAAAGTCAAAATTTTCTATGCTGTTGAAATAGGGCAATCTTCAAAAGCTTATGTAAGGTTCAAATCTGGTTGGAATTAAAAGAATTTTGATGTTTCATGAACCTTGCTAGCTTGTTAATCTAAATCAAAAAGAATTTTGAAAATTGAACAAGATTTGATCATTGAAAAGTGGCTTGGAAGTTGATCCATTGGCCATGTTGCTGTCCTGCATCCAGATTTCCCTTTTGACCCATTTTTCAAGTAACTACATCTTGGGCAATATTTGACCTCTAGGCTTGACTCTTAGTGTTTTGGAATCCCTGTTAGGTTGACTTGTTAGGTGCACAAAGTGTTTGGCCTGATTTGCTTGTTAGAATAACTTATTTTGCCTTCAAAGTCAGCCGTTGGCCTGCTTGTGAATGCTGATGTGCAACAGCAGCTTATTAGCTTGTTTGATCTTGTTATTTGTTCGATCTTAGTTGTTTAATTGTGGATATTGTGTTGAATTCATGAGCTTGAGATTGTGTTTATGAGCTTTTACTTTCGTTCTAGCTTATGTGCTCACTTTGGTTAGCTTAAGCTTTTCTAAAATTCTCAACTCATGAAAACCTCCACTGTTAGAGGAAAAAGCTTGTATAAGCTGATTGGGCTTTTCACAAAAAGTGGTTTCATAAAAGATTATTTTTTTTGTTATTCAAAGTTTATTGCAAAAAGAAAATAAAAAAAAAATTGCAAAAAAAAAAAAAAAAAAAAAAAAAAAAACTGGGTGGGATTCGAACCCCAGACCTCTTGCTCATTACACACAGACACAACACACCATCACAATACCAACGCGCCCTTGGGTCTTTTTCAGAAACCTTTTGCAAAATTTAATATATGACCCTTGTTTGTTTGCCTAGCTTAATTAGCTTATCACCTTTTAAACTGCTAATTTTCGACTTATTAGTAATTGCTTATTTCACATTTTTATTTTTCTTAGGTTAACTTTAAGTTTATTTAATTACCAAAAAAAAATCAGATTTTTCACAAAAGTTTTAGTATTTAATTTGAATTAATTAGTATTAATTAGATTTTAATTCATAATAAATAGAGTTTTTGTTAAAAAATTAATTTTCTTTTTTTAAAATTTTATTTTGTCATTTAGTACGTAAGAAAATTAGTTGGATACCCGTAGGACTTTTGTAGCTAAAAATTCACGTCTTTATTTGCGCGTGGGCGTTTATCTTAAATAAACGTCACGTTTATTTGTCAACTTGTGTTTTAGGATTCCCGATACCTAACTTTGTTTCCCGTAGTGTTTTTGGACTCCCTTAGTTTACCTATTGCCTTTTAGGTTGATTTATTTTCATTTTCGTTCGTTAATTTAACATACAACAAAACCAAACAATCTTTCACAACCAAACATACAAGGTTTTAATCTCGATCTCACTCGAAGCTTTCCATTCACACCTCATTGGGGTACGACCCGGGAAATCACTTCCCGGTCTCACAATTTGAATATCACTTTCACAAGTTTGCGAGGTAATCGTTTTCCTAAACGGTTTACTCGTATTACTTTCACGACTATTTGTCTCACGATAAATTAGACTTCACGTTTGTTGATATTTTTGATAAATTGTTTTTGCACACCAAAACACAACGAATCAAATGGCGCCGCTGCCGGGGAGGCTGTGTGTCGAAAGTCTCGATAAGGTTTAAACGATTAGTCTTGTAGAACCTTCGCAAGAAGTTACGCTTTTATAAAACTTATAAAAAACCAAAAATATTTTTCTTTTTTTTCTATATATGTATTATATCTATAAAAGATAAGAAAAACACAAAAAGATTTTCCCGTTTCATTGTTTAATAATTACAACATTAAAATCTTACCACCGCAAACCAAGGCAGAACACCTACCAACTGGGGGTGTGACCATAATAAGTTCCCAAACCAAAGATCAAAACTTGCCTTTGTATCACTTGCGTTTTGGAAAACTTTTAAACGAGAAACACACTTTAAGAGGAGTCGAAACGGTATGTGGCGATCCAACGAACTTCGCCCAGTGAGAGATCCATTCTTCTCTCCCGCTCCTTTGTACGTTTTTCTTTAGAAGTTAACCTTGCGTTCTTGATTATTGGTTTAAGTTCCCTTGTCTTTAAAGTGGTATTGTTTTAATTGATATTTTTGTGGTGCATGCGCACACGTTCGTCTACGTCAACAAGTCCTTTGCAATCGCTTAATAACATTCCAAGAATAAGGCGTAATCGACGACGTACCAATCGAATAGTCGAACCCGAGCTTCGTACTATTCCCATCATGGCGGCCGAGCCCACTATGAATGAGCTTCTGTTGGGATCATACTTTTGTATTTAGTCAAGTCTCGGTCATTACCTTTTGTAATAGGTTGCTTAGTTATTTATTTCATTATGTTTTATGTTACAAGGCTTAAGTATTAAAGCCCTATGGGCTTGAAAGCCCACGTTTAGTAAGATGAGGGAGGAAGGGAGTGTTGCCCTACTCCTCCCTTATAAATACCAAGCTTATGTAAACATTTCTTTTTGTTGGTTATTTGAATACATTAAGGAAACTCTTGCAATTTATCTTCTCTCATTTCTTATAATCAACCATCTCTCATTCTCATCTATTTTCTTTCATTATCATACTTGTGTTTACATAAATGGTGACCTAACAAGTGGTATCATTCGCCTACTAGAGTTTGAAGTGTGTTTCTTGGTATTTACGTGGGGTTTAGGGTGATTCTCATCTATTTTTTGCATTTTTCTTCTTTCACTCAAATCTTGAAGCTTGGACAAGTTTCAAGGTTGATATAGTGATTTGAAGCTTAGTTTTTACATAAAGTTTTGATTTTTTAAGACTTTTCTTAAGGTATTATAGCTTCTTTGATAGTGGAAAACTAGTTTTTGGTAGCAAAATCTTTCATTGTAAGTGTTTTCTAAGTATTGGTGAAGTTATTTGATCAAAAGTACCTTATTTCTAAGCATTTCTCTTCAAAAATTTGAGATTTTTCAAGCTTCTGACCACCTTACGCGTAACTTACGTGAATAGTACGACTCAAAAGCTGTCAACAGTACTTTTTGTCCCTTCTACGCATAAGATTTGGTCAAAACCCTTTTCCTACGCGTAACTAAGGTCAAAACCCTGTTCTTACGCTTAACTTGGTCATCTACGCCTAAAACCTACGAGCAAGTCTACTTCCTACGCCTAAGTCTTACGCTGAAGTCCCATCCTACGCACAAGTTGCCTCCTTCTACGCAGAAGTTCAGTTCTTACGCATAAGATCATATCTTACGCGTAAGTTGCCAGAATCTACGCTTAAGTTTCATCAAAGGTCTTCTCCGTGTGTTACGGTGACTCAGTACTTCCCTAGCTTGGATAAGTTAGTGGAATACTTCGACTTCGGATATCTTTCAAGCTTGGATAAGTTTGGAAGATTTGTTTGGTTGTTTAACCTTACGCATAAGTCTAAACTTACGCATAAGCCAAAGCTTACGCGTAAAGAGAAAACTTACGCATAAACTCTTTGTTTACGCATAAACTACTCTTTACGCATAACCTACAGTTTACGCGTAAGATTATTGTTACGCGTAAGAATTCAAATTACCCCAGGGATTTTGAACTTAACCAAAGGAACGTGTATTTCAATCTTCTACAAAGATCCATTTCTACACAAGTGTTCAAAGATGTCTCAACCACCACATTACTACTTCTTTAATCCTCAGCAACAACATCAGCAGTATCAGCAACAACAATACCATCAGCAACAATCATATCTACAACCTTCACAATCACACTTTCATCAACAACCGTTTAATCAACAACCACAATATCTCATGATGCAAATCTCATGATGCAACAACATCAAATCATTCCTCAACAACAACCATATCAAATGTCACAACAAAACAATTAGTATTCCTCCAAACAACCTCACTGGTTTGATAGAATGTGTGAAGTTATTACAACTCAACAATCCAGACATGAGGCAGGATCACTTGAAACACCTCCAATGCTAACACCTGGGAACTATGTTCAATGGTCAAGTCGATTCTTACGATTTCTTGAACTAAAGAAACCTCATGGGAAATTCTTGAAACAAGTGATACTTGAAGGACCATTTGAGTGGCCAACAAGATTTGAAATTGGTGATCCAACTGCTGATCCTCCACGTCCTCCTGGTGATAGACCTCTTCCAGAATCTCAACTCACAGAAGAACAGAAACTACATCGTGAAGCTGATGAGTATGCAATGGCTTATATACTTCGAGGTATACCTAATCCAATTTATCGAAGTGTCGATGCTCAGAAAACAGCCAAAGCTATGTGGGAACATGTTCATCTCCTTATGGAAGGCATTCAATTGAACAAAGATGATATGGAATCCAAACTCTACATGGAATACACTGACATCACAGTTGAACCAGGAGAGTCACTTGAATCCTACTATCATCGTTTCACAAATGTGGTCAATGATCTGGAACGTCACAAAATCACAGTACCTAGGATAGCAGTGAACTCCAAATTCGTTGGTAGTCTTGGTCCTGATTGGCATAAATATGTGACATTTGTTCGACAAACCAAAAATCTTCATGATGCACCATATGGTTTGTTGTATGATTTTCTGAAACACCATGAACCTGAAGTGGAAAAAGATAGAGCTCTTCGAGGAGGATACTCACCATCACCAACAGCAAATTCTTTGGCACTCGTAGCTCAATCTCCCTATGCTCCACCACCTATGTCAAATCATGCATATGTTCAAGAGCAAAACTACTTCAGTTATCCACAATCTTCTACCTCGAACCAAATGGTCCCTTATGATTCATCTCCACAGAATACTTCTACTCAACTTGTCCCATTGAACAACAATGATGCAGTGTATTACTCCAATTCCAATGAAGATGACGATGATGACTTTAATACTTTGAATCAGGGACTTGCTCTTATTGCTCGTACTTTCAGCAAATTCTCCAACAAAACAAACAACCGTCAACGTTCGTCTTCTAACACAAGGAATCAAGCTGTTGTCAATGATGGAAGAGTGGAAATTCAGAATCGTAACTATGGTAGATCTGGTTCAGGAAGTTCTTCAGGAAATTTTGGGAATGGTCAGAGGTTTAATAACAATGGGGGGTTCAGGAACAACTCAGGATCTTCTCAGCAAAGGTCTGAACCAGTTGCAACTAGGAACTCCAACTCAGGGAATGCAGTATGGTGCTATAATTGTAATGAACAAGGTCATATAGCGACAGAATGTCCCAAACCGAGAACTCGGGGTAGTAAGTTTCACAAGCAGGCATTACTCATGACTCTTCAAGATGAAAAAGATGGACATTTCCCTGAACAAGATAACAACTTCATGGCAAATGTGAACAATGATGATAATACGATTGTGCGTGCTGTTGTTTTTGATACTGAGGAAGAAGAAGAACTTGAAGACGAGAGTCGATCAAAAATGAGTTATGTTCAATATTGGACACCATATGATTATTCACAAGCTCCACACATTTCTAAATCTTTTGTTCCTCAAAAGGAATTACCTGAGAAATCATGGTATGTCACAGAGTCATATGTTTCATCCTCTAATGCGGCCCCTGTCCAAACTGTAGCACAAGTTAATGGTCATTTACCATCATCCGGTGAACTTACACCTTTACCGAAAAGTTGTCGTGTCTTAAATTATTTCAAAACTTTTATGGAAGACATCGAAATTTTGGAGCAAACAATTGAACGTAATTCTGAAATAAAAATTGAAACTTTTCAATCCGCTTACGAGCGAGAAAAGAGAGATATTTTTCAAAAACAAATGTTGCCAATTGTCAAACACCTCCGTCTCTGTGCTACACGTTGGGATCAGGAACTTCAAAACGAGGTCAAACATATGATAAACGTTTTCAACTCTACTGAAAATGAGATTTTGGTTCAAAAGCAAAGAAATAGAATTTTAAAGAATGATGCTGATCGACTCTTGGAACAAGTTCTCAATGCTGATATTTTGTCTGTTATCATGAATGATCTCTATAAATCTGGTACTTCTATGCTTATGGATGATCTTTGTGTTGATAATAACTTGTTGAATGTGGAAATTGAGACACTTAAACATGATAATGATAAGCTGAGAATACAAAATGATGATGTGACAAAACAATTTTCTAAAGAAATTTGTCAACTCAAATAAAGGCTTGCATGGTGTCAAGCTCAAAGTCTTGAAACGGAATTGAAACTTCAAAGTCAAAATATTTCAAACTCTTGTCAGCTTTGCAAAAACAATGAGTCTTTCAAAAGTCTGTGTCTCAAATACGAGAAAGAAATTGCGGATTTAAAAAGTGAAAATGTTGCATATCAACAAAACCACGAAGACATCAAATATTGCAATGGTGTACTTGAGTCAAATATTCAGGATAAGAATCACATCATCATAGATTTGAAAGAGAAAATCAAGATACTCCAAAAAGGAAAGTTTGTTGACACCACGGTGATAGCACCAGGATTGTATCAAATAGACAAAACTGCTAAAGGAAATGTTGTTAAAAATACTAATGTTGATAACTCCACTTCTACAGGACTAGTCTCCACTAATAGCGTTAGCAGACCCAAGCGAAAAAGTAAAAAGAAGAATAGGCTCTGGCAACGTAAGAGAGGATCACTAGAAGCTCAAGAAGTAGAAGATCAACTTAGGAATTTGAATAAAACTCATGTTGCATCAGATTTAGATTCTAATCTGGCAAATTGTAATCAAAATCTAAATGTAACGAATGATGAACCTTTGAATGTTTTGAATATTAATGCATCTTGTGTGTTTTGTCGTAAAAGCGTATCATCTGGTGATCATACAAAATGTATAGCTAATTCTCTTCTGAATCGTCATAAGAAACGTAGAACACGCATTCCTTCTAGGCCCACTATTGCCTCTAAGTCTAACTTAGGAAAGCCGCCTTCTACGGTTTCTAATGAAGTTGAAGTTACCCCCATAAGTGCCGAGAACAAATCTAGGAATAAGCCAACTACTAGTGAATTCACCATTAAGAAAGCAAGAACTAGTTGGAATTGGCAACGTTGGTTACAACACAAACCAGACTTTAAATGGATTCCTAAATTGTTGAATACATGTGTTTCTAACCAACAGGAACCCGCACTTTCTTTGGGTTCCACCCTTACTTCTGTTCCATCCGTGTCGTCTTCTTGTGATGCAGGTGGTACAGATTGTTCTCTGGATTATTGATAGCGGATGCACCCGACATATGACAGGCAATCTCAAACTGTTACACAACTTTGTTTCAAAGTTCATTGGCACTGTCAGATTTGGGAATGATCATTACGCTTTAATAATGGGATATGGTGACTATGTCAGTGGGAACATTGAAATCAGTCGTGTTTATTATGTGGAAGGCCTTGGACACAACCTTTTCTCTGTTGGTCAATTTTGTGATGGGGATCTAGAAGTTGCATTTCGTGAGAAAACTTGTTTCGTTTGTGACTTACAAGGAAACGATCTAATGTCTGGCTCACGTGGTTCTAACCTTTATACAATATCAATGTCAGATATGATTGCTACATCTCCGATATGTCTTCTCTCCAAAGCGGAATCGACTAAATCTTGGTTATGGCACAAATGTCTTTCGCACTTGAATTTCAAAACCATGACTGACCTTGCTCGTTACAAACTTGTTGATGGATTTCCAAGATTCCGTTTTACCAAAGATCACTTATGTTCAGCCTGTGAACAAGGAAAAAGTACTCGGGCTCATTTTCTTTCAAAACCTGAGCACAGTATGAATCATGTTTTACAATTGCTACACATGGATTTGTGTGGGCCGATGCGCGTTCAAAGTATCAACGGTAAACGCTACATTCTTGTAATTGTGGATGATTACTCCAGATGGACTTGGGTTTATTTTTTACGAAGTAAAGATCAAGCTCCTTCAATGAGCATCACCTTTCTCACTAAAATTCAAGTTCAGTTACGTAATATGGTACGAATAGTCAGAACTGACAATGGAACTGAATTTAAGAATCAGACACTTCGGTCATACTTCGAGAAAGTGGGAATTGAACATCAAACATCTATTCCTAGAAGCCCAGAACAGAATGGAGTTGTTGAAAGACGCAACAGGAAGTTAGTGGAAGCTGCTAGAACTATGTTGATTAATGCTCAATTACCAGATTACTTATGGGCGGAAGCTGTTTCAACCGCATGTTATACTCAAAACCGTTGCATGATTACAAAACGCCATCGCAAAACACCTTATCAAATTGTTCATAAAAGAAAACCGAATATCGATTACTTTCATGTATTTGGAGCACTTTGTTATCCGAAAAATGATCGTGATGATTTAGGTAAACTTAAAGCAAAGGCTGACATCGGAGTGTTCGTTGGATACTGTGAAAATTCTAAAGGTTTTCGGATATGGAATCGTCGAACAAGAGAAATTCAAGAAACCATTCACGCTAATTTTGATGAACTCACACAAATGGCATTTGAGCAACACAGCTTAGGACCCGAATTCAACCGTCTTAACTCTCCGGACTCTTCGGCTGAACCATTACCACTCAACCGCAAAGAATTGGAAACCTTGTTTGCTCCACTGTTTGATGACACAATTGAATACCGTCCTACTGAGGTCTCACCTAATTCCGCTGCTCAACCTGACAATATTCCAGTACCTGACTCACCTCAACAAACAACAACAACTGTTGAGAAAGACGGTCCTCCAATTGCATCACCATCTACAGCAGAACAAACTGTTTCTAACTCCCGCCAATCAGCTGAAGATCCAACACCACAATCAGTTCCACAACCCGCAGAGCATGATCCTGATGTGTTCTTTAACCCGTTTGCACCGGCTCCTACCTTTCCTAATATAGCTGAGTCGTCAACACGCAATTTGGATCCTGCCAACATGCGAGATACTTATCAACTACACCCTTCAACACACAAATGGACTCGAGACCATCCACTAGTTCATATTATTGGCCATCCAGATGCACCTGTCATGACAAGACAACGACTTCACACTGATGGAGAAACTTGTATCTATGCACTCACAGTTTGTCACGAAGAACCTAAGAATATTAAAGAAGCAATAACTTATGACAACTGGATTGAATCTATGCAAGAGGAATTTCAGCAATTCATAATATTAGAAGTCTGGGAATTAGTTGAAAGACCTGACGGAGTCTTTGTCATCGGATTAAAATGGATTTGGAAAAATAAGCTTGATGCAGAAGGAACTGTCATACGTAACAAATCACGCCTGGTTGCGAAAGGATACTCCCAACTAGAAGGACTTGACTTTGCAGAATCCTTTGCTCCAGTGGCTAGACATGAAGCTGTTCGGATTTTTTTGGCCTACGCTGCACACAGGAACATGATTGTTTACCAAATGGATGTGAAAACCGCATTTCTTAATGGAGAACTCCGTGAAGAAGTGTATGTAAGCCAACCAGACGGCTTCGTTGATCCTGAGCATCCTAATCACGTTTACCGACTCAAAAAGGCACTCTATGGACTTAAGCAAGCCCCAAGGGCGTGGTATGACAAACTGTCCACTTTCTTGCTGGCCAATAAATTTTCTAAAGGATCGGTGGATCCAACACTATTTACAAAAACCTACGGGGAGGACTTACTTGTTGTTCAAATATATGTCGATGACATTATTTTTCCCTCAACAAAAAGAAGTTACTCTAATGATTTTGCAAAATTAATGAAAGATAATTTTGAAATGTCCATGATGGGTGAACTTTCGTTCTTTCTAGGACTACAAGTTCATCAATCACCCCGTGGAATTTTTATAAATTAGTCCAAATATGCTCTTGAAATTTTAAAGAAACATGGAATGATGACTTGTGATACTTATAATACACCTATGGGCTATACCACAAAACTAGATGCTGACTTACATGGGACTCCAGTTGACCCTACCAAATACCGAAGTATGATTGGGTCACTCATGTATCTCACAGCTAGTAGACCTGATATAGTATTTGCTGTCTACATGTGCTCTCGCTATCAGTCTAAACCAACTGAAAAACACCTTAGTGAGGTCAAAAGAATCCTTCGATACATAAAGGGAACCATTAACTTGGGAATCTGGTATCCGAAGGATTCTGGTTTTGAACTAATTGCTTTTTCAGATGCTGATCATGCAGGATGTTTAGACACACGCAAAAGTACATCTGGTGGATTACAGTTTCTCGGAGATAAACTTGTGTCATGGCAATCAAAGAAGCAGGACTGCACATCACTGTCGTCTACAAAATCTGAATATGTAGCCATGTCTGCTTGTTGTGCTCAAGTCATCTGGATGAGATCACAACTTAAGGATTATGGCTACCTATTCAACAAGATTCCAATCTACTGCGATTCCAAAAGTGCAATTGCTATCTCCTGCAACACAGTACATCATTGCAAATCCAAACACATCGATCTCCGATATCACTTCATCAAAGAGCATGTTGAAAAGGGTACCGTTGAACTGTATTTTGTTGGGACTGAGTACCAATTGGCGGACTTACTTACCAAATCCTTAGCACCATCAAGGTTTGCTAGTCTAGTTCACCAAATTGGTATGCGATGTTTGACTCCAGATGATCTGGAAAAGTTTTTAAAACACAATTGATCGTCAAACATCAAAACTATCTTTGTAAATATTTCTTCAAAAACAAAAACACAAAAATATAAAACCAATCAAAAACTCAAAAAGATTTTTGGTCACAAAAAAAAAAAAAAAATGCATGTATATTCCACTCTTTTCAACACTAATTTTTTGTAAAATGTCTTTAATTATTAAAAACAAGTGTTGAGGGGGAGGAAAAGTATTTTAAAATTTTTCACAAAATATTAACTTTTATACTTGCATTTTACCAAAAATATTACGTTTTTATCAAACAAAGTGATGCTACACAAGTGTTTCGGGATACTCTCCTTGACCAATATAATAAAATTTCAGTTTCTTTTGACTACGGTCTAAGGTCGAGGGGGAGTACCACAAGTTGTTCTTGTCATAACTTGGTGTAATTAACGAAAGATAAATGAGTAAGTTAACTTGGGCATTATGAGTAAATGTTTCATAAGGTTAAGGGGTCAAAATTGCCAAACATTGAAACTAGGATTAACCTTTGGTCAAAACTAAGTTTGACCAAGTCATTTACTGCACCTGCAAATCTCACTTACACACATTTAAAATTTTCACCAACCTTCATCAACGACTCACAATCATTTTACAAATCCGAGTATCTATCTTCTAATCTGTAAGTTGTAACATGCTTTGATCATGATTATTAACAAGGGTTTTAAATTTCATATCAATCCAACGGCTAATTTTTTCTTAATCGTTAAAATTGTTCTTAGGTTTTGCGTAGAAATTAAACCCAGAAACTTGTTGTGTTTGGATTGAATTTGTTGATGGGAAATGGTCTTAGGATGATTATAAACATATCACAAAATTCCAAACGTACCCAGAAACACTAAATCGATTGATTTGATTATTAGGGTTCATACGCAATTTTTAGGGGTTATTGATTCTGTGTGTTATAATTGAAATTGATGATGGGGATTGTGTTGTTACATGCCTAGGAACTCAATCATGTGGTTTAATTGCTTCAATTACATCTCTTGATCATGAATCAAAGATTTAGGGTTCGAACGCACTAGCAGTTGTGATCTTGTGATTTTGTGGTCAATTGGTGTTAAAATTTGGACCATATGTTCCTTAGGATGTTAGTATCACTTGCCCTAAGTTGTTTTCTACCCAGAATCATGTTTGAATGTGGTTGTGATTATGTGTTCATACGGCCTTACACGTAACTTTGAATCATGACATGTTTACGCATAAAATGTGTGTATAAAGTGTGTTGGTTTAAATATTGATCAGTGGTTATGTTTGTACACTTTCAGGAATCAAACAACTCAAATTTCTAAAGGTGATTTTCTGAAAAAGGACGTTTTTACGCATAAGATGTTCATCCTACGCGTAAGATTGAATCTTACGCGTAAGATTCGACACGTTGACAAACATTGTCTTGGATAAGACAATGTTTACGTATAAAGATTAACTTACGCATAAGTCTTGATCTTACGCATAAGTCTTGAACTTACGCATAAGTCAAAACCTACGCATAAGTTATATCTTACGCATAAGGTTAATCCTTTGCATAAGCTCATATCCTACGCCTAAGATTTTATCCTACGCATAAGATTGAACCTACGCATAAGTATTACCTTACGCGTAACATATAAGGTTATGCGTAGCTTTTGCTCTTACGCCTAAATTCTCTTCTTACGCATAAGTCAAGTTATGCATAGGATTTTCCACTTACGCGTAACATTGTCCAATTCATGAAATTTTCTAAGTGTTGTAAAATTTCCAATGTGTAATCTCTTGTAAAGATAAACTCATGTTGTAACTTAATTGTTATAAGTTTCTACCATGTGATAATAACACAAGTTTGTCATATAACAAAAGTTTTCACACACACAAACACCCTCTGATCAATTCATAATATGCACAATCATGTAATTGAATGTCTGAGCTAACAAAGTAAATCATTGCCATGTTTGTATTTGTTTATGATCAATTCAGATGGCAGAACACAATGACATTCCATATGGACCAGAACCTGAACCAAAACTCTCATGGGAAGAGACCTTTCCCGCAGATTACACCAGGAAGATAGGAAAGAACAACTTACGAATTAACTTCAACAAAATCACATGCAACGAATCCTCATGTATTGTTGCAGTGGATGCTCTCCTATATCACCCCAACAAGCTCTTGTTCACTAAGTCAGCTTCAGTCTCCTGCTTCTACATACACCAGTTTTGGCATACACTTCAGCTAGACCTTGGGGAAGCTTCCTTCACTTGGATGCTTCATGACAGACAGGTCACTGTGGACATAGACACACTTAGGAATGTTCTTGGGTTACCCGAACTTGGCCCAGATGAAGAATATGATCAAGTACCCACCGAGGAAGAGCTGATAGAGTGGTTACGGGATATTGGCTATGATGAATCAGAAGAAGTTGTGACAAGACATTCTAGGGTCAACATCATATTTCTTCCACAACCATGGGGAACCCTGTATATTCTGATTGCCAAATCCTTATCTGGCAGAGACACTGGCCATGAACACCCCAAGCTCCAACACCTCAAACTCTTCTGGGCAGTGGCAAACATCAAGAAAGTAGATTATGCCAGCATTATCTGGGAAGACCTTGTGTGGCACATTCAACACAAGACCAACAACATCCCATTTGTCCGTTTCACAAAATTACTCATCGAAAGCTTCCTTCGTGAGTATGATGATATTCCTCAAAGACTTGATGATGAAGCCAAGCACACTTTCAAAAATGAGGAAACTCTCAGAATCATCAAGAGACTCGACACCAGCACACGCAAGCAAGGAAAGAAATTTCCCGAGTGTCTCTTGAACGAAAAAGTGAAGCTTTGCAAAAATTACAAGTACTACCTTCAAGCTCTTGAAGCAGAAAAAGTTGGTTTCCTGGACGAAGTTGTTCTACCTTCATGCATGCAGAAGAAAGGAAAGAAAGGTAGCAAGACTGGGAGCTCCGGCAGTTCTACCAAGTCTACACAAAAGAAGAAGGGTACACTCAAGCGAAGAACCCCTGTCAAGAAACCTGCATCCATTCCTGAACCTGGGTGGTTCCCATCACCACCATCTTCTCCAAAACCGACTAACTTTGAAACCGAGTCCGACGAAGGTCCAGTCTACAGGGAAGCCTTTGCCAATATCACCGAGAATGTCAATCTTGAAGATATTGATGATAAAGACTTGACATTCGAAGATTGGGAGAAGAACATTGATGAATTTGCTGACAATGCTGAATACCCAGCAGATCTCAATCAAAGACCTTTCACTGAAGCAGAAACAAAGTTGGAAGAAGAAAGGGTCAGGAAAGAGAAGTTGAAGGAACCCATGACTGCTGAACAAGAGTCTGCTCAATCTAATATAGGTCTTTCAGTAGAAGAAGAAAATGAAAGAACTCTTAAGCTGGGTCTCCTCCATAGCAAGATAGATGCATTCAATGCTGATCTACCTCCACCTCCAGTGTTCTCTCATACTACCGAAGCTGGCGGATCTAGCAGCATTCCTAATTCTGCTACAGGAATCAATACTGACTTGGTCGCCTACGACAATCCTTCGGTATCTCCCACAGACATAGAAATGACTAATGCTTCAGCAACGGGAGAAGAGGAAGAGGAAGATCCCATGGATACTGATGCTCCACAGTTGATGTCTATGGAAGAAATGGAGCTCAGAGAAAGGGCTCAAGAAGAAGAATTAAGGAAAAAGCAAGAAGCTGAGGAGGCTAGACTTGAAGAGCTTGCACAAGCCAAACTGGAAGAGACAATCCGCATGGAAGAAAGCAGGAAGGTTGAAGAGGCAGCCAAGCTGGCAGAAGAAAAGTTAAAAAGAGAAGAAGAAGCCAAGCTTGCTGAAGAATTAAGGCTTAAGGCCGAGGCTGACAAACTTGCTGAAGAACAAAGGTTGGAAGAGGAAGCAGCCAAAGCAAAGAATGTTGAAGAACCCGAATCACAAAGAGGAGATGATAAGGACGTTACTACCAACATAGAATCTTCACAATCATCACCTCCTGCATCCGAATCAACCCACGACAAATCAATCAAGAAACCAACAAGCACCAAAGCCTCTGCTGCATCCAAGTTGCTAAAGTCAGCATTTAGAAGAGTTCATGAAAAGAAGAAAAACAAATTGGAAGATCAGGTTGCATCACTAGCAAGCCAAGTTGCTGAACTGACAAAGCTTAACACTCATGTCCAGGAACTTCAAGATAAGGTTGACACCTTCTTAGAAAAGGATGTGCAAGAGAACTTGGAAGCCACATTGGTTGCTCAAGCACACCAGTACATGGAACAACACTTAGTTGCTGAGTTGAAAGAGCTGCTGGCACCCATGAGAGATGAACTCACCAAGTTCGCAGAGCAAGCAGTCAAGAAAGTGATCTGATCTACCACGTTTACTCTTTGAGCTGATAAATCAACTGTTCCACTACCAGGGTTATCTATGGATGAATTAGAAGCCCAGCTCTTGGACAAACTGGCAAGCAAGTTCACATTAGCACCTGAAGAAGCTAAAGTCCTGGAAGCCTTGAAAGCCAAAATGACTAAAGAGACTTGCAGCAGAGAGGCGGACAAACTGAAACGTCCAAAAGATGATGAAGATCAGGATCCTAACTCTCAGGCAAAGAAACATAAGCAAGCCGAAGGACCCTCATCTCAACCACAAGCACCGGTCAACCCTCCAACAACAACAACATCTTCACAACAACCCAAGGCATCTGGTTCCGCTCCCAAAGCACATGACCACTTTGAATACACAGGTGGTGACGAGATTCCTCAACCAGATGAAGTACCAGAACCATCTTCCAAGAAGAAGAAAGAAAGGAAACGAAAGCATCATCAACACAAACCGGACACCTCATCAAAAGGCACAGAACCCAAAAACCGAAAACCGTCCTCAAATGGCTAGACCAAGACGATACTGCCGATTACTCCTGGTTTGAAAAGATGATTAATTCGCAACCGCCACTTGCAGACAATCAAGAACCTCAAGATGGTCGAACAGTGGAATACGCTCAGTTGATTCAGCATAAGTTTCAGATGAAAAAGATGAAAAAGAAAGAGCTGCGAAGAATCAAGAATGATGCGTTCAATCTTCTGAAAGATAGGTCTGCTAACTCCATCGAACTTGAGTACCATCTGGAAAATATTGCTCGAGCTATGTCAAGCAATATTGACTGGATCAATCCTGAATCTTATGTCGATCCGGTCACAAGGAAAACCGCACCATACATCACTGACTGGTCCAAACCACTACCGATGATTGGGAATCCTAAGGAACCAAAGATCCCTTACAAGTTCTTCTTCAACAATGACTTGGAATTTCTGCAACTCGGCAGCAAGATTGAGAAGAAGTACGCCAACTCACTTGCCTTTCTCCCTGCAGCTAGATATCTCAACAATGCCATCGAAGAAGAAGCCTCTGCCTTATTCATCGACAAAGTTGTTGACTATGACCGAAATGCACTCTATGGTATACATCATTGGCCAGATAACCGGGCACAGTATTATCGTAGCAGCAGACTCAATCAGACGATGGGTGATGTGGCAAGTGATTTGAAGATAGTCTCGATTCAGTTCATTTTGACTGTCACTCACTTTGGGTACCCCTTCCTCAGCAAAATCACACTCAAAAGACTTGATGAAAAGGAGTACGATATTTCCGAGTCAGACTTTCCACGACTACTTCTCAACGATATTGAAGATATGTACCTGCTCAAAGTTCAAGGAAAGCTTTGCAACTTACCCAAAGAGATGCAGCTTGCCTTTATCACAGCTCTCCTAATCTACATTAGGCAGATAGTCATCAGAGAAAGAGTGGAAGATCTTCAACTAGGAGTGGAAAGTTATCAAAAGAAGTTGAATCTCACCAAACCTAATATGTTTGACATCCCAAACCCTCCACATCTACCTCAATACTCCTTGATCAGACATCCTGCATTTGGGTTCACCTACCGCAGTGTAAACGGTCGCAACTGCTTCATGGCCTATGGAGAAATACATAAGTTCTGTGATGAAACCTTGAAGTTCGTCAGAGATGGAATCAAAAGCAGATTGGATGACATAGCACTGGGTAAATCTAAAAGGTGGAATACCAATGAGGCCAGGGACGCTCGCAGATTCATTACAAGGATTGAGAACCGGTTGAAGCGCAGGGATCAATTCAGGAGATTGGAAAGTTATGTTGGAGGCAGACCAGGATTTCCGGTGTTGACATTTCAGAGACCTGAATGGTAGATTGTTGTAAGAATTTGATTTGATTTGTCAATATTATACTTCATAATGGCTTGTGTACGCATTACAGTGCACAACCCGAACTTGTAAAGAAAGGACCCTGAGGTACGCATCAGTGCCTCAATCCTAAATATAAGGAGCGAAGGCTTCTTACTTTTGAGTAGAATTAATCAAATGTTTATGAATTTTCATAATTCTGCTCAAAAGGACAAGTATTTCACCTCAATAAGACCTAATCACTTGTTGAGGGGGAGCACTTGTCAAAACAAAATACTTTGTTCTAAATCAAAAAGTTCTTGGTGAATCTCCCCGTAAGACTCAAAAGGCATATTTTAATCTAAAAGATTGTCAAAAACATCATTTTATATGCTATTTTTGAGGGGGAGAAAATGAAAAAGTGATTAAAATATAAGAAATCAAAGCTTAAAGTTGTATCATGTGCGAGCTAGACTCAGTATTAACCCAGGAATTGACGAGACAATAAAAGTTAGTAATATCGAAAAGACTTATCCTCGACGGGTAATAACATCAAGTTAGTTACTAGGGCTAGTTATCACCTAAAAACTGACAATGTATCTCTTTAACTAACCACGTAAGCGTGTCTCGAAAAGAATTTGTCATAGTAGAAATGTACCGTCTCGAGAAACTTTCTGTGGACTTGACCAGGCCGGGTAATAACTTCAAGCTAGTTTATCTAGTGATGTAAACGTGTCTCGAATCGGTCTTGTTCACGAAAAGTTGATCAATTCAAAATGCTTGCTCCTCCCGCATGTGCAAATTTATTTAATACTTATGAGCATATGTGCAAGGGGGGGGCCTTCAAAAGTGTACACAAAACTCTCAAAGTGTTAACCAAAAATTTGATTATCACAAACACTTTGAGAGATTTTTCAATCAAAGGTTTCTTGGCTACTGTCGGAGTTATAAGGTGATTAAGATAGGAATAACCGTCCTATGATCCGCCAGAGCCAGAGGGATCTACCCAAGGACATCTCCCATAGTTAGAATTAGAAGTCCTTGGGTATGATATGAAAAAAGGAGAAAAGAATGAAAGGGAAAGAAGGAGTTGAAGAATTAAAAAGAAAAGTAAAGAAAAGGGTGAAAACAAATAGCCCTCCATATGTTCAACCTTAGGGCAGACACCGGGTTCAACTCATATGCTACTGGTTGTTGCAAAAGACAACACCGGTATTGAAGATAAAGTCGTCATGGACCCAGTGACGCAATGCACTAAACCTTCTTAACCACTCAAGTTCTCTTAAAAGGACTTGTTTCATTCTCACGGGGAACCAGCGTAACCTATCGACCTATCTCTTAGAGATGGTTGATATTGAAGCAGGAGACCCCTCCCTAGTCTCCGCATAGGAAACCTAAGTGTGCACTTATAGAGTCTAGAGCCTTGAGATATGTTAGCATTAAAAATATGTATTATGAAGTGATGGTCATTCTCATATTGTAACTTTGTGTCGTTTGTTAAGATTAGTAATAGTTTAGTCATTGGGCCTTGGACTTGGCAAGCTAATATGTTATGTGCTATGTTTCATAAGCCTATTTATCCAACCATGTAACCAAGTCCAAGCCCAAGCCCATAGAAAGCCCATAGGGCATCTCATGTATCTTACTATTTAAACACCTCAAAGGCTCATTTGAGGTGTGTGCTTGTGTGTGTATTTGTGTGTGTTTTCTTTTAATAAAAGCTCTCATCTTTTCCATCTCTCTCATATATATACGATTCACATATACATATTACAAGTCACCATCTTTCCATCTTTCCTTCTCTAAACTTCTATATTTGTGATAAAGTTGTAGTATCTAAGGTCCTACAAGTGGTATCAATCGCCTAACAATGATTTAGGAGTGTTGGGTGTTTGTGTTTTTCGTATTTTTTAAGCTTTCTACACGTTATTTTCATAAAAATTCTTACTTTTCTTGTTTTTTTTTGGTTTTTAACACTTTTTTGATTACAAACTAGTGTTATAAACCTTATCTAACAAGAAAGTTTCAATCTTTTTGAAAATTTCTAGCTTAAAAATTCGAACTTTGGTATTGTACTTGTTTTCGAGATCTCAAAATTTTTTATAAAAAATCATCAAGTTTGGAACTTTCTTCAAGTTTTGGTGATTTTATGCATAGAAGTACAAGTATCTTGGAACACAAACTTGATTTCGGGGTGCTTTTTGTTACACGAATTTTCTGCCATATATCGAGAAGTTTAAAACACCTTTTATCGAGAATTTTTCAACAAGTATCTTTAGACGATTCCGTGGTTTACTCGGTGTTTTTCTTCCTTGTATAAGTTAGAAAAAACACTTCGACTTGGGATACTTCTCTAAATTGTATAATTTAGATAAGTTTGGACTTTTTCGATAAGTGAAAATTTTCGAGAAGTTTTGCAAAAAATTATCGAGAATCTTTTGCTGAAATTATCGAGAAGCTTTGCAAAAATTATCGAGAATTCCTTTGTTGAAATTTTCGAAAAGTTACTCTGCCAAAATTTTTGAAAAATTTATCGAGAACATGGACCAATTATCGCAAACTTGGAATATTTTCGATAACTTGGACAAACTTTCGAGAACTCAATTTTTCGAGAACACAGAATTTCGCAATCTTGAAGTCTCGCAATCCAGAAGTTTCGCAATTCTAAGTTTCGAGAACAAAGCAAAGTTTCGAGAATTTTGACAAAAGTGAGGTTTTTGACGACCAAACTTCAAACGGCCATAACTTTTGAACCGTAACTCCGTTTTCGACGAATCAGCTGTCAAAATGACCGTGAGACAGAGGAGAACGACACGCTAAATGATTTATCGATTTAGGCGAAGTTTCGAGGCCTAAAAACGCTCCGAGAAGAAGTTATTGAGGTTTTAAGGTTTTCAGTCAAAATTTTCACCATAAAAACTTGCATCAACTCACTCTAAACTCTACTCCTATTTCGTTGGAACAATCCAAGAATCAACTTTATCCATCTACACTTCATCTATGGCAACTCAGCAAGACATTCATGCAGCCGGTGCCGAAAACCGACCTCCCATGCTGTCAAAGGGTGGATACTCACAGTGGGCTAGTCGTATGATGTGCTATCTTAAGAGCAAAACAAATGGAACTCTTCTCATCAAATCCATTATGGATGGACTCATCAAACCATCACAAGTACTAGACCCTGGTGATCCAAATGGTACCCCCCCCCCAGTACAACCATACTACAGAGATCAGAATGAGACTGAATACACTGTGGAAGACAGAAAACAGATTGAAGCTGATGATCAGGCATTTCATTACGTCGTTCTTGGTTTACCTGAAACCATCTATGCTACTGTTGACAGTGAAGTAAGTGCTCATGCAGTCTGGGAAAGAGTCAAGAGGTTAATGTATGGGACAGACATCGGGAAACAGGAAATGGAAACACAATTGCTTAAGGAACTTCGCAAGTTTACTTCAATTCCTGGTGAATCCATAGAGACGTACTACCACAGATTCTGTAAGATCATGAATGATTTATCGAGACACAACCTCAGTCAGACAAATATTGCTAACAACACCATTTTTCTGAATGAGTTACAACCAGAATGGGGAAGATATGTCACTATTGTTTATCAGACAAAGAATTTGCATGAAGTGACTTATGATCAGGTGTATGATTTCTTGAAGCAAAATCAGGATGAAGCTAATGAAGTAAGAGCTGAATTACTAGCTAAAAAGCATGATCCTCTAGCATTAATGCCTGATACACCAACACCTATACCAGAACACACAACAACAACCATCATCATCTTCCACTCATAACTACTTGCAACCATCCTACATTCAACAACCCACACCGGTCTACCAACAACAGTTCTACCCACAGCAACAACAACATCTTATTCCACAACAGCAATACCCACATTTCCAAGAACCAGAATTCACTGACAATGATGAAGCTACTGCAGCCTTGACACAAGCGTTTGCTTTTCTGACAAAAGCATTCCAAGGACGTTATTCTACCCCCAACAAACAACAACCAAAGGATTTCATCGAATACTCGCAACAGGCAGATCGCTCAGCCGAGTTTCAATATGGGCAATGGAGGCCAATTGGTTGGAGTTTATGGGAATCAGCAAGGATATGCTACTAGAATTAACATGGGTAATCAGAATATGCAGAATGCAGGACAGTATGCAGGGAATCAGTATGGTCAGTATGCAGGGAATCAGATGGGTCAGCATGTTGGAAATCAGAGGGGTCAGAATGTTGGTAATCAGGCAATGGGTAATCAGAATAGGAATGTGGCAGCTCCAGTTGTTGGGAATTATGGAAATGTGAATCAGGGTAATCCGGTAAAGTGTTTCAACTGCCAAGGAGTAGGTCATATGGCAAGGAACTGTCCTACTAAGCCGAACAAGAAAGATCTAGAGTACTTGCAGAAAGCAGTGATGTTGGCACAAAAGGCTAAGGCAGGGTTTCAGTTGAACGCAGAGGAGAATGATTTTATGGCTCTTATGGATGACATGGAAGATAGAGAGGATATCGATGCGAACTGCATATTCATGGCTAATCGTCAGGAAGCTAAGTATGACACGGATTCTGACACACTTCCTGTTTATGACACCAATGCACCATCTGAGGTACCAAATTTCAACACATGTCACAATAATGATATATTTGATATGTCTCCTCATGAGGAATAGCATTCTGAGAAGCTAGCACCCACTTATGATACATACCTGGACACGCCAAGTAGTAGCAATACTCCTTCAGCAACTCCAGATGTGAATCATAATGGAGGCTTCATTTCACAGCATGCTGAGAATGATGAGGAAACACGTGCTTTATT
The DNA here is from genome assembly GCA_030686995.1 of Artemisia argyi. Lineage (NCBI taxonomy): Eukaryota > Viridiplantae > Streptophyta > Magnoliopsida > Asterales > Asteraceae > Artemisia > Artemisia argyi. Next base: position 125,879,032 of record CM060693.1, on the reverse strand, counting down.
TGAATCATTATTAAATAATTGTGGTATTGAAATCGAGAAGTGAAAAAGGTCAATCGCGATGTTAAGGCCGCGAATGAGAAATTGACCACTGAGCTTGAGAGATACAAGGAAAATGCAAAAAGTTTTCAAATTCACAAAGAACGCGAGTCAGAATTTGAAATTGGTTATAAGAAATTACTTGTTAAAGATAGGGAATGGAAAAACAAGTTTGCTAATCTTGAAATAAGTTCAACAAAAACCATTAACTCTTTAAAACAAGAAATTTCTGAATTAACAAACCAACTTTCAAAACAAAAAACAGCTTATACCAATCTTGAAAAAGAACGGGATGAGTTGAAAAAGGACTTTGCAAAGAAAGAAGATAAACTTTTGGAAGAAATCGTAGAGTCAGAACACAAGATTGCACATCTAGAAGAATTGGTGGTTAAGTCGGGTCAGTCAAGTCAAACTATGAAAATGATTTCAAACCAAACTAATCCGATTTACCATACGAAACACAAAATGGCTCTCGGTAACAACAATCCTTGTAATCTCAAGAAAGCTCAGGATGAACAGAATGTTTTGTATAATGGTAGTGTTTTTTACACCAAACATGATCCTCCTGTCGTTCGGGATTCTGTGCAAACAATAGAACATGTCGAAGAGAGCATTATTAAAATGAAACAAAAGGATTTGAAACCCATTGATTATAACAAATTGAACAAACTTTCGGGTATTACATTTGTTCCACAAAAAGAACCATCTGTGTTTTCCATAAAAAGACCATTCTCGAAAATGTTTTCTAAGAAAGTAGTTGCTTCCAAATCGCTTTCAAACATGGAACAGATGTCTTCAAACAACACTTTTAACTCAAGTGCTGCCAGAGGATATCTTGATGATCTTAAAACAAGAATTGGGCAACTTAAAATGACTTTAGAATCAAAAACGAGACTTAATGAGATTAACTGGAATTCCACGGTTCATTTACAGCTTAAAAAGATTCTTGAAAATGAATTTGCTCCTCAAATTAATAACATTCATGCTCGTGTAATTCACTTTGAACAAGCATTTTTGAAAGAAACAGCTGACTTCGTCACGGATCACAAATCCCTGATAAAGAAGGCTAATGAATCTTTTGAGCAAATCAATGTTTTGGAAAACCTAAATGATTCTCTCTTCTTAGCTGTTATGACCACCGACATTATGTCCATCATTTTACAAACATATTCTGTTCAAGACGATGAAAGACTGAGAGCTGAGACCTCCGAAATTGTTTCAAAATATGAAAATGCTCTTATAAAGCTTGAAAAAGAAAATGTGTCATATTTTAAACAACCTGATCGGAAAAAGGAAGAATGCAAATATGACAAACTGTCGTATGAGCGTGCTTTCAAGAACATGAAAGAGCAAAATGATCTTTTGAGGGCTCAGCTTGAAAGTCAAAAAAGGAAGGGTGAGGAAACTAAGTTTGCAAAACCATCAACTTTGGAGAAACCAAATGTTTCAAACACGGTTCAAAAACCAAAAATGTCAATTTCACGGTTTGTTCCAAAAGTCGATGCGAAAAAGGATTTGACAAAACCAATCACTCCAACACCCTTGCCCCAGCAATGTGAAAATGATAAGATTGTTGAAAAACAAAATTTGTTTGTTGAAAGAAACAATAATGTGATTTCACCTGGCTCTTCTAAGTATAGTACACCAAATAAGACTACAAAAACTGTTAATGAGTCTGTTGGTTCTAATGACATGGTCCTCAATCATCATCTAGAAGAAGCTAGAAAAAAGGCACAACATCGAAAAAACGGAATTTTAGGTGCAAAACCTAGTGTGATAAATTCTACAAGATTCCAAAGCACCGCTAGTAGTAGTAAACCATTACCTAGGAACTTTCAACAAAATACTAGGGATTGGCTTGCATCTAAGAGTAGTGACACAAAAGAGTATGCTAGGAACGTAGAATGCAACACAAAGAATTCCAAATCAAGTGTCAAGACACAATCCACTAAGACACCAAATCGAAACAAACTCGTTGATAAGAAGCAAGAGGTTAAGAAACCTAATAGGTGGATATCTAAAGAATGTAGTTTTTCCAAGACTGAGACTTCCGCTGCATCTGATAAGAAAACTACATCTAGATCTTACCTTAGGTGGATTCCTACCGGGAACGTTTTTAAAACAGTTGGTCTTAGATGGATTCCCACAGGAAAGATTTTCGATAGTTGCACCAAGACAAATAATAGTGATAATCTTCAGGATAAGGAAGTAGAAACCACAACAACCGTTGATATTCAACACCCGCAGAGTGATGCTTCATGTACTTCTAACACTGTTATTTGTGAAACCTCTTCGTCTTTGGTTACAGGTGCTTCAACTATCTCAGAACCCAGTTCTTCAGAGGGCTCAAATTCTGTAAATTCTATAAAATCATTCTTTCAATCTTCTATTTTTGATTTTCCATTTCTTTTATAAAAACAAAAACAAAATACAAAAATATAAAATTTCAAAAAATACAAAAACATTATAAAATCAAAAAATCCAAAAATATTCTTCTCACGACATGTCTCTTGTATAATCAATATTCTGTACGTTTCTAGAAATGTCATTCAACAATGATACGGACATGTACAGATGCTTGAGCGGGAGTTCTTTAAATGTTTTTCAAAAACATGTCGTTTCTTAAAGTTTCTTCACTATGGCTTTCGTATACATCAGTACGAAACCCAGACCCGAATGATGACTTCTGATTACTTTCAAATCAAGGACTCGTACGTTCAATGACGAAATCTTTTTCAAAAAGTTCGAGTCTAAACAAACGTAAAAGATTTCAAGCATAAACTCGTTTTCAAACAAAATTCTTGAGCACTTTTTCAAGATTGTTCAAAAGATTTCTCAAAATCTCTCAAAATTAGTGCTCAAGATAACTCCCTCAAAACCCTTAAGAAATTTTAAATATGCTATCATTAAGGGGGAGTATTTCATAAAAAGAAAAATGTTCCAAATTCATGCAGAATCTGTCTTTCTCTCCAAAAGCTTTTTCTTAATCTGTTGATATCAAAAATATCACGATATGCTATTTTTTAGGGGGAGAAGACATGATTAAAATGTGATCAAAGATGTTTAAAGATTGTGGCTGAATCTCAGAAGAGCTCGACTCAGTAAGTACCAATGAATTGACGAAGCTTAAAATGTCAGTAATTGAAAAGACTTGTCCTGGACGGGTAATAATTTCAAGCTAGTTTAACTAGTGATGTAAGCGTGTCTCGAATAGGACTTGTCTGAGTAGAGTGTACCATATCGAGAGACTTTCTTTTGACTTGACCAGGACGGGTAATAATTTCAAGCTAGTCTAACTAGTGATGTAAGCGTGTCTCGAATCGGTCATGTTCGCTGAAAGTGGATCAATTCAAAAGTGCAAACTCCTCTCGCATGTGCAAATTTCTTAAATATTCATGAGCACATGTGAAGGGGGAGTCCTTCAAAAGAAATGCAAAACTCTCAAAGTGGTAACAACAATGTGTTTTATTATCATAAACACTTTGAGAGATTTTATATTAATGGTTTTATGGCAATGATAGGTTAGTCATGGAGTTATAAGGTGACTTAGGTTAGGTAAAACCGTCCTATGATCCGCCAGAGCCGGAGGGATCTACCCAAGGACAATTCCAATAGATTAGAATTAGAAGTCCTTAGGTATGATTGAAAAAAGGAGAAAATGAGAAAGGAGAAAGAAGGGGTTGAAGAATTAAAAAGAAAAGTTATGAAAAAGGGTGAAAAGAAATAGCCCTCCGAATGTTCAACCTTAGGGCAGACACCGGGTTCAACTCATATGCTACTGGTTGTTACTAAGGTGACACTGGTATTGAAGACAAAGACATCATGGACCCAGTGACGCACTGCACTAAACCTTCTTAACCACTCAAGTTCTCTTAAAAGAGCTTGTTTCATTCTCACAGGGAACCGGTGTAATCTATCGACCTGTCTCTTAGAGATGGTTGATATTGAAGCAGGAGACCTCTCCCTAATCTCCGCATTGGAAACCAAATGTGCACTTATCGAGTCTAGAGCCTCGAGATTCATCAAAAGATCTCATAGGAACACATGATATTTCTACACTGGTTGTTCATCATTAAGGACGTCAGATGTAAACTTTAAAGTCCTACGCAGATCTTAGCAATCTGCCAGAACATTAATGAGAGGATTCACTTTTGTGATTCTCAATGATTGAATGGAAATTCCTGCCAGGGTCAACATCAAACAGCCCTGACAGCAGGTCACTTCGGTAATTCTTTATGGGTTACGCTTAGTGTTCGCGGTGGTTTCAAACGGTCTACAGTCGTGGAGTGATCCCCAGCGACTCACCCAGTCATTGAGCTACTCAGTAGGTCTTGTAAGCTCTCTCGAGAGTATCTGACATGGGAACGGCCTTGGTAAGGGTTAGAAGGAGTCTTCACACTATGCTGTTGACGATCTCTAATTCTTATCTGTAAGTACCGGATGTTTTATTGCTAACTGTTTATATGCAGGGACACTTCATCTCCATGGCGACAGATTCCACATGCTCATACATACATCTAGAAGTTAAAGAAAGCTCCCTCGAGGATCTATGCAACACAAAGATCCAAGAAAGATTCTACGCCAAAAAGAAGAATCTACAAAGTATAAAGACTAACGATCAAAGTGAAAGAAAGGGAACTACATGCATATGAATATCAAAGTCCAAAGATGTATGAGCATGTTGGAATGGCAATCAACCACCACAGACGCAGAAGTGACGAAAGGCAGATAACTCCACATCACAAAGGAACAAAAAAAATGATGAAAAATCAGTTATCAAAGATCACAAAGCATGAAGGAACAAAGACTAAAGACTATTCTACAACGACACACAAAGTTAAAGACAAAGAACACGGAAGACCCACTCACGTGGAGCATCATTCGAATGACCACCCCTTAGGGGGAGATTGTTAGCATTAAAAATATGTATTATGAAGTGATGGTCATTCTCATATTGTAACTTTGTGTCGTTTGTTAAGATTAGTAATAGTTTAGTCATTGGGCCTTGGACTTGGCAAGCAAATATGTTATGTGCTATGTTTCATAAGCCTAGTTATCCAACCATGTAACCAAGTCCAAGCCCAAGCCCATAGAAAGCCCATAGGGCATCTCATGTATCTTACTATTTAAACACCTCAAAGGCTCATTTGAGGTGTGTGCTTGTGTGTGTATTTGTGTGTGTTTTCTTTTAATAAAAGCTCTCATCTTTTCCATCTCTCTCATATATATGCGATTCACATATACATATTACAAGTCACCATCTTTCCATCTTTCCTTCTCTAAACTTCTATATTTGTGATAAAGTTGTAGTATCTAAGGTCCTACAAGATACATCAAAGATCTCTTAGGGACACTTAGTATTTCTACAACTGGTGTTCTACATCAATGGACACCAGCTGTAAATTATCGAGTCCTTCGCAGATCTTAGCAATCTGCCGAGAATGTTTATGAGAGGATTACATATGTATTTCTCAATGATTGAACGGAAACTCCTGCCAGGGTCAACATCAAACAGCCCTGACAGCGGTCACTTCGGTAACCCCACAAGGGTTACGCTTAGTGTTTGAGGTGGTTCCATAGCGGTCTACAGTCGTGGAGTGATCCCCAGCGACTCACCCAGTCATTGAGCTACTTAGTCGGTCTCGTAAGCTCCTTCGGGAGTATCTGATATGGGAACGGCCTGGATAAGGATTAGAAGGAGTCTTCACAATATGTTGTTGATGAGCTCTAATTCCTTATCTGTAAGTACCGGTTATTTATTGCTAACTGTTTACTCACAGGTACCTCACTTCCATGATGGTAGATTCCAACATGCTCATACATACATCTTGATGCAAATGACAGCTCCCCCAAAGATCCTAGCACCACAAAGTTCAAAGAAAGATTCTACGTCAATAAAGAAGAATCTACAAAGTATAAAGACTTAAAGATCTCAGAATATGAAAAGGAACTTCGTGCACGTGAAAGTATAAGTCCGAAGATGTATGAGTATGTTGGAATGGCGGACAACCACCACAGAAGCAGGAGTGGCGAACGGCAGACTACTTCATGACACAATCACTACATCATCACCAAAGAACAAAGACATAGAGCAAAGTACATTCATTATCATTCAACAATTTTGAAGACGTCTAGAGTTTTACATGTCACAAGTCAACGACAAAGATGAAGACGTCAAGCAACCGTGATGACCGGCCCTTAGGGGGAGATTGTTGGGATCATACTTTTGTATTTAGTCAAGTCTCGGTCATTACCTTTTGTAATAGGTTGCTTAGTTATTTATTTCATTATGTTTTATGTTACAAGGCTTAAGTATTAAAGCCCTATGGGCTTGAAAGCCCACGTTTAGTAAGATGAGGGAGGAAGGGAGTGTTGCCCTACTCCTCCCTTATAAATACCAAGCTTATGTAAACATTTCTTTTTGTTGGTTATTTGAATACATTAAGGAAACTCTTGCAATTTATCTTCTCTCATTTCTTATAATCAACCATCTCTCATTCTCATCTATTTTCTTTCATTATCATACTTGTGTTTACATAAATGGTGACCTAACAGCTTCTCCAAGCACCCATCGAGGGTTACGGAGATGCTATCATCATTCCAGCCATCGTGGCTGACAATTTCGAGCTTAAGACGGGGTTGATTAACTTAGTCACCTCGCGTCAATTCTATGGTTTCGAGAGGGATGATCCTCAAGATCACATTCGATGGTTCAACAAAATCACGTCTACCATCAAATGCAAAAATGTCCCTGAGGAAGCTATCAAACTTCTTCTCTTCCCGTTTTCCCTCGATGGGGCTGCCAAAAATTGGCTAGACAAACAACCCCCTCGATCGATTGAAACGTGGGAAGATTTAGTCAAGAAGTTTGTGAACGAATTCTTTCCTCCATCTAAAACCACCGCCGTCAAGAATGAGATCATGAAATTCGCTCAAAAATTTGATGAATCATTCGGTGAGGCATGGGATCGTTACAAGGACATTCTTCGTAAATGTCCTCATCACGGTTTCTCCGAGTTAATGCAACTCGACACTTTCTATAATGGTGTTAGCCAAGTCGATCAAGACTCTCTTAATGCCTCCGCGGGAGGTAATTTCTTGAATCGCACCACCAAAGATGCTTTGATGATCATTGAAAATAAATCTAAGGTTCGCATTCCACGAAGCAAATCGGTTGTTTCACAAGTAAATGTTGGTCCTTCTTCCTCATCACCCGTAGCTCAATCTAGCACCGATGCTAGACTTGACAAGCTCACGAAAGCTATTCATGTTTTGGTTCTCACCAAAACAAAGAAAGTTTCTTCTCAACCTGCTGAAGTCAAAAAGGTTAACGTTTGTGTCACTTTTGGTGGTCCACACGCTTACTACAGTTGTACTGCCACCGATGGTAATCCATTTGAAGTCAATGCAATACCCGGTAGTTCTAACCAAGGAGTTAACCAATACCGTCCTCAAATGGAACCAAATTACCATGCTAACAATCAAAGTGGTCCACCCGGTTTTTCTCAACCCAATAATCCAAATCGATTCAATCAAAATCAACAACAAAGAAACCCGAATGTTCAAAACCAATTTCAGGCCCCTATGAACCAATATCACAATCAAGGGGGAAATTACAACCAAGGTTCTCAAAATCAAGGAAACTTGAATAGAAACCAAGGTTATGGTAATTTCAATCAAGGAAACAATTTTCATGGTAATCAAAACCATGGAAATTTTCAAAATCAAGGTTTCAATCAAAACAACCGAGCTCAAAACTTTCCTCAAAATCAAACCGTTGCTCAACCTCAATCATCAACCGATGAATTGTTGAAGCAATTTATGAAAGCTCAAGAAGAAACTAACAGGTTGTTGATCGGTCAAATTTCTGAACTAAAGAAGTCTTTAAATGATCGACCTTCGGGATCGGGAACGCTACCAAGCAACACAATCGCCAACCCGAAGGGCGATGTAAAGGCGATCACAACCCGTAGTGGAGTTTCTTATGATGGACCCGCGATTCCTACTACCTCATCTCCTTCTCCTCCCGAGGTAGTGGAACGTGAACATGAGGCAACAAAGGATAAGGTGCAAATCACTAGTACACGAAGTACCGCACACGTCCAACCTCATGTTGTCCCAAAAACCAAATCAAAACCGGGAATTGTTTTTGAACCCTCGGAAAATCCCGTTCAACCAAAAGCTTCAATGCCATATCCTTCGCGTTTAAATGATCAAAGACTTCGCGAATGATCAAATGAAAAAGTTTTTTGAGATATTTCAAAAGTTACACTTCGACATTAGTTTCGCGGATGCTATTCTTTATATACCCAAGTTTGCTTCCACTTTCAGGAGTCTTCTAAGTAACAAAGAGAAACTATTTGAACTCACCAAAACTCGTTTAAATGAAAATTGTTCGGCGGTTCTCCTAAAGAAACTTCCTGAAAAATTAGGATACCCCAGAAAATTTCTCATTCCATGTGATTTCCCGAAAAATTGGGAAGACCATTCTTAAAAATGGCTCGTGCACTAATCGACGTCTTCGAAGGAGAAACGACTCTAAGAGTTGGCGATGAAAAGTTGGTCATAAACATTGAAAACACTTCAAAAGATCTTCTCGACCTTGAACGAGAAGAAATTAACCGACTCGATGTCATCGATTTTGCATGTGATGACCATTTTGAAGAAGTGTTAAATGTGCAAGGATCAATCAATTCTTCTATTGATGTCTCTCCCCCCTCTCTTACTCCATTTTTGGGAGGTGACTTCATTTTGGAAGAAATTGAAGCTTGTTTGTCATGTGATTCTCATGTTGATCATGATTCTATCAATCCCGAGGAAGATATACTTCTACTTGAGAAGTTGCTTAATGATGATCCATCATCTCTTCCTCCAAAAGAACTTCATAACTTGGAAGTCAAAAATGTTGAAAAAACTGATGACTTTCCTGAGGTCGAACTCAAGGAACTTCCGCCTCATCTCGAGTACGCATTTTTGGAGGGCGACGATAAGTTTCCCGTCATTATTGCTAAAGACTTGAATGAGGAAAACAAAACCGCTCTTCTCAAAGTTTTAAAGTCACACAAGTGAGCCATTGCTTGGAGACTTTCCGACATCAAGGGTATTAACCCGGAATTTTGTATGCACAAGATTTTGATGGAGGAATACTTTAAACCGGCGGTTCAACAACAAAGAAGGGTAAATCCTAAGATTCATGAGGTTATCAAGCAAGAGGTCATTAAACTTCTTGATGCCGGTTTGATTTACCCTATTTCGGATAGTCCTTGGGTGAGTCCCGTTCATTGTGTGCCCAAGAAAGGTGGCATAACGGTTGTAAAAAATGATGATAATGAGTTAATTCCTACTCGATTGGTGACGGGTTGGCGCGTTTGCATTGATTATCGAAAATTAAACGACGCCACCCGTAAAGACCACTTTCCATTACCTTTCATGGATCAAATGCTCGAAAGATTGGCGGGAAACGAATACTATTGTTTCCTTGACGGTTTTTCGGGTTATTTCCAAATTCCCATCGATCCTCAAGATCAAGAAAAAATGACTTACGTGCCCATACGGAACATTTGCTTATCGACGCATGCCTTTTGGCTTGTGCAATGCTCCAGGCACGTTTCAAATATGCATGATGGCCATTTTTCACGACATGATCGAGAAAACAATGGAGGTCTTCATGGATGATTTTTCGGTCGTTGGGAATTCATTCGAATCATGTCTTGCCAATTTAGAAAAAATGCTTCAAAGGTGTGAAGACACCAATCTTAGTCTAAATTGGGAGAAGAGTCATTTCATGGTCAAGGAAGGAATTGTCCTTGGCCATAAGATTTCCAAGAGTGGGATTGAGGTTGATAAAGCTAAAATCGACGTCATTGCTAAGCTTCCTCCTCCCACTACTGTCAAAGGTGTTCAGAGTTTCCTGGGTCATGTCGGCTTCTATCGTAGATTCATTCAAGATTTCTCGAAGATAGCTAGGCCTATGACCCGACTTCTTGAAAAAGAGACTCCATTTGTCTTTTCCGATGAGTGCATCAAAGCTTTTCAAACTCTCAAGAAAAAGCTTACCGAGGCACCCATTCTAGTTGCCCCCGATTGGGACCTACCTTTCGAACTTATGTTTGATGCAAGTGACTTTGCAAGGGGTGCGGTCTTGGGGCAACGAAAAACCAAGCATTTTCAGCCGATTCATTATGCAAGCAAAACCTTGACCGAAGCTCAAGCTCACTACACCACAACGGAAAAAGAATTACTAGCCGTGGTGTATGCATTTGAGAAGTTTCGGCCATACTTAATCTTGACTAAATGCATAGTGTACACGGATCACTCGGCTCTCAAATATCTCTTTGCCAAGCAAGATGCAAAGCCGAGATTGTTCCGTTGGATTCTCCTCCTACAAGAGTTTGATATTATCCTTCGTGATAAGAAAGGAGCCGAGAACCTCGCAGCTGACCATCTTTCCCGATTGGAAAATCCTCATCAAGCTGTCCTCGAGAAAAAGGAAATAAATGAAACGTTTCCTCTCGAGACACTTAATGTGATTTCTTCTCGTGGTGATTCTAGTACCCCATGGTTTGCCGACTTCGCAAACTACCATGCGGGGAATTTTTTTGTCAAAGGGATGTCGTCCCACCAAAAGAACAAATTTTTCAAAGATGTGAATCATTACTTTTGGGACGATCCCTATTTATTCAAAATTTGTGCGGATCAGGTCATTCGTAGGTGTGTTCATGGCCAAGAAGCCATGGAAATTCTTAAGGCTTGTCATAATGGACCCACCGGGGGACATCATGGCCCGAACTACACCGCTCGAAAAGTATTTGATTCGGGTTTCTATTGGCCCTCCATTTACAAAGACGCCCATGACTTGGTCAAATCTTGTGACTCATGTCAACGTCAAGGAAAGATAACACAACGGGATGAGATGCCACAAAATGTCATCCAAGTTTGTGAGATCTTCGACGTTTGGGGCATAGACTTTATGGGGCCGTTCCCGTCTTCACGAGGGAACAAGTACATACTCGTGGCCGTCGACTATTTGTCAAAATGGGTCGAAGCCAAAGCTCTCCCAATAAACGATGCCCGAGTAGTTGTAAAATTTTTAAAGTCTCTATTTCTAGGTTTGGAACTCCCGCGCTATAATTAGTGATCGCGGTACTCACTTTTGCAATGACCAATTTGCAAAAGTCATGCTCAAGTATGGTGTCACTCACCGACTTGCTACCGCTTATCACCCACAAATGAGTGGGCAAGTGGAGGTTTCAAACCATGGTCTTAAAAGAATTCTTGAAAGAACCGTAGGCGAAAACCGTGCCTCTTGGTCGAATAAGCTAGATGACGCTCTATGGGCTTTTTGCACGGCTTATAAAACACCCATCGGGTGTACTCCTTATAAGCTTGTGTATGGAAAAGCGTGTCATCTACCAATTGAGCTAGAGCACAAGGCTTATTGGGCTTTGAAGAATGTAAATTTCGATCTCAAATCCGCGGGTGATCATAGGAAGGTTCAACTCAATGAACTTAATGAACTTCGTGATCAAGCGTACGAAAACTCTTTAATCTACAAAGAGAAAACAAAGAAGATACACGACTCCAAAATCAAAAACCGCGTTTTTAACATTGGTGACCGAGTCCTTCTTTTTAATTCTAGATCGAAGATATTTTCGGGTAAGCTTAAAACCCGCTGGACTGGGCCTTACACCGTTGCCAAAGTTTTTCCATATGGTACCGTCGAGTTGTCTCAAAATGACGGTCCAAACTTCAAAGTAAATGGGCATCGGTTAAAGCATTATTTTGGAGGGGACTTACCATCCATGGTTGTCCCGGACCTCCAAACTTTCCCCATGGACCAATGAATTCGGGGATCGAGTCAAGCTAGCGACTCGATAAACAAAAACAGTAGCACAACATGGGTTTTCACCCGTGTCTCTCATTTCTTTCTACTTTCTAACACCTAAGTGTGGGGGAGTGGCCACCCCCCGCAGTTGTTTGCAATGTACATATCTTCAAAAAAAAATGAAAATGAAAAAAATAAAAAATAAAAATAAAAAAATAAAAAAATGTGTTGTTGTATAAATAAAGTGAAAAATGAAAAATGACGTTCCCACAATTAGCTTTTAATATTATCTTCTTACGTTCAAAATTTTGGCATAATCGCCGGGACTTTGAATATTGAGGACAATATTCAACTCTAAGTGTGGGGGAGGGGAAAATTCTAGCAAATTTTATCAAATTATACCGTCTAGTACCCCCGTTTTTGGCCTAAAATTTTAAAAAAAAAAATCACTTTATTTTTGTGGTAATCAGTCCGCCAAGTCTAACCGACAAAAAGGATTGGCTAATCCAGGAGCAAACGGCTCTTGGTAAAGATAACTCAAACCCGTTCATGGCTTGCAATTTGCCAAAAATTGTATGGTTCCTCAACTCCCCATATCCTCAAAAGCAAATGAGTTGGCTAGCCCGCAAGATTATGGCTTGTGGTAAAGGGCGTGGAAAATCCATAATTGGTAATCAGCTCACCAAGATGTTGACTATTCCATCAAGAGCTGGCTAGTCCAGAAGCAAATGGCTTTTGGTAAAGACTAATCAAATCCGTTGACAGCTGGCGGTTTGCTCAAAATCACACGGTTATCAGGTGTGCCACAGTTCTTACACCTGGCTACTCCAGAAGTGATGGCTTTTGGTAAAGAAATTTTCAAATCCATCAAGTTTTTCACAAAAGATTGCTAGGGACTAGCAATACTCAAGTGTGGGGGATTGATGAGTGTGTAAATACTCATCATTTTTTACCATATTTTAACTGCCAAAACGCGAGAAAACACTCAAGAATGCATCAAAATAATGAAAATATCCCAAAGATCGTGTTTTATATGTTTTAAATGCAAAATGATCGAAAACAAATGAAAAACGAACAAAGTTTGCATAATTGGCAGTTTCAGTCCCCCAACTTTCAAAATTTGTCAAAACTAGTCTCTTAGCGTTTATTTCAAATGAAAAGTCAACCCAAGTTTCTTAAAAGTCAAAAGAAGTCAGAAATGATCTTTGGGTAAAAAGCTTTCAAAAAAAATAAACAAAGAGAAAAAGTTTAGAGATTGTACAAGTTTAATCCCTAAACTTTGGAAAGTTGTAAAAAATAGTCCCCGGGTATCACACTTCAAAGGAAAATGACATAATGGGTCTTGGAAATTCATAACTTGGCATAATTGGTCCTTTGATGAACTTTGAAAGATGGCAGAAAGAGGCCCTCAAGATTCAGTAAATTACACATTTAGTCCTTGTGTTACTTGATGCTACAAACCAAACGGATTCAATATTATCCACCAATACCCATCCCAGCCCACACCAACAAACCACATAACCCCTTGGCCCAAGTACCCCTAAGCCCAAAGACCCAACACCCCGTATTAATAAAATCAGTCAAAAGTCAAGAGGTCAAAACACGGGTCAAACTCCAACCCCCCCCCCCCCTTTCCCTTTCCCTCGTTTTACCCAGAAAACAACCACCATCACCCCACCATGGCTACTGCAGCACTCCACCACCCCCATTATCCTCCTCAAAAGCTTCCCACGCCACTCCCAATCCCACTATCAACCCCCAATTCCCTACCTACCCCCAATATACACCCTGGCAGTCTCAATTTAACACAACCTGTTTAGCGCCAAAAGATGGATGAAGGGCTAGGATTGGTTTTAAAATAATTGGATGGTGAGGATGTGTTCAGAAGATCACAAGAAGAGGCACAAGAAGCCATTCTCCTACCTACCACTTAATTAGTATAAATAGGGCACTATGTAAGCCTTCCATGGCATCGAATTTTCTTGTAGTTTTCTTTACTTATGTTCAGTTTTCAATTGTAATGTATTTCTTTTAAATTAATTCAAGTATACTTTGGTTTTCAAGCAATTTCAGTTTCTACTTAATTTTCTTAATTTTAGCAAAGTCTTGTTAGTCTCCTTTATTTGTGCTAAACTTGTTCTCAGAAGCTTATTCAAGTTATTTATGAGTATTTTGAAGTTTCAAAAACAAGGAAACTCAGGAAAGAAAAAAAATATAAGAAAATTCAAGAAAATATCACAAAAATAAAAAAATGGTGGTCAAAGAGATTGGAGCAGAATGCATGGATGAATGGATTGGTTTAGAGCTCCACGGGGAGCATTAGGTTGTTCTTTTGGTTCTAGTCCTCAGAATGAAAGTAGCTTTGGATACCAAGTAAGATATTTGGACCTTATTTTTCTTATTATGTGTTAAGTGATGGTCATTGCTGTTGGCTGCTCAATCTTGTTTATTTAAGCTTAACTTAGCTTAGTGTAAGTTTATGAGTGTGCTTTAAGTCTCAATTTAATCATTTGCACTTGAAACCTTATCAAACAGTTAGAAGTAGGAGTGTTTGGATCAATCTGTTGCACTAGGATATTGTAGTCATTGTTGGTATAAAACACCTTGGATCTCAGCCTCAGTACTCATATAGTTCATTTCCACTTTTATTTGGTAGTTTATAACCATAAAAGTCAAAATCTCCTTCCAATTCATGTTATGCATAACTGTTTGTAATTTGGGTGACCATAATCTCCAATTTAGCTTTCAATTGGTTCATCTTGGTTAAATTAAGTTCAATTCAGTTTAATATAACATCTTAAGTGAGATCTAGACCTTTGAATTAGAACAAAGTCAAGCTGGTGCAACCTTTTGAAAAGTCAAAATTTTCTATGCTGTTGAAATAGGGCAATCTTCAAAAGCTTCTGTAGGGTTCAAATCTGGTTGGAATTAAAAGAATTTTGATGTTTCATGAACCTTGCTAGCTTGTGAATCTAAATCAAAAAGAATTTTGAAAATTGAACAAGATTTGATCATTGAAAAGTAGCTTGGAAGTTGACCCATTGGCCATGTTGCTGTCCTGCATCCAGATTTCCCTTTTGACCCATTTCAAGTAACTACATCTTGGGCAATATTTGACCTCTAGGCTTGACTCTTAGTGTTTTGGAATCCCTGTTAGGTTGACTTGTTAGGTGCACAAAGTGTTTGGCCTGATTTTCTTGTTAGAATAACTTATTTTGCCCTCAAAGTCAGCCGTTGGCCTGCTTGTGAATGCTGATGTGCAACAGCAGCTTATTAGCTTGTTTGATCTTGTTATTTGTTCGATCTTAGTTGTTTAATTGTGGATATTGTGTTGAATTCATGAGCTTGAGATTGTGTTTATGAGCTTTTACTTTCGTTCTAGCTTATGTACTCACTTTGGTTAGCTTAAGCTTTTCTAAAATTCTCAACTCATGAAAACCTCCACTGTTGGAGGAAAAAGCTTGTATAAGCTGATTTTGGGCTTTTCACAAAAAGTGGTTTCATAAAAGATTATTTTTTTTGTTATTCAAAGTTTATTTCAAAAAGAAAATAAAAAAAAATAATTGCAAAAAAAAAAAAAAAAAAAAAAAAGTCTGGGTGGGATTCGAACCCCAGACCTCTTGCTCATTACACACAGACACAACACACCATCACAATACCAACGCGCCCTTGGGTCTTTTTCAGAAACCTTTTGCAAAATTTAATATATGACCCTTGTTTGTTTGCCTAGCTTAATTAGCTAATCACCTTTTAAACTGCTTATTTTCGACTTATTAGTAATTGCTTATTTCACATTTTTATTTTTCTTAGGTTAACTTTTAGTTTATTTAATTACCAAAAAAAAAAAAATCAGATTTTTCACAAAAGTTTTAGTATTTAATTTGAATTAATTAGTATTAATTAGATTTTAATTCATAATAAATAGAGTTTTTGTTAAAAAATTAATTTTCTTTTTTTAAAATTTTCTTTTGTCATTTAGTACGTAAGAAAATTAGTTGGATACCCGTAGGACTTTTGTAGCTAAAAATTCACGTTTTTATTTGCGCGTTGACGTTTATCTTAAATAAACGTCACGTTTATTTGTCAACTTGTGTTTTAGGATTCCCGATACCTAACTTTGTTTCCCGTAGTGTTTTAGGACTCCCTTAGTTTACCTATTGCCTTTTAGGTTGATTTATTTTCATTTTCGTTCATTAATTCGTAATTTTTGTTAATTTAACGTACAACAAAACCAAACAATCTTTCACAACCAAACATACAAGGTTTTAATCTCGATCTCACTCGATGCTTTCCATTCACACCTCGTTGGGGTATGGTGTGTAGTAATTACACACCTTTTTATTACCAAATATCGACCCAAAAATGACTATTTGAGCTAACAAATGCCAAGAAAACACGTGTTTTTATATTTGTGATGTGCAGGTACGGATATTACGAAAATCAAGCAAAAACCCGGAAAAACGGGCACGAGAGTATGAATGGTTCAAAAGCCGGTGCCGGGATGCAGTTTTCAAGTCCGGATAATTATTCGAGCTCAATTCGTCAAAGTCAACCTTGAAGAATTATCAAATTGACAAGAATGGTCCTTGGTTAATATTTCATGAAAAGGCAGAAATGGTCCTCATAATTTCACAAATTACACAAAAGGTCCTTGTACATTTCTATACTAAAATCTGCCTAATACAATGCACAAAGACCCAATCCAATACATACCTCAGTCCAAGCCCACAAGTTATTTACCCCAAAGCCCAATCCTATAAAACCCATACCCGGTCCACTAATCAAATAAATAATAAAAATATACCCCGTACAATTACCCCGCCCCCCAATTCACCCACTCAACCCAGTTTTCACTATTCACGCTACAGTAATTTAGAACCCTAATTACCCCATTCCTAATAATTACTGCAATTAAGGGTAATTAGGTAATCTCACAGGGTTTCTAGAAGCATGTCAGAGTGTCAGGGGTATGTCAGAGTATCTAAGAAGCACAAAATCAACACATGGCAAGCTGTTATTGGGTGGAACGCGTCACGAATTCTAATCTAAGGGTTGTGATTTGATGGGTAATGATTGATTGAGATCAGACGGCTCAGGATTGGCATGAAGAAACACACCACACGGATTACCAACCTGGCAATCCGTGAGCTCACTCCTCACTCTTATCCTATAAATAGAGGTTTAGATAGCTAGTTTGGGTGTGGAGTTTGGAGTAGCCAAACTCTGCCCAATTTTCTTCTGAAATTGTAGTTCAACTTTTATTTCACTTGTAACAATTTTCTTTTTAATGAAATCAGTTCTTAGCATTAAATCAATTCAGCTTTTACTTTCTCATTTCTGCTCATTGAATGTTATTAGTAATTAGGAAGTTTTTACTCTTGTTTTAAATAGTTTTAATCAGCTCCTATATTTTAGCTTTCAAATTACTTCTGTTTTATTCATATTGTTTTAGAAAATCAGAAAATAGTTTAGTTGAGTTTAGCTTTCTAGATAGCTTGTTTTCAGCTTCATTAATCTCATCTTAGCTTATACAAGCTTCTGTGAGAGTGGTGTTATCAAATTTGTTCATAATTTTGTTGGTCAACGTTAGTCAACTGCAGCTTGTGGTGTTTGATTCCTGGGATTTTGGAGTTCATTTACTGATATGAAGAGCTAGTGGAGCCTATCTAGTGATAGGCTGTGTGGGAATCATCTCTATTTTGAGCTGAGATGAATTGAGTTTGTAAGTTCATTTCCATTCTATTTCATTTATTGCATTATTAGTGAATCTGAGTTTCTGATGATTTCTGTTGGTGTTGATTGTTGATTTTACCTTTAATAGTGATAGTTTTACTGTTTTGATCTTTGTTATGGTAGCCTTTCGTTTGTAGCATCATTTCTTAATGTAACTGCCATTTTAGGGGGTGTTTGGTTAAGTTTGAATTACTATAATCTAGTTGTTAGTGTGTGCTTAATTCTGTCTCAATAGTCTCTAATAGGTAGAACTAGATCAGTAATTGCATCAAATCAGTAGGTCTTACTTTGCAAAAGTCAAATTAGATTTCATATTAGCTTATCTGTTAGTTCCTTAAGAATCAGTTAATGTAACTTTAGTGATAGTTGCTACATAGTTTATAGAAGCTTAATCTTGTTCCACAATAGCTTATTACTGCATTTAGATTTAGTTGTGATCTTTTGAAATTCAGAAAAGTCAAACTTAGGGTGTAATTGCTATAGTCAAACTTGGTGATACTCAGTATTTGGTCTGATTTTAGGTAACATCTGTAGGATTAATTAGTGATTAGGAATAGATAATAATTGTTAATTGGTGTTCTCTAATAGTTAGTTTTTCATAATCAATAAGTAAATTTAGGTTTTGACCTCTATAGCTTATCTGAATGTTCGTTTGAAGTTGGCTGATTAAGCTTTTGTTCCCCTGCACCTCAGGTCTGAGCTTGTTTGCATGGCACCTTTTAGAGTAGTTACAGTTAGTTTTAGCAAGAGCTTTTTGGTTTACAGCTTCTGAGTATGGTAGTCTAGGATTTGCTCCCTTAATTTTGTAGTTTAGAACTTATTTGGTCTAGCTTATTGTATCTGCTTATTGATGGTTTAGGCCTGATTTCTGTTTTATAATATAGGGCTGCTAGTGACCTTTTGTGCTTTCTACTTGTGCTTATTGTCATATCTGAGTTGGATTAGTTGTATTTTAGCTGTTTCCTTCAGTTCATAGCTTCTAGCTTATCCTGTTTCAATTCTGCTTATGCTTTAGCTTATCATAGATTGCTATTTGCTTGATTCTTGTGTTTCTATGCTTATTGCTTATCATTTCTTGGTTTCTTTAAGTTCTTAGTAGCATAATACAGTAGTGTTTTCATTTTGGTAAAGTTTTGTGGCAAGTGCTTATCAATAAGCACTTGCCAATAAGCTGTTTTGGTTACTTTAAGCATTTCTGCTTATCTTTTAGATCTCAAAATTTTTCTGCAAGCTCTTTAGTATATTTTAGAATTTCTGTAAAATTTTCATAATTTTCTGAGGTCATTTACTATTTTTCTTAATTTCTTTTAATTTTTAATCACTTTTAAATCATTTTTAAATAATAAAAATCCATAAAAATTAGAAAAAGTTTCTGAAAAATACAAAAATAATTTTAGAATTTCTTTTATAATATTTTAGAATTTTTAGAATTTAATTTTCATTTTTCCAATTTGTTTTTCTATTTTTCTTTATTTTTAATTCATTTTTAATTCAATAAATAGAAAATTAATTCTAGAAATTAAATAAAAAATCAAAAAAAATATTTTTCCTTTTCTTAAAATTCTTTTTAATAGTTTTAGATTTTTAGAAAATATTTCCAAGATCGTAGGATCATTTTTAAATAAACGTTACGTTTTAAATAACGCGTGTGCATTTCCGTTTTTACGTTTTCAATATCGGTGCATATTTAGCTTGTACATTCTGGTTCTTTCACTATTACTTTTTATTATTTGAATTCCAAAATCATATTTTTCATTTTCCCGCTTTTCACGACACGATTTCTCGATTCGGTTATTCACGATTCCATTTCACCTTCGCTGGGAGAACGACCCGGGAAATACTTTTACCGGTATTTCTTCGGAACTTAATTATAACAACATCAAAATGGCGCCGCTGCCGGGGAAGGCTTAAAGTGAATTTTTGAATAATTGTTTTGGAAAATCGTGTTTTGATAAGCCTTCTTCTACTTTGTATATATATTTCTATAAAAATTGAAAAATCAAAAACACTTTTCCTAAAGTGTTTTCAAAAATACCAAAAAAATAATAAAAGTTACAGCCTCGACTCGATCGCAAGAAAGGGCGTTGTAAACCAAATAAGTCTCGCAATATAACGAAAACGTAATTTAGTTGTTTATCGGACTATTTCAATTACTACAACCGAATAAGCGGGAAATACGGAAGCTAAGACATTAAATTGCTAGCTGAAGAGAGATCCATTCTTCTCTCCCGTCCCGTCGCGCGTGGTTTTGAAAGAAACGGTTTTCGATTAATATTACGTTTTAAGAAAAGAAAAACAAAAGAAATAAAAAGTTTTGTGAAAAAAAAAATATATAAAAAAAAAAAAAAAAACAAAAAGATTTTCCTTTTTCTTTTTATTTTCTTTTTAATTTTGCTTGTGGTGTATGCACACCCGATCTTCGTTTGAGAGTCTTACGTCTCCGTTCTCAAATCCCGAAAGGGTAATACGACACACACACCGTGTCCATTTCCTTAACGTTGAGGAAATGGATATGAATGATCAACACCCTCCGGTGGGTGGTGATGTAAACCAACACATGCCGGCTCCCGATCTCCGAACGATGGAGGAGCTGTGCCAACCCACAATGCATGGTAGAGGTGGCCCGATTGCCCCTCTAAATATTGAGGCTACGGATTTTGGACTTAAGCACCACATGATACAACAAGTCCAAAATTCGTGCCAATTTCACGGATTACCGGGTGACGATGCAAATAAGCATCTCGATAAGTTTCTAACCGTCACCCAAAATATGAAACAAAACGGGGTCTCCGATGATGCCCTCCGTCTCTCTCTCTTCCCCTATTCTCTTACGCATCATGCCACCGCGTGGTTTGATCGCCTTCCCAGGAACTCGATTCATACTTTCAATGAAATGGTTTCCAAGTTCCTGGCGAAGTATTTTCCACCATCGATGGTGACGAAATTGAGGAATGATATTAGCAACTTTCGACAACTCCCTGATGAGTCTTTGTTTGAGGCTTGGGAGCGTTACAAGCTTGCCATTGATCGTTGTCCGAATCATAATATGCTTCTCGTTACGATAATCGATACGTTTTATAATGGATTGACTTTACGACATCGGGACACGATCAATGTTGCAGCTGGTGGTACTTTCATGAAACGTCGTCCTGAGGATTGTTACGAGCTAATCGAGAATATGACGGCCCATTACAACTATTGGGATTCCTCAGCCGAGAGGAATGAGCCAATAAGATCGACCGCGACTCTTAATTCTTCCTCTTCTTCTAATCCCGAGCTAGCCGTCTTGAGTAAGAAAGTTGACGATTTGTCGACGGCTATGCTAAGAATGTACCAAATGATGCCTAATCAAGTTAAAGAAACACAAGTTAATGTGGTCAATATCGTTTGTGACACTTGTGGTGGTCCACACCCGTATTATGAATGTCCGACGACCGGCTCTTTTGCTCAAGAGAACGTGTATGCTGCAAATATGGGTGGCAACGGTTACCCACCTCTTCAAGGAGACCGTAATCTCCTCAGCTACCGTTCTTCTCATTTTCTTGGACCACCCGGTTTCGAACAACCGAACCAAGTCAATCAAGTCAATCAGAATCATAATGTGCAAAATCGTAATAATCAAGGAAATCAAAATCAGAGTCGAGCTAATAATGGTTTTCAAAATCATAATCAAGGGTTTAATCAGAATCGGGGTTTTCAAGGTAATTTCAATCAAGGCCCGCCTCAAGGGAACAATTTTCAAAACCATCAAAACCATGGAAACCCTGGGAATTTTCAGAATAATAATCATGGAAATCAAAATAATGGCAATTTTCAAAACCGTGGGCAAAGTTTTAATCATCAAAATCAAGCTGCTATTCCAAATCCGTCGCCCACGGAAGAGTTGATTAAACAATTGCTTCAAGGACAACAAGCCTTAATTGCTAAACAAGAGGAAACCACGAAAATGTTTGCAACTCAAATTAGTGATATCAACAAACGTTTAAATGATCGACCCTCGGGTTCGGGTATTACATCTTTGCCAAGCAACACGATCGCAAACCCGAGGGGCGAAGTAAAGGCGATCATAACTCGCAGTGGTGCTACATATGAGGGACCCACAGTTCCTACTACCTCTTCTTCTTCTTCGTCTCCACCTAAGGTAGTAGACTGTGAGACCGAGGCGACAAAGGACTCGGTTCCTCCTGTTAATAATGGAGGAGCTGAAAACGTCCAACCTCCGGTTGACCAAAAGTCGAAAGATAAAGAAAAGGTTGTTTTTGAAAATAATGTGAAATACAAGTCTAAATTGCCATATCCGTCACGATTTAATGATGAAGAGCTCCGTGCAAAATCTAAAAAACAAATGGAAAAGTTTCTCGATATTTTTCAAAAGTTGCACTTTGATATCAGTTTCATGGATGCTCTTGTTTACATGCCGAAATTTGCTTCAACGTTTAAAAACCTCATAAGTAATAAAGAGAAATTGCTCGAATTAGCCGAAACACCGATAAATGCTCAATGTTCCGCGATTCTTCTCAAGAAGCTTCCCGAAAAGCTTGGTGACTCGGGAAAGTTTCTCATTCCATGTTCTTTGAAAGATCAAGAAGTTTGTAACGCCCTGGCCGATTCGGGTGCGAGTATAAACCTCATGCCTTTATCAATCTACGAACAACTTGGAATGGGGGCTCTTAAACCGACGAGAATGACTTTGGAGCTTGCTAATCGATCGATCACTCATCCAGTTGGAATTGCTGAGGACGTTTTTGTTCGTGTGAAATCGTGTACTTTTCCGGCAGATTTCGTTGTTGTCAATTTTGAAGCTGATCCGAGAGTTCCTCTAATACTAGGGCGACCGTTTTTACGAACCGCAAAAGCCCTAGTAGACCATTTTGAGGATACTCTAACTTTACGACACGATGATGATATTATGATTTTCAAAGCCGATGCTTCGAAATTGAAGAAGTACTCCGTCAAAAGCATCGATGTTTGTGATTTTACCTTTGATGATTTTGTGAAAACTTTCGTCTCCGACTCTTCCCCATCATTTCCTTCGACTAAGGAATATGATTCTCTTTGGGAAGAGGTCGATGAATTTCTTGCTATTGAAACGATTCCGATTTCTGAGACCGACGATTCTTACTTTGATTCGGAGGGGGATATTATTTTTCTTAACAATTTGTTGAACGAAGAACCATCAATCCCTCCGGATAAAGTTAAGACGAAGATTGAGCTTATAATTGACGATCCTCTGGAACCCGAGCTCGAGGAATTTTTACCAGACTTTGAGAGTTTCTCCTTTGACACGACTGAGGAAATAAGTGGCAATCCCACTTATCGTCATGATTTTTATAATCCGACTTATGAAGCTTTTCATTTTGATATCGATCACTCGGAAGAGACGAGTCGTGGCAGTACCACTTCTCATGCTTTTATCTCTCTTCCGGAATTTGAATCATTTCGTTTTGATGAATTTGAATATAAAATTGAAAAGTTTTCTAAATCTGAATATGAGAGTTTCAGTTTTGATCTTGAAATTGATCATGATCCGGGTGGTGTTTTTAAGAATGAAAGTTTTAAAGAAAAGTTTATCCCAACCCTCCCACCCGGAAAAGTTTGTAAAATGAGCTTAAATGATAAGATTCATAATTTCACAATTATGAAACTTTCTTTTGAAGATGATGAGTTTTTCAAGATTGTTATCATGACATTCTTGGCATTTATAACGTTTGGTGTGATTTCTCTTATCCTTCACTCCGTGGGGAGTGAGGATGTTGTTTTTGACCCTGGTATCGTTTTTCAAAGTTTTCAAAATTAACGTACCAGCGGTTATCTATTCGGGATGGAACTTTCAAATACGTCACAAGTTTTTCAAAATATTTTGGATGAAAGCCCGAATGAGATTATTTTTCCACGGTTTCTCCCCAAGGACGAATTAATTCGGGGATCGAGTCAAGCTCATGTGACTCGGTGAACAAAAACAAGCGCTTCGTGGGTGGCAACCCATGCTTATCCAATTTCATTTTCTTATTTTCTTTTTCTAACACCTAATGTGAGGAGGGGGTGCCTCTTCTACTCTTGTGTTTCGTGGTTGTTTGTGATGATTGTTCAGGATTGTCCGTGATTTATGATGACTCTCGTGCTCGTTATCTCTTCACTTGGAGTCTCATTCATCGGTGCTACTTGGAAATCCTATATCCATTAAATCTTATCGACTAACGTTTTCTTTGGCATAATTAATAAACGGCCTAGATTATTGTTAGGATTGCCTTAACCCATAAAACATTGAGGACAATGTTTCGTTCTAGTCGGGGGGAGGGTGAATCTTCGATTCGATTTTGACCTAGCATGTTTCACAAGTCGTGTACTCTTGCAACTCCGTTTTTCCACCAAAAATAAAAAATTAAAAAAAATGAGAAAATTTAAAAAATTTTGATAAAAAAAAAAAGCAATGAAAAAGTACAAAAAGATGAGAAAAAGTTGAAAAAGTTGTGCAAAAATATAATAAAGTTTGAATAAGTGTTTTGACACCTTGTTGACTTTCTTGCTGGCGAGAGTAGGAATAAATATTTTGACTTGATCGGGCGTGTTGAGCCCTAGCTTGTTCCCTTAACCAATGATGATCACATAAGCTTGTGCTAGTTTTGTACACAAGGAGCTATAAAATGCGAATTCTTTCTTAAGAATCTGCAAGTTCCCGTACTTGACTTTATACATGCGCAGCTTAAAAGCTTTCGCTAGTCTTTTACATAAGGAGCTATAAAACGCGAATTCTTCTTCTAGAATTTGCAAGTTTCCGTATCTGACTTTATATATGCGTGGCTGATTATCGGCTAAGTATTCGCGGGTTTCATTATTTGGAATCTTAAATTGCGAAGAGCGAGAAATGATAGAGTTTATTTAGAAGTTAGATGCTAAACGTGGAGTAGTGGTTCTCTTTAGAGCTCATGAGAGGTACTTGTGGCTTTTTACTCCCATCAGAAACGTCACCAATATATAATAGATGTTCTAGGTTAATTAGTGATATTTCGGTTTGAATAATATTTAGTTCTTTGTTTTCTTAAGAGAATTTTTGCTTTAGAAATTGGGTACATATCAAGGAACACCAAAAATAAGAGCAAAAAGTGAAAAAATCAAAAGTCAAAAGTTGATTATCTATGTGGTTTTGGAGCTACCCGTTAAGCTTCCATTGATGTTGAGAAAAAAGTAAAAAAAAAAAAAAAGTGAAAAGTATGAAAAAAGTGAAAAATGAAAAGAATGAAAAAAAAAAAGTGAAAGTTTAAGTATTGTTTAATAAGAGCTATGTATGTGTAAATAAGTTGTTGGCGCGTGAGGTGCATGTGATACGTGATTAGTAATCAGTCACATGAGGTGCACGTGATCGTACTCCGCAACTTATATTCTTGATATTGTATGTACCCCTAATTCCTTGATGTGGACCGAATTTCTATTGCAGTGGTTCTTAAGAGAAAATGAATAACTATTTATCGTTTTAACTTAGGTGTCACTATCGGACTAAAAATTATCGAAACGAGAAAATATGAAGAAATTCATTTCTCAACAAAATAAAAAATTGAGATACAAAACCTAGGAATTGGGAGTAAGAAGTTTCACAAGTAACTGTTATGAGTAGTGTTAGCATCTAATTTGTAGATAAGCTGTGATCTCGTTTGTACGCTTAGTTTGGGGACTCGTGAAGAATCAAGGATGACGAATTTTAACCGTTTGGTCACTTCTCAATTAGAAGTGTTTCTACTCGTTGACCCTAATAATTATTGCAAAAATAATGAAAGTTCAACAAACCGTCACAAGTATGAATTATGAAAAGCCCAAAAATTGAATAAAGGAATAAAAGTAAAAATTTGAAAAACGGAGCGTTTTCGGGAATAAATGATTTTGTAATCTCTTTTGAACCTCTTTGCTACTTTTCAAAGTTAGTAAAAAAGAGTATCAAAATTATTTATCCCGAGAGCGTGAATTGATCACATTGCGTGAGGACACGGTAATACTTTAGTCGGGGGGATTTTGGTGTGTAGTAATTACACACCTTTTTATTACCAAATATCGACCCAAAAATGACTATTTGAGCTAACAAATGCCAAGAAAACACGTGTTTTTATATTTGTGATGTGCAGGTACGGATATTACGAAAATCAAGCAAAAACCCGGAAAAACGGGCACGAGAGTATGAATGGTTCAAAAGCCGGTGCCGGGATGCAGTTTTCAAGTCCGGATAATTATTCGAGCTCAATTCGTCAAAGTCAACCTTGAAGAATTATCAAATTGACAAGAATGGTCCTTGGTTAATATTTCATGAAAAGGCAGAAATGGTCCTCATAATTTCACAAATTACACAAAAGGTCCTTGTACATTTCTATACTAAAATCTGCCTAATACAATGCACAAAGACCCAATCCAATACATACCTCAGTCCAAGCCCACAAGTTATTTACCCCAAAGCCCAATCCTATAAAACCCATACCCGGTCCACTAATCAAATAAATAATAAAAATATACCCCGTACAATTACCCCGCCCCCCAATTCACCCACTCAACCCAGTTTTCACTATTCACGCTACAGTAATTTAGAACCCTAATTACCCCATTCCTAATAATTACTGCAATTAAGGGTAATTAGGTAATCTCACAGGGTTTCTAGAAGCATGTCAGAGTGTCAGGGGTATGTCAGAGTATCTAAGAAGCACAAAATCAACACATGGCAAGCTGTTATTGGGTGGAACGCGTCACGAATTCTAATCTAAGGGTTGTGATTTGATGGGTAATGATTGATTGAGATCAGACGGCTCAGGATTGGCATGAAGAAACACACCACACGGATTGCCAACCTGGCAATCCGTGAGCTCACTCCTCACTCTTATCCTATAAATAGAGGTTTAGATAGCTAGTTTGGGTGTGGAGTTTGGAGTAGCCAAACTCTGCCCAATTTTCTTCTGAAATTGTAGTTCAACTTTTATTTCACTTGTAACAATTTTCTTTTTAATGAAATCAGTTCTTAGCATTAAATCAATTCAGCTTTTACTTTCTCATTTCTGCTCATTGAATGTTATTAGTAATTAGGAAGTTTTTACTCTTGTTTTAAATAGTTTTAATCAGCTCCTATATTTTAGCTTTCAAATTACTTTTGTTTTATTCATATTGTTTTAGAAAATCAGAAAATAGTTTAGTTGAGTTTAGCTTTCTAGATAGCTTGTTTTCAGCTTCATTAATCTCATCTTAGCTTATACAAGCTTCTGTGAGAGTGGTGTTATCAAATTTGTTCATAATTTTGTTGGTCAACGTTAGTCAACTGCAGCTTGTGGTGTTTGATTCCTGGGATTTTGGAGTTCATTTACTGATATGAAGAGCTAGTGGAGCCTATCTAGTGATAGGCTGTGTGGGAATCATCTCTATTTTGAGCTGAGATGAATTGAGTTTGTAAGTTCATTTCCATTCTATTTCATTTATTGCATTATTAGTGAATCTGAGTTTCTGATGATTTCTGTTGGTGTTGATTGTTGATTTTACCTTTAATAGTGATAGTTTTACTGTTTTGATCTTTGTTATGGTAGCCTTTCGTTTGTAGCATCATTTCTTAATGTAACTGCCATTTTAGGGGGTGTTTGGTTAAGTTTGAATTACTATAATCTAGTTGTTAGTGTGTGCTTAATTCTGTCTCAATAGTCTCTAATAGGTAGAACTAGATCAGTAATTGCATCAAATCAGTAGGTCTTACTTTGCAAAAGTCAAATTAGATTTCATATTAGCTTATCTGTTAGTTCCTTAAGAATCAGTTAATGTAACTTTAGTGATAGTTGCTACATAGTTTATAGAAGCTTAATCTTGTTCCACAATAGCTTATTACTGCATTTAGATTTAGTTGTGATCTTTTGAAATTCAGAAAAGTCAAACTTAGGGTGTAATTGCTATAGTCAAACTTGGTGATACTCAGTATTTGGTCTGATTTTAGGTAACATCTGTAGGATTAATTAGTGATTAGGAATAGATAATAATTGTTAATTGGTGTTCTCTAATAGTTAGTTTTTCATAATCAATAAGTAAATTTAGGTTTTGACCTCTATAGCTTATCTGAATGTTCGTTTGAAGTTGGCTGATTAAGCTTTTGTTCCCCTGCACCTCAGGTCTGAGCTTGTTTGCATGGCACCTTTTAGAGTAGTTACAGTTAGTTTTAGCAAGAGCTTTTTGGTTTACAGCTTCTGAGTATGGTAGTCTAGGATTTGCTCCCTTAATTTTGTAGTTTAGAACTTATTTGGTCTAGCTTATTGTATCTGCTTATTGATGGTTTAGGCCTGATTTCTGTTTTATAATATAGGGCTGCTAGTGACCTTTTGTGCTTTCTACTTGTGCTTATTGTCATATCTGAGTTGGATTAGTTGTATTTTAGCTGTTTCCTTCAGTTCATAGCTTCTAGCTTATCCTGTTTCAATTCTGCTTATGCTTTAGCTTATCATAGATTGCTATTTGCTTGATTCTTGTGTTTCTATGCTTATTGCTTATCATTTCTTGGTTTCTTTAAGTTCTTAGTAGCATAATACAGTAGTGTTTTCATTTTGGTAAAGTTTTGTGGCAAGTGCTTATCAATAAGCACTTGCCAATAAGCTGTTTTGGTTACTTTAAGCATTTTTGCTTATCTTTTAGATCTCAAAATTTTTCTGCAAGCTCTTTAGTATATTTTAGAATTTCTGTAAAATTTTCATAATTTTCTGAGGTCATTTACTATTTTTCTTAATTTCTTTTAATTTTTAATCACTTTTAAATCATTTTTAAATAATAAAAATCCATAAAAATTAGAAAAAGTTTCTGAAAAATACAAAAATAATTTTAGAATTTCTTTTATAATATTTTAGAATTTTTAGAATTTAATTTTCATTTTTCCAATTTGTTTTTCTATTTTTCTTTATTTTTAATTCATTTTTAATTCAATAAATAGAAAATTAATTCTAGAAATTAAATAAAAAATCAAAAAAAATATTTTTCCTTTTCTTAAAATTCTTTTTAATAGTTTTAGATTTTTAGAAAATATTTCCAAGATCGTAGGATCATTTTTAAATAAACGTTACGTTTTAAATAACGCGTGTGCATTTCCGTTTTTACGTTTTCAATATCGGTGCATATTTAGCTTGTACATTCTGGTTCTTTCACTATTACTTTTTATTATTTGAATTCCAAAATCATATTTTTCATTTTCCCGCTTTTCACGACACGATTTCTCGATTCGGTTATTCACGATTCCATTTCACCTTCGCTGGGAGAACGACCCGGGAAATACTTTTACCGGTATTTCTTCGGAACTTAATTATAACAACATCAGGGTACGACCCGGGAAATCACTTCCCGGTCTCACAATTTGAATATCACTTTCACAAGTTTTGCGAGGTAATCATTTTCCTAAACGGTTTACTCGTATTACTTTCACGTCTATTTGTCTCACGATAAATTAGACTTCACGTTTGTTGATATTTTTGATAAATTGTTTTTGCACACCAAAACACAACGAATCAGGATTCTTTTAGCGCCTCAACGAACATTAAGTGTTCGGAGGAAGGTGATGGTGGTGGAGCATGATAGTTGTCTTGGGTGAGGGTTTGAACATGCAACATAGGAATGGCATGTGAAGTTGTAGGATGTGGTGGTGATACTCTTGGTGGTGGAGACATGTTTGAGCATGGGTAATCATGAAAACATGATATGGGTGGAAGATATGCTTCATGAGTGGATGGTGTTTTTGTTGAATGAGCAACATGTAAAGTGTTGGTAATGAGGTTGGGATTATTGTTTTGGGATTGTGCATGCTCATCATAAGAAGGAGCATTAGTGGAAGCACGAATGGATGATTTGTTGTTAAATGGATCATTTGTATGAGAGTGAGGTTTAGGTGTTGGTTGATTATGAACAACATCGCTTGAGTTGTGAAAATATTATGAGGTTTGAGTGTAATGTAGAAGGATATGGGTGAGTAAAGGTTTTTGATATGTAATGTTGGTGAGAAGGAGAGTGAGGTGTTAGGTATGTAATGTTGAAGACATAGGAGGAATTTGGTGTTGGATGTTTGACAACATCATTTGGTTTGACGGGCTTTTAATGGAAGTTAGGCTTTCTTCTCCAAACGGGTTATTTGGTGGTTTTGGTTTAATGGGAGAGGTCATGAAGAGATGAGTATAGATTGAGAGGAATGAGAGTGTTTATAATGTAGGATTGGTGGGATTAAGGATGTATAAATTTTGATAGAAGGTTTAGGATAAAATAGGTTTATGAATTTTGGGAAGTGTAGGATGAAATGGGCTAAAAAGTAGAAAAAGGAAACAACACCTTCGACCATTAGATGGTCGGTCCCCTTAATTGGAGGCCGGTCCCCTTAATAATTAAGGGGGCCGCCTTATGATTTAAGGGGGCCGCCCATCTAGTAATTCCCAAATTGCCAGAAAAGGGTTTTTGGTAGTGAATTGCAGAAAGGTTATGTTTTTGGTTTCAAACAAGTCAAACTCTTCGAGGCAATTAAGCATATACTAGTTATGTAGGCAATTATGTAGCCAAAGCATGTTAATCAAAGAGATTAAGTAAACAAGCAATTTCATCTAGCATGCAAACATACTCATCAAGCAAGTAAAATATAAGTGCTAGGAAACAATAAGCAACATCAAGTATTTCATAACTACATAACTAGGAGGATTAATCCTAATGTGTATCAATGTGCAATAAGTGGGTAGTTATGATAGCATGGATTTCTAGACTTGTTACAAACAAAGTCTTAATGAACAAACCATGGTCCTCTTGATTTGATTTAGTTCACTTATAAGTGTCGTTTATATAAATATAGATGACAAATATGAGATCACCATGCATGATTTTAAAAGAGACGTTTTTAGCATTATTCAACAATGTTTGAAAGTAAGTTTTCACTTAGATGTGAGAGTTATTTGAATAAGATAGATTGGGTTTTTACTTCAAAATGTGTGAATGAACGGTAAAGAATATTTTCCCAATCTTTAGTTTTGATCAAAACAAAATTGTGGATATTGATAGTGAAAACATGTTATTTAAAAGTGGGATAGTTATTTGAAAAACTATTTTCCAAAATGTGAGGTTTTTGCATATTTTTAGAGATATTAAATTTTTGACAACAAATATCATAAATCAAATATTTTAAAAAAATGTTTATTAAAGATCTCATGCTCAAGAGGATTGGTTAAGCCTATTATTATCTCATGCTATCTTTTCTACATATCCTATGATCCTAAAGGAAATGAAGACGATAATTTATATGTTAGATGCGAGAGTGTTGAATGGGGTATAACCTAACATCTATAGTTCCTTTGTTTTCGGACGCTTATCTAACTTAATGCCATAGTCTACAAGAGCTTGTTTCATCCATAGTTTTCTTACGCGAGGGATTTAATCCTACTTCTATATTAACGATCGATCCACTTAACTCATTTCACTTCATCACCATGAGTTTGCTAATAGTGGATATAGAAGATTTCCATTTTCTATTTCGTTCGGCAATGAACAATTTTATCTTATTCCTAGGAGAGTCAACCAATGATGTTTCTAGGTTATAAGAATATAAGCTATTATGTACACATATATGTATAACTAAGCATTAATATAACTAATCATATATCTAAGCATGCAAATTATAGCGATGAACTTAAAAGAAACGCGTACCTTTTAGTCTTCAATGGAATATCTTCAAGCACTTCAAGTGACCATGTTGACTTATAGAAGTCATTTGTAGATGATATTCCAACTTCTTCCAAGATTGACAGCTTAGCCACTTGGTTCCCATTGTCTCATTGGTCCAAAGTTGTTTGATCCAAACATATTCAACATTTGGCTAGGATGCATGTATGGTGGTAGTATTCCCCAAGGATTGTAACTTGGTTGATAATTCCACATTTGATGACTAGTATTATTGTAGTTTTGTCTGTTTTGGTTTCTTCTAGGTTGAGGTGTTTTAGATCGAGTATGAAGATTATTTGGTTTTCTCAGTGGTGGAGTTTTAGATCTTAATTTAAATTTAGAGGATCCTACTTCGGTCTTTAAGGATGGTTTATAAAAAGTTTTTACTTTTTCATCATTCGCAATGGGTATTTTTCTATCTTTTGTAAGTATATACTTAGGTTTTGATTCTAATGATTTTTGTTTACTAGATTCACATTCAAACTTTATACTTTTATTTTCACTAGTTGAAACATTAGTTGAGGTTAATCCTAGACCGGTTTTATCTCCCGAAGTTTCTTGAACACCTATTATTTTCTTAAGTGGGTTACTACTATTTTTAAACTTGTCAAGTTTGAAAATTTCATCTTTAAGTTTTTCGTTTTCATTATTAACCTCTATGCATGTTTTACATTCTATAAAAACTTCTTTTCCTTTTTCCAAATATTGTAGTCTAATTTTTAATTCGAGTACTTCATTTTCTAATAGATTATTAATATGTTTTAGTGACTTATTTTTAGCTATAACCTTTTGACCTAATTTGCATAACCTATTATATTCACTATCTAGGTCTTTTTCGTCTAATGATAAATTTTCGTCACTAAAGTATTCAGTTTCGGAACGTACCTTGCTTGATGTCTTAGCCATAAGACATTTCTCCTCATTTGTGATTTCTTTCTCATCGTAATCGCTATCACTCCAAGCTCCTCCAACAAACGCCTTTTGATTTTGATTTCTTGACATCATTGGACATTTTCCAATGAGATGATTTGGATCACCACATTTGAAGCACTTCCTATCACTTTTGCCATTTTTGTCACCTTTACTTCTTTGGTTTGCTTTCCTTTCATCATGCGGTTGTCTAACGAATCTTCCTCGCCTTTTGAAGAATTTCTTGAAGTCTCTTACGGCCATCGCATATTCTTCGTCATCACTTTCGGAGGTTGAGCTATCCTCGTTACTAGATTCCTTCCTAGCTTTCAACGCAATTGACTTGCTTTGCTCTCTTTTTCCATTGACCATCTCGGAGTCTTTCTTTATTATTGCTTCGTAGACTTTCAGGTTGCCGATCAACTCATCAAGTTGAAGAGTTGACAAGTTCTTCGATTCTTCAATTGCCGTAACTTTAGCTCGCCATTTTGGATGAAGAGCCCTAAGAATTTCCTAACAAAATTCTTACTAGAAAAATTCTCATCAAGTGCTTTTAAACTTGTGATGATAGTGTTAAACCTAGCAAAAGCATTATCTATTGATTCCTCCTCCGGAATCGTAAATTGTTCATATTGTTGAACAAGAATATCTATTTTGTTATCTTTAACTTGACTATTACCTTGGTGAGTGATTAGTAAAGAATCCCAAATTTCTTTTGCGGTTTTACACATAAAAATTCTTTCATATTCTTTGCGTGGTAACGCATTATAAATAACCATTTTAGCCTCATTATTTTTTTCTAGTTTCTTTTTCAAATCATCATTTTGTTTTTCAAAAGATACAATTTCATCCATTTTAGTTTCAAAATTATATTGAATAGGGGGAAAATCACCAAAGGTAATGACATGCCAAAGATCAAGATCTTTTGATTTCACATAAGTTTCGAATCTATTTTTCCAATAAAGAAAACCATCACTTTCAAATAGTGGTGGTCTTTGCATATATTGCCCTTCTAAATATTTTTCCGATTCCATAGATTGACACAAGTTTTAAAATACAGTATATTTTAAAAATCTTGTTTAACCTGGCTCTGATGCCAATTGTGGAAAACTAAAAGGGGGGTTGAATAGTTTTACGTATTTTTAATTTTATTATGAAAACTTAGTTTAGTTTTAAAACCTTGTTTGCTTTTAAAACTTTGATCCAATCTTATGTGAACTCAAATCTTGAACAATATGAACAACTATATCTAAGTATGAACAATAATAATATAAGCTAAGTATGTGAAATCAACACATGCACAATATAAACAATTATAGCTATATACGAGAGATAAGTAAGTAATCGTTTATTTTATTAATCCTTAGTTATATTTTGTATGAAAACTTTACTTGATCGAAATGATCAATTATATGTATGTTACCTTTTTAGTTTGATTGTAAAAACTTTGTTTTGTGAATGAAACTTTCGTTTGATCTTTCAGTAAAATCAATACTAGCACTATATGAGCAAATATATATATACGTCTACGTCTACAAAAGTAATAACGATATAAGCAAGATAATAAGTAAGATATGGAAAGATCTAACCGCGAGACAAAGGATTTATAGTGGTTCGGCTACAAGGACACCTTCCTTGCCCTACTCCACTCCTCGAGTCACCTACTTGAGAGTTTTCTTCACTATGTCAACAAGCTCCCTTATGGTGGAGAAAACCTTACACACCAATATACACACCACAACTTCGTCACAACTTATTCACACCTTCTACACAACTTATTCACACCTAGTCACTACTTAATCACAACATTACTTCTTCACACCTATCTATCTTCACAACTATCTACTTCACAACAATCTTCTTCACAACTATCTACTTCCCAACTTCTCTACTTCACAACTATCTACTACACACTCACTCTATCTACACACCTTGCTAATCTATCTTCTATCAAATATTCACAACTAGTTACACAAAGAAATAGATATAATGGATGATGCTCTCACAACTTGGATGTGGAGGTTACAACAAGTTGTAATACTTCTTCTCTTGAAGGATTGAAGTATTCTTCTCTTGCACTTGAAAGGTAGAGGTTTAGATCACTTTGAAACAAAGATTTATGTATGTATGATCAAAGGATTTTAGAGAATAGAAATGAGATCTAGAACAGAAAGTTTTGGGGTGCAAAAGGTGAGAAAATCTGTGGAATGAACCAGTATTTATAAGGGGAAAAATACTGTTTGGGAGCGTGGTCGGTCCCCTTAATTGGGTGCCGGTCCCCTTAATAATTAAGGGGACCGCCTAGTATAATTAAGGGGGCCGCCTAATAAAAAAAAAATTCTTCAGATTTTTTGTCTTTTTGTGGGGGAGGTTTTTCCTGAAGAATGTAGCCGTTTTTTGGGTTGAAATTTGAATTCAAACTATTTATTTTGAATAAAACATTTATTATCAATACAAAATTGTTTTTTATAAGTTTAAAAATGTTTGTCCCACTTTAATAAAATGTAAGGTTTGTAAAAATAAAAATTCCTTTGATCATAAAATGCATTAGACACTTTGTTTATTCATACCTTAAGTGATATGGATGCTAAAGCAAATATTTACGACTAAATACTTGTTTACGTCATAATTTATAGTTCAATGAGTTTACGTTTTGTGATTATCAAAACATAGAGATATCGATATATGTTAATAATGTTTTTAGGCATTATTTATATCAACAGGTTTTTTCCTTGTAAATCAAAGAATTCTCATAAGCTTGATCACGAAGTTCGTTTAATTCGTTAAGTTGAACTTTGCGGTGATCACCCGCTGTGTGAAGGTCGAAATTTGCATGTTTTAAGGCCCAGTAGGCCTTATGTTCTAATTCGATCGGAAGATGACATGCTTTCCCGTATACTAGCTTATATGGAGTACACCCGATGGGTGTTTTGTAAGCAGTGCGGAAAGCCCATAATGCCTCATCCAGCTTATCAGACCAAGAGGCACGGTTTTCTCCCACCGTCCTCTCCAGAATTCTCTTAATACCCCGATTCGAGACCTCCACCTGCCCACTTGTTTGTGGGTGGTATGCCGTAGAAAGACGGTGAGTTACACCATATTTCAGCATCACTCTTGCAAATTGTTCATTGCAGAAGTGTGTGCCACGATCACTGATAATGGCAGGAGGAGTCCCGAATCTGGAAAAGAGAGACTTCAAAAAGTTAACGACTACTCGGGCATCATTGGTGGGTAAAGCTTTTGCTTCAACCCATTTTGACAGATAGTCGACAGCCACGAGTATGTATTTATTCCCCCGTGAAGACGGGAATGGTCTCATAAAATCAATGCCCCACATATCAAATATTTCACAAACTTGGATGGCGTTTTGCGGCATCTCATTCTTTTTGGAAATATTCCCGTGACGATGGCAAGCCTCAAAGGTTTTGATAAGTTCATGGGCGTCTTTATAGATCGAGGGCCAAAAGAATCCTGAATCAAACACCTTTTTGGCGGTGTAGTTTGGGTTATGATGTCCCACCGTGGGTCCATCATGACAAGCTTTAAGAATTTCCATGGCTTCTTGGCCATGGACACACCGTCAGATGACTTGATCCGCACATATTTTGAACAAGTAGGGGTCGTCCCAGAAGTAATGTTTTACATCTTTAAAGAATTTTCTTTTCTGTTGGGACGACATCCCTTTCACAACGAAATTACCCGCATGGTAATTTGCAAAATCGGCAAACCATGGGGTAGTGGTATCATCCCGGGTAGAGATTAGATTGAGAGTCTCCAGAGGAAAAGTTTCATTAATTTCTTTTCTCTCGAGAATATCCTGATGAGGATTCTCTAATCGGGATAAGTGATCAGCAGCAAGGTTCTCTGCTCCTTTTTTATCTCGTATGAGTATATCGAATTCCTGCAGGAGCAGGACCCAACGGAGCAGTCTTGGCTTTGCATCCTATTTAGTGAACAGGTATTTCAAAGCCGAGTGGTCCGTATACACCACGCATTTTGTTAAGATTAAGTAAGACCTAAATTTCTCAAAGGCATATACCATAGCTAATAATTCTTTTTCTGTGGTGGTATAGTGCGATTGAGCTTCACTCATGGTCTTACTTGCGTAGTGTATTGGCTGAAAATGTTTTGTTTTGCGATGCCCCAGAACTGCACCAATAGCGAAATCGCTAGCATCGCACATAAGTTCGAAGGGTAAGTCCCAGTCGGGGGTAACAAGGATTGGTGCCTCGGTAAGCCTTTTCTTTAAAGTAGAAAAAGCTTCAACGCACTCAGGAGAAAAGATGAAAGGAGCTTCCTTTTCAAGAAGATGAGTCATGGGCCGGGCTATTTTGGAGAAATCCTAAATGAATCTACGATAGAACCCGGCATGGCCTAGGAAACTCCTTATGCCTTTAACAGTGGTGGGATGAGGTAGCTTAGCAATAACATCAATTTTGGCCTTATCGACCTCAATCCCACTTTTTGAAATTTTATGGCCGAGGACAACGCCTTCCTTAACCATAAAATGGCTCTTCTCCCAGTTTAGACAAAGATTAGTGTCTTCACAACGTTGAAGCATCTTTTCTAAATGGGAGAGGCATGAGTCGAAAGAATTCCCGATGACTGAGAAGTCATCCATGAATACCTCCATGGTTTTCTCGATCATGTCGTGGAAAATAGCCATCATGCACCTCTGGAAAGTGCCCGGAGTGTTGCATAACCCAAAAGGCATGCGACGATAGGCAAACGTCCCGTAAGGGCATGTGAAGGTAGTCTTCTCTTGATCCTGAGGATCAATGGGAATCTGGAAGTAACCCGAGAAGCCGTTGAGGAAGCAATAATACTCATTCCCCGCTAGTCTCTCGAGCATTTGATCCATAAAGGGCAAAGGGAAATGGTCTTTGCGGGTGGCTTCGTTAAGTTTTCTGTAATCGATACATACTCGCCACCCTGTAACCAAACGAGTTGGTATCAACTCGTTATCCTCATTTGTGACAACTGTGATGCCACCCTTTTTTGGAACACAATGTATTGGGCTAACCCAAGGACTGTCTGATATTGGGTAAATCAATCCAGCATCGAGAAGTTTGATAACTTCTTGCTTGATAACTTCGTGGATTTTTGGATTTACCCTTCTTTGATGCTGCACGGCAGGTTTAAAGTCATCCTCCATTAGGATTTTGTGTGTACAAAAATCCGGGTTAATACCCTTTATGTCTGAGAGATTCCAAGCAATTGCTTGTTTGTGGGACTTTAATACCTTAAGCAGCGCGGTTTTCTCCTCATCCTTTAAATCTTTCGCAATAATGACTGGTAATTTATCGTTACCTTCCAAGAATGCATATTCTAGATGAGGAGGCAGGTCCTTAAGTTCGACCTCGAGGAAATCATCATTTTTCTCAACATATTCGATTTCCGCGTTATGAAGTTGTTGAGGTAGAACAGGAAGAGGATAAGGATCTTTGTTTAATAATTTCTCAATGAGAAAGATATCCCCCTCCGGGTCAATCTCTTGGTTATCAATTCCTTCAGGAACAGAATCACTTTTGAGAAAGGTCTCTATTTCCTCAAGGACGAAATCACTTCCCTCAAACGGAGTGAGGGAAGGAGAAGCATTAGCGATTATGGGGTGAGAAGAGGGAGTGGGATTGCCACTCGGAGAACTATCAGCGAATCCAAGGATTTCCTGAGCATATTCCTCGGATGCTATGTCAATGACATTAATTCGGTTGACCGATTCAGCATCATAATTCGAGGAGTATCTCGAGGTTTGATCAAGGTTGAACGTTATCGCTTCAGTGCCAACTCGTAACGTGATTTCCTTATCGAAAACATCAATTAATGCACGACCCGTCCTTAAAAATCCCCTCCCAAGAATGAGAGGAACTCTTGGATCCGCATCAAAATCAACAACGATAAAGTATGCCAGAAAATGGAACTTTCCCACTCTTACAAATACGTCCTCGGCAATACCAAGGGGACGTGAAATTGAACGGTCTGCAAGCTCGAGAGTCATGCATGTGGGACTAAGTGCCTGAAGAAAGAGCTTTTTCCAAACTGAGTGGGGCATTAAGTTGATGCTTGCACCAAGATCGGCCAAGGCAAAGCACTCAACCATCCCTGGGAAAATACATGGTATTAGAAATTTCCCGGGGTCTCCTAGCTTCTCAGGAAGCTGTTTCAACAGAACTGCAGAGCAGTTCTCATTGAGTGGAGTTCGTGCCATCTCAAACAGTTTTTCTTTATTGCTCAACAGGTTTTTGATTGTCGATGCGAATTTGGGCATTAAAAGAAGAGCATCCGCGAAACTAATATCAAAGTGTAGTTCGTGAAAAATCTGAAAGAATTTTTCCATCTGATGATTAGCTTTTTCACGGAGCTTCTGGTCTTGTAATCGTGAGGGATATGGAATTGATGGTTTTTGGTTGGCTTTTGGATTTTCAACATGACCTTCGAGAGTTTCAAACACGACTCTTTTAGGGGGAGTCGGGACTGGGATAACTGGAGGAGGGATATCATTGGTACCTCCGTTATTAGTAGGAAGCACCTTATCCGTAGTATCCTCAGTTCCACATTCCTCTACCTGGATAGGAGAAGAGGTAGACGGAGCTGTGGGTCCTTTATAAGAAACTCCACTTCTTGTGATGATCGCCTTTACATCGCCCCTTGGATTAGCGATCGTGTCGCTAGGTAAAGTACCTGAGCCCAAGGGTCGATCATTTAATGACTTCTTCAAGTCAGAGATTTGATTAACAAGCACTTTGTTCAGTTCATCTTGCGATTTCATAAACTGTTTTAATAACTCATCAGATGATGGTCCAGTTGGAACAATGGCTTGATTTTGGTTTGGAAAATTTTGAGCCCGATTGTTCTGGAAATTCCCATGTTGCTGGTTGTTATTACCCTGGAAGTGGTTTTGTTGTTGAAAATTACCCTGAGGGTAATTGTTCTGACCTTGATTACGGTTATACTTCCCTTGGTTCTGATTTTGTTGAACATGGTTTTGACCAGAGTTGAAATTCCCTTGGTTGTTAAAACCTTGGTTCATTCGGTTCTGGTTCTGATTCTGGTTAAAGTTCTGGTTTCTGTTTTGACCATTTTGGTTCTGGGACTGATTAAATCCCGGTGGTCCAATGTAGTTATTGGAACGATAACTCAACAGATTTCGGTCCCCTTGCGGTTGGTAAGAATTACCTCCCGTATTGTAGGAACCTTGGGCTGCGAATATGTTCTCTGGAGTGAAGCCACCGGAGGCTGGGCACTCATGGTACGGGTGTGGACTACCACAGGTTTCACAACTGATAGTTTTATTCTGCTGATTATGATTTGTCTGGTGAATTCGGAGAACCGCAGCAGACAAATCATCAAACTTTCTGGTAAGGGCAGCTATTTCATTATTTGCCGGAGTGACTGACTTACATGAGTCATTCCTCTCTGCAGAGGAGTCCCAAAAATTGTGATGGGCAGTCATGTTTTCGATTAAGTCATAACACTCTTCAGGGGTCCTTTTCATAAAGGTGCCCCCAGCAGCAGCATTGATGGTGTCACGATGACGAAGTGTCAAACCATTATAAAAGGTATCAATAATGGTGACAAGAAGCATGTTATGATTGGGACACCGATCAATAGCAAGTTTGTAGCGTTCCCATGCCTCAAATAAGGACTCGTCGGGAAGCTGTCTGAAGTTACTAATATCGTTTCTCAGCTTTGTAACCATAGATGGTGGAAAGTATTTAGCCAAGAACTTAGTAACCATCTCATCAAAGTTATGGATCAAATTCTTAGGAAGTTGATCGAACCAAGAAGTCGCATGATGAGTGAGAGAATATGGGAACAGGTATAAATGCAGGCCGTCTTCGGTGACGCCATTTTGTTTCATGCTCTGGGTGACGGTTAAAAATTTATCGAGATGCTTGTTAGCATCGTCACCCGGCAAACCGTGGAACTGACACGAATTCTGGACCTGTTGTATCATGTTGTGTTTTAGTCCAAAATCCGAGGCTCCAATTGTAAGTGGTGCCATGGGTCCACCCCTCCCGTGCATGGTAGGTTGACATAGTTCCTCCATTGTTCGGGTGTCAGGAACTATCTCCACCTTGGGAGGGATTGGGGGCTCGTCGTTCATTTTTAATGTGTGTTCTTCTTCAACAGTACGTAACTAGGTTACGTTTCTATGACGATTACGTCGTGATTGTGAACGAGTGCGCATGCACTAAAAACAATTTTTCAAAACAAGATCGAGGCAAAACCACAGTGAACTTAAATCCAATAATCACAAGTGGATGGCTTCTTTGAAAAAGGTACACAACTCACAGGGATACAATGGCAAGTTTTTATCTTATGTTTGGGAACTTATTATGTTCACACCCCCAGTTGGTAGGTGTTCTGCCTTGGTTTGCGGTGGTAATCTTTTATGTAATTATATTCATAGTAAAATGTTTTTGGCTTTTCGTGTATGGGTGAAAAAACTTGGAAAATATTTTTGGAACTGATTCGTTAACCGAAATCGTTCCTTTAAGAGTACTCGCAGGCTGGCGGGAGGGAATGAATGGATCCCTCTTCAGTTCGCAATTTAATGTCAGAACTTACCTTATACCAACTGTTTCGGGTTGTAATCTTAAAGATAACGAAGTAATTTAACTTCACAGTTTGTTTTGTTGTTTATGATTTTTTTGGTGTTTTTAAGACTTCAGGAAAAAGTGTTAGTGAACTTTTTCAGTTTTGATTTTGATTTTCACAAAAATTTACAAGGTGATGGTATTTGTACAGGAGGGGTTTTGAAAACCACTATACCTAAATCGTTTTGAAATACGCAACAACCTCCCCGGCAGCGGCGCCAAATTTTGACTCCTCCCAAACCAACCAGTCAAGCGTGTGCAGTTGATAGGTCCACCTGGGAAAAAAAGTCAAGTGTTAAAATCCGTGGAAGTACAGGGAAATCCCGGGTCGTTAAGTCCCAACGAGATTGAAATTGTATTTGTAAACGTTTTTGGGAATAAATGGTACTGAGGACAGTAGCCAAAGATGAAGTGGGTTTTGATTTACACTACTGATATTATTTAGATAACAATATAAAACAAGCATAGTAAACAGCTATGTATACACGTAAAGTTAAATGTAAACAGTTACTTATGCGTACTGAGAAAAAGGTGAGTTTTAAGGAAAAATAAACTACAGGGATTGAAAATGAAAATTCTATAAACTTAAACTTAAAAGAAAATTAAATTAAAAAGAAAATTATTTTTTTGATTATTTTATTATTTAATTAAAAACTATTTAACTATTTTAATTAAAACTAATTAACTTAAAAACCTAATAATACAAATTTAAACTAGAAAATTGCAAAATTAATTTCTAAAAATCTAAAATGACTTAAAATAATATTAAAAATTAAAAGTATGTATTTTTGTCTTTTTGTGGATTTTTTATTAATTAATTACTAATAATATTACTTGATCTATTTAAACTATTTTAAATTATTAATTATACTAAAAAGACTTAGAAAATTTAATAAAAATTTATAAATATAATTAACCATCACAGGAATCCTAAAAAATTATAAAATTTATTTTTACAATTTATTTTAAGTTATTTCTTAATTAATTACTTAATTATTAATTAAAAGCTAAATATACTAATTTAAATCTAAAAATTATAAAAAAATTAAAAGTGAAAATTGAAACAATAATTTTTACAGAAGCTAAATAACTTATAAAAGTTAGAAAAATTATAAAAAATTATCTAGGATAAAAATTAACTACTAGAACTAATTTATTTTTGGTTTTTTTATTTAAACTAATTTAATTAAAATTAAATCTAAAAACTATCAAATGAACAGTAAAAAATATGAAAAAAGTATTTTAAGTGATAAATAAGCTAGGAAAAATAAAATGGGGTCAATAGCCTATTCAGATAAGCTGGAATAAGCTAAACGGTGGAAATATGCAAATTACACTAAAATTACCTTAAGTTTATTGATATTACAAATGCTTACGGAACTGGTGCCCCAGAGCAGATGGAAGGGGGTGTTGTATTATACATGTATGCTATCCTAGAGGTCCCAGGTTCGAACCCCACTTTTTGCAACTTTTCTATTTATTTTATTTTTTGATTTTTCTTTTTACAAA
This sequence comes from Artemisia argyi, assembly GCA_030686995.1. Taxonomy (NCBI): domain Eukaryota; kingdom Viridiplantae; phylum Streptophyta; class Magnoliopsida; order Asterales; family Asteraceae; genus Artemisia; species Artemisia argyi. The sequence continues at coordinate 125,836,744 of CM060693.1, read as the reverse complement.
ACTTGAAAACACTTAATTGTAAGCAACTTTAACAAAGACAATTTTCTTAAAACTCAAAAATAAGCTCTCAGTAAGCTTATTAGCTTAACAGATGGCATATAAGCCACAACTTGGATTTTTAAGTTGAAATAATCTATAATTAAGCTACCAAGGATAAAATAAGCTGTAACTAGATGAGATACACATAAAATAAGCTAAAATAACTAAATAAGCTCACTAGATAAGCCAGGAAGCTCAAATAAGCATTATCCTAAAACCTAAGTACAAACAGGCCAAAAAAGGGACTTGCAGCCCTATGTGGGGCCCACGGGGTTGATCAGGGGTACAATTTGAAGGATGATCCTAAAAGCTGGCTAGGCAAGCTTTTCAATAAGCCAATAAGCAGTGCTTATGGCTTATTATTGAGCTTTTGGTGGACCTATGAAATTGGGTGGTCAATACTGAGTGACTCAGTATGTATTATGAAATGGACAAAACAAAAAGCTATGAGCAGCCCTAGCAAATAAGCTTGAAAAAGAAATTTGAGCACTGGAACTTAAAGATGGGTGGTTAAGCTTCACAAAAAGCCAAGGCACATAATCTAAAGTACACTGATGAGCTTTTGAGAGCTTATGGAAAAAGGCTCAACTACACTGATTGCTAAGTGTAGTGAGTTGGTTTGAACAAATAAGTTAAGCATAATAAGCTCTGAGAATAAGCAATACATGAGAAATTAAAAGAAGGCAAAGCAAATAAGCCAGAAGGGCTTCACAAGGCTACAATTATCACAAGCTAAAGCTAACAGACAAAGATTGTGCAAGCTATTTAAATTTACTAGCAACCTAGTGCACAAGGCAACTTTTCTGAAAAGTGCTCAAAAGAAGCAATCCAATAAGCAGTTTAAATGACTTAACAAAAATAACTAAAAATATCCTTATGAAAATGAGCAACAAAAGTTTATTATCCTAAGAGCACAAGATATGAAACCTAGTATAAGACCTACACAAAATTATTTATTTTATTCAAAAATTACTTAACTGGAATTTTGACTTTTTATGATAAACTCTAATTTTGACCAAAATGGATTTTGATTTGGTCCTAATGACTTATGATAATGTTTTAAGCTATGATACAACTAAATTAAGCTATACTAACAGAGTTTATAACTAAATTAATGATCTATCAATCCTAAATTCACAACAGTTAAGCTGTGGTGAAATTTAAATGTGATATTGACTTTTAGCAAAGTAAACACTTGATTTTATTTTTTGTATGTCCCAATTGGACTTAGTGTAATATGTTTAAACTAAAACAACAACAAGTATACCCTGCATACTACAGATATCAGTTAATCCAAACACTCCCTTAAATTATTGATTTTATGAGTTTCAAAGCTTAACACATATTTAAAACTTAATACTGATTCTAAACTTTATATTAGCATGTAATAAGTCCTAATTAGCAAAAAACAACAACAATAACAGCTTGAAACTAAGAAATTACCAAAAGACCTATTTGACTGTGAAATTGAAAATTTAAGCAACTATAAAAATCTATGAACAAGTTATCTATTTTATGCTAGACACTGATTAAGTGATATCAAATAAGCACAATAGAACAAGTGAAAACAGATAATACTAAAGAAACAATAAAATGCCAAATTTGAAGAACTTGCTTACAGATTGCAATCCAGCCACAGATCATGAACCAAGGATCAAAGTTACTTCCTATAGGCTTCCATAAGCCTCTAAACCCCAAGGTAATCCAAAATTAACCCTGCTCCTTCTTGATGAACTCCAACCTGTAAATTTTTATTTTATAGCTATTTTTTCTTTATTTTTTATATTTTTTTTCTTTTTTAAGTAATACTGGAATTTGAGGTTTCTAACAGCTCTAATAAGCTATATCATGAACTTATATGAGCTAAAAGATCCAAAACAACAACAGATAACAACTAGAAAGCTTATAGAGATTTTTGAATTTAAAACAAGGATGCATAAACTGAAATTGATCATAAACTTTAATTAAAACTTGAATAAAGATTTCTTACAACATAACAACAATACTAAAATGCTTAGAAGCTTTGATTTAAACTGAAAGACTAAGTTACAAATTATACGACTTAAATTAAAACTAACTACTCTTTCCTCTGCTTCTTGCTCCTTTTATAGCATTCCACATTGTTCCACGTGTCTTCCTGAGCAAATCCCACCAATTCTGAGCCCTTGGATCCCATCAATTCATCTTAGCCGTTTAAATCGCTTTTTGGCGCCAAAATACCAAGGGGTAACTTGCAGCCTGTTTTATGCATTAAATGATGTTGATATGACTTATGATGGTGGAGGGGGACAATTTGGGAAGTAGGGGTGGTCTATGGGTGGTGGTGTAAGATTTGGCAGGGTGTAGGGGTGGTGGAGGTTGTAGATGTGGTACGTGTCCTCCCCTGGTGCAAAACGAGGGGAAGGGGTTTGGTTGTGGGAGTGACAAAGAGGGGTGAGGTGGAAAGGTGAAGGGTGCAAGTAGTGGTGGAGGGTGGATGGTAGTGAAGCAGGAGGTGGCAGGGGAGGTAGGGGATGAACCAGGGTCAAACAAAGGGTTGACCCCGTTTTTATTATAAAGGGTATTTGGGCTTTTGTGATTGGGCTTGGGAAAAGTATGGACCAGGCTTTGTTTTGTTTTTAGATTTGGACTAGGCTTATTTGTGTTTGGATAATAACTTGGATCCGTTTGGTGTATAAGGTTAATGAGCCCACGGACTTATTTTGTAACTTCTGAATTCCAGGGACCAAACTGTAATTATTCCAAATTTTATCAAAAAGGACCTTTCTTGCCATGTGTAAATATTATAAGGATCTTTTTTATATTTTTCCAAATTAAAAACAACCGGGGACCAATTTTGCCAATTTTCAAAGTATAGGGACCAAACATGTAACTTTTCCAAACTTTCCAACCAAGGACCATTCCTGCCATAGAAGATTAGTATAAGGACCAAAATTTATTTTCTCAAAGTTTTTATATCCCAGGGACCATTTTTGTCAATTTTGCAAAGTTGAGGGACTAAACTTTTAATTTTGTGAAACTTAACACCAAAGGACTAAATATGTAATTTGTGATTCAAAATGACCTTTGGTGACTTTTTCATGTTTTTAGAATAACCAGGGACTAGATTTGACAAGTTTTGAAAGTTGAGGGACTGAAACTGCCAATTATGTAAACTTTGTTCGTTTTTTATTTGTTTTTGATTATTTTGCATCTGAAACATATAAAACACACTTCTGGGATAATTTCAGTATTTTGATGCATATTTGAGTGTTTTTGGATGTTTTGGCAGTTCAGATTGGTATAAAATGATGAGTATTAAGACACTCATCACCGTACCTGCACATACACAAATACAAAAAAACACACATTCTCTTGGCATATTTGGTATTTTTTGTCTGATTTAAGGTCTAAAAAGGATGTGTGAATAAGCACATATCACAACTGCATGCTTGATTGACATAAAAACTAAGTTTTTTCTTCTAATTACTCATTAGCTAGGTCAAACCATGGGTCAAGGCAAATATTGCATCAGGTCCTGCAGATGTAACTAAATATTTGCTTCAAAGGTGTTTGTTGGTAGTGGTTGAATTTCTATACAACTTCTACTTCAATACTTGTTCTATAAAGATAAAATTTACAAAGACTAATTGAAATTGGAGTATTAAACCATAAACAGGTACACACTCCTCACGAAAAAAGACATCAGTAAAACAGAGACCCTTGGTTTGTCAATTAGGGAGTGCTAAATTCTTAAGACGTACTGATACGTGGGAATTGCGCCCTCACAACAGGTTTTACCTCTCAAGAGATCTTGAGAAGCTTACAACCCCCACCAGGCAGTGTACCTGATCGTTGTAGTATAGTATAGTGACAAGTACCGGGGGATTGATCGTTCAACTCAGGAATAGTTTCGCTAGGATTAGAAAGCCTAATAAACTAGGTCTAGAGGTGAGGGATGATTCTTTTTGTATTTTTATATTTTATGAAAGCAAGTAAAATCTCGGGTTTTAAAGGAGTGGGCGGAATTAGTTGCTAGCCAACTAACCCAATTAACTACCAATGCAAACAAAATAAAATAAAAGAAATGAAAATTAAACTAATCTGCTAATGTGGTGGAAGTAATAATGAGAAAAGTTGCGTTTACTTAGATTTCATTACTCCCTAGATATCTTTTACCGGTTGATTAGCTTGTTACAATTGCATGGATGACGGATTATATTCCTTAATACCAGTCGTAGGGCCGTGTACAATATTCCCTAACTCTATAAGATCCTACTTCACTCCTATGTCGAGCCGTTAAAAGTTCCTAACATGGGATCATTAGAATTCACTTATGCATTAAATAAAAAATCGTAGTACACCTCCGATCATGTTTCTTAAGACGTTCAAGCAAGTTACCAATGGAAGTCTTCCAGTTTTCTTAAGCCTAACATCGAATACAATCATCCGTAACACTTATAAACAAACAATCAACCCATAATCAACATCTAGGTTTCACTACATCTAAGCAAACACAATAAAAGCCTAGCCTAACATGTTAAAAGAAAGATAAACATAAGATAGAATCAAACAATACATAGACATATTGAATGATTATTGAAGCACTTATCTTTATTCAAACATGGAAGAAAGAAGGGTTTGAAACCCCTTCAATATGCAGGAAATTCGACCTAGGGTTTATGCACAACTTGTTCCACAAAAGTTCCACACTTTACAATGAAAAATTGGAAAATATATATATAGACTATGCATCCTGACGGCGTCATGTGTTAGCTTCTGACGCCGTCAACTCGCCGCCAAGTTGAAATTCGTATTGCCTAGATCCACTTCTGACGCCGTCATGTAGGAATAAGCTCTGGGCCATGTATTTGGACCCTGACGGCCTAGGTGACGCCGTCAGGCCAATAACAAAGAAAATGTTCTGGGCCGTCACGTTATAAGTTCCACATCCACCTCTTTTGTCACTCTTGATGCCGTCACTAGTAAACCCTTGACGTTGTCAGGTACTGTTCCAGCAAGAAATTTTGAGACTTTGCCGTTGATTCGCCTCAAACAGTCAGATAATTATTGATCAGCCACTTTTGAATGGCCAACTGTAATAGTCAAACAGCTGAGGCAAATGCTTCCGTGAAATATAGTGTTTTCCCGGGTCGTAATGTCCCAACGAGGTTGTGATGGTATTAAAAACGAATATGTGATTAGTGAATGTGAACAGGAAAGGTATAAAGTGTGTGTGTGTGATTAGACTAGGGTTTTATAACTTAAAATAACTATTCAGAACGATTACGTAAAACCTAGATATCTAAAACGTATAAACGTACACCAATTTAAAATCAGACGCGACTGCGTACTGAGAAAAAGGTGAGATTTAAGAAAAATAAACTATAAGGGTTAAAAATGAAAATTCTATAAACTTAAACTTAAAATAAAATTAAACTAAAAATAAAACTATTTTTTAGATTAATATTTTATTTATTATTAATTATTTAATTAAAAACTATTTAACTATTTAATTCAAATCAAACTAAAAATTATAAATACTACAAATTAAACTAAAAACTTATAAAAATATTTTCTAAACCTAAAATAGAACTTGAAGAAAGTATAAAAAATAAAAATAAATCTTTTTGTCTTTTTATGAATTTCTTAAAAACTATTTATCTTAATTAAACTATTTAAACTAATTTAAATTACAAATATTATTAAACTAACTAAGAAAATTATGAAAAATTTTATATATCTAATTAACCATCATGGGAATCCTAAAAAATTATAAAAACTTTATTTTATATATTTTTAAACTAGTTAACTAATTATTATTCTATTTATTAATTAATATCTAATTAAACTATTTAAATTATGAAAACTATTAAATAAACAGTAAAAATTCTAGAAAAATTACTAAAATTATATTATGACTTATAAAAGCTAGGAAAAATATAAAATATAGGTTTTACTATATAAAAACTAATTATGCTATTTATAACTTATTTATTTATTAATTATTAATAAAATTATTTTTAATTATAATAAATACTAAATTACAATATAAAAATCTGAGAAAATTATTAAAAATACTTTAACCTAAAAGGAAATTATTAAAAATATAAAATTACAACTTTCTTAATAAAAATCTAAAAATGAAAATTAAAATTAAATTATATTAAATAGAAACTATCACTTATTTTTATGTTGTATTTTCTGGATTTTTATTTTTCCAACCTATATTATACTTAAAAATAGACAACTTTAATAAAGATAACTTTTTTATAAGCTTCTAATAAGCACTGTTATAAGCTAAAAACTTAGGCTGTTGACCACAGTTGACCAAAGGTACAAATAAGTTCAAATGAGCTTATGTGGGGTCCACCTTGGTATTTTCTGGTTTACCTAAGTTATATGAACAGGTTTGAGCAAGATTTGACAAGATAAGCTTACTGGATAAGCTAAAAATCCACAATAAGCAATTGCTTATGTGGGTTCTGGGTCAGAAATGGGACAACCTTTGGGTGCAATTTCAGGTGGGACCCAGTGAGTTTGAGCTCAGAGTGCAAGCTCAAAACTTGAAGGTGGGTAGGAGGGGAGTTGAAGGAACCTAGGTGTGAAGTGTGGGACCCACTGATGTGGTCACAAACAACCACCAAAGTGGTGGGTGTGGATGATGGTCTGCTGTGCACAGGGCACCCCCTTCCCCTGCAGTTGTGTTCTAGGGGCAAATTTGTCCACAGAAAAAAATCACAAAAATATAAAAAGACTAGGACACCAAAGTTGAGCTATTAGACTATAAATCCTAGAAAGATCAAAGCCTGAATCCTATTCCTAAATTCTATAAAAATCCCACTAGTTTAGGAAAAACCTGAAAAACTAACTTTTGACTTTTTATGAAAATGAGTTATTTTGACTTTTGTGAATTTAGAGCTTAATGTAACAGCTAATTAGGAGATGTTATGTTATATTAGACTTAGATTAGGGTACTAGAACAAAGTTAAGAGCCAAATGGATGAGTTCCCACCCCACAGTCCCCAACAGTGGACTGCCAAGGGTGATGGGGGGAAAATTTGACTTTTGGCTTAATTTGGACTTGGTAACTTGGCCTACTCAACTCAGTTATGAACCAAGGAGTCTAGATGTGCAAAGATACAATCCAAATGATCAATGAAACAGTTGAACTAATCACAACCAAACACCCCTATAGTGAACTGTTTTGTGATTTAATGAACCAAATCAAATAACTAACTTATGAATCTGATTATTATTGATTAACTAACTTATATTGACTATAATTAACAACTTTTAAACTATGAATAAGCAGTAGATTAAGCTATGCTATAAAAGGCTATTTTTGGTTTTTTTAGTGATTTAAAGAGAAATAAAGAAAAAGCTGTATAACTACTGATACAACTGATGAATTATACTTATAAACTATTAATAAGCAGAAAAAATAACATAATAAGCTATATTTAAGCTATGTAACAGTGAACAAGAAAAAATAATGCAAAAGCTTGAAAAATTCTTACAACTGTGTTGCTATGAAAGTAGAACTAGAGATCATCCAACAAGCCTAGCTTGTTAATATTAACCCAGGAACCCAATTCAGCTTTTCCAGAATAGCTTATTCCACAGGAACTGCTTATTTTTAGCTTATTTGATTTTTTCTTTTCTTTTTTTTTTCTTTGTACTTATTATGAACTCCAATATACTACTGATCAAAGATCCTTCAAAAGCTTATAGTTAAACTTTTGTGAGCTTACTAACACCTAAACAACAACAATTACCAATTTAGAGTGAATTTGTCAAATCCACTATAAATTACTAAATACGGATTCTTAAAAGAAATCTTGAATTTAAATATTAGAACTGTTTTGGATTACACTGATGAGACTTAATAAGATACTAGATAGCCTTGAATTATACTAGGAATTGAAAAATTACAAATACGAATTTAAGCTAAAACTACCTAATCTAATAATCTTTCCTTCTGGCTTCTCTTCTTCTTTATAGCAGAAATTAGGGTTCATTGGGACCCACTTGACCTTTCCCACCACATCTTAACCATTGATTGTGTCAATTTAATCCTCTCCGTTCAAACTACTTTTTGGCGCCAAAGTCTTGGGACAGAGGGGTAGCGTGTGAGAGGTAATTCAGGAGCATTTAATGCTCCTTGGGAAGTGTGGAGAGATAAGGTAGTGACTGGGGGTGGTGGTATGGTGAAACCAGTGAGGTGGTGAGTGGTGTTGGTGTCTGTGTGAGTGAGGGGTGAACAGTGGACGGGGGAAGTGGTATTTGGAGGGGGTTGACTGGTTTGACCCTGGAGTTGGACTGGGCTAAGGATGGGCCTAAGAAGGTGGGTGGTGTATGTTGGGTTTTAGTTTGGTTTTGGTAAATAACATTTTGGATCCGTTTGGTTTTTAACTTACAAGGACCAAAAATGTAACAAGCTGAAAGTTTAGGGCTGGGTTTGGTATTTATCCATAGTTATCAAAAGGGTTTAAATTGTCTCATGTGAATAGTACAAGGCATTTTTGATATTTTTTTATTTTTTAAATACCCGGGTACTAAAATTGACAAACCTTCAAACTTGAGGGACTAAATGTGAAATTTATTCAAAACTTTCTCCCAGGGACTAAAAGTGACAATTATGAATTCCCTAGGACCCTTAATGATAATTTTCCCATTTTGAACACCCAGGGACTAAAACTGTCATTATTTGAAAGTCCAGGGACCAAAACTGACAAACTGCCAAACTTGAGGGACCAAATATGTAATTTCACCAAACTTCATACCAAGGACCATTCCTGCAAAAGATTATTAGTATAAGGACTAAAATTGATTTTCTCAAAGTTTTTACATCCCAGGGACCATTTCTGTCAATTTCCAAAGTTGAGGGACTAAACTTGTAATTTTGTGAAACTTTGCACCAAAGGACTAAATATGTAACTTTATGATTAAAAAGGACCTTTGATGATATTTTCATGTTTTTAGAATAACCAGGGACTAGTTTTGACAATTTATGAAACTTGAGGGACTGAAATTGCCAATTATGCAAACTTTGTACGTTTTTCATCTGTTTTTGCATATTTTGCATTTGAAACATATAAAACACACTTCTAAGATATTTTAAGTATTTTGATACATATTTAAGTGTTTTTGTATGTTTTGGCAGTTCAGATTAGTATAAAATGATGAGTATTTAGACACTCATCAATCCCCCACACTAAACTATTGCTAGTCCCTAGCAATCTGTTGAGAAAAACTTAATGGATTTGAAAAACTCTTTACCAAAAGCCATCACTTCTGGAGTAGCCAGGTGTAAGAACTGTGGCACACCTGATAACCGTGTAATTTTGAGCAAATCACCAGCTGTCAACGGATTTGATTAGTCTTTACCAAAAGCCGTTTGCTTCTGGACTAGCCAACTCTTGATGGAATAGTCAACATCTTGGTGAGCTGATTACCAATTATGGGTTTTCCACAGCCTTTACCACAAGCCATAATCTTGCGGGCTAGCCAACTCATTATCTTTTGAGGATGATGGGGAGTTGAGGAACCATACAATTTTTGGCAAATTGCAAGCCATAAACGGGTTTGAGTTATCTTTACCAAGAACCGTTTGCTCCTGGATTAGCCAATCCTGTTGTGGGTTAGACATGGAGGATTGATACCATTTATTGCGTTCTAAATGAGAAAAAATTTTAAAATTTTGGCTAAAATGGGGGTTCTTGATGGAACATGTGTTTAAATTCGTTAGAATAACGAATCTCCCCCCACACTTAGAACTGAATATTGTCCTCAATATTCAAAGTACCGGGTGTTAAACCGAACTTAGAACGTAAAAAGAAAATATTCTATAGCCTTTATTTAAGATGTATATACATACAATTTTATTTTTTTAGATAAAACTTCTTAAATAGAAGCTATCACTATATGTACTTTTTTTTTTTTTTTTTTTTTTTTTTTTTTTTTTTTTATGATATATATATAACATGTGGGGCATCTCCCCCACACTAGGGTGTTACACACGGGTGAAAACCCATGTTTTTGGTAATGTTTTTGATTCCCGAGTCACTAGCTTGACTCGACCCCATATTTGAATCCTTTTCTCCCAAACTGTCAGGTTTATCACGCAAGCTAACCGCTTGTGAACGGTTAACTGTAATAAAGAAATCCTAAACAGACCTGGAGAAAAAGCAATTTAAAAATCTAAGGGGAAGTAAGTGGAAGAGACAATCTCAATCGGACTTTCATTCAAGATGTTCGGATAAACATTTGAAGCACGTGAAAGTTCCACACCGATGAGACAAGTAACCGGCTCATAATTTATAAATGAGAATGCCGGGGTCAAAGATAGTGTCTTCATTCCCGAAGGAGTGAAGAATAGGAGAAATCACCTGGTAGGTGAAGGAAAGTAGGGAGATCTGAATAGCAATTAAGATAAGAACTTCCTCCTCAAGAAATGCATATTCAAGTGGAGGAGGCAAGTCCTTAAGCTTGATCTCAGGAAATTTATCAGTTTCCTCAACTGAATTGATTTCCTTATTATGAAGTTGTTTGGGTGGAAGAGGGGGAAATGTATCTTCGTTTAACAAACTTTCTAGAAAAAGAATGTCCCCCTCGGGATCAAGATAATTATCATCAACTTCGTATGAAATTGAACTATCTTCAGTCATAAAAGCTTCGAATTCGTCCAAATCATTTTCACTTTCCGGAGGAAGTGGATTGATCTGAATGAGTTCAAACGCAGGATCATGAGTAGGTAAGAATTCTAACTCTCTCAAATCCGATTCAAAGTCAAAGACTTCTTTTTCATCCCTTGGTGGGATGGGATCCATATGAGAGAGTTCATCAGCGAACTCTTCAAAAAGATAGTCATTATTAGACTCGGGAAGTGATGCATCAACAAATTCGATGTCTCCATAAGATAAACAATCATTACTGGAATCAGAGACAGTCTCAATTTGTTCATTTGGATTATCAGGGGTGAAAGGAATATCACACATAAGATCAAAAGTCCCCTGTGACTCTCTCGGGATTGAGACAAGGTTCTCAACACTAGACTTTATGAATTCGTCCGATTCCTTTGCGGGAATTGTGTCAAGATGCTCGTCCCCCATGTTCAGAGAGTGAGTGGGAACCTCGGGTGTGATAACATCATACTCAGGGAGATGAGAAGGACTAGCAGTAATGGAGTCTACAAGTTCCATTATTTCTACTGCTGGTGTTTCAGTTATATTCTTTTCTCCCTGTATATCCATGGAAGTAGTCTCAACTGATGAACATGATGAGGTATCATCACTTTCATCATCCTCATCGAGAAAAACAGCATTTTGAAATTTAGTACGTGTTATAGCTGCTTGTTCTAAGACTAGTAATTCTTCCATGCTTCTTTCGTCTCTAGCAGCATGTTTTTCAGCAAGTAATTCCGTGATAGATTTATCACGAGAATATTGAGTGAGTGGAGACTGTGGGGGTGTGGATGTGTCAAAACCGGAAGGTTGACATTGATCATCATTATGAGGACCCCCACAATATACACAAGAAAAACTTTGTGCATTGTGAGACGACATATTAGCCAACTCCTCCTTAAGATCTTTAAGTTTCTCAAGAACTTCTAGACAAGGGTCTTGCTGGATGTGAGGAGTTGCTTGGTTTATTTGGCACTGTGGAGGTGGGTCTTGAAACGAATAGTCATAATTGTTACAAGGAAATGGATTCCTTGTTTGACAATCAGAGCTAAAGTGTGGACCTCCACAGTACTCACAACAGTTGAACTGATGTGGTTGTGAGTCGTATGTGTTTAAGTCATAATTGTTATTAGGAACCTGTTCATAGACAAACTGATTCCTAGTTTGACAATCAGAACTGTAGTGTGAACCACCACAATACTCACAACAGTTAAACTGTTGAGTCTGGTTTGGTGTATTTTGATACGAAGCATCATTGAGATTTGGATAATATGATTCTTGCTCGTATGAATGTGATGGGTAGTTGGAAAATTTTGAGGAGTCGTTGAATGAGTTTTGATTAGGATCATAAGCAAATGAATTACTCGATCCACAAAACAAACAACTCCCGTTTTGGATATCATTACCACATTGTTCACATGTACACCAATGACATGGAAAACCGAAAAGCGGCTCACCACAACCGACACAAGAAACAAAATCTGGAGGTGGGACAAGTGGTGTGCTCTGAGAGCTAGGAATTTCCACCACTTCCGTTATGGTCTCAGGTTTTTGTTTTTGATAAATGTGAAGATTGGGTAAGTCGTTCTTTTCAGTAATTGCCCTAAGCTCTGTACGTTTGCTTGACAAACTTTTAACCGTAAACCGTGAAAGATCAGGATTGATTTTTGAAGGTTTAGGAGCATTTGTGAGCTCAGGTTTTTGGACAACCGTGGTTTGGACGTATTTAGCACCTCCATCGTAAGAGGAAAGTACAAGGTCCTTTGTCACCTCGGTTTCTAGTTCCATTTCCCTCACTGGAGAGGGAATATGAATCGATGGTCTATCATAATCAACATGACATCTCGATATCTTGGACAAGGCCACAAGTTTCTCAACTTTGCTTTTACAGGCCCTTTGTTTAAAGAATTCGTCATCGAGAGATGCCATTAGAATCAATTATGAGATAAGTGGAAGAAGGTAGAATCAAAGGGTTTTGGGGATGAGAAATGAAGAATCAAATAGGTAGGGGTGTAAAGGTGAATATTTTTGTGTTTTGTTTTATAAAAATATGGATAAAAGATGGTAAATATACAATGGATGTGTATTCAGGATCACTAATACGCAAAATCGTTTAAAATAAGCGCACAACCTCCCCGGCAGCGGCCCCAAATTTTGATTCGCCTCAAACAGTCAGATAATTATTGATCAGCCACTTGTGAATGGCCAACTGTAATAGTCAAACAGCTGAGGCAAATGCTTCCGTGAAATATAGTGTTTTCCCGGGTCGTAATGTCCCAACGAGGTTGTGATGGTATTAAAAACGAATATGTGATTAGTGAATGTGAACAGGAAAGGTATAAAGTGTGTGTGTGTGATTAGACTAGGGTTTTATAACTTAAAATAACTATTCAGAACGATTACGTAAAACCTAGATATCTAAAACGTATAAACGTACACCAATTTAAAATCAGACGCGACTGCGTACTGAGAAAAAGGTGAGATTTAAGAAAAATAAACTATAAGGGTTAAAAATGAAAATTCTATAAACTTAAACTTAAAATAAAATTAAACTAAAAATAAAACTATTTTTTAGATTAATATTTTATTTATTATTAATTATTTAATTAAAAACTATTTAACTATTTAATTCAAATCAAACTAAAAATTATAAATACTACAAATTAAACTAAAAACTTATAAAAATATTTTCTAAACCTAAAATAGAACTTGAAGAAAGTATAAAAAATAAAAATAAATCTTTTTGTCTTTTTATGAATTTCTTAAAAACTATTTATCTTAATTAAACTATTTAAACTAATTTAAATTACAAATATTATTAAACTAACTTAGATAACTATGAAAAATTTTATATATCTAATTAACCATCATGGGAATCCTAAAAAATTATAAAAACTTTATTTTATATATTTTTAAACTAGTTAACTAATTATTATTCTATTTATTAATTAATATCTAATTAAACTATTTAAATTATGAAAACTATTAAATAAACAGTAAAAATTCTAGAAAAATTACTAAAATTATATTATGACTTATAAAATCTAGGAAAAATATAAAATATAGGTTTTACTATATAAAAACTAATTATGCTATTTATAACTTATTTATTTATTAATTATTAATAAAACTATTTTTAATTATAATAAATACTAAATTACAATATAAAAATCTGAGAAAATTATTAAAAATACTTTAACCTAAAAGGAAATTATTAAAAATATAAAATTACAACTTTCTTAATAAAAATCTAAAAATGAAAATTAAAATTAAATTATATTAAATAGAAACTATCACTTATTTTTATGTTGTATTTTCTGGATTTTTATTTTTCCAACCTATATTATACTTAAAAATAGACAACTTTAATAAAGATAACTTTTTTATAAGCTTCTAATAAGCACTGTTATAAGCTAAAAACTTAGGCTGTTGACCACAGTTGACCAAAGGTGCAAATAAGTTCAAATGAGCTTATGTGGGGTCCACCTTGGTATTTTCTGGTTTACCTAAGTTATATGAACAGGTTTGAGCAATATTTGACAAGATAAGCTTACTGGATAAGCTAAAAAGCCACAATAAGCAATTGCTTATGTGGGTTCTGGGTCAGAAATGGGACAACCTTTGGGTGCAATTTCAGGTGGGACCCAGTGAGTTTGAGCTCAGAGTGCAAGCTCAAAACTTGAAGGTGGGTAGGAGGGGAGTTGAAGGAACCTAGGTGTGAAGTGTGGGACCCACTGATGTGGTCACAAACAACCACCAAAGTGGTGGGTGTGGATGATGGTCTGCTGTGCACAGGGCACCCCCTTCCCCTGCAGTTGTGTTCTAGGGGCAAATTTGTCCACAGAAAAAAATCACAAAAATATAAAAAGACTAGGACACCAAAGTTGAGCTATTGGACTATAAATCCTAGAAAGATCAAAGCCTGAATCCTATTCCTAAATTCTATAAAAATCCCACTAGTTTAGGAAAAACCTGAAAAACTAACTTTTGACTTTTTATGAAAATGAGTTATTTTGACTTTTGTGAATTTAGAGCTTAATGTAACAGCTAATTAGGAGATGTTATGTTATATTAGACTTAGATTAGGGTACTAGAACAAAGTTAAGAGCCAAATGGATGAGTTCCCACCCCACAGTCCCCAACAGTGGACTGCCAAGGGTGATGGGGGGAAAATTTGACTTTTGGCTTAATTTGGACTTGGTAACTTGGCCTACTCAACTCAGTTATGAACCAAGGAGTCTAGATGTGCAAAGATACAATCCAAATGATCAATGAAACAGTTGAACTAATCACAACCAAACACCCCTATAGTGAACTGTTTTGTGATTTAATGAACCAAATCAAATAACTAACTTATGAATCTGATTATTATTGATTAACTAACTTATATTGACTATAATTAACAACTTTTAAACTATGAATAAGCAGTAGATTAAGCTATGCTATAAAAGGCTATTTTTGGTTTTTTTAGTGATTTAAAGAGAAATAAAGAAAAAGCTGTATAACTACTGATACAACTGATGAATTATACTTATAAACTATTAATAAGCAGAAAAAATAACATAATAAGCTATATTTAAGCTATGTAACAGTGAACAAGAAAAAATAATGCAAAAGCTTGAAAAATTCTTACAACTGTGTTGCTATGAAAGTAGAACTAGAGATCATCCAACAAGCCTAGCTTGTTAATATTAACCCAGGAACCCAATTCAGCTTTTCCAGAATAGCTTATTCCACAGGAACTGCTTATTTTTAGCTTATTTGATTTTTTCTTTTCTTTTTTTTTCTTTGTACTTATTATGAACTCCAATATACTACTGATCAAAGATCCTTCAAAAGCTTATAGTTAAACTTTTGTGAGCTTACTAACACCTAAACAACAACAATTACCAATTTAGAGTGAATTTGTCAAATCCACTATAAATTACTAAATACGGATTCTTAAAAGAAATCTTGAATTTAAATATTAGAACTGTTTTGGATTACACTGATGAGACTTAATATGATACTAGATAGCCTTGAATTATACTAGGAATTGAAAAATTACAAATACGAATTTAAGCTAAAACTACCTAATCTAATAATCTTTCCTTCTGGCTTCTCTTCTTCTTTATAGCAGAAATTAGGGTTCATTGGGACCCACTTGACCTTTCCCACCACATCTTAACCATTGATTGTGTCAATTTAATCCTCTCCGTTCAAACTACTTTTTGGCGCCAAAGTCTTGGGACAGAGGGGTAGCGTGTGAGAGGTAATTCAGGAGCATTTAATGCTCCTTGGGAAGTGTGGAGAGATAAGGTAGTGACTGGGGGTGGTGGTATGGTGAAACCAGTGAGGTGGTGAGTGGTGTTGGTGTCTGTGTGAGTGAGGGGTGAACAGTGGACGGGGGAAGTGGTATTTGGAGGGGGTTGACTGGTTTGACCCTGGAGTTGGACTGGGCTAAGGATGGGCCTAAGAAGGTGGGTGGTGTATGTTGGGTTTTAGTTTGGTTTTGGTAAATAACATTTTGGATCCGTTTGGTTTTTAACTTACAAGGACCAAAAATGTAACAAGCTGAAAGTTTAGGGCTGAGTTTGGTATTTATCCATAGTTATCAAAAGGGTTTAAATTGTCTCATGTGAATAGTACAAGGCATTTTTGATATTTTTTTATTTTTTAAATACCCGGGTACTAAAACTGACAAACCTTCAAACTTGAGGGACTAAATGTGAAATTTATTCAAAACTTTCTCCCAGGGACTAAAAGTGACAATTATGAATTCCCTAGGACCCTTAATGATAATTTTCCCATTTTGAACACCCAGGGACTAAAACTGTCATTATTTGAAAGTCCAGGGACCAAAACTGACAAACTGCCAAACTTGAGGGACCAAATATGTAATTTCACCAAACTTCATACCAAGGACCATTCCTGCAAAAGATTATTAGTATAAGGACTAAAATTGCTTTTCTCAAAGTTTTTACATCCCAGGGACCATTTCTGTCAATTTCCAAAGTTGAGGGACTAAACTTGTAATTTTGTGAAACTTTGCACCAAAGGACTAAATATGTAACTTTATGATTAAAAAGGACCTTTGATGATATTTTCATGTTTTTAGAATAACCAGGGACTAGTTTTGACAATTTATGAAACTTGAGGGACTGAAATTGCCAATTATGCAAACTTTGTACGTTTTTCATCTGTTTTTGCATATTTTGCATTTGAAACATATAAAACACACTTCTAAGATATTTTAAGTATTTTGATACATATTTAAGTGTTTTTGTATGTTTTGGCAGTTCAGATTAGTATAAAATGATGAGTATTTAGACACTCATCAGCCGTTCTTCACTTTTATGCTCCAAAAACGTCCAAAATGCTTCCTTTTTCAGATTTCTCATCAAAAGTACCTAAAATGACAAAAGGAACGATTTAGGGCAATAATTGATCAAATACTCTTGAATTTGGGCTTAAATGACCCCTTAAAAGCGGTACACTTTTCGCCTCATCAAATACCCTTGCACTTGAGATTTGCTTGTCCTCAAGCAAATGCGCTTTTATTCTAATCAAAATACAAGTTAGGGGTCATTTAACACTAATATAAAAGTAATTTCAACAAATAATCGTTCTACTAAAAACCAAAAACAAGCACGGAGGTCATACACTAGCACCTCACAAATAGTGTTTAGATACTTACATCTCTCTGATGTAATAAAGTGTATATCACAATATGGAAATGGAAAACATCTCTCACTACCTGTCATAGAAAATAGATTACCATAGGCTTGGGAAAGGATCAAACCTCCACCACTTGGTGTAAGCACCTAGGATAAACTATCAAAGAGGTCTTTTGAAGGGTTATAACGTTAGGTGAAGGGATATGGAAAACACGGTTTTGTTGGATAAAGGCAATATTTACTGGTGGCGAGTTAATCATCTTGGTTAATTACATGTACAATATGGCGTTGCTAAGCCAAGACTCGACTCGACTTAAGCTAATAAATCAAAAAAAAAAAAAAAAAAAAAAAACATAAAACAAACATAGAATGAAACGGGATGGTAGTCCGTATGTTTTTTTCTCTTTTCTTTTTCTATTTTTTTTCTTTTTCTTTCTTTTTCGATTTTTTTTGCATACACTCTTGCCCTACCATCCAAAATAATACATCATAGGGAATGTACATTCCCCTTACACTTGAATTTTTACATACTTTACAATAAACTGCTCTAATGACTCGAATCAAGATAATCAAAACACTTGGAGTACATTTTAAGATTAATGCACATATGGGGGTAATAATTTGATGTTCTTCCCTGATAAGATCGTTTAGCTCGAGGTTTGTTAGACCTCATCTAGAGATTACACAATAATAAAGATATAGAACATGTACGCAGCGGAATAAACAAAACATCTTTATTATTGCTACAAGGTTTCTCGTCATCATCTCTACTCTAACATACATCAAAGCCCCAATGCTACGTGATCAAGTGTAGCACGGTTACACTCTAACAGCTATCATAAGATAGTTGAGGCTTAACATCAATCTACCCTAGGTGTTTCCCATAAAACACCTGTACACACAAGTCTAGGCGTTTCCAGCCCTAGACACACACTCACACGTTTTCTGTGTATTAAATTGTGGAAGACCTACTAAAACCTATTCCCTGTATCTCTTTATATAATAGAGATACTAGGGTTACAAGGAATAAACTAATAAAATAAAAGATATGTTGTAATCTTTTTCTTTCTTTGCAAGTTTCTTCCTTTGTCTCCATAAGTCCTTCATCTTTCATATTTGTCAATATCAACTCAAAGTATAATTTCCAACAATCTTCCCCTAGTTGATATGACAAAACCAAGTATATGAAAGATGTCGTCTTCCCCTCAAACCATGCATATCATCAAGGATCTTCAAGCTGTAATCTTCAAAGTATTCTTCTTCCCCTTTTTGTCATCATCAAATAGGGGACAAATGTATGCAACCTTGATCTTCACAACCACGAATCAATATTACACGTCCAATCCATCTTTCCAATGTTTCTAAGTCGCCCACCATTAAGTTTTCCGCATCTATAGATGTACTTGAAACAATAGAAATCAAAACCATCAGTAGTAATAACAACTAGCAGTAGCAAAAACCTTCACCTCGATGTAGCATATAAATGATTAAACATTTAAACACTTAAGCTTCCCCTGAAACCCATATGTTAACCATTTGTTGAATCTTCAATTCTGTAGGCTCTTATGTAATGATTACTAATGAAGAAAACTAAGTATAACCAACTTGATGCTGAAGTAGAACCACCCAAACTTGTGCCTTATATCTTGTACTAAAATTGACTTCGAACGTATACTTAACGTATAGGGAGATCGCAACTTCTTGACAAAAATCACTGAGCACAATAACGTAACTCCTTCAAGTGTTTTGTCAATTCGTAGTCACCTGAACGAACAAACAAGTTACCTCATGCTGAAAAGGTATGATAAAACACAATCTTGTGAAACTCCACTTCATCGTCAAATAAGTGATAAAAGCTTTTCTTCGTAACCAATTAGAACAAAATAAGAACGAGCCATAAATCTATTAAGCACCTAAACCAAAAATCATAACTCTTGTGTGTGTGTCTTCCCCTGTGTGTGTATTGGAACCAACCTGTTCCGAATTAATATATACTTCCCCTCACTGCTTGTAACTCATGATTGCCAATGAAATAATCAAAGTCTCCACGTGAAATATAGCAACATGAATAAGTACCAACCACATGCCCTTTAAGAAATATGAACAGCAGCGGAAACAATTAAGGCATCAGTGGTAACTAGTATAAGCAGTGGAAAAATAATTACCAGCAGTGGAAACAAATAACTAGTAGTGGAAACCACAAAGCGTAGCAGTGGTAACTTTTAACTAGCAGTGGAAACGAACAGTGGTAACAATCTTGACAGCAGTGGAAATAAATAAGCTTGCAGTGGTAACTATCAACTTGCAGTGGTAATGATATAAACTTGCAGTGGAAACCATGTATGAGCAGTGGAAACAAATTTGTTTAGACCACATTAATTCACCACAGCAGCAGCAGCTCAGAATCTTTAATATCATCAGTAGACCACACAGCAACAGTAAACTCAGAAAATAGAATACGAGTACCAGTAAGGTTACCAGATCTGCTCTTAACAACAGTATCGTATTAACTCAACCATTAATATGCGCTCTCCTCAGTCACCTTATGTAACAACCATCATTAATGAATACGAGGAAAAGTAGCAGCATAAAACCTATTGAGCAAACATAAAGGCCAAAACCCTAGCACAACAATAGCACCAATTCTCATCAATTAGGGTTTCTTTAGTAGTCGTCCTTTTTTTTTTTTTTTTTTTTTTTTTTTTTTTTTTTTTTTTTTTAAGTATAAAGACGACACTTTTTAGCCTTTAGTGACACTTTTTAGAGTCACGAAAAACTCTAAAAATTCGAAATAATATACCTCTCTGCAGCAGTTTTCAAGAATTTTTATCTTTTTATTGGAAGCTCAGATTGAAGATCCCTCCGGTGAAACTCTTCTTTGACATGTAGAGAAGCTCCAATAAAAATTTCAGCCCGATCCAACGGTTAACGAAGGAGATATCGATGTTTGAAAACTGACCTGCAGTGAGTTTTGAAGATACGAACCAGTTACGAATTTTCTTCAATTTTCGATAAACCAAACCTTGTTTAATCCCACGATCACGAGCCCCATGGCTCTGATACCAATTGATAAGATCGTTTAGCTCGAGGTTTGTTAGACCTCATCTAGGGATTACACAATAATAAAGATACAGAAGATGTACGCAGCGGAATAAACAAAACATCTTTATTATTGCTACAAGGTTTCTCGTCATCATCTCTACTCTAACATACATCAAAGCCCCAATGCTACGTGATCAAGTGTAGCACGGTTACACTCTAACAGCTATCATAAGATAGTTGAGGCTTAACATCAATCTACCCTAGGTGTTTCCCATAAAACACCTGTACACACAAGTCTAGGCGTTTCCAGCCCTAGACACACACTCACACGTTTTCTGTGTATTACATTGTGGAAGACCTACTAAAACCTATTCCCTGTATCTCTTTATATAATAGAGATACTAGGGTTACAAGGAATAAACTAATAAAATAAAAGATATGCTGTAATCTTTTTCTTTCTTTGCAAGTTTCTTCCTTTGTCTCCATAAGTCCTTCATCTTTACCCATGAGTCCAAATCGTCCCAAAACAATATGTACAAGATATGACTCGACTTAGCAACCATGTAATCAATTAGATAATTAACTAAGGGTTTAAACAAATAACAATAATGCACTAAAGATGAGTGCACACACGGAAGGCTAAGGCGATTTGGTTGCACATTTGGGTGGGTTGTAACAAATTCTTCCTTTAAGTAAAATGCTTAAAGTTAGAAACGAAAAAGATAGGCTCGGAGGGGTGTACTAGGGGTATCGTGTACTAAAAATGAGTACAACGCTAAGGTGTGGGAAAAATTAACTGACTTTACTAGTCAAGTAATATGACTTAAATGGTCAAGTAATTATGATACGGGTTTAAACACAATGGTGATCCTAATGCCTCTTATCATGTAGTAAATCCTACTACATGAATGTAGTCTCACTAGCGGTCTCGGGATGCATCAGTAACGCAAGTTCTAGAATCTAAATGCTACCGGTACACTCGTAAGCACTAATAATAAATGCTTTTCCTATCAAATCTAAAGGCGAACCTCACATATTCGGGTGGAAAATTTTTCTGAATGGTACGGTTTTGTGCTAGTCATACAACTCCTATCCATGAGATGCTTGTTAAGGCTAAAGTTTCACTCCTAAATGTTGTAAAAAATTTTAAATTTGGCACTAAAATTACACTAACAAGTATTTCTCTTAGTTTTATTACACACCTACCATCAAACAATCAAACTCAAGTGCAATGGTATCCTATAAAGTATCATCATTTACCCTCCCCTTACACTTAGGATGAACATTGTCCCCGATGTTCAATTAAAGGATGTAAAAGTAAAATAGGTAAAAGAATGAAAACAAATACTCCCCTGATTCGTTCGATGTGGATAGTGTGTCAACAAAGTTAGATCTTCCTCCAAGAAAATGAACATTGAACGCTTCCCTTCCAAAAATATAAATCATCTTCTTGTCATATATAACCTGTTAAACCCGAGAAAACAATCAAGGCAACCTCGCATAGAATCGGCGGCAATCTATATATACTAACAAATCCTATAAAGCAATTTAAGATATAATGCTTGTGGAATGAATGTTTGCAGATTTCTTGGAGTTTATAAAACTAAAGAATCAACAAAAACTTTAAGACTCCGGTTTAAACAAAATTCGCAAAACTTTTCAGAATTTGGGTACCTGTTGATTAGCTTGTTACAATTGCATGGATGACAGGTTATATTCCTTAATACCAGTCGTAGGGCCGTGTACAATATTCCCTAACTCTATAAGATCCTACTTCACTCCTATGTCGAGCCGTTAAAAGCTCCTAACATGGGATCATTAGAATCACTTATGCATTAAATAAAAAATCGTAGTACATCTCCGATCATGTTTCTTAAGACGTTCAAGCAAGTTACCAATGGAAGTCTGCCAGTTTTCTTAAGCCTAACATCGAATACAATCATCCGTAACAATTATAAACAAACATTCAACCCATAATCAACATCTAGGTTTCACTACATCTAAGCAAACACAATAAAAGCCTAGCCTAACATGTTAAAAGAAAGATAAACATAAGATAGAATCAAACAATACATAGACATATTGAATGATTATTGAAGCACTTATCTTTATTCAAACATGGAAGAAAGAAGGGTTTGAAACCCCTTCAATATGCAGGAAATTCGACCTAGGGTTTATGCACAACTTGTTCCACAAAAGTTCCACACTTTACAATGAAAAATTGGAAAAATATATATAGACTATGCATCCTGACGGCGTCATGTGTTAGCTTCTGACGCCGTCAACTCGCCGCCAAGTTGAAATTTGTATTGCCTAGATCCACTTCTGACGCCGTCATGTAGGAATAAGCTCTGGGCCGTCACATGTATTTGGACCCTGACGGCCTAGGTGACGCCGTCAGGCCAATAACAAAGAAAATGTTCTGGGCCGTCACGTTATAAATTCCACATCCACCTCTTTTGTCACTCTTGACGCCGTCACTAGTAAACCCTTGACGTCGTCAGGTACTGTTCCAGCAAGGAATTTTGAGACTTTGTCGTTTTCTTCACTTTTATGCTTCAAAAACGTACAAAATGCTTCCTTTTCCAGATTTCTCCTCAAAAGTACCTAAAATGACAAAAGGAACGATTTAGGGCAATAATTGATCAAATAATCTCGAATTCAGGCTTAAATGACCCCTTAAAAGCGGTACACTTTTTGCCTCATCACGTACCTTTGGTTTTAGAGTAATTGCTTCTACAACTTCAACTTTTTTAGCTTCTGACCTCTAAAACGGTCCCAAAATGCAGCTGCATTTACTACTTTCTTGCGTAGCAGCTGGAGTTCCAAGATTTGACTATCATTAGATTAATTTAAGCTACAATATTTTAAGTGACATTTTGGAATTTATGAGAAAAGCTATATGAAAACCGTTTAAAAAGTCTTGCGCATAATTGAACACCTCGAGAGTTGTGCGCCCTCCAAATGGTACTATCAATGATCCTTTCCTGAAGGTCACTACATCATCATCACTACTCTGAACATCATTACCATGATAAACTCTCGAAGTGATAACTTTAAGATCGAGTTCATTGCTTTTATCGCCTTTTCTCTTGATAACAGAATTGGATTAGACAAGTTTAAGGGCATACCATATTATGTAGAACTGCAACTTCTTAGCCAAAGGATAACCATAACTCCTCTTGATTTATCTGCATTAAATGGCATGCACAAATTCAAATTCCTTTTATTTGATAGTAGTTTATAATGAACAAACACAAGTACATTTTAATTTAAGAAGAACCTACAATAAATAACTACTTAATTAGGCATCAAACAAGTAAAATTCCCGATTGCTGTAACAACAAGTAATGCATAGAAGTATTAACAGCTAGTAATGTCCGACATCTTTTATAATGCCATATATTCTTTTCGTTGATTTTTAGTATAACTGTCTTTGAAGTGAATCTGACTCGCTGTTACGTGGACAACAGACTAAGTAGCAAATGAATATGTGAAATTCTATTAATGTAGATCTAGGATATACCTGGTTTGTGTCAGGATTTACAAATAGTGTTTTTAACAATACACGGTTTTGGAGCCGCTCTTCTTCCCAAGCTGTGTGCCTTTCTGTCCTTACATCTATCGTTAGCTGTAGCCTGTAGACCTGTCAGTTGGTTGTAATTGAGAAAATCAAACGCGGAGTGAACAAATAAGATAGTGATAAATTTCAGTTGTAATACTTGATCAATGAAAAAAAGGATTAAACAAATAAGAGAAAACTTTTGAGCTTGAAGCCTTGTAGTTTGCTATAGTTTCTTGGACATAAGTTTACCAATATGTCAATTATTAAAACAATAACAATCACGTATCACTTTTCATAGCTAGCTATGGAAAAATAGATGAAAATGGAGGACCACCTACCATGGATTTTCAGATCCCCAAATGGAGAAGAGGATAAGGGCTTGTGGTGTTTTAACTTTTATGCTTTTATGTGCAAGTCGCGTGACATCTCTACTTTATACTCATGCTTTAATTTTAAATTCTCCGTGTTCTATTTGATTTCCATCCCAAAAGTAGAGGAATTGGTCCAAGTGCAATTTAAATTATCAAGAAATGGGAAATCTTCGTGTTTCTTTTTCTCAACCCTGCCAAACATTGGAAATTCATTTAATTCCATTTCGAAAAAAATACACCGTCGGTCCCTGAACTTTCTACAAAGCATCGCCATGCACCCTAACTTTCTAAAAACATCGCCATGCGTCAAAACCTTAGGATTTTTAGGCCGAATGCGTCCCTTGACCAGAAATGGTGAGGTCAACGCTCATCTTTTTGGTATATTCCTAAGGGTATAATAGGCAAAATACATTTATAACTACACTTTAGTTAATCAAACAAGAGTGATAGTTACTAACGAAGAAGCTTCTGGTACGGAGCCACAAGAAGATGCACACCAGGTGTTTGATGAAATGCCTGAAAAAGAGGCACACCAGGTGTTTGATGAAATGCCTGAGAGAGAACAAGAGGTGGCGGTATTAGATAGAGGGAAGCGTAAGTTGCCAGTTTCTTTGGATAAGAAAGTGACAGAGAATGGGGAGAGGGGAGGTGAGTGTTCTTTCTCAGCATGATGTGTTTAAAGAGATTATTAATCGTGTATTGAAGATGTTGGTTGAGGAGGGAAAAGGAAAGGGTCGTGATGATGGAAAGGGTGTTGATTTTCTTGAGGCGGCAAAGAAAAAGGGTATCACTTTCCCTCGTCCTCGATGAAGGTCGGTAGAAACTTGGAAAGGTTTATAATTATGTGTTAATGATGCTTGATGCTAGGTTATACATCAAGTTAAACTCCAAATTTAAAACTGTTTATTGGTCGAGTTTTGTTGCATGGATCACCATTGTTTAACTTTGTCAAATTTGAATGAATTTGTATGAAATCATCATCTTTTGAGTAATATAATCATGACTTTGTCGTTTGGTGTTTTTCAATGTTTGACAATAGTAATCTTATAGATGAAATTTGTATTTCTGTATACTCCATCCAAAATTGTCATAACGATGCTTGTATCGTCTGGTAATCGATTATTAATGAAGGTTCTGGACATGTAGCGAAGTTCAAATGTACTGTTATGGTTGATGGAGTGAGCTAAGACACATTTCAGCAGCAGACGGCTGATATGGTTGCTTCATGGATTGCATATTTTCATTTATGGCAAAAGCTAAAGAATGAAGCATTGTGTCTTGTTCGTGAGGTTTGGTGCTTAAATCTGGTCTTGATTTTAACTTGTTAGTAAATGGTTTGAATGTATTGTTCTCAAAAATTGCTTCATTACTCTTGATGTTAAGTACTACAAGTCTTTATTCTCTTGCATGTGTTGTCTTTAATTACATAATTACGGATCTATTTCCCCCTTTCCTTTTATGAGATATGATACGATATTTTTATGTCGTCCGGTCACATCTTTGCTGAACATACTTATACTCAAACAATAAGGGAGATTCATTGATAGTACCTTCAATTGTTGTGGGGTAAAAAAACTAGTTTGTTGTGGTTAAAGAATTTCTGCCTTTGCATCACTGCAATGATCCCACATTATGTATTAATGGACGAGTACAGTGTCAGATAGTTTCACACTTTCACTTGTGCATTGTATAATCTGTCTGTGCTAGTATCTTGATCTTCCGTTAATATACTTGTATTGTTCAAGAATGTTTGAAGGCATTAATTCTATATCTTCATGTGTCTTTAATTTGGATCATGTACTATCTACAAGCATAAGTAAACCTATCCGTATGTATGTTAAAGATTTCATCACCATTTCAGTAGTAGAAGACGGGTTGTCTTTTATTCTCTTCTATAGCTTAATGCAGATCTCACTTAAACCATAGTTTTTTTAATGAGGTGTTGCATATGCAGAGGGGAAATAATATCTATTCTTGAGATGCTTTTACCTTTTTTCACCCTTTTAAATGATTGTTTCGTACTCTTAACTCTCTTTTTAAATATTCATGGAGCTTTGAGCAGTGTAATTCTTGATAGTGCATTAATACATAAACTCTATGCTGACATAGAACAAAGATAATGCAACATGAACCCCATAGATTAAAGTCATAAACTACTCAATTTGTCAAAAGTGATCGTCATAGAACCATGAGTTAGTAGTTTGTAAATGTGTTTTGCCTATTAGTTGGTTCTTAAAGTGTAGTTATAAATGTGTTTTGCCTATTAGTTGGTCCCTAAACTATTACTCTTGTTTGATTAACTAAAGTGAAGTTATAAATGTGTTTTGCCTATTATACCCTTAGGAATATACCAAAAAATGAGCGTTGACCTCACTATTTCTGGTCAAGGGATGCATTCGGCCTAAAAATCCCAAGTTTTGGATGCATGGTGACGTTTTTAGAAAGTTAGGGTGCATGGCGATACTTTGTGAAAAATTCAAGGACCAACGGTGTATTTTTGTCTTCCATTTCTTTTACCTTATTTCTCCATACCAAACATCCCCTAAGTGCCCATCATACATTTAATTTCGGGAATTAAACTGATTCCAAAATGCAGGGGGTGACAATGTAAAATTACAAAAACCAATGGGCTATATATAAACACACATAACATACATCAGTGATCTTTGAACTGCTGGAAACCCTAATTTGTGTGTCACTAGCCGCAGCTTCAAAAGATCTCTGAGTAAAGAACTAAAGATGAAGGTTTAAAATCTTACTATAATTTTCCAATTTTTCAGTATCAAAATAGTAAGATTATTTATAACATTTTCATGATTTTTGTGGTTTTGTAGTTCAATATTGCTAATCCAACCACTGGGTGCCAAAAGAAGCTTGAGATTGATGATGATCAGAAACTGTGAGTTTAATTATTGTTTTAATATTGTTAGTGAGTACCCATTTTTATAATATGTGTTTTTATGGGATTTTTTTGGTTTTATATATGTAGTTTTGATTTTTGGATGTGTAAAATGTGTTATGTGTAAATGCTTTATTTATTATTATTATTATTATTATTATTATTATTATTATTATTATTATTATTATTATTATTATTATTATAAATTGAACAAACACTGCTAATAATTTATAATTGAAGTTGTATGATGGTTTATAATTAGATAACAAAATGGTTGAATTTCAGTGTTTGTGCCATTAAAGGGAAACGGATGCTAAAAATACTGTAGTTTTAAAGTGATTTGATAAGAAATTATGTTACAGAACATAGTTTAAAAAAACGGTCTGAGGCGGCGCCTCGAGGCGAAACGGCCATAAAACGCATATGAGGCGGCGCCTCAGGGGGGTGTTTTGGAACGTACGCCTCATGTACCTGAGGCGGTGGTGATGCGTATGAGGCGGCGCCTCAGGGCCGAGGCGGATCTTTCTTTTTTTTTAGCCAAATCAGTCAATAGCTTTGATTTTGTACCTTGAATCGATTTACTTTTAGGGTTTTTAACCCCATATAGCGCCGGATTCGTGATTTCCGGCGACAAATTCCGGCGGCGGCGGTGCAACTTCTGCCAGAAACCCAAGGAGGAAGAGAGGAAAGAGGGAAGAAAGAAATAGGGGCTGGAGATTTGTTTTACTCTTTTAGGGTTTTAATAAGTGTATACTTTTTAACATTTAACCCCTCTATCTTTCATTATTTTACATTTAGTCTCAAAAAGTTTAAAATAAGTTTGTGTATTTAAACATTTGACCCCCTCAATCTTTAATAGTTTACATTTAAGTCTTAAACTTATATATAAAAGTTTATAAAGTATGTATATAAAATATATAAATACCTATTACCTATTAAAACTTATATATATATAATTTCTATATATTTTTTTAATTCCGCCTCGACCTTACGCCTCGGTCCGCCTCGAGGCTTACGCCTCTTGAGGCGGAGGGAAAACGCCTCGAAACTCGTTTCCGTACTTTTAAACTATGTTACAGAATAGCACTCACTATTGTTGTTTAGCGAAAAGAGTGACATAAGAAGGTGGCCAGTTATGTACACTCTTTGAACATATCCTAAAAATCTTTGGTCTGTAGAGCCATCTATGGGACAGCATTTTATCTTGAACAATATCGGTGAAGTTTTAGTACTTTACAGTGAGAATGCTGTTAAGTAGAATATTTTTTACGAACCTATGTTGGACTAGATACCTCACAAATTATACAGATATAGCATTCTAGCTTTGTTATCCTAGGCGTGCCGTGTGCTCGCTGAAAAGAATACTTTACAGTGAGAATGCTGTTAAATAAAATATTCTTTACCAACCTATGTTTAATTAGATACCTGACAAATTATACAGATATAGCATTCTAGGTATGTTATCTTAGGCTTGCCGTGTGCTCGTGGAAAAAAAGCCAAGTTCTTCAGTTCTAATACAATCATGTAGTTATTGATGATAGCTTGCCATTTTACGTAACCCGTGGAGTTAGTTTGAGTGTAAGCAGGAAGTTATCTGATTGAATCCTTTTGCATAACCTTAGAACAAAGGAGACTGGGTTTATTTGAAAATTTACCTTTTTGTTCAATTTTACTTGCAAACCAAATCTTGTAACTATTATTTTTGTTTATGCTATTGTCTAGTCGGGCTTTCTACGACAAGAGGATCTCACAGGAAGTCAACGGAGATGCCTTGGGAGAGGTAAATTACTTTTTGTATGTGTGATATTTGAAAGAATTGATAGCATCCTGTCTTATGAATGAGATGATCTGGTTATGTTTATTTCTAATGAGTTGATTGGGTCAATCTTGGTTTAAAATTGCGTGCATCGTTGCGCTCGCATCGCGCATCAGAGTGATGCGTTTGAAAAAACGCAACGCGAAACCTGATGCGAGGTCGTTCCTGGATGCGACCTAATGCGAACGCATCACATCGCAAGGGTGTATTGCTCGCATCGGACGCAATGGACGCATCACTTCGCAACAGTTTTAATTTTGACTTTTATAGTTTAAGTTGACCTTTTATTTCTAGTCAAACCAGTAAGTTGACATATTTCATGTTATAGCAGTCAGTAATATCATTATGCACGTAATTATTCCATATTTAATCATTTACTTGTAGAGTAATTTAAGTAGAAATATTATATATTTTTTATTTATTAACTATCGCCGCGCGTCCGTGATGCGCTCGCAACCGCATCGCGCATCACGCATCGGTCTTTTGGACCTCGAGCGCAACGGATCGCCGCACGCAATTTAAAACCAAGGGGTCAATATTTGTTTTGCTAAAAGGGAAATAGGGTCAAATAGTTCAAACACGCTGCAAGTGCACTCTAAGTTTAATTTATTTGCTTTCAGAAATTTAGATTATTATTGTAACAACATTAAACGCATATAACATTATATAAGAAAATGCAAATCAATTTTTTTGGTCAACCTAAAACTCTTCTGAGTCGCAAACAATCCGTCTGACCTGATAATTTTATCCATATGTTTTATCTTGTTTATTTATCGCAGGAATTCAAAGGTTATGTCTTCAAGATCATGGGTGGCTGTGACAAGCAAGGGTTCCCAATGAAACAAGGAGTTCTGACTCCAGGGCGTGTCCGTCTTCTTCTCGTGAGAGGTGAGCATGCTAACATTTAGTGATTGTCTACTGAGCATATTCAAGCTTATTCTGAAGATGTTAACTTTTATTTATTTTATCAGGAACACCATGCTTTCGTGGGTACGGAAGGAGGAATGGAGAGAGGAGGCGAAAGTCTGTGCGTGGTTGCATTGTGAGCCAAGACCTCTCTGTTCTTAACTTGGTGATTGTGAAGAAGGGAGACAATGATCTTCCTGGTTTGACTGATGTCGAGAAGCCTAGAATGAGAGGTCCCAAGAGAGCATCCAAAATCCGCAAGCTTTTTAACCTTTCTAAAGAGGATGATGTTAGAAAGTACGTCAACACATACCGAAGAACATTCACCAACAAAGCTGGTAACTTCTATATCCTGCCTTTTAGGTGTATTTGTTTTTTCATGCAAATGAAATAACCAAATTGAATGTGAAAAAAGTCAATTCAGTGATACTATTTTGTTTGTTTCTCTCGTATAGCTGCTGTTAGACAAGTCTTGTTAGATAAAGTGTATTGGCTTGAATTTTGTGGTTTAGTGATGCTGTATGATAAAACTGGATTTGGCAATCTTGATATGTTAAAGTGTGCATGCGTCTTTGGATTATTTTCTATCTTCAAACGGGTGAGTCGAATAAAAAAATTTCTAATGGAAGGGAACATGCCAAATGGCTGATGGGCGAGACGGTTTGAAAGATGCTCAAAGTCTACGTAGTAATAGATATGCGTTATTGGGATAATCATTTTTTTCAGCTCAGATTTACGCACTAATTAGTAAACATTTCATACAATTGTTAAAAAATGGGTCAACCCAACATAGTTTGACACATAATTACATAACCCAACCCATCCCATCTGTTCATTTAAACTTAAAATCTTTTTGACATAAGATTAATGAAGTTTAACAATCTTCTGCATTTTGTGAACAGGGAAGGAGGTGAGTAAAGCACCAAAAATACAGAGATTGGTTACTCCATTGTCTTTGCAAAGGAAAAGAGCAAGAATTGCAGACAATAAGAAAAGAATTGCAAAGGCCAAGTCAGAGGCAGCTGAATATCAGAAACTTCTTGCATCCAGATTGAAGGAGCAAAGGGAGAAGCGCAGTGAGAGCTTAGCCAAGAAGCGATCCAGGCTTTCTGGTGTCTCTAAGCCATCTATTGCAGCTTAAGCTTATTTTATAGTTTTAAAGAGTTTATCATTCGTCATGATGAATGATTTGCAGTTCACATGTTTTGCCTTTATGAGGATTTTGCAGTTGAAATACTTGTTTTAGGATCTAGCATTTATATTGTGGTTTCCTTGTTTGCTTCAACTTATGCCAAACTTTTTAGTCTTGATTGCTTTTCTTACCTCAGCTGGCTGTTTTGTGTTTGTTACAAGTTTAGCATTTACGTAGCGTTTGGTATGGTGTAATCAAAGTAGGAATGGAAAACGTTATTACAGTAGAATGAAAAAATTCTTGTTTACACATTTAGAGCACTAGGTACCCTGGAGCCGTCCCGTTGGTGCCGTGAGCAAAAGTGCTGCCACATCAGCACATTTCTTTATAACACCAGAATTCAACACAACGCCAAAAACATCCCTCCCTCCTATAACACCAGTTTCTGGTGTGCCGTCGTGTACCCCTAAACCACACTTTTTTTTTTTTTTTTTTTTTTTTTTTTTTTTTTTTTTTTTTACATTTATTTAAATAAATTAACACTTTTCATTTTATACATTTAAATCAAACTTTTATACATTTTAGTACTAAAAATGTTAGAAAAATAACTAAAAGACTAACAACCTTGAATCATTTAAATTATTAACATATATCTACACATTTTAACTAATTTCAGCTATAAAGCCCATTAAAAGCCCAGTCACATAATTACTTAGCACAACATGTTCGGTTATATAGGCTTGTTAATATTTACCATGACCAGCCCAAGTATTATAACCCTAATATAAATGCCTAAACACAAAATACACACCCCTTTATGACTCCATTTTCTAAAACGCAGTCACCCCACTTTATGCCTCCATTTTCTTCCTCACGCCACCTGCAAATTTTTAATCAAGATAAACACACATAAACACAAAACATACACACATTAACACAAAACCCACAAAGAAAACGTGAAAACGCGAAAAAGGAACGGGAAAACGCGAGCCACGGTACCCACCTCGCGCCGTCCGGTTGCGTTTTCCCGGACCATCTCGGCTGGTGACGATGGCTCAGGACTCGAAAACGCGAGCCACGGTACCCAACTCGCGTCGTCCGATTACGTTAAGCAGGAAAACGCTCGGGAAAACGTCGGGTACCTAGGCCTCTTACAATGTCATGATTCATTTTGCAAGGAATGACTCATTACACCTTTTTCATTCTTTAGATTTATTTATTTATTTAATTTTTTTTACATCTTGTAATGGAATGAAAATTAAAAAAAATCCCCCATTAACTAACCACATTAAATAAACTTCCTAATTAAATAAACTTCCTATAATAAATGGCCATTGTAGTATTTTTTTTATCGTCTATCTTACCAACCAAACATGATTAACAACATTAATGAATCATTACATTGCATCATTCATTTCATTACATCGTTTATTCCATTCATTTGATATTTCATTCATTCCTACCAAATGAACCCTTAAGTTTGTGTTGGTGTTATTCGTCCCCATAGCCAAAGAGTATTATTTATTTATTTTTTCAAAGTGAGTAGGGCAGTTTTGGTTATGGGGACTCACATGTGCCTATAAGGTGGCAACTCAATAACTATTGGGTGCAAACTACACCTAGCTCTCTTTAAGCCGAAATCCTTTTTGTCTTGTTGGGTTATGTTAAGCTGAGCTTGAGCGTGGACATCTTAGCCACTGAATTAGCTATGCAAAAGTATGCATTTATTAAGATTTTTTCGTGTTATATAGATCAAGTGTACTTGAATTTCTCCCCCCATTATTATTTTATAATGGTCGTCACCCAGTCATAATCTTATGGTTTGAACTTTGAATTTTAATTCGTTAATGTCAGACAAACTTTGGATAGCTTCCAAGACTTTGCTTGAAATAAAACACAACAGAAATAGACTTGCCAGCAAGTATTAAGGTGACAATGTCACTTCTTAGAACACCAAATTTTCCGCTATGACAAAAGCATTCACTTTGTTAGATGGTCGAAAAGACCCAGGTATATAATGGCGCATCATTGATTTCAGTATAAACTGAGAAATTTAAGAGCAGGAATGGATATATGCCATTTTGGTAACTTTATGCTGTTTTAAGATTGTTGCACAGAAATTATGATATAGCAAGTCAAGAGATGTGAGCTCGTATTTTGCCAATGAAGAATGGCATTAGAAATAAGTACATGTCCTCAAAGTTACACACAAGGTGGGTGTTGCTAAAAACTAAAAGTATTTATTCAGATCACCCCATACGGCTTCCTCAACTTCCTCCCATAATTTTGCAGTCCTCAATTCTTTATACATGCCGAATATCGCTCCCAGTATATTATCTTCATGGATGATACAGTAGCACCTGCGCACAAATGAATCAACCAGTTATAAACATACTGATGACCTTACATCTACGGAAAGCAATTATCAAAAACCGGATTAAAAGAAGCTGGCCTAAAACCATGGGTAAAGTCGCAAAAATCCAAATTCAACAACCCACGGGAGGTTAAAAGCAATCACTTCAAGTGTTCAACCCTATTGACTAAGAGAGTTGTGATATTCATATTGTAATTTTCCACTCTTGCTCTTGACCAGTTTATAATGTTACTGTTCCCCTAGAATATTTCCAGAACATGAAATAAGTTTTACTTAACTATTTTTAGCATAAAATTTTACACTTGATGTCCATTATTAATTTATTATCATATAGCTATTTCATGCGCATATTTTGGGACCAAGGGCTAATAATCTAGAGTTAATTTCATATATCACCTTAAAAATCTCTTTAATTTCATATATACCCAATCCATTCTTTAAATATCACAAATACCCAATCTCATTTATTATTAATCTTAAGACCATTTTACCCTTACTTATTTTGAGCATCAAAACTCACCCGTGATTATACTGGCACCATTTTTATCAGGAAGCCTTATGCCAAAACTATGAAATTTGTCACTGATGGATTTGTTAGAATAAGAATGGTAATACCATCCTTTGTGACGTTTGCTACTGTTGGACTTTGTTTAGTTTTTGTGGCTTGCTTGTGGGTTTGAAATTGTTTGTGAAAGACTTCATTTTGGTAGATAAATATGAACTGGTGCAAATTAAAATTTGATATTCTCATATTCTTATTGTAATTGGTTCTAAATTGCTCGTGAATTAGTGAAAAGTGTATTGCCAAAGGTTTTTGATACTCTCGAAGGTTTTTTGGTGACTTTTATCTTCTAGTACCAAATCATGTATTTAGCAGATTCAAGGATTCAATGTGATTAAAATATGCTACGACACTATTTGTCAAGATTCTTTGCATGTTCTTTTTCTTTGTTGCTCCATGTTGTGAAAATAGCCACTGTATGGCATGTATTGTTCGATTATGAAGAAGAAACTTTGTTACAGATGTGAATCATTTGGTGGAAACCATGAGGGGCAAAATGGTCTTAATAAAATCTGATTTTAATAAAATATATAAAATTGGGGAAATATGAAATTTGAAATGTGTTTTTGGGTATATATGATATTTACTAGTTTAGTTGGGTATATACAAAATTAATTGTGTTTTTAGGGGGATATATGAAATTCACCCAATAATCTAATATGAACCAATCACCCTTTCCACACATACATGTATATTTTTGGGACCAAGGGCTAATAATCTCGACCAGTTCATAATGTTACTGTTCTCCTAGAATATTTCCAGAACATGAAATAAGTTTTACTTAACTATTTTTAGCATAAAAGTTTACACTTGATGTCCATTATTATCATATAGGTATTTCATGCGCATATTTTGGGACCAAGGGCTAATAATCTAATATTCACCCTTTCCACACATACATGTCTATACACTGATATTTTTGGGTCGATTAATTATGGATGTTTAGATATAGAAAATCAGTTCAGAGAAAGAAAGCAAATAATAGAAATAACACAGAAGACATCGGACTCACATGGCTAGATATGATATCCGCCTGAATTTGCAGCCATTTTCAAATGAAGTTCTTTTTCCAAAAGGGAGCCCATAGCTTTCAAGAAGCTGCTTCAGGAGCTGCAAATCTCCATGAAATATGTCTAGATGGATGGGAATCAAATCCAATATTGGATCACCTGTGAAAGTTAAAAGCCAAATTGGATTGTTAGTGTCATAGATATAGACATTTAGATGAACTCGATATTTGGAAAACATTTTCTCAAGAGGTGTACTGACAATCACAGACGATGGAGACCTAAATTCAAAACATATTCGAAGTCAAATATATTCTTATCTATTTTGATTTAATAGTAGTTCTCCTGATATTCGAAGTCAGATCACGACAGCTAATGGAGAAATCTTTTATGTTTATGGTATTTGTGTACTGATCACTAGCACGACTTTACAAACTAGAAATCGGTTCCTACTTAATAGTGTATCAGTTTTTTTTTTAAAGCTTCAACGCATGTGCCTACTAAAGAACCAAATCATGTATATTTAGAATAAGATGTAGTTTTGACCACTACATTGGTCATCTTTACTCGAACAAAAAATAAATAAATTACATTATAAGGGTAATCATTCAAACTGGTGAAAGTTGCCCAAAGTCTAATTTAAATGCCTAAATACCCCATATTGTTTAATTTTGTTTTATTAATTTATCAAGATATCAGAAAAGAACATGGTAGCTACTTGTACCTTTTTTGAAAATAAAAAGGACCAAAAAGTGTATGCGGCAACCCATACTAAAAGAAAGACCCTTTTAACCGGTTACCCAATCCTCTCGACCAGCCCGTGTTGCACCCTCAAATTAGGAGTTACCAGGGATGAGATCTTACCTAGAGACATGTTGCTGAAATCATAGATATAGCTAGGACGCCACGATATCTCCCTCCCATTGCTGGAGCCATTCTCATCACTATCTACCATTTTGGCATCAGAAGCCTCCATATGACATTGCTCCAAGTGGATATTGTCGTCCATTATATCAGTGTGCACCCAAGAGCAGGAATTTCGCACTTCGAAAGAACCATTTTCATTCTAAAAAACAAAGCAAAAGGATCCATATAAATTGTGAAGTGGGTAGATATATCAACTTAATATTTTTACATTTAAAACATAAAAAAAGAAATAACAAAAGAAAATTATGTCCTCCTTTGTCCTTGAATATCAAGCTTAACGAGATAATTAATATCTTTTTATATAACTTCCTATAAACCCTTTGATCTAATAATCATCACTTTATCCTAAAAACATATATACGCATATTAAATCTGAACTGAAAGGGCTAAGGAGTATATTTCACCATTTGAAGTCATAGTAGAACAAATACTTGAACTATGAAGTGAATAAGTGAGGGTGAGATTAGGCAGTAACCTTGAAGAGACTATGCAACTCTGCAAAGTCATTCGGAAGGTAGTCATTTACTTTCTCGATCAGTGCGCTTGGAATTGGATAACCCCTACAAAGATGAAGCAGATTTCAAATTACGGTCTTTGAGACTCAATTTAAACAGAGCAGGAAACTAGCTGGCCCATTTGTAAACGTTGATTAATAGCCACATGCCCACATAATATACAATCAAAGGTTAAGATTACTAAAAAGAATATTTCCTTAATTTGTGGTTGACCTTCTACTGAACAGGTGAATTTGAGAAGATAAGTGTATTTTCCACATATTTATGGATTAGAAAAAATCTTTATGGTCACCTATACCATAATCAAGTAGCTGTACATGCTATTAACTTACCACTTGGTCAAGCGACTCGTTACATCCTTCTTTTTCCTATTGAGGATTGTGAAGAAAACTTTTGCTGCTGCTGGGAGATTGATTTTTTCAGTCAGATCATCCATACAGCCATTGTCATAGACAATCTCCAGTTTCTTTTCCATGTGAAGATATGATAGATCGGTCAGAGGAGTAACAGGCAAAAGATGGAGATCACGCAACTGCTTCCCTAAAAAGGAAGCCAAATTGGAAACCTCCTCCAATGATAGTCCATCCCTTCTGCAAAATCAGAGAGCAACTAGATTATTAATCCTAAATCTTAGGGTATGTTTGGCAAAAGTAACTGTTGCTGGAACTGGAGATGGTGCTGGAGATGGAGATTATAAAAAGAGATTATTTTTATAAGCTACATGAAGTAACCTTTGGTTCTCTTATAAGTTTTTATAAGCTACATGAAGTAACCTTTGGTTTTAAGAGATTATGGAAGATTATTTTTTTTTATAATCTCTTATAAGTTATGTCTGCCAAACAAATTTTTTTTTTTAAGTAGCTTATTTTTTGAAAAAATAAGCATAATCTCTCAACAATCTTGTGTGCCAAACATAGCCATGTCTGCCAAACAAAGATTATTTTTTAAGTAGCTTATTTTTTGAAAAAATAAGCATAATCTCTCAACAATCTTGTATGCCAAACATACCCTAAAAAATCTGACTATAATAAATCTGTCCATTCAGAGTTTCGGAATTTCAGACCATAGTTTATCTCAACTAAGTGAGAACGAAAGATGAACATTAGCCGAAAGGGAAGGGGACATTTTAAAACTGCTGTAGATAATTATTGCAATATCGAGACTTTAGTAGTCCTATTTGATGCACTGTTTATTTTATTCAAAGTTTTACGCCTTTTAACAAAAAAGTGTTATGGCTCAACCCCAAAGTATACCGACCAGTACAAAAACGACCTGCTTTGACCTGTTGCACATCCCACCTGACCTAACCGTTTCGTAATGTCTACTTAATTCACTTTTCTGATAAAAAAATCAAGGTACTTACAACTCAGCAAATATTTTCCCTTTGCATCTTTTTGTAATAATGTAGGGCCAAATGCTTGAGTGTCCACTGGAACTGACCATTTCCTCTAGTGACATACCAGCTTTTCTGTACTCAAACTGCTTTTTGCTCCAGATGCCAAATGGATACTCGGTGTCCGCAATAGTTTCCTGAATTATACTATGATTTGCAATTACATCAGGTACACCTTTTCCATCCCATGGCACAATTTTAAATGATTCATTTTCAAGAAAAACAATCCCGCTTGCCATAATGGTAGGAACATGATCCTTTAAGGTACACTCCGACTTCTGCATTAGACTGTAGAACTCGAGCTGTAGTGAGGCAAATCAAATTCCATAAGAATCATTGTCATAAAACTATACTACAAGAGATTAGAAATCAGTGATCAAATACCTCGGTTCCTAATGCATGGAGACTAGCTTCTAAACCGTCCTCCACAAATATTTTGACCACATTGTCACCAACAAGATAAACCTGTAGGAAGGGTGAATTACATCATTGTCAGATACCTTTTTTCAAGCTGGAGTTGCTAATATCAATATTTATTTAAACTTGGTATAAGAACAGATAACATATAATATAGAGAAAAAAAAAAAAAAAAAAATCGACACTATAAGATATAATCACTTACAGGATTGCTACCCGTGCCAACTGGAAACTTTTCTTCATCTGCAGGCAAAGGGAAATTATGGAACGCACATAGTTCTTCCATGCACGTGGACCATTTGTTGGTATTTAATGCAATACAAGCGCCCTGAAATTCCAGCACATGATGTAATAAAAAATTATCACCATGTACAACATAAAAAAACTACCTTTCATGTTCGCGTAAGAATAAAATCATTACCTTCCATATTAGGTCTCTTAGTCCAGGTTTCCCAATCCAAAGCTTCCATAACCAATCTCTCATTTCCCTCTGTCCGATACAATTACTTGTGCTCCATAAGGAGTTGTAATGGTCTCTATCTTTGTCCAAGAACATGGTCAAAAAATCTATGTCATAAGAAAACTCTAAATCAGACTTGTTAAAACATTTAGAGCCCCCATTAGTAGCAGTTTCGCCGCTTGCATCCTCCATGTGTTCATCAATTTTGACTCTTTTCTTATTTCTAGGGACTTCTGAGCAGCTCATATCGTCATTCATGCATGAATTCCCATCATCTTCAAAGGTTTCTTCACTAAGAGCAAGTAGCCCCGCACGACAAACCCCTTTATGTTTATAACCAGGAGCCATATCCAAACATACATATTCAAAGTTTTTATAGTTTACATAATTCTGAGTTACAGCAATAGTTGTCTCCAGGTTAAGAACACAATGCCACCATCCAGTCGGAACGTAGATAGTCTCGCCAGGTAGCTGCGTACACTCTATTGGCTTATCTTCATCAGCAAGAAGTGGGTAATAATCCAACCACCACTGAAAATAAAGTACCAACAAAGATTATAAAAACATCACTAAAACTTTAACTGAATTGATATTTACATTTCTATAGAATGTTACCTGCAATGATGATGGAGTCTCAATGTCGACATCACCATCTTCATCATTTACATGAACTGTCACGCCTAAAGGTACTCTTCCAGGAGGATACAATGCCCACCTATTCATATATGACAGTAACAGAAGATCAAATTTACCACATAAAAAGTAGAAATAATAATTCATAGCTAATTACGACATCTACCTTTTGCGGCCACACAAAAGAGTATTCCAGGCACTTGTAAGAGCGGGATCAACATGCCAAGATGCACCAGACCTCTCGGGCCCAATAATGAGCCATCTAAAAGGCGGTCGCTGATCACTATCTAATACATCAAAATAGTCGTCTGGGAATAGATGAGGCACACTGTAATCTTTTAACAAATCTGGTGCAACTTCACCAAACTGCAATAATTAAGTCTTGATGGTTATAAAGTACTTATACAAAGTGGGAAAATGGAAAACAATGCAAGCAAGATAAACTACCTTGTCATCAAAGATATAAAGAGGATCTTCATCATGTTGTTCTTGCATGTAAGAAACATAATCCTCAAATTTCATAGATAGTTTTTTAGCACTCTTCTGAGAGATTTTGAAAGGTGTACTTCCATATTTGACTAATAGCTGTTCGGGAGTCCAAGTCTTCCTTGCCAACCAGGTATCAGCCAATCCAGAAACCAAAACCTGCATGGATCAATAAAAAATGCAGATCCTTTAGATGTTTCTATTAAAAAGAAAGAGATCATTTCAAATGTTGAAATAAAATTAAAAACATACGGGCTTTTGTCCATCATACTGTTCAACGAAGTCTTGTACTGAAATGTCCGTCTTTCTTTCAACATTTCCACGATCAAAAGCAAACCCATCCAGCCGAGTATAGCAACGGTATAATCGTTTATACAGGAATAACGAGTTGAAACCTGTAATTATTACTATAACCTTTAGCCCAAGTAGGGGCAACCAAAACCTAGACTTGAATACTATTATCTCTTACCATCAAAGTGTAGTTGCTTTCTGCAGGGTTCATCACATTTACCCAAAACTTGCAGTCTACAGCCACATGTGAAGAAGTGTTAATGTCATATCCTTCGAAATATTTTACATAGAAGAACCACATTGCATAAAGGAAACAAAAGATCTGAAAAACGTACCCATCAAGGGTTGTCTTCTTCCAAGATCCTTTATACTGAAACTCACGATTTTCTTTATTAAGGCATAGGTTCATCCACAAAGGTTCCTCATTGCATAGGATATACATCACACTGCACAGTACCATAACCCAATTCAGCAGACACCCAAAGAAAAGAAACAGACAACCAATAACCTTTGCTACAATCATAATCTTATTCTCAAATTTATAAAACACCCTAACTAAAGTTCTAGATTCTATAGCAACAGTTTTAGGTCAAGAACCATTAGCAAGTATACAAACGTGACCTGAGTATAATATATAGGGCCTGGTAAGAGCTTTTTTTAGAGCTGTTAGCTTTTTGTTACAAAAATAATCTCCTCTAAAATAAGTAGCTCCGTTTGGATACATTAACTTCAAGCTTTTATTTCAAACACATATATCTCATAAATGAAAAAGCTGATTCATGAAGTTTTTTAAACATTTTGGAGCTGTTAAAACTTTAAATTATATACCCTCCTAACATTTGTTTACATATATATATATATATATATATATATATATATATATATATATATATATATATATATATGTCTTTTTATGTCATTTTACATCTTATAATTATATTTAAGAGCTAACTTACCAAACACTTTTATTAAAATAAAGAGCTTTGCAGTTTGCAGCTTACAGTTTAAAGTATACAACTTAATGCTAGTTTAGCCAAACATACCCATACACCAACTAACGTCTTTTCTTCATCGAGACGCTACTGAAAATTTGTCTTGATTGTTAAGTCGGATACTCAACAGTTTGAGGATAAGTAACGAGGCTAAAAACGCAACACTAAGGTACAGAAACCAGAACATTTACCACCTACAAGGAACTCTAATAATGTGTCCCACATGTATACAGACGGAAAACTTTGAATACCTTATGATTTCCAAGTTATCAATAACCAAAAACTTAAGACGGGTCGTAACAGAAACAAGTCTGAATGACACCCTGTCCCACATGTATAGACTCGTTATTTCAGATTTAGGTATAGCAACCCACTTAGTCCTTAACTAACTTCCAAATAAGGTCACAAACATAGCATACAGATAGCAATAGCACCCGGCTTAACCTATAAATAGAAGCTGAGTGAAACATATGAAAAGGAGTAACCACTTCAATTGAACCACCAACTGGTTCTTAGGTCTTACTCTGGTGTTTGGGATAGCTTATTTAAACAACTTACACTTATCAAAAACGACTTATTAGCTTATGTGGAGTCAAAACACAATGCAGGGGCCAAAACTACTCAAAAAGTACTTACTAGCTGCATCAATACTCATAAGCTGTTTAAATAAGCGGGTGGTTGGGATTGCTTGCAGATAAGCAATTTTAGGTGTTTGTTAAAACAAATTTCTTTTGCTTATCGAAACACTATTTCTTGAACTATTTACTCATGCAAATCTATACAATCTATAAATCATTTACACCATTTTCCATTTTTTTTTGTCACAATGTCTACATATTGAACTCGTAAGTTGCATTACGGGTCACCCAAAACAGAAGTTCGCAAATATAATTATTTGCCGCTATACACCATCGCTTTGCAGCGGGTATTCATCTAGTACCCTCTAAGTGAATAAACTGGTATACAATCATGCAATCATTCTAATCTTCATACATGATAAAACACAATAAAATAAAAAGAACCTGCTAGCACAAGCAAGAGAGGCAACATCACGAGGAGACAAGAAACCCAAAATAAAACAAACAGTTTCATCATCAAGAACATTAAAATTTCCAAGTCCATCTGGTCGACGATCTTTTACAACACCACCCACTTCCATTTTTCAATTTCTTTCTATGCAATATTTCTTGATACTTGATTAATGTAGTGAATATTTATATTTTTATAAAGGATGTGATTGATTATTCGTGCGTAATGTTTAGGCAATTTGTTCTTTTTTAACCGTGTTTGCCGCGTCAGGTGGAGGATGGGATCGGGTTCGAGTTGGTGTGAAGATGAAGACGTCCTAGAAAGATTTTAAAAAGCGTGTGTTGACTATTGGACATTTATTTCTCAACGATTCGTGAGAGGCTCGAACTTTGGCTATTGGGAGTGGGAGTGGGAGTGGGAGGGAGGGTTCACTCACTCCCAACAAATCGCCATATCATTCTCCAATTTTTCTCTCACTCACTCATATTTTTATAGGCGCCACTTCACTCACCCTTAACTTATTTTTTTTCCTTTTTTAAATTCTATTAAAATTTATTAAAAACTAAAATTTCATTAAAATTAAATAAACATTACATAATATTATTAAAAAACATAAAATAACATTACATAATACTAAAATTCATAATGCTAAAAAACTAAACTTCATAGGCTTCATCGTCCACCTCAAGGTATGGTAATTGTTGAGCGTCAACATGCTCCATAAGATCAAATCGGAGACGAAAATGTGTGTCCTCATTTCGTATCTCGACTAAGGCTGCTTCGTCAAACACCGGTTGGATCGGAGGATCCCGAATATGAACTGGGGAGATTGCGTTACCGGAGTCATGTAGAATCATGTTATGCAATATCACACACGCATAAACCAGTTTACTAATTCTGGCTACTGAAAACGGCCGTAAGGGTCGTCTGAGTATACCCCATCTACCCTTGAGAACACCAAATACACGTTCAACATCTTTTCGAGCCGACTCTTGTACTTTCTTGAACTTTTTCTCTTTCGGGTCGGTTGGATATTTGAACGCTTTAACAAAAATAGACCATGCAGGATATATGTCATCGGTTAGATAGTAGCCACGCTTGTACGTATGGCCGTTTACAACAAATGGGCACTTAGGTGCCGTACCATTACGCTTGGTGAGGAATAGCGGAGATTGCATCACAACATTCACATCCTTGTTTGAACCCGGCGGTCCAAAGAACGCGTGCTATATCCACAAATCTTGAGACACCACTGCCTCCATCATAATCGTGGGGTATTGATGATCACCCCTTTTATATTGACCCCTCAATTCGATTGGACAATTCCTCCAATCGAAATGTGTGCAATCTAGGCTACCGATCATACCCGGAATGTGGTGTCGAGCTTCGTGTGATTCGTACAAACATGCAATATCATGGCTTGTTGGCCAACGTAGGTAATCTCGACCGTATATCTGAATAACAACATCACAAAAAAATTGAAGGCATTCACGTGACGTTCTTTGAGCCATTTGTAAATATTCGTCAAACTCATCCGGTGGATTACCGGTTGCGAGTTGTTTAATGGCAGACGAACATTTTTGTATGGCTATGAAACTTTTTTTCGCTCTAGCATCATAACCTTCTTGAAAATACTCAAATCTAGACTCAATAGCATGTGTGATTTTCAAAAATAAACTTTTACGCATACGATACCTATCTTCAAACACTTGATCGTTGTATCTTGGTTCTTCACAAAAATAATCACGATGCAATGTTTTTGCAGCTGTGATCCGATCGCGTTTTACTGATGTTCGTGTCGACCCTGCCATATCTCCCTCCTCATCTGCGTCAATCGCGTTAGCAAAAAACTCGAGACTACTATCGTTAGACCACTCAAACGGCCCGTCTAACAATAAAGTCGAACCTATTCTTTTGTGCTCCATATAGTTGATTTTTTTTTTTTTTTTTGGTTTGGATCGGATGGCTTTTTTTTGTTGCTCTCTATTTTTTTTTTTTTTTTTTTTTTTTTGGTTTAGTTTTGTGCTTTCCAC
This sequence comes from Artemisia argyi, assembly GCA_030686995.1. Lineage (NCBI taxonomy): Eukaryota > Viridiplantae > Streptophyta > Magnoliopsida > Asterales > Asteraceae > Artemisia > Artemisia argyi. The sequence goes on along the minus strand of CM060693.1, from coordinate 125,792,535 downwards.
CCTCAACAAACACTCATTATATACAAAAAAAAAAAAAAAAAAAAAAAAAAAAAGAACCGTTACCCTCCAACGGCTAGATTCCTTCCTCCAACGTTCCTTTTTTCTTTCCTTCCCGTGCGTGAGCTCCTCACTCAAAATTGCCTCCCCGTGCGTGAGAGATAGGCCGGCGACGGTGTTCCCGTGAGTGAGGGATCCCGCCCCGCATCCTCACTCACCCACTCCCAGTGCTCTTAAGGGGTTGTTTGATAAAATTTATTGGCAATCGGTGTTGTGTCACGTGTGCTATAGAGTGATTTTGCTTATTCAAGTCTTACATTTATATTTAACCGATTTATCTTATAACACACACTAACAAGCAGTATACCCGATCAATATGTATATAGTGGTAAGTAGAGTGTCGATTACTAAGAGTGGAACTGTAGGACCGTAGAACAACCTATTTCACTATTGAATCTAGGCTAGACCTAGAGAGAGAAAGTAAGTAGAGAGAGAGAGTGAGTGGGAACTCTAGTGTGTGTAATAATAACTTTGTTAATACTAAGAGAATCACTAAGAGAACCAACCTCACAAATGAGGTTTACAAGAGTATTTATACTCATAGTCTAGGGCTTCTCTAATCTTTTACATTATTACACTAATAACCTTTAGACTTTTACAAAACATGAGTACTACACATAAACTTCATCATAATGATATTCTAAAGCAACCTATAACAATACATTAATGACCGACACTTTTTATAAATAAAAATACGATTCTAACAATCTCCCCCTAAGTGTTGGTCATTGAGGTTGCGCGACGTCATCATCTTTGTCTTTAAACTTTATCATTCATAGATCTTGACGTCTTTAAGAATCACTAGATGAATCATAGTTCCAGTTCATCATGCTTCATTGTTGTTGAAGTGATCCGATGATGTCATCTGCCTTTCGTCACTTCTGTGTTTGTGGTGGTTGTATGCCATTCCAACATGCTCATACGTCTTAAGTCTTTGTCATACATACATTTGTTATTCCCGTTCTTTCACTTTGATCTTTGTCACGTTACTTTGTAGATTCTTCTTTTTGGCGTAGAATCTTTCTTTGACTGTTGCTATCCTTTGATCTTTGTGAGAACTTTCCTTTGACTTTGTGATGCATGTATGAGCATGTGGAATCTTTCGCCATGGAGATGATGTATAGCTGCAGGTAAACAGTTAGCAATAAACAACCGGTACTTACAGATAAGGAATTAGAGATCGTCAACAGCATAGTGTGAAGACTCCTTTTAACCCTTACCATGGCCGTTCCCATATCAGATACTCCCGAAAGAGCTTACGAGACCTACTAAGTAGCTCAATGACTGGGTGAGTCGCTGGGGATCACTCCACGACTGTAGACCGTTTGAAACCACCGCGAACACTAAGCGTAACCCATAAAGAATTACCGAAGTGACCTGCTGTCAGGGCTGCTTGACGTTGACCCTGGCAGGAATTTCCGTTCAATCATTGAGAATATACATAAGTAATTCCTCTCATAAACGTTCTCGGCAGATTGCTAAGATCTGCGTAGGACTCTTAAATTTACATCTGGCGTCCTTAATGATAAACAACCAGTGTAGAAATATCATGTGTTCCTATGAGATCTTTTGATGAATCTCGGGGCTCTAGACTCGATAAGTGCACATTAGGTTTCCTATGCGGAGATTAGGGAGAGGTCTCCTGCTTCAATATCAACCATCTCTAAGAGACAGGTCGATAGATTACACCGGTTCCCCGTGAGAATGAAACAAGCTCTTTTAAGAGAACTTGAGTGGCTAGAAGGTTTAGTGCAGTGCGTCACTGGGTCCATGACGTCTTTATCTTCAATACCGGTGTCACCTTAGTAACAACTAGTAGCATATGAATTGAACCCGGTGTCTGCCCTAAGGTTGAACATATAGAGGGCTATTTCTTTTCACCCTTTTTCATAACTTTTCTTTTTAATTCTTCAACCCCTTCTTTCTCCTTTCTCATTTTCTCCTTTTTTCAATCCTACCTAAGGACTTTTAATTCTAATCTATTGGAATTGTCCTTGGGTAGATCCCTCCGGCTCTGGCGGATCATAGGACGGTTTTCCCTAACCTTAGTCACCTTATAACTCCATGAATCCTATAATTGCCATGAAACCTTTGATTGAAAATCTCTCAAAGTGTTTATGAATATAAACACATTTTTGTTGACACTTTGAGAGTTTTTGTTTCTTTTGAAGGACTCCCCCTTCACATGTGCTCATGAATTTTTAAAGAAATTTGCACATGCGTGAGGAGTTTGCACCTTTTGAATTGATCCACTTTCAGTGAACATGACCGATTCGAGACACGCTTACATCACTAGTTAGACTAGCTTGAAGTTATTACCCGTCCTGGTCAAGTCCAAAGAAAGTCTCTCGATACGGTACATTCTACTCAGACAAGTCCTATTCGAGACACGCTTACATCACTAGTTAGACTAGCTTGAAATTATTACCCGTCCAGGACAAGTCTTTTTGATTACTGACATTTTAAGCTTCGTCAATTCATTGGTACATTCTGAGTCGAGCTCTTTTGAGATTCAGTCACAAGCTTTAAACATCTTTGATCACATTTTAATCATGTCTTCTCCCCCTCAAAAATAGCATATCGTGATATTTTTGATATCAACTGATTAAGAAAAAGCTTTTTGGAGAGATAGACAGATTTCATTTTGCATGAATTCGGAACATGTTTATTTTTGTACTCCCCCTTAATGATAGCACATTTAACAATCAATTAAGGGTTTTGAGGGAGTTATCTTGAGCACTAATTTTGAGAGATTATGAAAAATCTTTTGAACAATCTTTAAAAAGTGCTTCAAGAAATATGTTTGAAAACGAGTTTATGTTTGAAATCTTTTTCGTTTGTTTAGACTCGAACTTTTTGAAAAAGATTTCGTCCTTGAAAATACGAGTCCTTGATTTGAAATAATCAGAAGTCATCATTTAAGCCCGGGTTTCGTACTGAAGTATACGAAAGCCATTGTGAAGAAACTTTTGAGAAACGACATGTTTTAGAAAAACATTTTAAAGAACTCCCGTTCAAGCATCTGTACATGTTCGTATCATTTTTGAATGACATTTCTAGAAACGTACAGAATATTGATCTATACGAGAGACATGTCGTGAGAAGAATATTTTTGTATTTTTTGATTTTAAAATGTTTTTGGATTTTTGAAGAATTTTATAATTTTGTATTTTGTTTTTGATGGTTTTTCAAATTTTGTATTTTGTTTTTCAAAAAATATATATACAAAGAAGAATTGAAGAAAGAAAAAATTAAGCTTGAACAAGTAAAAGTGGGGTTAAGAGTGGAGTTAGAAAAAGATGTCCACATGCGATGTTGGCGTAAAGTTCCTCTTTACCATATTGGGTGTATGCACTCTCATCACTTTCACAAGTACCTGCATCCACAGAAGAAGAGTTTGCACAAATAACAGTGTTAGAAGTACATGTTTCCTCACATAGAGGGTGTTTGCTATCAACGGTTGTTGTGGTTTCAACTTCCTTATCATGATGATGAACACTATCATTAGTCTTTGTGCAACTATCAAAAATCTTCCCTGTGGGAATCCATCTAAGACCAACAGTAGTAAAAACTTTTCCTGTGGGAATCCACCTAAGGTAAGATTTAGACGTAGTTTCCTTATCAGATGCAGCGGAAGTCTCAGTTTTTGACAAACTACATCCTTTAGATATCCACCTATTAGGTTTCTTATCCATTTTCTTGTTATCAGCGGGTGTGTTTCTATTTGGCGTCTTAGTGGATTGTGCCTTGACACTTGATTTTCCTTTCTTGAGAAATTGTGCAACACATGCATCGTGATTAGCTAAAAAAACACATTCTTGACATGTAGGACAGACAAATTCAACATTCTTGTTTAACACAGCAACTTTAACTTTGTCACTACAGTTTTTTGGAAATTGTTTGTTGTTCGATGAGACCCTGGAATTCTTTGTGTTGCATTCTACATTCCTAGCATTCTCTTTTGTGTCACTACTCTTAGATGCAATCCAATCCCTAGTATTTTGTTGATTGTTCCTAGGTAATGGTTTACTACTACTGGTAGTACTTTGGAATCTTGTAGAATTCATCACACTAGGTTTTGAGCCTAAAATTCCGTCTTTTCGATGTCGTGCCTTTTTCCTAGCTTCTTCTAGATGTTGATTTTGGACCATGTCATTAGAACCAACAGATTCCTTTACAGATTTTGTGGTCACATTTGGTGTACTATTCCTAGAAGAGCCAGGTGAAATCACATTTTTGTTTCTTTCAACAAACAATTTTTGTTTTTCAACAATCTTTTCCATTACCTTTTCCTTGGGCAAGGGTTGTGGAGTGACTGGTTTTGACAAATCCTTCATCGACTTTTGGAGCAAACCGTGAAATTGACATTTTTGGTTTTTGAACCGTGTTTGAAACATTTGGTTTCTCCGAAGTCGATGGTTTTGCAAACTTAGTATCCACAGCCTTCCCTTTTATACTTTCAAGCTGAGCCCTCAAAAGATCATTTTGCTCTTTCATATTCTTGAAGGCACGCTCATACGACAATTTGTCATACTTGCATTCTTCCTTTTTCCGATCAAGTTGTTTAAAACATGACACATTTTCTTTTTCAAGCTTTATAAGAGCATTTTCATATTTTGAAACAATTGCGGAGGTCTCAGCTCTCAGTCTTTCATCGTCTTGAACCGAATATGTTTGTATGATTATGGACATAATATCAGTGGTCATAACAGATTCAAAGAGAGAATCATTTAACCTTTCCAAAACATTCATGTTTTCACGAGTTTCATTAGCTTCGTTTACCAGGGATTTGTGGTCCTTGACAAAATCGGCTGTTTCTTTCAAGAAAGCTTGTTCAAAATGGATTACCCTCGCACTGATGTTATTCAGTGGGATAGTGATTTCATTTTGAAAAACCTTTTTCTGTTCGATATGAAAACTAGAATGCCAGTTGTTAATATCGATTGAGGTTTTAGATTCAACAATATTTTGAAGTTCTTGAATTCTCTTTTTAACGTCATCGAGAATGTCTCTAGTCTCACTTGTGTTAAAAGTGTTGTTAGAGGACATTTGTTCTAATTTTGAAAGAGATTTGGAAACAACTTTCTTTTTAGACAAGAATTTCGCAAATGGACGTTTTATGGAAAACACAGAGGTTTCTGTTTGTGGAACAAAAGTAATTCCCGAAAGTTTGTTCAATTTGTTGTAATCAATGGGTTTCAAATCCTTTTGTTTCATTTTAGTAATGCTCTCTTCGACAAGTTCCATCGTTTCCACAGAATCCCGAACGACGGGAGGATCATGTTTCATGTAAATCACATTACCATTATACAAAACATTCTGTTCTTTCTGAGCTTTCTTGAGATTACAAGGAGTTTTGTTACCAAGAGCCATTTTCTGTTTTGTATGGTAAATCGGATTAGTTTGATTTGAAATCATTTTCATTGTTTGACTTGACTGAACCGACTTAACCACTAATTCTTCTAGATGTGCAATCATGTGTTCTGACTCTACGATTTCTTCTAAAAGTTTGTCTTCTTTCTTTGCAAAGTCCTTTTTCAACTCATCCATTTCTTTTTCAAGATTGGTATAAGCTGTTTTTTGTTTAGAAAGTTGGTTTTGTAACTCAGAAATTTCCGCGTTTAAGGATTTTATCTTTTTGAAAGAATTGACATCAAGTGTATCAAACTTGAGTTGCAATTGTTTTTCTCTTGAAACGGAATTTTGATAACCAGTTTCTAATTCAGACAATCTTTCGTTATGAAACTCAAAAGCTTTAACGTGTTTCTTGTAACTCTCAAGCTCAGCGGTCAATTTGACATTCGTGGCCTTAACATCGCGATTGACCTTTTTCACTTTTTCAATTTCAATGCTGCAATTATTCAATAATGATTCAAAGAAAGCACGGGTTTCTTCATCATTAGCACCATTTTGTGCAACTTGAACTCCATTAGGATCCATATATGAAGTTTCATAGTTAACATTGCTATTAACTTGTTCCCCCACATATGTATCATAATTAGGTTCAGATGGCACAGAATGTGGCTTCTCATGAGCAAACGAAGTAGCATTGTTACCATAATTTGGTACCTCATGGAATGGATCTGAATCATAAGTAGGAGGAAGATCAGAATCACTGCGTGATGTTGTTGCCTGCTGATTTGCCATAAAGTTGTAGGTTTCATTGAGATCTGCTGAATTGTCATTAACTCTTGTTGTAGCTCTAAACTCATGTTCATCAGCAGTCAACGGTATTCCCGATTCTTCTTTATTGGCTAGCATCAACAAGTACTGGATCTTTTCAACCCTCGTCATTGCATTGACATTGTTGTGAGTTGCTGATGGCGGTTTCTGAATTGAAGTCATGAAACAATCAATCCCATTTTGATTAAGCACATTCTGATTCACAATCTGATCCATCTGATTTCCTACATACTGCCCTGCATATTGCATCTGATTCCCCATCTGTATACTCGAAGCATATCCTTGCTGATTGTTGTTGTGTCGTTGGATGTTTAATGCATTGAAGACTGATGCAAAACCATTGGATAAAGTACTCGTGATACTGTCATGGTGAGATGCCATTGATTCAATTCAAAGTGAAACGTTGTTCTGAGGATCTTTTGAAAGATAACAAAGGTTGTTGTTGAAGATTAGATGTTTTGGTGAAGATGAAGAACGTTCTCGGTTGATATTTAGTGATTTCGAATTTTCCCTCCAAAAATAAAATTTGAAAATTTTCTTTCTCAAAATTTGAAAATCACAAAGAAATACAATACTAAGGTTACCAGAAAAATTTGAGCTTTGCAAAATTTTTCGCCAAATTTTACCGAAATTTTTTGAATTTTGGCCTAAAATTTTGAATTTTCGGCCGAAATTTTCAACGTTATACCAAAATTTAAATCTCGCGTAAAAATTGAACGTTTAATCTTCTGTGAAAAATAAATTTTACTCAAATTTTCCCGCCAAAAAACTTTTTTTTTTTTTTTTTTTTTTTAACTCGATAGGATACTTGCTACACTAACTCGATAAGCTTTTGAAACTTGGTAACCTCAGAAAACTTGTAACTCGGTATGTTAGGATGGTTGTCAAACTCGGTATGATGAGTAGTATGGAGTCTAACTCGGTATGTCAGGATAAGTTTCAAACTCAGTATGTAAATGAGAAAAGTTCAAACTCGATAACTTTTGTTGTTAATCTAATTCGGTAAGATTTAAGGCAGACTTAACTCGGTAAGAAATTGTAGTTTCTAACTCGATAAGCTGGTGAAATTCGAGCAGAGTTTCCCCTAGTAGGTTGACACAAAGAACCTAACTCGATAAACGATTAGGTAAAAGGCTAACTCGCCAAAGTCCAAACTCGATAAGAAACTTATAGAACCCAACTCGATAGAAACCCCTAACTCGGTAAGTTTTTATCCTAACTTGATAAGTATTTTATCCTAACTCGATAGACACCAGTTCAAACACTCCTAACTCACAAGAAAATGCCAAACTCGCTAAAAAATCACCCTAACTCGAAAAAAACTTCCTAACTCAAAAATTTTGCGATGAACAGTAACGAGATACTTATAAATCCGATTTTTCACCCACAAAACGATCTAAAACAACCTAAAATTATCCCTAGGCGATTGATACCACTTGTAGGACCGTAGAACAACCTATTTCACTATTGAATCTAGGCTAGACCTAGAGAGAGAAAGTAAGTAGAGAGAGAGAGTGAGTGGGAACTCTAGTGTGTGGAATAATAACTTTGTTAATACTAAGAGAATCACTAAGAGAACCAACCTCACAAATGAGGTTTACAAGAGTATTTATACTCATAGTCTAGGGCTTCTCTAATCTTTTACATTATTACACTAATAGCCCTTAGACTTTTACAAAACATGAGTACTACACATAAACTTCATCATAATGATATTCTAAAGCAACCTATAACGATTCTAACAGGAACGTAATATCTAGTTAATCTAATCAATATTTTAAATATACTAAGTTAGTTTTACAATCCAATCTAACGCAAATGGGGGTTTTAGCTTAAGAAACTAGCACAATTTTGGTTATTTAAATTAAACTAATAAAACTAATGAGAACGAAACAGCGAAAGACTAACACGTACACAGATATATAATAGGATTAATTTTATATATCACCCAACTTTCATGATTAATTTCATATATACCCAAAAGTGTAAGTATTGAATGCCCAATGTACAATGTTTTTAATGCATGTTGAGTATATATGAAATTTTCAACTAAAAGGAGGGGAGATATGAAATTGCCCCTATATAATAGATACAGATACAAGTCCTGTCCTTTTGTTAAGTAGCTTGTCACTTGTTTTATTTCTAGTTTTATATGATGAGTATCGTAAACTCTTTTCTAACGTTGGATCACAAATATAGGCGAGTAAACTCTTAATGATCACTTATGTCTATCTTACTTTCTATACGCTAGATAAGTAAGTGTAGAGGGGGTATGGCAGCCCAAGCAAAACACTGCTAGACACAGATGTTATCAAAGCATATATGCAAGTCAACAAAAAAACATCATATAAACTAATAATCGATGGGAAAGTAAGTTTAAGAGGAGCAGTATGGTGGCCATAAGCCCATCAATCTTGATGGATTATAGTTTACTAATACAATAAAATAAAACTACTTAATGAATTAAATACATGAAAGACCTTATTACTGCTCTAAGATCTTCGTTTAGGGCGTGTCTTGTGTTGTCTTGTTGTCTGAATTCGTCTCTTTAGGGTTTGGTTGCACACAAAATTCGTCTAGGTCTTAGGGTATTTATAGTTTATGTCAGAGGGGTAGATGCGGCACATCTACTTAACTTCGCGTGAAGTCCAAGATTAATATATTCTTGAATATTTGTACACCGTCTTCAGATGCGGCGTACCTTGAATCTCTATGCGGCGCATGTCCTTCAGCGTCTTAGATTGTATTTGGTGAAGTCTTGATAATGATACGGCGCATGTTGATAATGAGATGCGGCGTATCTGGAGTAGAACACGTTGGTTCTTCTTCATTGACCAAAGTTTCATATGCGGCGCATGATAATATCAGATGCGGCGCATGCTTCAAAGTCAGGCAATGGTCTTTAATTTCATCTATTCAGCAGACTTTTCCAACTTGATCATTTATCTTCATATTTTGTCCAAAATCACCAAGTTTCACCAATTGCTTGTTTTTACCTGAGAATTACTAAAGTAAACGATTAAGTACCAATTCTCATACATAATACAATAAAACAAGTCAATTAAATAGGACAAATGACGACAATAAAAGGTAATTATTTGATGTCATCAATACCCGCGCACAGCTGCGGTGATAAATATAGATTTTATAAAAATAGTAAATAAATTGCTAGACCAACTCTCTCCTGAAATTCCCTACCCGCTTAGTGAATTTGTTTCATAACACTCCGAATGTATATATGTTAGTTTTATGTGTTTGCTTGGTTTCCTGTAGCTTTCCCGTGACATCATTATTCCCGCATATAAACAGACCCTCGCAATATCTTACCCATCAAACACTCCCTCAAAAGTATATGATTTTAACGAATCAAAACTGTATTAGTTGAAATAAAGGTTAAAGTTACAAAAATATGAGTAAAAATAAAATAACCCACTAAAAATGTAAAAACTAAAAACTCATATAAAATATCAAAATGGATGTTGAATTAAAGAGCACAACATTTTAGAAAATATGGTGAAATTATGTCATTAAAAAATAAAAAAATAAAAAGATATTTTAATTTAAAAATAAAGGTGAATTTTAAGTTGGGAAGTGACACATGTCACCTTATGATTGGAGCTCCTTATCTTAATATTTGGTTAGAAGTTAGGCTTGAAATTAGTTGAAAAGTGATACATGTCATCTCATGACTGGAGCTCCTTATCTTAATTTTTGGTTATGAGTTAGGCTTGGAGTTAAGGTTGGTTATCCATGCATTATAATATAGTATAGATTAGCACCAGTAAAATACATCCGGTCGACGGTGTTTGATTTCGACTTAAGGTGTAGGTTTGTTTGTTAGTTACTTATTCCACAAGAGAAAAAGTCAATGTTTTAAAATCCGGATCGACTCAGCCGAAAGCAAACGTGTTTTTGACAGTTTCGAAACCGGATTAAACCGTCGGGTTTCTTATGACCAGGGTCGAACTGGTTACATAACCCCGGCCGAGTCAAAGGCTTATGTTCTATTTTTATTTTTAAATAACAAAATGTCAAACCCAACTTTTGTCTTTTCCCATAAACTAAACGTCACACCTTTTCATTTTCTCTCTCAAACCCTTCTATTTTCTTTCACAAAACTACTAAAATCCCACAATCAATCCGTATGAGGTAAGTTTGATTTTTTTTTTCTATTTACTTTCCATTAATTTTGTTGCATGAAATGGTGTTTACTTATTTATGTTATGGAGTAGTAATTTGTATTTGACTAAGTTATATTCTCATTTAGTCGTATACTTGTATGTAGTTATGTACTGCTCAATTTATAAGTCTTGCCTAAGTTCTAGACTTGAATGAAGCAGCCTGGCTGAAAGTCGTATTTGCTTTTGCTTTTCTTCTCTTGTTCTCTTACGTACAAACACAGTTTTAAGTTTAATGAGGCATTCATACCTGTGCGCTGCACAGTTTTGGTTTTACGGATATTTGTTGCCGCATTTTAGGTGATGTGTCGGAGGTAATGCTTGTTACGTAAATATTTACGTTGTTTTTATCGAATTAGTCTATTTATATATTTGTTGTTTTTTGCTATGATAGTGAATGAGTTGCTATGATAAATGTGTTTATCGTCTAGTGCTTCACGGATCCATTATATTACAATATGTATTATAGAGAATAAAACACGCTATTGTTTATCAAAGAAAAATACGTTTATAATTTAAATCTGTATAAACCCAGAGCAAGCCCGCAATTCATATAGCCCAATATCTTTACACACACACACACACACACACACACACACACACACACACACACACACACACATATATATATATATATATATATATATATATATATATATATATATATATATATATATATATATATATATATCAAATAGATATCTAATTTTCAGCATTTGGCCCAAGTAGATTTAGATTCCACTTATTTTCATAGCCATATACCCTTTAACCCTAAATTCCAACCCTAGGACATACATTCACACTCCTCCTTTCATTTCATAAGCAGCCATAGGAAAAGAAATCAATCATTTATTCGTTACCTGCACAAACCGAATCTCATAAACATAAATCAAACTCGTTTATCCATCAATCACGAATCACAAACCCTTTTTAACCATGAATCTCTTTAACCTAACCACGAAAACCATTAATCTATCTTCTTTTAGTTATGAATCGAAGATGTAGAAGATCGTTTAAGCCCTATCTAGGATAATAGAAACAATGATTATATGCACAGCGGAATAATAATAATAACAATCAAAGTTTTACAAGGTTTTTCTCTAAAGAACAATGATCCTCTATGGATCTATATTACACACACTAAAGGTGTTTTTCTTGAAGTATGAAGTACACATAATAATAAGCCGTGTGTTTCTTTTATAGACAAGAAACCCTAAATAGGCAATAAATATAAAATTAAAATCATATCACTACCTTAAACAACTTTCTAAAAATACTAATAATAGTATTGACTCTATGTCATTTCCACAATTCCCAACAATCCTCCACTAATCTTGAATTTGACTTTGTTAACTTCAAGATTCTTGATAGATATGTAAATTCCATAGCCTGAGGATTGAAACTTTAACAAGCGCAGCAAAATAAGGTAACCAGCAGCAACCAATCCTATATATCAGCAGCAACTAGTAACCATCTTTGAAGAACAAGGAACCATCAACAACTCCTAACTTGAGCAGCAATAGATCCAGCAGCAACATGAATAGATTTGACAAGCCTTTACCAAGTAACTATTCACTCTTGGGCTAGCTAGTCCTTTGGTGGAATCATGACATCACCCTGGTTAACTAGAAACCAGTTCAACACTTAGAACGTGAATCATCGGTGTGTTGAATAACCATAATGATTTTTGGCAAATCATCACAGCCATAAACGGATTTGACATGTCTTTACCTGTAGCCGTTTGCTCAGGACTAGCCAATCCTTGGGTTACCCAATAGGGCAGCAACCATGGTGAATTGATGACCATTTCAACTCTCAACAATGAAGCATGGGTGAGTTGAGTACCCTATGGTTTTGAGCAAACTGTTGACATAAATAATGCCTAAAAACATTATTAACATATTATCAATATCTCTATGTTTTGATTATTACAAAATATAAACTCATAGAACTAAAACTTGTGACTTAAACAAGTATTTAGTGATTAACATTTTCTCTTTACATCCAAATCACTTAAGGTATGAATAAACAAAGTGTTTAGTTCAATTTATGATCAAAGGGAAATTTAATTAAGTATTACAAAGTTTATTTAATTATATAAACATATTATATATTTTTGAAAAACACTTTTTGTAATGAAGAAAAATGTTTTATTCATACTAAATATATGAATTTAAATTTTTAACCAAAATCAGTTAGTTTTTCACCAAATAAACTTTTCCCACTAAAAAACAAAAATTTTGGCCGTTACAGCTGGGCGGCCCCTTTAATTATAAGGGGCGGTCCCCTTAATTTTAAGGGGGCCGACCTTGATTTAAGGGGACCTGCCACGCTCCTCTGTCAGAATTTGTTGCCTATAAATACCACCTTAAATCTGGAATTTTTCTCACCTTTTGCACTCCTAAACTTTCTGTTCTAGATCTCCATTTCCAATCTTTAAATCCTTTGATCATATATTCTTAAATCTTTGTTTCAAAGTGATCCAAACATCATCCTATCAAGTGCAAGAGAAGAATAATTCTATCCCTCAAGACAAGAAGTATTACAACTTGTTGTGATCTCCACATCTAAGTTGTTAGAGCATCATCATTGTATTTATCTCATTGTGTGATTAGTTGTGAATATTTGTTAGAAGATAGTTTAGTTAGATATATATATAGTGTGATTGGGTAGTAGTTAGTTGTGAAGAAGAAAAGTTAGGAAGAAGATTGGTGAGTAAAAGATAGTTGTGAAGAAGATTGGTGTGTAGAAGATATGTGTGAAGAAGATTGGTGTGTAGGAGATAGGTGTGAAGAAGTGGTGTGATTAAGTAGTGAATAGGTGTGAAATAGTTGTGTAGAAGGCGTGAATAAGTTGTGACGTAGTTGTAGTGTGTAAATTGGTGTGTAAGGTTTTCTCCGCCATAAGGGAGCTTGTTGACATAGTGAAGAAAACTCTCGAGTTAGGTGCTCGGGGAGTGGAGTAGGGCAAGGAAGGTGACCTTGTAGCCGAACCACTATAAATCTCTTGTCTCGCGGTTCGATCTTTCCAACTCTCATCTATTTCTTTACTTACATTATTATTGCTTTATCGTACATATTTAGTGTTGTTCATATTGTGCATGACTTGATTTCATATAGCATCGAATCTATATTTTTGAAAACTAAGAAAACTTTCAAACAATCTTTTATAACAAATTAAAAAGACGTAAAACTATTCAACCCCCCCTTCTAGTTTTTCACAATTGATATCAAGAGCCACGTCTAACAAGATTTTTTAAAATATATTGTATTTTAAAACTTGTAACGGTCTATGGAATCTTTAAAATATTTAGAAGGGCAATCTATGCAAAGACCACCACTATTTGAAAGTGATTGATTTTTATATTGGAAAAATAGATTCGAAACTTATGTGAAATCAAAAGATCTTGATCTTTGGCATATTATTACCTTAGGTGACTTTCCCCCTATTCAATATAATGTTGAAACTAAAATGGATGAAATTGTACCTTTTTAAAAAACAAAATGATGATTTGAAAAAGAAACTAGCAAAAAATAATGAGGCTAAAATGGTTATTTATAATGCGTTACCACGCAAAGAATATGAAAGAATTTTTATGTGTAAAACCACAAAAGAAATTTGGGATTCTTCCATAATTACTCACCAAGGTAATAGTCAAGTTAAAGATAACAAAATAGATATTCTTGTACAACAATATGAACAATTTACGATTCCTGAAGAGGAATCAATTGATAATGCTTTTGCTAAATTTAACACCATTATCACAAGTTTAAAAGCACTTGATGAAACATTTTCTAGTAAAAATTGTGTTAGGAAATTTCTTAGGGCATTGCATCCGAAATGACGATCTAAGGTCACGGCTATTGAAGAATCAAATAATTTGATGACATTGTCACTAGATGAACTAATTGGCAACTTGAAGGTCCATGAAGAAATTATAAGAAGAGATTCGGAAACGGTCAAAGTCAAGAAAGTACAAACCAAATCCATTGCTCTAAAAGCCAAAAAGGAACCTAGTGACGATGATGATTCAAATGACGAAAGTGAAGACGAAGAATATGCAATGGCCGTAAGAGAATTCAAGAAATTCTTCAAGAGACGAGGAAGATTCACTAGATCACTACGAGATGAAAGAAAACCGTTCCAAAGAAATAGAAGTGACAACTACGGGAAAAGAAAATGCTTTAGATGTGGAAGTCCAAATCATCTCATTGACGAATGTCTAAAGCCGCCGGGTTATGAAAATCAAGGCGCATTTGTTAGTGGAACATGGAGTGATAGTGACAAAGATGAAGTGGAAAAACCAAGAGACGAAAAGTGTTTTATGGCAAAAGGAACCGACGAAATATGTTTAGGAATTGACTTGGAGCCTGACGAATGGATCAAGGATAGCGGATGTTCGAGGCACATGACGGGGAACCGCAAACTATTCTCTACATACAAGGCATACAATGGAGGTAATGTTATTTTCGGTAGTGATTTACGTGGAAAAATCATTGGCAAAGGTGTGATTTCTCAAGACTCACTTACTATTGAAAATGTAGAGTATGTAGATAATTTAACATATAACTTGCTTAGTATAGGACAAATATGTGATAATAAATGTAGAGTCACCTTTACCGAAGAGGATAGCGAAATAGTGAAGAATGGAAAAATTATAGGTAGAGGAATTAGGAAAGGAGGCATATATGTTATGAAATTAGGAAACAAACCTGAGGATAGGATATGCCTAACGACCCTAGACGAAAACTCCACATTGTGGCATAGGAGATTAGGAC
Source organism: Artemisia argyi (assembly GCA_030686995.1). Lineage (NCBI taxonomy): Eukaryota > Viridiplantae > Streptophyta > Magnoliopsida > Asterales > Asteraceae > Artemisia > Artemisia argyi. The sequence continues at coordinate 125,777,339 of CM060693.1, read as the reverse complement.
ATGCTAACATGCAACAAATACAATCTTTGGCCTCTAAGGAACTAGTTAGAAACTTGCCTAATCTAAAATATGACAAACATTTTTGTGATGCATGTAAAATTGGAAAACAAGTTCATGCTAGTCACAATGCTAAGAATATAGTAACCACTACTAGGTGCCTAGAATTATTACATATGGATCTTTTTGGTCCATCCGCTGTGCGGAGCTATGGAGGAAACAAATATACCTTAGTAATAGTAGATGACTACTCACGATACACGTGGACTAGGTTTTTAAGTGACAAGACCCAAGCCTTTGAAAAATTCGAAATATTTAGTAAAATGATTCAAAATAAATTAGGATCCACAATAGTAGCCATTAGGACAGACCATGGTAGGGAATTTGACAATGAAGTGCAATTCGGAAAATATTGTGATTTAAATGGAATATCTCACAGTTTCTCCGCTCCTCGTACTCCTCAATCAAATGGCGTAGTAGAAAGAAAAAATAGGTCACTACAAGAAATGAGTAGAACAATGTTAAATGAACAATCTATCCAACAAAAATTTTGGTGTCACGCCGTAGATACATCAACATATATTATTAATAGGGTATCAATTAGGAGAATTCTAGGAAAAACTCCTTATGAGTTACTAAGAGGTAGAAAACCAAACTTAAGCTACTTTAGGGTATTTGGAAGTAAATGCTATATTCTAAACACTAAGGATTACCTCACTAAGTTTGATCCAAAATCATATGAAGGAATATTTTTAGGATACTCACAAAATAGTAAAGCATATATAATACTTAACAAACACTCCATGAAAGTAGAAGAATCAATAAATATAACATTTGATGAAACACCACCACCTCCTAAAACTTTACCTTTAAAAGATCATGACTTAGTTGAAGAAGAAGCTATTGAGGTTAGTAAAACAAAACCCATAGGAAATGATAATGAAGACATTAACTTAGGAAATAACGAAATTGTAAATGTTAAAGAATCTAGGTCACATCCACTAGATAATATAATAGGACATCTTAACCAAAGAACCCTTAGGTCACAAGCTCAAGATAAAAAAGTAATTTCTTTTGTTTCCTCTCAGCAATAGAACCTAAGAATATTAATGAGGCTTTAAAAGATGAAAGTTGGGTTATAGCTATGCAAGAAGAATTAAATCAATTTAAGGCAAATGATGTTTGGGAATTAGTCCCAAATCCAATCAATATGACCATCATAGGAACTAAATGGGTATATATGAATAAATTAGATGAAAATGGAGTAGTTACTAGGAATAAAGCTAGGTTAGTTGCCCAAGGTTATAATCAACAAGAAGGAATTGATTATGACGAAACTTATGCCCCCGTAGCTAGACTAGAATCTATTAGGATACTACTTGCCTATGCATGCGCCCTACATTTTAAGTTATTCCAAATGGACGTGAAAAGTGCATTCCTTAACGGTTTTATCAATGAGGAGGTATATGTGGCACAACCTCCAGGATTCAGTGACTTCGCAAAACCTGATTATGTTTATAAGTTAAAGAAAGCTTTGTATGGACTCAAACAAGCTCCCAAAGCTTGGTATGATCGATTAAAAGCTTTCCTTATTAAACATGATTATTCCATGGGAATGGTAGATAACACTCTTTTCACTAAAAGGAAATACCCAAATCTTATCATTGTTCAAATATATGTTGATGACATTATATTTGGATAGACTTGTCAAGACATGTGTGATGCATTTGCCAAAATCATGCATGATGAGTTTGAGATGAGTATGATGGGTGAACTTAACTTCTTCCTAGGATTACAAATAAAACAATTAGAAGATGAAATATTCTTTAACCAATCTAAGTACATTAAGGAAATGCTTAAGAAATTTGGCCTAGAAGACTAAAAACCCATGAAAACTCCCATGTCTACGGAAGTAAAACTCACAAAGGATGATGAAGGTGAGTCCGTAGATAACACCAAGTATAGAGGAATGATAGGTAGTTTACTATACTTGACGGCAAGTAGACCCGATATCATGTTTAGTGTCTGCCTTTGTGCCCGTTTTCAAGAGGATCCCAAAACCTCTCACCTAGAAGCGGTTAAGCGTATCTTCCGATACATTAAAGGCACTATACACTTAGGATTATGGTATCCTAAGGGATCCGGCATAGAAACCATCGTCTATGCGGATTCGGATAATGCGGGAGACTACGTAGATAGAAAAAGCACTAGTGGTATTTGCACGTTTATGGGATGTTGTCTAACATCTTGGTTTTCGAAGAAGCAAACCGCTCTTGCTATTTCTACCACCGAAGCCGAATATGTAAGCGTTGGAAAGGCATGTCAACAAGCACTATGGATGAGACAAGCTCTTATAGACTATGGCATTAGGTTAGAAAACGTTCCCATTATGTGCGATAACAAAGGTGCGATAGATTTAAGTAAAAATCCGGTGCAACACTCTAGGACTAAACATATAGAAATACGCCACCACTTTCTTAGGGAGAATGTACAAAAAGGGAACATATCTATAGAAAAAGTTGCATCGGAAGATAGCATTGCGGATATATTCACTAAACCCCTTAAGCGTGAATTATTCAATCACTTGCGTCTAGGATTAGGAATGATGGAACAAGTTGACTAAATTCTATTGCATTTAGATTTTTTTTAAAGTTTTGCATAAGATTTACTTTTCTTCCACTTCTCCATTTCTGAGTCTAGGAATCTATTTCGCACAAAATTAAAGATTGGGAAATACTATTTTCTTTGCATATACTCTTTTGTAAAACCTAATCAATTTTTTTTTTAATTTATTCTAACATCTAGGAATTACATGAACATCATTTTCCTTGCATTGTTGACTAATGCTAAAAACATTTTTCTTCCAAAATCATGCATAAACTCTCACATAAATCGTCAAGGTATATAATCTAATATATATCTTTGACATTCATGATCGAGCAAAAATTGAATCAAGGAGATTTTGGGTTGTTTCTTAAGAATTTTTTTTTTATGCATTTAGAAGTCGAAACAATCACAACTCCACATTTGTTGCATATAGGCACACACTAGGACAAAATCACTCATAACATTGTCATCTTGTTTCATCACTAGATTTTTGACTTACTAGTTGCCTTTGCCTTTGATCTAAGATAGTTGCCTTAGGAAGCTTAAGTGCTCTTGCCTTTATTTGTCTCTTTTAGCTTATTATGTGTTGCTTATTTGCTCTTTTGCTTAAGTGTTTTTGCATGCATGCTATATCTTGATTAGATTAGATTCTATATTGCCTAAAGGAATTGAACTTGCTTGAATCCAAATCCAAAAACACAACCTTTCTGCAAATTTTCTGCCAAAAACCCATTTCTGGCAATCTGGGAACCATCAGATGGGCGGCCCCCTTAATTATGCTAGGCGGCCCCTTTAATTTTAAGGGGACCGCCCCCTAATTAAGGGGACCGGCCATCTGCTGGACGGATTTACAGAATCTTTTCTGCTTTTTAGCCCATTTCAACCTACATTTCCCATTTTTCACCAACATATTTTGTCCTAATCTCCCAAAAAAACTTCATCCATGCATAAACACACAAATCTTACACTATAAATATCCCCAATCTTCAACACTCTTCGTTCATCCCTTCATGACTTCTCCAAACAAACCAAAACCAAAAGCCTCAAGGCTTGCAAGGATGACAGAAAAACCCGTTTGGCGAAGAAAAAGCCCTCGAAACAAATCCATCATAACCAATGAAGTTGGAAATCACTCAACACCTCCAACCACTTACTTCCCAAACTTTACACCAAATTCAAAAGGACATTCATTTGATCCTCTTTACAAACCATACAACATTGGCCAAACATCTTCCTTCATGCCAAACCACTCATCTCATCCTCCAACCACTTATAATGATCCATACAAGTTTGATCAACCATCAAACTACAATTCCAACTACACAAACCCAATTCATCCATATCAACACAATGACTCTCTCCGCATTGCCACGGAAAAGCAAAAGTTCCGTGATGAAATAACCCAAATCCATGATCTTAGTGATCTCAATGCCATGCACCTTGCACAACGCAACAAAGGGCAACCTCCATCATCACCCTACAACAATTGCCTGCCCCACTCTCTCAACTTGGATCAAGTTACAAACCACACTCACTATTTTCCTTGTTGTATCTTCATTCAAAAACAAATTCTATACTTGAGTGAAGATATTTCTTGGATTGAATATCTCCTCACTCGTCCTCATCCCATACCACCCTTAACACGATACAACATCGTATGATCCACCTCTTCCGCTCCATACCCCACTCCATATCCCTCTCCATCTAACAACTAAGCTTTATGCTTATGTTCTCCTTCAAGCAAATAAAACAATCAACCATGGGTTGCAAGCAAGTCCAAGTGCTCTCTTAGGCAATACAGGACTATGTCTCTTCTTTTGTTTTATTGTAATCAATATGCTTTAAGCATATTGAATGTTGTAATGCTAATCATTTCTATGATGCTTGAATGAATCTATTTTTATTTGCGTAATTGTTGCTTTGCATGTATATGTGTCTTGTTCTCTTCAAATATTTTGTGTAGCCAAGACTTCCATAGCTCATTCCCTTGGTGCTCTCAAATGAGGGGGAGCATACATCAAGGTGGAGCATCAACCTTTTTGATTTTACAAAAAGGGGGAGAAGAGAAATGCAAACTCTATAATACTTGTCTAAAAACAAATTTTAGATTTATTGAGTTTAAGGTTTTGTAATAATCAAAAAGGGGGAGATTGTTGACATAAATAATGCCTAAAAACATTATTAACATATTATCAATATCTCTATGTTTTGATTATTACAAAATATAAACTCATAGAACTAAAACTTGTGACTTTAACAAGTATTTAGTGATTAACATTTTTTCTTTACATCCAATTCACTTAAGGCATGAATAAACAAAGTGTTTAGTGCAATTTATGATCAAAGGGAAATTTAATTAAGTATTACAAAGTTTATTTAATTATATAAACATAATATATATTTTTGAAAAACACTTTTGGTAATAAAGAAAAATGTTTTATTCATACTAAATATATGAATTCAAATTTTTAACCAAAATCAGTTAGTTTTTCACCAAATAAACTTTCTCCACTAAAAAACAAAAATTCTGGCCGTTACAGCTGGGCGGCCCCCTTAATTATAAGGGGCGGTCCCCTTAATTTTAAGGGGGCCGGCCTTGATTTAAGGGGACCGGCCACACTCCTCTGTCAGAATTTGTTGCCTATAAATACCACCTTAAATCTGGAATTTTTCTCACCTTTTGCACTCCTAATCTTTCTGTTCTAGATCTCCATTTCCAATCTCTAAATCCTTTGATCATATATTCTTAAATCTTTGTTTCAAAGTGATCCAAACATCATCCTATCAAGTGCAAGAGAAGAATACTTTTATCCCTCAAGACAAGAAGTATTACAACTTGTTGTGATCTCCACATCTAAGTTGTTAGAGCATCATCATTGTATTTATCTCACTGTGTGATTAGTTGTGAATATTTGTTAGAAGATAGTTTAGTTAGATATATATATATATATATATATATATATATATATATATATATATATATATATATATATATATATATATATATATATATATATATATATATATATATATAGTGTGATTGGGTAGTAGTTAGTTGTGAAGAAGAAAAGTTAGGAAGAAGATTGGTGAGTAGAAGATAGTTGTGAAGAAGATTGGTGTGTAGAAGATAGGTGTGAAGAAGATTGGTGTGTAGGAGATATGTGTGAAGAAGTGGTGTGATTAAGTAGTGAATAGTGTGAAATAGTTGTGTAGAAGGTGTGAATAAGTTGTGACGTAGTTGTGGTGTGTAAATTTGTGTGTAAGGTTTTCTCCGCCATAAGGGAGCTTGTTGACATAGTGAAGAAAACTCTCGAGTTAGGTGCTCGGGGAGTGGAGTAGGGCAAGGAAGGTGACCTTGTAGCCGAACCACTATAAATCTCTTGTCTCGCGGTTCAATCTTTCCAACTCTCATCTATTTCTTTACTTACATTATTATTGCTTTATCGTACATATTTAGTGTTGTTCATATTGTGCATGACTTGATTTCATATAGCATCGAATCTATATTTTTGAAAACTAAGAAAACTTTCAAACAATCTTTTATAACAAATTAAAAAGATGTAAAACTATTCAACCACCCCTTCTAGTTTTCCACACAAACCATTACAGTTATCAACGGAATTGATGTGTCTTTACAAAAAACCGTTTGCTTTTGGACTAGCCAACTCTTTGATGGAATGCAGTCATCATCATGGTGAGTTGATTACCATCTATGGTTTTCCGCAGCCTTTACCACAAGCCATAATCTTGTGGGCTAGTCAACCCTTGTGTCAGTAAGACATGGTGAGTTGGGAACCATTTGTTGTGTGGTAATGAACCAAACACCAAAACCTGCAAACAAGAGAAAACAAAAACTATACAAATATATGTTTTTTATTTTATTTATTATTATTATTATTATTATTATTATTATTATTATTATTATTATTATTATTATTATTATTATTATTTTAAATTTAAGTTTTTTTTTTCTTTTTTAAACAAAATCTATGTCTAATAAAAGAAAGGAAAAAAAATAAAAATACAAAATATGTAAAATATACCATCAATCAGCAGGAAAAATGTACTACTAGTAGAAACACTAAGATATGAGCAGAAACAGTGTCCACCAACAGTAATGAGGATCCAACAGCTGCAAAAATGGTTAGAAAACAAATAATACAACAATAAGCCTCCCTTCAATCACTGCATCTGATAAAGACTATTGTTCTTGGTTACCCAGAATGAACCTTTCCTTTGAGTTTTCCAAGAATAACCTGCTGAGGGTTTAACAGTAGTATCCCATCTTGTCCCCCACCCCATATACATTAGGTCAAAATAACTAGGCCAAAAACTAGTCTGAAAGTAAGTGCTAGTAGGTCTATAAAATGGTCTAGCAACATGTCTTTTCCAACCGGCTGGAAAAGGTCTACCAGCAGAAACTGGCTTACCAGCAGGAACTGATTTATCAGTTGGATTGGGTTTGCTGGTTTTTACATGTGCTTGTGGAACATATGGGGGAATAGCACTAACATTGGTCCACATTGGTCTAGGTCTCTTTTGGTCATCACACACACACCTATTCTCTTCTCATGAAAATTACAATCCTTAATGAGATGAGACTTACTACCACACACAAAACAAGATTTCTTTTTCAAAGGTTTGTACTTAATGGGACTTCTCTTATTACAAGCAAAATTATCAAAAGAAGCTGTCTTAAAATTGGATTCATTAGTAGCTACTCTTGATGAGAAGTCATCTATCTTAGGTGTGTCTGACTTGTCACTTGAATCACATGAGGCATAGTCAGTGGACTTTGGGTCTGAGGACTTGTCACTATTAGAACAAGAGACAGAGTCCGTTGTTTTACAATTAGGGTCTGGCAAGTCATTTGACTTTTTTCCATATAAATGGTGTGATCCATCAAAGTCTGTGGTAGTAGTGGTGGGCATATATTCTCCTCTATTTGGTCCTGGAACAGCATGCATTTATCTTTGTTTTAAGAATTTTTTATAGCTTACAGGTCCAGGGTTAAAGATACTTTTCTTCACAGAATTATTGATTACCTCTGCACCTACATATTTCTTAAAACCTAAGCCTAGCTCAGATGTTACAGACTGACTACTATAGAGCAAGCTAGCTAACTTGTCACCAGAAATTAGCCATTCTTTATGCCTAGCCACTTCCTTATCAAACTTATCTTGCAAAACTTGTTTCTCTAAATCTACTTTTGCTTTTTCTTTCTCAGAATATTTTAACTCATTTTTAGTAATTGTTAAATCTCTTTCTAAGACTTTTATCTTTTCCTCATAAGCAAGTTGATTCTTTTGAAACCAAACCTTTTGTTTTTCTAAGGTTTTAACTACCTCTCTATTAGCTTGTTCATTAATATAGCAATCATTATAAAGAGTTTTTAATTCATCAAACTCTTTCTTAAGTTCATTATATTTACTATCACAATCAAAAGGGCAGTTATGTACCTTAGGAATGACACCCATGAATGCAAATGCTTCAGCATCACCGATAGTACAAGCTTCCTTTCCCATCTTCTTGGATTCAGCCTTTTCACCATACCTTGCTTTGATTGCATTCCATATATCTTGTGCATCATCCATATAATGAAAATCTGCTATATGATCAGCAGGAATAGATTGAAGCAAAGTAGTTCTTGCCTTTGATTCCCTATGAACTTCCATGTGTTCATTTGTAGTCGCTGGAGGGAGAATAAAGACTTTTCCATGGCTATCTCTTCCAATCCTTTTCGGGCCGTTGCCATTTTGAATCACCTTCAGATATTCATATCATTGTTCGTGATCCAGTGTTCCATCTTCTTAGTCCAGACCTCATACGCATCATTAATCAAATAAGGAAACATTGGATGATCCCTTTCATTGTCAAATTATGCCATTTTACTAATGAGCAGCAGAAACAAGTGAAATCAGCAGGAACGAAGTACAGAATTAGGAGGAACCAAACCAGTAGCAATTGATCAGCAGTAATGAGTAAGATCAGCAGAAACAAAAAAGAACGTACATCAGCAACAAAAGCTTAAATAATAGCCTTTTCTATACTTCTTTGACTTCTCACCGACCAATTAAATATCAATTTCGAATCTCTGGTAACCACAAACACTCCACAATTGATTTCCTAAATCATTGACCAATCAATTCTGTCAACCAATCAATTAATAATACCACCGAGCCAATAAAATAATCAGCAACAGGAATACATTTCACAAACCGACTTTCACCAATTCAGTAGAATAATGACGATCATCAGAAACAGTATTAACATTCACCCTTTATTAAATCCCTATACACCAAATCTGTTGTAATTAATGACCCACGATACACAATAGAATAATAAGAATATTCAATGACAAACCAGATCCACGTGCAGTAGACGACAATAATCACAGCAGCAACACTAATTCATGATAAATCAATAGCAGACCCACCAACGATTCATCCAACCATCATTCAAGACCATTGAATATACATTGTACCGCATCACACCGAATCCCACTTCCAAAAATATAATAACTAGTGCCCTACTTAAACTAATAACGACAAAAGAACTATCAACCCATCAATATACCACAATCTAATTCCTTAATAGCAAAAGACGACAAGATCGAGTATCAATAACAGCCAATCAATTTCAACAATCTTACTGACCATCAAAATTATTAAATAATCTGACCAATTAAATATTGAATGCGACAAACCTCAGTAGTATCTTCCAATTAATTAAATACGAGGCGCAGAAAATGATAGATCATAAAAAACCAATTCTCGATTTACAGTCCATGTTTGACCCCACGTTGAAATACCATATATTGTGAATTGACAAAAGGTACAAGACGACGAATCATATTATCAATTAATGGTACGAGGTTGTAGAATTCGACAAACATAATTAAATTAACATGAATTAATTATGTGCCGTATAATTTTAATGTTACCTTTTTGTCGCCACATAAAAACCAAATCTGTATTCACCAATTCGTACCCTCTTCACATCACACCTTTTACGAATCTGCAACTCTTCGACAAACCTTGTAGATCCTATATATCAAGAGCCACCCGCTCTGATACCAAATGTAGAAGATCGTTTAAGCCCTATCTAGGATAATAGAAACAATGATTATATGCACAGCGGAATAATAATAATAACAATGATTAAATGGCCAACTACAGGCCTATGTGGGGCCCACAGGAGTGATCAAGGGTCTAAAATGAAACTAGATCTAATAAGCTGGACTGGGGGGCTTTCCAATAAGCCAAGATTCAGGCTCTGGGGTCCATTAATAAGCCAAGGAGGGGCTTGTGAAATTGGGGTGTGGTTCCTGCTGATGAATCAGCAGGAATGGTCAGGGTGACTTAAGGCCAAGAATAAGCTATGGGCAAGACTTCTAAGGGTCAAAATAAGCACTGGTATGATGAAATGGCTTATTGAGCTTCTCAAAAAGCCAAAGGTTGGGGGCTGGGGTCCACTAATAAGCTCAGGGTGAGCTTATGAAAATGGGACCAATACCATGGTGCAGGGGAGATGTTTGCCCTGCAGGCCTAAATAAGCAACTTAATAAGCCATTAGAAAAAATTGTAAAAATAATCCAAAAGTTGGATTCACTAGTTCAGCTGATAAACTTTAATATCCAAATAGCTCAAAGCTTAATTCTGAGGAATAAAATCATGAAAAATCTTGCAAAAAATGGATTTATGAAAGAGTTGCACTTTTGACTTTATCTATTTTCTTGAAACTTTGACTTTGATGAATTTTTAGTGTATCCTACTGACTGATGATGATTTATTAAGCTAAAATGAGACTACAATAGGCTAAGTTATCAACTAATAAACTGAGATGAATGATTATGGGTTCTAAATCCTAACAGTGAAGGCAAAGTGAAATCATTAAGTGGATTTTGACTTTCTGTGTAAGTGACCTCAAGTTTATGGTTTAACTGATATACTAGGACCTATTGAGACATGAAACAACAATAACCATCCCCTGAAACAACCTGGGTCACCTAAAGAACAACAAATCCAAACATGCCTTTATAAATACTGATTTTTGATTTGTGAAACAAATGGATACTAAGGATTTTGAAACTGATTCTCAACAACTTATTATGATCTAATAAGCTCAAATGAGCACAGAAACTCAAGCTTGAACCACAATTACCTAGGATCCCATATAAGACTAAAATAGCAGTTAAACTAAGATTATTAGCTCAAATGGAAACTAATAAACCAAGACCAAATTTTAAGCTACAATATCACTCAAATACACCTAAGAAGCCTAAAGAAACACAGATAAGCAGTTAATAAGCAATGCTACAGTAGAAAGCATAAAATGAGATTTTGCTTACAAATTGTAATCCTGCCATTAACCAAGAAACCAAGCACCAATACCTGTCCTAAAGCTTTCCACAAAGCACTATTACTGAAAGATCAGTACTTTGAAAAGAAACTTTAAATTTATTTATTTTTTTTATTTTTATTTATTTATTTATTTATTTTTTAAGAATAGAAAGATAAGGAAAAGAACTTTGAAAAGATGAGATGATGTGATTATGTTAGATTTGGATCTTTTAAGGATAAATAAAGGTTTAAATTTTAATTTGATTTGAAAACTTGAAAAAAAAAAATTGTGTTCTAATTTGATAAGTCCAAATATGGTTTCTAACTTGATAAGTTCAAAGATGGTTTCTAACTTGGTAAGTACTTTGGTTTCTAACTCGATAAGTGCTTTGCTTCTAACTCGATAAGTTAATAAAATTTTGGCAGAGTATCCCCTTAGAAGGTAGCTACGCTGATCCTAACTCAATAACCGATTAGGTAAACAAGGCTAACTCGCCAAAATCCAACTTCAAACTCGATAGAAAACTTACTACCTCTAACTCGATAACTTTGACACCTAACTCGATAGAAGGAACACCTAACTCGAAAGAAAATTAAGTTAGACACCTAACTCGAAAGAAATACCTCTAACTCGATAGTATTTAAGGCACCTAACTCGATAAACTTTTAGGCACCTAACTCGATAGTATTTTAGGCACCTAACTCGAAAATGACACGATGAACAGTACCAATTTTGAAAGAAATTCACTTTAAAACCAAGTTTTTCTACCAAATCAAACCTAAATCAACCTATTTTATCCCTTGGCGAATGATACCACTTGTTAGGTCATGATTTTAATAACATAATCACTTAGAGATCTAGAGAGAGACAGAGAGTAGAGAGAGAGTGGAAGGAACTCTTAAGAATGGAATGAAAGAAAATGAAATTATCAAGAGAACCAACCCCTCTCAAAGGAGAGGTTACATAGTATTTATAGGTGAGGACTAGGGCAACACTCCCTTCCTCCCTATCTTGAAAATAGAAATGGGCTTAAGGCCCATGGGCTTGCTACATAAGCCTTAAGATTAAATAAACATACAAGCCCTAGCAACCTATTACAAGTAAATGATCGAGACTTGATAAGTAGTAAAACTACGTTCCCAACAATCTCCCCCTAAGGGTCGGTCATCAAGGTTGCTTGACGTCTTCGTCTTAATCTTTGACTTTCAATGCTTTAGACGTCTTCTAAATCATTCATCGTTCTTTGTTCTTAGTTGATGTAGTTGTGATCATCTTATTACAAAATGTAATGACCGAGACTTGAATAAATATAAAAGTACGTTCCCAACAATTACCAAGGCCATCCACAATTTACCCTGCTCCAGCCTTCTTCATCTTCTTAACCCGATTTTTATTTTTTCAATTATTTTTTGTATTTTTTTTTTATATTTTTGAGTTTTATAAGTAACACAGGTTTAAATGATTCTAATGGATTACAGAAGCTATTAAATGAACTTATGTGAGCTTATGGGTCCCTAAACAACAACTATCAACCACATTACAATAACTTGAAATTTCTAAGTAAAAATGCCAATTTGGAATTTAAGACTGAAAGCTTGAAATTGCTAATTGAAACGAGTTTCAAATACAATGAAAATGTTAAGATTACATTTTAAAAGCTAAGAATTACACTGGAATTGGAAAAATAATTAAAACGACAAGCTATTTTTAAATTAAAACTACTACATCTTCTCCCTTCTTCCTTCCTCCTTTTATAGAGCAATTTAGGGTTCCCCTTGGTCCTCTGAGTCAATCCCACATCTTTCCTAGCCATTGGATTGGCTTGAATTGATCCTAGCCGTTTATGTTATTTTGGCGGGAAATTGGTATCAAGCCAATTGGTCTGATTAATTACAATTAGAGGGGGGGGGGGTTGTGCATTAATTGTGGCTTGTTTTATTAGGTAAATATGATGGGTAGTGGGATGTGATGGTGTTGGTGGGGGTGGTGGAAGTGACAGGGTGTGCATGGTCAAGTTGGGGAGGAAAGAGGGAAAGGGGGTTAGGGTTTGACTGTGTTGACCTAGGGATTATTACTAATAAAAGGGTTTGAGCTTGTGGAGTTGGGCCTGAGGTGTGGGTGGACTGGATCAGGTGGGTGGACTGGGCTTGTGTTGTGTTTGTTTGTTTAATTTTATTAATGGTCCATTTGGTTTAATAGAAATAACAAGGACCAAAAGTGTAATTATCTGAAAATTGGAGGGGTGGAACTTGTAACCTTTCCAAAGTATAATACAAGGGCCATAATTTGATATTTTCCATATTTGAAATTCCCAGGGACCAAATATGTCAAATCTTGAAAGTTCAGGGACCAAACTTGTAATTTCTTCAATCTTTTCACTTAGGGACCAATCATGACAATTTTTGAATTCCCAAGGATCTATGTTGACTTTTCACCCAAATCTAATGCTTAGAGGCCATTTCTGTCAATTTCCAAACTTGAGGGACCATTTCTGCCAATTTTGCAAACTTTTACTCTAAGGACTATATTTGGCATTTTGTGATTCCACAAGGTGTGTTTTGAAAATCTAAGCTCAAAAGTGGTAATTTGCTTCCCCGGCTCTGGCTTTTTAACATGTTTTCCAAACTCGTGCTCTTTTTTGTCCTTTTTGTCCTGATTTTTGCCAATTTCTGAAATATCCATTCCTGCACGATCACAAACACAAAAGTACAATATCTTTGGAAATTATGGTTAGTTTGTGTCTATTTTGGTCTTAATTTGGCCAGAAAATGGTGTGTGAATAAGCACACACCAAATCCCCAGACTAAGGTATTGTCGTGTCCTCATGCAATGGGATCAATTCATGCCCTACGAGATAAATAATTTTCATAACTCTTTTTACTGACATTGAAGAAGTAGCAAAATGTTCAAAGAGAGTACAAAATCATTTATTCTTGAGAACGCTCCGTTTTTCAGCTTTTGTTTCATACACTACTATTTATATACTTTTTATACTTATTGTGTGACGGGATGTTTGACTATCATTATTTTTCAATAACGTTTAGAGTCACAGAGTAAGAAACACAGCTCAGAGAAAAGTGTCCATACGGATAGAATTCATCGTTCCTGATTTTTCACGAGTTCCCAAGTTAAGCGTAAAAACGAAATCATAGCCAAAAATGTCATTAGATGCTAACACTACTCATAAATGCTAATTGTAAATCCTGCTCCCAAGTCTTGTTGTATCTAGACTTTGTTAAAGAAATGATTGCTCATTTTCGTTCCGGTAGGTTTAAAGTCTGAAAGATTTAGGCGGATTTAAAAATCGTTTAAATTTTAACTCAAAAGGCTCATATGTTCACACCACATTTATTTTATTTTCATTTTTTCATTTTTTTTTCATTTGGTTTTTCATATATAACTTGTACCTCAAACATACGGAGCTTCACGGTGAATCTCCCAGACCTAAGCGCCTTTCAGAACAAAGGATGCAAGGATCCGCTTGTCGAACCGCAATTATTTTTGGTACTTATGACTTATTACTTTGCCTCAAGCATACGGAGCTTCACGGTGAAACTCCCAGACCTAAGCGCCTTTCAGAACAAAGGATACAAGGATCCGCTTGTCGAACCGCAGCTATTTTTGGCATTTATTACATATTGATGGTGTTATTTATGAACATCATGTGGCATACAACAAAACGGGGAGTTCCAAGACCTAAACGCCTTTCAGAATAAAGGATCCAAGGCCCATTTAATGCTTATGCCATCATATAAAGTGAGCGGAAATTTAGACAACTTTTGAAAACGCGTAATTTTAATTATTTTATTTTTCGGTTTTCAATCTTGCGGGAGCAAGGACTACAAGTAACCGTTATGAGCTCTAAAGAAATCCAACTATTCCACGTTTAGCATCTAATCACACTAATGACTTTACTACCATTCCTCGTTCTCCGCAAATCTAAAATCTCAAGTAATGAGATCCGCGGATGCTTAGCCTAAAAAGTTAAGGGAACAAGCTAGGGCTCAACACGCCCGGTCAAGTCAAAATTTCTATTCCTACTCTACCTAGCGGAAAGTCAGACAAAGTGTCAAAACTTATTATATTTTTGCAAAAATTTTCAAATTTGTTCAATTTTTGGGTACTTTTTTGGTGAGTTTTTTATTTTATTTTTGGATTTTTCGAGAAAAACGGAGTTGCATGAGAAACGGCACATGAAAGGTGCAAGTCAAATCGAAGATACCCCCAGACTAAAGTTAAACATTGTCCTCAATATTTCAAAGGCGAGGGTCATCCTACATTGTATCTAAGGCCGTTTATTAATTAATGCCAAAAGATAACGTTAGTTAAGGATATCAGAAGCTTTGAATGAAGTAAGGACAAAACACGAGCACGAGAGCCTTCATGCTTCGGGAACAATTACCTGTACAAACATAACAACAACCAAACAAAAGATGCAGAAGAGGTTGCCCCCTTCTCGTCACTTTATTAGAAAGAAGAGAGAAGTCAGAAACATGGGTGAGAACCCATGTGATTGCTAATGTTTTTGTTCACCGAGTCACTAGCTTGACTCGATCCCCGAATTCATTGGTTCGTGGGGAAAGTTTGGAGATCCGGGACAACCATGGGTGGTATGTCCCCTCCAAGGTAATGCTTCAACCGATGACCATTCACCTTAAAGTTGGGACTGCCTTGTTGAGATAACTCAACGGTTCCATAAGGAAACACTTTGGTGATAGTGAAAGGTCCAGACCAACGGGTTTTGAGTTTGCCCGAGAAAATCTTCAATCTTGAGTTAAAAAGAAGGACTCGATCACCAACGTTGAAAACGCGGTTCTTAATTTTTGAGTCATGAATCTTCTTTGTCTTTTCTTTGTAGATCAAAGAGTTCTCGTATGCCTGATCACGAAGTTCATTTAATTCATTAAGTTGAACTTTACGGTGATCACCCGCTGTCTGAAGGTCGAAGTTAGCATGTTTCAAGGCCTAGTAGGCTTTGTGCTCAAGCTTGATCGGTAGATGACACGCCTTCCCGTATACCAGCTTGTATGGAGTACACCCGATGGGCGTTTTGTAAGCTGTACGAAAGGCCCAGAGTGCATCATCTAGTTTGTCCGACCAAGAGGCAAGGTTTTCACCTACTGTCTTCTCCAGAATCCTTTTAATACCACGGTTGGAAACCTCCACTTGCCCACTTGTTTGGGGGTGATATGCGGTGGAAAGACGGTGAGTGACACCGTACTTAAGCATTACTCTTGCAAATTGGTGTAACAACCGTGGTTTTGGCAGGTTAGTTTGACTAATAGTCTTGACTCGGTTGACGTTTGTTTGGTGTGTATTAGGTGTTTAAAGTGATATATGAGTGATATAGGTGAGTTTTAGCACTAAATCCCTTTACGTAAATGGTTTTATTGTGATTTGGAAAGTTTGGAATTCGGGAAAGTTCATTTTAATCACCTTTGTGGTGTAGAAATGACTTGTGTAGTTTTGGTGTTTTTGTGTTTTTGCGTAACGAGGCTTCATTCAAGTAATTGAGCGTTAGTAAGTTACATGGGATTTGTTTTTATGAGTTATGTTTCAAAAGAGTGTGGAATTCTATTTTTGGAAACTTTATTTTTGAAAATGATATTTTTCCGGTTTGTCGTAAAACTGAGGTTTATCGCGTAAGACGTTAGGATTAGCTACGGGTATTTATAAAATATGAAAAGTATGAGGTTTTGAGTGTAATAAATTAATTTAATAAAAAAAATATATATATATATATATATATATATATATATATATATATATATATATATATATATATATATATATATATATATATATATGTAAGGAAAATCGGCTAGAAGGGGATAAGGGGAAAAAGGAAACCAAATCTGAGTCCAATTAAAACACCTAATGATAAGGATTATCAACAAATAATATATAAACAAACCCCAACACCCAAAAAACGTTTTTTGGGAGTTCTTGGTCTTTCATGGGAGGCCAAGGAAGAAGGAAAAATTAGGGTCTGTAGTTTTGAAGCAATAATCAAGAATCAAGGTAAAATTCTTAAAATACATGTTCAATTGTTTGATTAATTAATATAATTCATGTAATAATTATATGATGGATTAGGTTTTGGATTAACTTTTGTAAATTAATGTTATTAAACATGTTGGGATCAATTAATGATAATAGTATGATGATTGGTTAAGAGAATTGAGCGTAAAACATGTTAGTTATTGAGTTAGGGTTTGGACAGATTTGTAAGGCTGTAAACATGTGAGGGTATATAACAGATGGTGATGAGTTAAGTTACAAATTTTAAGTCTAAATTGAAGTATAATGAAAGAGCTTTCCAAAAAGTCCAGCCACGATCAATTTTGAGGTCGGGAAGTCGGTCTTTTGATTTTTCTTTGTTAAGGTGTCAAAGCTGTCAAACCGGGACAGATTTTGGGTAAAAGTTTGAGGTTGGCATGTGGTTTTAAAAGTGGTATTTTGACTTGATCTTCTGGAATAGTTAAGTTTTAGGTTATATTAGACTACCACGAAGAGGATTCGCTATAAAAACTTGTGGAAGTAATTATTAAAAATCAAAACTTTTTGGTGTGCTTTCAGATCCGAATTTGAGTAGTTGTCAAGTTTGAATTTTCTATGAGTACTTGTGTGTGTTATTGGTTCATGGCCTTCTGGGATTAGCTTCTATGCTTATGAGAGACCATGGTAAATTTTTGGTGTGAGTTGTTAAGCTTTATTTGTCGTAATTTCATGTGAGCGAATGTACTCAAAAATTCTGCGTTTTCTGAGTTTTAGAGTGCAAGGAATTTAGTGAGTGTTAGGTTATAGTGGTGGTTAGTATGGTGTCTAGGAGATCCATGGTGGGTCATATGAGTCTTAGACATCCATCATATGAGTATTACATGGGTTTTAGCTTTTAGCTTGACCTTATGTAATGTGGATTATTTTTGTGTATTATAGATTGTGTATTGTTTTGTGGAGCTGCGGAGTTTAAGGTGAGTTCATAGTCCCATATTTTTACTTTGTTTTAAACTTGGGATGGGAATGATGCTTGTCTTAAATGTTTTGGTTTACTGTGATTATGTGTGTGGTATTAAAGAGCTTGGACTTATAATGTTATTGTATGTATGCTATGTGTGATTATTTGCTTGCGTGGATGATTTGGGATTCAATTAGGATAGCGACCTAATTGATGATATATTTTGGGATTCAATTGGGAGGGTGCTTACCCTGTTGCTCGCGCATGCGACCTAATTGATGGCATATTGATGGGTACTACTTTGGATCGGTGGGCACGTTCCGCCCAATGGTTGCCTTATGAGTGTTGTTGCCTTATGTGTGGATATTAACTTGCAAATGCATGTAGCTATATGATAACTATAATTATTTGTCCAGCTATATTTTGTAATCACAGTAAATTCGGTTGCCTTGTGTGTTGAGTCTTAAACCTATGAATCTCACCAACATTATGTTGACGTTTTAAGCATCATTTTCAGGTGAGCTTTCTAAGGATAAGATAGAAGGATGTGGATAGACGAGACCTTAGTTGCATTGGAAGTGGTTTATCATTTATGTTTTGTTTTGGTTATTTTATTTTGGGGTATTGTTACAACACTTTGTGTTTGTGCATTGCTCTATTTATGTGCATGTAGTTGTTCTCTATGTAGACGCCAGGTGTTGTGATGATATCCATGAAGTTACACCCGCGCGTTTCCGCCGTGGCGGGGTGTGACAGATTGGTATCAGAGCCTTGGTTATAGAGAATTAGGTGGTTTAACCTAGACTATAGCCTAGGAGTCCCTCATATAGTTGCATTTAGGACCTATGTGTGAGTATAGTATTTTATATGTCTATTTTTCTATATTTATGAGATGTTTTATTGAGTTTCGGACGTCTATTTTATCCCGTATACGTAGTATTGTATATATCGACTTTATTATATCGTCTTTCGCTCGTAAGATGCTTCGTTGGACAACCGTTGTCGCTATCGGATGCGAGAGAAATGGTAGGATGAAGCGGATTAACTACAGAATTCCAGTTCCCGATAGCATGTATCTACGTTCGGACAAGGGGAGGACGTTTATGGGAAACGTTTGCGGATAAGAAATGAAGAGGTTTGGAACCACGACGAAACTTCTGGAGATGGAGCCATTACCAAATACCCTTGGTAGTGTCCTCACTTCACCTAGGAAGGAGATGTGGTTTAGTCTAAACCTCGTAATTTGTATGCGCTTGTGAATCATGTGGAATTGGAAGAAAAGAATAGAAATGGTTTTGCATGTTGTCGATTACCTCAACATGTAGGAAACATGAATGGATGGTTGAGTAAAGATGAAAGTGAGTTAGGATGAAATGGTGTGGATTCGGATCTAGAGTCCACAGCGAGTAGTAAGTTGAATTGATCTGAGTGGGGAGATAAGTGCGAGATTGGAGTTGAGCCATTATGCGACGTCTTTTGTTTTGTGTTATGTTTTGGAATTCGTATATTGTCTTTTGCCGTCTGGAGCCATGTTGGAGCGTGATTACTTTTGGATATTGGATCGACCTTATCCAAGTGATTTTGATTATAGAGTTTACGTGATCGTTGGAATTGTTCCATGTCGGATGATTGTTTGCGACGTCTTTTGTTTTTGTTTGCATGATTGTTTGCATGATGTGTTGTCATAGGAGGGAGTACACTTATTAAAGGGGGCATAGATAATTATGGTGGCCAACATAATTATACATGCATTACAACACAGGTGGACTTGCAAGTATGATAGCATGGATTGCATGGTGTATTAGGTGCTATGTGGTATATGTGTGTTATCATTGAGACGTGTGGTTTTGGAAGTAAGCATGCGTGTGGAATAGGCTTATAGCTATGGTCGCGAACATAATTATAAGGGTATCACACACGTGGACTTGTGACCATTATTGCATTGATTGATGTTTGTTGTTATATGTTGTGGTAGATGGTATGTGATATCATGTTGGTGATGGCTGTATGGTTAGAGAAGTATTCTCTTAACCGTTAGGGCAGTCGTTATATGTTGGGGTGTGTAGGTGGTGAGATTCCATCCTACCTATCATATGTTGATACCTCAATTATCGGTGGGTACTTATGTTGCGGTATTTAAGTTGATTCGTTTGCTAGACGCTCCGTTTGTATATCTAATTCTTGGGTTGGCATTCCTATTCGTACCATGATGGTACAGATTCCATATTCTTTCTATTCGACATCATGATTGGTGATGGGTAATCGAATTCATTTTTGTTGGATACTGTTTCGTTTCTTTGATTATTCCATATATTCATTCCTCGGATGAATGTTATGCTATTCTTCAAAGTATTGTTGGTTCGTGATAAGTTGGTGTGGATATTTGATCTCTCATTTACACACACCAATTAAATTTTGTGACATGATTTGTGACTGGTTGTATCGGTGTTTTTTTTTCTATGATTTTGGTTTGATCGTTGTACGAATGTGTCTGTAAGATCATCGTTTGGTTTGCAATGTATTTGTGTGAGTGTTCACTGGTATGAGTTTGTTTGTGGATTATTTTGATTTCGGAATTCTTCAATGTCTTCCGCATTCGTATAAGAGGTTGAGTTAAAGTCTTTATGGCATTTTACAAATTCGTTTTGGGTATTTCAAGGTCGTTTGATGGAAACTAATATTTTTATGGGAAATGAAGTGTGAAAAAAAATGGTTATATTGATGTCTTACATAAAATGGTTTATATATATATATTTTATAAAAAAAAAAAAAAAAAAATATGTATAAGTTTAAGATATGTCTTGTAAAAAAAAAAGAAAAAAAAAATGGTGTACATTTGTTTTTGAGAAGGTCAAGTATGAGAATAAGAACTGTATATGGTTCTCATTTACCAAACTTGTTATGTATTTTGTTCTTCGAGTGTTTCTTTCGTTGAGGTACGTTTGTGCATGCGTTATGGGTACGTGTATTTTATATTTTCTTTGTATGGGTTTTCATGAACATTTTATCCGTGTCTACTTTTATTGGGGGAAAATTTTCTCATTGTGTTTTTCTAGCTTTGATTTTGATGTTCGTTACTTCGTTAGTTGGTAATTCGTACCCCTTTTGAGTTTGTTAATATACGTTTTAGTTTGACCGGTTTCATGGTTCGCGTCGTTTACTTAGGATAGATTGTCGTTTTGATTATCGATTTGTTCGTCGAAGAGGAAGAGGGTGTTTGCCAAGTTGTTCAAGTGAAAAGTTCAGCTTCAAGATGTACGTTCTTCGGATTGCGTGGGCATCGCGGAGGTAGAAGAAACATATGAGGAACTATGTGATACGTGACTTAGAGTTGGGGAGTAGAACTTGGAGATGATATTGGTATGGAGCAGAAAGTGTTGTCTACACAGATCATAAGAATCTTTAGCATATATTTGACAAGAGGTTAATATATGTTGAAGAGAAGTTGGGTGTGGAATTTCTCAGTGACTACGATTATCTGATTCGCTATTGTCAAGGAAGGGAGGACATCGTGGTAAGAGCGCTGAGCGGGAGTGAACGAGTGAAACTTAGATGTTTGTGAGCAATGATTATGATAATTCAGTTTGGAGTTAGGAGGATGATATTGACAGCCTGGGGAGAGAGGTTCAAAGATGAGAACATGTAAGAAGAATGATTACTTGGTTTAGACTAGTAAATGGAGAGGAACGAAGATGGAGGAGTGTATTTTGCGGACCGCTAATGATTTCGTGGAGAGGAAGCTTAAGGACATCGATCATGCAAGGTATAAGATACATCCGAGAATGGATAAGACATATCATTACCTTTGCAAGAGATGTATGGAGGAGTAGGCGAGACTTTTCGCTCGGTGAGTTGGTAATGAGCCATGGGGTGTCGCGTTGATCATCAAGAAACATGATGAAATATTTACCTTGCGATAGTGGTAAATGTGTTATACAGTTTTGAGAACACGTATGAAGATGAGTACGACTTATCATTCTTTAATGAGTGAACTAAGTGAGCGTACAAATCAGGCGTTGGATGGTATGATGAGAGCATGGGTGTGTTTGATTTTGGGAGGAAGCTGGGGTATACATTTATCCTTAGCTGAGTTCTCCTATATCAACAATTGTCATTCTAGTATTGAGTATGTGTCGTGTGAAAAGTTGTATGGAAGGTAATGTAGCTCATCTGTTCTGTGGGCAAAGGTTGGAACAAGTCAACTAATTGATCCTGAACTAGAACGAGAGACTATGAATAAGGTTTTCTGATTAAGGAAAGACTTAAGGCAGCAAAAGATCGCCAAAAGAGTTATGCGGAATATTTCCGTAAGCCCTTAGAGTTTTGTGTTGGTGATATTGTGAGGGTAAAAGTATCTCCTTGGAAGGGTGTTGTGCATTTCGGTAAGAAAGGCAAGCTAGCACCGAGATACGTAGAACCATTTGAGATTTACGAAAAGGATTGGATTTGAGACATATCGGTTGAATTTGCCTGATGAGTGAAGTAAAGTGCATGATATGTTTCACGTATCTAATTGGAAGAAGTGTTTGGCGGATGCTAGTCTGCATGTGCCATTAGATGAGAGTAAGGTTGACAAGACTTTTTGTTTTGTCAAGAAACCTGTTGAGATTATGGAAATGAGATGTTAAGAGTTTGAAGTGTGGTGAGATAGCGTTGGTAAAGGTATGGTGGGATTCTAAGCGTGGTCCTGAGTTTACTTGGGAACGTGAGGATCCGATGAAATTTAAGTACCCAAATTTTGTTTGCTGATGTGGTTGGTGAAGTAGATCGTTTGTAGTTGGATTTTAGATCGTGGAAGTTTGATGCGGGGTATTCATAAATGTTTGTTTTATGGGTATCTGTTATTTGTGAGTGCGTCTTTCGGTTATCATTTGGTTCGAGAGCATCGTACCTACCTGTGTGAAGTCGTTTTGATCGTTGTTGTTATTGATCGGGGAGTGTATCTATTTGTGTGTATCGTTGGAGTGACAGAATGTTTTCTATCGTGTGAATTCGAGTATTTAGTCGGTTCATATTTTTGCGATTCTTTCTCTTTGATTTTATGGAGTGGTATTTATCCGCTTAAAAATCCATAAATTTTCTTTTGCTGATGTTTTTGGTGAGACGAGTAGTTGAAATCTCGGGACGCGATTTCCCTAAGTGGGGGATGATGTAACAACCGTGGTTTTGGCAGGTTAGTTTGACTAATATTCTTGACTCGGTTGACGTTTGTTTGGTGTGTATTAGGTGTTTGAAGTGATATATGAGTGATATAGGTGAGTTTTAGCACTAAATCCCTTTGCGTAAATGGTTTTATTGTGATTTGGAAAGTTTGGAATTCGGGAAAGTTCATTTTGATCACCTTTGTGGTGTAGAAATGACTTTTGTAGTTTTGGTGTTTTTGTGTTTTTGCGTAACGAGGCTTCGTTCAAGTAATTGAGCGTTAGTAAGTTACGTGGGATTTGTTTTTATGAGTTATGTTTCAAAAGAGTTTGGAATTCTATTTTTGGAAACTTTATTTTTGAAAATGATATTTTTCCGGTTTGTCGTAAAACTGAGGTTTATCGCGTAAGACGTTAGGATTAGCTACGGGTATTTATAAAATATGAAAAGTATGAGGTTTTGAGTGTAATAAATTAATTTAATAAAATATATATATATATATATATATATATATATATATATATATATATATATATATATATATATATATATATATATATATATATATATATATATATATATATATATATATATATATATATATGTGTGTGTGTAAGGAAAATCGGCTAGAAGGGGATAAGGGGAAAAAGAAAACCAATTCTGAGTCCAATTAAAACACCTAATGATAAGGATTATCCATAAATAATATATAAACAAACCCCAACACCCCAAAAACGTTTTTTGGGAGTTCTTGGTCGTTCATGGGAGGCCAAGGAAGAAGGAAAAATTAGGGTCTGTAGTTTTGAAGCAATAATCAAGGATCAAGGTAAAATTCTTAAAATACATGTTCAATTGTTTGATTAATTAATATAATTCATGTAATAATTATATGATGGATTAGGGTTTGGATTAACTTCTGTAAATTAATGTTATTAAACATGTTGGGATCAATTAATGATAATAGTATGATGATTGGTTAAGAGAATTGAGCGTAAAACATGTTAGTTATTGAGTTAGGGTTTGGGCAGATTTGTAAGGCTGTAAAGATGTGAGGGTATATAACAGATGGTGATGAGTTAAGTCACGAATTTTAAGTCTAAATTGAAGTATAATGAAAGAGCTTTCTAAAAAGTCCAGCCACGATCAATTTTGAGGTCGGGAAGTCGGTCTTTTGATTTTTCTTTGTTAAGGTGTCAAAGCTGTCAAACCGGGACAGATTTTGGGTAAACGTTTGAGGTTGGCATGTGGTTTTAAAAGTGGTATTTTGACTTGATCTTCTGGAATAGTTAAGTTTTAGGTTATATTAGACTACCACGAAGAGGATTCGCGATAAAAACTTGTGGAAGTAATTATTAAAAATCAAAACTTTTTGGTGTACGTTCAGATCCGAATTTGAGTAGTTGTCAAGTTTGAATTTTCTATGAGTACTTGTGTGTGTTATTGGTTCATGCCCTTCTGGGATTAGCTTCTATGCTTATGAGAGACCATGGTAAATTTTTTGTGTGAGTTGTTAAGCTTTATTTGTCGTAATTTCATGTGAGCGAATGTACTAAAAAATTCTGCGTTTTCTGAGTTTTAGAGTGCAAGGGATTTAGTGAGTGTTAGGTTATAGTGGTGGTTAGTATGGTGTCTAGGAGATCCATGGTGGGTCATATGAGTCTTAGACATCCATCATATGAGTATTACATGGGTTTTAGCTTTTAGCTTGACCTTATGTAATGTGGATTATTTTTGTGTATTATAGATTGTGTATTGTTTTGTGGAGCTGCGGAGTTTAAGGTGAGTTCATAGTCCCATATTTTTACTTTGTTTTAAACTTGGGATGGGAATGATGCTTGTCTTAAATGTTTTGGTTTACTGTGATTATGTGTGTGGTATTAAAGAGCTTGGACTTATAATGTTATTGTATGTATGCTATGTGTGATTATTTGCTTGCGTGGATGATTTGGGATTCAATTAGGATAGCGACCTAATTGATGATATATTTTGGGATTCAATTGGGAGGGTGCTTACCCTGTTGCTCGCGCATGCGACCTAATTGATGGCATATTGATGGGTACTACTTTGGATCGGTGGGCACGTTCCGCCCAATGGTTGCCTTGTGAGTGTTGTTGCCTTATGTGTGGATATTAACTTGCAAATGCATGTAGCTATATGATAACTATAATTATTTGTCCAGCTATATTTTGTAATCACAGTAAATTCGGTTGCCTTGTATGTTGAGTCTTAAACCTATGAATCTCACCAACATTATGTTGACGTTTTAAGCATCATTTTCAGGTGAGCTTTCTAAGGATAAGATAGAAGGATGTGGATAGACGAGACCTTAGTTGCATTGGAAGTGGTTTATCATTTATGTTTAGATTTATGTTTTGTTTTGGTTATTTTATTTTGGGGTATTGTTACAACACTTTATGTTTGTGCATTGCTCTATTTATTTGCATGTTGTTGTTCTCTATGTAGACGCCAGGTGTTGTGATGATATCCATGAAGTTACACCCGCGCGTTTCCGCCGTGGCGGGGTGTGACAATTGGTCATTGCAAAAATATGTACCACGATCACTAGCAAAAAGAGATTTCAAAAATTTCACAACAACTCGGGCGTCATTGGTGGGTAGAGCTTTTGCTTCAACCTATTTGGACAAGTAATCGACGGCCACGAGTATATACTTATTCCCTTGTGAAGATGGGAACAGACCCATAAAATCAATGCCCCAGATGTCAAAGATTTCACAGACTTGGATGACGTTTTGAGGCATCTCATCCTTTTAGAAATATTCCCATGACGTTAACAGGCATCACAGGTTTTGACTAAGTCATGACTCATGAGCATCCTTATAGATCGTGGGCCAGTAGAAGCCGAAATCAAACACCTTTTTGGCGGAGTAGTTTGGGCTATGATGTCCCCCCGTGGGTCCATCATGACAAGCTTTGAGAATATCCATGGCTTCTTGGCCATGAACACACCGCCGGATGACTTGATCCGCACAAATTTTAAACAGATAGGGGTCGTCCCAGAAGTAGTGGTTTACGTCTTTGAAGAACGTTTTCTTCTGTTGGGACGACATCCCTTTTACAATGAAGTTACCCGTATGGTAGTTTGCAAACTCTGTAAACGATGGGGTAGTATGTCACACCCCGCCACAGCGGAAACGCGCGGATGTAACTTCATGGATATCATCACAACACATGGTGTCTATATAGAGAATAACTACATGCAATAAAAATGGCAAAGTATAGACACAAAGTGTCATAACAATACCTGAAAGAAAACAACATGATAAACTCCAACACTCAGATAAACCACTTCCAATGCAACTAAGGTCTCGTATAATAACCTCCTTCTATCATAGCCTTAGAATGCTCACCTGAAAATGATGCTTAAAATGTCAACATATTGTTGGTGAGATTCATAGGTTTAGACACACTTACACTCACAAGGCAACCAGTTTACTGTGATTATAAAACATAGCTGGACAAATAAATTACAGTTATCATATAGCTACATGTATTTGCAAGTCAATAATCACACACAAAGGCAACAATACACATAACGCAACATCACACATAAGGCAACCATCGGGTGGAACGTGCCCACCGATCCAAATTCACAACATACCGGGATCGGACCACACAGAATAAAAGTGAGTAGGAATACTACTCTCCAATTAGGTCGTATGCACGAGCAACATGGTAAGCGCCCTCCGAATTGGACCACACAGACTAGTAACAAGTAGGAATATTACTCTCCAATTGGATACTCCCCCCCTAATTGGACCACACAGCATTATCATCACATTACATATCATTTACATATAGCATAAATACGATAACATTATAAGTCCAAGCTCTTTAACATACATACACATAATCATAGTAATTCAAATCATTTAAGACAAGCATCATTCCCATCCCAAGTTTAAAACAAAGTAAAAATACAGGACTATGAACTCACCTTAAACTCCGCAGCTTCCGCAAAAACAATTCACAATCTATAGCACACAAAAATAATCCACATTACACAAGGTCAAGCTAAAAGCTAAAACCCATGTAATAAACCTATGATGGATGTATAAGACTCATATGACCCACCATGGATCTCATAGACACCATACTAACCGCTACCATAACCTAACACTCACTAAATCCCTTGCACTTTAAAAATCAGAAAACACAGAATTTTTGGGTACATTCGCCCACATGAAATCACGACAATTAAAGCTCAAAAACTCACACCAAAAATTTACCATGGTATCTCATAAGCATACAAGCTAATCCCAGAAGGCCATGGACCAATAACACACACAAGTACTCAAAAGAAAATCAAACTTGTCAACTACTCAAATTCGGATCTGAAGGCACACCAACAAGTTTTAATTAACATAAAATACTTCCACAACTTTTTATCGCGAATCCTTTTCGTGGTAGTCTAATATAACCTAATACTTAACTATTCCAGAAGGCCTAGTCAAAATACCATTTTTACAACCACAAAACACCCTCAAACTTTTACCCAAAATCTGTCCCGGTTTGACAGCTTTGACACCTTAACAAAGAAAAATCAAAAGACCAACTTCCCGACCTTGAAATCAATCGTGGCTGGACTTTTTGGAAATATCTTTCATTAAACTTCAATTTAGACCAAAAATTCGTGACTTAACTCCTCACCATCTGCTAATTACACTCACATATTTACAGCACTACTTTTCTGTCCAAACCCTAACTCAATAACTAACATGTTTTACGCCCAATCCTCTTAACCAAACATCATACTATTACTAATTATTGATCCCAACATGTTTAATAACATTAATTTACAGAAGTTAACACAAACCCTAATCAATCATAACTTGTATTACAGGAATCTAATCAATAATTAAACAATTAAGGGTTAACTAGGCATACCTTAGGCTTGTTTTTTTCACATAATTGAAACCCTAACTTTTCACCTTCTCCTCCTCTCCCCCTTGTCGACTCTTCCAGAGAAAAGAGGTTTTAGGTCGTTTGGTTTGGCTTATATGGGTAGGGGTTGAGCTTGTTTGGGTTAGATTAGGATTCCTTGGGTCTAAGAGTCATATTCGGACTCAAATTGGGTTTCCTTTTCCCTTGTTTTTCTTTATAGCCGATTTTTATATACACATATATATATATATATATATATATCTTTTATATTTTTTTTATTAAATTAATTTATTACACTCAAAACCTCATACTTTTGATAGTTTATAAATACCCGTAGCTAATCCTAACGTCTAACGCGATAAACCTCAGTTTTTACGACAAACCGGAAAATTATCATTTTCAAAACAAAGTTTACAAAAATAGATTTTCACACTCTTTTATAAGCATAACACATAAAAACAAACTCCTCGTAACTTGCTAACACTCAAATACATGAACGAAGACTCGTTACGCAAAAACACAAAAACGCCAAAAACTACACAAGTCATTTCTACACCACAAAGGTGATCAAAATGAACTTTCCCAAATTCCAAACTTTCCAAATCACAATAAAACCACTTACTCAAAGGGATTTAGTGCTAAAACTCACCTATATCACACTTATATCACTTCAAACACCTAGGACACACCAAACAAACGTCAACTGAGTCAAGACTATCAGTCAAACTGACTTGCCAAAACCACGGTTGTTACATCATCCCCCACTTAGGGAAATCGCGTCCCGAGATTTCAACTACTATAGTCACCACTAACAACAGCAAAAGGAAATTTATGGATTTTTAAGCGGATAAATACCACACCTTAAAATCACAGAGAAAGAATCGCAAAAATGTGAACCGACTAAATACTCGAATTCTCATGATAGAAAACACTCCGTCACTCCAACGATACACGCAAATAGATACACTCCCCGATCAATAACACCAATGATCAAAACGACTTCTCACAGGTAGGTACGATACCCTCGAACCAAAAGAAAATCCAAATGGTAACCGCAGGAAACACCGCATATAATGGATACACACAAAACAAACATTAATTACATTTGATCCTCACGTTCCCAAGTCAACTCAGGACCACGCTTAGAATCCCACCATACCTTTACCAACGTTATCTCACCAAACTTCAAACCCTTAACATCTCGATCCATAATCTCAATAGGTTTCTTGACAAAACGGAGGGGCTTGTCAACCTTACTTTCATCTATTGGCACATGCGGACTAGCATCCACCAAACACTTCTTTCAATTAGATACATGAAACATATTATGTACACCACTTAATTCCTCAGCTTACTTCAACCGGTATGCCACAAATCAAATCCTTTCCATAAATCTCAAATGGTCCTACGTATCTCGGTGCTAGCTTGACTTTCTTATCGAAACGCACAACACCCTTCCAAGGAGATACTTTTATCCTCACGATATCACCAACACCAACTCTAAGGGCTTACGGCAATAATCCGCATAACTCTTTTGGCGATCTCTTGCTGCCTTAAATCTCTCTCTTAAATCTGAAAACCTTATTCGTAGTCTCTCGTTCTAGTTTAGGACCAATTAGTTGACTTGTTCCAACCTTTGCCCATAGAACAGGTGACCTACATTACCTTCCATACAACTTTTCACACGACACATACTCAATACTAGAATTATCATTGTTGACATAAGAGAACTCAACTAAGGGTAAATGTATACCCCGGCTTCCCTCAAAATCAAACACACCTATGCTCTTAGCTCACCATCCAATGCCTGATTTGTACGCTCACTTAGTTCACTCATTAGAGAATGATAAGTCGCACTCATCTACATACGCGTTCTCAAGACTCCATAACACGTTTACCACTATCGCGAAGTAAGTATTTTATCATGTTTCTTGCGACACCCCATGGCTCATTATCAACTCACTGAGCGAAAAGTCTCGCCTACTCCTCCATACATCTCTTGCAAAGGTAATGATATGTCTTATCCATTCTCGGATGTATCAAATACCTTGCATGACTGTTGTCCTTACGCTTCCTCTCAATAGAACCAATAGATGGTCCCCAAAGTACATTCCTCCATCTTCGTTCCTTTCCATTTACTGGTCTAAACCAAGTAATCATTCTTCTTACATGTTCTCATCCTTGAACCACTCTCTCTAGGCTATCAACATCATCCCCGTAACTCCGAACTGAATTATCATAATCATTGCTCACAAACATCTAAGTTTCACTCGTTCACTCCCGCTCAGCGCTCTTACCACGATGTCCGCCCTTCCTTGACGGTGGCGAATCAGACAATCGTAGTCATTGAGAAATTCCACACCCAACTTCTCTTCAATATATATTAACCTCTTGTCAAATATATGCTAAAGTTTCTTATGATCCGTGTAGATAACACTTCCTGCTCCATACAAATCTCATCTCCAAGTTCTATTTCCCAACGTTAAACCATGTATCCCACAGTTCTATTTCCCATTTTTACAAACACAAAACACCCTCAAACTTTTACCCAAAATCTGTCCCGGTTTGACAGCTTTGACACCTTAACAAAGAAAAATTAAAAGACCAACTTCCCGACCTTGAAATCAATTGTGGCTGGACTTTTTGGAAAGCTCTTTCATTAAACTTCAATTTAAACCAAAATTTCGTGACTTAACTCCAAACCATCTGTTAATTACACTCACATATTTACAGCACTACTTTTCTGTCCAAACCCTAACTCAATAACTAACATGTTTTATGCTCAATTCTCTTAACCAAACATCATACTATTACTAACTATTGATCCCAACATGTTTAATAACATTAATTTATAGAAGTTAACACAAACCCTAATCCATCATAACTTGTATTACATGAATCTAATCAATAATTAAACAATTAAGGGTTTACTAGGCATACCTTAGGCTTGTTTTCTTCACATAATTGAAACCCTAACTTTTCTCCTTCTCCTCCTCTCCCCCTTGTCAACTTTTCTAGAGAAAAAGAGGTTTTGGGTCGTTTGGTTTGGCTTATATGGGTAGGGGTTGGGCTTGTTTGGATTAGATTAGGATTCCTTGGGCCTAAGAGTTATATTCGGACTCAAATTGGGTTTCCTTTTCCCTTGTTTTTCTTTATAGCCGATTTTTATATACATATATATATCTTTTATATTTTTTTATTAAATTAATTTATTACACTCAAAACCTCATACTTTTGATAGTTTATAAATACCCGTAGCTAATCCTAACGTCTTACGCGATAAACCTCAGTTTTTACGACAAACCGGAAAATTATCATTTTCAAAACAAAGTTTCCAAAAATAGATTTTCACACTCTTTTATAAGCATAACACATAAAAACAAACTCCTCGTAACTTGCTAACGCTCAAATACTTGAACGAAGACTCGTTACGCAAAAACACAAAAACACCAAAAACTACACAAGTCATTTCTGCACCACAAAGGTGATCAAAATGAACTTTCCCAAATTCAAAACTTTCCAAATCACAATAAAACCACTTACGCAAAGGGATTTAGTGCTAAAACTCACCTGTATCACACTTATATCACTTCAAACACCTATGACACACCAAACAAACGTCAACCGAGTCAAGACTATCAGTCAAACTGACCTGCCAAAACCACGGTTGTTACATAGTAGAATCACTACGAGAAGAGATTACATTGAGTGTTTTGAGAGGAAAGGTTTCATTTATTTCCTTTTTCTCGAGGACATCTTGGTGAGGGTTCTCTAATCGGGACAAATGATCAGCCGCTAGGTTCTCGGCTCCTTTTTTTTTTTTTTTTTTTTTTTTTTTTTTTTTTTTCATGGATGATGATATCAAATTCTTGCAGGAGGAGAACCCATCGGAGCAATCTCGGCTTTGCATCTTGTTTGGCAAAGAGATATTTTAGAGTTGAGTGATCCGTATACACTATGCATTTTTTCAAGATCTAATATGGTCGGAACTTCTCAAAAGCATACACCACGGCTAATAATTGTTTTTCTGTTGTGGTGTAGTGAGTTTGAGCTTCAGTCATAGTTTTAGTGGCATAGTGTATAGGCCGAAAGTGTTTGGTTTTACGTTGCTCCAGGACCGCACCTATAGCAAAGTCACTAGCATCACATATAAGTTCAAAGGGCAGGTCTCAATCGGGGGCAACAAGTATGGGTGCTTCAGTAAGCTTTTTCTTTAGTGTTTGAAAAGCTTTGATGCCCTCGGGAGAGAAGATGAAAGGAGCATCTTTTTCAAGAAGATGGGTCATAGGCCGGGCTATTTTCGAGAAATCCTGAATGGATCTACGATAGAAACTGGCATGCCCGAGAAAACTCCTGACACCTTTGACAGTAGTGGGAGGAGGCAGTTTAGCTATAACATCAACTTTAGCTCTATCAACCTCAATCCCACTTTTGGAAATCTTATGGCCGAGGATAATCCCCTCTTTAACCATAAAGTTGCTTTTCTCCCAATTTAGACACAAGTTTGTTTCTTTACAATGTTTCAGCATGTTTTCCAAATGGAAGAGACAAGATTGGAAAGAATCCCCAATGACCGAGAAATCATCCATAAATACCTCCATAGTTTTCCCGATCATGTCATGGAATATGGCAATCATACACCTTTGGAACATGCCTGGAGCATTACATAAGCCGAAAGGCATACGTCGATAGGCAAAAGTTCCATAGGGGTACGTGAATGTGGTCTTTTCTTGATCCTGCGGATCAACGGGAATCTGAAAGTAACCCAAGAAACTATCTAGGAAACTTATGTGTGCTTATTCACACATCGAGAATGTGTGTTTTTGTATTTGTGTATGTGCAGGTACAGATATGTGAAAAATGGACAAAAACAAAGCCAAAACCGACAAAAACGAGCACGAGAATGGAAAAAGGTCAAAAGCCGGAGCCGGGGAAGCTTAATGATCAAAGAAAGCTCAAAATGTCAAAAGAAGTCCTCAGAGATTCATAAAGTTGCAAGAATAGTCCCTGATCAAAGTTTAGATAGATTGGCAACTTTAGTCCCTGTACTTTTAGGAAATTAAAAAAATGGTCCTTTGATGAAATATTTGAAGAAAAGTCAAACGTGGTCCTTCATAAATCAAAGAATTACAAATATGACCTTGGAATAAAGTTTTGACAAAAGTCAGATTTGGTCCCTATGATTTTTAGAATTACAACGTTGGTCCTTATGATATTACTACTCCAAACAAAACCTAACTGGATCCAAAACAATACTAGTCCAAAAATCCCACAAGCCCAAACAACACAAGCCCACTTCCCTTTTTAAACCCGGCCTGCTAGTATATTACCCCACCCAAGTCCAAACCCGGTCAACACAAACATAAATAAAACACCCCAATTAAAATTACCCGCCCCCCAAAACATTTACCCAAACCCAGGGATGAACCCTAACTACTGTTCACCTATGTAAAATCCCAATTGACAGCAATTAAGGGCATTTTCGTACAATTGATGACTTCTAGAAGAACCCTGACATGGCAGGGAATGACAGAGTGGCAATCCGTGTGGGAGTGAGTGCATATGATTGGGTAATCATTTAATCAAATGGCTGTGATTAAAGGATTGGGGACCAAGGTGTATCCAAGGGCTTATATCTACTCAAACTAACACAAAATTCACCTGGATCAGTGACGTGGACAACTAGAAGGATCCAAGCTCTCCTCAAGCTTCAACTATAAATACCCCCTCTCATTTCCTGTTAAAGTGTGTAGGTTTTTTTTATAAGAGTTAGCTTATTGTTCTGTTTTTATTGTAATTTCATTTTTAGTATTATAATCCAACTTTCTTAATCAATATAATTTCAGTTTTATTTTATTTAGCTTATTATTTTAATTTCTTATTTAGTTTTGTTTAATTATTATTTACTGTTTGATTAGTTTAATCCTTGTGAGTTTATTTTAGTTTCTTAATTAAAGCTTTGTTCACCCTATTTTGAAAAAACCAAAAAAAAAAAAAAAAAAAAAAAAAAAAAAATCAGAAAAATAAAAAAAAATATAAAAATAGTTTATATTAATTCAAATTCAGCTTCAAAGAGCTTTTTTTGTTTGTTATAAGCTTATATAAGCTTTCTAGCTTACTGTAAGTTTATTGTATTATCCAATTCTAAAAATCTTAAAAAAGTCAAACAATAGTCAAAGTGCTTATTGCACAGCTTATTCAGTGGAGTAATTGACAGTTCAAGAGGAGCCTTGGCCTATCCAAAGATAGGCTAGCTAAGTGAACCCCCTCTGTTTGAGTTGAGGGGGCTTTTACTTGTAAGTTCTCATTTTATTTTACTTAATATTGCATCAGTAAGTAGCAGTAGTATAGCCTGCATTTTCATAGCCTATTTCTGCTTGAATTGTGTATTGTTATTGTTATTTGGGTTTTAGTTGTAGTTATAGCTTTATTATTATAGTTTAGTATTTAGTTTTTGCTTACTGTTTCATTAATGCTTACTTAGTTAGATCTGTGTTTGTGTGGGAGTTTGAGTTTGATATCTGTTTTTCTGATTCAATTGAGCTTGCTAGATCATTATTGGAGTAGAATTTATGATTTGGAAAGGGTTCTCATTGAGTTGATTCATATTAAGTTTAAACAGGTCACATTCAGGGGTGATTGGTTTAGAGTGGTTTGCTGTTATTGATAGTGTTTCATAGGGTATAATTGGCTTAGATATTACACTTAGGGTACACTTAGGCCTAGTCAAGCACAATTTCAGTTTGTTATAACATAAAAAGTAAACATAACTTTCAAATCTTCATAACAGTTAGTGAATTAAGGAATTTAGTTTGCATAATCATTAAAGTAGTGTCATAAGTAGATGATATAGCTTAAATTTGGTTAACAATAGCTTATTACAACTTCAGTAGCCATTTAGATTAGAGATTATTTCATTTTAGTCAAAGTTTCTGTCAAATTAAAAAGTCAATTATCTTTGAACTCAGTTTTTTGTCACAACTTTGAAAGCATTTCTAGGACTTGATATTGATTGGAAATTTGTTTTGCTTGTTGATTTTAGAAGATTATCAACTTGAAAATCTATTTCAAAAAGAAAATCTCTGTTTGCATTTCATTTGCTTATTGAAAATTTTGATTGAAGTTGACTGTTTGAGCTAATAGTTCCCCTGCACATCAGATTTGGTCAAGCTTTCTAGGTAGCTTTTAGGACAGTGAATTAGCTTTGGAATTAGTAGTTTTGGAAGTTTTGTGTTCTCAGTATGTTGGAGTGTGATTTGCCCCCATAAGCTCACCCTTAACAGCTTATCTACACTGCTTATTTGGCTTGTCAGTTGAGTAGTTTAAACATAGGGTCTGATTTCAAGTTTTAGGGCTGCAAGTGAGATTTGGTGCTCATAATCTGAGATTTGTGATTTATATAAGTTCATTTGTGCCTTAAGTTGCTTATTTCACTGATTTGGTTCCATTAGCTTCTTCTGTTTGGCTTTTGCTTATTCAAAAGTGCTTATTGAAATCTATTTTGCTCTTGAATGGTGTTTCTGTGAATCAATTGGTCTATTCTCTGTTCATTTGAGCTTATTTAAGTAAAAAACACCTTTGGTCAAAGTTTCAATAAGTTTGGTCAAAGAGTGCTTATAAATAAGCATTCTTATTAAGCTGTTTCAAGCCATTCAGCACTTCCAGAGCTTATTTTCCAGATTTTAAAATTTTCCTAGATTTAGAATACTATTTTAGATTTTTCCTGAATTTTTCATATTATTCTGAATTTATTTGCTATTTTTCTCATTTAATTTTAGTTTTTATTCAATTTTTAATACTTTTTAAATACCAAAAATTCCAAAAAAATCAGGAAAAGCCTAAAAAAATCCAAAAAATATTTGAGAAATTAGTTTTCATTTATTTTAGATTTTTAGAAATTAATTTTTTATTTTTCCAACTTATTATAAATTTTATTTGAATTTTTAATTAGTTTAAATAGTTTTTAATTCATAAAAATTACACAAAAAGCCAAAAAATATATTTTCAGTTTTAAAAATAGTTTTTAGTTATTTTAGAATTTTCAAAATTTATTTTGCATTTTTCTCATTTAATTTCCATTTTCTTTTAATTTGTAATTAGTTAAATTAGTTTTTAATTCATAAAAATTAAATAAAAAGTCAAATTTTTTTTTTTTTTTTTTTTTTTTTTTTTTTTTTTTTTTTTTCTCAAAATTTTCTCTTATCATTTTTAACTTAGGAAAATTATTTTCAAGACCGTAGGATTAGTATAGCTTAAATTTCACTTTTTATTTCGCGCGTTTACGTTTATTTTACGTTTTAGCTTACAGTTTTCGATTCTACGTTACGTTTTAGGTTGCCTTATTTGAATTACGTGTTTAAGTGATTAATTTTGCATCATTTTCATATTCATTAAAGTAATTCTCATTAAAATCACTTTTCCCCACTTTCACGACACGTACCACGAACCGGGAATTTCAAATTCCATTTTCACCTTCACACGGACTACAACCTCGGGTTATCCGTATTTCCTGCGGATTTCTTTGAGTAATACTATACTATAAATACTTGATTTGAACTCAATCAGAAAAAATAGTATTCGTTTCCATCTAATCTCCGAGCATTTGATCCATGAAGGGTAGAGGAAAGTGGTCTTTACGGGTGGCGTCATTTAACTTTCTATAGTTAATGCACACACGCCACTCCGTAACCAGCCGAGTTGGAATCAACTCATTTTCATCATTTGTGACAACAGTAATGCCACCCTTTTTTGGAACACAGTGAACGGGACTAACCCAAGGACTATCAGAGATCGATTAAATCAATCAGGCGACAAGAAGTTTTAGAACCTCTTGTTTTATAACCTCATGAATTTTGGGATTAACCCGTCTCTATTGTTGAACTGCTGGTTTGAAATCATCCTCAATTAAGATTTTATGAGTACAATATTCAGGGTTAATACCCTTGATATCAGAGAGTTTCCACGCAATTGCTTGCTTGTGGGATTTCAAAACCTTTATGAGAGTAGCTTTCTCCTCATCTTTCAAGTCTTTAGCAATTATGAAGGGTAATTTATCATCACCCTCCAAAAATGTATATTCAAGATGAGGAGGCAAGTCCTTAAGATCGACCTCGGGAAATTCATTAGTTTTCTCAACATATTTGATTTCCTCTTTATGAAGTTTTTATGGAAGAACATGAGGAGGAGATGGATCTTCATTGAGCAACATCTCAAGGAGAAGTATATCCCTTTCCGGGTCAATCTCTTGGATATCAAATCTCTCGGGAATTGTATCACTTTTGAGAAAGGCCTTGATTTCCTCTAAGACAAAGTCACTTCCCTCAAACGGAGTAAGGAAAGGAGAAGAATTGGCAATTATAGGTTGAGTGGAGGGAGTGGGATTGCCACTCGGAGAATTATCGGTGAAACCAAGAAATTCTTGAGAGTACTCTTCTGCAGCAACATCGATGACAACGATGCGGTTAATTGAAACCGAGTCATAATTGGAAGAGTACCTCGAGGTTTGATCAAGGTTGAAAGTTATTGCTTCAGTACCAACACGTAATGTGGTTTCCTCATCGAATACATCGATCAAAGCACGACCCGTCCTTAGGAATCCTCTTCCAAGAATGAGAGGAACCCTTGGATCCGCATCAAAATCAACAATCACGAAGTCTGCCGGAAAATGGAACTTTCCCACTTTTACAAATATGTCCTCGGCAATACCGAGGGGACGAGATATTGAACGGTCTGCAAGCTCAAGAGTCATGCAGGTGGGAGTGAGTTCTGAAAGAGGGAGTTTCTTCCATACTGAATGAGGCATCAGGTTGATGCTTGCACCAAGATCGGCTAAGGCGAAGCATTCAACCATTCCCGGGAAAATACATGGAATGAGAAATTTTCCCGGATCTCCCAGCTTTTTGGGAAGCTGTTTCAACAGAACTACAGAGCAGTTTTCATTTAGTGGAGTTTTTGCCATTTCAAACAGTTTTTCCTTGTTTCTTAACAAGTTTTTGATTGTTGATGCAAATTTGGGCATCAGAAGAATAGCATTCGCGAAGCTGATATCAAAGTGAAGATCTTGAAAAATTTGGAAAATTTTTTCCATCTGATGATTTGCTTTTTCACTGAGCTTTTGGTCTTGTAAATGCGAGGAATATGGAATTGAAGGTTTCGGGTTGGGTTTTGGAATTTCAACGGGATTCTCGGGAGTTTCAAATACGACCTTTGTTTTGGGGGTCGGGACCGGGAAAACTGGAGGAGGGACGTCATTGGTACCTCCGTTGTTAGTAGGAAGCACCGTGTCCGTTGTAGCCTCAGTTTCATGTTCCTCTACCTGGATAGGAGATTAGGTATACGGAGCCATGGGTCCTTTTTAAGAAACTCCACTTCTGGTTGTGATCGGCTTTACATCGCCCCTCAGGTTAGCGATCGTGTTGCTCGGTAGTGTACCTGAGCCCGAGGGTCGATCATTTAAAGACTTCTTGAGTTATGAGATTTGGCTGACCACAATTTATTCATTTCTTCTTGGGATTTCTTAAACTGTTTCAACAACTCATCAGATGATGGTCCAGTTGGAACAATGGCTTGAGTTTGGTTTGAAAAATTTTGAGCTCGGTTGTTCAGGAAATTTCCCTGATGTTGGTTGTTATGACCCTGAAAATTATTACCCTGATTAAAATTACCATGACCTTGATTACGGTTAAAATTTCCTTGGTTTTGATTTTGAAAAACATGGTTTTGATCAGAATTGAAATTCCCTTGGTTTTGAAACCTTGGTTCATTCGATTTTGGTTCTGATTCTGATTAAAATTATGGTTCCGGTTTTGGGCATTTTGATTCTGAGATTGATTGAAACCTGGTGGTCCAAGGTAGTTATTGGAACGGTAGCTCAACAGATTACGGTCCCCTTGTGGTTGGTAAGAATTACCCCCCGCGTTGTAGGAACCTTGAGCTGTGTACACGTTTTCATGAGCGAAGCCACCGGAGGTTGGACACTCAGTATACGGATGTGGACCACCGCAAGTTTCACAACTTGGGTTGACAACTTTGACATGATGATTTTGATTTGACTGATGGATACGTAAAACTGCTGTAGACATATCATCAAGCTTTTTGGCAAGGACAACTATATCATTGTTTGCTGGAGTGACAGATTTACATGAGTCATTCCTCTCAGCTGAGGAATCCCAAAAATTGTGATGGGCAGTCATGTTTTTTATTAAATCGTAGCACTCTTCAGGTGTCCTTTTCATAAAGGTGCCCCCAGCAGCAACATTGATGGTGTCACGATGATGAAGTGTCAAACCATTATAGAAGGTATCTATAATGGTGAAAAGAAGCATATTGTGATTAGGACAACGATCAATAGCAAGCTTATAGCGTTCCCATGCCTCAAATAAGGACTCGTCGGGAAGCTGTCTGAAGTTGCTGATATAATTTCTCAGCTTTGTTACCATGGAAGGTGGAAAGTATTTTGCCAAAAATTTGATAACCATTTCATCAAAAGTATGGATCGAATTCTTTGGAAGACGATCGAACCAGGCAATCGCATGATGAGTGAGAGTGTATGGGAAAAGGTACAAACGAAGACTGTCTTTAGTAACGCCATTTTGTTTCATGCTCTAGGTGACGGTTAAAAACTTGTCTAGATGCTTGTCAGCATCGTCACCCGACAATCTGTGGAACTGGTACGAATTCTGGACTTGCTGGATCATGTGGTGCTTGAGTCCAAAATCAGTGGCTCCAATAGTGAGTGGTGCAATAGGTCCACCTATCCCGTGCATGGTAGGTTGACACAACTCCTCCATCGTTCGGAGATTGGGAGCTGTTTCATCCTTGGGAGGGTCAGGTGGGGGTGGTGGGGGCCCGTCGTCCATTTTTATGATTGGTTCTTCAATAACTGTACGTAATTCAGTTACGTTTCTTTGACGATCACGCCTTGATTATGAATGAGTGTGCATGCACTAAAAACAAAACCAATTAAAGCAAGACCGAGGCAAAACAATAGAGAACTTAAACCAATATTCACAATATGAATGGCTTCTTTAAAAAAGGTACACCAATTCACAAGGATACAAAGACAAGTTTTAATCTTTAGTTTGGGAACTTATTAATGGTCATACCCCCAGTTGGTAGGTATTATGTCGAATGTTTCTCGATAATGTCTTTTATGTATTTATTAAACAGGGAAACAAAATATTTTTGGCTTTTTGTGGGTGTGAAAAAAAACTTTTGGAAATATTTTTTGGATCGATTCGTTAACCGAAATCGTTTCCTTTAAGATTACTCGCAAGGTGGCGGAAGAGAAGAATGAATCTCTTTTCAGTTCGCAATTTAATGTCAGAACTTGCCTTTACCACCTGTATAGGTTGTAATCTCAAAGAAATCGAAGTAATTTAACTTCACGATTTGTTTTGTTGTTTTTGATTTTTTTTGGTGTTGTTAACACTTTAGGAAAAGTGTTAATGACTTTTCTGATATGATTTAGATTTTTACAAACAAAGTGGTGAAATTTGTACAAGGAGGGTTTTAAAAATCACTAAATTACTAAACGTTTTTGAAACACGCAACAACCTCCTCGGCAGCAGCGCCAAAATTTGAATCCTCCCATACAGTCAGTCCAAACTAACCAAGGATGGTCAACAGGTCAAACTTGGGAGAGGAGAGATCAATTTATGATCCAGTGTAAGCACAGTATTTTCCCAGGTCGTTATGTCCGACGAGATTGAAATTGTATTTTGGAAAACGTTTGAAGGATTCAGTGACTAGGAAAGTAACCAGATAATGATTAGGATTTGATTTATACTAATGGAAATGATAAAGATTAAGCTAAATTAACAGTATTAACAATAATATGAAACAGATACGTATTTAAAACTGAAATGTAAACTAAATTTAAAATAAAACGTAACTGCGTACAGAAAAAGTGGGATTTAAGCAAAAATAAACTAGAGGGGGTAAAAATGACTTTTTTACAAACTTAATATTAAAAGAAAATTTAAAAAAAAAGAAAATTATTTTTTGATTATTTTATTATTTAATATTAATTAAAAACTATTTAATAATTAATTTAAACTAATTTTGAATTAATTTAAATTAAGAAAAATACTAAAATGACTTAGAAAATTATGAAAATTTTTACAAAATTAATTAACCGTCATAGGAATCCTATAAAATTATAAAAAGTTTAGAAAAATTATTAATAAGCTACTTTAATAATTATTTACATAATTAATAATTAAAACCTATTTAAACTAATTTAATCATAAAAAAAAAATACTAAATGAACAGTAAAAATTATGAAAATTTTTCTAAAAATACTTTATGATTTATAAAACCTAGGAAAAATATAAAAATGTACTATTACTTATAAATAAGCAGAAAGGAAATTTATTTTTGATTTTTCAATTAAAACTAAATAAACTAGAATTAATTATTTTAAATACTAAATCTAATCAGAAAATTATGAAATTTTACACAACTATTTTAATATGACTTGAAATTAAGAAAAATATAAAATTGGAAAATGCTTTTTGAAAAAGCAGAAAAATGAGTGACTTTAACAAAGACAAACTTATTGGAGCTCAATAATAAGCTCTATGCAGGCTTAATGGCTTGACATATGGCTTATTAAGGTTTTGATGGATTTTAAAACTAAACAAGCTATCAAAGTAAGCTACCAACTAAACACCAAAGTTAAGTAAGCTAAAAGGTACTGAGAATGATCAAAATAAGCAGAAATAAATAGAAAAAGCACAGTGAATAAGCCAGGAAACAAGAATAAGCAAATCCAAAATCTGATACTAAGACAAGCCAAAATGGCCAACTGCAGGACTATGTAGGGCCCACAGGAGTGATTAAGGGTCCAAAATGAAACTAGATCTAATAAGCTGGACTGGGAGGCTTGCCAATAAGCCAAGATTCAGGCTCTGGGGTCCACTAATAAGCCAAGGAGGGGTTTGTGAAATTGGGGTGTGGTTCTTGCTGATGAATCAGCAGGAATGGTCAGGGTGACTTAAGGCCAAGAATAAGCTATGGGCAAGACTTCTAAGGGTAAAAATAAGCACTGGTATGATGAAATGGCTTATTGAGCTTCTCAAAAAGCCAAAGGTTGGGGGCTGGGTCCACTAATAAGCTCAGGGTGAGGTTATGAAAATGGGACCAATACCTGGTGCAGGAGAGATGTTTGCCCTGCAGGCCTAAATAAGCAACTAGAAAAAATTGTAAAAATAATCCAAAAGTTGGATTTGCTAGTTCAGCTGACAAACTTTAATATCCAAAAAGCTCAAAGCTTAATTTTGAGGAATAAAATCATGAAAAATCTTGCAAAAAATGGATTTATGAAAGAGTTGCACTTTTGACTTTATCTATTTTCTTGAAACTTTGACTTTGATGAACTTTTAGTGGATCCTACTGACTGATGATGATTTATTAAGCTAAAATGAGACTACAATAGGCTAAGTTATCAACTAATAAACTGATATGAATGATTATGGTAAATCCTAACAGTGAAGGCAAAATGAAATCATTAAGTGGATTTTAACTTTCTGTGTAAGTGACCTCAAGTTTTATGGTTTAACTGATATACCAGGACCTATTGAGACATGAAACAACAACAATGACCATCCCCTGAAACAACCTGGGTCACCTAAAGACCAACAAATCTAAACATGCCTATATAAATACTGATTTTTGATATGTGAAACAAATGGATACTAAGTATTTTGAAACTGATTCTCAACAACTTATTATGATCTAATAAGCTCAAATGAGCACAGAAACTCAAGCTTGAACCACAATTACCTAGGATCCCATATAAGACTAAAATAGCAGTTAAACTAAGATTATAAGCTCAAATGGAAACTAATGAACCAAGACCAAATTTTAAGCTACAATATCACTCAAATACACCTAAGAAGCCTAAAGAAACACAGATAAGCAGTTAATAAGCAATGCTACAGTAGAAAAGCATAAAATGAGATTTTGCTTACAAATTTCAATCCTGCCATTAACCAAGAAACCAAGCACCAAATACCTGTCCTAAAGCTTTCCACAAAGCACTATTACCAAGGCCATCCACAATTTACCCTGCTCCAGCCTTCTTCATCTTCTTAACCTGATTTTTATTTTTTAAATTATTTTTTTGTATTTTTGAGTTTTATAATTAACACTGGTTTAAATGTTTCTAATGGTTAGTTTGTGTTTGTTTTGGTCTTAATTTGGCCAGAAAAAGGTGTGTGAATAAGCACATACCAGTACCCTTAAACGCTTGATAAAGTTCCGTGAGCATGGTCTTGATGTATGAGGTGTCCTTTTGAAGTGTAGTCACCTTAGCATCAATGGAAGCCTGAGAGGCCTTAATATTAGATATCCTTGGCCCGAGATTCCAAGCCAAGGAGTTCGAAGACTTAGCCCAAGCAGCCAAAATTTTCTCCATTAAGCCGAAGGAAGAACTGATAGAGGCCAGTGATGAATCAAGACCCTGAAGGTTGGCAGTCTTCAATATGTTTACCAGCTCAGTGAATTGAGCAAAATTCTGCTGGTAAGTTTGGGCAGTGATGTGTAAGGAAAGCTTTAAATATATAATACTAGTTTCACCGATTTTAATAAACCAAACATACGGGTAAAGTATAACCCTCGTTGGTAATATAAGTTTTAGGTAAGACCAGGTCGTATCCACAGGGACTTATTTCGTTCGAGTTTAAGTATAAATAAGTAGTAAACAAGACAATAAGTAACAAATAGCAAATATGATAATATGAAGGATTCGAATAATAAAACATATGATTGCTTGCATAACTTAGATAATCTAGTGACAATGTTTATGATTTGATCTCAGTTTGATAATATAAGTAGCATACGATTTATAACTTTGCCATTCTCGTCAAAAGAGCAATTTCATAATCTGTTAGGTTCAAGACAAGATTTATACTTGTCAACCAAAAGATTTCTCTTGAGATAGTATCAGATATCAAGTCTAGATTATTATTAATTCTCCTAAGTGGATTTCTCCTTTCAAAGGCTAGGAACACAGACAAGTTCCTAGAATTGAGTTTAACGTATTGGTTTTTTTGACCTATCCCGACATGTTATATTCAATCAGTTTCAATAGATAAACATAATATGACTTAGATATAAAATAGTTCATAACATAAACTTGAAATTGATAAAGATCAAAGAATAATCATAAATCACTTTATTATATTCACATATCCAAGCAATCACAAGAGGTTTAGCCTCTCATGGCTAATGAGTTCAAGACAACAGAAATGACTAAATAGTAAACAAGAGACATACAAATCGGATTGATCAAATGGATTACACAAGTGTCACAAGTAACCAAGATTTCGACACCAACACGCATTCAACACCCCTTGCTCTACTCGTTCATGTCTGGCTAAGGCTCAGGATCACATAGTACTTCTTATCTCTGCTTCGCGAGAATTG
The DNA here is from genome assembly GCA_030686995.1 of Artemisia argyi. Lineage (NCBI taxonomy): Eukaryota > Viridiplantae > Streptophyta > Magnoliopsida > Asterales > Asteraceae > Artemisia > Artemisia argyi. Next base: position 125,732,962 of record CM060693.1, on the reverse strand, counting down.
GTTATTGAGTGGAGAGTTCAAATGCTTGCAAATGAGCTCTATTTATAGGCTTCTGATGTCCAAAGTACGGTGTACTTTGATTATGAGTGCGGCGTACTTTGATGTTTTCTTGGCGCCAAAGTTTCATAAATGTAGAGGAAGTATGGCACACTTAAAATACAAAACCGGCCCACTTTTATTTAATATAACTTATTGACTTCCTTTGACCGAGAGGACAAGTGCGGCACATTTAGTTGGAAAACCGGCACTTGTCCTCTCGGATGTGCCGGTTTTCCAACTAAATGTGCCGCACTTGTCCTCTCGGTCAAAGGAAGTCAATAAGTTATATTAAATAAAAGCATGGACTTCTTATTTCTTTGCTTCGAATGATGAGATAGTTGTTCTTTTCAATGTTTCATGCTTCCGAACATCTGAGAGTGAACCTGCATTCATTTCATGCTATTAAGTACCAAAAGTTCACACTAAATGATCATAAACATATAATATAATGCTCGAGAAATATATATAATTAGAGCGTTATCAAATACCTCCGCACTTAGCTATTGCTTGCCCTCAAACAATCAAGCGAGAAAATTCAATTTGTTTTTGATCATGGGATATATTATCAAGATTTCATTATATTGCTAAAAAGGCATTGATACATAACTAAAGACACCTCACGAAGGATTAATTTAAATGGTTCACACAATTCACTCAAGTAGGGTTAATATCACTCAATTGCATAGACACGACTAAATAGCTACCATAGGCTTGCACAAATCACAAAGACAACTCCAACAAGGCGTAAGCACCAGACAATGATATCAATGAGGAATTTCCGGGTTGGCTTTAGGATTGAGGGTATGAATAAGGTATGGATAATTTTCTTTTGTTTTAAGTGGGATCTTAAAATGATGTACCAATAAGCTGCTTATCATCATAGAGGATATTCTTAGATCTTCATCTCATTCTTTCTTTCTTTCAACACAAACATTTTCCTTACTTTCGATTTAGCGCATACATATTTCCAACTTCTTTCTTTTTCTTTCATATTTCTAATAACTTTTCTTTCTTACTTTTCTTTTCATTATGCAGCAATAATCAATAAAACTTCATTCTTTTTGAGCAAATATAATTAGGGTGATCAAAGAAAAAGGCTAAGGCTCAACATGTTGTTCTAGGTGGCAATAGCACTAAAAATGAGCGCTAGAAGGCTAATTCTGGAGGATACTAGTGACCAATGTAGTCAACTAGATTATAACTTTCATAGGATGACTATTTGGTGTAAATCCTAACTTTGCCTCAATATCATGTAAAATTGTCTATAAAGCATAAAAATGCAATCTCACTGCGACATTCGTTATTGATGTATAAGTGCAAGTTCTAGAGCTAATTTAAAATCGTCGGCTCACTCATATATTTGGAGGAAAGTGTAGCAGATATACACTTATAAAGGCTTATAATGATCTCACATTTGTGGTGAATGAAATTGTGTCTAGCTATAGTGTCAATTCAAGTGGATTTGCCTTAATATCTTGTAAAAAATATTAATTTTATAATTTTTATTAATTGAAAGCAATGATTTTATCATGTAATCAATTTTTATGGAATAATTATATTTTTTTTACTATTTGGCTCCCCCCACCATACTCAAGTTGAACATTGCCCTCAATGTTTATACTAGGAATAAATGAAAATAGTAAAAAAATAATAAAACTACTAAAGAGATAGAAACTTCCCAGGCCATATGAGAAAGCATGAAGAGCTGAGCTATCCCAAATGCGGTCTCTTCTTCATCATAATAATCTGCAAATTTAAACAAACAAACACAAAAAATGGAAAATATTTTTGGGTTTTGTTGGGTTATATATATATATATATATATATATATATATATATATATATATATATATATATATATATACATATACATATATATATATATGTATATATATATATATATGTATATATATATATGTATATATATATATATATATGTATATCTATATATATGTATATATATCTATGTATATATATATATACATATATATATATATATATATATATATATATATATATATATATATATATATATATATATATATATATATATATATATATATATATATATATATATATATATATATAATATTTTTATACTTTACCTCCACACTTAAGTTTGACAGTGTGGTGAAACAAAGAGAAAATAAAAACGAAATGGAACATAACGGCTTGCCTCCCGCCAAGCGCTAATTTCAGAGTCTATAGCTCGACTTATGTAATTAAGGTTGATTTAATTGTTTGGGAAGAAGGGGGATGATTCTTCCCTTCTATCGTTGAAACTTTCTTCCTCATGGTATAATTTTAGTCTGTGACCATTGACTATAAAACTTTTATTGTCAAGTTCGTACAATCCAACATATCCGGATGTAAATTGATGTTTAACAGTATAAGGTCTAAGCCAACAGCTCGTAAGTTTTGGGTTTTTGATTTTGAACTTAGATTGGAACAAAAGGACTTTATCTCCTTTCTTGAACTCTTTTCTTATTTTTAATTTTCTATCATGCCAAACCTTTGTTCTAGCTTTGTAAAGATGAGAGTTTTCATAAGCATGAAAGCATAATTCGTCTAGTTCATGAAGTTGAAACATACGTTTCTCACCGGCGGCAATTAAATCTAAATTACAGTTTTAAGAGCCCAGTATGCGCGGTGTTCTATTTCAAAAGGTAGGTGACACGGTTTACCGTATATTTGTTTATATGGAGTTGTTCCAGTTGGTGTTTTATAAGCAGTTCTAAAAGCCCATAGAAGATCGTCAAGTTTCCTTGACCAAACAGCAGGGTTGTCTTTCACTGTTTTTTCAAGTATTCTTTTAAGAGCTCCATTAGTATTTTCGACTTGACCACTCGTTTGAGGGTGATAGGATGTAGAGAATCGATGATTGACTCCATATCTTTTCATGGCTTTTTCCATCATTTTATTGCAAAAGTGAATGCCTATGTCGCTTATGAGAGCTTTCGGCATACCAAAATGACAAAAGAGTTTTTTGAGAAATGTTATAACAACTTTGGCATCATTTGTTTGAAGAGCTTGAGCTTTTGCCCATTTTGAGACATAGTCAACAGCGACTAGGATGTATTCAAATTTTGATGATTTGTGTAACACCCCCACTTCAATGATGCAGCGGAATTCAAACTGGGTGTTACTCGACGGCACAACAGTCATAATAATAGAAAACGAACTCTAATTGAGTCGTTTTAAAAGATTTATCATTCAAATTATATAAATATCAGAGATTAGAAAATGAGGTCCCAGATGGTTCCATATTTACAATTTACATTAAATAAGTTTTTGAATGATAATAAAATTTACAGCCCTCTTGAATATCCGTGCTCCTCCGTGCCAGCCTCGTTCATTATGGACCTGAAATACATGCTTAAAACAATCAACACAAAGGTTGAGTGGAATTCGTAGAGTTTGTAGTTAAATCGTTGAACACAATAATCGTAGTGTGAGCTATAGACTCAAACTCATAGTTAGAAAACAAAACCGTTATTATTGCACTAAGCTCATGCAACCAAAGCATTAACATCGAACCAAAAATTGGCATTATAGAAGCCCTACCAAGGTAATATTGCCATTATACCTCTAACTATCAAATATAGTGCATTTGTTTGAACTCGTAGTTGTTCAACATAAATGGGATTCGTCAATCCCAATAGATCTATTCACAATATTCGCGCTCACTATAGCTAGTGACTAATGGTTCATGATATAGGGACTTTGAACATGGCAATCGTTACTTAGTGACAATAAAACATAGTCGGGTAAGCATACAGTAGAAAGCATTGTGTTCGAGTAGAAAAATAATAGCATGTATCCCCCCCATGGGTTTGTAAAATAGTTAAACAATAGAAAGTGGGGCTACGAACTCACCTTAAGTTATGTAGTAAGTAGTGAAAATGATGGTCGAATCGCGAAGGTTTCTACGAGCAACCTATAATAGAATGTTGCGACTTAGTATTAGAGTAATATCAAAGAATATGATGAATTGCCTATATATGTCTTGCATTTAGTCCATGATGTAGTACTTAGTATAGTGTAAGTCTATGAATAAAAATGGTTTATGAAACATGTATAGTTTGTATATCGCTTACTACCGTTCGGGCCGACATAATTCAGAGGTCATGTAGTAAACGTTCGAGGAGCCAGGACACATTAATTCGTAAATCCACAACTCATCTCGATGGTTTACTTTAATGAACCCCTCACCTGAGGCTCCCAACTATTGTAGTATTTGATAAAATATATATATAAGTTTTTGATCTGAAAAGTTACATGTCCAAATAATTGAATAAACTTAGGAAAGTTTACTTTTGGATGAAGATTGTTATTACAATGAGTTTCTTGAGTCTAGTATGAATATTACTTGTAAAGTTTCATGGTTGTTTTGATGGAGTAGATCCGAATTGGATGTTTATGTTGCCATTAATTCTTTAGTTCATGTTTTCGTCTTGGTAAGTTTATATGGTCTTTAGCCATGGCTTTGCCGTGACCTTGGTCATTGTTACCATGGGCTTGAGACTCAACCTTGGCCTTAGCCATGGTTGTGGTCTTGGATTTAGGTCATTAGACCTCTTGGTTATAACTAACCATAACCATTACATGGTCATTTGGTCTTAAAAAGGGGCTGTTAAGAATTTGAAGAAAAATATCACTCGTAAAGCATTTTCAGGGCTCGAGGTTCTTTACCCCTGAACAAAAACGTCATTCCGGACAACTTTAGTGTTTTAACTTTTTGATGAAACGGAATAGAAGGGCCACTTTCAAAATGGTCAGATTGTTAACAGGTTGTTTTAGGCAGTTTTGGCGTTTTGGTTTCGCTAACTTCTTTTGGTCGTATCTTTTGACTCGTATACTCGTTTTAGGTGATTCAAATTGCTATGTTTTCCTTGTTAAGTCCTCTACTACAATATGTAATTGTTCAATATCTTGATTATACCATTTTGGTCAGATTTCTTCATGAAAGTCACTAGTTTTCTTGTTTACTTAATATAAGTTAACATATATATACCATAACTTGTTTTACCAATTTTAATACATCATGAACATAATAACAAGACAATATATAGTATGAATGAAATATAAATAGCATGAAAATGATATTTAACAAGAAAGTATATTAGGGTTTGATTACAACTTTAGGCTTTCTAAAAGAAAGGTAAGTAACTAGTAAGGAAAGGACTTTGATTGAACAAGCTTCTCTAGCTTCTAACTTCTTCAAGCTCTTGACACCAACTTGTGACTACTTGAGAAGGCACTTGAAGTCTCTAAAAGACACTTCTTGTGTGGATGGAAGATCACCAAAGGATGGAAGAAACAAGGACTTTGGATCAATCAAAGCTTTACATGAGCTTTGGAATTGATATGGAACTTGTATTCTTGAATAATACTTGAAGTAGAGAGAAAATCATGAATGTGTTTGTGTTTGTGATGGTATGAATGACCAAAAGGGAGGGGAGGGCTTATATAGAGCTTTGAGGAGGTGCAAAAAGAGTGACTCATCTTACTTGCTAGCTAAGGGTGTGTATGTGTTGCAAGATTAAGCAATACTTAGGCATTAAGTTAACATATGTGTAACCAATCCATCCAAGATCAATCCTAAGCATGCCATATGCCCTTGTGAGTCATGAGAAACGCCACATAGGGCTGAAATTGATGAGGTGCAAGTATTAGATATTTAGGAAGCTTAGTGAAGAAGTTTGGTAAGTTTACCTAGCTAAGTAAACACACGTTCAAATGGGATAAGGGATGACTAGATGCATAAACTTGGTATTATCTAATTTATGGAGTGAGTTTTGGTCCCGTTAATCGCTAACGGTAAGTCGTTAAGTCATGAAACTAAAAATCGGGAATCCTAAAAATATGAAACTAATAAATATGTTAGAACTTATTAATATAACCTATCTTAGCATATTTAATGAGTGACAAGTTCTATTGGGTTGCTTAAACACTGTTAAAACTGGAAACGCGGGTCTAAAACGCATAATTCGAGTAAAACGCTGACTGGAAAACGTAAAATTCCAAAACTTTTGGAATTGTCGTAAAATGAGAGAAAATCATATTTCTATTGTTTATAGTGTTTTATGGACATATCGGGATGCTGGAATGACGTTTAAACCTAAAAGTAAATCTCGGACACGGTTTCATGATTTTTGTAGAAATGATCCGACGAGTGTCAAACTCTCGGATTATCATTAAAATAGTTTAACTTACGAGAATATGAAATAAAAATTTTGGGAGTGAATAGTAAAAAGTGAATAGTAATAGTGAATAGTAAAAATAAATAGTAATCAAAAAATGCGAATTGTTACAATTTGGGAAATGGTCCCATAAAATCTATACCCCAAATGTCAAAAATTTCACATACTTGAATATAATTCATAGGCATTTCATCCCTTTTAGAAATGTTTCCAGTTCTCTGACGTGCTTCGTATAAGCGAACTAGAGTATGCGCTTCTTTTAATATAGTTGGCCAATAAAATCCTGATTCAAATAATTTTTTTAGCAGTAGTAGTAGCACCATAATGTCCACCGGTAGGTCCGTGGTGACATTTACAAGAATGGCACGAGTTTCGGGTCCAGATACACATCTACAGATTATTCCATCGGGACATATTTTGAATAGGTAGGGTTCATCCCAGAAATATTTTTTTTAAGTCTGAAAAGAATTTATTTTTCTGTTGGTGAGTCATTCCCTTACGTAACACATTCCCGCAAGATAGTTTGCAAGGTCCGCGAACCATGGCGTGTCTGGAGAACTAATTGCATTAAGAGTTTCATCGGGAAAATTGTCATCTATTTCGATTTCTATTTCTTCGTCTTCTTTTTCTATACGAGACAAATGATCGGCAGCTACATTATCAACACCTTTCTTATCTTTTTTTTCTATATCGAATTCTTGTAAAAGTAGTATCAAACGAATAAGACATGGCTTGGCATCTTGTTTTTTAAATAGATATTTGAGAGCGGAATGATCTGTACATACCACAGTTTTGGATAGAACAAGGTACGCACGGAATTTGTCAAATGAAAATACAACGACCATGAGTTCTTTTTCAGTAACCGTATAATTTTGTTGAGCAGCGTTTAATGTTTTACTAGCAAAGTAGATAAGATGGAAGTGTTTATCGTCTTTTTGTCCTAAAACAGCTCCGGCTGCGAAATCGCTTGCTCACACATTAATTCAAATGGAAGATTCCAATTTGGACTTATTATTGTTGTGATCGGGTGAATTTGGACAGAAAGGGGTTTGTGATTGATTACACTACTGATTTATACAATGAAATAGCTTAAGGGTGCGTTTGGTATGCTTGGAGGAATGCCAATGGGTATGAGTTTGATAGTACTTAACTATGAAAGTTCCATTCCCCACTCTCTAGCCATATATGGAGTATGGAAAATAATGGACTTTCATAGTCATAGTTGTGGGCCCAGACACCCTAAACAAACACCAACTATCACTTTCATAGTGATAGTTGATTCCCAGGAATGGGTACCAAACGCACCCTAAATAAGCTATAATAACAAGACTGTAAAATTAGAAAAACCAGAAACGTTTAAAACCTAAAAACGTGTACGTTCAGTTTAAATTTACGCGAACGTACAAAATAAAAAGTGAAAACTAAAATATGAAAACCCTCAGGGGGTGAAAATGACTGTTTTACAAACTAAATGATAAAAGAAAATTTTTAGAAAATTAAAATGAATTTTTACACTATTTAATTATTTAATATTAATTAAATACTAATTAACACTAATTATTAATATTTAAAATACTTAAATACAATATAATATTTTAATACTAGAAAAGTAAAAATCAAATTTCTAAAATTATAAAATAACTAAAAACAAGTTTTAAAACTAAAAGTATGTATTTCTATCTTTTTGTTATTTTTCTATTAATTAATTACTACTTTAATATTAATTACCTAATTAAATTAATTAGAATTATTAAAAATACTCAAAAGGCTTAGAAAATTAAGAAAAATTTTACAAATCTAATTAACCATCACAGGAATCCTAAAAAATTATAAAAAGTTTATTTTATAAGTTTTTACACTATTTTACTAATTATTATTCTAATTATTTATTAATTACCAATTAAACTAATTACATTATAAAAAATAGAAAATGAACAGTAGAAATTCTAGAAAAATTCTTAAAAATGTATTATATTATATAAAAGCTAGAAAAAATATAAAAACTAGGTCTTACTTAATAAAAACTAATTTTGATATTTAATACTTAATATTAATTAATAATTAATAAAACTAATATTAAATCTAATAAATACTAAATGACAAAATAAAAATCTGAAAAAATTACTGAAAATACTTTAACATAAAAGGAATTTAAGAAAAATATAAAAATACTAAGTGCTTAAAAAAATCTAAAAAGGAAAATTAAAATTAAAATTACATTAAATAGAAACTATCACTTATAATTAAATTTGTTTTTTCTAGATTTTTCTTTTTGAAAACTAATTTACACCTAAAAACAAACAACTTTTGTAAAACAACTTTTTTATAACTTAACAATAAGCCAGAATAAGCTTAAAAGCCTAGATAGTTGACTTTGGTTGACCAAAACAAGAAATAAGCTCAAATGGACTTATGTGGGGTCCACAAAGGTGAATTCTGGTTCAATTAAGTGTGTTGGACATGTTTAAGCAAGAATATCACAAATAAGTTCACAGAATAAGCAAATAAGCACTAATTAAGCACTTGGATTCTTGTTTCAAAACTGAAAATGGGACAGAAAAGGAGGGTGGATTCAAGTGGGGTCCACAAAGGTTAAGCTCAAAGGATTGATCCATCCTTGAAGGGTGCCAGGAGGGGGGGGGTTGAAAGAACCTAATTGTGGCCTATGGGACCCACTGTGGTGGCCAGTGGGACCCACTGTGGTGGCCAGAAACCACCACCAAAGTGGTGGTGATGGTGGAGGTCTGCTGTGCACAGGGGACTCCCTTCCCCTGCAGGTAGGTTTCTTGACTTGTGGGGCCCAGAGAAAATTGCAAAAATAAAAGGAATGTGGGATCTCAAAGATGAGGTGGGGGACTGCTTATCCTAAAAAGCACAAGGGTTGAATCCAACTGCAAAATTCACAATAAATCCTTGAAATTTTGGTTTTTCTGCCTAGGAGTGCAAGTTTGACTTTTTACATGAACTACTAATTTGACTATCTTGAACTTTGATCACATTTTACTGATTATTAATGAAGTTATAAACTATATTTAAACTAGATTACACTAAATTAACAAACATTGTAGCTAATGTAATGGATTTGAGGTCCCAAACCTCTCACAGTTAACTGTGAGGGGGATTTTTTATGATTTTGACTTGTGGGGAGTAAGGGCTTAAGGTTATGGTTTTAACAACCTATTAAGACCTAGTTAGAGTTGACTCAACCACAAGTACTAACAAAATCACCCTCCAACTCAGGGAATTACCCTAAGCCAAACACTCCCTTATGATGGGTCTGTTATGATGATTCAAAACATATGCTTAATTTAGACCTAAACATTGATGCACACAGTAAGGTAAGGATGTAATGGACCTGTTAAATCACAAATATGCTAGGCTAGAACATAATTGAACACTATCATATAAAATGCTAAGTAATGGCAGTTAAGTAAACAAATGAGCAAAATGAAATTTATTTGAACAACCACTGGCTTAAAACAAGGTTATAACCACAGAACAACATCAAGTAAGCACCAATAATTAAAATTAAGAACCAATAATCATTGCTACAATAACAAGTATGAAGTTGAAATAGGGACTTACAAGTGATTCTAAGCAAGTATTAAGATACCAAGAAAAAATAACAACTCCTACACCTCCCCTGAGGTTACTAATCCCATGAACATCCAAAATCAGCAACACTCCTTGCTTCTTTCCTCTTCTACACTGATTTTTAAATTTTTCTCTATTTATTTTGAATTTTGAACATTTTTCTGTTTCTAAACTAAATCTGTTTCAAATGCTTGGAATGCTTCAAAAAGCTTATAATTAAGCTTAAGTGAGCTCCAACTAACAAGAAACACTAACTTATAACACCTCAACAACAATTTGGAATTTTGGATTAAAAAACACAAACTTGAAACTGAAAACTGAAACTTTGAAATTAAAGGATGTAATAAGTTTTCAATACACTGATAATGGTAAATACAAAGCTTTCAAACTAAGAATTACAACAAAAATAGATTATTAAGCTAAATCGACATTAAAAAAAACTACTCTAATTTATTCTACCTTAACTACTAGTCTTTTCTTTGTTTTTCTTCAAATATATAGGTCCTGGAGTATCATGCTCTCTTTCCCACTTTAATCCTGGCCATTGGATGGCTTATGTTTGATCTGAGCCGTTTGATTGATTTTTGGTGGGAAACTTGCAATTGGCAGGTTTAGTGGGGTTTGGTGAGGAGGTTGGGGGCATTTAATGAGGAGGGGGAATGTATCAAGGGGTGAAGTGGAGTTGGTGAGAAAATGGTGAAAGTATCATGGAGGAGGGGGGACATGGAGCTGGAAAGGTGGGAGGGAAGATGGGTGAACAGTGGTGGTGTTTGACCCTGGCTTTGACTGGTGGTAATATTAAAACGGGTTAGGGATTTGGGCTGTGGGAATGGGCCTTGGAATTGGCTGGGTGGGCTTTGGATTTGGTATTTGGTATTTGGTTTGTATAAATAAAACCAAGGGTCCATTTGTAGTTACAATTTCACAAGGACCAATTTGCAATTATCCGAAAGTTGAGGGGCTGAAAATGTAACTTTCCAAAAGTAGCCACAAGGGTTAAACATGACATAAATGAATAGTACAAGGTCCTTTAATGTTTATTTTCCACAATGAAATACCCGGGGACCAAAATTGTCATTTTTGAAAAGTCCAGGGACTAAACTTGCAATTTCACCAAACTTTCAATCCAAGGACTAAACTTGCCAAAATAAGTAACCACAAGACCAAAATTGATTTTTCTTCCAAAAATTCCACCAGGGACCAATCTTGCCAAAATTTGAAACTCCAGGGACTAAATTGTAAATTTCCAAAACTTTTGAGCTTTTTCACCAAAGGACTAAATATGACAACTTATGATTTCAAAAGGACCTTTGGTGACTTTTATTTTAAAATAAGTGCTCAGGGACTATTTTTGCTAATTTTTGAAAGTTGGAGGACTGAAACTGCCAATTATGCAAAATTTTTACATTTTTCATCTGTTTTTACTCATTTTGCATCTAAAACATATAAAACACAATTTTGAAATATTTTCAGTAATTTGATGCATATTTGAGTGTTTTTGTATGTTTTGCAGTTCAGATTTGACCAAAAATGATGAGTGTTTTAGCACTCATCAGTGTGCATGTGAGATTTTCTTTAAGAGTTTCGAAGGCTTTGTGACATTCGTCATCAAATTCAAATGTGGTGTCTTTTTTGAGCAGTTTGGTTAATGGACGAGTAATTTTTGAAAAATCTTTAATGAATCGTTGATAGAATCCGGCATGTCCTAAAAAACTTCTAATGCCTTTCACACTAGTAGGAGGTGATCACGTCAATTTTTGCTTTGTGTACTTCAAGTCCGGCTCCTGACACTTTATGTCCGAGCACAATTCCTTCTTTGATCATGAAGTGGCACTTTTCCCAATTTAGAACAAGATTTTCATCTTCGCAACATTGAAGCATTTTGTCTAAATTATTTAGGCATTTATCAAAAGAATTTCAAAAGACAGAAAAAATCATCCATGAAAACTTCCACGGATTCTTCAATCATATCATGAAAAATTGCCATCATGCACCTCTGAAAAGTAGCAGGTGCGTTACATAAACCAAAGGGCATACGTCGATAAACGTAAGTTCCGAAAGGACAAGTAAACGTTGTTTTTTCTTGATGCATTGGATCGATCGGTATTTGGGAATAACCAGAAAATCCATCCAGAAAATAGAAGTATTCATTTCCGGCTAATCGTTACATTTGGTCCATGAATGGGAGAGGAAAATAATCTTTTGCGGTTGCTTCATTCAGTTTTCTATAGTCAATACATACTCTCCAACCAGTTATAGTTCTAGTTGGGACAAGTTCGTCATTCTCATTTGTTACTACTGTGATACCCCCCTTTTAGGTACACAATAAATAGGACTTACGCATGGGCTATCTACAATTGGGTATATAATTCCTGAGTCAATAAGTTTAACTACTTCATTTTTAACAATTTCTTTCATATTTGGATTGAGTCTCCTTTTCTTTTAGACAACTGGTTTCTTATCATCCAACAACTGGATTTTGTGTTTACAGAAAGATGGACAGATTCCAGGTATATCACTTGGTTTTCAAGCAAAAGCTCTTTTGTGTTTCTTTAGAACCGAGACCAGTCGTATTTTCTTTCTCTCCGAAAGTTTAGATGAGATTATAACTGGGAGTAATGATTTTTCATTTAAGAAAGCGTATTCTAAGTGTTGTGGTAAAGGCTTAAGAATGAGATCGGTAGGTGGTTCTTCAAGAGATTTTCTAACTTTGTGTTCAGTATCGAATACTATTTTTTCTAATGTGGTTTCTTCTTCTTTATTATCAGAACTTTCATTATTATCCTCGATAGTCATAGCCATGAATTGATCATATTCAGCAAAGACTTCGTCTCAAGGATTGTTCCGTCGACAGAATAGAGTAATTGATTGAATTCGTTTAAAAATTCATCAAAATCTTCCTCATGGATTTCATCGATAACATCAATTCTAAAGCAGGTATCATCATTAGAGTAAGAGTATTTCATAGCCTCATCAATTGAGAAAATCATTCTTTCTTTTCCAAGTCCTAAATTGAGTTGTTTTTGTTTTACTCGGATCATTACATCGGCTATATGTAGAAAAGGTCTTCCTAAGATTAAAGGAACTTTACTATCTTCTTCCATTTCTAAGATAACAAAATCTACCGGAAAGGTAAATTTTTCAACTTCGACTAACATATTTTCTGCGATCCCAACAGGATATTGGAAAGATCAGTCTGCTAATCTCACACTCATTTTAGTGGGTTTAAATGTTTCGATAGATAATTTAGCATAGAGAGAATATGGCATCAGATTAATGCTAGCACCAAGATCGGCTAAAGCATGGCACGAGAATGTTTTACTGAAAGTACAAGTAATTAGAAAACTTTTAGGGTCTCCGAGTTTTGGTGGAAGTTTGCTTTGAACAATTGCTGAACATTCTTCATTTAGGAAGGTTTCGGAAATTTGTCCGAGTTTACTTTTGTTACTAACAAGTTCTTTGAGAAATATCCCTTAGTTGGGCATTCTGGCTAAAACGTCAACAATGGAAACATTAATTCGAACGGCTCGAATTATGTCGAGAAATTTTCCACATTGGGATTCCATTTTTTTCTTTTCTTAAGCATTGATGATATGGAATTCTTGGTTTATAAGGTCTAAGGACAGGTGTTTCAGGTGTTTTGGTTTTCTTACGGGTTACAGGCTCATCCTTTTCTTCATCATCACTGAAAACTTCAACAGTAGGTTGAGTTTGACTGGGATCAATTGGTGGGTCATATGAAGTACCATTTCATGTTGTAATAGCATTTACATGCTCATGTCAAGCTTGTGGTGGTTGATAAGGTTTACTATTCTTAGGATTTGGCTGAGTGTTACTAGGAAGAGATCCAGAAGCTTGGCCCGATTGCTTGTCAGTAAATCTGTCGAATTTAGCTTTCAAATTCTGAATTGAGGCTTGAGTATTTTTGGTTGAGGATTCAAGTTTGTCTTTGAGATCCATGAATGTTTCTTTTACAAAAAGGTTTGTAGATTTTTGAGATTTAATAAATTCATCCAATTGTGTTTGAACATCTGGTCTTTCATTATTATTTGTTCATTTGAAAACTTCTTGATTGTATTCAGCTTTTGTATTAGGTCTCCATCGTTCACGATCACGATCACGATAGTTCTCATAGTAACAAGTACGTCTAAATGTATTCATAAATTTGGCTTCTTTTTCGCATGACATAGGTGTGTCATCATCACTGCAATTTGCAGTTGGATGGTTTCTGCCACAATGATTAAAAATTTCACGTTGTTTTTTTATTTCTTTATACTGAGCATCCATTTTGATTGCCATGGCATCGATTCTTGCCATAATTTTGTCAGTATCGGAATTACTACTGCCTTCATCGGCGAAAGCAACAGTTTTACGAAGAGAGGTTCTTGGTTTTTGATCTTTAGCCCAATCGAGTTTAAGCAAGACTTTGTCTTCGAGAAGTTGATAAGCTTGATTTGGTGTTTTATAAAGAAAGATACCACCGGCCACATCGGTTAAAGCTTCTTGAGTTATTTCATCAAGATCGCGGTAAAAGATTTTGATTATATTGCCTTTTGTCAAACCGTGCCCATGACAGTTTCTTAGCAGTTCTTTCATTCAAAGCCATGCTTCGGTGAGATTTTCGCGTTCACGTTGTGAGAATCCCTGGATTTCTCCGAGAAGTTTATCGAATAGAGCTGGTGGAAAAAAATCTACTAACGAAAGCAGTACGAAGCTCATCCCAGAATTCAATTGTTCCTTCGTCGAGTTCGTCAAGCCAAGTTTTAGCTTCTCCCGTTAAAGATAAAGGGAACATCATGAGTCTTACCACTTCGGTTTTAGTAGCCCCGTATTTAAACATGTCTCAAACACATTGAAATTCATGAATGTGTTTATGAGGGCCAGTTTTATTTCGAACATCGAATTGGTTACATCGATAGGGTACACTGCTCGTTAGTGTGTGTTATAGGTTAAGTCGGCTAAATATATATTTAAAACTTGATAATTATAATCTATACCTACAACGATATATGCACGCATCAAGTTTTTGGCGTCGCTGCCGGGGAGTGAATTGTTTAAAACTTGAATATCTGTTAGTGTTTTAATTTAGTTTTAGCTTTATTAGTTTTTGATTTGTTAGTTTTTATTTGCTAACTTTGTTGTGTATTAGTTTAATTGCACTAATTGTATTTTTCTGCATATTTTCTGTTTTCTTGTTTGACTGTTTTCTGTATTTTTGTTTGTTTTTCGTTTTTTTCTATTTTTCTTCATTATTACTATCTGCTGTAATTTGCTGATCTAAACGATATGGTGCATCCGTTCTTACAGATACGGCGTATTGCATTTTTATTTTTCATACAACGTATCTTATTTAATAATTCGAGTACGACGCATCAATCCTCTAGATACGGCGTATTATGTTTTTAATCAAAAATTTTTAAAACCCTAAAAGTCATACGACACATGAGTTTTTCTCATATGGCATATTATTAATTATTAAAAACAGTTTTGTGGAAAACTAGAAGGGGGGTTGAATATTTTTGCGTCTTTTTCGTTTTAATAAAAGTTTACTTTCAAAGAATTGATGGTAATTTGTAAAAACCTTTGAAGCTAAAGTATAGATATAAATTAATTCACATATGTCACATAAATACTTCTTATTTAAAGTGTTGAATAGAAATTATAATTTCATACATCTCACTTAAATATAAGTTTGTATTTATATGTGTATATATGTTTTAATGATTGTATATACTTTAATTTACTAATGTATAATTAATGTTTTGAATAAAACCTAGTTTGATCTTTATGTGAAACCAATATATGCACAACACACAATAATAATAATGTACGAGAAGCAAGTAAGTAAACAAGTAAAGAATGAGAGATGGAAAGATCAAACCGAGAGACAAAGGATTTATAGTGGTTCGGCTACAAGGACACCTTCCTTGCCCTACTCCACTCCCCGAGCACCGAACTCGAGAGTTTTCTTCGCTAAGTCAATAACCTCCCATATGGCGGAGAAAACTGTACACACCAAATGCTTACACCAATTAACGACACAAAGCAAGATGTCGAGTCCTAATTGTAGCTAGAACCAATCTCACACCAAATGGCACACCACAACTTCTTCACACCTTTGACTTCTTCAATATATCTTCACACCACGAGTGTCTTCACACCTTCACAAAATTCTTCACGACTTCAATGTTTTGCAATCTTCACAACTTCAAAGCACCAGTGTCTTCACAACTTCAAGCCAATAATGTCTTTGCACCTTCAAGTCACTAGAGTCTTCACAACTTTAATCTACTAATGTCTTCAAATCTTCTCCACTTGAAAGCTTCACTTTCTTCACAACTAATCACTATTGCCACTCTCTCATATCTTCACTAATATCCAACACTACTTCTTCACTTCAACTTCCACTACACACTTACAACAATTCTAGATTCTACAACTAAATCTAGCAAACTAATACATACACCTTATTCACCAAAGTATGAAAGATCAACAAGATGAAACAACCAAACAGCTTAGATAGCAAGATGATACTAAGTTGTAATACTTCTAGTAGAAGTATTCTTCTCTTTGCACTTGAGTGTTGAGGCTTGAATCACTTTGAAACAAAGATCAAAGTATATAAGATCAAAGGATTTTTAGAAGATGGAGAGGGATGTTTAGATCAGAAAGTTTTTAGTGCAAAAAGGTGAGAAAAATATGTGGAATG
Source organism: Artemisia argyi (assembly GCA_030686995.1). Classification (NCBI taxonomy): domain Eukaryota; kingdom Viridiplantae; phylum Streptophyta; class Magnoliopsida; order Asterales; family Asteraceae; genus Artemisia; species Artemisia argyi. Next base: position 125,716,417 of record CM060693.1, on the reverse strand, counting down.
ATCCAATATTTATAGGGCCAGAAAATACTGTTCTGGAGCGTGCCGGTCCCCTTAATTAGGGGGCGGTCCCCTTAATGATTAAGGGGGCCGCCTAGTATAATTAAGGGGGCCGCCCTCCTGAACGTTGGATTTTCTTGTCCTTTTGTGAGGGGAATTTTTCTGGATTAGATTTGCCATTTTTGGTTGAAAATTTGAATTCACAAATTTGTAATGAATAAAACATATTCTTTTAATTCCAAAAATGTTTTACAAAAGATATAAAATGTTTTGTAACATTTTATAATTATCTAGTGATTAACAAAAATGTTCCTTTGATCTTGTAATACATTAGACACTTTGTTTATTCATACCTTAAGTGATTTAATGGTAAAGATGAGTATTTACTACCAAATACTTGTTTATGTCATAATCTTTGGTTTGATGAGTTTTCGTTTTGTGATTATCAAAACATAGAGATATCGAAAGATATGAATAACGTTTTTAGTCATTTATTTATATCAACAATCTCCCCCTTTTTGATGATTACAAAACCTAAATTCATTAAATCCAAAACTTAATTTTTAGACAAGTATTTAGTGAGTTTATATTCACTTCTCCCCCTTTTTGTAAAATCAAAAAGGTTTAAGCCAAAAGGAAGTAAGCTCCCCCTCGTTTGAGGGCACCAAAGGTTCGAGAATTGGAATTCTTGCAAGAAAAATATTAGAAGCACAAGCATAGCAAAAGCAAACACATATATCATAATACCAACAAGTAATAAGCATGGCAAAAGATAATAAGGAATACATATTAAGTCATTCATTGATAGAGAATGATTATGTCAACCCATAATCATTGTTACAAAAGCCATAACTATAGAATACTAAGACTAAGTATAGCATCCTATTTTGCAAACAAGGAGTGTCACCAAACTTTCTTGAATCCCAAAATGGTTGAAAAGTTTTATTTGAAAATGAGAAACATAAGCATATAAAATGCTTGGTGGTTTAGTGGAGATAAACTTTTGGTTGCATGGATGTTGGTGAGTTTGGAGATGTGGAACTTGTCGGTGGTGGGTTAGAGATAGGGTTTGTTGATTGAGGGTTTTGATGTTGTTCAAGTGATGATGTTTGTTGAGATCTTGTAAGAAGATACTCAATCCAAGTGAAGTGCTCATTCAAGGAAATGGTTTGTTGTTGAAGGAAGATGCAACAAGGGCAATTGTTGACATGATTCTCAACTTGGTTGATGTTGTGTGGTGATGATGGTGAGCTTGATTGGGTTGGATCCAAATTGCGTTGCGCAAGATGTAATGCTAAAAGAGCACTAAGCTCATGAGCCTCTTTTAGCTCCTCAACGAACTTCAAGTGTTCGGAGGAAGGTGATGATGGTGGAACATGATGGTTGTCTTGGGTGAAGGTTTGAACATGCAACATAGGAATGGCATGTGAGGTTGTAGGATGTGGTGGTGGTACTCTTGGTGGTGGAGACATGGTTGAGCTTGGGTAGTCATGCAAACATGAAATGGGTGGAAGAGGTTCTCCAAGAGTGAGTGGTGTTTTTGTTGAATGAGCAACATGTAAAGTATTGATTGAGAAATTGGGATTGTTGTTTTGGGATTGAGCATGCTCATCATAAGAAGAGGCATGAATGAGGGAATGAGTGGGTGATAGGTTGTGAGATGAGTCATTATTGTAGGTTTGAGGTTTAGTAGTTGGTTGACTTGGAACAACATCACTTGAGTTATGACTAGAATCAAGTTTTCTCCTCCAAACGGGTTTGACGGAGATCCTTGCGGTTCTTGAAATCTTAGGTTTTTGTTTGTTGGGAGATGACATGTTTGGGTGTGATGGCATTAATGATGGGAAGAGGGTATTTATAGTGTATGAGAAATGTGGTTTAGGAAGGTAAATTTTGAGGGATAGCATGGGACAAAATATGTTTGTGAATTTTGGGAAGTATAGGCTGAAATGGGTCAAAAAGTGATAAAGAAAACAGTATCCCCGACCATCAGATGGAAGGTCCCCTTAATTAAAGGCCGGTCCCCTTAATCATTAAGGGGGCCGCCTTATATAATTAAGGGGGCCGCCCATCTGGTGATTCCCAGAATGCCAAAAATAGGTTTTTGGCAGAAAATTTTCAAAAAGTTGGTGTTTTTGGATTTGGATTCAAGTAAGTTCAACTCTTTGAGGCAATATTGGGCATACTATTCATGAATGTAGAGAGTGATATAGAATTAATTAAAATAGGCAATTAATTTCTAATAATCATGCCATCTATTAATTTATCAATTAAGATATGCAACAAAGGAGACAATAAGGCAAATAAGTTAAATGTGTAACTATATGAAGATGACAACATTTAGTCTAAAGCAAACATATTGATGATTGTTAACAAGTAACAAATAGGTAGACATGATTATATGGACATCAAGACTTGTTACAAACAAGATCCATATGGGCAAGCCATGATTCTCATGAAATGATTTGATTAAATTGTGAATGTCATTTCTAATAGAAGTGTATGACATATGTGAGAAAGTTAAATGTGTTTTAAGCAAAACGTTTTTAGTTTTGTTCAACAATGTTTTGAAGTAAATTCAAGTGTGCATTACCATAACATAGATTGAATTTTGTTTCATAACGTGTAACAAAAAATTTCAATCTTGTTTTTGATTAAAATAATGGTTATGAAAGAAATTTAAGTAAATTGTTAAAGAAAATATTTCATTCAAAAAGAAAGAAGTTTTGAACATGATGTTTTGATCATGATAATCAAGAAGTTTCAAGTGAAGGATTTGAAATGGAAGCTTATCATGCTCAAGAGAATCAATTAAGCCCATTGTCACACATAATCATCTTTAATGACACCTAAAGATATTAAAGTGAAATGATAGATATTTATGATCTAAATGCAATGGGACAGAAAGGGGCAAGGTAAATAGTTCATGGATACAAGATAGACATGTGTATATATATATATATATATATATATATATATATATATATATATATATATATATATATATATATATATATATATATATATATATATACAAAGAACATCATAATATCATGTTGCAAACAAATCTCAATTATAATACATCAATTAATGCAACTAGTAAGATCATATAGCTTAAGTAGAAGGGTTCTACTATAGATCATAGAAGATTAAGAAAAATGATAATAGACTAAACAACAAGAAGGTTAATAATGCTAATATCATATATGCATATATTAGTGTTAATAATCTAAAAGCATGACAATTTATCAGTTAAATCATATTCACATACTAATTAAAACATTCTAAAATATAATGTAACATTGACAAGTTTTTGAAAAGAAAACTTATCTCAGGTCCAGCTTTTCAGAAAGAGTGGGCATGACGGTGATAGAAGAAATCTTAAGAGTTAGTCCAAAACATGTCGAAGTAGCCAAGTAATATTCCCATAAATAGAAATCAAGGGAACTAGATCCGAGATGCTCAATCGATCACACCAATCATCACAAGTCGTGAAGGTTAATAGAAGTAGTACTTAGGAGGCTTCATCTTGAAATAGTAACGGACACACCATGATACCAATACTCCAAGAGTGAAGAGCAAAATGCCGAGACAAGAATATTCCCGCAACAACGTCATAGGCGAAACATTTGCAGAATGTGAAATAACGTGATAGAGACCAATATCCGTCAAAGGTAATAGAGCGAGATGAGTAAATCAACACGTAATAGACTCTTCATTCGTTAATTACCTAAGCATGATAAACAGCTTGGTACCCAGATTCTTATGGGTCCTAGTTAGTTAGATGAGAACATCCATTGCATTTAAATGCACATGATGGGGATGTCGTCGATAAGTACAAGGATTCATCAATAGTTTGTTTTAATTAACAAACAATGACTTTCTTGACTAGAATAATAAGTAATGAATGTTAATAGTATTAGTTCTAAATTTATTCACTAGATTTAACAAATTTTATTTGTTTTGATACATTTGTTGAAGGATCATTTACGATAAATCCTAAGCCGGTTTTATCATAAAATGGCTTTTGAATGTTGAGAAGATATTTTAAAGATTTAGAACTATTTTCGAATTTTGCCAATGTTTTTGCTTTTTTATTTTCCATTTTAATTTCATGTTTGTAGTCTCAAAATTTTTTACATTCAAGATCGATTTCAATATTACTTTTAAGTCTAGACATGTTATCTTCTAAAATGGTTTCTTTTTCAAAGTTGTTTTCAGCGGATGTTGAAAATTCGTTCTTAAAAATAATTTTTGAGTCAATGTTGCAAAAATGTTTGAAGTTGTTTTCCATTTTTAAAAATTCTAATATAAATTGATCATAGCAAAAATGTTTAGTTTTGGATTGTACCTTCTTTGTAGTTGTACATTCTTCACATGCTATACGGTGATCAATTCCATTTTCCATGTCGCTCCATGTTTTGTTTGTAGTTTCACTTGGATCTAGAAACATGTAGTTCTTGCCATCAATACTTGTGTTCTCATTTGTTTGAATATTCTCATAAGCCGTATTATCGTCGTCTTCTTTGTACTTGTTGCACCATGATTTATTCACGCTCTTTCTTCGGATTTGGCTCATGTATTCTTCGTTGTAGATACCTTCAATGATCACATTTGAACTAGTAGTACATGTGTTTATTTCAACTAAATATTTATTTACTAAATTTTCTAGATTAACTATTTCTTGTGCAATATCAAGTTTATCATCTTTGGTTTTACATTTCTCTTGGTGAATCTTTAAAAGACATTTCCAAATATCATTTGCCGTTTTACAACGAAATAATCTTTCATATTTAACTTTTGGTAGAGTTTTGAAAATAAGTAATTTGGCTTTAGTGTTTTTATCAATTTTAGTTTGAAGATTATTATATTGATTTTCAAAATCTATTTTGGTTGGTTTAAGATCACCAATTGAAATGATATGCCAAAGATCAAGATCTATTGATTTCACATAATTTTCAAATTTGTTTTTCCATTCAAGAAAATGATCATTTTCAAATAAAGGTGGTTGTTGTGCAAATTTCCCTTTTACATATTTTTCAAATTCCATCGATCGTTGCAAGTTTTAAAATACAATATATTTTAAAAATCTTGCTAGACGTGGCTCATGATACCAATTGTGGAAAACTAGAAGGGGGGGGGGGGGCTGAATAGTTTTGCGTCTTTTTCGTTTTAATAAAAGTTTACTTTCAAAGAATTGATGGTAATTTGTAAAAACCTTTGAAGCTAAAGTATAGATATAAATTAATTCACATATGTCACATAAATACTTCTTATTTAAAGTGTTGAATTGAAATTATAATTTCATATATCTCACTTAAATATAAGTTTGTATTTATATGTGTATATATGTTTTAATGATTGTATATACTTTAATTTACTAATGTATAATTAATGTTTTGAATGAAACCTAGTTTGATCTTTATGTGAAACCAATATATGCACAACACACAATAATAATAATGTACGAGAAGCAAGTAAGTAAACAAGTAAAGAATGAGAGATGGAAAGATCAAACCGAGAGACAAAGGATTTATAGTGGTTCGGCTACAAGGACACCTTCCTTTCCCTACTCCACTCCCCGAGCACCGAACTCGAGAGTTTTCTTCACTAAGTCAATAACCTCCCTTATGGCGGAGAAAACCGTACACAACAAATGCTTACACCAATTAACGACACAAAGCAAGATGTCGAGTCCTAATTGTAGCTAGAACCAATATCACACCAAATGGCACACCACGAGTGTCTTCACACCTTCACAAAATTCTTCACGACTTCAATGTTTTGCAATCTTCACAACTTCAAAGCACCAGTGTCTTTACAACTTCAAGCCAATAATGTCTTTGCACCTTCAAGTCACTAGAGTCTTCACAACTTTAATCTACTAATGTCTTCAAATCTTCTCCACTTGAAAGCTTCACTTTCTTCACAACTAATCACTATTGCCACTCTCTCATATCTTCACTAATACCCAACACTACTTCTTCACTTCAACTTCCACTACACACTTACAACAATTCTAGATTCTACAACTAAATCTAGCAAACTAATACATACACCTTATTCACCAAAGTATGAAAGATCAACAAGATGAAACAACCAAACAACTTAGATAGCAAGATGATACTAAGTTGTAATACTTCTAGTAGAAGTATTCTTCTCTTTGCGCTTGAGTGTTGAGGCTTGAATCACTTTGAAACAAAGATCAAAGTATATAAGATCAAAGGATTTTTAGAAGATGGAGAGGGATGTTTAGATCAGAAAGTTTTTAGTGCAAAAAGGTGAGAAAAATATGTGGAATGATCAAATATTTATAGGGCCAGAAAATACTGTTCTGGAGCGTTGATTGGCTCCAAACGGTCAACCTAAATTGACCAGGGATGGTCAACAAGGTCAAACTTCCTAGAGTCAATGCGCCGCGGAATATAGTGTTTCCCCGGGTCGTTATGTCCCGACGAGGTGTGGATTGTAATTAAAACGGTTTCGTGATCGGGTGAATTTGGACAGGAAAAGGGTTTGTGTGTGAATAAGCTAAGGAATATACGAAGAAATAGCTTAAACAAGCTATATAAACAAGACTGGAAAGTTGGAAAAACCAGAAACGTTTAAAACTTAAAACGCGCACGTTTACATTTAAATAAAACGTAAACGTACAAAAGAAAAAGTAAAAACTGAAATCTGAAAACACCCAGGGGGTGAAAATGACTTTTTTACAAACTTAAAGGTAAAAGAAAATTTTTAGAAAAAGAAAATAAATTTTTACACTATTTAATAATTTAATATTAATTAAATTCTAATTAATACTTATTATTAATATTTAAAATACTTAAATAGAATATAATATTAATTTAATACAAGAAAAGTGAAAATAAAATTTCTAAAATTATAAAATAAATAAAAATAAGTTTTAAAAATAAAAATAAATATTTTTGTCTTTTTATGAATTTTCTATTAATTAATTACTAATTACCTAATTAAAATGGACAGTAAAAATTCTAATAAAATTTCTAAAATTATTTTATAACATATAAAAGCAATAAAAAATATAAAAACTATGATTTACTTAATAAAAATTAATTATTCTATTTAAAACTAATTATTAATTAATAATTAATAAAACTAAGATTAATTCTAATAAATACTAAATGACAAAATAAAAATCTGAAAAAATTATTATAAATACTTTAATATAAGAGGAATTTAAGAAAATTATAAAATAGCTAAGTACTTAACAAAAATATAAAATTGAAAATTAAAATTTAAATAAAATTAAATAGAAACTATCACTTAAAAATTAAGTTGTTTTTCTGGAATTTTTTCTTTGGAAATTTGATTTATACCTAAAAACAAGAAACTTTTATAAAAACAAAAGTTTTGGAGCTTAAAAATAAGCTGTTTAAGGGCTTATGAGCTTGACAGTTGACTTTGGTCAACTATCAAAGCCAAAAGCTTTGAAACAAGCTTCAAGCTGAAACCAAAGATGGATTAGGGTGAAAACAAGCTTATAGGACTTAAATGAAGTTGAAACAACAATTAAAGCTTATTAAATAAGCTGGAAAAGCCAAATAAGCAAATGGTATGAACCGAAACCAAAACAGAAATGGGACAGGTTTGATAGGATGATTCAAGTGGGGTCCACAGGTCTTGGGGTCAAACCAATGGTCAAATCACCAACCCTGGTAGGAGGGGGTGGAAATGAACAAGATTGGTGGCCTGGGGCCTACTGAGGTGGCTAGAAAACCACCACCAAGTGGTGGTTGTGGCTGTGTAACTGATGCAGCAGGGCAGGGGTGTTCCCTGCAGCCCACTTTGGGTGGCTGTGGGGCCCAACAGGAAATTCTTAAAAATAAAACAAATGTGGGATAACAAACATAAGCTGGGGGGTTACATATAGAAACAAGTTTCACCCTATGAATCAAAGTAACTTTTTATTGATATAAACTGAAATCTAATGAATTAATTGGACTATAGTAACTTAGTGAAAGTGATTAAGACAATGAACCATAACCAAGATACTATTAATCACCCTGAGACAGTTTGTGCCAAACACCCCTACTAGCAATCTGATAAGAAATTTTGAGAGACAACTAGTGAATCTAAGCAATACTACTGGTACTAACTTATAATATGAGCAATGAGGGCTAGGTAAAAGCTAAATAGAACAGAAAATAAGCATACTAACAAGCACAAACAAGAGTAAATACTTGAAACTGATATACAAGCTAAAGAAGTGATTTATGATGAAAGTTAGAATTACAAACCTCAAATCAGAGGCTTAAGGCTCATGAGAGCTTGTGAACAAGCTATTTAACCAGAAACAACCAAAACCACCCTTCTGAATCACCTATCCTCAACAGTGAACCTCAATTGACTTTCATTGACTGTTAAGGTTTTGAGCTCAAAACTTTTTATAAACCTTGCAGAGCTTATGTAAACTTATAAATGGCTTAAGTGAGCAAAGATAACTATGCAGCAACAAGTTTTATAACATTACAGAAGAAAATAGATTTTCTCAAATAAAATTTGCAACTTTGAAATTTAGTTAACAAGTTATGAAATTTAAGTTCAAGGACGGTACAAATACAATAAAAAAGTTGATTACAACTTAAATAAACTAGAAATTACAATTAAAGATGGAATTCTAATAAAAACGACCTAATTTATTTTAAACTAAAACTAATACTACTCTACTACTTTTCTTCTGCTTTTCTCTTTAACTTTTATAGCTCCCAGGGAGTTCCACTATATTTCCCACACTGATTCATGGCCGTTGGATGGCTTCATCATATCTTGGCCGTTCAAATCCTTTTTGGCGCGAAAATGGGGATTGGGCAGTTGTGGTGTTTGGTGAAACATTTAATGAGGAGAGGGGAGGGTTGGTTGGGTTGGTGAGTGTTTTGTGGGATTGGAGAGGAGGGGGGAGACATGATTATTGGAATTAGGGTGTTAATGGTGGAGAAGCAGGGGTTAGGGATGAACAGTGGTCGGGGGTGATGGTTTGACCAGGGTCAACGCACAGGGAATTATTAAAAGGGAAAGTGGGCTGGTTTTATGATTGGGCTTGGGTTGTTGCTGGATCAGACTTTTGGTTTTGGGTTTAGATATTAAAAAGGGTCCAATTTATTAGTAGTTAAAGCACAAGGACCAAAGTGTAATTTTGTGAAAGATGAGGGGCTGTAATTTTAATTTTCCAAAAGTAGTATAAGGACCATTCATGCCACCTCGTATTAACCCAAGGACCATAATTGATGATTTTCCAATTTTGAAACACCCGGGGACCAAATCCGTCATTTTCCAAAACTGAGGGACTGAAAGTGTAATTTCCTCAAACTTCACACCAAGGACTGAAAATGACTTTTGTAACTTCCCAAGGACCCAAAATGATTTTTCTTTCAAAATTATCCCACCAGGGACCAAATCTGCCAAAGTCTGAAACTCCAGGGACCAAACTGTAAATTTCCAAAACTTTTCCAATTTTTCACCAAAGGACTAAATATGACAATTTATGATTTCAAAATGACCTTTGGTGATAATTTTCCATATTTTGAATATCCAGGGACTAGTTTTGTAATTTTATGAAAGTTGGGGGACTGAAACTGCCAATTTTGCAAACTTTGTGCGTTTTTCATTTGTTTTTGCTCATTTTGCATCTAAAACATATAAAACACAATTTTGAAATATTTTCAGTATTTTGATGCATTTCTGAGTGTTTTTGTATGTTTTGCAGTTCAGATTAGACAAAAAATGATGAGTGTTTGAGCACTCATCAATCCCCCACACTAAACTATTGCTAGTCCCCAGCAATAACTGTTTTGAAAACTTTATGGATTTGAAAAACTCTTTACCAAAAGCCATCACTTCTGGAGTAGCCAGGTGTGAGAACTGTGGTACACTTGATAACCGTGTGATTTTGAGCAAACCACCAGCTGTCAACGGATTTGATTAGTCTTTTCCAAAAGCCGTTTGCTTCTGGACTAGCCAGCTTCTTGATGGACTAACTCGACATCCTGGTGAGCTGATTACCAATTATGGATTTTCCACGGCCTTTACCACAAGCCATAATCTTGCGGGCTAGCCAACTCATTTGTTTTTGGGGAGTTGAGGAACCATACAATTTTGGGCAAATTGCAAGCCATAAACAGATTTGAGATGTCTTTACCAAGAGCCGTTTGCTCCTGGACTAGCCAATCCTTTTTGTCGGTTAGATAAGGCGGACTGATTACCACAAAAATTTTGAAGCACCAGTGAATTTTTTTTTTAATTTTTTTGAAATTTTGGCTAAAAACGGGGGTATTATATAGTAAAATGTGATAAAATTCGCTAGAATAGCGAAATACCCCCCCACACTTACCATGAATATTGTCCTCAATATTCAAAGTCCCGGCTATTATGCCGACATTTTGAACGTAAAAGGGCAACATTACAAGCTAAGCGTGGAAAACACCATTTTGTTTTTCACTTCATAAATAACCATAGCATGGGGGACTCCCCCACACTTAGGGTGAAAACCCTATAAGCATGCTACTGTTTTTGTTTACCGAGTCGCTAGCTTGACTCGACCCCGAATTCATTTGTCCTTGGGGAAGCATGATGTGGAAGAAGCAATCTCAATCGGACTTTCATTCAAGATGTTTGGACAAAGATTTGAAGCACGTGAAAGTTCCACACCGATGAGATAAGTATCCGGCTTAAGATAATGGTACCTGAAAATTCCGGGATCAAAGATAGTGTCCTCACTCCCGAAGGAGTGAAGAAGGGAAGAAGTCACCTTATAGGTGAAGAAAAGGAAGAAAATCATGATAAAAAGCATGATTTGATCTTCTTCCTCGAGAGTAGGCTCCGTAGCCTGAGTTTGGATTTCAAAGGTTAAGCTCGTAAACAACCCGGGATGGTGGGTGGGAATTTGCAAATCCTCATGATTGAGTGCATCTCCCCCCGGGCTATCAAACTCCGGAGGAGTCATGATATGATGAGTGAGTTCACCGGAGAACTCCTCATGAAGATAATCATTCACAAGATGTGAATTTGTGAACTCATGTTCCGGAATAGACTCATCACAATCCTCATTCTGAATATCAAAGAGTGGATTATTAGAAATCAAAGTGAATTCAGATTCGAATTCAAATAGAGGATTGGTGAGAGTAGTATTGAATGTTTCGGAAACAAAGAGATTAACATTCTCTTGTGGACTGCTGGGATAAGAAGTGAGTGACAGATCATGATATAGGAGACTTTCAATTTCTCCCAGATCGGCTTGGAAATCGAGGAGACCATCATCACTTTCCAATGAAAGTGGATCGATGTGAGCAAGTTCATCAGCGAACTCCTCAAGAAGATGATCAGCATCAGAATGTGGTACTGACGCCTCAACATACTCGATGTCTCCATAAGATATACAATCATCGCTAAAATCTGAGAAAGTCTCAAATTGATCTTTAGGACACTCAATAGGGGAAGGAATATCACACATATCATCCAAAGTTCCCTGTGACTCTCTCGGGATTGGGACAAGGATCTCAACACTAGACTTTATTAATTCGTCTGATTCCTTATTAGGAACAGTGCTAAGATGCTCATCCCCCATGTTTAGAGAGTGGGTGTGAACTTCGGGTGTGATAACAGACTGAGGGAGTGGAGAGGAGCTAGCATTCATGGATTGTACGAGTTCCATTTGATCTTTTGCTAGTAATTTCTCCGTCTCATTATTTTCTCCCTGATTTTCAATGGAAGGAATCACAAATGATGAATTTGATGAACCCGTACAAAATTGAGAAAAATCAAGGGTGACTTCATCATCACTATCATCGTCTAAAAGAGCAGCACGACAAAATATGGCACGTGTTTTAGCTGCTTGTTCTAAGACTAGCAATTCTTCCTTGCTCAATTCGTTTCTAGCTGCTCGTTCTTCCGCAAGTAATTCTGCCATAGATTTCTCACGAGAGCTTTGAAACGATGTAGTAGCTAACTCCTCCTTAAGTTCTTTCAATATCTCAAGAGCCTCTATTAAAAGGTCTTGCCCAGTAACAAGAGGAGTTGCTTGGGTTATTTGGTATTGTGGAGGTGGGTCTGAAAACGAATAGTCGTAATTGTTACAAGGAAATGGATTCCTTGTTTGAAAATCAGAGCTAGCGTGTGGACCTCCACAATACTCACAATAGTAAAACTGATGTGGCTGTGAGTCGTATGTGCTGTAGTCATAATTGTTATCAGGAAACTGCTCATAGACAAGCGTGTTTCCCGATTGACAATCAGAACTGTAGTGTGAACCACCACAGTACTCACAACAGTAAAACTGCTGAGACTGATGGTGTGGTAGCTGGTGGAATGAATCAGTGGTGTCATGATAGGAATAGGGATCTTGGTTATAGACAGACCCGTTTCCTGACTCTACTATGCTACAACCGGGGCAATTACCACCATTGTGAGGACTACCACACCACTGGCAATACAGAAGGTGTGGATGAGACATAGAAAGAATCAAAAGGTTTGGGAGGGTAAGGAATGAAGAATCAAAGATGTGAGAGGGTAAAAGTGAATATTTTTGGGTTTTTGGATAAACATTTTGTACAAATGATAAGAAAAATATTTTTGTGTTTTTGTGTTCGTTGAAAACTTGATTTAAAATGTTTTCGTGAACGGTTTTGTTTTGATAATAAGAAAATATTAACAAAGGATGGATAAATGTACAATGGAACGAATTCCAAAAGCACTAATCAGCAAACCGTTTAGAAAACGCACACAACCTCCCCGGCAGCGGCGCCAAAATTTGATTGACTCCAAACGGTCAACCTAAATTGCCCAGGGATGGTCAACAAGGTCAAACTGCCTAGAGTCAATGCTCCGCGGAATATAGTGTTTCCCCGGGTCGTTATGTCCCGACGAGGTGTGGATTGTAATTAAATCGGTTTCGTGATCGGGTGAATTTGGACAGGAAAAGGGTTTGTGTGTGAATAAGCTAAGGAATATACGAAGAAATAGCTTAAACAAGCTATATAAACAAGACTGGAAAGTTGGAAAAACCAGAAACGTTTAAAACTTAAAACGCGCACGTTTACATTTAAATAAAACGTAAACGTACAAAAGAAAAAGTAAAAATTGAAATCTGAAAACACCCAGGGGGTGAAAATGACTTTTTTACAAATTTAAAGGTAAAAGAAAATTTTTAGAAAAAGAAAATAAATTTTTACACTATTTAATAATTTAATATTAATTAAATACTAATTAATACTTATTATTAATATTTAAAATACTTAAATAGAATATAATATTAATTTAATACAAGAAAAGTGAAAATAAAATTTCTAAAATTATAAAATAACTAAAAATAAGTTTTAAAAATAAAAATAAATATTTTTGTCTTTTTATGAATTTTCTATTAATTAATTATTAATTACCTAATTAAACTATTTTAAATTAAGAAAAATAGAAAATGGACAGTAAAAATTCTAATAAAATTTCTAAAATTATTTTATAACATATAAAAGCTATAAAAAATATAAAAACTATGTTTTACTTAATAAAAACTAATTATTCTATTTAAAACTAATTATTAATTAATAATTAATAAAACTAAGATTTATTCTAATAAATACTAAATGACAAAATTAAAATCTGAAAAAATTATTATAAATACTTTAATATAAGAGGAATTTAAGAAAATTATAAAATAGCTAAGTACTTAACAAAAATATAAAATTGAAAATTAAAATTTAAATAAAATTAAATAGAAACTATCATTTAAAAATTAAGTTGTTTTTCTGGAAATTTTTCTTTGGAAACTTGATTTATACCTAAAAGCAAGAAACTTTTATAAAAACAAAAGTTTTGGAGCCTAAAAATAAGCTGTTTAAGGGCTTATGAGCTTGACAGTTGACTTTGGTCAACTGTCAAAGCCATAAGCTTTGAAAGCTTCAAGCTGAAACTAAAATGGATTAGGGTGAAAACAAGCTTATAGGACTTAAATGAAGTTGAAACAACATTTAAAGCTTATTAAATAAGCTGGAAAAGCCAAATAAGCAAATGGTATGAACCAAAACCAAAACAGAAATGGGACAGGTTTGATATGATGATTCAAGTGGGGGTCCACAGGTCTTGGGGTCAAACCAGTGGTCAAATCACCAAACCTGGTAGGAGGGGGTGGAAATGAACAAGATTGGTGGCCTGGGGCCCACTGAGGTGGCTAGAAAACCACCACCAAGTGGTGGTGGTGGCTGTGTAACTGATGCAGCAGGGCAGGGGTGTTCCCTGCAGCCCACTTTGGGTGGCTGTGGGGCCCAGCAGAAAATTCTTAAAAATAAAACAAATATGGGATAACAAACAATATCGTGGGGGGTTACATATAGAAACAAGTTTCACCCTATGAATCAAACTACAAAATTCAATAAAATTCCTTGAACTTTAGGAAAAATCTGAAACCATACAAATTGACTTTTTCTATATCTGACCCAGGTTGACTTTCTTGAACTTTGGGTGGTTTTAATTGACTGAAAATGAAATGTTATGCTATATAGAAACTAACTAGATCTAGTTTAACTAATTATGAATGAAAATGATGGGGTTTGGTGTTCTAAAGCTTAACAGTTGACAGATGAAGAGCATCAAGAAGTCATTTTGACTTTTTATTGATATAAACTAAAATCTAATGACTTAATTGGACTATAGTAACTTAGTGTAAGTGATTAAGACAATGGACCATAACCAAGATACTATTAATCACCCTGAGACAGTTTGTGCCAAACACCCCTACTAGCAATCTGATAAGAAATTTTGAGAGACAACTAGTGAATCTAAGCAATACTACTGGTACTAACTTATAATATGAGCAATGAGGGCTAGGTAAAAGCTAAATAGAACAGAAAATAAGCATACTAACAAGCACAAACAAGAGTAAATACTTGAAACTGATATACAAGCCAAAGAAGTGATTTATGATGAAAGTTAGAATTACAAACCTCAAATCAGAGGCTTAAGGCTCATGAGAGCTTGTGAACAAGCTATTTAACCAGAAACAACCAAAACCACCCTTCTGAATCACCTATCCTCAACAGTGAACCTCAATTGACTTTCATTGACTGTTAAGGTTTTGAGCTCAAAACTTTTTATAAACCTTGCAGAGCTTATGGAAACTTATAAATGGCTTAAGTGAGCAAAGATAACTATGCAGCAACAAGTTTTATAACATTACAGAAGAAAATAGATTTTCTCAAATAAAATTTGCAACTTTGAAATTTAGTTAACAAGTTATGAAATTTAAGTTCAAGGAAGGTACAAATACAATAAAAAAGTTGATTACAACTTAAATAAACCAGAAATTACAATTAAAGATGGAATTCTAATAAAAACGACCTAATTTATTTTAAACTAAAACTAATACTACTCTACTACTTTTCTTCTGCTCTTCTCTTTAACTTTTATAGCTCCTAGGGAGTTCCACTATCTTTCCCACACTGATTCATGGCCGTTGGATAGCTTCATCATATCTTGGCCGTTCAAATCCTTTTTGGCGCGAAAACGGGGTTTGGGCAGTTGTGGTGTTTGGTGAAACATTTAATGAGGATAGGGGAGGGTTGGTTGGGTTGGTGAGTGTTTTGTGGGGTTAGAGATGAGGGGGGAGACATGATTTCTGGGATTAGGGTGTTTATAGTGGAGAAGCAGGGGTTAGGGATGAACAGTGGTCGAGGGTGATGGTTTGACCAGGGTCAACGCCCAGGGAATTATTAAAAGGGAAAGTGGGCCGGTTTTATGATTGGGCTTGGGTTGTTGCTGGATCAGACTTTTGGTTTTGGGTTTAGATATTAAAAAGGGTCCAATTTATTAGTAGTTAAAGCACAAGGACCAAAGTGTAATTTTGTGAAAGATGAGGGGCTGTAATTTTAATTTTCCAAAAGTAGTATAAGGACCATTCATGCCACCTCTTATTTACCCAAGGACCATAATTGATCATTTTCCAATTTTGAAACACCCGGGGACCAAATCCGTCATTTTTCAAAACTGAGGGACTGAAAGTGTAATTTCCTCAAACTTCACACCAAGGATCGAAAATGACTTTTGTAACTTCCCGAGGACCCAAAATGATTTTTCTTTCAAAATTATCCCACCAGGGACCAAATCTGCCAAAGTCTGAAACTCCAGGAACCAAACTGTAAATTTCCAAAACTTTTCCAAATTTTCACCAAAGGACTAAATATGACAATTTATGATTTCAAAATGACCTTTGGTGATAATTTTCCATATTTTGAATATCCAGGGACTAGTTTTGTAATTTTATGAAAGTTGGGGGACTGAAACTGCCAATTTTGCAAACTTTGTGCGTTTTTCATTTGTTTTTGCTCATTTTGCATCTAAAACATATAAAACACGATTTTGAAATATTTTCAGTATTTTGATGCATTTCTGAGTGTTTTTGTATGTTTTGCAGTTCAGATTAGACCAAAAATGATGAGTGTTTGAGCACTCATCAATCCCCCACAATAAACTATTGCTAGTCCCTAGCAATAACTGTTTTGAAAACTTTATGGATTTGAAAAACTCTTTACCAAAATCCATCACTTCTGGAGTAGCCAGGTGTGAGAACTGTGGTACACTTGATAACCGTGTGATTTTAAGCAAACCACCAGCTGTCAACGGATTTGATTAGTCTTTACCAAAAGCCGTTTGCTTCTGGACTAGCCAGCTTCTTGATGGACTAAGTCAACATCTTGGTGAGCTGATTACCAATTATGGATTTTCCACGGCCTTTACCACAAGCCATAATCTTGCGGGCTAGCCAACTCATTTGTTTTTGGGAGTTGAGGAACCATACAATTTTGGGCAAATTGCAAGCCATAAACGGATTTGAGATGTCTTTACCAAGAGCCGTTTGCTCCTGGACTAGCCAATCCTTTTTGTCAGTTAGATAAGGCGGACTGATTACCACAAAAATTTTGAAGCACCAGTGAAATTTTTTTTAAAAATTTTTGAAATTTTGGCTAAAAACGGGGGTATTATATAGTAAAATGTGATAAAATTCGCTAGAATAGCGAAATACCCCCCCACACTTAGCATGAGTATTGTCCTCAATATTCAAAGTCCCGGCTATTATGCCGACATTTTGAACGTAAAAGGGCAACATTACAAGCTAAGCATGGAAAACACCATTTTGTTTTTCACTTCATAAATAACCATAGCATGGGGGACTCCCCCACACTTAGGGTGAAAACCCTATAAGCATGCTACTGTTTTTGTTTACCGAGTCGCTAGCTTGACTCGACCCCGAATTCATTTGTCCTTGGGGAAGCATGATGTGGAAGAAGCAATCTCAATCGGACTTTCATTCAAGATGTTTGGACAAACATTTGAAGCACGTGAAAGTTCCACACCGATGAGATAAGTATCCGGCTTAAGATAATGGTACCTGAAAATGCCGGGATCAAAGATAGTGTCCTCACTCCCGAAGGAGTGAAGAAGGGAAGAAGTCACCTTATAGGTGAAGAAAAGGAAGAAAATCATGATAAAAAGCATGATTTGATCTTCTTCCTCGAGAGCAGGCTCCGTAGCCTGAGTTTGGATTTCAAAGGTTAAGCTCGTAAACAACCCGGGATGGTGGGTGGGAATTTGCAAATCCTCATGATTGAGTGCATCTCCCCCCGGGCTATCAAACTCCGGAGGAGTCATGATATGATGAGTGAGTTCACCGGAGAACTCCTCATGAAGAGAATCATTCACAAGATGTGAATTTGTGAACTCATGTTCCGGAATAGACTCATCACAATCCTCATTCTGAATATCAAAGAGTAGATTATCAGAAATCAAAGTGAATTCAGATTCGAATTCAAATAGAGGATTGGTGAGAGTAGTATTGAATGTTTCGGGAACAAAGAGATTAACATTCTCTTGTGGACTGCTGGGATAAGAAGTGAGTGACGGATCATGATATAGGAGACTTTCAATTTCTCCCAGATCGGCTTGGAAATCGAGGAGACCATCATCACTTTCCAATGAAAGTGGATCGATGTGAGCAAGTTCATCAGCGAACTCCTCAAGAAGATGATCAGCATCAGAATGTGGTACTGACGCCTCAACATACTCGATGTCTCCATAAGATATACAATCATTGCTAAAATCTGAGAAAGTCTCAAATTGATCTTTAGGACACTCAATAGGGGAAGGAATATCACACATATCATCCAAAGTTCCCTGTGACTCTCTCGGGATTGGGACAAGGATCTCAACACTAGACTTTATTAATTCGTCCGATTCCTTATTAGGAACAGTGCTAAGATGCTCATCCCCCATGTTTAGAGAGTGGGTGTGAACTTCGGGTGTGATAACAGACTGGGGGAGTGGAGAGGAGCTAGCATTCATGGATTGTACGAGTTCCATTTGATCTTTTGCTAGTAATTTCTCCGTCTCATTATTTTCTCCCTGATTTTCAATGGAAGGAATCACAAATGATGAATTTGATGAACCCGTACAAAATTGAGAAAAATCAAGGGTGACTTCATCATCACTATCATCGTCTAAAAGAGCAGCACGGCGAAATATGGCACGTGTTTTAGCTGCTTGTTCTAAGACTAGCAATTCTTCCTTGCTCAATTCGTTTCTAGCTGCTCGTTCTTCCGCAAGTAATTCTGCCATAGATTTCTCATGAGAGCTTTGAAACGATGTAGTAGCTAACTCCTCCTTAAGTTCTTTCAATATCTCAAGAGCCTCTATTAAAAGGTCTTGCCCAGTAACAAGAGGAGTTGCTTGGGTTATTTGGTATTGTGGAGGTAGGTTTGAAAACGAATAGTCGTAATTGTTACAAGGAAATGGATTCCTTGTTTGAAAATCAGAGCTAGCGTGTGGACCTCCACAATACTCACAATAGTAAAACTGATGTGGCTGTGAGTCGTATGTGCTGTAGTCATAATTGTTATCAGGAAACTGCTCATAGACAAGCGTGTTTCCCGATTGACAATCAGAACTGTAGTGTGAACCACCACAGTACTCACAACAGTAAAACTGCTAAGACTGATGGTGTGGTAGCTGGTGGAATGAATCAGTGGTGTCATGATAGGAATAGGGATCTTGGTTATAGACAGACCCGTTTCCTGACTCTACCATGCCACAACCGGGGCAATTACCACCATTGTGAGGACTACCACACCACTGGCAATACAGAAGGTGTGGATGAGACATAGAAAGAATCAAAAGGTTTGGGAGGGTAAGGAATGAAGAATCAAAGATGTGCGAGGGTAAAGGTGAATATTTTTGGGTTTTTGGATAAGCATTTTGTACAAATGATAAGAAAAATGTTTTTGTGTTTTTGTGTTCGTTGAAAACTTGATTTAAAATGTTTTCGTGAACGGTTTTGTTTTGATAATAAGTAAATATGAACAAAGGATGGATAAATGTACAATGGAACGAATTCCAAAAGCACTAATCAGCAAACCGTTTAGAAAACGCACACAACCTCCCCGGCAGCGGCGCCAAAATTTGATTGGCTCCAAACGGTCAACCTAAATTGCCCAGGGATGGTCAACAAGGTCAAACTGCCTAGAGTCAATGCTCCGCGGAATATAGTGTTTCCCCGGGCCGTTATGTCCCGACGAGGTGTGGATTGTAATTAAAACGGTTACGTGATCGGGTGAATTTGGACAGGAAAAGGGTTTGTGTGAGAATAAGCTAAGGAATATATGAAGAAATAGCTTAAACAAGCTATATAAACAAGACTGGAAAGTTGGAAAAACCAGAAACGTTTAAAACTTAAAACGCGCACGTTTACATTTAAATAAAACGTAAACGTACAAAAGAAAAAGTAAAAACTGAAATCTGAAAACACCCAGGGGGTGAAAATGACTTTTTTACAAACTTAAAGGTAAAAGAAAATTTTTAGAAAAAGAAAATAAATTTTTACACTATTTAATAATTTAATATTAATTAAATACTAATTAATACTTATTATTAATATTTAAAATACTTAAATAGAATATAATATTAATTTAATACAAGAAAAGTGAAAATAAAATTTCTAAAATTATAAAATAACTAAAAATAAGTTTTAAAAATAAAAATAAATGTTTTTGTCTTTTTATGAATTTTCTATTAATTAATTACTAATTACCTAATTAAACTATTTTAAATTAAGAAAAATAGAAAATGGACAGTAAAAATTCTAATAAAATTTCTAAAATTATTTTATAACATATAAAAGCAATAAAAAATATAAAAACTATGTTTTACTTAATAAAAACTAATTATTCTATTTAAAACTAATTAGTAATTAATAATTAATAAAACTAAGATTAATTCTAATAAATACTAAATGACAAAAAAAAATCTGAAAAAATTATTATAAATACTTTAATATAAGAGGAATTTAATAAAATTATGAAATAGCTAAGTACTTAACAAAAATATATAATTGAAATTTAAAATTTAAATAAAATTAAATAGAAACTATCACTTAAAAATTAAGTTGTTTTTCTGGAACTTTTTCTTTGGAAACTTGATTTATACCTAAAAACAAGAAACTTTTATAAAAACAAAAGTTTTGGAGCTTAAAAATAAGCTATTTAAGGGCTTATGAGCTTGACAGTTGACTTTGGTCAACTGTCAAAGCCAAAAGCTTTGAAACAAGCTTCAAGCTGAAACCAAAGATGGATTAGGGTGAAAACAAGCTTATAGGACTTAAATGAAGTTGAAACAACAATTAAAGCTTATTAAATAAGCTGGAAAAGCCAAATAAGCAAATGCTATGAACCAAAACCAAAACAGAAATGGGACAGGTTTGATAGGATGATTCAAGTGGGGTCCACAGGTCTTGGGGTCAAACTAGTGGTCAAATCACCAACCCTGGTAGGAGGGGGGGGGTGGAAATGAACAAGATTGGTGGCCTGGGGCCCACTGAGGTGGCTAGAAAACCACCACCAAGTGGTGGTGGTGGCTGTGTAACTGATGCAGCAGGGCAGGGGTGTTCCCTGCAGCCCACTTTGGGTGGCTGTGGGGCCCAGCAGAAAATTCTTAAAAATAAAACAAATGTGGGATAACAAATATGAGCTGGGGGGTTACATATAGAAACAAGTTTCACCCTATGAATCAAAGTACAAAATTCAATAAAATTCCTTGAACTTTAGGAAAAATCTGAAACAATACAAATTGAGTTTTTCTATATCTGACCCAGGTTGACTTTCTTGAACTTTGGGTGGTTTTAATTGACTGAAAATGAAATGTTATGCTATATAGAAACTAACTAGATCTAGTTTAACTAATTATGAATGAAAATGATGGGGTTTGGTGTTCTAAAGCTTAACAGTTGACAGATGAAGAGCATCAAGAAGTCATTTTGACTTTTTATTGATATAAACTGAAATCTAATGACTTAATTGGACTATAGTAACTTAGTGTAAGTGATTAAGACAATGAACCATAACCAAGATACTATTAATCACCCTGAGAAAGTTTGTGCCAAACACCCCTACTAGCAATCTGATAAGAAATTTTGAGAGACAACTAGTGAATCTAAGCAATACTACTGGTACTAACTTATAATATGAGCAATGAGGGCTAGGTAAAAGCTAAATAGAACAGAAAATAAGCATACTAACAAGCACAAACAAGAGTAAATACTTGAAACTGATACACAAGCCAAAGAAGTGATTTATGATGAAAGTTAGAATTACAAACCTCAAATCAGAGGCTTAAGGCTCATGAGAGCTTGTGAACAAGCTATTTAACCAGAAACAACCAAAACCACCCTTCTGAATCACCTATCC
The DNA here is from genome assembly GCA_030686995.1 of Artemisia argyi. Lineage (NCBI taxonomy): Eukaryota > Viridiplantae > Streptophyta > Magnoliopsida > Asterales > Asteraceae > Artemisia > Artemisia argyi. The sequence goes on along the minus strand of CM060693.1, from coordinate 125,694,686 downwards.
TCAACTGTGAACCTCAATTGACTTTCATTGGCTATTAAGGTTTTGAGCTCAAAACTTTTTATAAACCTTGCAGAGCTTATGGAAACTTATAAATGGCTTAAGTGAGCAAAGATAACTATGCAGCAACAAGTTTTATAACATTACAGAAGAAAATAGATTTTCTCAAATAAAATTTGCAACTTTGAAATTTAGTTAACAAGTTATGAAATTTAAGTTCAAGGAAGGTACAAATACAATAAAAAAGTTGATTACAACTTAAATAAACCAGAAATTACAATTAAAGATGGAATTCTAATAAAAACGACCTAATTTATTTTAAACTAAAACTAATACTACTCTACTACTTTTCTTCTGCTCTTCTCTTTAACTTTTATAGCTCCTAGGGAGTTCCACTATCTTTCCCACACTGATTCATGGCCGTTGGATAGCTTCATCATATCTTGGCCGTTCAAATCCTTTTTGGCGCGAAAACGGGGTTTGGGCAGTTGTGGTGTTTGGTGAAACATTTAATGAGGAGAGGGGAGGGTTGGTTGGGTTGGTGAGTGTTTTGTGGGATTAGAGAGGAGGGGGGAGACATGATTACTGGGATTAGGGTGTTAATGGTGGAGAAGCAGGGGTTAGGGATGAACAGTGGTCGGGGGTGATGGTTTGACCAGGGTCAACGCCCAGGGAATTATTAATAGGGAAAGTGGGCCGGTTTTATGATTAGGCTTGGGTTGTTGCTGGATCAGACTTTTGGTTTTGGGTTTAGATATTAAAAAGGGTCCAATTTATTAGTAGTTAAAGCACAAGGACCAAAGTGTAATTTTGTGAAAGATGAGGGGCTGTAATTGTAATTTTCCAAAAGTAGTATAAGGACCATTCATGCCACCTCTTATTAACCCAAGGACCATAATTGATGATTTTCCAATTTTGAAACACCCGGGGACCAAATCTGTCATTTTCCAAAACTGAGGGACTGAAAGTGTAATTTCCTCAAACCTCACACCAAGGACTGAAAATGACTTTTGTAACTTCCCAGGGACCCAAAATGATTTTTCTTTCAAAATTATCCCACCAGGGACCAAATCTGCCAAAGTCTGAAACTCCAGGGACCAAACTGTAAATTTCCAAAACTTTTCCAATTTTTCACCAAAGGACTAAATATGACAATTTATAATTTCAAAATGACCTTTGGTGATAATTTTCCATATTTTGAATATCTAGGGACTAGTTTTGTAATTTTATGAAAGTTGGGGGACTGAAACTGCCAATTTTGCAAACTTTGTGCGTTTTTCATTTGTTTTTGCTCATTTTGCATCTAAAACATATAAAACACAATTTTGAAATATTTTCAGTATTTTAATGCATTTCTGAGTGTTTTTGTATGTTTTGCAGTTCAGATTAGACAAAAAATGATGAGTGTTTGAGCACTCATCAAGCGTGCCGGTCCCCTTAATGATTAAGGGGGCCGCCTGGTATAATTAAGGGGGCCGCCCTCCTGAACGTTGGATTTTCTTGTCCTTTTGTGAGGGGAATTTTTCTGGATTAGATTTGCCATTTTTGGTTGAAAATTTGAATTCACAAATTTGTAATGAATAAAACATATTCTTTTAATTTCAAAAATGTTTTACAAAAGATATAAAATGTTTTGTAACATTTTATAATTATCTAATGATTAACAAAAATGTTCCTTTGATCTTGTAATACATTAGACACTTTGTTTATTCATACCTTAAGTGATTTAATGGTAAAGATGAGTATTTACTACTAAATACTTGTTTATGTCATAATCTTTGGTTTGATGAGTTTTCGTTTTGTGATTATCAAAACATAGAGATATCGAAAGATATGAATAACGTTTTTATTCATTTATTTATATCAACAAGTTTCGAATTCTTTAAATAACTAGAAGCGGCGTATCGATTTTTGTCGATACGGCGCATTAATATCAAAAAGCTTATATTTGAAACGTAACGAAAGTACAACATATTAGCTTCTGCTTATATGGCATATTTCTTTTTATATTTATAAGGAATTTGAAAGTTAAAACACACGGCGTATTGTCTGCAAATATCAACAACTTTTATTTTTTGTATTCCATTTCCATTATTTGTTTCCCGTTTTCCTACTTTTGTAAACATATACTATTGATGCTATTGTCTTGATTTCAGGTAGTGCATGACCAAGACTTCTACTAAAGACCTCACCAAGCCTTACAGTGAACCTGAAAAAGTTTTCCATTAGCTTCAAAAGATTTTCAAGACACCTAGCCTTGATTATTCGAATCCTTTGGGGTTCAGTTACTCTTCTGATCAAGAAACTCAGTTTGAAGAAGAAATCACAGAAACAATGACGGACCCAACTATGGAGGAGTACATGACTATGACCCGAGACGACTATTGTTCGGGTATTGCTGGTCCTAAATTTGATGAAGAGGCCAGATAGAAGCTGAAGACTAGTCTAACTTGAAGACTCTGGAATAAAAAAAGTGCTCACCTGGAGACAACCCGGATTTATTTTTACTCTTTTTGTTATCGAGTTTATCAGACATGCACATCCATGTGGCGCATCTCCTTCATGGGATGTGTTTTATCCACTGCACAGGTCATATCTATCTTTTTTTTTCTGCATTTTATTTTCTGAATTTTGAACATTCTGTGGAAAACTCGAAGGGGGGGGGGGGGGTTGAATAGTTTACCGCTTTTTAACTAGTTAATCTTTGAAAAGCTTTAAGTGTAATCAACGATTCTAACTAATTATCAATAATTAATATGCAAGTATAAAGAAAGAAACGATCAAACCACAACACGATTGTTTATCGTGGTTCGGCTACAAGGACTCTTTTTCCTTGCCCTACTCCACGCCCCGAGTTTCCAATTCGAGAGTTTCATGCACTAGTCAAAAATCTCCTTTCACTGGTGGAGAAACCTTTACAATCGTCGCTTACACTTTATCCGGTACAAAGCTAAATACCGGGTCCTAGTTCAAGATAGAACCAACCTAACGTCGCCTATCCACTATTTCCGACACTAAGCTAGATGCCGAGTTCTTTTACAAGGGTACAACCATTCCCGTCACACTATGTATTTTAAGGCCTAAAACACTAACCGATCACTACTGAATATACACAATCAAATGAAGTGTAAACTACACTAAGTTTACAAAATACTAAGCTAACAAGTCTTGCAACCTTGTGTTGAATACTTGTAACTTCTCAGATGAACTTGTGAACTTCCTTTCTACATAAGAGAATCACACAAGTGAGTTGCTACTGAGTTAGATAAGATAAATGAGAGTATATGTGTAAATTATGACTCTAAGTGATGAGATATTTCTTGCAAGTGGCTTGGTATTTATAGCCAACCAAACCACTACACTGGCGGATCTGGCGGAACCAAAATAAGGGTTCCGCCCTTGTACCCCTAGGGTTCTGCCAGGTCTGATAGTCAAAGACTTCAAGAAATCTTTCCATATCTAGCAATGTCACATCAAGTTACTTCTAGTCAACACACAATAGATAAAGTGAGAATCCTTCCAAAATGTGTAAGAGGTCTTATGGAAAGTAAAATATTCAACCTTTCCATAAATGCTCCTGATGCATGCCATGATGTCATGTTAAAATTTCTATATTAAGAAATATAACAGTGTTATGTTTAACATGAAATGTAAAGTCTAGTTATACAAGATTAACACTAAAATCATGTTTTACCGTAAACTAAAGTTTACACTTTGTCATTAACAAAATTTAGCAAAGATCGTTATATAAATAAAGTTTTTAGGCGATATTTGTATTAACAATCTCCCCCTTTTTGTTGATGACAAAACATAAACTTTATTTTTAAGTAAATCACTAATTCTAGTGTTAATTCTCTAAAAGTTCGTTTTACTCAATATCATGAATAATGTGATATGATATGCAAGAGTTAAGAATAAGAACAAGTTTAATATAAATTCTCCCCCTTTTTGTCGAAACAAAAAGAAGAGTTGCTAAGCGGAATAATGCAAGTGCTCCCCCTTGGACAATACTCCCCCTAAATGGAGTGCCAAGTAAGGATACATGGATTTTGAACCTACAAAAGAAAGTTAGTGTCTAAAACACAAGATATATATATATATATATATATATATATATATATATATATATATATATATATATATATATATATATATATATATATATATATATATATATATATATATATGTTACCATAACAAGGTATAGTACAATCATAAAACCTCAATGGTCAACCAACAATGCACACCTCATAGTAGAATGAAATTCAATTCATGTAAAATTTGACTTTTAGAAAGTCAAAAACAAGAAATGAGGATGATAACATCCTACTTTTAAAAATAAAACAAAAAGAAAAAGAAACAAAGAACATAAAATCCTACTTATATAAAAAAGAAACCATCATATTCCTTAATGAAAAACATCCTCTAAAACAAGGTCTAAGGGTGTTGAGGTAGATGAGAGATGGCATTTAGACGCTCCAAAATATGGTTTAGGATAAATCTCATTTCATATGTTAGCTCACGAATGTCCTTTTGACATCGTTCACTTATATGAGCGGTTCTCTCACAATGTCCGCAATTATGGGGGGGAAAGTTAGGTGGAAGAGGAATTTCATTTATTGTTGGTGAATCATTGGTGGTTAATGGAGCAAATGTGGATGGTTAAGAAGTGTTTTGATTTCCTACAATAGATGAGTATAGTGCCTTTTGGAAATCCATGATATGGTTGAGATGAGAGTTAACCATATGCTTGAAAGCATAAAGGTGGTTCAAACGAGTTTTGAGTTCTTCATGAGTGTTTGGAGATTAGGCCCGTATGGATGCATCTATTTCCTTATAAGAAGGAAATATGGAATCAAAGTGTTGGGAATGCTCTTGTGCTGGTTCTTGTTGTTGAGCATAATGGCGGAAGCTTGGTTCTGCGTAAAGAGGATCATGAGTGTCTTTGTAAGTGGGGTGGAACAACAATGATTGTGGTTGTGTATGAGCTTGATCTTGTGGAAAAATTGAGGGTTTAGCATATCAGTAAGCCAAGCGCTCTACCAATGATGGTTGATGAGGTTCATGATCTAATTGCTCTCTTGGTTGGTTTTGGGTTTCCATTTGAGCAATGGTGTCAAAAAGTGGCAAAGGTGAAGGGTTTGATGATCTAGGTGGTAGGTCTTCTAAAGTTTCCAAAAATGAAGGAGGTAATGTTGGTGGTGTTTGGAAAAGTTCCATTGGTGTTTATTTTGGTGATTGAGGTGATGAAGGTGTTGATTGTTGATTTGGCACCGAATGTGGTGTTGGATCACTTGGTGTTTTAGTTGGTGGCGGAGTAGTGATTACGTTAGTATTACAAGGTTTTGGAGATGGTGTTGGAGTAGCAAGGTTGAGGAAGTTTGAATCTTGGATGGGCGAGGAAATGTCGAGTGATGAATCACTTGATGATGATGAGCTTGGTTGGATGGTTTTGTTGAAGCAACATGGTTTTACACTAATCCTAGCGGTTTTCCTAATAGATCTCGATGATTCAGATGAGGTGTTGGATTTAGTCATCTCAAGACATTGGTTGGCTAGAAGTATAAGATTAAGAGAAGTGATGGTGATGGTGTGAATTTGAAGTATGAATGTTGTTCAATTTATAAGAAGAACATGTTATGGAAAGGAGTGTTTGGATTTGATGTTGTTCCATACAAATTTGGAGGTTTCAAATCATTTGGAAGAGTTCCAAGAACTTGTCAAGTCATTGGAAGTCAATCCAATGGAGTTGGGTGGAGTGAAAGACTAACTTATGTACTAAATGCTATGTGATCATGTAAAGTGATTTTGTTAGTAAGCTCCATGGATTACAAGGAACCTTATGGAGGGTTCCTTGCTTTATGAAGAAAGGTTCCTTGGATTGATATTGTTTGAATTTGAATTTTGGCGGGAAATGGCTTCCTAATTGTTCTAGTGAGTAAGAATGGTCCTAATGCGTTTATTGGAAGTTAGGGAAGATGTTTCTCACTAAAGAAAAAGATTTGGTGTTTTACAAATTGTGAAATTTAGAATTTTTTTTTTGTAGGTGACTGACGGAACCAAACGAATAAACGGGCGGAACCCTGTATTGGGTGCCGTCTGATCCGTTGGGCCAAACTGGGTTTACCCATAAATTGCACTGGCGGAACCCAATATTTGGTTCCGCCATATCCGCCAGACCAGTAAAATTGGACAGACCAGGTTTTTCAATGTCGAGACGAATTCCAAATTTTCCGAAAACTCTTGGAACATAAAATTTAAGGTATAACTGGTTAGGAAAAGCAAAAAATGAATAAGGAAACACTCTTACCATTATACTTTGACTGGGGGCTAGCGAATTCCGCTATACTTAGTAAAAATTTTATAAACTAGAAAATTTGACAACATTTCAAATGTCGTCATCCTTCATAAATAGTTAAACCAATACATTGTCTAACAATAATAATAGAGCATAGAAGTACATAAAACCATAAAGCAACATAAATCACATAGTTTAACGACTACATAGTTCTAAAGACTTCATTATGCCAAATGCTCCTTAAACAAGATTCTCACATGCGATCTGTAACACCCCAACCCGAGAAGGGCTAAAGTATCACATTATGGTGACATATCAAAACATACAAAGAATAATACGCAAGCGGAAGACTTCATAAATAACATAAGTCATGAACATCAAGAATTAAACATTACAAAATCCAACATAAGTCTAAAGGAAATAAAATGAAGTAAATAATCCACATAATCCCAAACATCCAACACAAGTTCCATGATCATCCAAATAATGGGGAAACTAAATAGGGTAGGTCCGCTATGCTCCAACTCTCAACACTCGAGCCCAGATTCCCGCTTATTACCTGCCGCATAGAAAAGAAAACGCGGCTGAGCATAAAAAGCCCAGTGAACAGATATATATGCAAAGCAGTAGTAATAAGCAAACGAAAGGAGAAGGATCATAAGAATAAGCATAATGTATCACAAGTCAAATGAATGAAGCATAATAGAGATATCAAATGTAAGCATAATCAGAATCATAGAGCACGTATCAACAAAGGCGCGTCTAACGAGATACTCGAATAGACATAAGAAACATAGGAAAGACACGAGCCGACCTAACGAGATACTCGAATAGGTCTCAAAATCACATAATCATATACCCGTCAAATCCTACATGCACAAAGAGAGGAGACCACTAAGTACCCAAATGGAGTCGCGAGCCTCCAAACGTGAAGAAGTGTAAGCATACACTCACATTCACCCTACACAAAACAGAATACCTAGGATGCATCCATACGCCCCCCTACAAAGCAAATCATACATATCATAATAATCCAGAGCTCATAACATATCATATCAAATGGGGACGCCGTGGATCAATCACACCTCCACAGAAAGTGTCATACCATTGGTGCTTCAATGACACGCCCATGGTACCTCCATGAGTAGAATAAAAACTCGCGCATCAGAACATAACAAATCATATCATATCATATCATAACCAATAGAGCATAGCAACCGAACTGAATCATATCATAGCAAACGAATAGCATATGGATATCAAATCATATAATCATATCAAAGGAGTCATATCAACGAATCATATCAAAGCTCATATCAGAGGATCATATCAAAAGCTCATAACAAAGGGATCATAGCAATGGCATATCAAAAGGGAATCATAGCAGTGTCAAGGATCAAGAGAGTCATGAGAAGTCCCTACTGAAAATGGTAGAATATCTGTACCTTATGCAAAGCAAATAACCAACCACAGAAAGCAAACGAATATGGCAACTACTCCGTCTTCGGTGGATCTACACGAATTAATAATCAAGTATTACTTATAAGCTCGTTTAAATATAATTACTTATTTTAGGTTTCTTTCCATTTTTAGAAACTTTCCATTTTTGGAAACTTGTCGAATATAGTAAGTTCCCATATTTAGTAACTTTCCCGAATTAGTACTTTAATACTTTAAGGTTTAAAATGACCAAGACAATAAGTTAGGGTTAATTACGACAATTAGGAAAGTTTAGGGTCAAAATATAAATTATCAAAGATTAAATATTAAAATGTCAAATAAAATTATTTTAAGCTTTATTTTAATAAATTAATATTAAGATAATAATTTTGGACCCCGTCATTATAATTTTATGTACTTTATTAACGTACCCACGATCTTAATATTTATGCCGCGATGACCCAAGATTTTTATAAAATCATTTAAGACTTGTTTATAATCCGATATCGGTTCACTTCATCCATATACACACGACACACTTTTTGTTATTAAAATAAGCCGAACCAAAAACCCTTTTTGTACATGAAAAATATAGGCCAAAACATGCATGCATTTCTTATTTGAATTGCAGCCAAAAACGAAACACACACCCATTTTTAAAATATCTCAAAAGCCACGTACATGATTGATAACTCAAAATAGCCTAACACCCTGTCCTTTCTACTTAACAGCCATGCATGCTACCTTTCAAATTTATTATTTTAAACTAGATTGTAAGTCATATAAAAGGCGCATGATTCAGGTTTGAACAGCAAAAAGAAAACTCAATTCGACATATGCGTTTGTCATTATTTCATGTGTTTTAATTCAGGTTTTCAGTTAACACAAAACACTAAAAACAGTTCATGATCGACACCAATAATCACTCGAATAAGCACGCATGAAACCCTCTTTATCTCATATAGATTATGTATAAAAACATGTATATAGATCGAACTTAGAACAGATTAAGCAGCCGCATACACGAGTCGAACATAAGATTTGTAGATCGATTATACTAGGTTTCACAGTCATAGTATATCATGCGTATCTGTTGATTTCATGAGATCATTTTTATCATTTCATGTGAGAATTCTATAAGCCGATTCATATGTTATTCAAGTTACATGTTATATGATTTATAGGTGATCAAAACGAAATAAGAATAGAACAAGGACGATACGGTTACTCTCGAAGCGTGATCAAACGAAGAGAGCAAGGAAACAAGAAGGACCACGATGTGAACCAAATACCGAATCAAGCAATCCTACAACCCTCGAATCAAAACACCACGACCAGCTACACCCTCTCGAACCAGAAAATAACACGACTAAATACCACTTCGAACCAGCAAACACCAAATCGATCACCACCCTTGTCGACCTAGTATACCATGTTCAAATACCCTCCTACAGCCTTGTAACCGTTTCCTTGTGATCGAATTTGTGAGAATAACAATATGTATGCCGTCACTTATTTTACTCTAGGGTTTTATGTGTGAGGTTTGAAGTGGAACATGCGTTTGTATATATGCAACTAATGATGAGATATAGCTGGATGAGTAGCCGAGTCAAAAGGGTAGGATAACATTTTTAATTAATTCAAACGTGAGATGCAGCTAATGATAATATGCACCATTCAATTTTTAAACATTTCTTTATTTAACTCGTGCTCGTATATATATTGGTTAATATTATGTATATAAGATGAAATTCGGCCCAAGTAACTGTTGTAAAGGTGTGACATATTATCTAGGAACTAAATGTAGTACTTATTTATATATATCATAAGTTATAGATTAGTAATTTGTAGATTTCATGTATTACGTTTTCCAAACTTACATTATGTTCATATTCAAATGCTATAAGACGTATTAGAATGTCGGGTGTTATAATTCTTCCCCTCTAAAAAGAAAATTTCGTCCACGAAATTGAAATAGGAAGGTCAAAATGAACATACCGAATCACAAAAAGAAGTGCGGATAACTAGCACGCATGGATTCCTCGGTCTCCCAAGTAGCCTCGCTATCGGGATGGTTTCTCCAAAGAATCTTTACGAACGGAATAGTTTTGTTTCTCATGACTCGATCCTGACGCTCCAAAATAGCCTCAGGCTCCTCAACAATAGATAGATCTTCTCGAAATTGGTCAAACGGATATGAAACAACATGGAGAGGATGATAATTATATCCCCTCAGGAGTGATACATGGAATACATTATGCACATGGGAAAGTTGCGGAGGTAATGCCAAACGATACGAAACCTCACCAACACGGTCTAAAATCTCGAATGGTCCGATGTAACGCGGACTAAGTTTCCCTTGAATACCAAAACGTCTAACACCACGGAACGGAGAAACCTTAAGGAATACACGATCACCAGGACTAAACTCTAAGGCACGACAATGACGGTCTGCATAGCTCTTCTGTCTAGCTCTAGCTTCCTTGAGCTTCTCCCTACCCATAGCAACCTTCTCGTTAGTCTCCTCAATCAATTCAGGACCCTCAATGAGGCTTTCACCAACCTCATTCCAACAAACAGGAGCCCTACACTTCCTACCATACAACATCTTGAAAGGTGCCATCTTAATACTTGCATGCCAGCTGTTGTTATAAGCAAACTCTACTAAACACAAGTATTCATCCCAATGTCCCGTCCATTCTAGAGCACAGGACCTCAACATATCTTCAAACGTCTGAATGGTGCGTTCTGACTACCCGTCGGTCTGCGGATGGAAAGTTGTACTGAACTTGAGCTGAGTACCCCAAGCTTTCTGTAAACCCCTCCAAAAACGTGAGGTAAAACGTGGATCTCTATCTGATATAATAGCTGCCGGAGTGCCATGTAAACGAACGATCTCCTGACGAAAGATTTCTCCCAACTTACCAACCGAATGTTCTTTCCGAATAGGCAAGAAGTGAGCAGATTTGGTTAAACGAGCGACAATCACCCAAATAGTGTCATTCTTCTTAAGAGTACGAGGCAATCCGGTAACAAAGTCCATCGAGATCTGATCCCACTTCCAGGTAGGAATATCTAACGGCTGCAAAAGACCACTGGTGCGCTGATGTTCAATCTTAACCTTCTGACAGGTCATACACTTAGCCACATACATAGCCACATCCTATTTCATACCATTCCACCAGAAATGTTGCTTCAAATCCCTATACATCTTAGTGGAACCCGGGTGAATAGTGAAAGGAGAACTGTGTGCTTCAGACAACACAGTTTCACGAAGAGAATGATCATTAGGGACACATAAATGATTACTAAACCAAACAACTCTATCATGATCAACCCGAAATTCTGTCTGCTTCCCTTCCTCCACATTCTGAACAATCGACCACAATTCACCATCATCCTTTTGAGCCTCCTTGATCCCTAAGATAAGGTTAGACTCAACCTTCAGACTAGCCCAGTAACCATCATATCCCCGAATACATAACTCTACATCCATTAGCTCTAAATCATTGAGTATCCTAGGCTTGATCTCAATACTAGCAATCATACATGACTTTCTACTAAGAGCATCCGCCACCACATTAGCTTTACCCGGATGATACTGAATGTTGGCGTCATAATCTTTCAAAAGTTCCAACCAACACCTCTGTCTCATGTTCAACTCCTTCTGTGTGAAAATATACTTGAGGCTTTTATGGTCTGTGAAGATGTCACACATCTCACCATATAGATAATGCCTCCAGATCTTTAGAGCAAAAACTACTGCCGCTAGCTCTAAATCATGAGTCGGGTAATTCTCTTCATACGGTTTCAACTGTCGAGATGCATAGGCAATCACCTTCCCATGCTGCATGAGAACACATCCCAAACCATTCTTTTACGCATCACTGTATATCAGATAACCACATGTACCCGAAGGAAGAGTTAGAATAGGAGCAGAGACTAATCGTTTCTTCAATTCCTCAAAACTTTGTTCCCGCTCATCAGTCCACACAAACTTCTCACTTTTCCTCATAAGTTGTGTCATAGGCAAAGCTATACGTGAGAATCCCTCTACAAACCTCCGATAATACATGGCAAGCCCTAAGAAACTCCTGACTTCAGTCACATTTGTAGGTCTTGGCCATTTTGTGATAGCTTCAACCTTTGCCGGATCCATTTTGATACCATCAGCGGATACGACGTGACCCAGAAATGCTACTTGCCTTAACCAAAGCTCGCACTTAGAAAACTTAGCATACAACTTCTTCTGCCGTAGGATCTCCAAAATAATGCGAAGATGCTCTTCATGCTCCTCCTTCGTCTTCGAATATACCAAAATATCATCAATGAACACGATGACAAATTTATCGAGGTACTCATGAAATACACGGTTCATCAAATCCATGAAAACGGCCGGAGCATTCGTCAACCCAAACGGCATCACGAGGAATTCATAGTGACCATACCTAGTGCGGAATGCAGTCTTAGGAACATCTTGCTCCTTCACTCGCAACTGATGGTAACCTGATCTCAAATCGATCTTAGAGAAAAATTTAGCTCCCTGAAGTTGATCAAATAAATCATCAATACGGGGAAGCGGATAACGGTTTTGAATGGTGATACGGTTCAACTCACGGTAATCGATACATAATCTTATACTTCCATCCTTCTTTTTCACAAACAACACCGGAGCACCCCATGGAGAAACACTTGGACGGATAAAACCAGAATTAAGAAGATCCTGCAACTGTTCTTTTAATTCCTTCAACTCAATAGGAGCCATACGATAAGGAGCTTTAGATATGGGTTCGGCACCCGGAATCAGATCAATGCTAAATTCAACCTCTCGCTCGGGTGGCATACTCGGCAATTCATCAGGAAAAAAGTCAGGGAATTCAAAAACAACGGGATGATCATTAATACAAGGACCGTTTAAAGAAGTATCATTAATTGAAGCCAAAAAACCCTCACAACCATGAGAAAGTAGTGAACGAGCTTTTAGAGCAGAAATGATCTTAACAGAAATACCAGGTTTGGAACGTTGGTAAACAAATTCCGGAGCATACAAATTACCAAATATAACTCGTCTGGTATGGCAATCAATTGTCGCCCGATGCTCGGACAACCAGTCCATACCCAAGATGATATCGAAATCGTACATATCCAGCGGAAGCAAATTGGCAGAACGGATTTTATCGTCAAAACGAATAGGGAAGTTTAGATATTCACGATCAATAATCACACGGTTCTTCATAGGAGTAGAGATAGATAGAGTTTGCTTTAATGGTGTTGCAGGTGTGTTGACATAAATAATGCCTAAAAACATTATTAACATGTTATCAATATCTCTATGTTTTAATTATCACAAAATATAAACTCATAGAACTAAAACTTGTGACATAAACAAGTATTTAGTGATTAATATTTCTCTTTACATCCAAATCACTTAAGGTATGAATAAACAAAGTGTTTAGTACAATTTATGATCAAAGGGGTATTTAATTAACTAATGCAAAGTTTATTTAATTATATATTTTTGAAAAACACTTTTGGTAATAAAAGAAAAATGTTTTATTCATACTAAATATATGAATTCAAATTTTTAACCAAAATCAGTTAGTTTTTCTCTAAATAAACTTTCCCCACTAAAAGACAAAGATTCTGGCCGTTTCAGCTGGGCGGCCCCCTTAATTATAAGGGGCGGTCCCCTTAAAATTAAGGGGACCGGCCTTGATTTAAGGGGATCGGCCACGCTCCTCTGTCAGAATCTTTTGGCTATAAATACCACCTTAAACCTGGATTTTTTCCTCACTTTTTGCACTACTAAACTTTCTGATCTAGATCCAAATCTCCATTCTTTTATCCTTTGATCATAAGTGTATAATTCTTTGTTTCAAAGTGATCCAACCTTCATCCTCTCAAGTGCAAGAGAAGAATACTTCTATCCCACAAGACAAGAAGTATTACAACTTGTTGTGATCTCCACATCCAAGTTGTTGGTGCATCATCAAAGATCATTTACATTATTCTTTGTGAAGATTATTGTGAATATTTGATTGTAGATAGTTGTGTTAGATATAGATTGTGTGATTAGTTAGTAAATTGGTGTGAAGAAGAAAAGCTAGGTATTAGATTGGTGTGAAGAAGATAGGTGTGGAGTAATTGGTTGTGAAGTAGATTGGTTTGAAGAAGTTGTGTAGAAGTTGTGACTTAGGTGTGACGAAGTTGTGGTGTGAAAAGTGGTGTGTAAATTGGTGTGTACGGTTTTCTCCGCCATAAGGGAGCTTGTTGATATAGTGAAGAAAACTCTCGAGTTAGGTACTCGGGGAGTGGAGTAGGGCAAGGAAGGTGTCCTTGTAGCCGAACCACTATAAATCTCTTGTCTCGCGGTTCGATCTTTCCAACTCTTACTTATTTCATTACTTATTATTGTAATATATTGTGTAGTATTAATTATTTATATTGTACAAGACATGGGATCACATATTATCGAATCTAAGTTTTTAAAAGCTAAGCAAAACTCTAAAACTAATTTTTATAACGAAGTAAAAAGACGTAAAACTATTCAACCCCCCTTCTAGTTTTCCACAATTGGTATCAAGAGCCACGTCTAGCAAGATTTTTAAAATATATTGTATTTTAAAACTTGTAACGATCTATGGAATCTGTAAAATATTTAGAAGGGCAATCTATGCAAAGACCACCATTATTTGAAAGTGATGGATTTTTATATTGGAAAAATAGATTCGAAACGTATGTGAAATCAAAAGATCTTGATCTTTGGCATATTATTACCTTTGGTGATTTTCCTCCTATTCAATATAATGTTGAAACTAAAATGAATGAAATTGTATCTTTTGAAGAACAAAATGATGATTTGAAAAAGAAATTAGCAAAAAATAATGAGGCTAATATGGTAATTTATAATGCGTTACCACGCAAAGAATATGAAAGAATTTTTATGTGTAAAACCGCCAAAGAAATTTGGGATTCTTTACTAATTGCTCACCAAGGTAATAGCCAAGTCAAAGATAATAAAATAGATCTTCTTGTATAACAATATGAACAATTTACGATTCCGGAAGAGGAATCAATTGATAATGCTTTTGCTAAGTTTAACACTATCAGCACAAGTTTAAAAGCACTTGATGAGACATTTTCTAGTAAAAATTGTGTTAGGAAATTTCTTAGGGCATTGCATCCGAAATGGCGAGCTAAGGTCACGGCAATCGAAGAATCAAAGAACTTGATGACGTTATCACTAGATGAACTAATTGGCAACTTGAAGGTTCATGCAGAAATCATGAGAAGAGATTCGGAAACGGTCAAAGTCAAGAAAGAACAAACCAAATCCATTGCTCTAAAAGCCAAAAAGGAACCTAGTGATGATGATTATTCAAGTGACGAAAGTGAAGACGAAGAATATGCAATGGCTGTAAGAGAATTCAAGAAGTTCTTCAAGAGACGAGGAAGATTCACTAGATCATCACGAGACGAAAGAAAAGCATTCCAAAGGAATAGAAGTGACAAATACGGGAAAAGAAAGTGCTTTAGATGTGGAAGTCCAAATCATCTCATTGGCGAATGTCTAAAGCCACCGGGTTATGAAAGTCAAGGTGCTTTTGTTAGTGGAACATGAAGTGATAGTGACAAAGAAGAAGTTGAAAAGCCAAAAGACGAAAAGTGCTTTATGGCAAAAGAAACCGACGAAATATGTTTAGGAATTGACTTGGAACCTGACGAATGGATCAAAGATAGCGGATGTTCGAGGCACATGACGGGGAATCACAATCTATTCTCTACATACAAGGCATACAATGGAGGTAACGTTATTTTCGGTAGTGACTTACGTGGAAAAATCATTGGCAAAGGTACGATCTCTCAAGACTCACTTACTATTGAAAATGTAGAGCATGTAGATAAATTAACATATAACTTTCTTAGTGTAGGACAAATATGTGATAATAAATGTAGAGTCACATTTACCGAAGATGATAGCGAAATAGTTAAGAATGGAAAAATTATAGGTAGAGGAATTAGAAAGGGTGGCATGTATGTTATGAAACTAGGAAACAAACCTGAGGATAGGATATGCCTAACGACCCTAGATGAAAACTCTACACTATGGCATAGGAGATCAGGACATGCTAACATGCAACAAATACAATCTTTGGCCTCTAAGGAATTAGTTAGAAATTTGCCTAATCTAAAATATGACAAGCATTTTTGTGATGCATGTAAGATTGGAAAACAAGATCATGCTAGTCACAAAGCCAAGAATATAGTATCCACTACTAGATGCCTAGAATTATTACACATGGATCTTTTTGGTCCATCCGCTGTGCGGAGCTATGGAGGAAACAAATATACCTTAGTGATAGTAGATGACTACTCACGATACACGTGGACTAGGTTTTTAAGTGACAAGACCCAAGCCTTTGAAAAATTCGAAATATTTAGTAAAATGATTCAAAATAAATTAGGATGCTCAATAGTTGCCATTAGGACGGACCATGGTAGGGAATTTGATAACGAAGTACAATTCGGAAAATATTGCGAGTTAAATGGAATATCTCACTATTTCTCCGCTCCTCGTACTCCTCAATCAAATGGCGTAGTAAAAAGAAAAAATAGGTCACTAAAAGAAATGAGTAGAACTATGTTAAATGAACAATCCATCCCACAAAAATTTTGGTGTCACGCCGTAGATACATCAACTTATATTTTAAATAGGGTATCAATTAGAAGAATTATAGGAAAAACTCCTTATGAGTTGTTAAGAGGTAGAAAACCAAACTTAAGCTACTTTAAGGTATTTGGAAGTAAATGCTATATTTTAAACACTAAAGAGTATCTCACTAAGTTTGATCCAAAATCATATGAAGGAATATTTTTAGGATACTCACAAAATAGCAAAGCATATATAATACTTAACAAACACTCCATGAAAGTTGAGGAATCACTAAATGTAACATTTGATGAAACACCACCACCTCCTAAAACATTACCTTTAGAAGATGATGATTTAGTCGAAGATGAAGCTATTGAGGTTAGTAAAACAAAACCCATAGGAAATGATAATGAAGACATCCACTTAGAAAATAACGAAACTGTTAATATTAAAGAATCTAGATCACATCCATTAGATAATATAATAGGACATCTTAACCAAAGAACCCTTAGGTCACAAGCCCAAGATAAAAACAATTTCTTTTGTTTCCTCTCAGCAATAGAACCTAAGAATATTAGCGAAGCTTTAAAGGATGAAAGTTGGGTTATAGCTATGCAAGAAGAATTAAATCAATTTAAGGCGAATGATGTTTGGGAATTAGTCCCAAATCCAAAGGATATGACCGTCATAGGAACCAAATGAGTATATAGGAATAAGTTAGACGAGAATGGAATAGTTACTAGGAATAAAGCTAGGTTAGTTGCCCAAGGTTATAATCAACAAGAAGGAATTGATTATAACAAAACTTATGCCGCCGTAGCTAGACTAGAATCGATTAGGATATTACTTGCCTATGCTTGCGCCCTAGATTTTAAGTTATTCCAAATGGATGTGAAAAGTGCATTCCTTAACGGTTTTATCAATGAGGAGGTATATGTGGCACAACCTCCAGGATTCATTGACTTCGCAAAACCTGATTATGTTTATAAGTTAAAGAAAGCTTTGTATGGACTCAAACAAGCTCCCAAAGCTTGGTATGATCGATTAAAAGCTTTTCTTATTAAACATGATTATTCCATGGGAATGGTAGATAACACTCTTTTCACTAAAAGGAAAGACCCAAATCTCATCATTGTCCAAATATATGTTGATGACATTATATTTGGATCGACTTGTCAAGACATGTGTGATGAATTTGCCAAAATCATGCATGATGAGTTTGAGATGAGTATGATGGGTGAACTTAACTTCTTCCTAGGATTACAAATAAAACAATTAGAAGATGGAATATTTTTTAACCAATCTAAGTACATTAAGGAAATGCTTAAGAAGTTTGGCCTAGAAGACTCAAAACCCATGAAAACTCCCATGTCTACGGAGGTAAAGCTCACAAAGGATGATGAAGGTGAGTCCGTAGATAACACCAAGTATAGAGGAATGATAGGTAGTTTACTATACTTGACGGCAAGTAGACCCGACATCATGTTTAGTGTCTGCCTTTGTGCCCGTTTTCAAGAGGATCCCAAAACCTCTCACCTAGAAGCGGTTAAGCATATCTTCCGATACGTTAAAGGCACTATACACTTAGGATTATGGTATCCTAAGGAATCCGGCATAGAAACCATTGTCTATGCGGATTCGGATCATGCGGGAGACTACGTAGATAGAAAGATCACTAGCGGTATTTGCACGTTTATGGGATGTTGTCTAACGTCTTGGTTTTCGAAGAAGCAAACCGCTCTTGCTATTTCTACCACCGAAGCCGACTATGTAAGCGCCGGAAAGGCATGTCAACAAGCACTATGGATGAAACAAGCTCTCGTAGACTATGACATTAGGTTAGAAAATGTCCCCATTATGTGCGATAACAAAGGTGCAATAGATTTAAGTAAAAATCTGGTGCAACACTCTAGGACTAAACACATAGAAATACGTCACCATTTTCTTAGGGATAATGTACAAAAAGGAAATATATCTATAGAAAAGGTTGCATCGGAAGACAACATTGCGGATATATTCACAAAACCCCTAAAGCGTGAATTATTCAACCACTTGCGTTTAGGATTAGGAATGATGGAACAAGTTGACTAAATTACATTGAATTATTTCAAATTTATACTTGCATGAAATTCATTTTTCTTCCATTTCACCTTTTCTGAGTCTAGGAATCTATTTCGCACAAAACTAAAGATTGAGAAAATTTATTTTCTTTGCATAAACCTTTTTGTAAAACTCAATCAATCTTCTCTAAAAATTATTCTCACAATCTAGGAACCCTATGAAAATCATTTTCCTTGCATTGTTGACTAATTCTAAAAACATTGTACTTCAAAATCATGCATAAATTCTCACATAAATTGTCAAGGTATATAATCTAATATATGTCTTTGACATTCATGATCGAGCAAAAATTGAATCAAGGAGATTATTTGGATTGTTTCTTAGGATCGTTATTTCTTTTTGCTTCTAGGAGTCGAAACAATCACAACTCCACATTTGTTGCATATAGACACTCACTAGGACAAATTCACTAATAATGGTGTCATCTTGATCCATCATTAGTTGTTCACTCACTAATTATCATTGCCTTTAATCTAAGATAGATGCCTTAGGAAGTTTAATTGTGCTTGCCTTTATTTGCCTCCTCTTGCTTATTATATGTTGATTATTTGCTCTTGTGTTTGTGTGTTTTTGCATGCATGCTATTTCTTGATTAGATTAGACTCTATATTGCCTAAGAGAATTGAACTTGCTTGAACTCTAATCCAAACACATAACCTTTCTGCAAATTTTCTGCCAAAAACCCAATTCTGGCAACCTGGAAATCACCAGATGGGCGGCCCCCTTAATTTTGTAAGGCGGCCCCCTTAATCATTAAGGGGACCGCCCCCTAATTAAGGGGACCGGCCATCTGATGGTCGGGTTTACAGAATCTTTTCTGCTTTTTAGCCCATTTCATCCTACATTTCCCATTTTTCACCAACACATTTTGTCCTAATCCCCCAAACAAACCTTATCCATCCTTAAACACACAAATCTTACACTATAAATATCCCCAATCCTCAAAACTCTCCATTCATCCCATCATGAACTCTCCAAACAAACCAAAATCAAAAGCCTCAAGGCTAGCAAGGATGACGGAAAAAACCGTTTGGCGAAGAAAAAGCCCTCGAAACAAATCCATCATCATAAAAGAAGTTGGAAGTCATTCCACGCCCCAACTTCTTGCTTCCCAAACTTTGCATCAAACCAACAAGGTCATTCATTTGATTCTCTTTGCAAACCATACAACATTGGCCAAACATCTTCCTTCAAGCCAAACTACACCTCTCAACCTCCAACCACTTATAATGATCCATACAAGTTTGATCAACCATCAAACTACAATTCCAACTACACAAACCCAACTCATCCATACCAAACCTATGATCCCCTCCACATTGCCACGGAAAAACAAAAGTTCCGTGATGAAATAAACCAAATCCATGATCTTAGTGATCTCCTTGCTATGCATCTTGCACAACGCAACAAAGGGCAACCTCCATCATCACCCTATGCAAATTGCCTTCCCCACTCTCTCAACTTGGATCAAGTTACAAACCACACTCACTTTTGCCCTTGTTGCATATTCCTTCAAAAACAAATCCTCTACTTGAGTGAAGATATTTCTTGGATTGAATATCTTCTCACTCGTAATCATCCAATACCACCCTCAACACGATACAACATCGTGAGGTCCACTTCTTCCGCTCCACACTCTACTCCATATCCCTCTCAATCAAACATCTAAGCTTTATGCTTATGTTTCTCTTCAAGCAAATAAAACAATCAACCATGGGTTGCAAGCAAGTCCAAGTGCTCTCTTAGGCAATATAGGACTATGTCTTTTCTTTTGTGTTATTTTTATCAATATGCTTCAAGCATATTGAATGTTGTAATGCTTATCATTTCTATAATGCTTGAATGAATCTATGTTTACTTGCATAATTGTTGCCTCGCATATATGTGTATCTTGCTCTCTTCAAATATCTTTGTAGCAAAGATCTCCATAGCTCGTTCCCTTGGTGCTCTCAAATGAGGGGGAGCATACATCAAGGGGGAGCATTCTACCCGTTTAAACTTCCCTCGCGAAGCTTACTCGGCTTAACCTTTTTAATTATACAAAAAGGGGGAGAAGAGAAAAGTAAACTCTATAATACTTGTCTAAAAACAAGTTTTAGATATATTGAGTTTAAGGTTTTGTAATAATCAAAAAGGGGGAGATTGTTGACATAAATAATGCCTAAAAACATTATTAACATGTTATCAATATCTCTATGTTTTAATTATCACAAAATATAAACTCATAGAACTAAAACTTGTGACATAAACAAGTATTTAGTGATTAATATTTCTCTTTACATCCAAATCACTTAAGGTATGAATAAACAAAGTGTTTAGTACAATTTATGATCAAAGGGGTATTTAATTAACTAATGCAAAGTTTATTTAATTATATAAACATATTATATATTTTTGAAAAACACTTTTGGTAATAAAAGAAAAATGTTTTATTCATACTAAATATATGAATTCAAATTTTTAACCAAAATCAGTTAGTTTTTCTCCAAATAAACTTTCCCCACTAAAAGACAAAGATTATGGCCGTTTCAGCTGGGCGGCCCCCTTAATTATAAGGGGCGGTCCCCTTAAAATTAAGGGGACCGGCCTTGATTTAAGGGGACCGGCCACGCTCCTCTGTCAGAATCTTTTGCCTATAAATACCACCTTAAACCTGGATTTTTTCCTCACCTTTTGCACTACTAAACTTTCTGATCTAGATCCAAATCTCCATTCTTTTATCCTTTGATCATAAGTGTATAATTCTTTGTTTCAAAGTGATCCAACCTTCATCCTCTCAAGTGCAAGAGAAGAATACTTCTATCCCTCAAGACAAGAAGTATTACAACTTGTTGTGATCTCCACATCCAAGTTGTTGGTGCATCATCAAAGATCATTTACATTATTCTTTGTGAAGATTGTTGTGAATATTTGATTGTAGATAGTTGTGTTAGATATAGATTGTGTGATTAGTTAGTAGATTGGTGTGAAGAAGAAAAACTAGGTATTAGATTGGTGTGAAGAAGATAGGTGTGGAGTAATTGGTTGTGAAGTAGATTGGTTTGAAGAAGTTGTGACTTAGGTGTGCCGAAGTTGTGGTGTGAAAAGTGGTGTGTAAATTGGTGTGTAAATTGGTGTGTACGGTTTTCTCCGCCATAAGGGAGCTTGTTGATATAGTGAAGAAAACTCTCGAGTTAGGTGCTCGGGGAGTGGAGTAGGGCAAGGAAGATGTCCTTGTAGCCGAACCACTATAAATCTCTTGTCTCGCGGTTCGATCTTTCCAACTCTTATTTATTTCATTACTTATCATTGTAATATATTGTGTAGTATTAATTATTTATATTGTACAAGACTTGAGATCACATATTATCGAATCTAAGTTTTTAAAAGCTAAGCAAAACTCTAAAACTAATTTTTATAACGAAGTAAAAAGACGTAAAACTATTCAACCCCCCTTCTAGTTTTCCACAAGGTGTATTAATATGTTTAGCAAATGAGTTAGAAATCACTGAATGTGTAGCACCCGTGTCAAATATAGTAAATGCTGTACGGCCAAATAAATGAAGAGTGCCCGAAACAGTACCTGAAGTACTGGCAGCCTGGTGCCTGGTCAAAGAATGAACTCGTCCCTGGGTAGCCTGCTGACAATCGCTCTCATAACCCCTATTGTTGTTCTATTGACGATCACCACCATATCCCCGGTTGTTATGGGTACCATTTTTCTGAGGACAATCCCTGGCCATGTGTCCTGTATCACCACATAGAAAACAAGCCCCAATAGCCCTGTAACACTGTCTACCTGGATGTGTCTTCCCGCAAGAGTTGCAGGGAATTGAAGTAGCCCGATCACCATTTCCTTTATGCCTATATGAACCCGAAGTACGATAGTCCTGTCGACCATGGTTTTGCTGATCCCCCCGCTGATAATCGCGATTTTGATAATCGCGTCCAGATCTGTAGTTACCCTGATCCGGTCTACCATAACCCCGATAATCATGTCCCCTACGATCACCTCCTCTAGTATTGCTCCCTCTCTGACCATTACCCTGTCCTGACTGCACTGGCTCTCCCTCATAGTACCTCTTCATTCCCTGCTTGGCCCTTTCTTTCAGAATCTCCAGATTACGAACCGCATTCGTCACTTGGGCGACATCATCAAAGTGTGTGTTGACAATACCCTCCAGAACCTCATTCCTTAACGCCCATTTGAACTTTTTCGCCTGTTCAGCCTGAGTGCCAGCTCTTGCACCCATAAAACCAGCCAACCTAAGGAACCTCTTCATAAAATCTGTACTAGTCTCCCTTTCGTACTGGTAGATATTATGGTACTCACGCTCGAACTTCTCCTGCTCGGACACTGGAAAATAATGAAGAAGAAAGATTTCCCGAAAACCAGCCCAAATCAAAGTAGTCATAAAGTCATCACCCTTGGCCACCTTGTAGGATTTCCACCAATTTAGGGCATCGCCCTCAAACTTGTAAGTTGGCAACCTTGCTTTGAACTCGTCCCCACATCCCAACACTTCAAACAACTTTTCAGTGTGACCAAGCCAATCCTGCGCCTCAGAAGGAGAAGAAACGGAACTGAATGATTTGGGTTTCTGTTTCGAGAATTTCTCCAACCATGTAGCGATAGTAGATGGTGGGTTACCAAATCCCAAACCTCCACTAGAACCTGGGTGGTTGTGATGCATCTCTTCAGCAATACGGGCAGAAATGTTGGGAATCAATGCGTCCACCCGCCGCTGAACTGCTGCTTCAAAGGCAGGGTTGGAAGTGAATTCATCGGTGAAACGAGTGTTAACCATCTGAAAGATCATAAACGAACCATCGAAAGAAATTAACGGTTAGGAATCAAAATACGAAAGGAAAGATCGAATCAGAAGGAAGCCTAATGTCTACCCAATCCTCACAGGTCATAGTCAAAGTCCTACAGGTCAAAACCTAGAGCTCTAATACCATAATTGTAACACCCAACCCGAGAAGGGCTAAAGTAGCACATTATGGTGACATATATTAGAACATACAAAGAATAATACGCAAGCGGAAGACTTCATAAATAACATAAGTCATGAACATCAAGACTTAAACATTACAAAATCCAACATAAGTCTAAAGGAAATAAAATGAAGTAAATAATCCACATAATCCCAAACATCCAACATAAGTTCCATGATCATCCAAACAATGGGGAAACTAAATAGGGTAGGTCCGCTATGCTCCTACTCTCAACACTCGAGCCCAGATTCCCGCTTATTACCTGCCGCAAGGAAAAGAAAACACGGCTGAGTATAAAAAGCCCAGTGAACAGATATATATGCCAAGCAGTAGTAATAAGCAAACGAAAGGAGAAGGATCATAAGAATAAGCATAATGTATCACAAGTCAAATGAATGAAGCATAATAGAGATATAAAATGTAAGCATAATCAGAATCATAGAGCACGTATCAACAAAGGCGCATCTAACGAGATACTCGAATAGACATAAGAAACATAGGAAAGCCACAAGCCGACCTAACGAGATACTCGAATAGGTCTCAAAATCACATAATCATATATCCGTCAAATCCTACATGCACAAAGAGGGGAAACCTCTAAGTACCCAAATGGAGTCGCCAGCTTCCAAACATGAAGAAGTGCAAGCATACACTCACATTCACCCTACACAAAACAGAATACCTAGGATGCATCCATACGCCCCCTACAAAGCAAATCATACATATCATAATAATCCAGAGCTCATAACATATCATATCAAATGGGGACGCCGTGGATCAATCACACCTCCACAGAAAGTGTCATGCCATTGGTGCTTCAATGACACGCCCATGGTACCTCCATGAGTAGAATAAAAACTCGGGCATCAGAACAGAACAAATCATATCATATCATAACCAATAGAGCATAGCAACCGAACTGAATCATATCATAGAAAACGAATAGCAGACGGATATCAAATCATATAATCATATCAAAGGAGTCATATCAACGAATCATATCAAATGAATCATATGAAAGCTCATATCAGAGGATCATATCAAAAGCTCATAACAAAGGGATCATAGCAATGGCATATCGAAAGGGAATCATAGCAGTGTCAAGGATCAAGAGAGTCATGAGAAGTCCCTACTGAAAAGGGAAGAATATCTGTACCTTATGCAAAGCAAATAACCAACCACAGAAAGCAAACGAATATGGCAACTACTCCCTCTTCGGTGGATCTACACGAATTAATAATCAAGTATTACTTATAAGCTCGTTTAAATATAATTACTTATTTTAGGTTTCTTTCCATTTTTAGAAACTTTACATTTTTAGAAACTTGTCGAATATAGTAAGTTTCCATATTTAGTAACTTTCCCGAATTAGTACTTTAATACTTTAAGGTTTAAAATGACCAAGACAATAAGTTAGGGTTAATTACGACAATTAGGAAAGTTTAGGGTCAAAATATAAATTATCAAAGATTAAATATTAAAATGTCAAATAAAATGATTTTAAGCTTTATTTTAATAAATTAATATTAAGATAATAATTTTGGACCTCGTCATTATAATTTTATGTACTTTATTAACGTACCCACGATCTTAATATTTATGCCACGACGACCCAAGATTTTTATAAAATCATTTAAGACTTGTTTATAATCCGATATCGGTTCACTTCATCCATATACACACGACACCCTTTTTGTTATTAAAATAAGCCGAACCAAAAACCCTTTTTGTACATGAAAAATATAGGCCAAAACATGCATGCATTTCTTATTTGAATTGCAGCCAAAAACGAAACACACACCCATTTTTAAAATATCTCAAAAGCCACGTACATGATTGATAACTCAAAATAGCCTAACACCCTGTCCTTTCTACTTAACAGCCATGCATGCTACCTTTCAAATTTATTATTTTAAACTAGATTTTAAGTCATATAAAAGGCGCATGATTCAGGTTTGAACAGCCAAAAAAAACTCAATTCGACATATGCGTTTGTCATTATTTCATGTGTTTTAATCCAGGTTTTCAGTTAACACAAAACACTCAAAACAGTTCATGATTGACACCAATAATCACTCGAATAAGCATGCATGAAACCCTCTTTATCTCATATAGATTACGTATAAAAACATGTATATAGATCGAACTTAGAACAGATTAAGCAGCCGCATACACGAGTCGACATAAGATTTGTAGATCGATTATACTAGGTTTCACAGTCATAGTATCATGCGTATCTGTTGATTTCATGAGATTGTTTTTATCATTTCATGTGAGAATTCTATAAGCCGATTCATATGTTATTCAAGTTACATGTTATACGATTTATAGGTGATCAAAACGAAATAGGAATAGAACAAGGACGATACGGTTACCCTCGAAGCGTGATCAAACGAAGAGAGCAAGGAAACAAGAAGGACCACGATGTGAACCAAATACCGAATCAAGTAATCCTACAACCCTCGAATCAAAACACCACGACCAGCTACACCCTCTCGAACCAGAAAATAACACGACTAAATACCACTTCGAACCAGCAAACACCAAGTTGATCACCACCCTTGTCGACCTAGTATACCATGTTCAAATACCCTCCTACAGCCTTGTAATCGTTTCCTTGTGATCAAATTTGTGAGAATAACAATATGTATGCCGTCACTTATTTTACTCTAGGGTTTTATGTGTGAGGTTTGAAGTGGAACATGCGTTTGTATATATGCAACTAATGATGAGATATAGCTGGATGAGTAGCCGAGTCAAAAGGGTAGGATAACATTTTTAATTAATTCAAACGTGAGATGCAGCTAATGATAATATGCACCATTCAATTTTTAAACATTTCTTTATTTAACTCGTGCTCGTATATATATTGGTTAATGTTATGTATATAAGATGAAATTCGGCCCAAGTAACTGTTGTAAAGGTGTGACATATTATCCAGTGTTGGGAATTATACTAACAGTTACCACGGCTAAGAGAAGATGTTACAACTGCAGAAGATTGTACTTGCAGTGGAAACTCATTACCACTGCAAGAACATATATTACCACTGCTTATTAGATAACTGTTAGAAAACGTGTTTAGATAAATATAGAATAGATCTTGTGTATATCTTATTCTATTAGCTTTATACTTATCTTGTAGAAGAGGACTCCTTGTGCTATAAAAGGAGATCCTAGGTTAATGGTTTGATATACGTTTCTAGAGCTTCAAGGTGTAACCCTAGTGATATCAAAGATCACTCGTATTATTATCATTAATAATATTGGATATAATAGTTTGTTTACATACATTGTTCTTATTCATGTACAACTGTCTTACTCACAATCAAACTTCTAAGTGTTACTAAGTAGATTCCGCATACTTAGTGATATAACTCAAAGTATCAATCTAACACAAGTTCAAGGTGTTTAGATCCATCAAGTAGTATCAGAGCCAGGCTTTGATACTTTGATTTAGAAGACTCTAGTTCACTCAGAAGACTCAATGGAGACAGAAACCAGTAACTCAAACATTGCTGCTAACCTTCCAAAGCTTAAGTTGAATGCCTTTGAGATGTGGAGGCTAATGATCGAACAATTCTTTATGGTCCAAGACTACACACTCTGGGAGATCATTATGGTTGGAAATTCCTTCAAACCAAGTTCTACATCAGAGATGGTTAATGGCAAGGAAGTAATTAAGGTCAACACTGGACCTGTTACTATTGATGAAAGACTTCAGTTGAAGAATGATCTAAAGGCCAGAGGTTTGTTGCTGATGACACTTCCCAGAGACCAAGTTCTTGCATTCAGCAAATACAAGACTGCAAAGACTCTTTTTGATGAGATATGTGAAGTTTTTGGTGGTAATGATTCCACCAAGAAGACTCAAAAGACCTTGCTGAAGCAGACTTATGAAAACTTTGGTTCAACAAGTAATGAATCTCTTGATAGCATCTTCACAAGGCTACAAAAGATTGTTACTCAACTTACTGTTTTCGGAATAGAGGTGGAAAGGGAAGACCTTAATTTAAAGTTCTTAAGAAGCTTACCCTCTGAGTTTGGAACCAATGTTGCTGTGTGGGAAGATAAGCCAGAATTGGAGACCATGAAACTCAATGATTTGTACAATAACTTCAAGGTTATTAAACAAAGATTGAAGAAAGCTGGTAAAATAAGCTCAAGTTCAGGAAGTGTAGCACTCATTTCATCATCTCTTGATGATAGTTCAGATGAAGAAAGTGATAGTGATGATGACAGTGCTAACATTCTTGTTTCCACTGGTAGTGGAAGTGTTTCCACTGGTAACTCAAAGAGACAGATTGCAGGACTTAGTGATACTACTTTTTATGCCTTTATATCAAGTCAAGTGGGTGGTTCAATTCTCAATCATGAGGATTTGGATCAAATTGATGAGGATGATATGGAGGAGATGGACATTAAATGACAAGTGGCATTACTCAGCCTAAGGACAAAGAAGTTTTGGAAGAATACTGGAAGAAAGATTAACATCAGTGGCAATGAAACAGTAGGTTTTGACAAAAAGAATGTGAAGTGCTATAATTGTCATAAGAAGGGGCACTTTGCCAGGGAGTGCAGGAAGCCAAGAAAATCTGACAACAGGTCAACTTGGTATAAGCAGGACATGAAGAAGGAACCTACTACTGATGAGCCAAAGGGGCTATTGGCTATTGATGGAGTGAGCTTTGATTGGAGCTTTATGACTGAGGAAGAAGAAGATGATTCAGAGTCTACAATGGTTGCTACAGAGCTTGCACTAATGGCTTTTTCTGACTCTGAGGTACAAACTGATAATGCTTGTTCTAAATCTTGTATGGCCTTAAAAGAGTATGAGAAAATTAAAGCACAATATGATGAACAATTGCTAGAGTTAACTCATACTAATTATAACTTAGCAAATCATAAAAGAGGCCTAGGAGTTTTAGAAACTGAATTAGAGCATTATAGGGCAAATGAATCTAAGTTCAATGATGATATTGCAGTATTAAAAAGAGACTTAGATTATCAGGTTGCTGTTAATAAGGTTCTTAGAGAAGAACTAGAAAAGGTTAAAATGGCTAGTGAAAATATAATGATAACTAAGCAAACACTGGATCATCAATCCAAGTGTATTGACAAAATTTGGGAAGCCCAAGTTGTGAGCAAAGCCAAATCAGGAGTTGGATACAAAACAGTTCCACCACCTCTAAGAGGTGTTCCATCACCTCCTGGCATTGACTTAGCTCACACAGGATTAGAGGAATTCCAGGAACCACCTATGACCTATGGACCAAAGTTTGTTAAATCAGTTGAAATTGAAAAGGTTCAGATTGAGGTTGATATATTTGATAGTGCTAGTGACTCATCTCTTAAAGATGAAAATTTAAATGTTGAGTCTAAACCTAGTGTTCCTGAGAATGTTAAAGTGGAGGTTAAAAGAAGTATTCCTGATGTTGTCAAAGAGAAGCCTAGGTCACAACCTAATTTCACTAGGCCCACTACTAGATATGCAGAGATGTACAGAAGTAGGTCACCAACTCCTAGGGGTAATATGAGGAGTTGGAATCATGTTAAATCTAGGCAATTTGGTAGTGATTTTGTGTTCAATAACAAACCCTGTCATATATGTGGTAGCTTTGACCATTTGTCTTATAGCTGTACCTACCACTTGGAAAGAAGGGAAGTGTTTGGGAATATTAGGGTGAATGGACAACATGCTAATAACTTAACTCACCCAAATCCACTTAGCAAGATGATTCCCAGGTCTGTTTTGCTTCATGCTGGCATTAAATCAATTTCCACTGCTAGACCAGCAGTTTCCACTGCTAGACCAGCAGTTGCCACTGCCAGAAATAAAAACAGAGTTTACCCTAAGCCCCCTGTTACTACTTTTGTTAAATCTACTCAAACAGGGAAAAAGACCAATTTTGAAAAGAAAGTTAACAATAATCAAAAGTGGGTACCCAAAGTTTCAAAACAAGCAGTTTCCACTGCTAAGCCAACAGTTACCACTGCAAGGCCAAAGGTTACCACTGGTGGGTCTGTTAACAAGAAAAGGGTAAATATGGGAAATGTTGTTAAGGCCTCAGCACGTTGGGAATGGAAACCAAAAGGAACCATCACCTCAAACAATCCCAAAGGTTTATCAATGACCTTTGATAGATATAATTATATTGATACACGAGGCAGATCCAAGTCATTTGTGGCTTGGGTCCTCAAAATGAACTAATTCCTTTATTTTGTGTGCAGGGACATTCAAAGACTACAAATGATCAAGGATACTCAGACAGTGGATGTTCCAGGCACATGACTGGCAATAAGTCATATCTTTCAGACTTTCAACCTTATGATGGACAATTTGTCAGCTTTGGAGGAGGAATTGGTGGCAAAGTTTCTGGCAAAGGAATAATCAAGGCTGAAAACATTGATTTTGAAGATGTGCAGTATGTGAAAGAACTCAAGTACAACCTCTTTAGTGTGTCACAGATGTGTGACAAGAAGCATAGAGTTCTTTTGATTGATGATAAACCACCTAACTTATATTGACCAAGGAATGG
Organism: Artemisia argyi; assembly: GCA_030686995.1. Taxonomy (NCBI): domain Eukaryota; kingdom Viridiplantae; phylum Streptophyta; class Magnoliopsida; order Asterales; family Asteraceae; genus Artemisia; species Artemisia argyi. The sequence continues at coordinate 125,664,662 of CM060693.1, read as the reverse complement.
TCAACAAAGTCAAATAGCCTAGATCAATGATCCGCGGAAGATTAGTGGTTTCCCCGGGTCGTTATGTCCCGACGAGGTGTGGATGGTTAACAAACGGTTTCGTGATCGGGTGAATTTGGATGAAAAGGGGTTTGTGAATGATTTTATTCTAAAAACTAAGAATTTTAAACTTTTTAGAAAAACCAGATAACTTAAAAACGTTTAAAAACCTAGAAACGTAAAATTATAATTAAAACAAACGTGAACGTGTAAAATAAAAAGTAAAATTTGAAAACTAAAAGACTTATGAAAATAAAAATTGCTATTTAATGATCCTAAAAATAAAAGAAAATTTTATAAAAAAGAAATTGAAATTTTAAACTATTTAATTATTTATTATTAATTAATTTCTAATTAAGGATTAATTAACTAATTTACCTAATTTAAATTATTAAAAAATACTAAAAAGACTTAGAAAATTAAGATAAAATTTATAAAACTACTTAACCATCACAGGAATCCTAGAAAAATATAAAAAGTCTATTTTATGTATTTTTACACTATTTTACTAATTATTATTTTAATTATTACTTAATTACTAATTAAACTATTTAAATTCTAAAAACTAGCAAATGAACAGTAAAAATTCTAGAAAAATTCCTGAAAATGTTTTATAAAATATATAAGCTAGGAAAAATATAAAAACTATGTGTTACTTTATAAAAACTAGATTTGCTATTTAATTCCTATTAATTAATTAATTATTAATTAAACTAATATTAATTCTAAGAACCACTAGATGACAAAATAAAAATCTGGAAAAATTACTGAAAATACTTTAACATAAAAGTAATTTAATAAAAATATAAAAATGCTAAGCTGTTAAGGAAAAATTAAAAATGAAAATTAAAAAGATGAATAATATTAAATAGAAGCTATTACTTAAAATTATTTTTGGATTTTCTGGTTTTTTCTTTTGGAGACTTGTTTTATACCTAAAAACTAACAAATTTTGTAAAAACAACTTTTTTAGAACTCAAAAATAAGCAAATTACAAGCTAATTAAGTCAACAGTTGACTTTTGTTGACCAGAATGGAAATTAAGCTTAAATGACCAAAAGTGGGACCCACAATGGTAAAATCTGGTCCAAATGACTTATGTGAACATGTTTAAGCAGAATGAAGCCAAAAAGCCCCACAAAATAAGCAATAAGCCAAAAATAAGCACTTGTAATTCTTGTTTGAAACTGAAAATGGGGACAGATTTATGGGCTTAATTCAAGTGGGGTCCACAGGGATTTAGGTCAAAGCTTTGGTCAATGTTTGAAGCCCACCAGGAGGGGGTTTGAAAGGTGCAAAGTTCATGGCCTGGGGCCCACTGGGTTGGCTGGAAAACCACCACCAAGTGGTGGTGGTGGTGGTGTATCTGCTGAGACAGAGCAGGTAGCAGCCCTGCAGCTCACTTTGGAGAGCTGTGGGGCCCACCACAAAATTCACAAAAATAAAAACAAGTTGGGATATCAAAGATGAGGTGATACACTTCAATTAGGAACAAATTTCACAGTTAGAAAGCAAACACAAAATTCAGAATAATTACTTGAACTTTAGGAAAAATCTGAGACTAGGCAAATTTGACTTTTTACTAAAACTACTTGGTTGACTTTCTTGAGATTCTAAGTGATCCTTCTGAACATATAAGGTGTATTGAGCTGTAAATTAACTTAATTAAGCTATAATATCTATTTATAAACTAATTTGATGAGAATGCAAATCCTAAAACTTAACAGATTGCAACTGAGATGGATTCCCAAGAGATTTTGACTTTTGTTGCTTGAAATGCAAAGTCTATGAACTATTTGACTCTACTATGACCTAAGGAGACTACCAATGCAGATAAACCAGCAATGTGACAACCATATTATGCAGAAACTACCCAAACCGAACACCCCTTTAAAATGGGTCTGACATGAATTTCAAAGTGAGTTGCTGATTCAGTCCAACTCATGGTTCCATAAGCACTTTTAATGTCACAATAAACTTAAATGAGCACATTAATAACAATCATAACAACAAATAACCTAGTTTACCACTTATGCAAATCTTGACAGTGAAAGGTTAAATCAAATGAACCATGAATCCAATTGAACAAATAAGTAAAACAAAGCAATAAGTCAACTATCTTAAACCAAAGAAACAAAAAGGATCAGATATAAGAACTGTTTGAGCTATGGAGTACTAAAATGTTAAAATAAAGACATTGCTTACAACTGAATATGTGAGATTCAAGCCAAGAACAAGTGCACAACCTTTCCTACCACCTCCCCTGAGGTACTAAACCATTGAGAATCCAAAATTCATCCTTCTTCTTGCTTTCTTTTTTCTTTTCTTCTGATTTTTTTTATTTTTTTTTTTACTTTTACTGATTTATTCTCTATTTTTGAGGATTTTTGGAATTTGAATGATACTTGTTTTAAAGCTAATAGTACTTATCTAAAACTTGTTAATAAGCTCAGGTGAGCTTGTTTGGACAATAAACAAGAATTTTCCACAAAAATTAAGCTAAGATAAGGATTTTACTTATGAATTGCAAATTTTCATTTAAACTAAGTAACTGAGATAAACACTGAAAATACTTGAAAAGATACTCAACTTAAGATGAAAATTAAACTGGAATTGAAAGTTACAATTGAAAATTACATTAAATTTTACATGATAAAACTAAACTTAAACTACTACTAACTGTCTACTACTCTAATACACTTTCTTCCTTGCTTTTTCTTCACCTTTATAGGTCCCAGAAGTATCTTATGACTTTCCCACTATCATCTGAGCCGTAGGATGAGCTAGGTTGATCACAGCCTTTGAATCTGCTTTTGGCGGGAAAGGCAAGTTTGGCAGGTTGTGGTTTCTTGTGAGACTTTTGTTGGGATTAAATGGGTTTTGGAAGGTAGTGTTTGGAGGGGGGAACAAAACATGGGACGAGGAGGGGGGAGATGGTGTGTTGCAGGGGATTACCAGGCATGTGGGGGTGAAGGAGGTGGTCAAGGGGCGTTGACTGATGGATTAAATAGAACGGTTTGTCGGTTTTTTATTATTAGGAGTGGTGGTGGGCTAATGGAGGTGGGCTGGGGAGTATTATTGTGGGCCTGGATCAGGTTAGGGGTTATAAGGTGGATCAGGCTTGTGGTTGTTTGGTTTGTATTGGGTTTGTTTTAGTTTAGTACTTAAGAAACCACAAGGACCACTTTTGTAATTTATGAAACTTGGGGGCTGAAATGTCACTTATACAAAAGTACTCATAAGGTCCAACATTTCCAATCTTTAATAATACAAGGACCATAAAAGTTAATATTTCCATAATTTAAATCCCGGGGACCAAAAATGTAAAATGTGAAAGTAAAGGGACCAAAAATGTAAATTTCCCAAAATTTCATCCCAAGGACTAAAATTGACTTTTGTGACTTCCCCAAGGACCAAAAGTGACTTTTCTTTCAAAATTATCCCACCAGGGACGAAATCTGCCAAAATCTGAAACTCCAGGGACCAAACTGTAAATTTCCAAAACTTTTCCAATTTTTCACCAAAGGACTAAATATGACAACTTATGATTTCAAAAGGACCTTTGGTGATAATTTTCTATATTTTGAATATCCAGGGACTAGTTTTGTAATTTTATGAAAGTTGAGGGACTGAAACTGCCAATTTTGCAAACTTTGTGCGTTTTTCATTTGTTTTTGCTTGTTTTGCATCTAAAACATATACAACACAATTTTGAAATATTTCTAGTATTTTGATGCATTTCTGAGTGTTTTTGTATGTTTTGCAGTTCTGATTTGACCAAAAATGATGAGTGTTTGAGCACTCATCAATCCCCCACACTAAACTATTGCTAGTCCCTAGCAATACTGTTTTGAAAACTTGATGGATTTTAAACTCTTTACCAAAAGCCATCACTTCTTGAGTAGCCAGGTGTAAGAACTGTGGCACACCTGATAACCGTGTGATTTTGAGCAAACCACCAGCTGTCAACGGATTTGAGTAGTCTTTACCAGAAGCCGTTTGCTTCTGGACTAGCCAGCTCTTGATGGAATAGTCAACATCTTAGTGAGATGATTACCAATTATGGATTTTCCACGGCCTTTACCACAAGCCATAATCTTGCGGGCTAGCCAACTCATTTGTTTTCGGGGAGTTGAGGAACCATACAATTTTGGGCAAATTGCAAGCCGTAAACGGATTTGAGATGTCTTTACCAAGAGACATTTGCTCCTGGACTAGCCAATCCCTTTTGTTGCTTAGACAAGGCGGACTGATTACCACAAAAATTTTGAAGCACCAGTGAAAAAATTTTACAATTTTTGAAATTTTGGCAAAAACGGGGGTATTATATAGTAAAATGTGATAAAATTCGCTAGAATAGCGAATACCCCCCACACTTAGCATGAATATTGTCCTCAATATTCAAAGTCCCGGCTGTTATGCCGACATTTTGAACGTAAAAGGGCAACATTACAAGCTAAGCGTGGAAAACACCATTTTGTTTTTTTTTTTTTTTTTTTTTTCATTCTATTTGTAACCATTGTGGGGGACTCCCCCACACTTAGGGTGAAAACCCTATAAGCATGCTACTGTTTTTGTTTACCGAGTCGCTAGCTTGACTCGACCCCTAATTCATTTGTCATTGGGGAAGCATGATGTGGAAGAAACAATCTCAATCGGACTTTCATTCAAGATGTTTGGACAAACATTTGAAGCACGTGAAAGTTCCACACCGATGAGATAAGTATCCGGCTCAAGATAATGATACATGAAAATGCCGGGATCAAATATAGTATCCTCACTCCCGAAGGAGTGAAGAAGAGGAGAAATCACCTGGTAGGTGAAGGAAAGAAGAGAGATCTGAATAGCAATTAAGATAAGAACTTCCTCCTCAAGAAATGTATATTCAAGTGGAGGAGGCAAGTCCTTGAGCTTGATCTCAGGAAATTTATCAGTTTCCTCAACTGATTTGATTTCCTCATTATGAAGTTGTTTGGGTGGGAGAGGGGGGAATGAATCTTCATTTAACAAACTCTCTAGAAAAAGAATGTCCCCCTCAGGATCAAGATAATTATCATCAACTTCATATGAAATTGAACTATATTCAGTAAGAAAAGCCTCGAATTCGTCCAGATCGTTTTCACTTTCCGGAGGAAGTGGATTGATCTGAGTAAGTTCAATCGAAGGATCACGAGTAAGTAAGAATTCTAACTCTCTCAAATCCGCATCAAAGTCAAAGACTTCGTTTTCATCCCTTGGTGGGATGGGATCCATATGAGAGAGTTCATCAGCGAACTCTTCAAGAAGAAAGTCACCATCAGAGTGGAGAAGTGATGCATCAATAAATTCAATGTCTCCATAAGATAAACAATCATCACTGGAATCAGAGACAGTCTCAATTTGATCATTTGGATTATTAGGGTGAGAAGGAATATCACACACTCGATCAAAAGTCCCCTGTGACTCTCTCGGGATTGGGACAAGGATCTCAACACTAGACTTTATTAATTCGTCTGATTCCATATTAGGAACAGTGCTAAGATGCTCATCCCCCATGTTAAGAGAGTGAGTGTGAACTTCGGGTGTGATAACAACAGACTGAGGGAGATGAGAGGACCTAACATTCATGGAATTTTCAAGTTCCATTTGTTCAACGGCTAGTAATTTCTCCGTCTCATTATTTTCTCCCTGATTCTCAATGGGAGGAATCACAAGTGATGAATCTGAAGAACCCTTATAAAATTGAAGGACATCAAGGGTATCTTCAATATCACTATCATCATCACAGTCTAAAAGAGCAGCTTGACGAAATTTGGCACGTGTTATAGCTGCTTGTTCTAAGACAAGTAATTCTTCCACGCTCAATTCGTTTTTAGCCTCTCGCTCTTCAGCAAGTAATTCTGCCATAGATTTCTCACGAGAGTCTCGAAACGGTGTAGTAACCAACTCCTCCTTAAGTTCTTTTAAAATATCAAGAGCCTTTAGTAAAAGGTCTTGCTCGGTTTCTTGATAAGTTGTGTGAATCATATCGTACTGTGGAGGTGTGTCTGAAAACGAATAGTCGTAATTGTTACAAGGAAATGGATTCCTTGTTTGACAATCCGAGCTAGAGTGTGGACCTCCACAGTAATCACAACAGTAAAACTGATGTGGTTGTGGGTGATAAGTGCTAGAGTTATAATCGTTACCAGGAAACTGCTCATAGACAAGCGTGTTTCCCGATTGACAATCATAACTGTAGTGTGAACCACCACAGTACTCACAACAGTAAAACTGCTGAGACTGATGGTGTGGTAACTGATGGAATGAATCAGTCGTGTCATGGTAGGAATAGGGATTCTGGTTGTAGACAGACCCGTTTCCCGACTCTACCATGCCACAGCTGGGACAATTGCCACCATTATAAGGATTACCACACCAATGGCAAGTAAGAAAGTGTGGATGAGACATAGAAAGAATCAAATGTGTATAGAGGGGTAGGGATGAAGAATCAAAGATGTGAGAGGGTAAAGGAGAATGTTTTTGGTGTTTTTGAAATACATTTTGTACAAATGAGAAGGAAAATCTTTTTGGGTTTTTTTGTGTTCGTTGAAAACTGAGTTTAAAAAGTTTTCGTGAACGGTTTTGTTTTAATAATAAGAAAATATGAACAAATGATGGATAAATGTACAATGGAACGAATTCCAAAGTCACTAATCAGAAAAACCGTTTAGATAAACGCGCACAACCTCCCCGGCAGCGGCGCCAAAAATTGATTGATGCTAAACCACCTAACTTATATTAACCAAGGAATGGTCAACAAAGTCAAATAGCCTAGATCAATGCTCCGCGGAAGATTAGTGGTTTCCCCGGGTCGTTATGTCCCGACGAGGTGTGAATGGTTAACAAACGGTTTCGTGATCGGGTGAATTTGGATGAAAAGGGGTTTGTGAATGATTTTATTATAAAAACTAAGAATTTTGAACTTTTTAGAAAAACCAGATAACTTAAAAACGTTTAAAAACCTAGAAACGTAAAATTATAATTAAAACAAACGTGAACGTGTAAAATAAAAAGTAAAATTTGAAAACTAAAAGACTTATGAAAATAAAAATTGCTATTTAATGATCCTAAAAATAAAAGAAAATTTTATAAAAAAGAAATTGAAATTTTAAACTATTTAATTATTTATTATTAATTAATTTCTAATTAAGGATTAATTAACTAATTTATCTAATTTAAATTATTAAAAAAATAATAAAAAGACTTAGAAAATTAAGATAAAATTTATAAAACTACTTAACCATCACAGGAATCCTAGAAAAATATAAAAAATCTATTTTATGTATTTTTACACTATTTTACTAATTATTATTTTAATTATTACTTAATTACTAATTAAACTATTTAAATTCTAAAAACTAGCAAATAAACAGTAAAAATTCTAGAAAAATTTCTGAAAATGTTTTATAAAATATATAAGCTAGGAAAAATATAAAAACTATGTGTTACTTTATAAAAACTAGATTTGCTATTTAATTCCTATTAATTAATTAATTATTAATTAAACTAATATTAATTCTAAGAACCACTAGATGACAAAATAAAAATCTGGAAAAATTACTGAAAATACTTTAACATAAAAGTAATTTAATAAAAATATAAAAATGCTAAGCTGTTAAGGAAAAATTAAAAATGAAAATTAAAAAGATGAATAATATTAAATAGAAGCTATTACTTAAAATTATTTTTGGATTTTCTGGTTTTTTCTTTTGGAGACTTGTTTTATACCTAAAAACTAACAAATTTTGTAAAAACAACTTTTTTAGAACTCAAAAATAAGCAAATTACAAGCTAATTAAGTCAACAGTTGACTTTTGTTGACCAGAATGGAAATTAAGCTTAAATGACCAAAAGTGGGACCCACAATGGTAAAATCTGGTCCAAATGACTTATGTGAACATGTTTAAGCAGAATGAAGCCAAAAAGCCCCACAAAATAAGCAATAAGCCAAAAATAAGCACTTGTAATTCTTGTTTGAAACTGAAAATGGGGACAGATTTATGGGCTTAATTCAAGTGGGGTCCACAGGGATTTAGGTCAAAGCTTTGGTCAATGTTTGAAGCCCACCAGGAGGGGGTTTGAAAGGTGCAAAGTTCATGGCCTGGGGCCCACTGGGTTGGCTGGAAAACCACCACCAAGTGGTGGTGGTGGTGGTGTATCTGCTGAGACAGAGCAGGTAGCAGCCCTGCAGCTCACTTTGGAGAGCTGTGGGGCCCACCACAAAATTCACAAAAATAAAAACAAGTTGGGATATCAAAGATGAGGTGATACACTTCAATTAGGAACAAATTTCACAGTTAGAAAGCAAACACAAAATTCAGAATAATTACTTGAACTTTAGGAAAAATCTGAGACTAGGCAAATTTGACTTTTTACTAAAACTACTTGGTTGACTTTCTTGAGATTCTAAGTGATCCTTCTGAACATATAAGGTGTATTGAGCTGTAAATTAACTTAATTAAGCTATAATATCTATTTATAAACTAATTTGATGAGAATGCAAATCCTAAAACTTAACAGATTGCAACTGAGATGGATTCCCAAGAGATTTTGACTTTTGTTGCTTGAAATGCAAAGTCTATGAACTATTTGACTCTACTATGACCTAAGGAGACTACCAATGCAGATAAACCAGCAATGTGACAACCATATTATGCAGAAACTACCCAAACCGAACACCCCTTTAAAATGGGTCTGACATGAATTTCAAAGTGAGTTGCTGATTCAGTCCAACTCATGGTTCCATAAGCACTTTTAATGTCACAATAAACTTAAATGAGCACATTAATAACAATCATAACAACAAATAACCTAGTTTACCACTTATGCAAATCTTGACAGTGAAAGGTTAAATCAAATGAACCATGAATCCAATTGAACAAATAAGTAAAACAAAGCAATAAGTCAACTATCTTAAACCAAAGAAACAAAAAGGATCAGATATAAGAACTGTTTGAGCTATGGAGTACTAAAATGTTAAAATAAAGACATTGCTTACAACTGAATATGTGAGATTCAAGCCAAGAACAAGTGCACAACCTTTCCTACCACCTCCCCTGAGGTACTAAACCATTGAGAATCCAAAATTCATCCTTCTTCTTGCTTTCTTTTTTCTTTTCTTCTGATTTTTTTTATTTTTTTTTTTACTTTTACTGATTTATTCTCTATTTTTGAGGATTTTTGGAATTTGAATGATACTTGTTTTAAAGCTAATAGTACTTATCTAAAACTTGTTAATAAGCTCAGGTGAGCTTGTTTGGACAATAAACAAGAATTTTCCACAAAAATTAAGCTAAGATAAGGATTTTACTTATGAATTGCAAATTTTCATTTAAACTAAGTAACTGAGATAAACACTGAAAATACTTGAAAAGATACTCAACTTAAGATGAAAATTAAACTGGAATTGAAAGTTACAATTGAAAATTACATTAAATTTTACATGATAAAACTAAACTTAAACTACTACTAACTGTCTACTACTCTAATACACTTTCTTCCTTGCTTTTTCTTCACCTTTATAGGTCCCAGAAGTATCTTATGACTTTCCCACTATCATCTGAGCCGTAGGATGAGCTAGGTTGATCACAGCCTTTGAATCTGCTTTTGGCGGGAAAGGCAAGTTTGGCAGGTTGTGGTTTCTTGTGAGACTTTTGTTGGGATTAAATGGGTTTTGGAAGGTAGTGTTTGGAGGGGGGAACAAAACATGGGACGAGGAGGGGGGAGATGGTGTGTTGCAGGGGATTACCAGGCATGTGGGGGTGAAGGAGGTGGTCAAGGGGCGTTGACTGATGGATTAAATAGAACGGTTTGTCGGTTTTTTATTATTAGGAGTGGTGGTGGGCTAATGGAGGTGGGCTGGGGAGTATTATTGTGGGCCTGGATCAGGTTAGGGGTTATAAGGTGGATCAGGCTTGTGGTTGTTTGGTTTGTATTGGGTTTGTTTTAGTTTAGTACTTAAGAAACCACAAGGACCACTTTTGTAATTTATGAAACTTGGGGGCTGAAATGTCACTTATACAAAAGTACTCATAAGGTCCAACATTTCCAATCTTTAATAATACAAGGACCATAAAAGTTAATATTTCCATAATTTAAATCCCGGGGACCAAAAATGTAAAATGTGAAAGTAAAGGGACCAAAAATGTAAATTTCCCAAAATTTCATCCCAAGGACTAAAATTGACTTTTGTGACTTCCCCAAGGACCAAAAGTGACTTTTCTTTCAAAATTATCCCACCAGGGACGAAATCTGCCAAAATCTGAAACTCCAGGGACCAAACTGTAAATTTCCAAAACTTTTCCAATTTTTCACCAAAGGACTAAATATGACAACTTATGATTTCAAAAGGACCTTTGGTGATAATTTTCTATATTTTGAATATCCAGGGACTAGTTTTGTAATTTTATGAAAGTTGAGGGACTGAAACTGCCAATTTTGCAAACTTTGTGCGTTTTTCATTTGTTTTTGCTTGTTTTGCATCTAAAACATATACAACACAATTTTGAAATATTTCTAGTATTTTGATGCATTTCTGAGTGTTTTTGTATGTTTTGCAGTTCTGATTTGACCAAAAATGATGAGTGTTTGAGCACTCATCAATCCCCCACACTAAACTATTGCTAGTCCCTAGCAATACTGTTTTGAAAACTTGATGGATTTTAAACTCTTTACCAAAAGCCATCACTTCTTGAGTAGCCAGGTGTAAGAACTGTGGCACACCTGATAACCGTGTGATTTTGAGCAAACCACCAGCTGTCAACGGATTTGAGTAGTCTTTACCAGAAGCCGTTTGCTTCTGGACTAGCCAGCTCTTGATGGAATAGTCAACATCTTAGTGAGATGATTACCAATTATGGATTTTCCACGGCCTTTACCACAAGCCATAATCTTGCGGGCTAGCCAACTCATTTGTTTTCGGGGAGTTGAGGAACCATACAATTTTGGGCAAATTGCAAGCCGTAAACGGATTTGAGATGTCTTTACCAAGAGACATTTGCTCCTGGACTAGCCAATCCCTTTTGTTGCTTAGACAAGGCGGACTGATTACCACAAAAATTTTGAAGCACCAGTGAAAAAATTTTACAATTTTTGAAATTTTGGCAAAAACGGGGGTATTATATAGTAAAATGTGATAAAATTCGCTAGAATAGCGAATACCCCCCACACTTAGCATGAATATTGTCCTCAATATTCAAAGTCCCGGCTGTTATGCCGACATTTTGAACGTAAAAGGGCAACATTACAAGCTAAGCGTGGAAAACACCATTTTGTTTTTTTTTTTTTTTTTTTTTCATTCTATTTGTAACCATTGTGGGGGACTCCCCCACACTTAGGGTGAAAACCCTATAAGCATGCTACTGTTTTTGTTTACCGAGTCGCTAGCTTGACTCGACCCCTAATTCATTTGTCATTGGGGAAGCATGATGTGGAAGAAACAATCTCAATCGGACTTTCATTCAAGATGTTTGGACAAACATTTGAAGCACGTGAAAGTTCCACACCGATGAGATAAGTATCCGGCTCAAGATAATGATACATGAAAATGCCGGGATCAAATATAGTATCCTCACTCCCGAAGGAGTGAAGAAGAGGAGAAATCACCTGGTAGGTGAAGGAAAGAAGAGAGATCTGAATAGCAATTAAGATAAGAACTTCCTCCTCAAGAAATGTATATTCAAGTGGAGGAGGCAAGTCCTTGAGCTTGATCTCAGGAAATTTATCAGTTTCCTCAACTGATTTGATTTCCTCATTATGAAGTTGTTTGGGTGGGAGAGGGGGGAATGAATCTTCATTTAACAAACTCTCTAGAAAAAGAATGTCCCCCTCAGGATCAAGATAATTATCATCAACTTCATATGAAATTGAACTATATTCAGTAAGAAAAGCCTCGAATTCGTCCAGATCGTTTTCACTTTCCGGAGGAAGTGGATTGATCTGAGTAAGTTCAATCGAAGGATCACGAGTAAGTAAGAATTCTAACTCTCTCAAATCCGCATCAAAGTCAAAGACTTCGTTTTCATCCCTTGGTGGGATGGGATCCATATGAGAGAGTTCATCAGCGAACTCTTCAAGAAGAAAGTCACCATCAGAGTGGAGAAGTGATGCATCAATAAATTCAATGTCTCCATAAGATAAACAATCATCACTGGAATCAGAGACAGTCTCAATTTGATCATTTGGATTATTAGGGTGAGAAGGAATATCACACACTCGATCAAAAGTCCCCTGTGACTCTCTCGGGATTGGGACAAGGATCTCAACACTAGACTTTATTAATTCGTCTGATTCCATATTAGGAACAGTGCTAAGATGCTCATCCCCCATGTTAAGAGAGTGAGTGTGAACTTCGGGTGTGATAACAACAGACTGAGGGAGATGAGAGGACCTAACATTCATGGAATTTTCAAGTTCCATTTGTTCAACGGCTAGTAATTTCTCCGTCTCATTATTTTCTCCCTGATTCTCAATGGGAGGAATCACAAGTGATGAATCTGAAGAACCCTTATAAAATTGAAGGACATCAAGGGTATCTTCAATATCACTATCATCATCACAGTCTAAAAGAGCAGCTTGACGAAATTTGGCACGTGTTATAGCTGCTTGTTCTAAGACAAGTAATTCTTCCACGCTCAATTCGTTTTTAGCCTCTCGCTCTTCAGCAAGTAATTCTGCCATAGATTTCTCACGAGAGTCTCGAAACGGTGTAGTAACCAACTCCTCCTTAAGTTCTTTTAAAATATCAAGAGCCTTTAGTAAAAGGTCTTGCTCGGTTTCTTGATAAGTTGTGTGAATCATATCGTACTGTGGAGGTGTGTCTGAAAACGAATAGTCGTAATTGTTACAAGGAAATGGATTCCTTGTTTGACAATCCGAGCTAGAGTGTGGACCTCCACAGTAATCACAACAGTAAAACTGATGTGGTTGTGGGTGATAAGTGCTAGAGTTATAATCGTTACCAGGAAACTGCTCATAGACAAGCGTGTTTCCCGATTGACAATCATAACTGTAGTGTGAACCACCACAGTACTCACAACAGTAAAACTGCTGAGACTGATGGTGTGGTAACTGATGGAATGAATCAGTCGTGTCATGGTAGGAATAGGGATTCTGGTTGTAGACAGACCCGTTTCCCGACTCTACCATGCCACAGCTGGGACAATTGCCACCATTATAAGGATTACCACACCAATGGCAAGTAAGAAAGTGTGGATGAGACATAGAAAGAATCAAATGTGTATAGAGGGGTAGGGATGAAGAATCAAAGATGTGAGAGGGTAAAGGAGAATGTTTTTGGTGTTTTTGAAATACATTTTGTACAAATGAGAAGGAAAATCTTTTTGGGTTTTTTTGTGTTCGTTGAAAACTGAGTTTAAAAAGTTTTCGTGAACGGTTTTGTTTTAATAATAAGAAAATATGAACAAATGATGGATAAATGTACAATGGAACGAATTCCAAAGTCACTAATCAGAAAAACCGTTTAGATAAACGCGCACAACCTCCCCGGCAGCGGCGCCAAAAATTGATTGATGCTAAACCACCTAACTTATATTGACCAAGGAATGGTCAACAAAGTCAAATAGCCTAGATCAATGCTCCGCGGAAGATTAGTGGTTTCCCCGGGTCGTTATGTCCCGACGAGGTGTGAATGGTTAACAAACGGTTTCGTGATCGGGTGAATTTGGATGAAAAGGGGTTTGTGAATGATTTTATTATAAAAACTAAGAATTTTGAACTTTTTAGAAAAACCAGATAACTTAAAAACGTTTAAAAACCTAGAAACGTAAAATTATAATTAAAACAAACGTGAACGTGTAAAATAAAAAGTAAAATTTGAAAACTAAAAGACTTATGAAAATAAAAATTGCTATTTAATGATCCTAAAAATAAAAGAAAATTTTATAAAAAAGAAATTGAAATTTTAAACTATTTAATTATTTATTATTAATTAATTTCTAATTAAGGATTAATTAACTAATTTATCTAATTTAAATTATTAAAAAAATAATAAAAAGACTTAGAAAATTAAGATAAAATTTATAAAACTACTTAACCATCACAGGAATCCTAGAAAAATATAAAAAGTCTATTTTATGTATTTTTACACTATTTTACTAATTATTATTTTAATTATTACTTAATTACTAATTAAACTATTTAAATTCTAAAAACTAGCAAATAAACAGTAAAAATTCTAGAAAAATTTCTGAAAATGTTTTATAAAATATATAAGCTAGGAAAAATATAAAAACTATGTGTTACTTTATAAAAACTAGATTTGCTATTTAATTCCTATTAATTAATTAATTATTAATTAAACTAATATTAATTCTAAGAACCACTAGATGACAAAATAAAAATCTGGAAAAATTACTGAAAATACTTTAACATAAAAGTAATTTAATAAAAATATAAAAATGCTAAGTTGTTGCGGAAAAATTAAAAATGAAAATTAAAAAGATGAATAATATTAAATAGAAGCTATTACTTAAAATTATTTTTGGATTTTCTGGTTTTTTCTTTTGGAGACTTGTTTTATACCTAAAAACTAACAACTTTTGTAAAAACAACTTTTTTAGAAATCAAAAATAAGCAAATTACAAGCTAATTAAGTCAACAGTTGACTTTTGTTGACCAGAATGGAAATTAAGCTTAAATGACCAAAAGTGGGACCCACAATGTTAAAATCTGGTCCAAATGACTTATGTGAACATGTTTAAGCAGAATGAAGCCAAAAAGCCCCACAAAATAAGCAATAAGCCAAAAATAAGCACTTGTAATTCTTGTTTGAAATTGAAAATGGGGACAGATTTATGGGCTTAATTCAAGTGGGGTCCACAGGGATTTAGGTCAAAGCTTTGGTCAATGTTTGAAGCCCACCAGGAGGGGGTTTGAAAGGTGCAAAGTTCATGGCCTGGGGCCCACTGGGTTGGCTGGAAAACCACCACCAAGTGGTGGTGGTGGTGGTGTATCTGCTGAGACAGAGCAGGTAGCAGCCCTGCAGCTCACTTTGGAGAGCTGTGGGGCCCACCACAAAATTCACAAAAATAAAAACAAGTTGGGATATCAAAGATGAGGTGATACACTTCAATTAGGAACAAATTTCACAGTTAGAAAGCAAACACAAAATTCAGAATAATTACTTGAACTTTAGGAAAAATCTGAGACTAGGCAAATTTGACTTTTTACTAAAACTACTTGGTTGACTTTCTTGAGATTCTAAGTGATCCTTCTGAACATATAAGGTGTATTGAGCTGTAAATTAACTTAATTAAGCTATAATATCTATTTATAAACTAATTTGATGAGAATGCAAATCCTAAAACTTAACAGATTGCAACTGAGATGGATTCCCAAGAGATTTTGACTTTTGTTGTTTGAAATGCAAAGTCTATGAACTATTTGACTCTACTATGACCTAAGGAGACTACCAATGCAGATAAACCAGCAATGTGACAACCATATTATGCAGAAACTACCCAAACCGAACACCCCTTTAAAATGGGTCTGACATGAATTTCAAAGTGAGTTGCTGATTCAGTCCAACTCATGGTTCCATAAGCACTTTTAATGTCACAATAAACTTAAATGAGCACATTAATAACAATCATAACAAAAAATAACCTAGTTTACCACTTATGCAAATCTTGACAGTGAAAGGTTAAATCAAATGAACCATGAATCCAATTGAACAAATAAGTAAAACAAAGCAATAAGTCAACTATCTTAAACCAAAGAAACACAAAGGATCAGATATAAGCACTGTTTGAGCTATGGAGTACTAAAATGTTAAAATAAAGACATTGCTTACAACTGAATATGTGAGATTCAAGCCAAGAACAAGTGCACAACCTTTCCTACCACCTCCCCTGAGGTACTAAACCATTGAGAATCCAAAATTCATCCTTCTTCTTGCTTTCTTTTTTCTTTTCTTCTGATTTTTTTTATTTTTTTTATTTTTACTGATTTATTCTCTATTTTTGAGGATTTTTGGAATTTGAATGATACTTGTTTTAAAGCTAATAGTACTTATCTAAAACTTGTTAATAAGCTCAGGTGAGCTTGTTTGGACAATAAACAAGAAATTTCCACAAAAATTAAGCTAAGATAATGATTTTACTTATGAATTGCAAATTTTCATTTAAACTAAGTAACTGAGATAAACACTGAAAATACTTGAAAAGATACTCAACTTAAGATGAAAATTAAACTGGAATTGAAAGTTACAATTGAAAATTACATTAAATTTTACATGATAAAACTAAACTTAAACTACTACTAACTGTCTACTACTCTAATACACTTTCTTCCTTGCTTTTTCTTAACCTTTATAGGTCCCAGAAGTATCTCATGACTTTCCCACTATCATCTGAGCCGTAGGATGAGCTAGGTTGATCACAGCCTTTGAATCTGCTTTTGGCGGGAAAGGCAAGTTTGGCAGGTTGTGGTTTCTTGTGAGACTTTTGTTGGGATTATATGGGTTTTGGAAGGTAGTGTTTGGAGGGGGGAACAAAACATGGGATGATGAGGGGGGAAATGGTGTGTTGCAGGGGATTACCAGGCATGTGGGGGTGAAGGAGGTGGTCAAGGGGCGTTGACTGATGGATTAAATAGAACGGTTTGTTGGTTTTTTTATTATTAGGAGTGGTGGTGGGCTAATGGAGGTGGGCTGGGGAGTATTATTGTGGGCCTGGATCAGGTTAGGGGTTATAAGGTGGATCAGGCTTGTGGTTGTTTGGTTTGTATTGGGTTTGTTTTAGTTTAGTACTTAAGAAACCACAAGGACCACTTTTGTAATTTATGAAACTTGGGGGCTGAAATGTCACTTATACAAAAGTACTCATAAGGTCCAACATTTCCAATCTTTAATAATACAAGGACCATAAAAGTTAATATTTCCATAATTTAAATCCCGGGGACCAAAAATGTAAAATGTGAAAGTAAAGGGACCAAAAATGTAAATTTCCCAAACTTTCATCCCAAGGACTAAAATTGACTTTTGTGACTTCCCCAAGGACCAAAAGTGACTTTTCTTTCAAAATTATCCCACCAGGGACCAAATCTGCCAAAATCTGAAACTCCAGGGACCAAACTGTAAATTTCCAAAACTTTTCCAATTTTTCACCAAAGGACTAAATATGACAACTTATGATTTCAAAAGGACCTTTGGTGATAATTTTTGATATTTTGAATATCCATGGACTAGTTTTGTAATTTTATGAAAGTTGAGGGACTGAAACTGCCAATTTTGCAAACTTTGTGCGTTTTTCATTTGTTTTTGCTCGTTTTGCATCTAAAACATATAAAACACAATTTTGAAGTATTTCTAGTATTTTGATGCATTTCTGAGTGTTTTTTTATGTTTTGCAGTTCATATTTGACCAAAAGTGATGAGTGTTTGAGCACTTATCATCTTTTCACAGAAGATGAATGCTATATCTTATCTAAGGATTATAAGCTCCCTGATGAAAGTGATATTTTGCTTAAAATCCCTAGAAAAGGAAATCTATATAGCATTGACATGAAGAACATAGTGGCTAATAATGATGTTACTTGCTTGCTTGCTAAAGCCACTTTGGATGAATCAATGCTTTGGCATAGAAGATTGGGTCATGTTAACATCAAGACCATCAACAAGATTGTGAAAGATGGACTTGTCAGAGGTCTACCAGAGAAAAGATTTGAAAATGACCAAACTTGTGTTGCCTGTCTCAAAGGAAAGCAACACAGAGCTTCATGCAAGACCAAAGCATTCAATTCTATTAAACATCCACTCTTTATGCTGCATATAGACTTGTTTGGTCCTACTTCTGTGAGCAGCATAAATTTGAAGAAGTATTGTCTTGTTGTGACTGATGATTTTAGTAGATTCACATGGGTTTTTTTTTTAAGAACCAAGGATGAAACCACTGGCATCCTTAAGACATTCATCACTGAAGTAGAAAATCAATATGAAAAGAAGATCAAGATCATCAGGTGTGACAATGGGACAGAGTTCAAGAATAAAGTTATGGATGATTTCTGCAGAGACAAGGGTATTAAAAGAGAATTTAGTGTTGCAAGAACTCCTCAACAAAATGGAGTTGCAGAAAGAAGAAACAGAACACTAATTGAGGCTGCTAGAACCATGTTAGCTGATTCCAAGCTACCAATAACTTTTTGGGCTGAAGCAGTTAACACTGCTTGTTACATTCAGAATAGGGTTTTAGTGGTCAAAACAAAGAACAAGACACCTTATGAGTTATTCAGAGGAAGACCTCCTACTTTGGAGTTTATGAGGCCATTTGGGTGTCATGTTACTATTCTCAATACCATTGATCATCTGGGTAAATTTGAAGAAAAGTCAGATGAAGGCTTCTTTGTTGGATACTCTATGGTTAGCAAGGCTTTTAGAGTCTATAACTTAAGAACAAAGAAGATTGAAGAGAACTTGCATGTTCAGTTTCTTGAAAATAAAGCAAACATGGCAGGTTCAGGACCAGATTGGCTATTTGATCTTGAAACATTATCAAATACAATGAATTATGTTCCTCTCACTTCAAGCACTGGAGACAAAGATCTTGAAGATTCAGAAGAATTCATTGATGAAGATGAAGCTTGTAAAAATGATGAAGATCAAATTGTTATGCCACTTTGGAACTTTGTTGATAATTCTGAAAAGACAAGTGATGCAGATGGTGTGAATTTTGATGTAAATATAGATATTCCTACTAGCAGTGGTAACTCCATTCCCACTACTACACCAAAAGTTTCCACTGTCAGCCCAAATGTGGAAAATACTTCTCATGAATCACCAAGTGATGATGTAGAGATCTCTAACATGCCTACAACATATGATATTCCTAGTACATCACAGTCTTCAATTCACAAAGTGCATCCACTTGATAATGTTATTGGTGAACTTCAATCAGGTGTGAAGACTAGAAGACAGACAAAGAAAGATGATATTCATGGGTTCATAAGTGAAGTGTATGAGTCCAAGAAACATCGTAAGAAGAATGAGTGTTTGTTCTTCTGTTTTCTCTCACAGGTGGAGCCTAAGAATGTTTATATGGCTCTAGGAGAATTTAGCTGGGTTGAAGCTATGCAAGAGGAGTTGTTGCAGTTTAAACTTCAAAAGGTTTGTGACTTGCCTGATGGTATGAAGGTCATTGGTACTAAATGGGTTTTCAGAAACAAGAAAGATGAAAGAGGTATTGTAATAAGGAACAAAGCTAGATTGGTTGCTCAAGGATACACTCAAGAGGAGGGTATTGATTATGAAGAAGTTTTTGCTCCTGTTGCAAGGATTGAGGCTATTAGATTGTTTTTAGCCTATGCATCCTTTATGGGCTTTACAGTCTATCAAATGGATGTTAAGAGTGCCTTTCGTTATGGTACTATTGATGAGGAGGTATATGTCTCTCAACCTCCAGGCTTTGAAGATCCTCAACACCCAAATAAAGTATATAAAGTGGTTAAGGCCCTTTATGGCCTACATCAGGCTCCAAGGAAGTGGTATGAAACCTTAGCTAATTATTTGTTGAATAATGGGTTTCATAGAGGCAAGATTGATCAAACTTTGTTCATCAAGAAAGACAAGGGTGATATTTTACTTGTGCAAGTATATGTTGATGATATTATCTTTGGGTCTACTAAACAAGAGATGTGCAAAGAGTTTGAGAAGCTGATGAAGGATGAATTTCAAATGAGTTCTATGGGAGAACTTACTTTCTTTTTGGGGCTGCAAGTACAACAGAGTAAGGAAGGCATATTTATCAGTCAAGACAAATATGTGGCTGAGATCATTAGGAAGTTCAAGTTTACTGATGCAAAACCTTCAAATACCCCTGCTGACAAGACCACTCACTTATTGTTGAAGAATGCTAGTGGTGCTAATGTTGATGTTCACACTTACAGATCTATGATTGGTTCTCTTATGTATCTTTCTTCTTCAAGGCCAGACATTATGTTTGCTGTATGTGCTTGTGCAAGATTTCAAGTGACTCCAAACACATCACATATGACAGCAGTGGAAAAGATTTTTAGGTACTTGAAGACTTATCCTAATCTAGGATTGTGGTATCCAAGAGATTCTCCAATGGAATTGATCACATACTCAGATAGTGATTATGCTGGTGCAAGTTTGGATAGAAGATCAACTACTGGAGGATGTCAATTTCTTGGATGTAGATTGGTGTCATGTATAACACCCCCATATTAGGATCGCAGCAGAAAGGGACATGGGATGTTATATACTAGTCACATTGTACAAATATAGTAGACAACTTTAAAACAAAGTCGTTTTTAAAACTTCACATTCGATAATTTATCAGAGTTAACAAAGGTCCCAAAAGTTTGTAACATAATCTAAAGTTACATAAGTTTAAAAGTTTGAAACATTATCGAATGAGAAAGTTTATTAAACATGAGCCATCAAGTAGATATCCATTTCTTTGCACCACCCATCCATGCTTAAGCCACTTACGGACCTGAGATAAAACATGCTAAAAGTCAACACAAAGGTTGAGTGAATTCATAGAGTTTAATAAGTAATAAGTTGAATACAAGCATTATTTATCAATAGACATATAACAAATACATGTCGGGTAATCAGATTATAGCATTGAGAATTATGAAACCGAAACCTTAACCATGATTTTGTGCCCCGAGGTAAAAATTGCCAGTTTACCCCAAACTCTCAAGATTATGTGACCGTACCCAGTCAAAGCCGGCCAAGCCTAATATGCATATCCATAATAATATCTCTTCCTTACGGAATTAACGGTTCATAGTGGGGACTTAATTGGCAAGAAGCATTCAATCACTATAATCATGTAATCGGGTCCAGCATACCAAAAACTACTTGTATTCAGTTTGTAAAAACTATCATGTATCCCCCTCACGAGGTTTATAAAACATTTAAATAAGTAAAGGCGAGGCTATGAACTCACCGTGAACAAAGAGGAATAATCACAATCAAGCAAGCGAAGAAAGATAGCCGCGAAGCTCTACGAAGAACCTAAACATATATACGTTGTCTTAGGTTTTGAAAATAAATATTTATGCCATATGGCTATATGTTACATAAATTATGATCTTAATTGTGCTTGGTACACATATACTAAATACATATATAACAAGTTTTTAGTTTGACACTAAAGAGTTATTTATAAATATGAATTTATATTCTTTATAAAAGTCAAGTGTCAAATTTTTGTTTCTAAGTCCAAAATATGTTATGAAGGTCCAATGATGAGTCTAAGGTTCAAATTTAGTCCAAGGGTCCCATTTTTAATCAAAAAGGTTCAAATTAAGCCTAAGAGTTCAAAATATAGGAGGTGGTTCAAAATATATTTAAAGTCCAAAAGTTTTATAAAATGTAAACATTTTTATACTTTTTATTCCAATGCTGATGGAAATTTTTATAACTTGCTCATCTTAGAAATTCCGTTACTTGTAAACCATAAGTCAAAAATTTACGTTCTTTATATCCCCGGAAAGGTATTTTTCTGTACTAACAAACTTTGTGGGTCCCACTAAGTCAAAAATTTGATTACATTAGTAAAACTATTTATTTACCCATACTACTCAGTCCATCAGTTTTCAAATTTACAACTGTCCTGCGAAAAGTGCGATATATGGAGTTTTACTAACCCAATTAATTTCCCGCTTTCGGACACATTTAAGTTAAGATGTTATCTAAAACTTTTATGTTTTGAGTAATAGTGGGTTGTTCACAAAAAAAATGACTTATACACGTTTCAAATCTGTTACTCAGAATGTCACATGTTTCACGAAAATAATTCTAGTTTAATCATCCTAATGAGTTATTCGATGAAATACCCATCAAAATGACCACAAGATATAGGGCTATAACTACATATTTTTAGTTGAGGTCCAATGTTTACTGATTAAATTAGTTTATCCTGTTTTTACCCCTGAATCAAATTCACGGTTTGCATGTTTAGTCCTTTAGTGATTTTCTAGTGTTCTAGCTTATGTACCAAGCCTAACCAAGCCAAATAACTTATATAATATAAAAATACATCAAGAAATAATATATATACAGGAATGAAATAAAAAATAAAGTGAAAAGGGAGCGATTGGTTTCCTTACAATCTTTGAAGAACAAGAAAATCAAGAACAATGGACTACAAAACCTATGATTCTACCAATAACCCTTGCACCCTTTTCTTCCAATCTTTTACCCAACTTTTTCACCTTTATTTATCCTTGAAAATATCTTAAAATCACAGCCCCTAGACCATCTTGATCAAAACTTGAAACAACTTCCCAAAGAAAACAAGAAATGATGATGTGATGATGTTTTGAGTGTAATAAACCAAGAACAAGACTAAGCCTTTAAGATCTTTAATTTATGATCAATAATTTAGTAAAAGGATTGATGAAATATGTGTATCTTAGCTGTTTTGGGTCGTTGATATCAAGAGAGGAAGGAACTTTTGATCTAGATTGCATGTGTAGATGTGTTGTAGTTTAGTTTAAGTGGTAACATGCAATGAAGTGTATTACATATGTTCAAGTGTTGTGATAGTTTAGTTATTCATGAGACAAGTGTCTCATATGTGGCTAAATGTAAAAAAATAGTGATAGTTTAGTATAAGTTGGGTATAATGTGTAGTTTGAGGTTATAGTGTGTAGTTTTGATCTCGGTAATTGAAAACGTAAAGTTTTTAAAACACGCAATGTTAAATCGGGTAACGTAAAAATACAAAACTTGTAAAAATGTTAAAACTTGTGATTATAACTTATTTGAGTAGTTTAGATAAGTGTTGGAGTTGACGGAGGGTTTAAACGTTGTTAAAACTTTAAAACGTAGATTTAAATCGCGTAAAATGTAAAAAGTGTAAAGTTGACATAAAAATGGAAAAAGTGAATTGTGACTTTAAAAATAGGATTGTAAGGAAACAATGGTGCATAGAAAGTGTAGAGTAGACATAGTATAGTTGTGTTTGAATGAGTTGAACACGTTATGACGTACGCGGATAACTTCCGACGAAGTTAATTATTTAAAAATAGAATAGTTGAATAATAAACTATTAAAATAAATGACATAAAAATTTTGAAATGTCACATCATGGCAGTGGAAGAAGCAAACTATGGTTGCTACTTCAACCACTGAAGCAGAATATATTGCAGCTGCTAGTTGTTGTGCTCAGATCCTTTGGCTTCAGAATCAATTATTGGATTATGGGTACAATTTCATGAACACCATTATCTATATAGACAATAGTAGTACCATATGCATTATTAAAAATCCTGTGCAACACACTAAAACTAAACATATTGAAATTAGACATCACTTTATTAGAGATTGTTTTGAGAAAAAGCTGATTAATGTTGTCAAAATTCATACTGATGACAATTATGCTGATTTATTAACAAAAGGGCTTGATGTGGGTAGATTTCAATACTTGGTAACAGGTATTGGAATGCTAAATCCATAAATCTATGATGTCTAATACTTTTCAGTGTTGCATGATAGTTTTTAAGGTACTAGTATTGTTTGTATTGTATGTATGGTTTTCTACTAATTTGTATGCAGAATTATCAAGAGCACAGTGGAAATTAACATACAACAGTGGAAAGTTTTGTGATAATAGCAAGAACAAAGAAATACTTTTCTTGATCATAAGAAGAAGTACATTACAACCATCAAGAAAACATTGTCACCAAAATAGAAAATCATCACACAAGACATGACCCTACAACCTAACACCTACTCCATAGGTTTCTTTCCTTTCCCTTCATACTGATGCTTGCCCTTGGAAGTCTTCTTTCTCTTGTCATCAAAAGAAAGTTGTTTCCTTGGACAAGCAAGTCCCAGAACTTGCTTGGGAGATATTAGTGGAATATGGCAAGATTGATACTTGTGAGTACTTTGGAATTATGGCAAAACAGGTCCTCATCTTTTGGTATTTTACACAATTGGTCCTTGTTGTTTACTATAACCAAACGGATCCCATTTATTTGTTATTACCCAACACACAAAACACAACCCAAACATTTACCCCAGCCCATACACATCCACCCCAAGCCCTATCACTAAACCAAATCCGGCCCACACCAAAAATATAACTCCCCCGTCTTTGACCTCAGTCAACACCCCCACCATCGACCACTGTTCACTCACCTCCAACATCCCTGATTATCAGCTCCATGTCCCCCCTCCAACCTTACCTTTATCACCAACCTTCATTAATAACTTCCCCTACACCCAACCTTCCCCCCCCCCCCTCATTAAATTATCCCACCAGAAACACTCAACCTGCCCACCTTCCCTTTTCCCGCCAATATCAAATTTGAAGGCTGAGATTAAGCCAAGCCATCCAACGGCTCAGAAGGGTGTGGGAAGGAAAGAGAAACCTCCAAGGCTTATAAAAAGAAAAGAAAAAAAGAAGAGAAAGAGTAATAGTTTTAGTTTAGAATAGTTGTAGTGTAGAATTATTGTCGAATTAGGTTTAATTTGGCTTTTCAAGTTGTAATTTCCAATTTACAAGTTTGTAATTCACTCTGCTAGTGATTTGTAACTTTTTAACATTTAAATTCAGGTTTCCTCTTTATAATTAAGTTTTTAGTAATTTCCAATTTACAAGTTTGTAATTCACTCTGCTAGTGATTTGTAACTTTTTAACATTTAAATTCAGGTTGAAAGTGTGATGGGGGCAGAGGGTGATGATGGTGTTTGGAGTAGCAGGGTGTTGCAGGTCTAGGGTTCACGTGTGGGTGGTATTGGGGTAGCAGGAATGGTTTTGGAGGGATAAGGGTGGTTTGGTTGACTTTGGGTTTGACTAGGGTGGGATATGATATAAAAAACAGGGGTGGTAAATTTATTAGTGGTGGTGGGCTTTTGAAGGGTATTGGGCCAAAGGTTGTGGGTAGATCAGGCCTAGGGGTGGATTGGGTAATTGGTTTTGGTTTGTGTTTGGATTAGGTAATATTACAAATGGTCCGTTTGGTTTGTATGTTAACAAGGACCAAAATTGTAATTTTTGATTTTTGTGAGGACCAAAGTTGCCAACCATCCAAAGTATTCCAAGGGTCACTTTTGCCACATTGCAATATTCCAAGGACCACAAAAGAGATTTTTCACTTTTAAAATTCCCAGGGACTGATTTCGTCAAATTTCAAACTGCAGGGACTAAAAGTGTAATTTTTCCAAAGTTTTCACCTAAGGATTAATTTTGATAATTTTTTACTTTTAAATGCCTTAGGTTGACTTTCCTTTCAAAACAAATGCTTAGGGATTAGTTTTGTAAATTTTTGAAAGTTGGGGGACTGAAACTGCCAATTGTGTAAACTTTGTTTGTTTTTCATTGTTTTTGCTCATTTTGCATCTGAAACGTATAAAATGCAATCCCTGGGATATTTTAAGTATTTTGATGCATTTCTGAGCGTTTTCGGATGTTTTGGCAGTTTAAATACGACAAAAATGATGAGTGTTTGAGCACTCATCATTGCTCCAGCATTCTGGTATTAGTACTTCTGGGCTTCCTTTGATTATGCCTTGTGTGCTTTTAATGTGAAAATGGATATTGATCTTTTGAGTAATCCAAGTGAGATCGCTGCCCCAAAACTCATGAAGAAACTGGCAGATATATATTTCACACGTGTTACCTGATAAGGAAATATTTGTTACGCTTTTAGGGGATCATTTAAGCCCTAAATCGTGTTTTTATGATCAAATACTACCTCAAATCGTTTCTTTTGTCATTTTAGGTACTTGGGACTTGAATTCTGGAAAATGGAGCATTTTGGAGCTTTTTGAACGTTTTTATGCTCAAGAATGAAGATAACTAGAAAAGTCAGGATTTAACACCTGACGGCGTTACGCTTTTGAGCTGACGCCGTCACCTATGATGATACGCCAAGGATTTTTATGCTGAGACGCCCTAGAAGAAAGTGTCAGGTTAACACCTGACGGCGTCAGGTGTTCCAGGAACATGGCCGTCTCCCTTTAGCACTACATGAGATGGCCCAGAACCCTTATAAAGGGACGGCATCAGAGATCTATTGGGTGATACGAAACCCTAAAACCCGGCGATCTGACAGCGTCAGAGGCCAAAACCTGACGCCGTCAGACTTGTATATCTATATGTATTTTTTGATTTTTCATTCATTAAGTGGTGTAACTTTTGGGAGATAAAGCCCTAGACGAATTTTCCTATAAACTGAGGGTTTCCAAGCCCTCTTTTCCTTCATATTCAATTGAAGATAAGTCTTCTTTTTAATCATTCAATATGTCTATGTGTTATTTGATTGATTATGTATCTTGTCTTTCTTTTAACATGCTAGCTTAATTCTCTTTGTGTTTACTTAGATATAATGAAACATAGTTGTTGACTATTGGTTGTTGATTTGTTATTAGTTGATTTGGTTGATTGATTTTCGCGTTAGGCTTAAGAAAACTGGTTATACTCCTATATGGAAATAGGCTTGAACGTCTTAAAAAAACGTAATCAGATGTGTACTATGATGTTATTGGTTGTATTGAATGCATAAGTAATTGTTTACGAGGCCTGGATAGGAAGGGATAGAAGCTTATAGAGTGGGGAAGGACGTACACAGCCCCATGACTGGTATTAAGGAATACAACCCTTCATCCAAACAATTGTAACAAATCAATTAATCAGTAAGAGATAACTAGGGAGTAATGAAATCTAAGTAAATACGATTTTCCCATTATAAGGAGTTCACCAATTTACTTTTCTTGTTATTTTATTTTATTTTGCATTTGTAGTAATTTTGGGTTAGTTGACTAGCAACTAATTCCGCTCACTCTTCCAAAACCCGAGATTTTTACTTGCTTTTATAAAAACATAAAAAATACAAAAAGAATCATCACTTACCTCTAGACCTAGTTTAAGTAGTTTTTAATAACGACGCTATTCCCCTAGAGAACGATCAATCCCCCGGTACTTACCACTCACTATACTACATCGGTCAGGTACACTGCCTGGTGGGGATTGCAAGCTTCTTAAGATCACTTGAGAAGTAAAACCTTTTGCAAGGCTGCAAAACCACGCATCATTACCCAAACGGCTGAATCCACTTTTTCCCTATCTACTCGACAGATGGCGTTATGGAAATTTCAAATGGAGGATTACACTTCGGACTGGTGATGAGTGCTCAAACACTCATTATTTTTGGTTTAATCTGAACTGCAAAACATACAAAAACACTCAGTAATGCATCAAAATATTGAAAATATTTC
This sequence comes from Artemisia argyi, assembly GCA_030686995.1. NCBI lineage: Eukaryota > Viridiplantae > Streptophyta > Magnoliopsida > Asterales > Asteraceae > Artemisia > Artemisia argyi. Next base: position 125,637,385 of record CM060693.1, on the reverse strand, counting down.
AAAACTGTGTTTTATATGTTTTAGATGCAAAATGAGCAAAAACAAATGAAAAACGCACAAAGTTTGCAAAATTGGCAGTTTCAGTCCCCCAACTTTCATAAAATTACAAAACTAGTCCCTGGATATTCAAAAAATGGAAAATTATCACCAAAGGTCATTTTGAAATCATAAAATGTCATATTTAGTCCTTTGGTGAAAAATTAGAATATTTTGGAAATTTACAAGATTAGTCCCTGGAGTTTCAGTAATTGTCAGATTTAGTCCCTGGTGGGATAATTTTGAAAGAAAAATCACTTTTGGTCCTTGGGAAAGTCACAAAAGCCATTTTTTGTCCTTGGGTAAAATGTTTGGAGAAATTACATGTTTGGTCCCTATATTTTGAAAATTGGCATAAATAGTCCCCGGGAAATATTTGAAAAATGAAAAAAAAAAAATGGTTTTGGAAATATTAGTGATTGGCAATTTTGGTACTTATGTGAACTTTGGGAAATGTCCATTTTCAGTCCCTCATGATTAGCCAATCTACAAAATTGGTCCTTGTGATTACATTTCATACAAACCAAACAAACCCTAAACAAACTAACCTAATCCAGCCCCCTTGTTGGCCTGATCCAGTAACCAAACCCCAAGCCCAAACAATCACTACCCGGCCCACTCCCTAAACCATTTTAAATAATCCCAGCGTTGACCCAGTCAAACCCCACACCCCGTAGCACTGTTCATCATCCCCTTTCCCACAAAACCCGCTTCCATGTTTCTCCCCCCTCCTCCCTCACAGTCTCACCTTTTCACCAACCTTCATTAATACCTTCCACCTACAACAAACCAACCCTCCTCCTCATTTATTACTCCCACCAAATCCACTCAAACCTGCTCCACAACTTTTCCCGCCTAAACCTATTCAAAGGCCAGGATCAACACTAAGCCATCCTACGGTTACAAATGAAGTGGGAAAGACTCTGAGACACTCCAGGACTATAAAAGAAAAGAAAAAAGAAGAGATGTAGTAGTAGTTTAGTTTTAGAGTAGTTGTAGTGTAGGTTTTATGTCGAGTTAGTTTAATTATCCATTTTCATTGTAATTTCTGGTTGAAAATCCTTGTACTAAGTATTTCTAGTCTGTTTGAAACTCAAATTAATCATCAATTTCAATCTTACAGTTCCATAGTTAAATTTGTACTTTTCAAGTTGAATTTCAATTTCTTGTTCAATAAGTTCTAAGCTGTTGTTTTGATTTGTTTAAGCTCAATTCAACTTATTTTTAAGTTTCCTCAAGTTGTCTCTGCAATTTAAACAAGGGTAGTTTAAAAATCCAAGAAAATCTCAAAAATCATAAAAATAAATAGAAAATAAAAAAATCAAGGAAGAAGGTATTGGAAGCTGGTTTAGAAGTCTCTGGGAGACATTAGGTTAGAGATTGTGAATTTCAATCTTTGTTTTGAGCTCAAGGTCATATGTAAGTCCATTTCAGTTTTATTTTAATATTAACTTGCATGTTCTGTAATTGCTAGTTTGGGTTGTTCATTGTTGTTGATTGATTCTTATTTGTGTTTTTTCTGTGTTAGTAGAAGTTAATTGGTGAAATTTATGGTCTAAAATCCCACATTGCTTTGAAAATCTGTCAATTCAGTTTATAAAGGGGTGTTTGGATAAGTGGTTTCTGACCACTTTGCTCTGTGGTTTGTTTGTTATTCTCAGTTCTAGCAAGTTACATTAGGTGTAGTTAGGTTGTGCAAACTTTAAAATCCAAGTTTTAAACACCCATAGTCAAAATCCCACCCATTTACCCCTTAACTGTCAACTGTGGACAGTTGTGATCCCAAAACCCAAAATTTCATTACATAATCTGTCATTGTAGCCTAGGATAGTTGTGTCTTAGCTTAACACAATACATTTCATCAGTAGTGATCACCCAAAGTCCATAAAAGTCAAAGTACCAAGTTTTATGTAAAGTCAAAATTTCAAGCTATCAGGTTTTTCAAAAAGTTTGGGAAATTGTTTTGATTTTTGTGTTTGCTTTCTGGATGTGAAATTTGTTCCTAGTGATAGCCCATTAGCTCATCTTTGTTATTCCATATTGTTTGTAATTTTATGATTTTTCTTGTGGGCCCCACAAAGCCACAAAGTGACTTGCAGGGCACACCAGTGCTCTGTCTCAGCAGACACACCACCACCACCACCACCACCACTTGGTGGTGGTTTTCCAGCCAACCCAGTGGGCCCTAGCTCATACACCTTGCACCTTTCAACCCCCCTCCTAGTATAGATCATCTATTGACCATTGGGTTGACCTCAATCTCCCTGGGCCCCACCTGAATCAGTACTCCTAATCTGTCCCAGTTTCTGAGTGTTTGAAAGTTTCAAAGTGTTTATTGATTAGCTTATTGCTTATTCTGAGGTCCAATTGTGCTTTTTCCAGCTTATACATGTTTCATTAACTCAAGTGAACCAGAAACACCCAGAGTGGGTCCCACTTTAAGCCATTTTAGCTTATTTTCCATTTTGGTCAACCAAAGTCAACTGTTGACCATTTTAGCTTATATTTTGCTTATTTGTAAGTTACAAAAAGTTTGTTTTTACAAAAAGTGTTTGTTTTTAAGTATTTAATAGGTTTGTAAAAGAAAAATCAAGAAAAACAAATTTAAAATTAAGTGATAGTTTCTATTTAATGTAATTTAATTTTAATTTTTATTTTTAAATTTTTATTAAGTACTTGTCATTTTTATATTTTTATTAATTATATCTTATATTAAAGTATTTATATTAATTTTCTCAGATTTTTATTTTCTCATTTAGTATTAATTAGAATTAATTTTAGTTTTATTAATTATTAATTAATATTATTTTTAAAATAGCATAATTAGTTTTTATTAAGTAAAATCAAGTTTTTATATTTTTTATAGCTTTTATATGTTATAAAATAATTTTAGAAATTTTATTAGAATTTTTACTGTTCATTTAGTATTTTTCTTAATTAAATAGTAATTAATTAAAAGAAAATCCACAAAAAGACAAAAACACTTATTTTTATTTTTAAAACTTATTTTTAGTCATTTTATAATTTTAGGAATTTTATTTTCACCTTTTTTAGTATTTAATTAATATTATAGTGTATTAAAGTGTTTTAACTATTAATAATAAGTATTAAATAGTTTTTAATTAATAGTAATTAATTAAATAGTGTAAAAATTAATTTTAATTTTCTAAAAAGTTTCTTTTATTATTAGGATTGTAAAAATGTGATTTTCACTTTTGTAAGTATTTTATTTTACCAAAACTCGCGTTTTATTTCGTACATTTACGTTTTATTTAAACGTGAACGTATGCGTTTCAAGTTTCAAACGTTTCTGGGTTTTCAAACTTTCCCGTCTTATTCATATAGCTTATTTAAGCTATTCTCTTGTAAATTCCTTAGTTCAAATAACTCAAACCCCTTTCCATCCAAATTCACCCCGATCATGAAACCGTTTGTTTACAATTCACACCTCGTCGGGACATAACGACCCGGGGAAACACTATATTCCGCGGAGCATTGATCTAGGCTGTTTGACTTTGTTGACCATTCCTTGGTCAATATAAGTTAGGTGGTTTAGGCTCAATCAACTGGCTTAGGGTGGCTCCGATCTTTTGGTTGGGATAAACTATGAATACTAGGACCTACGTATGTGTCTTATGTTATCGGCTAGGTGTTCCTCTATTCTCTGTTTAGATGTCGTGCTCAGCTTATTCTAGGGTCTTAACGGGGGATATTTATAGGGACCATGTTGTATCATGCGCTGGTATTATCGGTATTAAACATCGACATAACATAGTTCGCGATACGCTTGTTGACATTTGTTCTCGGTCAGGGATTTCAGCTCGTAAGGAAGTTGACATCGGGCTAACCCTAAACTGCTTATTGGAGAAAAAGACCAACCCTTACGTCTAGCCGATATGTTGCTCTACTCGTGGGACGGAGGGCTTGATGTATGTGTTGATCTGACAGGGTTGTCGCCCTTGACGCAAACTGGTATTGCTGATTTTGCACTGGTCATGCGGTCATTGAGGCGGCACAACTTAAATGCGTAAAGTATGCGGCTAAATGCGCGGATATTGGATATGGGTTTCTTCCATACTCATTTTATTCTTTTGGGGAACTTAAGAAGGATGCGGTGACTTTGCTAAAGCGGATCTGGAAGTTCTCGGTTACTCAAGACATTGGTGCGCGTGCTACTATCCATATTTTTAGTAGGATTTCCTTTGCTATAGCTAAAGGAGTGGGGGCCAAGATAATATCTCGATTTCCCACTAATTTCTTGTAAATCATATAATTTTCTAATAAAGTGTGTTTATAATAATAATAATAATAATAATAATAATAATAATAATAATAATAATAATAATAAATACTGATGCTTTAAAGTAAAAAATTCTAAATTACAACGTAATTCAAAACTTTTTATCCATGCTATGTAATCTGACTGAATTACAATTACAATGAAAACCAAATGTCTTACGTAATGTAATATGAATTACAATTCATTTCAATTTACAAACCAAACAACCCACATAATGTAATCAGATTACAATTACATCAAATTACAACAAACAAAACGCCCTTGAAGGATGTACATCGAAGTGTGATATAAACTTTACATAAATGATGTGTACATTATTGATAAAAAACAAAAAGAAAATATCTTTTTCCCTTTTGGTATAATCTTGACTCATTTATTTTTTTTATTTTTTTATTTTTTTCTATGACCAATTAAATAAAAAAAAAAATATATATGTAATATGGTTTCTTTTCTCATCTACTTAAAAAATATAAGAAAAGATACAAAAACGTCAAACCTTTTTTTCTTGAACAAAAAAAACGTCAAACCTTGGCAGTCAACATTTCTCTCATAGTTCTTGAATGCATGAGTCTTGGGGAACCATCTTCAATTAATCTCTTCTTTACATCACTTCTCTTTAACCCCATTAACTTTGACCAAAATCCATCTCCTTTCTTCTTTCTCCCATCATTTTGCATTCCTTTTTCACTAACATAAGCCACTGATCTACTCTTTCTTAAAAAAGAAAGGTACCCTTTTCCTTCAACATCGTATATTTTACTTCGAGTTTGATTCTTATGCATGGGAGATGCTGTGTTAGATGGTACATTAGACGAGGCACGAGATGAAGAAACTGATGACACTGAAGAGATAGAAGATAAGAAAGATGATGAAGATACATTTGAGACATGAGCATGTGACGACGAAGAGCCCGATATCTTTATTAATCTTTCTCTTAGGCATAATGAACAAACCCCGGGAGATTGTTTATGGTCCGGGTGTTTCTTGCAACTTACCATCACATATAGTCTTTTTCGGTTTTCCATTGTGTTTGTGTGTGTGGTTTTTTTTTTTTTTTTTTTTTTTTTTGAAATCTTGGTGTATTTTTTATTCTTTATTTGTATGTGTCCTTTGTATTGTATTTATAGAATTATGAGGGTTGAGTTTCTTTGAGAGTTCATGGGAGTTTCCTTGAGAGTTGCATAAAAATGACTTTTTTGACACTTTGTTGGATTTTTTTTTAAAGATTGACTTGAATATAGATGGAGGGTAAGGATCATGAAACTGACATGCCATCTGGAATGAACGGTCATGATTATGTAATGAGCATGCAAATTGAAAGAAGAAAGTGAGTATTAGTATTCACATCCAAACCATTTATATTATTATATATACCGTTGGCCTTGTTTTAATAACATCGCTTTTCCATCATGAAACTTGTAATACTTAGGGCGCCCCGTTTGGTTCGTGGAAAGTTTTTAGTATAATTGAAATCTGCCTATTTAATTGAAATGTGATAGAATGAAATGTTAAAAACTTGAGATGTGAAGAATTGGAAGAAGGAAAGAATTGGAATTTGCAAAAATGAACGTTTGTTTGGTTGATTGAAAATGAAATAAAAAAAATGAATTATAACTATAATATTTAAAATTTTATATTAAACTAAAATTGATAAACTAAATAATAATAATAATAATAATAATAATAATAATAATAATAATAATAATAATAATTCATTTTAGATGATAAAAATAATGAGTTTCATGGAATTATAAACATTCCTCCCATTTTGCTATAGAATGTTGAATTCCACAGAATTGAGATTTTGGATTTTGAAGGATTTCCATTCCATTTCATTTGCAACCAAACACATTAAAGAATGGAATTCAGATTCTGAATTTCTTGGATCTGCCAACAAACACATTATGGAATGGAATTAGATTTCAATTCCATCAGAATTCTAAAGATTTCGCGAACAAAACGGGGCCTTAATATCAACTTAACGTAGAAGATTGTTTTACAATAATAACTCTTTAATACTCTCTCCGTCTCATAATAATAGTCCATATTTCTTTATTAGATGTCTCAAAAAGAGTGTCTATTTTCTATTTTAAGTAAAAACTAAAGAAATTAGTTGAGGAATATTCTATTTTAGTAGTTGAAAATGGTAGTTGTCCCACTTTTATTAAAATTTGTTATTTTTATCCCCTGACAATAATTTTGAGATTGAGAGAGTATTAATTACGATCATCTTCTGTGAAAAGAACATACTCCGTATATACTAACAATAATAGTAGTAATGATAATAATAAATCATAGAGACCCAGTTCATTATATCGCTTTTCTTGTACTGGTAAATGGGGCCTTGTTGATATAGATAATGTATAAAAACGTTATTCGTATTTTTCGATATCCCTAAGTTTTGACGATCACAAAATGTAAAAACATTAAACGCAAAATTAATACGTAAACAAGTATTTAGCAACTAATATCACTTCATCCAACAAAATCACTTAAGGTATGAATAAACAAGTGTCTAATACATTTTATGATCAAAGGGATTTTTATTTAAACATTACAAAGTTTATAAGATTATATATACACTTTATATTTCTTTGAAAACATATTTGGTAATAGAGGAAAATGTTTAATTTATAATAAATATATGAATTCAAATTTTTAGCCAAAAACAGTTAAAATTTCACTAGATAAACTTTTCCTAGAAAAAGACAAGAAAACTGTCGTTTTCGTCTGGGCGGCCCCCTTAATTATCAAGGGCTACCCCTTAATTTTAAGGGGGCCGGCATACAATTAAAGGGGTCGGCACGCTCCATTTGTCGGATTTGTCAGAAACTTTTGCCTATAAATACTGGTTCAAATCTATAATTTTTCCTCACATTTTGCACGAAAATATTCAGATCCAATTCTCTCTAAACATCCTTCTAAAACCCTTTGATCATAAGATTATTAATCATTGTTTCAAGTGATCCAATCTTTTCATTTCCTCATCTCTCTAAGTGCAAAATAAGAATACTCCTTCAACAATCAACTTAAGAAGTATTGTACATTTGTATATATTGTCTAGTATTTGTGTATATTACTTGTAAAGGTGTAGAAGGCTTGTAATTAGATAGATCTAGGTGTTTTAGTTGTGAGTAGAAGTAGTGAAGAAGAAGTAGAGTTGTGAAGAGCAAGAAGTAGTGAAGTAGTGAAGGTGTGTAGTAGTTGTGGAGTGTACAAGTTGTGTAGAAGTCGTGCTAAGTTGTGTAGTGGTGTGAGATTGGTTCTAGCTACAATTAGAACCCGACATTTAGCTTAGTGTCGTTAATTGGTGTAAGTAAAAGTTGTGTAAGGTTTTCTCCGCCATAAGGGAGCTTGTTGACATAGTGAAAAAAACTCTCAAGTAGGTGACTCAGGGAGTGGAGTAGGGCAAGGAAGGTGTCCTTGTAGCCGAACCACTATAAATCCTTTGTCTCGCGGTTAGATCTTTGCAACTCTAACTTATTACTTAGCTTACTTACTTACATCTCGGATATAGCTATAATTGCCTATATTATGCATGTGTTGATTTTACATACCTAGCTTACATCGTTATTATTTTTCATACCTCGATATAGTTATTCATATTGTTCAAGACTTGAGTTCACATAAGATCGAATCAACGTTTTAAGAGTAAACAAGGCTTTAAAACCAAACTAAGTTTTCATTAATAAAAAGGGACGTAAAAATACTTGTCGATATTGTTATTGTTTACTTGCATAGATATAAGTTCTTATAAGTCATACTCATCCATATTGTTATTATTTACTTGCGTAGATATAAGTACTTATAAGTATACAAGTATTGATCTCACATAAACTAGAAACGAAGTTTTGTTTTAAACAAGTAAGTTTTCATAAAATTAAAAAGACGTAAAACTATTCAAACCCCCCCCCCCCCTTCTAGTTTTCCGCAGGCCTTACTAAACACTCAATTGTTGTCAACTTGCACTGTAACACCCTCATCCGAGAAGAGGTCAAATATCATCTTTATGGCGTCAACAGAACATACGCAAGTGGAAGACTTTATTATAAAAGGTTACATAAGTTCTTGAATAAAACTAAGGGAAAATACAAGTCTAAATGATAATGAATCTGACACTAAATACAAATCCAACCATGTCTATACGAAAGATAAATTCCAAAGTCTAATCCAAAAGCAAATGAGAACTATCATCAAGGTGGTCCACTAAAAGCTCTTATGCACTCTTCACTCAATTCTCGGCTTTCTTCTTAATACATGTCGCAGAGAAAAGAAAATGCGATTGAGCTTAAAAAGCCAGTGAACGTATATAAACAAACGAATAGCTAATCACAAACAAATGTACGAAATGGAATCATAAGGATCTGCTGAACAAAGATGTCATATATAATAGGAGTCAAAAGAAATAGTGAGTCATCTGGATGATAAGGAAATTATAGAATCATATGGAAATGCCCACGAGCTCAAAACATACTTCTAAGGCATGATACATGGCTTAAACCAAATATCCAAACATATATCATATCATATCATGTCATAACAAATGGAGAAACTAGCTCCCAAAAGTGAATTGGGGTGTATGGCACACACAAGCCCATTCACTAAATGAAATCTGAACTGAACAAACCTAGGATGCATCCATATGCTCCCTGCAAAACAAAATCATATCCATATATACGAGTACAAAAACAAGTATATATGCGCATGTCTGATGAGTGTGTAAATAATCATCATTTTTACCTTTTCTGAGCTGCCAAAACATCTAAAAACAGTCAATATTGCATCAAAATAGTGAAAATATCCCAGGAATGTGTTTTATATGTTTCAGATGCAAAATAATCAAAAACAAATGAAAAACGTACAAAGTTTGCATAATTGCAGTTTCAGTCCCTCAACTTTCAAAAGTTATCAAATCTAGTCCCTGATTACTCTAAAAACTTGAAAAAGTCACCAAAGGCCCTTTTAAAATCAAAAAGTTACTTAATTAGTCCTTTGGTGCAAAGTTTCACAAAATGTCAAGTTTAGTCCCTGAACTTTGAAAATTGACAAAAATGGTCCCTAGGATATGAAAACTTTGAGAAAAACAATTTTGTCCTTGTACTTCTCATATATGGCAGGATTGGTCCTTGATTGGCATGTTTGGTGAAATTACATAACAGGTCCCTGAAGTTTCAAAGTTTGGTAGTTTTAGTCCCTGGAAATTTTAAAAGTGAAAAGTCAACATACAACCTTGGACTATGGAAACTTGGCATAAAATAACCTTATGAATATTTTGGAAGAGTGCCAAATTACACCCCTTGAAATTCGGCTAATTACAAAATTGGTCCTTGTGATATTCAAAACCAAACCGGACCCATAAATATTACTACTCCTAAGCCAAGTCCAATCCACAAACACCAAAGCCCACTCCTTTATTTTTAGCCCAAACACACAAAAGCCCACCTCCCATTTTAATATAATACAGGGTCAATGTTTGACCCTGTGGTCAAACAGTCAAACACCATCACCACCCCTTCACCCTTCCCTCCCACTTGACCCTGCAGCCATCACCTCACCTCTCCCACCATCTCCACCGCCCAAACCACTCACATCACCACTCTCACCTAAAAAGACAACCACATTTAATGCCACCACCCCCTGCCTATAACAGTCCAAACCCACATACCCAATTTTCCCGCCAAAAATGAAATCAAAGGCCAGGGATGATTCAAAGTAATTCAAGGGCCAAGATTGGATGGGATTTGCTCAGAGGGTCCCACTGAACCCTAATCATCAGCTATAAAAGAAGGAGAAGCAAGAAGAATGAGAGTAGTTCACATTTTAGTTTTATTGTAATCGTAAAAGTTGTAGTATGGTTTTTTTAGATAAATCAGAAGCTTTTAAGCATTTTCTTAGTTAATTCAATTGTAATCTTAACCTTTTTAAGCAATATAATCAAGTTTCAGTATCTCTTTTAGTTTATGCAATTTCCATCTTTATTTCAAAATTTCAAATCAAGCTCTGTGGTTGTTTATGTTAATGTTAAGGACTTTTAGGAACATTTAAGCTCCCATAAGCTCAGTGAAGCTTTTAGAAACTATTAAAAAGTAATAGAATCATAAAACAAGAAAAATAAAAAATAAAATCAGAAAAATAAGAGAAAAATAAAAAGTTGCAGGTTTGTGATGAATAAGGCTGGAGCAGGGTGAGTTTTGGATGGCCCTGGGTTAGAGGCTTTGTGGAAAGCCATTAGGAAAGATCTGTGGTCCTTGGTTCATGTGAAAGTTGCTTGGATGGCATGAAGTAAGCACAAATTCCATTTCTATTCTGTTTTACCTAGTATTGCTTGTTTATTTTTTCTTGTTTATGTATTTTAGACCTTATTAGAATAGATTTGATCTGTTTCTAGGTTTAAATAATTGTGTTGCTTTGAAATTTCAAAACAGTCTTCAATAAGCTATTGTTTGGATTAGTAAGTTTCACTAAGTAGAGATCTGTTGTTGCTGCTTTTGTGTGTTGAAACATGTTGCAGTAGATATAATTAGGTAATCTAAGTCATAAAACCTAGGTCTTGTTCAAGGAAAAGTCAAATTCACTTTTAATCTCAATTAATTGGTTGACTGTTAAGATTTAAGTGCCTAACTCCTTCACATCAGTTCACAAATTGTTGTTTTAGTTTAATTTCGTTTCAAGATATCATAACATAGCTTAATTAATCAATAGTGATCATTGGAAATTGGTAAAAGTCAACTTAGAAGTATTTTCTCAAAAGTCAAAAAACCAAACCTGTGAAATTGGACAGATCTTAGAGATCATTTGTAGGGTTTAATACTGGTCAAGATTGCCAATCTCTAGTTGATTTGTAACATTTGGTTGCTTGTGAGTGAATCAAGATGAAAATTGGATTTTAAACATCATTTGTTCATAAAAAATTGGTCTTGAAGTTGACTGTTGGACTTATAACCTCCCCTGTACCCAGTGTTTATAACCAATTCCCAAACCTTGCACAGTGTTCATTTATGGGCCCCACCTTCTGTTTTCTAGCTTTTTGGAAAGCCAATAAGCTACTTAACCAAGTTCAGGCCTTATTCTGTATCTCCTAGTTTCTTTGCTAGGGCTGCTTGTATCCTCAAGTTTGGCCATTCCCTCAGGGTACATTGTTAACTCAGTGTGTGACCCTGATTTCATAAGCTCACCAAGAGCTTCTCAGTGAGCTTTAGACTTCAAACCTTAGCATTGTAGGAACCTTGTCAACCCATCTCACTATTTCAGTCATTAGTTTGGACGTTAGAACCCTTGCCCCCAGCCTGCTTGTTCCCACAAGTCACCCACATCATACTGAGTACACTGAGTACTCAGTATAGACATCAACTTTCAATAGCTTGCCAAAAGTTCAATAGTGAGCCATAAGTTCTGCTTGTTGGCTTATTTGGTAGCCTACCAGACCAGCTTTTAGGAACCATTCTCACTTAGGACCCTTGTGCTTATTTATGGGTCCCACATAGGCTTGTAGTTGCCATCTTGAGACTACAAGTATCATAGGTTGTTGATTTTAGCTTATTTATGTGTTACAGCTTATTGTTTTATATCTCTTGCTTATTTTAGCTTAATTTTGGTTCACTTAAATTGCTTGTACCTTATTGTACCTTCTGTGATCAGTGTTTGGCTTATTTCATTCGAAAAATCCACAATTAAGCTCAATAAGCCAACTGTTTTGATAAAGGGGGTGCACACAACTTATTTTTAAGCTAAAACAAAAGTCATTTCACAAAAGTTTCTTATTTTCATCTTATTTTTATCTGTCAAAAAGAAAAACCAAGAAACACCAAACTTAAAATTAGTGATAGCTTCTATTTAATAGATTCTATCTTTTACATTTTTCATTTCAGCTTATTAATAAGCACTTTACCATTTTGATAATTTTCTTAATTTTCTTGTACCTTTAAGTATTTATAATAATTTTCTTAGATTTTTCTTAATCAGTTTACTATTTATTATAATTAAAAATAGTTTAAATAATTAAATAGGTAATATTAGTAATTAAATAGTTTTCTTAGATTTTGATTAACAACAGTAGGTTTTTATAATTTTCCTAAGTTTTATAAATTAGTTAAGACTTTTAAAAAATATATTTTTAATTTATACTATTCATTTTCCAATTTTCTTATTTAAATTAGTTAAATTAGATATAAATTAATTAATAAGTAAATAATTAGTAAAATAGTCTAAAAATAATTTTTAGAAGTTTTTATAATTTTGTGGGATTCCTGTGATGGTTAATTAGTTTTATAAATTTTTCCATAATTTTCTAAGTCATTTTAGTATTATTAGTAATTTAAAATATTTTAATTAGTTTAATTGAGATAATTAGTTTTTAATTAATAAAAAACCCATAAAAAGTTAAAAATATTTATTTTTATTTTTTATACTTTCTTCAAGTTCATTTTAAGGTTTAGAAATTAGTTTTGCAAATTTTTAGTTTAATTTGTAATCTTTATCATTTTTAGTTAATTTAAATTAGATTTTTAATAGTTTTAATTAATTAATTAGTAATTAAACATTAAATAATCATTTTCATAATTTCATTTTCATTTTAAATTTTCTTTTGATTTTAAGTTTTAAAAAGTTTCACTTGCACCCCCCGTAGTTTGTAATTGTTCAAAACCCACCTTTTCTGTCTGTAATCTGATTTCAAGTTGTGCATTTGTGAATATTTCTGTATATCTGTTATTGTGAATATCATTGTGCAAATACCAAATATCAGTAGCATAATCATCTCTCAAATCATCTTGGCTACTGTCCTCAGTGCCACTCATTCTCATAAACGTTTTCCAAAAACACCATTGCAATCTTGTTGGGACTTAACGACCCGGGGACATACTATACTATCCACGGAGAATTGGAACTGAGCTGTCTTTGACTTATTGACCTTGGTCAATAATATCTGACCGTTTCTGGACCAATCAATGTCAAAATGGCCAAGTGCGCAATATACAAATATGGGAACACCATGGATCAATCACATCCATAGAAAGTGTCATGCCAATGGTGCCTCAATGACATGGTAATGGTACCTCCATGACTAGTTAATAGCTGGGGCAACAGAATAAGTCAAAGCATATCCAAAGCATAATGAATCAATCATAATATGTCCAAACAAAGGTATATCTAACTGAACTGAATCTCATACCAAAGGGTATAGCAAACGAATATCATATCAAATGGGATAGCAAACGGATATCATAACAAATGAACAAAAGTTAAGGATTGAGAAGTCATGAGATATCCTTACTAAAAAAGGATAGAATATCTATACTTTAACGTAAGTGAAAGAACACTCGGAAATACACTCACTCCTTCTTCAAACGATCTTCCTGAATTAATAGTCATTTATTATTTAAGAGTCCATTATAAGTTCATTCATATGTCATAACTGATTTTACACTTATTGTTATTTATTAACCTGTTTAGGGTTTCTCATGTGAATCTACTTTATATTTTTATGATTTTTAAGACACATCAAACAAGTTCCTGTGGTTCTATAAGTTTTACTAGTAACACTTATATATTTTAAGTACTTCCCATAATTTTTACAGAGTTTATCTCTTAGTGTAGGTATTTAATAAAAATCGTTCTTTCACATCTGTCCAGAAAGTGACCTGCTTGTATACCCGAAAAGTTTGTATTTTATTAACACACTTAAACCTTCCAGAAAAATTTACTAAAACTATAGTAACTAATAGACATGTTGAATAATCTCCTGAAAAAATTTGGGTTCTTAGTAATTATAGTTTGTGATTTAAAAATCATAGAAACCGACTATTTTCAGACTCCAAATGTTCAGATTTGACAACAAATCTTGTAAAAATCAAACGACCACCTTTCCGACCTCCAACGACCAAGAGGCATACATATTCAGAAAATAGACATCTTGAACTTCGTTTTAGACTATGACTTGATTTCCAGCCCTCTCTTGATATACCCTCTTTTCCCGAGACAAAACCCCCAATGAGACAACATGTTTAGCAAGACCAAAATAAACCCTATGCCTTATCCTTTTTTTTTACCAATTTTTGTGTATGTTTAATAACTAGGTCTAGACATGATTCGACACACGCAACACACACACACATCACAACTCCAATATCATATTATACGAGGAAAACATGCAATACGACTCCACATAAAATCATAGACCAAAGACCCTAAGTCTCTCGTTTATTTATCTCTAGGGTTTCCAGATTTGTATACCATGTTTAAAGTGTTATTTAATGATCATGTACAAGCTTTAAATGACAAGGTTAGGGCTAGAATAAGGCGCAGTTGACATGAAGAAGTAAACAGGTTCGACACATTAACTTATTTAACGAGCATCATTTTTCAGGTTTGATTTAGTCGTATTACATAATTGTTAATGATATTTAGCGATGTACCTTAGGGCTTGAATCAAAAGATGTATCGACAAGAAGAGGAATCGAACACAGAACTGCAACAACCCAAGGTTGTTACGAATAAATCACAAGGGCTGCTAATATGGAAACAAAAAAAATAAGAATGTCGTGTCTTTTCTTTAGGTAAATCGTGTACGGTTAGGATAAGGGGAAACATGTATGTCTCCTTAATTTGGCAAATGTTTTGGACAAATCAAGGCAAGAAAATTTTTGGTTCTAATCTCTCATCAATATCAAACGTGTGAAATGAGAAAGCAAGAGTTGTGTCGTGTGTTATTAGTTGGGTTAGAATTAGAAAACAAAATGTGTAGCTTAATTTATAACATAAAGTCTTTAACATAGTTATTTCACTTATATAACTTAGGGTATATTCAAATTTAATATAAATATGTAATCAGATTTTTAGGGTGTTATATGAACACTTACTTAGTAAGGGTTTGAGAATTTATCTATATTCTTGTTAGGAAGATAACAAGAAACTTACGGTATGTCTCGCAAATATAGCAGTAGTAGTGAATACTAGCTATGAGCAGTAGCTGTATTTTTCTATAAAAAAACGTCTGGTTACGTAGTTATAGTTATAATGTGTAAAACAACTCTTGTATGCTCAACGCTCCTAATACTACTTCATGGAGCGTTGGAAAAAGAGCATTCCGAAAAAATAGATAAAGTTACTTGTTGGTTGAAAAACGAACATTAAAAATCACAACGTTCAACGTTCACGTACCGCTTATAAATGCTCTTAACGCTCTGCGCCAAACACACCCTATTCAGAAGGGATAGTTCTTCGAATTTGTCGACAAAGTTCATATGAGGCATCCAGTTTCATGTTAGTGCAAGGTGTGTTTATGTATCGATTCACTAAAAGTGATGTAATATACTTTACTAGTGATCTTATGGGTTGTTTCTTTTTTACCCTTAGCTAAAGGATGTGATTAAATATTATTACTTTTCATGCATGACCCATAAAAATTTTGTTTTATCTATATTCACAAGGCTTAAATTATTATGTCCTCCCAATTAAGAATGTTATATAAAAGTGAGACCTACATGAACTTTTAGCTAAGAAAGAAAATAAACACCCCCTTGATTTAACCCATAATTGATCATAGAAGTAACAGTAACGAATTAACATTTTCATGTCCTTTCAGTTTTTATATTGCATGATTTTGAGTGCTCGATTTTGAAGACATGTCATGGATTTATACGAAGAATGAATAGAATGCACCTTTGTGATTTTGCATTAATTAGCCGTTTCTAATGTATTTATATACGTCATTTTCGTTTTGACCTTTTTATATTCAAATAGTTTCATCTCCATTCATATACATAGCGATGAAATGCATATTGTCCTCCGGTATAATCCATGAGGGACTTTTAGTCTTGTACGTATAAAGAAGGACAGATGGTGGGGACTAATCGACTATAAACACGTAATAAACGCTACAAGTAACGAGTATTATCATCTTTTGTTCTAAAACTAATTATCTATATATAC
Organism: Artemisia argyi; assembly: GCA_030686995.1. Lineage (NCBI taxonomy): Eukaryota > Viridiplantae > Streptophyta > Magnoliopsida > Asterales > Asteraceae > Artemisia > Artemisia argyi. Next base: position 125,621,121 of record CM060693.1, on the reverse strand, counting down.
TATTTGCTGGGATGTCAAGATAAAAAACTTTGAACAACTACAGTGCATTTAATATTTTTTATTCCCAGTTATAGTAACTAACGACCGTTAGTTACTGTAGCGTTATAACTAACAGTCGTTAGATATTTAACGGCTGTTAGCTAACGATCGTTATCTTTAACATTTTCTTTAAAAATACGTACGAAATTGGTCTTTCATCTCAGAAGTTCATTGCATATTTAGTCCTCTCATAAATTACACAATTGGTCCTTCATGTTATGCGTCAATTGCAAAATCAGTCTTTAGTCACTAAATTGACGTTAAATAGCTACCGGTCGTTATTACACTTTCCCTATTCAGAAAACACCCCGCGACAACACACGGTTTTCCAACTAGTTTTATCTACACATATACAGTTTCCTGGAAATGAGTAGACTTTTATAATAAATATTATTACCAATACAAAGAAAAAGAAAACCTTGACACAGGTTACGTGTCTCACAGTCGACGATATCCGTTGTGTTATCAAAGTTTGCTACTTCTTACTCATTAGAATTGTCTTTGTGTTTCTTCATTGTTAAAATTTATAAAGGAATTTCATATATACAAATTCACATCATTCATTTAATTTTATCGAGGATTAACCTAACATATAATATAGAAACCTAAGTTTATGAGTATTTCTTTTTACCTTATATATATATATATATATATATATATATATATATATATATATATATATATATATATATATATATATATATATTGTTAGGATCAAATAAGAAGATTACTTAAAATAAAAAGGAATAAGAAGAACTATAACCAAAAATCCGAGATGCACCGATTTAAATTAGATGCATCCATATAATCTTAGATGCATTATAACGCACCGTAGTGTGTTTTCTAGCTTTTAATCAGATGCATATAGGTATATTAGATGCATTTCATGATTTCTCTTGTTTTTTGTTCCCCTGCACGTGGTGAAATCATGAAAATCAATTTGCACAAACTATACATCAAAATAACTTTCGAAACTCAAGATGTTGCATCTATATGAATAGAAATGCATCTAATGCAAGTCGTTGTATCTCAAATGCGTGGTTTTTGTCACTTCTCACCACTTCTTATTTTAATTTACTTCTTACTGAATCCCTACTATATATATATATATATATATATATATATATATATATATATATATATATATATATATTAATTTTTTTTTAATTCATTTCTTTTTTAAATCAATTTTTTTTACTTTTTTCTTTCTCTTTTTTTTTTTACAAATTCACTTTTTTTTTCACTTTATTACGTTTTCTTCCGTTTTTTATACGTTTTCGTCCGTTTTTGTCTGTTTTTGTCCGTTTTCATATGTTTATATACGTTTTTAGACTTCTTTTTCTGTTTTCATACGTTTCCGTCTATTTCCTCAAGTTTTCGTCCATTTTAGATGTTTTCAGACATTTTTGTCCATTTTTATACGCTTTTGTCCGTTTTCACATGTTTTCGTCTGTTTTCATACTTGATGACGTATAATACGGATAGCAGGCCTATTGGGCCTGGACCATATTATACACAACTGGGCCCCGTGTAGGATAAACATAATCATAAGCACGTCTGGTTTAGTGTGTATGGATCGTATAGTGAAGTTTTAGAGAGAAGTTAGAGAGAGAAAGAGATGGGAGCCTTGAGAGAAACTTGTAATCTATTAGCTTGTAAATGAAGGTCCAACCCTCTCCCTTGGTGGGAGAGGGGTATTTATACAAAGAAAAGAAAACGCCCACACCCGGGCTGTGGATCAGGCATACAATGGGTAAAGACCCGTCCTTCTTCCACAGTGTTACTTAAGCTAAACTAACTAAATAATAAACTAACTGCGAGCTAACTTAATGCTATTACAACATTTAGGTGACCGAGTCTTTTATAGGAATATTTGTATTACTAACAATCTCCCCCTAAGCGAGATCACCTTTGGAAATTAAGCTCTTAGATCTTCAAGCATTCTTTAGTCTTTGTAGCTCGTAGGTTCTGATTCTTCACTTTGGGCTCACTTTGTACATCAAGCAATGAACTTGTGATTAGAGTTCCTTTGAGTTGTGTGATCTTTAAGCTTCTTTGAGATCATCAGCCACATTAAATCTCCAAGCTCATCCTTAGTCGTATTGCCTTCATGTGATGTAGTGACATTAGGACCGTCATGCTCACACCCTTCTATATTAGGAGACTTTTCATCAGAGTTGCGGAAACGTTGTATGTAGTCTCTCAACATTCAGTGTAGGGAGTCTCTCATCCTTCATGATCATCATTGATAGTGAGGAGGATGTGTGAGCATGAGGTATGGATTGACCCGATTCAGCTAGAATTAGGAACCATCAACACCATCTTTATATGTGTCCCTGAAATAAAACAGTTAGCAACAAAGATAGAGAACGAATATTGCTTTGTCATTCGTTCTGCGAGGACGGACTACCCTCCGGTTTTATGAAAACCGACCTGTGATCAGGTAGAGTCTCCTTTAAAGAAGACTCTCCTTGACAGGAGTTTCCAACTTGTAGTAATGAATTTTCCAAAGAATCCACTTCAAAATCTTCATACTAAGCATGTTCTCATACCGGAACGTCTCAAAGCAGACAGCACGATAGAGTGAATCAGTGAATTGATATTCCCGGATTGATGAGAAATAGATTTATAGAAATCACTCGCGTGTCACTTGATAAACATTTTTTAGACACGATGAGACGTTTATACATTGAATCACATTACCATAAAAAATACTTTTCTTTTAAAGATTGTACACAATCAATGTGCTCGAAAATGAGTTGGTGAGCACACTGAAAGGTTTTTTCAAAAGTATCCATCAATCCATATCCTGGAACAAGTTTGATTCAATGTTGAATCGCACCATCGTTGCTTTCCAGTTGTCACTTGATCATTGATCCATGATGGATCTCACATGTCACCTACCAAGAGCTTGAGTGATGTTCGCTCTAGAAGGATTTCCATCTTCATTGTGAATATTTTCATATCACTCGAATGTTCTGGCAATACCACAAGGATAATGCGTAGGACTCTAAATATTTTATCTTACTTTCCACATTGTGTGAAACAATAAGCATATTGGAAGTGTGGCCTAGTGAGATTTATGGATGATCTCATGGCTCTAGACTCATTAGTGCGTTTTGATCCGCTCCTGGAGACTGGGGAGGCGTCTCCTGTTTAGATATCAACATAACTCCCAATGAGCGGTCGATACATTGCACAGGGTTCCCCGTGAGAATAAAACAAGCTCTTTTAAGAGAACTTGAGTCGTTAGGAAGTTTAGTGCAGTGCGTCACTGGGTCCATGACGTCTTGTCTTCAATACCAGTGTTACCTTAGTAACTGCCAGTAGCTTATGAATTAAACCCGGTTTCTGCCCTAAGGTTGAATATATGGAGGGCAATTTCTTTTCACCCTTTCCCATTTCATTTCTTTTTCATTCTTCAACCCCTTCAGTGCCTACCGAGACTTCATCACTAGAACCTTGTTGGGTTTGTTCTAGTCCTAGCTCTATCTCAGTCGGCACTCTTCCCTTCTCACTTTTCTCCTTTTTTTTCAATCATTCCTAAGGACTTCTAATCTATCTAGAGGATTGTCCCTGGGAAGATCCTTCCGGTTCTGGTGGATCATGGGAACTCATACCTAACCTTAACCATCCTTATAACTCCGTACATAAAGATAAATGGTCGGTCTTTGGTATTACTTCCACAAACGCCTTTTGCTCCCCCTTAATATGTGCATCGGTATTTGAAAGAGTTTAACACATATGTGGGAGCCTATTATTGAGTCCAAAAGATCACATTTGATTATCAGATTTCATATTTAAATCACATTCTCTCCCCCGATCAAAAATTTCAAACCTTTCGAGATTTTGGATCTCAATTGATTTAAATAAGTTAGAAAACGTTTGGGAGAGAAATGCGGTCTGTTTTAATATTTTCTGATAAAAAGGAACCTTTTCCTTGCTCCCCCTTAATCTGTGAGGGAGGTTGTTATGTGTCAGATTTGATGAGTTTACAAAGATTTGAAGTTTTAACGAAAACTCTTTGAACATTTCTCATTCTGACACATAACCATCACAAAGTGTATTATTGCAAGGTTTTTGTACAAAGTGTGGAGAGTTTTGATGATAAATAAAATTTTGAGAAATCACTCTCCCCCTCAATCAAAGACGGATGTTAAAACTTAAATAAGTGATGTCATTGATTGAGTGAAAAATTTTATCAAAATTTGAGTTCAAATTGATTTCCAAACAAAATCTCATGATACCACCAAGTTTTGCACAAATACTTTCTGGAAAAATCATAGAAGGGAAAGTATTGGCGATAAAAAGAAGATTTCTCTTCTATATCAAGAAATAATGCACTTAAGCGTACATTAGATCGAGGAAACATGGATATAAAGTAATCCATGCCCAGGTAAACTTCACCCGGTAAAAGGAACAACCGTCTTTTTGGTGCGTGTTTTTCCCATTTTGAAAAACGGGTTGCTATCTGAAGTAATAGCAATCCATAATTTTAAGTCCGGGTTACAGCCAATTTTAAGTCCGAGTTACAGCCTGAAATGACCGTAAGCCATGATTTTTGAAGAATATTTTGAGATACGACATGTTTTAGAAAACAAACTTTATTTGAAACCGAAAACGTCTTGCTCAAGCATATGTATTATTCTGTGTCATTGTTGAATGACATTTCTATAAACGTACATAATATTGATTACACAAGAGACATGTCATGAGAAGAATATTTTTGGATTCTAATGATTTTTCAAATTTTTATGGGTTTTATAGGTTTTATATTTTCCTTTTGTTTTATGTTTAATATATGACTATTTACTTATAGTTATAATGTATAAGAAGTATAAAAGGATATATGAATGATGCAAGCATAAAGTTTATAATGTACTATGAAGTTACATTACATCACAGCACCCAAAAGATAATACATGACGAGACACCACACCATGCCAAAAATCATTCAGTTCGTTGTGGAAGACGGTTTGCTGCTAAACAGTCAACCTAAATTAACCAAGTATATGGTCAACAAAGTCAAACTACCTAGACCAATGCTTCCGGGTAATAAAGGGTATCACCCGGTCGTTGTGTTCCGACGAGGTATGAATTGTGCTTTAGCGTTCTTGTGATCGGGTGATTATTCACAGAAAAGGGTTGTGATAAGAATTATTTGAGAATTATAAAATGAAATAGCTTAGGAAAGCTATGTGACTGATTACAGGAATTTAGATTAAGAAGAAATGATCTAAAACTTAAAAACGTACGTTTTAATTAAAAACATACACTGACGAACGTGAGAGAAAGTACAACTGATGAACTAAAAAGGCTACGAGTGTGAAATTATTATTTTTACAATCCTAATAAACAAAGAAAATTATTAGGAAAAAAAAATATTTTACACTATTTAATTATTTATTATTAATTAATTACTAATTATTTATTAATTAACTATTTATATTGATTTAAATTACTAAAAATTACTAAAAAGACTTAGATAATTAAGAAGATTTTTATAAATCTAATTGACCATTACGGGAATCTAAAAAATTATAAAAAGTTGGTTTTATGTATTTTTAAACTAATTTACTAATTATTATTCTAATTATTAATTAATTATTAATTAAACTAATTATATTAAAAAAACAGAAAAAGAACAGTAGAAATTCTAGAAAAATTCTTAAAAATGTTTTAACTTATATAAAAGCTAGGAAATTTATAAAAACTAGGTGTTACTTAATAAAATCTAATTATGCTATTTAATTCTTTAATATTAATTAATAATTAATTAAACAAATATTAATTCTAAAAACCACTAAATGACAAAAGAAAATTTTGGAAGAATTTCTAAAATTACTTTAATCTAAAAGAGAATTAATAAAAATATAAAAATGCTAGAGTGCATATAAATAAGCTAAAAAAATAATTTCTATTAAATAGAAGCTATCACTATAATTAAATTTGGTTTTTTTATGTTTTTTCTTTTTCCAAACTACTTTAACACTAAAAACTAACAACTTTTACAAAAACACTTTTTATGAAACTCAGAAATAAGCACTTTAAGTGCTTATTAGCTTAACAGTTGACTTTCTTTGACCAAACAAGGAATTAAGCTCAAATGAACTTATGTGAGGTCCACAGTGGTGGATTCTGGTTCACTTAAGTTGTTTAGACAAGTTTAAGCAAGATTTAAACAATTAAGCCATGTGAATAAGCCAGGAAACCAAAATAAGCACTTGCTTATTTGGAGACTGAGACAGAAATGGGACAATGTTTTGGAAGGGTTTCAAGTGGGGTCCACTGAGCCTAAGCTCAAAACCTTGGCCAAAAATAGAAGGTGGCCAGGAGGGGGGTTGGAAGAACCCAAAGTTGGCCGCTGGGACCCACTGAGATGGCCAGAATTAACCACCAAAGTGGTGGTGATGGCTGAAGGTCTGCTGCATAGGGGAGATACCTTCCCCTGCAGTTGTGTTTGGAGCCTTGGTGGGGTCCACACAAAAATCACAAAATATAAAAAAAAATATATATTTGTAAACACAAGCTGGGACTAAATAACCATGCACAAGCTCACAAGCTAGAAATTAACAACAAGCTCAATAAAGATCAAACAGATTTGCCCAATTTTCAAGTTCATGCAATTTGACTTTTATGGAAAAACTTGATATGTTGACTATTCTGAATTTTAATCTTACTTTAGTGACTGAAAAAGATGCATTATGTTAAAATAAGACCAAAATAAGTTAAAACTATAACTTATGCAATGATATGAAGGTTTATGAACCTAAATGACTCCACAGTTAACTGTGATGGTGAGATTCTTGTGATTTTGACTTTGGACCAAAACAACAACTGTTTTTATGCTCAGAATGATGCACTAAGACCTTATGAATACTACCTAAACCAAATTCACCAACTAAAACACAGGGATCAGTGGTGATATTCACTAATCCAAACACTCCTTAAGTAAACTTCAAATGGACTTTTCAAAGCAATTCACTGAATTAAGTCTTAAGACTGATTTTTAAGGACATAAGATGATGAAATAAGCTAATTGGAACACATAAACATCACACATAACAACAATAACCTGAAAATAACAGATTTGCTCAATATGGCAGTGCAAATTGAAGAAACTGAGTACACAAGAGTCTAATGAGCAAACAAGTAATTAAACCACACAAATACACTAACTTACACTAAAATAATTCAAAATCACTGATATAAGCAATATATAAGCTATGCTACAGCAATATGCTAAATTTTTGAGAAATTTGCTTACATATGAAGCCTGTGAGTGCCCAAACCAAGAACCAAAGGACCCTAATCCTCCCTTGAGGATCTAAACCCAATATCCACAGCTTCCTTGCTCCAATCTTCTTCTGAATCACTAGAAATCAAATCCACACTCACAGTTGACTTTTGTTGACCATTTTTGTATTTTTTGATTTTTTAAACTAGACTGAGTTTTAATGTAACTAAAAGCTTTTACAAGCTTTATGGGAGCTTATGTGTCCTATTTTAGTCCACAGTAACCACTAATACTAGCATTGGATCCTTTTAGAGCAATCTCAGCCTTTGAATAAATTTTTGCCGCCAATTTCTCTTTCCCACTTTTCTGAGTTTACTTGGAAGATTTTAGGGACAATTAAGGCTTTTTGGATTATGTGGAAGAGGATGGGACATGGAGAGGTGAAGGTGAGTTGGAGGTATGGTGGTGAGAAGTAGCAGGTTGGAGGGGCGGAAGAAGTCAAATGGTTTGACTTGGGAGGTTTATTTGAAACGGGGGAGTATGTTTGGGCCTGGGGTTGTTTGGATTGGATGGTGGATTGGATTAATAACAGCCAAGGGTCTGTTTGGTAGTAATAAACAACAAGGACCAAAAATGAAATTCTACCAATCATAAGGGACCTGAGTTGTAACTCTGCCAAAGTATAACCAAGGATCAATATTGCCAACCTCCAATAACACAAGGACCATTATTTTCATTTTCCACTTTTAAAAATTCCCAAGGACCTTTTCTGTAAATTTTCAAACTCCAGGGACCAAACATGTAGATTTTCAAAACTTTTCACCTAAAGTCCATTTTTGATAACTTATGATTCTTGAAGGACTTGGGTCGACTTTTCTTTCAAAATAAATGCATAGGGACTATTTTTGACAAGTTTTGAAACTTGAGGGACTGAAACTGCCAATATTGCAAACTTTGATCATTTTTCATTTGTTTTTGCTCATTTTGTATTTAAAACACATAAAACACAATCCCTGGGATAATTTAAGTATTTTGATGAATTTCTAATTGTTTTTGTATGTTTTGGCAGTTTAAATACGACAAAAATGATGAGTGTTTGAGTACTCATCAATCCCCCACACTAAACTATTGCTAGTCCCAAGCAATCTTTTTGGAAAACTTGATGGATTTGAAATCTCTTTACCAAAATCCATCACTTCTGGAGTAGCCAAATGTATCAGTTCAAGTAAGAACTATGGTCCACCTGATAACCATGTGATTTTTAGCAAACCACCAGCTTTCAACGGTTTTGATTTGTCTTTACCAAGAGCCGTTTGCTCCTGGACTAGCCAACTCTTGATGGACCTAGTCAACATCTTGGTGAGCTGATTACCAATTATGGTTTTTCCACTGCCTTTACCACAAGCCATAATCTTGCTGGCTAGCCAACTCTTTCACTTTTTAGGATATGGCGAGTTGAGATACAATACAATTTTGGGCAAATTGCAAGCCGTCAACGGATTTGAGTTATCTTTACCAAGAGCCGTTTGCTCCTGGATTAGCCAATCCTTTTGTCGTTTAGATATGGCGGACTGATAACCACAAAAATTTTGAAATAAAGTGAAAATATTTTTGAAAATTTTGGCAAAAATCGGGGGTACTAGAAGATATATTGTGATAAAATTTGCTAGAACTTCCCCCCCCCCCCCACACTTTGAAATGAATATTGTCCTCAATTTTCAAAGTCCCGGCTATTATGCCAACTCTTTGGACGGAAAAAGCCAATATTCGAATCTAACTGTGGAAACACCATATTTCACTTTATTTCTATACATACTTTTTTTTTTGGAACTTATATACATATATACATTTTCAAACAGCGGGGGGTTTGCCATTCCCCCACACTTAGATCGTAGAAAGTAGAAAGAAATCAGAGATACGTGTGAAAACCCGTATTGTGCTATTGTTTTTGTTCATCGAGTCGCTAGCTTGACTCGATCCCCGAATTCAATTGTCCTTGGGGAAAGTTTGGAGATCCGGGAAAACCATGGATGGTATGTCCTCTCCAAAGTAATGTTTCAAATGATGCCCGTTCACTTTGAAATTTGGACCGTCATTTTGAGATAATTCGACGGTGCCATAAGGATAAACCTTAGCGATAGTGAATGGGCCAGTCCATCGGGTCTTAAGCTTTCCCAAGAAGATCTTGAGTCTAGAGTTGAAAAGAAGCACTTGATCACCAACGTTAAAAACGCGGTTCTTGATTTTTGAGTCATGAATCTTCTTTGTCTTTTCTTTGTAGATCAAAGAGTTCTCGTAAGCTTGATCACGAAGTTCATTTAATTCATTAAGTTGAACTTTTTGATGATCACCCGCAATTTTCAGGTCAAAATTTGCATGCTTGAGAGCCCAATAGGCTTTGTGCTCAAGCTCGATCAGAAGATGGCACGCTTTCCCGTACACAAGTTTGTAAGGCGTACACCCAATGGGTGTTTTGTAAGCCGTACGGAAAGCCCAAAGTGCATCATCTAATTTATCCGACCACGATGCACGATTTTCACCTACGATTCTTTCTAAAATTCTCTTAATTCCTCGATTGGAAACTTCTACTTGTCCACTTGTTTGTGGGTGGTACGCAGTAGAAAGACGGTGAGTTACACCATACTTTTGCATGACTTTATCGAATTTGTTATTGCAAAAATGCGTACCACGATCACTGATAATAGCACGTGGAGTTCAAAATCGAGCGAAAAGAGCTTTCAAGAATTTTACAACAACTCGGGCATCATTAGTGGGTAAAGCTTTTGCTTCAACCCATTTTGACAAGTTGTCAACAGCCACGAGTATGTATTTGTTGCCATGAGAAGACGAAAATGGCCCCATAAAATCGATGCCCCATACGTCAAAGATTTCACAAACTTGAATTGCATTTTGAGGCATTTCATTCTTTTGTAAAATATTCCCGTGACGTTGACAAGCGTCCCAAGATTTGACTAACTCCTGGGCATCCTTGTAAATAGAGGGCCAATAGAAACCGGAGTCAAACACCTTTTTGGCGGTGTAGTTTGGATTGTGGTGGCCCCCCGTGGGACCAGCATGGCAAGCCTTGAGAATTTCAGTGGCTTCTTGGCCATAAACACACCGCCGGATGACTTGATCCGCACAGATTTTGAAAAGATAGGGGTCGTCCCAGAAGTAATGTTTTACATCTTTGAAGAATTTATTTTTCTGTTAGGACGACATCCCTTTCACCACAAAGTTACCCCCAAGGTAGTTTGCAAAGTTGGCAAACCATGGGGTAATAGAGTCTCCACGAAAGGTAACCGCATTGAGTGTCTCGAGAGGGAATGTTTCATTAATTTTTTTCCTCTCGAAGACATCTTGGTGGGGGTTTTCCAATCGGGAGAGATGATCAGCAGCTAGGTTCTCAGCTCCTTTTTTATCACGAATAATGATATCAAATTCTTGTAGGAGGAGAACCCAACGGAGTAGTCTCGGCTTTGCATCTTGTTTTGTAAAGAGGTACTTCAAAGCCGAGTGATCCGTATACACTATGCTTTTGGTCAGTATCAAGTATGGCCGGAATTTTTCAAAAGCATACACCACAGCTAATAATTCTTTTTTCAGTGGTGGTGTAATGGCTTTGAGCCTCGGTCCTAGTTTTGCTGGCATAGTGTATAGGCTGAAAATGTTTTGTTTTTCGTTGCCCCAAGACTGCTCCTATCGCATAATAACTAGCATCACACATGAACTCGAAGGGCAAGTCCCAATCGGGGGCAACAAGAATCGGTGCCTCAGTAAGCTTTTTCTTCAATGTTTCAAAAGCTTCGATGCACTCAGGGTAAAAGATAAAAGGAGCATCCTTTTCGAGGAGATGGATCATAGGCCGGGTGATTTTAGAAAAATCTTGAATAAACCTATGATAGAAACCGGCATGACCCAAAAATCTCCTAATACCCTTGACGGTAGTGGGATGAGGTAATTTTGCAATGACATCCACTTTGGCTTTGTCAACCTCAATCCCGTTCTTTGAAATTTTATGGCCGAGGATATTGCCCTCTTTGACCATAAAGTGACTCTTCTCCCAATTTAGACATAACCTTGTGTCTTCACAACGTTTGGGCATGTTGTCTAAATGGGAGAGACATGATTGAATCGAATCCCCAATGACCGAAAAACCGTCCATAAAGACCTCCATAATTTTCCCGATCATGTCGGAAAATATGGCCATCATACATCTTTGAAACGTGCCCAGAGCATTACATAAACCAAATGGCATACGTTTATACGCAAAAGTTCCATAGGGGCACGTGAAAGTGGTCTTTTCCTGATCTTGCGGATCAATGGGAATCTAAAACTAACCCGAGAAACCATCGAGGAAGCAATAGTACTCATTCCCCGCTAGTCTCTCGAGCATCTGATCCATTAAGGGTAGAGGAAAATGATCTTTGCGGGTGGCGTCATTTAACTTGCGATAGTCAATGCAGACACGCCAACCCGTAACCAATCGAGTTGGAATCAACTCATTTTCCTCGTTTGTGACAACAGTAATGCCACCTTTTTTTGGAACAAAATGTATTGCGCTAACCCAAGGCTGTCCGAGATAGGGTAAATCAATCTGGCATCAAGAAGTTTTAAAACTTCTGGTTTGATTACCTCATGAATTTTTCGATTCACCCTTCTTTGTTGTTGGACTGCAGGTTTGAAGTCGTCCTCCATTAAAATCTTGTGAGTGCAAAATTCAGGGTCAATGCCCTTGATGTCGGAGAGTAGCCAAGCAATTGCTTGTTTATGTGACTTCAAAACCTTTATGAGAGCAGCCTTTTCCTCAACACTAAGTATTTAGCAATTATGACGGGTAATTTATCATCACCCTCCAGAAATGCATATTCAAGATGAGGTGGCAAGTCCTTAAGTTCAACCTCAGGGAAGTCATCAGTTTTCTCAACATTTTTGACTTCCTCTTTATGAAGTGTTTATGGTAGAACAGGAAGAGGAGAGGGATCTTCATTTAATAATCTCTCAAGTATGAGAATATCCCTCTCGGGGTCAATCTCTTGGTTATCGATTCCATCGGGAATCGAATCACTTTTGAGAAAGGTCTCAATTTCTTCTAAGATGAAGTCACTTCCCTCAAATGGAGTGAGGGAATGAGAAGAATTGGCAATGATGGGATGAGAAGATTGAGTGAGGTTTTCACTCGAAGAATCATCAATGAAACCTAAAATCTCTTGAGCATACTCCTCAGCAGCAACATCGATGACATCTATTTGGTTCACCGATTCTGAGTCATAATTGGAGGAGTATCTCGAAGTTTGATTTAGGTTGAAGGTAATGGCTTCCGTTCCAACACGCAATGTGATCTCTTGCTCAAATACATCGATGAGAGCACGCCCAGTTCTAAGGAATCCCCTTCCAAGAATGAGAGAGACCCTTGAATCGGCATCAAAGTCAACAATCACAAAATCTGCCAGAAAATGGAACTTTCCCACTCTAACAAACACGTCCTCGGCAATGCCAAGTGGACGAGAAATTGAACGATCGGCAAGCTCTAAAGTCATGCACGTGGGAGTAAGTTCTGGAAGAGAGAGTTTCTTCCACACAGAATATGGAATTAGGTTAATGCTAGCACCTAGATCGGCCAAGGCGAAGCATTCAACCATACCTGGAAAAGTTCAAGGAATGAGAAATTTCCCAGGGTCTCTAAGCTTTACGGGAAGCTTTTTCAAAAGAACTGCTGAGCAGTTCTCATTCAGAGGAGTTCTGGCCATCTCAAAGAGTTTTTCCTTATTACTTAACAGATTTTTTTATTGTTGATGCAAACTTGGGCATCAAGAGAATAGCGTCCGCGAAGCTAATGTCAAAGTGCAAATCTTGGAAGATTTGGAAAAATTTATCCATTTGGTGATTAGCTTTTTCGCGGAGCTTTTGTTCATTGAGACGTGATGGATAAGGAATAGAAGTTTTGGATTTAGGGTTGTCCACTGGAGTTTCTGGTGGTTCAAAAATAACTCCAGGCTTACATTTGGTTTCTGGAATAACCTGAGGTTGGACGTGTGCTGTACTTCGTGAGCTAGTAGGTTGCACCTTGTCCTTTGTTACCTCAGGTTCACATTCCACTACCTTTGGAGGAGAGGAAGAAGAGGTAGTAGGAATCGCGGGTTCATCATATGAAGCACCACTTCTTGTTGTGATCGCCTTAGCATCGCCCCTCGGGTTAGCGATCGTGTTGCTCGGTAAATTAGTACCTGAGCCCGAGGGTCGATCATTTAAAGACTTCTTGATATCAGAAATCTGGCTGACCAATATTTTGTTCAACTCTTCTTGGGACTTCATGAATTGCTTTAACAACTCGTCAGATGTAGGCCCAGTTGGAACAATGGCTTGATTCGGATTAGGAAAATTTGGAGCTTGATTGTTCGGATTGGGACCTTGATTTTGAAAATTACCCTGATTAGGGTTGTTGTTTCCATGAAAATATCCCGGATTGAAATTACCCTGACCTTGGTTTCGATTAAAATTTCCTTGATGTTGGAAACCTTGATTTTGGAAACCTTGGTTTTGATTGTGAAATCCGTAACCCTGATAAAAGTTACCTTGGTTTTGAAAACCTTGGTTCACTCTATTTTGATTTTGGCCACGGTTTTGGACATTTTGGTTTTTGATTAAAACCGGGAGGTCCAGGATAATGATGATGAGGACGATAGTTCGGGTCCATAGGAGGGCGATATTGATTGCCTCCTTGATTTTAGGACCCGGCTACAGCATGAGCTTCATATGGAGTACCATCAGTAGCTGTTCAATTGTAGTAGGCATGCGGCCCACCACAAGTCACACAGACTTCCACTTTTTTAACCTCAGCAGGTGGATGATATTGTGGAAATGAAACTTTCTTTGTTTTGGCGAGAACCAAAGCTTGAATCGCTTCAGTGAGCTTGTCAATCTTATCATCCGTGCTAGATTGACTCACAGAAGATGAAGTGGAAGGACCCGCATTGATTTGTGAAACAATTGGTTTGCTTCGTGTAGAGCGGACCTTGGACTTGTTTTCTATGATTTCCAAAGTGTTAATGACTTTTTTGTGTTTTTATTTCAAAATTTACAAAAGTGGTGGTATTTGTACAATGATTGGGGTGAAATAACACTAATCTCAAAAGACGCTATAGAAACGCGCACACCTCCCCGGCAGCGACGCCAAATTTTGATTCGTGCTAAACAGTTAACCTAAATTAATCAAGTATATGGTCAACAAAGTCAAACTACCTAGACCAATGCTTCCGAGTAATAAAGGGTATCACCCGGTCGTTATGTCCCGACGAGGTATGGATTGTGCTTTAGCGTTCTTGTGATCAGGTGATTATTCACAAAAAAAGGGTTGTGATAAGAATTATTTGAGAATTATGAAATGAAATAGCTTAGGAAAGCTATGTGACTGATTACAGGAATTTAGATTAAGAAGAAATGATCTAAAACTTAAAAACGTACGCTGACGAACGTGAGAAAAAGTACAACTGATGAACTAAAAAGGCTACAAGTGTGAAATTATTATTTTTACAATCCTAATAAACAAAGAAAATTATTAGAAAAAGAAAAATTATTTTTACACTATTTAATTAATTATTATTAATTAATTACTAATTATTTATTAATTAACTAATTATATTGGTTTAAATTACTAAAAATTACTAAAAAGACTTAGATAATTAAGAAGATTTTTATAAATCTAATTAACCATCACGGGAATCTAAAAAATTATAAAAAGATTTTTTATGTATTTTTAAACTAATTTACTAATTATTATTCTAATTGTTAATTAATTACTAATTAAACTAATTATATTAAAAAAACAGAAAATGAACAGTAGAAATTCTAGAAAAATTCCTAGAAATGTTTTAACTTATATAAAAGCTAGGAAAATTATAAAAACTAGGTGTTACTTAATAAAATCTAATTATGCTATTTAATTCTTAATATTAATTAATAATTAATTAAACTAATATTAATTCTAAAAACCACTAAATGACAAAAAGAAAAATCTGGAAAAATTTCTAAAATTACTTTAATCTAAAAGAGAATTAATAAAAATATAAAAATGCTAGAGTGCTTATAAATAAGCTAAAAAGAAAATTAAAAAGATAATTTCTATTAAATAGAAGCTATCACTATAATTAAATTTGGTTTTTTGTGTTTTTTCTTTTTCCAAACTACTTTAACACTAAAAACTAACAACTTTTACAAAAACACTTTTTATGAAACTCAGAAAATAAGCACTTTAAGTGCTTATTATCTCAACAGTTAACTTTCTTTGACCAAACAAGGAATTAAGCTCAAATGAACTTATGTGAGGTCCACAGTGGTGGATTCTGGTTCACTTAAGTTGTTTAGACTAGTTTAAGCAAGATTCAAACAATTAAGCCATGTGAATAAGCCAGGAAACCAAAATAAGCACTTGCTTATTTGGAGACTGAGACAGAAATGGGACAATGTTTTGGAAGGGTTTCAAGTGGCGTCCACTGAGCCTAAGCTCAAAACCTTGGCCAAAAATGGAAGGTGACCAGGAGGGGGTTGGGAGAACCCAAAGTTGGCCTGTGGGACCCACTGAGATGGCCAGAATTAACCACCAAAGTGGTGGTGATGACTGAAGGTCTGCTGCACAGGGGAGATACCTTCCCCTGCAGTTGTGTTTGGAGCCTTGGTGGGGTCCACACAAAAATCACAAAAATATAAAAAATATATATTTGTAAACACAAGGTGGGACTGAATAACCATGCACAAGCTCACAAGCTAGAAATTAACAACAAGCTCAATAAAGATCAAACAGATTTGCCCAATTTTCAAGTTCATGCAATTTGACTTTTATGGAAAAACTTGATATGTTGACTATTCTGAATTTTAATCTTACTTTAGTGACTGAAAAAGATGCATTATGTTAAAATAAGACCAAAATAAGTTAAAACTATAACTTATGCAATGATATGAAGGTTTATGAACCTAAATGACTCCACAGTTAACTGTGATGGTGAGATTCTTGTGATTTTGACTTTGGACCAAAACAACAACTGTTTTTATGCTCAGAATGATGCACTAAGACCTTATGAATACTACCTAAACCAAATTCACCAACTAAAACACAGGGATCAGTGGTGATATTCACTAATCCAAACACTCCTTAAGTAAACTTCAAATGGACTTTTCAAAGCAATTCACTGAATTAAGTCTTAAGACTGATTTTTAAGGACATAAGATGATGAAATAAGCTAATTGAAACACATAAACATCACACATAACAACAATAACCTGAAAATAACAGATTTGCTCAATATGGCAGTGCAAATTGAAGAAACTGAGTACACAAGAGTCTAATGAGCAAACAAGTAATTAAACCACACAAATACACTAACTTACACTAAAATAACTCAAAATCACTGATATAAGCAATATATAAGCTATGCTACAGTAATATGCTAAATTTTTGAGAAATTTGCTTACATATGAAGCCTGTGAGTGCCCAAACCAAGAACCAAAGGACCCTAACTCCTCCCTTTAGGATCTAAACCCAATATCCACAGCTTCCTTGCTCCAATCTTCTTCTGAATCACCAGAAATCAAATCCACGCTCACAGTTAACTTTTGTTGACCATTTTTGTATTTTTTGATTTTTTGAACTAGACTGAGGTTTAATGTACATTAAAACCTCTGTAAATTAATACTCGATAAATTAATAACCTCAATAAAATTAATAATTTGTCCAGTCCCAACTTGGGACCAGTACAAATTTGGACCTCAATCGATAAAATAATAAGATAATAACTTTTTTGAAACCCCAGTGTATATATATATTAGTCCCAACTAAACTATAAATTAATAATTACTAAAAATGCCATATCTATGTATATATGCTTGTGTGTGAGAGATACACTTCAAATCCTAAGATTGTTTAGTAAAAAATGAATTCCTTGTCACTTGTTATTTTTTGTTGAACTTCAAATCTATATTGAGTTTATCTCAAAATCTCATTATTGCACTAAAGTGTTGGTGTGTTATGTTCTCGTATTGCAACAAAAAGTGTTAATTTTATTTTTATAAAGTGTGAATATGAACTCATAAAATTTTAATTAGAACTTGTTTTTCAAATTTATTTTTCATCTATAACGAGTATACATTGTATTTAGTATATTACACTTGAAAATTTGAAGGTCATATGTAAAACCTCTTTAAATTAATAAATTATTAATTTATCGATATAATAATATCTCACTAAATTAATAAAATATCCCGGTCCCAACTCTATTAATTTATAGAGGTTTTACTGTAACTAAAAGCTTTTACAAGCTTTATGGGAGCTTATGTGTCCTATTTTAGTCCACAGTAACCACTAATACAAGCATTAAACCACAATTCATATTTTGACTAAAAATTGCACAAGATAGAAATCAAACTGAGACATTCAAATTCATTACTTAAAAAGATTCATAATACACTGAATTTAATACTAGAAAGCTTAAAAATACAATGACAATCCTAAAAATTATACATTCGACGTAATTTTAGTTAACATACACTAGATAGATAACTCTCTTGCTTCCCTCCTCTATATATTGACTTCTTTGGGTTCCCACATGCCTCTGATTAAATCCCATCAACATTTTCAACCATTGGATCCTTTTAGAGCAATCTCAGCCTTTGAATAAATTTTTGCCGCCAATTTCTCTTTCCCACTTTTCTGAGTTTACTTGGAAGATTTTAGGGACAATTAAGGCTTTTTGGATTATGTGGAAGAGGAGGGGACATGGAGAGGTGAAGGTGAGTTGGAGGTATGGTGGTGAGAAGTAGCAGGTTGGAGGGGGGGAAGAAGTCAAATGGTTTGACTTGGGAGGTTTATTTGAAACGGGGGAGTATTATTATTAGTGGTGGTGGGCTGGTGTTGATGATGGGCCAGGGAGGATGTTTGGGCCTGGGGTTGTTTGGATTGAATGGTGGATTGGATTAATAACAGCTACGGGTCCATTTGGTAGTAATAAACAACAAGTACCAAAAATGAAATTCTACCAATCATAAGGGACCTGAGTTGTAACTCTGCCAAGGTATAACCAAGGATCAATATTGCCAACCTCCAATAACACAAGGACCATTATTTTCATTTTCCACTTTAAAAATTCCCAGGGACCTTTTCTGTAAATTTTCAAACGCCAGGGACCAAACATGTAGATTTTCAAAACATTTCACCCAAAGTCCATTTTTGATAACTTATGATTCTTGAAGGACTTGGGTTGACTTTTCTTTCAAAATAAATACATAGGGGCTATTTTTGACAAGTTTTGAAACTTGGGGGACTGAAACTGCCAATATTGCAAACTTTGATCATTTTTCATTTGTTTTTGCTCATTTTGCATTTAAAACACATAAAACACAATCCCTGGGATAATTTAAGTATTTTGATGAATTTCTGATTGTTTTTGTATGTTTTGGCAGTTTAAATACGACAAAAATGGTGAGTGTTTGAGCACTCATCAAAGACGGTAGTCACCTTCACGATCTGTGTGAGTAAACTTGATATTCTTTAACTCTAAAGTCCAAAGCTTCATCGACCATTTGCAACGTACCGTCACTGAACTTATGTAATTCCTTGAAGCGCAAGACCATAGGAATGTTGTACCGATCTCGGAACATCACTGCCATAGGAGATTCAATGACTGTGAAATCAGTAACTGGTTCCATGCTGGCAACATCCCATTGGGCTCATGTAAGATTGAGCTGGGATTGATAACTTTCTATGCCAAGCTGGAAATCTTCGACATGTTTTCTGATGACAATACCTGTAATACCAAAAAACCCATAGAAATTTGGAATTTGGAATCATATGATCAAAATAAATTTAGTATAAATAAGATTTGTCACTTTTGTAAAAGTAAAAATAATTTCTTGTAAATATTTAATTATGTTGATTTTATTTAATTATATATATGTATTTATAATTAAGAAACGAATCCCAAATAAATAGGAAACTTGGATAATAATTTTAATTGGCCTTATCCCATTAGATTGCAACCCAAGATAAGAATTTCACTCCATATAAACACATATTACACATTTTTATTTTTTTTAGAAACATAAACCAACTTTTATAATAAGTCGATAACCTCCAAAATCCCAAATAGTCGATCCAAGTTTTCCACAGCTTCCCAAGTATTTTTCCTGGTCTCTAAGAAGTTCAAAGAAGTTTAGAAAAATATTGTTTCAAGCCTGGGTCGATCATATGAGGCTAGGGGAATTGTTTGAGTCGGTTTAACCCATCAAGAAGAAAGAATTGTTCTGCTTTAATCAACACGTTCTAAAATCTTTCTGGTATTTTTCTTTCACTTTGTATATCATATATGATCTGTAGAAAATATTAGAATTGATTCATGCAAGCTAAATTGATCATACGAATTTATATAAGTTAAAAACCCTAAAATTGAACTATAATTATGAAAGCAGCTATGCAATTTTTGTGAGCTTGGTATATAATTTATTCTGGTCTTCTACATGTCATATAACATTAGTAAAATAATTCTTATAATTTTCAAAGCCTAGAAACTCAGTTTCGGATTTATTTTATAATCGGTTTAATTAAATAAAAAGAAAAGAAAATAAAAAGGAAGAGTGCAAGACTAGGGTTAGGGTTTTTGATTAAAACAGGTTTAATAAATGTGTTTTTAAGGTTTCAATTAATGTTGTAATGATTGGGTAATTTAGGGTTAGGGTTTGATGGACTTTTGTATTAAACGATTTGTATTTAAAAGTAAAAGGGTATGTTTTGTTATTTTATAAACATGTGGGTTATTTTTTTAAGTTGTATAAAACTTATGGTGATTTGGGAAAAATATAATATGAGGGTGTCATGTGTTTAATTTACGACTAAAAGGTTGAAATAGTAAATTAGGTAATTATATAATCTGCATTGTAATTAATTAAAATTAAGGGGTTAAAATTGTAAATTATGAAAGTAAGGGCTGTTTTGAATAGATACAATATTGAAGAGTAATATGTGTAATTTCTGATAATTAAGGGCTTAATATGTAAAAATGAATATTATAAGGATTAAATTGTAAATTATTTAATTAAAAGGTTTAATTTATAAAATTAATAAAACCAAAGGGTTGGAATTGTAAATATGGAAAATTTATGAGTTATTTGTATAAAATGTAGAAAATATAATATTTAAACTTTAGACCTTAATTTTTGGAATAATTATATATTAAACCCTAAATTATGGAAAATTACTATATGATAATTTTATGGAAAACTTGCTAAATATGGAAAACTATTAAAAAGAAGAAAGTGATTTAAAAATGAAAGCCGACTAAGAGAAGTAAATCTGATTTAAGGTAAAGTTATTAACAAATTAAATGATCACTAAATCAGGTGGAAACATTAAAGAAGAAGTGAACTCTTCCCTTCGTGAATCTTTCTTTGATCTCTGTCAACTTTGCTTTTGAGGTACGGATATTCTGACCTTATCCTTAAGGTTTCCTTTGTGATATGAACCTCTGATATGAACCTTTGCTATGAACATTCTGTTTTGAACTTTTGTCATGATAAACCTTCTTATATGAACCTTCTGATATGATAACTATGTTTTGAACCTTTAAATATGAACCTTTTGATTACATGAGCTTCACTAGGCATGAGGGTTCCATGTCCGTGTCATAGATGCACCTATGGCATGTCTCTAGGGCAGTAGAGTGATGTTCTGCCACGTCCCTTCCGTTATATATGAATGTGCACTAATTTTCAGGGGCGTATGGATGCATCCTAGATCTGTTTCTGTTTCTGATATGATATGATTTGTCTGGTGAATGTGGTTGTGTGTGCAATACACGTCCTTCACATTTCTGGGAGCTAGCTACTCCACCCATATGAGGACACCCCTCATTATTGTCTGATTATCTGAGAGGTCTCCCCTCTATATGTTTATGAAGATGTATGATTATGATTATGATAAGTTATCTATTTCTGAGCTCATGGCATTTTATGGTTCTAACTCTGTTTATACAGGTGACTGTATGAATTCCTAACCTAACCTACACATTTTTATTTCCACACTATCTGTTATACCTAAAAGTGTTTTCCCCAAAAATATTTCACTTGTACTTCAGTATTTATATTTCGTTTCATTTTGTTATATATCTGTTCACTGTGCTTTTTAAGCTCAGCCGCATTTTCTTTTACCGCGGCAGGTACTCAAGCTAGCTTTGGGATGGTTTCTATGATTGGGAGTAGAGTTGAATTGAAGATTTTTGACCATAGTTATTTGAAGTAAGTTATTTATTTAAGATTTCCGCTTTTGATCTGTTCTGTTTGTTCTGATGTAATACCATATTATTGTGACACTTTTACCCTTGTCGGGTTGGGGTGTTACAATACCCCGGATCCAATGAAGAACAGCAAACACAAGAGTCTTCTTTTCACGAGATGGTAGATGATGCAGTTTTCCCTGAAGATGTAACAGATACAGGTCTTCAAAGTCATTGGGGCAAAGATGTTTGAAGTCGCCTTCAAAGATGGTATATTCTTTGAAATCAGCTCGTCGGAGAACAATGCTCTTGAGATACTCATATCCGTGGATGGGGTGTATTTGGATCTTGACGACACTGATGATTTGGAGTGGTGATCGAACAGATTTACGGTCACTTTGAGCTTGAAACCGATCCACATAAAATTGTTGCTTCTTGAGCCACCAGTGAGAGATTCCAAGAGAGGCAGCAACATCATAATCACATTCTTGTGTAATCCACATACCATCAGGGACAAGCTGTTCCAACCCAATATCTTGATAATGAGCAGCTTTCATCTTGATGAGCAGCTTTCATCCTTGTTGAAGAAGAACTCTGTTTGTTGATGACGTATAGTCCATACCAGGGTCACGAACCCATGGACGTTACTAATGCCCAAGCCCATCACGTATGGGCTATCATAATAATGATTTGGGCTACCATACTAACGGTTTGGGCTCACGAAAGCCCAAACCCAAATACATTATTTATGGTCTAGATAATGATCTTTTATTTATGGGATAAAGATCAATGACCGGATAAGCGTGATACGCCAAAGAGTAAGGAGCACGAAATCTACAAGGATTTTGTGCCTATATAAAAAATATCATAATTCTCATTGAGGTACAATCTAAAGCCCTAACTCTTCAATACAACCCTAAAACCGATTACTTACTCTCACGCCGGAGGATAATCATGGGAGACAATCCCATGATAAGCCTAACGGTGTTTGTTTGCTTTCTTAGTGCGCAGGTCTCAAGCATTAAGATTTAATTGGTACGAGAACAGGAACCTAAACAAGGAACGCCCAACTTTTGTATCAACAAGTGGCGCCATCCGTGGGACCCTATACTAAGAACTAGAATGACGAAACATAAAAATTCAAGCCAGCGGACTCCGCAGTTGGAAAAAACACATGGTGATTCCCAGAGAAGGAAACATCAAGATTCGACCTCTAATAAGGCCTCTGGAACAACCAGTGCGCCCAGTCACCAAGAATCAGGCCCAAGTCTGATCCTCCCGACAGTAGAATTCCCAACAGGGACTACACAGACCACTACGGTGGCCCCTAGCATGGAAGATCTTCAGCGCACTCTCTTCACCACTCTCCACCAAACGGCACCCATCGTGGACACTACGGTGCTACCATGCGCGCCTAATCGAGACAGGGGACCTAATGTGGAAACAGATATCCTCATGGTAGAGGGGGATGGGCCTGAGTTCACACTAAGTAATTTTGTGTCCCAAAATTACGAAACCTTAACTGCCCTCATGCAAGAGGAAGCAAGAGGAAGGTCAAGTATGAGCCTACAAGCCCGGCTCTACTTCGGCCCTGAGTACGAAGCATCCCCATCGTGCTATCAGAAGGAGGGGCGCGGAAAGGATACCCGCCGACTTCCCATGTTCACTAGAGTCAGAAGGAGGGTTGCGGATGATGAAGCATCAGATTCGCAGTACTCGAAGGAGCATGAAGATAATGAAAGGCGTACCAATGTCCACGCTAGACTTGGTAGCCACAGGATCCAAGATAGACATGGATGGCAATGCTCACCGAGCGGTGCCACATGTTTAACTCCACATTGGTAGGGAATGCGCGAACCTGGTTTAGCAAGCTTCCACGAAGAAGCAGAAACGGGTTTGAAGAGTTGCGAAAAGCATTCCGTTTGAACTTTACTCAAAGAAAGAAGTGCGCCAAGAACCCTGTTGAACTTGCCAGAGTAAAACAGCGCCAAGGGGAATCCACAAGCGCTTATGTGGAGCGCTATAATGATGAATGTATACACGTCAAGCCGTGTCCCGAAGTACTTAAGATCTCCGGGTTCATGAATGGGATCAATAACCCAGAGCTCATCAGGAGACTGAATGATAAGGTTCCCCAAACCTTTGATGAATTGATGAAGCGCACCAGGTCTTTTATCCAAGGAGAAGTAGCTGTTGCGGATAGCCAAAAAGGTTACTCAAATTATAGGTCACAAGAATAGCCTAGGAGACAATCCAATGACCAGAGTAGCAACAGCAGCAAGAACTACCGCAGTCAGGGAAACGGACGAGATAACGACAAAGACACTCCACTCACGAAGACCCAAAGGGAGATATTTGTGACAGAAGGTGCAAACTTCCCGAAACCTCCACCAATGCGCACCCTAGAGGATCGGTGCGTAGGGAATGGATACTGCGAATACCATGGACAAAAGGGCTACACCACCAACGAGTTTGTCCAACTGCGCCAACTAATCGACAAATTAGTGAAATAAGGTAAAATGGATCACCTCGTTAAAAACATTAAAGATGGGAAGGATAAACAGAAGAATGGGGGCAAGAAAGAGACACCCAAAGACAAGGCTGACACCATCTACATGATACAATCATGGCAGCGAAAGACGAGGCAAAAAGTGAGCCAAAAGTTTTCCTTCAAGAGGCTGCGACCTGAGATACGAACACAGTTAATTCCGGCTACGACGTCGCTGACTGGTTTCACAAGAGAGAAGATATGGCCCATGGGGCAATTGCGCGTACTGGTGGTCGTTGGTGATAAGCAACGCTCTACGGCAGCTTGGATGAACTTTATGATAATCAGATCTCCTTCGCCATACAATGGCATTATTGGAAGACCAGGAATATCAGCCATGCGCGCGGTACCATCTACAGCACATGGGATGCTCAAATTCCCAGTAGACGGAGGTATCGTCACCCTCTACAACACCGTGGTGTCACCTAAAGAATGCAAAACGGTGACGAGTGAAACAGAGAGTATTCCAGAACAGCGCGCAGCCAAAGTGTCAAACCTAAAGGTCGCAATTCACCCTGACTACCCAGATCAAGAGGTATCAATTGGAGGGTCGATGCCTGACAAAGGCAGAGCGGCTGTGTGCGCACTCTTGCAAAGGAACCTAGATATCTTTGCGTGGGAACCAAAGCACATGACTGGAGTGCCACGATCCATCACAAATCACAAGCTAAAAATCCGACAAGGATATCCTCCAACACGGCAGAAAAAACGTGGCCAGGCTCCGGATCGCGCAAAATCCATCCTAGAGGAAGTACACAAGCTTGTAGACGCAGGCGTCATGCAGGAGGTCTATTACCATGACTGGCTTTCCAACTCAGTGATGGTAAAAAATAGTGATGGCAGCTGGAGAATGTGCATGGACTTTACTTATCTTAACAAAGCATGTCCACAAGACTGTTACCCGCTACAAGAGATAGACTGGAAGGTAGAATCTTTGTACGGATACCCCTTTAAATGCTTCCTAGACGCATACAAATGGTACCACAAAATTCAGATGGTTGAGGAAGACGAAGAGAAAACAGCCTTCCACACAAGTCAAGGGGTCTACTGTTATACAAAAATGCCCTTTGGCCTAAAGAATGCAGGAGCAACATACCAGCGGTTGGTGGACAATGCGTTTGAGAAGCAAGTAGGTCGCAACCTGGAGGTTTATGTCAATGACCTTGTCATAAAGAGTCATACCGAAGAAGAATGGGTGCGCGACATTGAGGAAACATTCAAAACACTGGGAAGGATCAACATGAAGTTAAATCCCAAGAAGTGTACTTTTGGCACTACAGAAAGCATGTTTCTCGGATATTTGATAGAACCTGATGGCATTAAGCCTTGCCCAGAAAAGACAAAAGTTGTCATCGAAATCCCTTCACCACGCACACTGAAAGAAGTCCAATCATTAAATGAAAAATTAGCTGGGCTAAATTGATTCTTTTCCAAATCAGTAGATAAGTCACTCCCTCTCTTTAAAACACTCACAAAGTGTAAAAAAAAGGAGATTTTCGTTGGACTGTAGAAGCGGAAGAAGCTTTTCAACAACTCAAGCAAAATATAGCAACACTTCCCAAACTTGTCACACCCCAACCAGGGGAAGAATTGATCATGTACTTGTCCGCAACTCATGGAGCAGTTAGCGCGGTGCTATTGACAGATAGGAACTCCGTTCAAACACCAGTATACTTTGTAAGCAAAGCACTCAAGAAGACAGAGACTAACTATACCGCTATGGAAAAGCTGGTCCTAGCTTTAGTATTCGCAGCTAAAAGACTGCACAGATACTTTCAAGCACACCAAATAGCAGTGATTACCGACCAGCCTATCAAACAAGTTATCTCTAAACCTGACGCATCGGGGCGGCTACAAAAATGGAGTGTGTTATTGAGCGAGCATAACATCTCTTATAGACCACGTACTGCGATTAAAGGTCATGTATTAGCCGACTTCATTATTGAGAAACCAGATACTGATACTCCACCTTCAAAAAGCGAGGTAGAGCTACAAGAACCATGGGTTCTATTCACGTACGGATCCTCGTGCGTGGATGGGTCAGGCGCAGGCCTCATCCTCACTAGCCTAGAAGGGATGGAATTCACTTACGCACTGCGTTTTGAATTCACAGCCACAAACAATGAGGCAGAATATGAAGCCCTACTTACCGGATTACGCATTGCAACTCAAATGGGTGTACGCAACCTTGAAGCAAATGTCGATTCCTGATTGGTCGCTAATCATGTGTTGGGTGACTATGTGGCTAAAGAGGATAACATGGTCCAATACCTCGACAAGACCAAATCCCTAATCCAGGGCTTTGACAGGTTCACCATTAACCAAGTTCCTAGAGGAGAAAACAAGAAAGCAGATGCACTAAGCAAAATCGCATCTACAAGCTTTGCGCACCTGTCAAAACAGGTATTGGTGGAGACCTTGAAGAACAAATCCATCTCAGAAATGGAGATATCCACAGTGATAGAAGAGCAGAATCCTACTTGGATGACACCTATCATCGAATTCATAAGCAAGGGGACACTACCCCAGGAACAAAAGGACGCTCGACGGATACGGCGCACAACGCAGAGGTTCGAACTCCGAGACGGTATCCTATATCGACATTCATTCCTACAACCATGGCTTTGGTGCGTTGGACCTCTGCAGGCATATTATGTACTCCGAGTGATCCACGCTGGTTCATGAAGTATGCACTCAGGACCATGGTCCGTTGTGGCTCGAGCCTTGCGGTCAGGATACTACTGGCCTACTATGCATCGCGATGCGCGGGACTTGATAAAAAAATGTAGCGACTGCCAGGTCCACAAACCTATCTCGCATCGACCTCAACGAGAGCTGACACCTATTACCTCACCATGGCCATTCTATAAATAGGGTATTGATATTGTAGGCCCCTTCCCTGTCGCAGTAGGGGGACTAAAGTTTCTCATCGTGGCTATAGACTATTTCACCAAGTGGATTAAGGCAAAGGTAGTAGAAACCATCACAGGCAATCAGGTAAAATGCTTTTTGTGGGAATACATCGTATGCCACTTTGGCCTAACTGGAGGAACTATTTCGGATAACGGAAAACAATTATATGATAACCCGTTCAAAGACTGGTGCGCGCAACTAAATATTACACAAAACTTCGCGTCAGTTAAACACCCACAAACCAATGGTCTGGTTGAGCGCGCGAACCGTAGCCTGGGAGAAGGAATAAAAGCGTGTCTTGACAAACAAAAAGGAAGATGGGTGGATGAATTGTCGCATGTTTTATGGGCGCACCGCATGACAATCAAAGTCAGCACTGGAGATACACCATTCTCTCTTGTCTATGGGACAGAAGTTGTCATACTAGCCGAAATTGGGATGCCAACTATTCGTATGGCGAAAGTCAATGTTACAACCAATGACGACGAGTGACGTATAGATTTGGATCTATTGGAAGAAAGGCGCGAGCGCACAGCTATATGATAGGCAAGAGCTAAGTCAAAGATGAAGGGGTACTATGATGCAAACATTTCTTTCAGGCCAGGAGACTTTGTGTACCGTGCCAATGATGCAAGCCACGTAGAAGATACGGGAAAGCTTGGACCAAAATGGGAAGGACCCTACGAGGTCACAGAAGCATTAGGAAGAGGCGCATACACGCTGTGTAATAGGGATGGCTGATTGATGCTAAACAGTCAACTTAAATTGACCAAATAAATGGTCAAAAAAGTCAAACTACCTAGATCAATGCTTCCGGGTAATATAGGGTATCACCAGGTCGTTAAGTCCCGACGAGGTGTGAATTGTACTTTAGCGTGCTTGTGATCGGGTGAATTTCACAAGAAAGGGTTATGATGAGAATTGTTTGAGAATTATGAAATTAAATAGCTTAGGAAAGCTATATGATTGATTACGTGAATTTAGATTAAGGAGAAACGAGCTAAAACCTAAAAAAAACGTGCGTTTAAATTGAAAACGGGTACAGACGTACGTGATAAAAAGTGAATCTGATGAAATAAAAAGGCTACGGATATAAAAATGATATTCTTACAAACCTAATGATTAAAGAAAATTTTTTGAAAAAGAAAATTAATTTTAACACAAATTATATAATTATTATTAATTAAAAACTATTTTCTAATTACTTTTTAATTATTTAAAATACCCTAAATTATAATTAAATCTAAAATTACACTAGAAAAATAAAAATAAAATTTGGAAAAATTTAAAATACTTAAAAACTAATTTTAAAATTAAATTTGTATTTTTCTAATTTTTTTAACTAATTATTATTAATTATTAAATAATTATTAATTATTAAAAACTAAATTAAATTATGAAAAATGCTAAATGATAAGGGAAAAATCTGAAAAAAAATACCAAAATTATTTTTAACTATAAGAAACCTAGGGAAAATATAAAAATGAAAATTGCTTATAAATAAGCTGAAGAATAAGCCAATTGGCTTAAATAGAAGCTATCACTTCTATTAAGTTGGGCTTTTTTGGATTTTTCTTTTTGAAACCTGTTTATATACTGTATATGAGTAACTTTAATAAAGGAACTTTTTAAACAAACCATAAATAAGCAGAATGAAGGGCTTATTATCTAGGCAGTTAAGCCTTTAAAGCTTAGTAGGATTTGTGGTGTTTGAATAAGCTTGTACAAAGCCAAATAGTGAAAACAAAAGGCTAAATAAGCTACAACTAAGCTAGGTACACAAGAAATAAGCAGAAACAAGCAAGTAAGTGGACTGAATAAGCTAATAAGTTGAATAAGCAATTCCAATTACCAAACAGGCCACACAGGCCAAAATACCAAGAAGCAAGCCAATGCAGGGTCCATTAGGATGGTCAGGGGTCCAAAATTGAACTTGGACCTTCAAGGTGGATAAGTCAGCTTCACAATAAGCCAATAAGCTGGGCTTATGGCTTATTAATGAAGTGTTGGAAAGCCTTGGAAATAAGCTCAATAAACTGAGTTCACAAAGAAGACTTGGTGAACCAAGCCAATAACAGGCCCTGGTTTGGTGGTCAGTTGTGGTCAAAGGTTCAAGATGAGGCCTTATTTGGTAAATTAGCTTAATAAGATTGCAAATAAGCCAGAATCTACAAGGTAGGGCCCATTATGTAATAATAAGCAGGCCTTTGAAATTGGTCTTAAAAGCTGAGCTCTCAGTATATGTTTCGAGGACAAGGTACAAAAGGTGATCAAATAAGCCAAGACAATTAAGCAAAACCCCAAAATAAGCTAAGTCATGAAAAGTTACTCTACTAGACTACTCACAAGCCAAAAGCCTAAGTTTGGGGTCCACTGGATAAGCCAGAGGTGACCCAAGAAAATTGGTCAGATCATTGGTGCAGGGGAGGTCATCTACCCTGCAGCCTACTTTTAGCATTTGCACAAGCTTTGAAAAAATTCCTAAAAATAAAATAAGCACTGATTTCTGTAGTTAAAGTGAAAAATTCTCACCACAACAAATTTCAAAGGTTGAATATTACTACAAAAATCTAGCTAATTCCTACAAAAAGTGATATTTCCTTAACTGTGAACTTGTTGACTTTGTGAAATTATGAGAACTTTGACCAAACTGAATTTCAAACCTGATTTTATGATTAAAATTGTTAACTGGAGTTAATATAAAGCTAATTTAAGTTACTTTAACTAAAAATTAGATGATATGAGGCCTTGGTCAACTTAAATCCACACAGATTGGTTCTGAGTTGAGATTTTGAGTGATTTTGACTTCTAGCTTAATACCACCTAAAACCTCTGATGTTTTGGTCCACTGAGATGTTAAGAAAGATACTTGAGTAATTTTTAGCCAATGTTGCCCACAATGACTCAGTGAAACAAGCTAAACCAAACACTATCTTATCAACCGTGTAAACAAATTCACAAGGAAATAAATTGATCTAACTTAAACTCTGACACACAGGCTTATACTAGATGATTATGAACTCACACAAGCAGATACAAACAATAATAGTCTACTACAACTATAAATCATAACTTAAGCAAAATTCTTATACTAAGACATGAAAATCAATAATTGAGGATTTGAAACCTTGGTCCGAGTTGAACTAGGAACTCTTTAAGCTGCAACAAGCTTTAGCTTGTCCTTAGACAAGCTAGTAAAGTCCCTTTTGCCATTTCCATTACTGGCAACTTCCCAAGCTCTCCTGTCTCATGCATAGGTACCCTGTGAGTTTGTATGAGTGTTCTTTTGATTATTTTTTTTATTTCCCTTTATATAAACATCTAAATGAGCCTATTTGAGCATGTAATCAACTTATACATCTTAATGAACCTACTAATATACTTGAAATATTTTTGATAAACTTAAAAAAAACTGAAACAGAAGATAAACCTTAAAAAGAAACTTATATTAGCTTTAAAAACTGATTACAAAAGATTACCAAAGTTAACTGAGCACTAAAATAAGCTAAGTTAAATTCATACATGCCATATGAGGCTTACATAAGCTTCTATATATACTATGATAAAAATAAGGCATCCCAAGCTCTCTTGTGCATCCCCTCTGCAAATTGGTACTCCCCAAAGCCTTCTTGTTGACCCTTGACCACATCCCCACCATTGAATTAAGGTCCCTAGATCCTAGTCGTTTGATTGGAAATTGGCGCCAAACATGAATGGGGCAAAATTAGTGGAGCTGGTGGGTTCATTAAATGAAAATGAGGGGGTTGGTTTGGTAGTTGAGATATATTAATGATGGAGGCTGTGTTGGTGAAAATGTGGGAGGGGGGAGACAAGGTAGCAGGTTTGGGGGGAAAGTGGTACGGGGGTTGAAGATGGTTGTGTTTGACCCGGTTTTTTACCATCGTTGACTGTTTGACCATGGGGTGTTTTTATTAATAAAAATGGGTTGGGCCATGGGATGGTTTTGGGCTTTATGGAATGGATTGGGTTGTTTGGTTTTTGAGAAATAATATCAAGGGTCCGGTTTGGTTGTCGAAATTATTAATGCAAGGACCATTCATGTATTTTCTGAAATCCCAGGGCTGAAACTGAAATTTTCCCAAAGTTCAAGTGAGGGTAATTCCTGCCAAGTTTCTATAATCCAAGAACCAAATTTGCAATTTTCCATTTTTCAAAATTCCCAGGGACCACTTTTGCTAAATTTGAAATTTGAAGGACCAAATATGTAAACTTTTGAAACTTTAGACCCAAGTATCATATTTTGTGATTTTTGACTTTCAAAAGACTTGGGGTTGACTTGTCTGTCAAAATAAATGCATAGGGACTAATTGTGACAAGTTTTGAAACTTGAGGACTGAAACTACCAATTTTGTAAACTTTGATCATTTTTCATTTGTTTTTACTCATTTTGCCTTTAAAACATATAAAATACAATCCCTGGGATAATTTCAGTATTTTGATGTCTTTTTGATTGTTTTTAAAAGTTTTGCAGCTCATATTTGACCAAAAATGATGAGTGTTTGAGCATTCATCAATCCCCCACACTAAACTATTTGATGAGGCGAAAAATGATCCGTTTTTAGGGGGTCATTTAAGCCCGAATCCGACTTTATTTGATCAAATATTGCCCTAAATCGTTCCTTTTGTGATTTTAGGTACTTGGAGAGTGAATTCTGGAAAAGAAGCCATTTTGGACGTTTTTGGAGCATAAAAGTGAAGAAAACGGCAAAGTATCAATTTTCCATGCTGGAAACACTAGGTGACGGCGTCAAGAGTAATGCCTTGACGGCATCAGACATCAAGAATAAAATACCGTAGTTGATGACGGCGTCAAAAGTCATCCTGACGGCGTCAAAGTACCAAGAAAAAAATACCGTAGGTGGTGACGGCGTCACACAGGCCGTCATAAGTAGATCAAGGCCGTCCGAGAAAGTATTTGGCGGCAAGGTGACGGCGTCACATGGTTGTCTTGACGCCGTCAGCCCAGTTTTCCTATATGTAGTTTCCTAGTTTTTACATTAAAAAAAGAGAAGTTTTGGTGAAACCCTAAAGACGAATTTGGTGCATCTTTTACAAGTTTTTCAAGGGTTCCAAACCCTTGATACCTTGCATTGTAATTGAGATAAGTGTTCTTCTAATTCAATCAATATGTCTATGTGTTGGTTGTCTATATCTTGTTCTTGTCTCAATTCCATTATGCTAGGCTAGATCTCTCTTGTGTTTGCTTAGATCTAATGAAACCTAGATGTTGATTATGTGTTGATTACTTGTTTATTCTTGTTCTTGGATGAATGATTTATATGTTAGGCTTAAGAAAACTGGCAGATCTCCAAATGGTAACATGCTTGAACGTCTTAAGAAACATGAACCGAGGCGTACTAGGTCTTTATTGGTTGTATTTAATGCATGAGCCACTGTTTACAATCCCTATAGTTGTGCTGGGTCATGGTGTAGGAGGAGATAAGAGCTCATAGAATTGGGGAGTTATGTATGCCACCCCATGAATGGTATTAAGGAATACGATCCGTCATCCATGCAATTATAACAAGTAATTAACATGTAAAAGATATCTAGGGAGTAGTGAAGTCTAAGTAAACACAATTTCTCCAATTACTGCTCACAACATTAGTATAATTTAGTTTAATTTCATTTTCAGTATTTTATTTTGATTATATATTAGTTTTGGGTTAGTTGAATAGCAACTAATTCCGCCCACTCTTTCAAAACCCGAGATTTTACTTGCTTTCTTAAAAACATAAAAAGACAAAAATAATCATTCCTCACCTCTAGAACTAGTAATTAGGTTTTCTAATCCTAGCGACACTATTCCTAAGCTGAACGATCAATCCCCCGGTACTTGTCACTATACTATACTACAACGATCAGGTACACTGCCTGGTGGGGGTTGTAAGCTTCTCGAGATCCCTCGAGAGGTAAAGCCTGTTGCGATTCCCACGCATCAAGTTTTTGGCGCCGCAGCCTGGGGAATAGTTATTGTCTAGGTTAGGATTTCTTTTTATTAGATCTACTTGCTAGATTCCTTTCTAGTAAGATTTTTATTTTTATTTTTTTAGGTCTTCTTTAGTCTATCTTATTTCTTCGTGCCTTTGTTCGTAACTCTTTACCATCCGACATCATGGAAGGTGGTAACATCTTTGAACCCGTCATCCCACCACAACAAAACCCACCACTAGAACCCCTTAGGCCCCGAACCTTAGGAGAGTATTCCCGACCTAGCCATCAAGGCTACCGAAACACCATTGAGCTCACCGGAGCCAATGTGACCCCCTTGCGATCCGACACCATCCGGTTGGTGCAAAGCGGATGTGCATTCCATGGACTTCATTTCGAAGATCCAAACCAACACCTTAAGGACTTCCTCAAAATCGTAGATTCCATAGACCTATGATGAGTGCTCAAACACTCATCATTTTTGGTCTAATATGAACTGTAAAACATACAAAAACACTCAGTAATGCATCAAAATACTGAAAATATTTCAAAATTGTGTTTTATATGTTTTAGATGCAAAATGAGCAAAAACAGACGAAAAACGTATAAAGTTTGCAAAATTGGCAGTTTCAGTCCCCCAACTTTCATAAAATTACAAATCTAGTCCCTGGATATTCAAAATATGGAAAATTATCACCAAAGGTCATTTTGAAATCATAAAATGTCATATTTAGTCCTTTGGTGAAAAATTGGAAAGTTTTGGAAATTTACGAAATTAGTCCCTGGAGTTTCAGATTTTGGCAGATTCAGTCCCTGGTGGGATAATTTTGGATGAAAAATTGTTTTTAGTCCTTGGAAAGTCAAAAATGTTAAAATTTGGTCCTTGGATAAAAGTTTCTACAAAATGGCAAGTTTACCCCCTTAACTTTTGGAAAATGTCAATTTTAGTCCTCGGGGTTTCAATTTTGGAAAATTATAAATTTGGTCCTTATGATTTTCAAACTTGTCACTATTGGTCCTTATAAGAAATGTGGGAAAGTTTCATTTGCTGCCCTTATCTTTTCAGAAATTACAAAGTGGTCCTTGTGATTTAATACAAAACTAAACGGACCCTTTATTTTGTTACCACCAAAACTACCCAATACAAACCAAACCCAAAACCTGATCAAACAAACCCCCCAATCCAGTCCAACCTTTTAGCCCACCCAAGCCCAAAACCATTTTAAATAAATAAACCCACCCCTGGTCTTTGACCAGTCAACACCCCCACACCTATTACTGTTCATCGTCTCCCCTAAACACCCCTAATTACCAGGTTTATGTTCCCCCCCCTCCATGCTACCTCACCAACTATCATTAATGCTATCACCAAACACTCAACCACACCTCACCTTCCCCCTCCTCATTTATTACCCCCACCAGATACACCCAATTGCCAATCCCACCTTTCCCGCCAAAAAACTTTAAACGGCTATGATCAATATAAGCCCATCCTACGGTTCAGAAGTGAGTGGGAAAGAAGGAGAGATATCTCAGGGTCTATAAAAGAAAAGTGAAAAGAAGAAAGAGATAGTCTTAGTTTTAATAGTAGTGTAATTTATTTTTATTATGTCGTAGGTAGTATAATTCCATTTCAAGTTGTAATTTTTAGTTTAAAAACAAGTGTATCCAGTTATTTTGAGTAATATAAGCTTTGTTTAACATTAATTTCAGTTTCATCCACGAATTCAGTTTTTAGTAATTTTTAGCAAAATTGACAACTTTGCTAAATATTGTTAAGTGTTGTTGAATATATCTAATTAAGCTCCTTTCAGACCACTTTTGAGTTTTTAAATAGCTTTCAAGGCCTTCTAACTAGTTTTACTCCTGTTTGCTTAAAATTCACAAAAATTCCACAAATTAGCTTATAATTCAAAATTCAGTCCTTGTGAAGATTGAAGCAGAAGTGTGAGGAATTTGAAATTTTCTTGGTTATAGTGTCTCATGGGAGGCTTTAGGAAGTAACTTTGGTAATTGGTTTCTCAGTTCTCAGCTCTGGACCATTTGTAAGCTTTAAGCTCCCATTTTGGCTTTGCACTGTTCCATGTTCATATGTTGTTTATCTTTGTTGTTTTAGGTTCTTTTGATGCATGTTAGTGATATATGGTTTTACATTTCATGATTGCTCTTTGAGTTTCTTGATTGCTAGATTTCTTTCTTGAACTGCCAAAACAGCTTAATCTTGATCACTGAGCTTTTGTTGTTGTTGCTAATGTTTCTGTGTCAGTTTAAGTTTATTCCATCTTATTAAATGCTTATGTATCAGTCCCATGGCTTAAATCAGTGACTAGTATTGAAATCAGAAAAATCAAGGTTTTGCAAGGTGTGTTTGGCACAGAAGTATTCTCAGGCATGCTTGGTGTTTTAGTTGTTGTTTTAAGTTTAACCATGTCACTTTAGGTTCTACTAAGTAATTTCAAGCATCAAATACTAGTTTTACTTAGCCAAGGTCAAAATCCCACCCCATTACCCCTCACAGTCCACTGTGGGTCAGTGGGTGTCCCAAACTCACCCATTTGGTCTAAACCTGTTGCATTAAGCTTAATTTGGTTTTAAAACAACATATCACAACTCATTTTGCATGTAGGATCAATTAGAAATTAGCAAAAGTCAAGTTCTTAAGTTTGTTGCAAAAAGTCAAAAGTCATTTTCTTAAATTTTTCCAAATATAGTGGTAATTGTTGTGAATTATGTGAGTTGATTTAGAGGTTAAATCTTGCTTGTATTTGTTCTCTACCAGTTCTACTTTGAGTTTCCATAGCCATTTGATTTTTACTAATTTTTCTGTGGCCCCCACTTTCCCCCAAAGTGACCTGCAGGGGGGGCATACCCCCTGCTGCACCATCAGATATCACCACCACCACCACTTTGGTGGTGGTTTCCAACCATCTCAGTGGACCCCAGGCCACCAGCCTTGCATCTTCCAACCCTCCCCCTACCAGGCTTCACCAAATGACCTTTAGTTTGACTTGAATGTCAGTGGGCCCCACCTGGAATTACCATATAAGTTTGTCCCATTTTCAGTTCCTAAGCAAGGTTTCCAAGTGCTTATTGCTACTTATTGCTTATTCTGTGGGTCCATCTTGGCTTATTCCAGCTTATACAAGTCCCATAAGCTTATTTGGATCAGTTTCAACCAGAGTGGACCCCACTTTTAGCCAATTTAGCTTATTTCCAAATCTGGTCAACCAAAGTCAACTGTCACACCTTATTTGCTTATTTTGGCTTATTTTAAGTTTTCAAAAAGTTTGTTTTTACAAAAGTTTGTTATTTTTAGGTGTAAATCAAGTTTCAAAAAGAAAAATCCAAAAAAGTTAATTTAAAATTAAGTGATAGTTTCTATTTAATGTAATTTAATTTTAATTTTCATTTTTAAATTTTTATTAAGTACTTGTCATTTTTATATTTTTCTTAAATTTCTATTATATTAAAGTAGTTATAATAATTTTTTCAGATTTTTATCTTTTAATTTAGTATTAATTAGAATTAATCTTAGTTTATTAATTATTAAATAATAATTAGTTTAAAATAGCATAATTAGTTTTTATTAAGTAAAATCAAGTTTTTATATTTTTTATAGCTTTTATATGTTATAAAGTAATTTTAGAAATTTTCTTAGAATTTTTACTGTTCATTTAGTATTTTTCCTAATTTAAAATAGTTAATTAGATAATTAGTAATTAATTAGTAATTAATTAATACAAAAACCACAAAAAGACAAAAACACTTATTTTTAAGTTTAAAACTTATTTTTAGTTATTTTATAAGTTTAGGAATTTTATTTTCACCTTTTTTAGTATTTAAATAATATTGTAAGTG
Source organism: Artemisia argyi (assembly GCA_030686995.1). NCBI lineage: Eukaryota > Viridiplantae > Streptophyta > Magnoliopsida > Asterales > Asteraceae > Artemisia > Artemisia argyi. Next base: position 125,584,319 of record CM060693.1, on the reverse strand, counting down.
TATTTTAGTTATTTAAATATTAATAATAAGTATTAAATAGTTTTTAATTAATATTAAATAATTAAATAGTATAAAAAGTAATTTTAATTTTCTAAAAAGTTTCTTTTATTTTTAGGATTGTAAAAATGTGATTTTTACTTTTGTAAGTATTTTATTTTGTTAAAACTCGCGTTTTATTTCGTACGTCTACGTTTTATTTAAACGTAACGTACGCGTTTTTAAGTTTTAAACGTTTCTGGTTTTTCTTAGCTTCCCGTCTTATTCACATAGCTTATTTAAGCTATTTTATTGTAGATTCCTTAGTTCAATCACTCACAAACCTTTTTATCATCCAAATTCACCCGATCACGAAACCGTTTCATAACCATCACACCTCGTCGGGACATACGACTCGGGGAAGCCACTGTATTCCTCGGAGCATTGATTCCAAGCTGTTTGACTTTGTTGACCATTCCTTGGTCAATATAAGTTAGGTGGTTTGGCATCAACCAACTTTTGGCGCCGCTGCCGGGGAGGTTGTGCGCGTTTTCTAAACGGTTTTTCAGATTAGTGAATCTGGGTATACATCCATTGTATATTTACCATCCTTGTGTATATTTTCAACAAAACAGTTCCCGAAAACTTTGTAAAATTAGTTTTCAACGAACACAAAAAACACAAAAACATTTTCTTTCTCATTTGTACAAAATGATTTTCAAAAACACCAAAAATATCCTTCTTCACCCTCCTACCCTTTTGATTCTCATTTCCTCACCCTCTATACACATTTGATTCTTTCTATGTCTCACCCACACCTTCTGGTTTGCCATTGGTGTGGTAATCCTTATAATGGTGGCAATTGCCCCAGCTGTGGCATGGTAGGATCAGGAAACGGGTCTGTCTATAACCAGAATCCCTATTCCTACCATGACACGACTGATTCATTCCATCAGTTACCACACCATCAGTCTCAGCAGTCTTACTGTTGTGAGTACTGTGGTGGTTCACACTACAGTTATGATTGTCAATCGGGAAACACGCTTGTCTATGAGCAGTTTTCTGGTAACGATTATAACTCTAGCACTTATCACCCACATCCACATCAGTTTTACTGTTGTGATTACTGTGGAGGTCCACACTCTAGCTCGGATTGTCAAACAAGGAATCCATTTCCTTGTAACAATTACGACTATTCGTTTTCAGACCCACCTCCACAGTACGATATGATTCACACAACTCCTCAAGAAACCGAGCAAGACCTTTTACTAAAGGCTCTTGATATTTTAAAAGAACTTAAGGAGGAGTTGGCTATTTCATCGTTTCAAAGCTCTCGTGAGAAATCCATGGCAGAATTGCTTGCTGAAGAACGAGATGCTAAAAACGAATTAAGCAAGGAAGAATTACTTGTCTTAGAACAAGCAGCTAAAACACGTGCCATATTTCGCAATGCTGCTCTTCTCGACGATGATGATGATAATGTTACCCTTGATATTTCTCAATTTTGTGAGGGTTCATCAAGTTCATTTGTTGTGATTCCTTCCTCGGAAAATCAGGGAGAAAAGAGTATGCAAGAATTGCTAGCAGAAGAACACATGAAAAATATAGAATCTATGTGTGCTAGTCTTTCTTATCTCCCTCAGTCTGCTGTTATCACACCAGAAGTTCACACTCACTCTCTGATTATGGGGGATGAGCATCTTAGCACTGTTCCTAATAAGGAATCGGACGAATTAATAAAGTCTAGTGTTGAGATCCTTGTCCCAATCCCGAGAGAGCCACAGGGAACTCTTGATCATATGTGTGATATTCCTTCACCCATTGAGTGTCCTAAAGATCAATTTGAGACTTTCTCAGATTTTAGCGATGAATGCACATCTTATGGAGACATCGAGTATGTTGAGGCATCAGTTCCACAAACTGATGCTGATCATCTTCTTGAGGAGTTCGCTGATGAACTTGCTCACATCGATCCACTTTCATTGGAAAGTGATGATGGTCTCCTCGATTTCCAAGCCGATCTGGGAGAAATTGAAAGTCTCCTATATCATGATCCGTCACTCACTTCTTACCCCGACAATCCAATTGAGAATGTTAATCTCTTGGTTCCCGAAACATTCAATACTACTCTCACCAATCCTCTATTTGAATTCGAATCTGAATTCACTTTGATTTCTGATAATCCACTCTTTGATATTCAGAATAAGGATTGTGATGAGTCTATTCCGGAACACAAGTTCACAGATTCACATCTTGTAAATGATTCTCTTCATGAGGAGTTCTCCGGTGAACTCGCTCATCAGTTTGATTGCCCGGGGGGAGATGCACTCAATTATGAGAATTTTCAAATTCCCACCCACCCTCCCGGGTTGTTTACGAGCTTACCTTTTGAAATCCAAACTCAGGCTACTGAGCCTCCTCTTGAGGAAGAAGATCAAATCATGCTTTTTATCATGATTTTCTTCCTTTTCTTCACCTACAGGGTGACATCTCCTGTTCTTCACTCCTTCGGGAATGAAGACATTATATTTGATCCCGGCATTTTCATGTATCATTATCTTGTGCCGGGATTATATCTCATTGGTGTGGAACTTTCACGTGCTTCAAATGTTTATCCAAACATCTTGAATGAAAGTCCGAGTGAGATTGTTTCTTCCACATCATGCTTCCCCAAGGACAAATGAATTCGGGGTCGAGTCAAGCTAGCGACTCGGTAAACAAAAACAGTAGCATGTTTATAGGGTTTTCACCCTAAGTGTGGGGGAGTCCCCCATACTATGATTACTTATGACGTGAAAAAACAAAATGGTGTTTTCCACGCTTAGCTTGTAATGTTGCCCTTTTACGTTCAAAATGTCGGCATAATAGCCGGGATTTTGAATATTGAGGACAATATTCATGCTTAGTGTGGGGGGGTATTTGCTACTCTAGCGAATTTTATCACATTTTACTATCTTATACCCCCGCTTTTGACCAAAATTTTTTCAAAAATTTTTCACTGGAGCTCAAAATTTTTTGTGGTAATCAGTCCGCCTTGTCTAAACGACAAAAAGGATTGGCTAGTCCAGGAGCAAACGGCTCTTGGTAAAGACATCTCAAATCCGTTTATGGCTTGCAATTTGCCCAAAATTGCATGGTTCCTCAACTCCCCGAAAACAAATGAGTTGGCTAGCCCGCAAGATTATGGCTTGTGGTAAAGGCCGTGGAAAATCCATAATTGGTAATCAGCTCACCAAGATGTTGACTATTCCATCAAGAGCTGGCTAGTCCAGAAGCAAACGGCTTTTGGTAAAGACTTCTCAAATCCGTTGAAAGCTGGTGGTTTGCTCAAAATCACACGGTTATCAGGTGTGCCACAGTTCTTACACCTGGCTACTCCAGAAGTGATGGCTTTTGGTAAAGAGTTTTTCAAATCCATCAAGTTTTCAAAACAGTATTGCTAGGGACTAGCAATGGTTTAGTGTGGGGGATTGATGAGTGCTCAAACACTCATCATTTTTGGTCTAATATGAACTGCAAAACATACAAAAACACTCAGTAATGCATCAAAATACTGAAAATATTTCAAAATTGTGTTTTATATGTTTTAGATGCAAAATGAGCAAAAACAGACGAAAAACGTATAAAGTTTGCAAAATTGGCAGTTTCAGTCCCCCAACTTTCATAAAATTACAAATCTAGTCCCTGGATATTCAAAATATGGAAAATTATCACCAAAGGTCATTTTGAAATCATAAAATGTCATATTTAGTCCTTTGGTGAAAAATTGGAAAGTTTTGGAAATTTACGAAATTAGTCCCTGGAGTTTCAGATTTTGGCAGATTCAGTCCCTGGTGGGATAATTTTGGATGAAAAATTGTTTTTAGTCCTTGGAAAGTCAAAAATGTTAAAATTTGGTCCTTGGATAAAAGTTTCTACAAAATGGCAAGTTTACCCCCTTAACTTTTGGAAAATGTCAATTTTAGTCCTCGGGGTTTCAATTTTGGAAAATTATAAATTTGGTCCTTATGATTTTCAAACTTGTCACTATTGGTCCTTATAAGAAATGTGGGAAAGTTTCATTTGCAGCCCTTATCTTTTCAGAAATTACAAAGTGGTCCTTGTGATTTAATACAAAACTAAACGGACCCTTTATTTTGTTACCACCAAAACTACCCAATACAAACCAAACCCAAAACCTGATCAAACAAACCCCCCAATCCAGTCCAACCTTTTAGCCCACCCAAGCCCAAAACCATTTTAAATAAATAAACCCACCCCTGGTCTTTGACCAGTCAACACCCCCACACCTATTACTGTTCATCGTCTCCCCTAAACACCCCTAATTACCAGGTTTATGTTCCCCCCCCCCTCCATGCTACCTCACCAACTATCATTAATGCTATCACCAAACACTCAACCACACCTCACCTTCCCCCTCCTCATTTATTACCCCCACCAGATACACCCAATTGCCAATCCCACCTTTCCCGCCAAAAAACTTTAAACGGCTATGATCAATATAAGCCCATCCTACGGTTCAGAAGTGAGTGGGAAAGAAGGAGAGATATCTCAGGGTCTATAAAAGAAAAGTGAAAAGAAGAAAGAGATAGTCTTAGTTTTAATAGTAGTGTAATTTATTTTTATTATGTCGTAGGTAGTATAATTCCATTTCAAGTTGTAATTTTTAGTTTAAAAACAAGTGTATCCAGTTATTTTGAGTAATATAAGCTTTGTTTAACATTAATTTCAGTTTCATCCACGAATTCAGTTTTTAGTAATTTTTAGCAAAATTGACAACTTTGCTAAATATTGTTAAGTGTTGTTGAATATATCTAATTAAGCTCCTTTCAGACCACTTTTGAGTTTTTAAATAGCTTTCAAGGCCTTCTAACTAGTTTTACTCCTGTTTGCTTAAAATTCACAAAAATTCCACAAATTAGCTTATAATTCAAAATTCAGTCCTTGTGAAGATTGAAGCAGAAGTGTGAGGAATTTGAAATTTTCTTGGTTATAGTGTCTCATGGGAGGCTTTAGGAAGTAACTTTGGTAATTGGTTTCTCAGTTCTCAGCTCTGGACCATTTGTAAGCTTTAAGCTCCCATTTTGGCTTTGCACTGTTCCATGTTCATATGTTGTTTATCTTTGTTGTTTTAGGTTCTTTTGATGCATGTTAGTGATATATGGTTTTACATTTCATGATTGCTCTTTGAGTTTCTTGATTGCTAGATTTCTTTCTTGAACTGCCAAAACAGCTTAATCTTGATCACTGAGCTTTTGTTGTTGTTGCTAATGTTTCTGTGTCAGTTTAAGTTTATTCCATCTTATTAAATGCTTATGTATCAGTCCCATGGCTTAAATCAGTGACTAGTATTGAAATCAGAAAAATCAAGGTTTTGCAAGGTGTGTTTGGCACAGAAGTATTCTCAGGCATGCTTGGTGTTTTAGTTGTTGTTTTAAGTTTAACCATGTCACTTTAGGTTCTACTAAGTAATTTCAAGCATCAAATACTAGTTTTACTTAGCCAAGGTCAAAATCCCACCCCATTACCCCTCACAGTCCACTGTGGGTCAGTGGGTGTCCCAAACTCACCCATTTGGTCTAAACCTGTTGCATTAAGCTTAATTTGGTTTTAAAACAACATATCACAACTCATTTTGCATGTAGGATCAATTAGAAATTAGCAAAAGTCAAGTTCTTAAGTTTGTTGCAAAAAGTCAAAAGTCATTTTCTTAAATTTTTCCAAATATAGTGGTAATTGTTGTGAATTATGTGAGTTGATTTAGAGGTTAAATCTTGCTTGTATTTGTTCTCTACCAGTTCTACTTTGAGTTTCCATAGCCATTTGATTTTTACTAATTTTTCTGTGGCCCCCACTTTCCCCCAAAGTGACCTGCAGGGGGGGCATACCCCCTGCTGCACCATCAGATATCACCACCACCACCACTTTGGTGGTGGTTTCCAACCATCTCAGTGGACCCCAGGCCACCAGCCTTGCATCTTCCAACCCTCCCCCTACCAGGCTTCACCAAATGACCTTTAGTTTGACTTGAATGTCAGTGGGCCCCACCTGGAATTACCATATAAGTTTGTCCCATTTTCAGTTCCTAAGCAAGGTTTCCAAGTGCTTATTGCTACTTATTGCTTATTCTGTGGGTCCATCTTGGCTTATTCCAGCTTATACAAGTCCCATAAGCTTATTTGGATCAGTTTCAACCAGAGTGGACCCCACTTTTAGCCAATTTAGCTTATTTCCAAATCTGGTCAACCAAAGTCAACTGTCACACCTTATTTGCTTATTCTGGCTTATTTTAAGTTTTCAAAAAGTTTGTTTTTACAAAAGTTTGTTATTTTTAGGTGTAAATCAAGTTTCAAAAAGAAAAATCCAAAAAAGTTAATTTAAAATTAAGTGATAGTTTCTATTTAATGTAATTTAATTTTAATTTTCATTTTTAAATTTTTATTAAGTACTTGTCATTTTTATATTTTTCTTAAATTTCTATTATATTAAAGTAGTTATAATAATTTTTTCAGATTTTTATCTTTTAATTTAGTATTAATTAGAATTAATCTTAGTTTATTAATTATTAAATAATAATTAGTTTAAAATAGCATAATTAGTTTTTATTAAGTAAAATCAAGTTTTTATATTTTTTATAGCTTTTATATGTTATAAAGTAATTTTAGAAATTTTCTTAGAATTTTTACTGTTCATTTAGTATTTTTCCTAATTTAAAATAGTTAATTAGATAATTAGTAATTAATTAGTAATTAATTAATACAAAAACCACAAAAAGACAAAAACACTTATTTTTAAGTTTAAAACTTATTTTTAGTTATTTTATAAGTTTAGGAATTTTATTTTCACCTTTTTTAGTATTTAAATAATATTGTAAGTGTATTTTAGTTATTTAAATATTAATAATAAGTATTAAATAGTTTTTAATTAATATTAAATAATTAAATAGTATAAAAAGTAATTTTAATTTTCTAAAAAGTTTCTTTTATTTTTAGGATTGTCAAAATGTGATTTTTACTTTTGTAAGTATTTTATTTTGTTAAAACTCGCGTTTTATTTCGTACGTCTACGTTTTATTTAAACGTAACGTACGCGTTTTTAAGTTTTAAACGTTTCTGGTTTTTCTTAGCTTCCCGTCTTATTCACATAGATTATTTAAGCTATTTCATTGTAGATTCCTTAGTTCAATCACTCACAAACCTTTTTATCATCCAAATTCACCCGATCACGAAACCGTTTCATAACCATCACACCTCGTCGGGACATACGACTCGGGGAAGCCACTGTATTCCTCGGAGCATTGATCTAGGCTGTCTGACCTAGTTGACCATTCCCTGGTCAATATAAGTTAGACGGTTTGGCATCAATCAACCTAGGTGTTGAAACTAGAGAGACTACCCGTTTACGCCTATTCCAATTCTCTCTACGGGATCAAGCTAGTCAATGGCTTGAGCGTTTACCCGCGGGATCCATCACCACATGGGATGATCTCACCACTCGTTTCCTTGCTCAATTTTTCCCACCGGGGAGAACTACTAAGCTTAGGAATGACATCTTGATGTTTCAACAACGTCAAAATGAATCTCTTTATGAAGCATGGACTCGTTTCAAGGACTTACTCCAAAAAGTCCCTCATCATGGCATAGATCTTTGGCTCCAAGTCCAAATTTTTTATGACCATATCGACATCTCCACGAGGCGAACCATTGACCAATCGGCCGGTGGTAAGCTACGTGATCTTAGTGCGGAACAATCATGGGAACTCATAGAAGATCTTGCTCTCTATGACAACGAAAGTTGGAATGATCCCCGTAACTTGAACAAAACGGTCAAGGCAATATCTTTGCCTTCGAACAATTCTAGCACTCCCGACCGTAGGATCATGGAACTTGAAGGTCGAGTCAAGTCCCTCATGAAATCCTACGAAGCTCATAAACCTTCAAGCCAAATAAGCAGAATCGCTTCTACATGCAAACTATGCAATGGCCCTCATGAGACCCATAACTGCATGGAACTTCCAAAACGTGCTTATAACGAATTCACATCATCGCACATAGGTCAGGGTCCTCGAACTTCTGCCGAAGCCTATGAGGCATGGAAGGATAAACCTGATTTTAGAGGGTACCAAACGCGAAGTGTATCCTTCAATGACTCCTCACCACTCACTTGGTCCGAGCATTTTCCATCACAAGGCATTCCTAGGCAAAGCTGTGAAAATACTTTAAAGAAATTCATTCTCTCTCAAGAACTACAGCTCGCTACGCTCGAGGCCAAATTTAAACAACAGCAGGTTGATGTAAACAACAAGATTTGTAATCTGTTGACTGCTATCAAAGAGCATATTGATAATAGGCCCATTCCCGTTAATGAGGTTAAATCTGCTACCATCATGAGTCCACCAACCTCCCCTGTAAAAATAAAAAGTCCTTGCAAGCTATTCAAACATCTGTATCCTAACGGAAAAGAACCTGTCAACCCCCCTGGACCAATCCACTTCGTAAACACCATCACCACGATATCTGCTTCAACACCCAACCCAACCCAACAACAACCTAACAAATTCAGTCAGACAGCGAAAGAGGAGACCTCAAGGGTTGACCATGATTTGGCAAGAAAACCTACCGACTCACCCGAGCAATACACCACGCAAGAATCAAACAAACCGGATGAAAGGAAAGAGAAATCGGAAGAGCACGAGAAAGATCCAACCATTTTGGGTAAATCTATTATAGAAGAACCCGAGGGAAAAATGGAGGATGTTATTAGTGTGGGTAACAATCATACTAAGGAAAGTAACCCTAAAGTTTTCAAGATCCCCTGTACCATTAAGGAAAAGCTCTTAACCGATAGTCATATAGATCCTAGCTTCCCAGTCAACATAATCCCCCTCTCCCTATACCACAAAACCTTCCCAGAGCACGTTGCGTGCAAGAGAGTAATAGAAAATTTATCAATTAGGATTGGGGAGCTTGTTTACAATATTGACCTCACCGTGGTTGATGACGTGGACCCTTTCACCAATCAAACTATAACCAACCCTGTCCTTGGGATGCCATTTATCAATGAATCGGGAGCAATCCTTGATGAGAAAGATGGTAGTGTATTACTCACCGATGGTGTTAGGAAGGTAATTTTTCGTAAGGATAGTGAGGAGGTATACGAATATCGTCCCTCCCTTGAGGGGAATCTATATGGGTTAAAGGATGGAGAGTTGAGGAAGATAAGATGGCGTGATCCAAGTAATCTAAAAATCCCCTGTATGATCGGTCATAAGTATTTCGATAACATTTACATAAATGTATTCATGCCTAAGAATGTTATGTCCCTATTCCATTACAACAATATCTGCAGATGGGGGATGATTTACAAGGGAGAGAAAGTGGTTGGTAAGGATCATGAAATCCAGGTGTTCGTAGGAAATATGGCATTCCCTATGGAATTCACGATTGTCGATAACATAGAGGACTATGTCGACCCTAGATTATCACAAGTCGTCTTTGGAGCACCCTTTTGTGAAATCACTAATTTGATAGTGGATGACTTGAACGGAATCATGACCTTCACTGATGGGATTAGGAGGATTTCATACCAAACGCCATACAAGAGAAAAGACCTTAAGGGAATAGATTATGACGGGCTTGATATGATGAGCTCCCAACTTATCTTGTGTGATGAAGATGTTAGGAGAGGGTGTAGGAGTATTTCTGATTTATCATGTGGATTCTTTAAGAATGTTAGTAAGCTTGGTTCTAAGTATCGACCAGATGTTTTCGAATTCGAAGATCCGAAGTACTTGCACTATGAAAGCGATACTGGTTTAGAAGACGACCTAGAGAGTGGAACCAATGATGAGATCACGTAGTAACCCATGATTTTGAGTCTAGCTACAAGACTCGTAAATAAAGAAAAGCGCTTCTTGGGAGGCAACCCATGTTTTGTGTGATTTTATTTGTTTGATTGTTATTTGCTTCCGTATGCATGTTTTATTTTTATTGTTGGTTGATCATGTTTCTCAATTAAAATGTGGAAATACTTTACTATGTTGTTTGGCCTAGTCTTAACTCCAACCTAAAAGTATTTTTGCAAAAGATAAGTGTAAGGGGAAACCCCAAATATGTTTTTAAGAAACAAACCGATCATGATTCTCCACAATATTAAATGAACATGTATATTCGTATTTGTTAGAGTCAAATGCTTGTATTGAGTCATAATGAAGTTTTGCAGGATTTTCCAGGAAGTAGGACGAAGTTTTTCCAGAAATTTTCCGGAAACTTAACATAAGAATTTCTGCAGGTCCATTCTGACGGCGTCAGAGTATTACTCTTGACGGCGTCAGGAGTTAAAAATCTGGAAATTTTACCGGTTTTGTTTTTCTAACGGAGTCTTATGGTTTTTGTGAATTATTAAGTTATATAATCTCCAGGAAATCTGCAAACTTCATTCCACAAGCATTATATCTTACTTTGTTTTCTAGGATTTAGGAACTTATATAGGATGCCGCCGATTTTACGCGAGGTTGTCTTGTCTATTTTGTCAGGTTTTACAGGTTATGTTTGACAAGGAGATGATTTATATTCTGGAAGGGAAGCTTTGATTGTTCGTTTTCTTGGAAGAAGATTTAACCTGGCCAACCTAAAATCCATACCGAGCGAATCAGGGGAGTATTTGATTTCATTCTCTTTACTTTTTCACTTTTACATTCTTTACTTGAACATTGGGGACAATGTTCATCTTAAGTGTAAGGGGAGGGTAAAAAGATGATACCTTACATATGCACTTTCGCTTGAGTTTGTTTTGTTTGATGGTAGATGTGTAATAAAACTACGAGAAATACTTGTTAGTGCAATTTTAGCGCCAAATTTAAAATTTTTTACAACATTTAGGAGTGAAACTTTAGCCATAGCAAGCGTCTCATGGATAGGAGATTGTATGACTAGCACATAACCGTATATTCAGAAAAATTTTCCACCCAAAAATGTGAGGTTCGCCTTTAGATTTGATAGGAAAAGCATTTACTATTAGTGCTTATGAGTGTACCGGTAGCATTTAGATTCTAGAACTTGCGTTAGTGATTCATCCCGAGACCGCTAGTGAGACTACATTCGTGTGGTAGGATTTACTACATGATAAGAGGCATTAGGATCACCTTTGTGTTAAACCCGTATTACAATTACTTGACCGTTTAAGTCATATTACTTGGCTAGTTAAGTCAACTAATTTTCCCCACACCCTTAGCGTTGTACTCATTTTTAGTACACGATACCCCTAGTACACCCCTCCGAGCCTATCTTTTCGTTTCTAACTTTAAGCATCTTTACTTAAAGGAAGAATTTGTTACACCCCACTTAAATGTACAACCAAATCGCCTTAGCCTTCCGTGTATGCGCTCATTTTTAGTGCATTATTGTTATTTGTTAAACCCTAAGTTAACTTTCTAATTGATTACATGGTTGCTAAGTCGAGTCATATCCTTGTACGTATTGATTTGGGACGATTGGGACTCATGGGTAAGTACTTATTTTATGAAGTAATGGGGAAGAACATCACTTATTACCCCCATATGTACGTTAATATTAAAAGTGCTCCAAGTGTTTTGATTTTCTTAATTCGAGTCATTAGATTAGTTTAATGTAAAGTATGTAAAGATTCAAGTGTAAGGGGAATTCTCATCCCCTATGATGTATTATTTCGGATGATAGGGTAAGAGTGTATGCAAAAAAAAATAAAAAAATAAAAAAAATAAAAATAAAAAAAAAATCGAAAAAAAAATCAAGAAAAAGAAAAAAAATAAAAAAAGAAAAAGAGAAAAAACATACGGACTACCATCCCGTTTCATTCTATGTTTATTTTATGTTTTTGTTATTTTTTATTTATTAGCTTAAGTCGAGTCTAGTCTTGGCTTAGCAACGCCATATTGTACATGTAATTAACCAAGATTGTTAACTCGCCACCAGTAAAACTTCCTTTATCCAACAAAACCATGTAATTCATATCCCTATACCTAACGTTACAACCCTTTAAAAGACCTCTTTGATAGTTTATCCTAGGTGCTTACGCCATGTGGTGGAGGTTTGATCCTTTCCCAAGCCTATGGTAATCTATTTTGCTATGACAGGTAGTGAGAGATATCTTCCATTTCCATAATATTATATTACTTTATTACACCCGAGAGATGTGAGTATCTAAACACTATTTGTGAGGTGCTTATGTATGATCTCCGTGCTTGTCTATTGGTCTTTAGTGGAACGATTATTTGTTGTAATTACTTTTATATTAGTGTTAAATGACCCCTAACTTGTCTTTTGAGTAGAATAAAAGCTCATTTGCTTGAGGACAAGCAAATCTCAAGTGTAAGGGTATATGATGAGGCGAAAAATGATCCGTTTTTAGGGGGTCATTTAAGCCCGAATCTGACTTTATTTGATCAAATATTGCCCTAAATCGTTCCTTTTGTGATTTTAGGTACTTGGAGAGTGAATTCTGGAAAAGAAGCCATTTTGGACGTTTTTGGAGCATAAAAGTGAAGAAAACGGCAAAGTATCAATTTTCCATGCTGGAAACACTAGGTGACGGCGTCAAGAGTAATGCCTTGACGGCGTCAGACATCAAGAATAAAATACCGTAGTTGATGACGGCGTCAAAAGTCATCCTGACGGCGTCAAAGTACCAAGAATAAAATACCGTAGGTGGTGACGGCATCACACAGACCGTCATAAGTAGATCAAGGCCGTCCGAGGAAGTATTTGACGGCGTCACATGGTTGTCTTGACGCCGTCAGCCCAGTTTTCCTATATATAGTTTTCTAGTTTTTACATTAAAAAAAGAGAAGTTTTGGTGAAACCCTAAAGACGAATTTGGTGCATGTTTTACAGGTTTTTCAAGGGTTCCAAACCCTTGATACCTTGCATTGTAATTGAGATAAGTGTTCTTCTAATTCAATCAATATGTCTATGTGTTGGTTGTCTATATCTTGTTCTTGTCTCAATTCCATTATGCTAGGCTAGATCTCTCTTGTGTTTGCTTAGATCTAATGAAACCTAGATGTTGATTATGTGTTGATTACTTGTTTATTCTTGTTCTTGGATGAATGATTTATATGTTAGGCTTAAGAAAACTGGCAGATCTCCAAATGGTAACATGCTTGAACGTCTTAAGAAACATGAACCGAGGCGTACTAGGTCTTTATTGGTTGTATTTAATGCATGAGCCACTGTTTACAATCCCTATAGTTGTGCTGGGTTATGGTGTAGGAGGAGATAAGAGCTCATAGAATTGGGGAGTTATGTATGCCACCCCATGAATGGTATTAAGGAATACGATCCGTCATCCATGCAATTATAACAAGTAATTAACATGTAAAAGATATCTAGGGAGTAGTGAAGTCTAAGTAAACACAATTTCTCCAATTACTGCTCACAACATTAGTATAATTTAGTTTAATTTCATTTTCAGTATTTTATTTTGATTATATATTAGTTTTGGGTTAGTTGAATAGCAACTAATTCCGCCCACTCTTTCAAAACCCAAGATTTTACTTGCTTTCTTAAAAACATAAAAAGACAAAAATAATCATCCCTCACCTCTAGAACTAGTAATTAGGTTTTCTAATCCTAGCGACACTATTCCTAAGCTGAACGATCAATCCTCCGGTACTTGTCACTATACTATACTACAACGATCAGGTACACTGCCTGGTGGGGGTTGTAAGCTTCTCGAGATCCCTCGAGAGGTAAAGCCTGTTGCGATTCCCACGCATCACTATTGCTAGTCCCTAGCAATCTTTTGAGAAAACTTAATGGATTTGAGTCTCTTTACCAAAAGCCGTTACTTCTGGAGTAGCCAAATGTTTCAGTCCAAGTAAGGACCATGGTACACTGATAACCATGTGATTTTGAGCAAACCACCGGCTTTCAACGGTTTTGATTTGTCTTTACCAGAAGCCGTTTGCTTCTTGACTAGCCAACTCTTGATAGACACAGTCAACATCTTGGTGAGTTGATTACCAATTATGGCTTTCCACTGCCTTTACCACAAGTCATAACCTTGCGGGCTAGCCAACTCTTTTACTTTTTAGGATATGGTGAGTTGAACACCATACAATTTTCGGCAAATTGTCAGCCATCAACGGATTTGGGTTATCTTTACCAAGAGCCGTTTGCTCCTGGATTAGCCAATCCCTTTGTCGGTTAGACATGGCGGACTGATAACCACAAAATTTTTTGAAATAAAGTGAAAAAATTTTAAAATTTTAGGCCAAAAACGGGGGTACTAGAAGGTATAATGTGATAAAATTCGCTAGAATACCCCCCCCCCCCCCCCACGCTTAGAATTGAATGTTGTCCTCAATATTCAAAGTCCCGGCTATTATGCCGACTCTTTGAACGGAAAAAGGAAATATTCTAAGCTAACTGTGGGAACATTGTTTTTCACTTTATTTCTAAATAGATATAAACACTTTTTTTTTCGGAATATACATATATACATTGCAAACAGTAGGGGGCGGCCACTCCCTCACACTTGGGTGTTAGAAAGTAGAAAGAAATCAGATATATGGGTGAAAACCCATATTATGCTACTGTTTTTGTTCATCGAGTCGCTAGCTTGACTCGATCCCCGAATTCAATTGTCCTTGGGGAAAGTTTGGAGATCCGGGACAATCATGGATGGTATGTCATCTCCAAAGTAATGCTTTAAACGATGCCCATTCACCTTGAAATTTGGACCATCATTTTGAGATAACTCAACGGTGCCATAAGGATAAACCTTTGCGAAAGTGAATGGGCCACTCCAACGGGTCTTTAGCTTTCCCGAGAACATCTTGAGTCTAGAGTTGAAAAGAAAGACTCGGTCACCAACGTTGAAAACGCGGTTCTTAATTTTTGAGTAATGAATCTTCTTTGTCTTTTCCTTATAGATCAAAGAGTTCTCGTAAGCTTGATCACGAAGTTAATTTAATTCATTCAGTTGAACTTTTCGATGAGCACCCGCAGTTTTGAGGTCAAAATTTGCATGCTTGAGGGCCCAATAGGCTTTATGCTCAAGCTCGATCGGAAGATGGCAAGCTTTCCTGTACACAAGCTTGTAAGGTGTACACCCGATGGGTGTTTTGTAAGCTGTACGGAAAGCCCAAAGTGCATCATCTAATTTGTCCAACCGCGATGCACGATTTTCACCCACAGTTCTTTCCAATATTCTTTTAAAGCCCCGATTGGAAACTTCTACTTATCCACTTGTTTGAGGGTGGTACGCAGTAGAAAGACAGTGAGTTACACCGTACTTTTATATGACTTTATCAAATTTGTCATTGCCGAAATGCGTACCACAATCACTAACAATAGCGCATGGAGTCCCAAATCGGGCAAAAAGAGCTTTCAAAAATTTCACAACAACTCGGGCATCATTAGTGGGTAAAGCTTTCGCTTCAACTCATTTTAATAAATTATCAACAGCCACGAGTATGTATTTATTTCCATGAGATGAAGGAAATGGCCCCATAAAGTTGATGCCCCATACGTCAAAGATTTCACATACTTGAATTGCATTTTGAGGCATTTCGTTCTTTTGTGAATTGTTCCCGTGACGTTGACAAGTGTCACAGGATTTGACTAATTCTTGGGCATCCTTATAGATCGTGGGACAGTAAAAACAGGAATCAAACACCATTTTGGCGGTGTAGTTTGGATTGTGGTGGCCCCTCGTGGGACCAGCATGGCAAGCCTTTAGAATTTCAGTGGCTTCCTGACCATAAACACAGCGCCGGATGACTTGATCCGCGCAGATTTTGAACAAGAAGGGGTCGTCCCAGAAATAGTGTTTTACATCTTTAAAGAACTTATTTTTTTGTTGGGACGACATCCCTTTCACAACGAAGTTACCCGAATGGTAGTTTGCAAAGTCGAAAAACCATGGGGTAGTCGAATCTCCATGAAAAGTAACCGCATTGAGTGTCTCGAGAGGGAAGGTTTCATTAATTTCCTTCTTTTCGAAGACATCTTGATGGGGGTTTTCAAGACCGGAGAAATGATCAGCAGCTAGGTTCTCAGCTCTTTTTTTATCACGAATTATGATATCAAATTCTTGCAAGAGGAGAACCCAACGGAGTAGTCTCGGCTTTGCATCTTGTTTTGCAAAGAGGTACTTCAAAGCTGAGTGATCTGTATACACTATGCTCTATGCTCTTGGTCAATATCAAATATGGCCAGAATTTTTCAAAGGCATACACCACTGCTAATAGTTCTTTTTCAGTGGTGGTGTAATGACTTTGAGCCTCGGTCATTGTCTTGCTCGCATAGTGTATAGGCTGAAAGTGTTTGGATTTGCGTTGCCCCAAGACTGCCCCTATTGCGTAATCACTAGCATCACACATAAGTTCAAATGGCAAGTCCCAATCGGGGGCAACAAGAATCGGTGCCTCAGTAAGCTTTTTCTTTAATGTTTCAAAAGCTTCAATGCACTCGGGAGAGAAGATAAAAGGAGCATCCTTCTTGAGGAGATGGGTCATAGGCCAGGCGATTTTAGAAAAGTCTTGAATAAACCTACGATAGAAACCGGCATGAACCAAAAAGCTCCAAACACCTTTGACGGTAGTGGGATGAGGTAGTTTTGCGATGACATCGACTTTGG
This sequence comes from Artemisia argyi, assembly GCA_030686995.1. NCBI lineage: Eukaryota > Viridiplantae > Streptophyta > Magnoliopsida > Asterales > Asteraceae > Artemisia > Artemisia argyi. The sequence continues at coordinate 125,567,723 of CM060693.1, read as the reverse complement.
CTTTGTCAACCTCAATCCCGTTCTTTGAAATTTTATGGCCGAGGACAATGCCCTCTTTGACCATAAAGTGACTCTTCTCCCAATTTAGACATAACCTTGTGTCTTCACAACGTTTGAGCATATTGTCTAAATGGGAGAGACATGATTGAAATGATTCCCCAATGACCGAAAAATCGTCCATAAAGACCTCCACAGTCTTCCTGATCATGTCGGAAAATATGGCCATCATACATCTTTGAAACATGCCCGGAGCATTACATAAACCAAATGGCATACGTTTATAGGCAAAAGTTCCATAGGGGCACGTGAAAGTGGTCTTTTCTTGATCCTGCGGATCAATGGGAATCTAAAAGTAACCCGAGAAACCATCGAGGAAGCAATAGTACTCATTCCCCGCTAATCACTCGAGCATCTGATCCATAAAGGGCAGAGGAAAATGGTCTTTACGGGTGGCGTCATTTAACTTGCGATAGTCAATGCAGATACGCCAACCCGTAACCAATCGAGTTGGAATCAACTCGTTTTCTTCGTTAGTGACAACAGTAATGCCACCCTTTTTTGGAACACAATGTATTGGACTAACCCAAGGACTGTCCGAGATAGGGTAAATCATACCGGCATCAAGAAGTTTTAAAATTTCTTGTTTGATGACCTCATGAATTTTTGGATTCACCCTTCTTTGTTGTTGGACTGCTGGTTTGAAGTCATCCTCCATTAAAATCTTGTGGGTATAAAATTCGGAGTCAATGCCCTTGATGTCGGAGAGTCTCCAAGCAATTGCTTGTTTATGTGACTTCAAAACCTTTATTAGAGCAGCCTTTTCCTCAACACTTAAATCTTTAGCAATTATGACGTGTAATTTATCATCACCCTCCAGAAATGCATATTCAAGATGAGGCGGCAAGTCCTTAAGTTCGACCTCATGAAAGTCATCAGTTTTCTCAACATTTTTTACTTCCTCCTTATGAAGAGTTTGTGGTAGAACAGGAAGAGGAGAGGGATCTTCGTTTAATAATTTTTCAAGTAGGAGAATATCCCTCTCGGGGTCAATCTCTTGGTTATCGATTCCATCGGGAATCGAATCACTTTTGAGAAAGGCCTCAATTTCTTCTAAAACGAAGTCACTTCCCTCAAACGGAGTGAAGGAAGGAGAAGAATTGGCAATGATGGGGTGAGAAGATGGAGTGAAGTTTTCACTCGAAGAGTTATCAGTGAAACCTAAAACCTCTTGAGCGTACTCCTCAGCAGCAACATCGATGACATCTATTCGGTTTACCGATTCAGAGTCATAATTTGAGGAGTACCTCAAAGTTTGATCGAAGTTGAAGGTGATGGCTTCCGTTCCAACACGCAATGTGATATCTTGCTTAAATACATCGATGAGAGCACACCCAGTTCTAAGGAATCCCCTACCAAGAATTAGAGGGACCCCTGAATCGGCATCAAAGTCAACAATCACAAAATATGCAGGAAAATGGAACTTTCCCACTTTAATGAATACGCCCTTGGCAATGCCAAGTGGACGAGAAATCGATCGATCGGCAAGCTCTAAAGTCATGCACGTGGTAGTGAATTCAGGAAGAGAGAGTTTCTTCCACACAGAATATGGCATCAGGTTAATGCTAGCACCTAGATCGGCCAAAGCGAAGCATTCAACCATACCCAGAAAAATACAAGGAATGAGAAATTTTCCGGGGTCTCTAAGGTTCTCGGGAAGCTTTTTCAAAAGAACTGCTGAGCAGTTCTCATTCAACGGAGTTCTAGCCATTTCGAAGAGTTTTTCCTTATTACTTAACAAATTTTTGATTGTTGATGCAAACTTGGGCATCAAGAGAATAGCGTCCGCGAAGCTAATGTCAAAGTGCAAATCTTGAAAGATTTGGAAAAATTTATCTATTTGGTGACTAGCCTTTTCTCGGAGCTTTTATTCATTAAGACATGATTGGTAAGGAATAGAAGTTTTGGATTTAGGGTTGTCCACTGGAGTTTCTGGTGGTTCAAAGACAACTCCAGGCTTACATCTGGTTTCTGGAATAACCTGAGGTTGGACTTGTGCAGTACTTCGTGAGCTATGAGATTCCACCTTGTCCTTTGTCACCTCAGGTTCATGTTCGACTACCTTTGGAGGAGAGGAAGAAGAGGTAGTAGGAATCGCAGGTTAATCATATGAAGCACCGCTTCTTATTATGATTGCCTTAGCATCACCCCTCGGGTTAGCAATCGTGTTGCTCGATAAAGTAGTACCTGAGCCCGAGGGTCGATCATTTAAAGACTTCTTGATATCAGAAATCTGGCTGACCAACAACTTGTTCAACTCTTCTTGGGATTTCATGAATTGCTTTAACAACTCATCAGATGAAGGCCCAGTTGGAACAATAGCTTGATTTGGATTATTGAAATTTTAAGCACGATTGTTTTGGTTAGGACCTGCGTTGAAATTTCCTTGATTTTGATGTTGGAAATTTCCCTGATTTTGGTTGTTATTTCCATGAAAATACCCGGGATTGAAATTACCCTGACCTTGGTTCGATTAAAGTTTCCTTGATTTTGGAAACCTTGATTTTTGAAACCTTGGTTCTGATTCTGAAAATCGTGACCCTGATTGAAGTTGCCTTGGTTTTAAAAACCTTGGTTCACTCTATTTTGATTTTGGTTACGGTTTTGGACATTTTGGTTTTGATGAAACCATGATGTTCCCATGTCTCAATAGATCGAGGAGTTTGTTTTTCAAGCCAAATCCGGGCTTCTCCCTCGAGGGAGAATGGGAAGAGAAGAAGTTTGATTGCTTCAGATGGGACATTCTTGTACTTGATGGTTGATGTGATTTTATTGAACCATCGAATGTGAGCATGAGGATCGTCCCTCTCAAAACCGTAGAATTGACTTGAGGTTACAAGATTGAGTAACCTGGTTTTGAGCTCAAAATTATCAGCCACGATGGCTGGAACAATAATGGCATCTCCGTAACCCTCGATGGGTGCTTGGAGAAGCTCACACATGGGGCGGTCTTCCGCCATGGTGACAGCAGAGGTAGAAACAGTACGGATCTCATATCCGACTGTTGGTGCTGAACGTCTACGAGTTCTTTGAGGTTTAACAAGCACACGTAATGGGCTCGTGGACCTTGAAGAACGAGTGAGCATGCACTAAAAAAAACAAACTCACTCAAAACAAAATCGAGGCAAAACGACAGTGAACTTAAACCAATAATCACAAGTAAGTGGCTTCTTTAAGAAAGGTACACCACTCACAGGGATACAATAGCAAGTTTTGATCTTATGTTTGGGAACTTATTATGTCCACACCCCCAGTTGGTAGGTGTTCTGTCTTGGTTTGCGACGGTTTATTTTTATGTATTCTTATTCACAAGAAAAAGACGGATGTTTTTGGGTTTTTTTGTATAAGTGAAAAAACTTTTGGAATTATTTTTGGTATCGTCCCGTTGTCCAAAATATTATTTCTTTAAGAATCACCTTAAAAGAAAAACGATATAGAAAACGTTACGATTTGTTTTGTTTGTTTTTTAATTTTTTTTTTTTTTTTTGGTGTTTTAACACTTTACGAAAAGTGTTAATGACTTTTTTTTTGTGTGTTTTGATTTGAAATTTACAAAAGTGATGGGATTTTTACAGTGATGATGGTGAAATAACACTAATCTCTTAAGACGCTGCAGAAACGCGCACACCTCCCCGGCAGTGGCGCCAAAATTTGATAGATGCTAAACAGTCAACTTAAATTGACCAAATAAATGGTCAACAAAGTCAAACTACCTAGATCAATGCTTCTGGGTAATATAGGGTATCACCAGGTCGTTAAGTCCCGACGAGGTGTGAATTGTACTTTAGCGTGCTTGTGATCGGGTGAATTTCACAGGAAAGGGTTATGATGAGAATTATTTGAGAATTATGAAATTAAATAGCTTAGGAAAGCTATATGATTGATTACGTGAATTTAGATTAAGGAGAAACGAGCTAAAACCTTAAAAAAAAACATACGTTTAAACTGAAAACGGGTACAGACGTACGTGATAAAAAGTGAATCTAATGAAATAAAAAGGCTACGGATATAAAAATGATATTTTTACAAACCTAATGATTAAAGAAAATTTTTGGAAAAAGAAAATTAATTTTTACACTAATTATATAATTATTATTAATTAAAAACTATTTCTAATTACTTTTTAATTATTTAAAATACCCTAAATTATAATTAAATCTAAAATTACATTAGAAAAATGAAAATAAAATTTGGAAAAATTTAAAATACTTAAAAACTAATTTTAAAACTAAAGTTGTATTTTTCTGATTTTTTTAATTAATTATTATTAATTATTAATTAATTATTAATTATTAAAAACTAAATTAAATTATGAAAAATATAAATGATAAGGGGAAAATCTGAAAAAATTACCAAAATTATTTTTAACTATAAGAAACCTAGGAAAAATATAAAAATGAAAATTGCTTATAAATAAGCTGAAGAATAAGCCAATTGGCTTAAATAGAAGCTATCATTTCTATTAAGTTGGGCTTTTTTGGATTTTTCTTTTTGAAACCTGTTTATATACTATATATGAGTAACTTTAATAAAGGAAATTTTTATACAAACCTCAAATAAGCAGAATGAAGGGCTTATTATCTAGGCAGTTAAACGTTTAAAGCTTATTAGGATTTGTGGTGTTTGAATAAGCTTGTATAAAGCCAAATATTGAAAACAAAAGGCTAACTAAGCTGCAACTAAGTTAGGTACACAAGAAATAAGCAGAAACAAGCTAGTAAGTGGACTGAATAAGCTAATAAGTTGAATAAGCAATTCCAATTACCAAACAGGCCATACAGGCCAAAATACCAAGAAGCAGGCCAATGCAAGGTCCACTAGGTTGGTCAGGGTCCAAAATTGAACTTGGACCTTCAAGGTGGATAGGTCAGCTTCAAAATAAGCCAATAAGCTGGGCTTATGGCTTATTAATGAAGTGTTGGAAAGCCTTGAAAATAAGCTTAATAAACTGAGTTCACAAAGAAGACTTGGTGAACTAGGCCAATAACAGGCCCTGGTTTGGTGGTCAGCTGTGGTCAAAGGTTCAAGATGAGACCTGATTTGGTAAATGAGTTTAATGAGATTGCAAATAAGCCAGAATCTACAAGGTGGGGCCCATTATGTAATAATAAGCAAACCTTTGAAATTGGTCTAAAAAGCTGAGCTCTCAGTATATGTTTTGAGGACAGGGTACAAAAGGTGATCAAATAAGCCAAGACAATTAAGCAAAACCCCAAAATAAGCTAAGTCATGAAAAGTTACTCTACTAGACTACTCACAAGCCAAAAGCCTGAGTGTGGGGTCCACTGGATAAGCCAGAGGTGGCCCAAGAAAATTGGTCAGATCCTTGGTGCAGGGGAGGTCATCCACCCTGCAGCCTACTTTTAGCACTTGCACAAGCTTTGAAAAAATTCCTAAAAATAAAATAAGCACTGATTTCTGTAGTTAAAGTGACAAATTCTCACCACAATAAATTTCAAAGGCTGAATATTACTACAAAAATCTAGATAATTCCTACAAAAAGTGAGATTTCCTTAACTGTGAACTTTTTGACTTTGTGAAATTATGAGAACTTTGACCAAACTGAATTTCAAACCCTGATTTTATGATTAAAACTGTTAATTAGTGTTAATATAAAGCTAATTTAAGTAACTTTAACTAAAAATTAGATGATATGAGGCCTTGGTCAACTTAAATCCACACAGATTGGTTCTGAGTTGAGATTTTGAGTGATTTTGACTTCTAGCTTAATACCACCTAAAACCTCTGATGTTTTGGTCCACTAAAATGTTAAGAAAGATACTTGAGTAATTTTAGCCAATGTTGCCCACAATGACTCAGTGAAACAAGCTAAACCAGACACTATCTTATCAACTGTCTAAACAAATTCACAAGGAAATAAATTGATCTAACTTAAACTCTGACACACAGGCTTATACTAGATGATTATGAACTCACACAAGCAGATACAAACAATAATAGTCTACTACAACTATAAATCACAACTTAAGCAAAATTCTTATACTAAGACATGAAAATCAATATTTGAGGATTCGAAACCTTGGTCCTAGTTGAACTAGGAACTCTTTAAGCTGCAACAAGCTCTAGCTTGTCCTGAGACAAGCTAGTAAAGTCCCTCTTGCCATTTCCATTACTGGCAACTTCCCAAGCTCTCATGTCTCATGCATAGGTACCCTTTGAGTTTGTATGAGTGTTCTTTTGATTATTTTTTTTATTTCCCTTTATATAAACATCTAAATGAGCCTATTTGAGCATGTAATCAGCTTATACATCTTAATGAACCTACTAATATACTTGAAATATTTTTGATAAACTTAAAAAAACTAAAACATAAGATAAACCTTAAAAAGAAACTTATATTAGCTGTAAAAACTGATTACAAAAGATTACCAAAGTTAACTGAGCATTAAAATAAACTAAGTTAAATTCATACATACCATATGAGCCTTACATAAGCTTCTATATATACTATGATAAAAATAAGGCATCCCAAGCTCTCTTGTGCATCCCCTCTGCAAATTGGTACTCCCCAAAACCTTCTTGTTGACCCTTGACCACATCCCCACCATTGAATTAAGGTCCCTAGATCCTAGCCATTTGATTGGAAATTGGCGCCAAGCATGAATGTGGCAAAATTAGTGGAGCTGGTGGGTTCATTAAATGAAGAGGAGGGGGTTGGTTTGGTAGTTGAGATATATTAATGATGGAGGCTGTGTTGGTGAAAAGGTGGGAGGGGGGAGACAAGGTAGCAGATTCGGGGGGAAAGTGGTACGGGGGTTGAAGATGGCTGTGTTTGACCCGGTTTTTTACCATGGTTGACTGTTTGACCATGGGGTGTTTTTATTAATAAAAAGGGGTTGGGCCATGGGATGGTTTTGGGCTTTAGGGAATGGATTGGGTTGTTTGGTTTTTGAGAAATAATAACAAGGGTCCGGTTTGGTTGTAGAAATTATTAACATAAGGACCATTCATGTATTTTCTGAAATCCCATGGCTGAAACTGAAATTTTCCCAAAGTTCAAGTGAGGGTAATTCCTGCCAAGTTTCTATAATCCAAGAACCAAATTTGCAATTTTCCATTTTTCAAAATTCCAGGGACCACTTTTGCCAAATTTGAATTTTGAAGGACCAAATATGTAAACTTTTGAAACTTTACACCCAAGTATCATATTTTGTGATTTTTGACTTTCAAAAGACTTGGGGTTGACTTGTCTTTCAAAATAAATGCATAGGGACTAATTGTGACAAGTTTTGAAACTTGGGGACTGAAACTGCCAATTTTGCAAAACTTTGATCGTTTTTCATTTGTTTTTACTCATTTTGCATTTAAAACATATAAAACCCAATCCCTGGGATATTTTCAGTATTTTGATGTCTTTTTGATTGTTTTTAAATGTTTTGCAGCTCATATTTGACCAAAAATGATGAGTGTTTGAGCACTCATCAATGGCCATGAGCTAGCACGCACTTGGAACATTTGCAATCTCAAGAGATGCTATCTTTAGGAAAGGCTACGGCCCACGCACAGACACCTCCGCACTTTAGTAAGTGCTCAATAAATGTCCGTGTATTTACATTTTGTTTTGTTTAAGGAATTGTTTTTTCTTTTCAAAAACTTGCAAGAATTAATCAAACATCGTGGTTTCTAGCTAACTCCGCGGCACATTTAACTTTATTGCTTACATTTCATTTATGTCTCAATATTGTTAATTTTTACTTTTGCCTACATGGCGTGCATGCATTCATTAAGACCCACGATGGTAGAAAGGATGAGTAAACCTAATAATTAACTCATTGAGTAAGAGGGTTACAAACCCATCAACATTGGATCACGCATCCTTGCTAAACACCTTACTCTCAAGACGTTGACGTAAGTTTAATGTGCATCCCACGAAGGATACGCAACAACACACACTGTGCACGTTTAGCAATTTTGGAGCCAAGACTCTTGGTTCCTTGATATGGTATTTGCAGCACGCTGCAAGTTAATCCATATACATATGAATTTTATTCACATATATTTATTAAGTTATGGACTTAGTACAATTTTTCCTAAGTACGTTTTGGCTCTTGGAAAAGTCTTTCACGAAAAGACAAATAATCTAAGTACAAAATGATACAAACGTATGTACAGAAACCAATATCATTATTCAACTACGAGTTTTATACAAGTTATAAAATCAACATATACAACAAAAAAGATGACTCTATAGCAATCTACATACTGCGAGCACGCCTATGCCCTGAGCTACTAGCTGTAGACGCTACGTGCCCAGCCTCATCAAGCCTTCTCAGCAGGCTGCTATCCTCCTGCGACACTGTCGGCACGCTGACAGGAATTCCATCAGACCTGGGTAGATAGGCTACACCAACACCGCACAAGATTGCCTTCTCTTTCACGCCCTTCTTCTATCCAAGCCTTGTAGCATGGGCTTCCAAGGACTTCTTCAAGGATACTTCCTTCTCAAGGGTAAAAGGTTTCAGCATGTCACGTGGGCGCGCAAAAATGGGTACCTGCAGCTGTGACTCATCCAGCTTCAAAAAGAAGTCAGGCTGCGCCTCGGCATCCTCCGCTATGTGCCTCGCCAGAGTTAACCCCTTCATAATCACATTAATAGGGTAATCCTGGTCACGCTCCAGTTGGGCGATGTGGGGGAACTCGAAGATCTTCATCTTCTCCATGGCCGCAACCAGCTCTGCATAGCCATCTCCAGCATACCCTGGCACCTCTGCAGGGGATACAGTCAGCATCTTTCCCTTGTGTTGTGATGAGGCAAAAAATGAACCGTTTTTAGGGGGTCATTTAAGCCGGAATTGGAATTTATTTGATCAAATATTGCCCTAAATCGTTCCTTTTGTGATTTTAGGTACTCTGGGAGTGAATTCTAGAAAAGGAAGCATTTTGGACGTTTTTGGAGCATAAAAGTGAAGAAAACGGCAAAGACTTAATTTTCCATGCTGGGAACAGTACCTGACGGCCTCAAGAAGGAAAATATGACGGCGTCAGGAGTAAAATGCATAACGACCTAGAGAAAACGTGACGGCGTCAGAAGTAGGGCGTCAAGAGTAATTTTGGTGACGGCCTGGAGCAGAATTACACATGACGGCATCAGATCTAGATCTAGGCAGTCCGAGAAATTTATTGGCGGCGAGATGACGGCGTCAGAAATTTCCTCTTGACGCCGTCACCTCACAAAATCTATATATACTTTTCTATTTTTCATTCATTAAAAGAGGAACTTGTGTAGAGAATACTAGGGCCGAACCTAATAAACCCTAGGTCGTTTGTAACAGTATTTTTAAGGGTTTTCACCCCTTGAAACCCTTCATGTTCAATTGAGATAAGTTTTCTTCCAATTCATTCAATATGTCTATGTGTTGTTTGAATATATCTTATGCTTGTCTCGATTATAACATGCTAGGCTAGATCTATTGTGTGTTTGCTTAGATGTAATGAAACCTAGATGTTGATTATAGGTTGATTGCTTGTTTATAGTTGTAATGGATGAATGATTTCAATGTTAGGCTTAAGAAAACTGGCAGATCTCCATTGTGTAACTTGCTTGAACGTCTTAAGAAACATGAACCGATGTGTACTAGGTTTTTATGGTCATACCGTACTAAGAAAACCGATAGGAAGTTGAAACCTAAGTTTGATCCCAAAGATGTCCTCAATGAGGAACTCACCCATGTCACGTAGTAACCCATGACCTTGAGTCTAGCTACAAGACTCGTAAATAAAGAAAAGCGCTTCTTGGGAGGCAACCCATGCTTTGTGTGATTTTTATTTTGTTTGATTGTTATTTGTTTCCCTATGCATATTTTATTTTTATTGTTGGTAGATCATGTTTCAAAACTAAATGGTGAAAATACTTTATTTTGTTGTTTGGCTTAGTCTTAACTTCATCCAAAGGTATTTCGCAAAAGATAAGTGTAAGGAGAAACCCCAAATATGTTTTAAAGAAACAAATTTGATCATGATTCTCCACAATATTAAATGAACATGTATATTCGTATCTGTTAGAGTCAAATGCTTGTATCGAGTCATAATGATGTTTTGCAGGATTTTACAGGAAGTAGGACAAAGTTTTTCAAGAAATTTTCTGGAAACTTAACATAAGAATTTCTGCAGGTCACTTCTGACGGCGTTAGGAAGAAATTCCTAACGGCGTCACGTGTAAAATTCTGGAAATTTTGCCAGTTTTGTTTTTCTAACGGAGTCTTAAAGTTTTTTGTTAATTCTTTAGTTTTATAATCTCCAGGGAATCTGCAAACATTCATTCCACAAGCATTATATCTTACTTTGTTTTCTAGGATTTGTTAGCATATATAGATTGCCGCCGATTTTATGCGAGATTGCCTTGTTTGTTTTCTCAGGTTTAACAGGTTATGTTTGACAAGAAGATGATTTATATTCTGGAAGGGAAGCTTTGATTGTTCATTTTCTTGGAGTAAGATCTAACCTTGTTACCATATTATCCATACCGAGCGAATCAGGGGAGTATTTGATTTCATTCTTTTACCTATTTTACTTTTACAATCTTTACTTGAACATTGGGGACAATGTTCATCCTAAGTGTAAGGGGAGGGTAAAATAATGATACCTCATAGGAAACACTTTCGCTTGAGTTTGTTTGTTTGATGGTAGGTGTGTAATAAAACTATGAGAAATACTTGTTAGTGTAATTTTAGCGCCAAATTTAAAATTTTTTTTACAACATTTACGAGTGAAACTTTAGCCATAGCAAGCGTCTCATGGATAGGAGTTGTATGACTAGCACAAAACCGTACCATTCAGAAAAAATTTTTCACCCAAATATGTGAGGTTTGCCTTTAGATTTGATAGGAAAAGCATTTACTATTAGTGCTTATTAGTGTACCGGTAGCATTTAGATTTTAGAACTTGCGTTAGTGATGCATCCCGAGACCGCTAGTGAGACTACATTCGTGTGGTAGGATTTACTACATGATAAGAGGCATTAGGATCACCCTTGTGTTAAACCCGTATCATAATTTCTTGACCAATTAAGTCATATTACTTGGCTAGTAAAGTCAATTAATTTTTCCCACACCAATAGCGTTGTACTCATTTTTAGTACATGAAACCCCTAGTACACCCCTCCGAGCCTATCTTTTCGTTTCTAACTTTAAGAATCTTACTTAAAGGAAGAATTTGTTACACCCCACTTAAATGTACAACCAAATCGCCTTAGCCTTCCGTGTATGCACTCATCTTTAGTGCATTATTGTTATTTGTTTAAACCCTTAGTTAATTATCTAATTGATTACATGGTTGCTAAGTCGAGTCATATCCTTATACATATTGTTTTGGGACGATTGAGACTCATGGGTAAAGTATAATGTTATGGAGTAATGGGGAAGAACATCATATTATTACCCTCATGTGTACGTTAATCTTAAAAGTACTCCAAGTGTTTTGATTATCTTAATTCGAGTCTTTAGATTAGTTTATTGTAAAGTATGTAAAAATTCAAGTGTAAGGGGAATGTTCATTCCCTATGATATATTATTTTGTATGGTAGGGTAAGAGTGTATGCAAAAAAATTAAAAAATAAATAAAAATAAAATAAAAAATAAAAAATAAAAAATAAAAAATAAAAAATTAAGAAAAAGAAAAAAAAATAGAAAAAAGAAAAAGAAAAGAGAAAAAACATACGGACTACCATCCCGTTTCATTCTATGTTTATTTCATGTTTTTGTTATTTTTCATTTATTAGCTTAAGTCGAGTCTAGTCTTGGCTTAGCAACGCCATATTGTACATGTAATTAACCAAGATTATTTACTCGCTACCAGTAAAGATTGCCTATATCCAACAAAACCGTGTATTCCATATCCCTACACCTAACGTTACAACCCTTTAAAAGACCTCTTTGATAGTTTATCCTAGGTGCTTACGCCATATGGTGGAGGTTTGATCCTTTCCCAAGCCTATGGTAATCTATTTTGTTATGACAGGTAGTGAGAGATGTTTTCCATTTCTATATTGTGATATATACTTTATTACACCCGAGAGATGTGAGTATCTAAACACTATTTGTGAGGTGCTAGTGTATGACCTCCGTGCTTGTCTTTGGACTTTAGTGGAACGATTATTTGTTGTAATTACTTTTATATTAGTGTTAAATGACCCCTAACTTGTATTTTGATTAGAATAAAAGCGCATTTGCTTGAGGACAAGCAAATCTCAAGTGTAAAGGTATATGATGAGGCGAAAAATGAACCATTTTTAGAGGGTCATTTAAGCCGGAATTGGAATTTATCTGATCAAATATTGCCCTAAATCGTTCCTTTTGTGATTTTAGGTACTTTGGGAGTGAATTCTAGAAAAGGAAGCATTTTGAACGTTTTTGGAGCATAAAAGTGAAGAAAACGGCAAAGACTTAATTTTCCATGCTGGGAACAGTACCTGACGGCGTCAAGAAGGAAAATATGACGGCGTCAGGAGTAAAATGCATGATGACCCAGAGAAAACGTGACGGCGTCAGAAGTAGGGCGTCAAGAGTAATTTTGCTGACGGCCTGGAGCAGAATTACACATGACGGCGTCAGATCCAGATCTAGGCAGTCCGAGAACTTTTTTGGCAGCGAGATGACGGCGTCAAAAATTTCCTCTTGTCGCCGTCACCTCACAAAATCTATATATACTTTTCTATTTTTCATTCATTAAAATAGGAACTTGTTTGGCGAATACTAAGGCCGAACCTAATAAACCCTAGGTCGTTTGTAACAATATTTTCAAGGGTTTTCACCCCTTGAAACCCTTCATGTTCAATTGAGATAAGTTTTCTTCCAATTCATTCAATATGTCTATGTGTTGTTTGAATATATCTTATGCTTTCCTCGATTATAACATGTTAGGCTAGATCTATTGTGTGTTTGCTTAGATGTAATGAAACCTAGATGTTGATTATAGGTTGATTGCTTGTTTATAGTTGTAATGGATGAATGATTTCAATGTTAGGCTTAAGAAAACTGGCAGATCTCCATTGTGTAACTTGCTTGAACGTCTTAAGAAACATGAACCGATGTGTACTAGGTTTTTATGGTTGTATTTAATGCATAAGCGAATTCTAGTGATCCCATGTTAGGAGCTTCTTAGCCGGCTCGACATAGGAGTGAAGTAGGAGCTTATAGAATTGGGGAAGTAAGTACGCCACCCCATGAATGGTATTAAGGAATACCTTCACCAGCATATTGAGCCTTGAGATGAGAAACCAACTTGGCCTGACACTCAGCAACTACGCTCAACTCTTCTATCAGCTCCTGCGCAGACATCTCCTCACTCGCCTTCAATGGCTCATCCACCTGAGAGTGACTCACCTGCGGTGGCACTTGCTCTATAGGCGCTGCATCACCCCCTGCAGCATTGTCACTACATGCAAAAAGCAAGGAGTCAAGACATTGTATAGAAAATAAAGAGAGAGAAAAAAGAAAACAAAACCATGACATTATCACTTACATGGGAGAGGAGGTCTCAGCAGTATTCCGCGCAGCCACAGACAGCGACGCCTCCTCATCTGTGGACTCATCCATAGTAATGATGTGGCGCCTGCACTTGGATGTGCCTTCACCACCATCACCAGAAGCCTTGCGCTTGACACCCTGGTACTCCTCTTCAGAATCGGTATCAACCTTGAGGATCCCAACACCTTCAGAAGACTCAGCGCGCGCAGGCTCAGGAGTTGGCACTTCCTGCGCAGGAACAGTTTGCACAGGAGTCGCGTTCAGTAGGGGTTGTTCCATGTCAGCCAGTTCCTCTTGCGCATACGTACGCCCGACTGTAGCCTCCATGATGGGTATCTCACCTTCCCCCAACGGGCGCACACCCACAGTCACTTGTGTGGGCTTGACCAACCTCACCACGCTGAACAAATCCATCTATGCGCAACACATAAATAAACAACAAAGAACAATTGAGTCATTCAAAGTGCAATATAAAAGAATGCTTACACTACAGATGCGAAGGAAAAGAAGGACAAGCACCCACCCCGACTGCTCTCATCCAGAAACGTTGGCACCTCGTCTGCGCCTTGCAAATAGTTCCGACTAATCCCCATATGCACCAAAAACTCCTCGGGTAGGAGTTGATGGGGATGTGGTTATTATTGATGGTCTCTGCATCACCCACATTGTACATCCCGGGGTCTGGGCACTCATCCTTCGGCAGCGTCCCCTGCGTATAGAACTCAAAGAGCCAGGGGAACACCGTATCATCCACCCAGAAAAATCTCTCCCTCCAATTCCTAAGGGCATCTACTTTATCAGTATAACATTGATAGTGCCCTGGACGCTTATAAAAAGACACCCACCCGTTTGACCATGTTGTGTGGTAAAACGCGTGGAAGAGATTGATGGTTGGGTTTATTGCAAGTAAACGACAGTTTACTTCAAAATTTTTATCTTCGCCGCACCTATACAGTGTAGCTGAGATATATGCTGATGATAGAAGTTGAGCACGTCGCTCAAGAATAGGGATATGGGCACGCGCTGATTTGCAAACTCGAAGAAGCGCATGTATACCCCTATCATCCCCTCAGGGAAGTCTGCAATACATGCGTTTGCCTCTGGTACTTCTAGGTGCAACGCGAGTGGAATGAAATAGTCGGAGGTGAATTGACGGAGTTCATCCTCGTCCATCTCGGAGACAAAATCGTTTAATTGGCGAACCATTTTTCAAATGTGCATTGACTAAGGAGCGCAAGCGCTATTACCTTAACAGACACTAGTTCTCTTGATTGATGTTTGATGATTCTTAAAGTGGAGAAATGGCGTTTTTACTGTGATAATCACAGTGAAAATGGGGAACCCTTTATATAGGGTTACCCCTCGCCTTGGATGGATGCCACGTGGATCCCACTACCTTCATCGTGTGGCTAGAATAGCAACAGGTACAACACTTTTTCACGTCTTTCAAGGGATACGTGGGACTTTTTAAGCCTAGATATACCGTATATTCTTTTTGGCGGGACATACTAGAAGCTTCCCCACCACGCTTCCCGCTATAGTTATTAGTCTAGCATACACAGCTACGCGCCGCGCATACTAGACTGGGGGGACATGATGACGTGTAGTCCATACCAGGGTCACGACCCATGGACATTACTAATGCCCAAGCCCATCACGTATAGGGTATCATAATAATGATTTGGGCTACCATACTAACGGTTTGGGCTCACAAAAACCCAACCCAAATATATTATTTATGGTCTAGATAATGATCTTTTATTTATGAGATAAAGATCAATGACCGGATAAGCGTGGTACGCCGAAGAGTAAGGAGCACGAAATTTACAAGGATTTCGTGCCTATAAAAAGAATATCATAATTCTCATTGAGGTACGATCTAAAACCCCAACTCTTCAATACAACCCTAAAACCGATTACTTACTCTCACGCCGGAGGATAATCGTGGGAGACAATCCCACGATAAGCCTAACGGTGTTTGTTTGCTTTCTTAGTGTGCAGGTCTCAAGCATTAAGATCTAATTGGTACGAGAACAGGAACCCAAACAAGGAACGCCCAACTTTTGTATCAACACTTGTATAGTGACATGACCTGGAGATCCACCCAGAGGGAGTGGATTGTTGTAGTTGTACTTCATGATCCCTTCATCTACGATATCATTGAACATCTTGTGGCATTCCTCCATTTGATATTGTAGATGAGTGATGTCCGGATGAAAAACCTTGACGATTTTGAAGGCTGGTCCTTCCAGATCCTTTTGCGTTAGCTTAGATAATCCTCGCTCTTTACAAAACCATGTAATAAATGTCCCCATATCACCAGTTTGTGCTAGCAGGGAGTCTTCTGAGGGAGGGACGAAGCTGGTGGTGATGGCATCAGCCCAGTTGTTGTCACTAGTCAACAGATCAGAGGAGGAAATAGCCCAGTTTGGCTCAGGAGAGTGTGAAGGCTCAACATCGGGTTTCCACCAGGACTCTTTATCTTCCTTAGTCAAGTTGACTGGTGATGGATCTGTAGAGTCACTTCTTGTGAATGATGTCCACCAGTGCTCCTTAAGAGGGATCTGAGATGTGGAAGCATCATCGTTATCCTCATCAGACGAGAGAGTAGGATGAGGCACAAAGGACTCTTCATTTATGGCAGCATCATCATTGGTTGGTGAAGCGATGGAAGTCGTGCCAATGTCAATAGCAATCCATGCAGCATACGTGACCTGCTTGGCTTGTTTGGATGGCGTTGACTTAGAAGATTTGTCGGGTTGTTGCTGCTTTGATGATGATGTAGGATGGGATGGCATAGTTCATGAGTGAGAACCTCCAGGTTGTGTAGCGATTCCTGATGGTCCTGATGATCCAGAAGGTGGAGGTGGTGGTGGAGGATGAGGTGGTGTTCCTGATGGAGGCCTAGGGTGGCTCTGACGCCTCCTTTTTCTCTTCAACACAATTTCCATGTCTTTTGCATGCTGCTCGGCATTATCTTGTTTTATAGAAGCTTCTAATGCTTCATATAATTTGATGTGTGCTTCATGCCTTTTGTGTTGGTCTTTCTCATACATACTCTGATGCAAGATCACCTTCATGTCGTCAATGGGTAAGTCTCTGAAACGAGATCAGAGAGGTGCTTCTAGAGCAATGCTAACAGCTTCAGCGACTTGTTCGTTGATAGCATGAGACACTTGTTGCTCGAGGTCGAGGTGTTCTAACTTGTATAGTCTCGTGCTATGGTTCTTGATAGTTTAAGGCAAGTCGAGATTCACAATATTCCTTAAAAACGATGCATGCTTATCCAACTCCTCATGAATGGTGAGATTGTCTTGTACGATTCCAGCAGTAATACCAACTGCATCATCCAGTCCAAGATCCGGTTTCTTCTCAGAGGTGGGTAGAGCTGTGATCTTTGCGGTTTCGGAGGATTTCTCTAGTGTGGCAGTGACCTGAGTGGTACCAGTAGTGGTTGTTGCTGCAGTAGGAGTTGGTGTAAACATGGTAGGAATAGTAGAAGTGTCCTACTGGATAGTGACATCTACCATTGAGACCACTTCTTCACGTTCATCACCTGATTTGTCACTTTTTGTTTCATCAGGCTTATCTACTAATATTTGATCTCCAAATGTGTCAAGATTCTTGAAAGAAGCAAGAGTTCCTGTTGAGCTGTCAGGTTCCACTGCGAGCTTAGGATCATCAGTCTTGAGCTTGAGATTACCTTGCATGTTAGGATAAGCAGTGGATACAAACTCATCATGAAGTGGGTCTAATGGTGTTTCAGTCCCGACTCCTTCATCCTGTACAGTCTCAGACTCACCTTGTATTGCTAAGATGGTGTCATCACCTTTGTGTATTGAACTGGTATCAGTCTCAGACTCACTTGAGCTAGCAGATTTCACCAGACTAGGTGAGTGTGACATTGCTTTGTCAGGAGACACTTTGGCAGATGATGATATAGGAGAACGTCTTTTGAGGATGAACTTTGTGCTTGTAGATTTGGACGCAGGAGATGAGATTTTTAACAGTGTTTGTGCAGCCTGTTCTTCAGTTGCGACTTCCTTGCCTCTACCCTCTACATGTTGCAGTTGTTGAATTTTTTCTGATTCTGGTTCTTTGATGTTGACTCTACTGACTGGAGGTACTAGTGGCATGTAAACATCTTTTAGACTTTCTTCAGTTACCATTTGAATCATTTCTGCTTCTGATAGTGGTATTTGTACGGTACTAGGTGTTTCTTCTGGCTCATTTTCCTTAGACATGGGTTTCTTGGATCTGGGCTTCTTGCTCCCAGTGGTGCGTTTAACCTTTTTCGTACCTTCAGAAGAAGTAGCTGAGGTAGACACTCCCTTGCGTTTCTTCGATGAAGTTTTCTCAGACTTGGTGGACTAAGATTGTACAATAGCAGATGCTTCCTGACTTGCTTTTAGAAGTTTAATATACTCCTCATAGTATGGTGCAGTGAGTATATCAAGAGTGAGTAGAGCATCGGGAATTGCCATACAAAAGATTATTTGGGATGTACCTTTAGCAGAATACTTAAGATATCCCACTGGATTTTCATCTGAGGTTTGATGGAGAGCCGATCCTTCTCTAGGGTGAAAGTGAAAGGATCGTTGGAGACTTAAAATAATTAGCTTGGTGAATCGAATGCTTGGAATAAGAAGTTTGGCAGATCTCTTCTTTCCATCTTTGTTTGCCTCAACATTTCCTTTATCTTCTAGAAATGAATGAATAGAGTGAGTGAACTCATCCCAGATTCTTTCAACAAAATCGACATTCTTCCCATTGACTATACCCCAGAGAATCTGTAGTGAAGGAGCTCTAAGTCTTTCATAGCCCGAAGTTTTAAAAGTTAAGCATAAGTTAATGAAACTCGCGATGGCTCTCCATGGTTGGTACATATCGTGAGTGATGACCGAGGATAATGTGGAAACTTGAGTGGGATATCCCAGTTCATTGGCAAAGCGTAGTAAAGTGGCAGGATTAGGCGGGGGGTGTACTCCACATTATCACCAGTCGGCAAGATTTGAAGCGCACTGCCAAGAGTCTCTTTAGTGACGTTCACCCAGTGTTCATCAAGCTGACATTTGTATGTGTCAGTAGCCCTGTTGATGAGTGTGTAAATACTCATCATTTTTGTCGTATCTGAACTGCCAAAACATCCAAAAACACTCAAATATGCATCAAAATACTGAAAATATCCCAGGATTGTGTCTTATATGTTTCAGATGCAAAATGATTAATACAGATGAAAAATGAACAAAGTTTGCATAATTGGCAGTTTCAGTCCCTCAACTTTCAAAACTTGTCAAAATTAGTCTCCGAGCATTTATTTTGGAAGAAAAGTCACCAAAGGTCCTTTTGAAATCACAAATAATCATATTTAGTCCTTTGGTGAAAAGTTTCAAAAATTGTCAAGTTTGGTCCCTGCACTTTGCAAAGTTGTCAAAAAATGGTCCCTGGGATTTAAAACTTTGGAAAAATCAAATATGGTCCTTGTGCTAACTCATCTTTGGCAAATATGGTACTTGGGTGAAAATTTTGAGGAAAGTACAAGTTTGGTCCCTCAAGTTTCAGAATTGACAGATTTGGTCCTTGGGAAATTCAAAATTGGAAAAATCAACAAAGGTCCTTGTAATATTGAAGATTGGCAAGTTTCATCCCTTTGAGAACTTTGGAAGAGTGCCAAATCCAGTCCCTTGACTTTTGGTAAATTACAAAGTTGGTCTTGTGATAGTTACTAAACCAAACGGACCCTTGTTATTAATAAAAACCCAAAACCAAACCCAACACTTAATCCAATCCACCCTTATAACTCCCCCTGATCCAACACCATTACCCAGCCCAAACCACAAGCCCAGTCCACCTCACCCTTTGATATCAAAAGCCAGGGTCAAATGTTTGACCCTGGTCAAACCGGTCAACCAACGCACCCTCCTTCCCTCTCATCCCCTCCCAACTTGCAGAAACCATCATTTCACCTCTCCCCCACCATCACCATCCCATCACACCACCCTTCCCATTACCCACCTAACAATCCAAACGTATTTAATACCACCCCCCCCCCCCAATTGCAGTACACAGTCCAATTTGCTCTGTATCTTTTTTGGCGCCAAAAGATTTAAACGGCCAAGATTACTTCTCCAATTCCAATGGCTCTGGTTAGTGCTGGGATATGCTCAAAGGGACCCACAAACACCCTAGAAGCCCTATATAAAGAAGAAGAAGAACCAGAGATGGAGTATGTAGTTTTTAGTATAATTTTAAAATAGTTTTTATGTAATCTCTGTCTTTTATTGTAAAACTCGGTCAAGAAAAGTTGTAATATCATTTTCTAATCTAATTTAAGCCTTAAGAAATATAAATTTCAAGTCTTTTATCCATTTTTCTGTTTATGCACTTTTAAATTTCAAGAAATCTAATTTAGCTTTATTAAGTGTTAGTACTTATTGATTGGGACTCAGTAGCTCATGTAGGCCCCTATATAGCTTGTGTAAGCTATTAGAAACTTTAAAAATAGTTTAGGATATCAACATCAAAAATAAACAAAAAAATCAGAAAAATAGTGAGAAAATGAAAAAATTAGAAGAGAAGAAGGAAGAAGCAAGAGGAATGGTTGATTCTGGATGGCTTGGATTTTAGAGGTTCTGTGGAGAACCAATAGGAAGGTTACTGTGGTCCTTGTTCTTGGATAACTAGCTTGGAATTGCAAAATTGTAAGCAATTTTACTTAAATTTGAGTTTGTCATTATTAGTGCTTGTTTGTGGTTTATTTATGCTTGTTCTGCTTATTTATAGCTTATTAGATTATGTGTGTTTCCTAGATTAGCTTGTGGTTTTAATTTCATTTAGTTTCTAAAAAATCATATTCATAACAGGTTGTTTGGATTTTGCTGTGTCATAGTGAGTTAGTTGGTTTCGGTGGATGAGACTTGTTCATGTAACTCACTTTATATCTAATTAGACGAAAATATCAAGTTTTTTTAGGTGGTTGTAAGCTAAAGTCAAAATCATCATGAACTTGGCTTAATTAACTGTCTGAGTTGAATTTTAAGTGGCATAAGCTTCATTTCTAATCACAAATGGGTCACAAAACTTATTTTAGTCTTAATATAGCTTATCCATAATCAGTCATTAAATCAAGATTAAAGCTCAGTTTAGTCAACTTTATGATCAAAGTAAAAAGTCAAAATTGCATAATCTATCAGAAACTCACTTTTTGTGAGATTTTTCCTGAATTTTGTGTTGGGAATTAGGACTTGAAATTTTCAAAGGTTAGAGTCTACCACCTAAACTACAATAATCAGTAATCATCTTATTTTTAAGAATTTTTATGAGGGTTGTGCACAAGCTTATTTGAGGGTGCAGGGCAAGCAACCTCCCCTGCACTAGGCCATTGGCCATTTTTCTTAGTCCTTGTGTGGCTTAACCAGTGGACCCCAGGACCCACTCTTTAGTTTTTCGTAAAGCTTATTAGATTCAGGATCAAATTAGACTTCATAATCCTTGCCCCTAGCTTAATCAACCCACCAAGTTACCCCCCATCACTGACCCATACTCAGCCATCAGCATAAATCTCCCCATTTCCAAGCCCTCTCCTATACTCATTTGTGGGACCCAGAGGTGAAGCTTTAGCTTTTTGAAAAGCTAATAAGCTGAGCTTTTTGGATCCACCTTAAGTTTGGGCTTCCAATCCCCCTAGTGGACTCCACATAAGCCTATAATTTGTCCCATTTTCACCCTGCTTGATTGTGTCTCAGTGTGATTTGGACTGATTATTTGCTTATTAATACTTATTCAGTGCCATTTTCTTGTTGTTTCTTGCTTATTTCAGTCCACTTAGCTAGTTTAAACCATAATCCACCTCTGTGGACCCCACAGAAGCTCTTTTCTAGTAAAAGTCAACAAAAGTCAACTGTGAGAGCTTTTTGTGTCCATTTTGCTTACTTTTAAGCTTTGGAAAATTTGTTTTCACAAAAGTTCTTAGTTTTTAGGTATAAATTAGTTTTGTAAAAGAAAAAACAAGAAAAAAGCAAATTTAAAAATAGTGATAGCTTCTCTTTAATAGAATTTATCAATTTAAATTTTCTTTCAGCTTATTATTAAGCACTTTTTCACTTTTATATTTTTCTTAAATTTATTTTATGTTAAAGTATTTTAATGAATTTTTCTAGATTATTCTCTTTTAATTTAGTATTTATTATAATTAATATTAGTTTAATTAATAATTAAGTAATATTAGTTAATTAAATAGTTTTGTCAATTTTTATTTAACAACAGTACATTTTTATATTTTTCCTAGCCTTTAGTAATTAAAAAGTATTTTTAGAAAACTTTTTTGAATTATTACTATTCATTTTCTATTTTTAGTAATTAAATTAGTTTAAATAGTTTTTAATAAATAAATAAGTTAATAATTAGTAAATTAGTTTAAAAATAATTTTTATAAGCTTTTTATAATTTTATAGGATTCCTGAGATGGTTAATTAGTTTTTAAAATTTTCTCATAATTTTCTAAATCATTTTGCTATTTTTAGTGATTTAAATTATTTTAAATAATTATGTTTTTTTTAATTAGTAATTAATTAAAATTAAATCCACAAAAAGACAAAAAATATATTTTCAGTTTCTAAATTTTTTTTTAAGTCATTTTAGCATTTTAAAATTTTAATTTGCAATTTTCTAGCTTAAATTTGTATTATAAAGCTTTTTAGTATAAGTTAAATTGTTTTAATTAAATAATTAAATAGTTTTTATTTAAATAATTAACAATAAATAATAAATTAATCAAAAATAATAATTTTCTTTTTAATTAAATTTTCTTTTAATAAAAAGTTTATAAAAGTTTCATTTTCAACCCCTATAGTTGTAAATTGTTTAAATCTCACCTTTTTTATGTCTATAGACGTATCTGATTTTTAATTTGATTTACGTCTATACATATTTGTTTCATGTGCTTGTTATATACTGTTCTCCTAATAATTCCAGTAGTGTAATTCAAATCCAAAACATCTTCTGATTACTGTCCTCAATATCACTCATTCCCATAAACGTTTCAAAACACCATTTCAATCTCGTCGGGACTTAACGACCCGGGGAAACTCTATAATATCCACGGAGATTGGATCTAAGCTGTTTTACTATATTGACCACTTATGTGGTTGACTTTGGTTGACTTTTTGGGAACCAATCACCTGTCGTAGCTAATGGTGTTCCAGAACTGTTGGATGTAAATGGATGGGATAGTTGCAGATGTAGTGAAAGCTCTGAAGAATGTGGTGTGTTTAAGTACATCTAGAGCAATTCGAAATATAGGGTGGTTATGGGGTTTGTCAGCCTTCACGTAGCAGTTACTTTTCCCGATAGACACCCACTTATTGAAAGGAAGGATATCATTATCAGAACGAACAGGAGGAGCTGATGATCCTTCAACATTAGACTCTGCCATTGTATCTGCAATTTCCACAAATCACAACAGAAAACAAACACATGGAAGTGAACATGTTAGTTATAAGTGAATCCCTGATATCACGAAACATAGATGACATCAGAAGATACATATGAGAACTGTGTCAAATGGATACACAAAAATAACGCATATGTGCACCCATAATTGTCAATCCCATCGAATGAACAAGACAATGCCAGGTCATGTACAACAAATCAGACCACAGACATGAGGAAAACAGTTATCATAGAACCATTAAAGCAAGAGAGATAGGCATCAGCAATTAAAATCATGATACTAGATACCACGAGAGGAAAGCCTTAGTGGATCTAACAGGTGTACCACAGAAAGTCATGGAGAGAGAGGCAAATATGATCTAACAAACTCCTATAATACAGAACAAGGCACAAGTCATCACCTTACAAAGAAAATCGCTCAACAAAGATAGCCACTTAAAGAGATAATAGCTAAAAAGAATGAATGCTAGCCTGAGTTAAACGCGAGACGAGTTAACCGCTAAAAGGATTAATCGCTAAACGAGTTAACCGCTAAACGGTTAACCGCCAAACAAGTTAACCGCTAAAAGAGTTAACCGCTAAACGAGTTAACCGCTAAACGAGTTAACCGCTAACCAAGTTAACCGCTAAACAGGTTAATCGCTAAACAAGTTAACCGCTAACAGACTTAATCGCCAACACGGATAATAGCAAACAAGATTAAATGCTAGTGGAGTTAGTCGCAAACACAAGTAACCGCTACTTAGATATAAATGCTAAACAGGGTTACACATCACAGAAGATAACCACTAAACATATTAACCGCTAACAAACTTAATCGCTAATAATAGAAATAACAGAGGAAACCACAATCATGAATATATACAAACCGCTATTAGGAAACACTCAACATACGCAGCCACTCAATCGACAAACCCATTGATTAAACCATGTATCCCACTAATCAGCAACCAGGAATTGGTATAAAGGACACAACAAATGATAGTTCCAGCACATGATCCATAACCATTCTTAAACATTCATAAAAACGTTAAGTCTCACCAATTGAACCCCCTATAAATCATAAAAAAACACATGAAATCACCTCCTACGTTATACATATACATATAAGTAGGATTACAACATAGATAGCTCCAGACTAACCTAGATGTCGATGCAATCGAAAAGGTCCAATACCTAAATCAAACTCATTACAAATCATATCGTTAGGCAAGTAGCTAAGAAAAATGCGAGGAACTACAGTGATACCAACTTAGACTGACCTAGAGGACTTTAATGATGATGAGAATAATCGTAGTGAAGTGGTAGCGGTTTTGCGATTAGATGGCGAGTAATAGAGAGAGGAAAAAGATATAGTTGCAAAAAAATGAAACTTAACCGCTAAGCCTAACTTATATATGATGATAAAAAGAAAACTATCTATAAATGGCAAAACAAGTCCCTGTATTAAGAAACTTCCTAGACGACTACATACAAAACTCCAAAACAGCCGCTAGAGTTACAAACTAATATAGATCACTAAGCAACAACAAGGAACACTCACTCAGACAATCAACCAGGCAATAATTAGGACCAGATAGTCATCAGAAAGCATCATCACAATAGTAGCAACATATTTCCATAAGAAAGGCACACAAGAAAGATACCATGACTAGCAAAAATTGCACATGAGTGGTGGAGCAAAATAAAAAATAACAAAAATTATATACAAGAATGCAGATAGAATACACATCGGGGTTCATTCAATCAGTAACACGTGAAGACAGAGTCCTGAGTAGAGATAAACAGGAGTCCAAACGACAATTCATCACTGGAGAGTGATCAGATCTCCTTCCATGGGAGATTTCTGTGCCTTTGGTCGCCACACTTGGGTATTCTTAAACCTGTCATTCAAGCCATTTAGAAGTTCTATGTCTTCATGTTAATTGATGTATGCTTACACACACATGACCATTTGTTACCATTCATCGTGAAAATCCTTCCCGTTGGTACCCACATGAATGGGGTTCTAAACCTGTGTGATACTTCATGCATTGTGACATTCTTATGGTGATTTATTCTGTTATCTGTTCTCCTTTGTCTATATCTTAAGGGCTTTACAGGTTTGTATGCATTTTGGATGCTTGTAGACTGGGAATTCCCGGCACATGAAGTGATACTTTTACCTTTTGAATTATGATTCAAAAACTTATCCTGAGTGTTGACCAATGGATCATGAGTTTTAAGTTTTGAAACAAATGATTTGATCAAAGCACGTTTCTCATCAACTTGAGAGACAAACCGAGCTTTTGAGAATTTTGGTCTTTCAGAGGCATAAGCATTTGGTTGTCTAATGACATATTGATTTCCAACTGATTTTAAAACTGGTTTTCCCAAGATAGATGGCTTTGAAAGATTTGAGTTCACACAATTCCCTGTCACATTTCTTAGCACAGTTTTTGATCCAGTAATTTTGGGACTTTTATTCTGAAGTTGAGCAAAGAGATCATTGTTTTTAGCCAACTGAGAGGTTGTCTGATTGACAGTCTTAGCTTTTATTTCTTAGATTGAATCACGCAGTTCTTTACATTTCACTTTCAAAGTCTCATTCTCATTAAGTAATTTAGCCATTTTACATCCAGTTTCATTAATTTCATGTATCCGTTTGGCTTCATTACTTTGCTCATACATATTAATTCGATCTTTCAAGTTGTAGATCGTTAATTCCTTGGCTTGTAGCTGAGTTTTCCAATCGTTTTCCAGTGAAATATAATATTTTTCGAGTTGTGAAAATTGTTGACATAAATAATGTCTTAAAACATTGTTAGCATATTAACAATGTCTCTATGTTTTGATAATTACAAAGCCTAAACTCATTAATCTAAAACTTATGACGTAAACAAGTTTTTAGTGCTTAATATTTGTCTTTGATTCCACATCACTTAAGGTATGAATAAACAAAGGGTTTATTGCATTTCATGATCAAAGGAAATTTTTCTAATCACTAGAATTTTTATAAAATGTATTAAACATCTTATATCTTTTACAAAATTACTTTTGGAATTAAAAGAATATGTTTAATTCATTATAAACATATGATTTCAAATTTCCAACAAAAAATGGCAAATTTTATCCAGAAAAATATTCCCCGCTAAAAGACAAGAAAAACCAACGTTCTGAAGGGGCGGCCCCCTTAATTCCTTAGGCGGCCCCCTTAATCATTAAGGGGACTGGCCATTAATTAAGGGGACCGGCCACGCTCCAGAACAGTAGTTTTCTCCCCTATAAATACTGGTTCATTCCTCAGAATTTTCTCACCTTTTGCACTTCTAAACTTTCTGATCTAGATCCACATTTCTATTCTCTTATCCTTTGATCATAAGTGTATAATTCTTTTTTTCAAAGTGATTCAAACTTCATCCTCTCAAGTGCAAGAGAAGAATACTTCTATCCCCCAAGACAAAAAGTATTACAACTTGGTGTGATCTCCACATCCAAGTTGTTGGTGCATCATCATGATTATTTACATTATTCTTTGTGAAGATTGTTGTGAATATTTGATTGTAGATAGTTGTGCTAGATATATAGATTGTGTGATTAGTTAGTAGCTTGGTGTGAAGAAGAAAAGTTAGGAATTAGATTGTAGTGAAGAAGCTAGGTGTGGAGTAGTTAGTTGTGAAGTAAATTGGTGTGAAGAAGATAGGTGTGGAGTAGTTAGTTGTGAAGTAGATTGATTTGAAAAAGTTGTGTAGAAGTTTGTGACTTAGGTGTGAAGAAGTTGTGGTGTGTAAGTTGGTGTGTAAGGTTTTCTCCGCCATAAGGGAGCTTGTTGATATAGTGAAGAAAACTCTCGAGTTAGGTGCTCGGGGAGTGGAGTAGGGCAAGGAAGGTGTCCTTATAGCCGAACCACTATAAATCTCTTGTCTCGCGGTTCGATCTTTCCATCTTTTACTTATTTCATTACTTATCATTGTTATATATTATTTATTGATAGTTGTTTATATTGTGCAAGACTTGAGATCACATATTATCGAATCTAAGTTTTTTAAAAGCTAAGAAAACACAAAAACTATCTTTTATAACGAATTAAAAAGACGTAAAACTATTCAACCCCCCTTCTAGTTTTTCACAATTGGTATCAAGAGCCACGTCTAGCAAGACTTTTAAAATATATTGTATTTTAAAACTTGTAACGATCTATGGAATCTGAAAAATATTTAGAAGGGCAATCTATGCAAAGACCACCACTATTTGAAAGTGATGAATTTTTATATTGGAAAAATAGATTCGAAACGTATGTGAAATCAAAAGATCTTGATCTTTGGCATATTATTACCTTTGGTGATTTTCCTCCTATTCAATATAATGTTGAAACTAAAATGGATGAAATTGTATCTTTCGAAAAACAAAATGATTATTTGAAAAAGAAATTAGCAAAAAATAATGAGGCTAAAATGGTCATTTATAATGCGTTACCACGCAAAGAATATGAAAGAATTTTTATGTGTAAAACCGCCAAAGAAATTTGGGATTCTTTACTAATTACTCACCAAGGTAATAGCCAAGTCAAAGATAATAAAATAGATCTTCTTGTACAACAATATGAACAATTTACGATTCCGGAAGAGGAATCAATTGATAATGCTTTTGCTAAGTTTAACACTATTATCACAAGTTTAAAAGCACTTGATGAGACATTTTCTAGTAAAAATTGTGTTAGGAAATTTCTTAGGGCATTGCATCCAAAATGGCGAGCTAAGGTCACGGCAATTGAAGAATCAAAGAACTTGATGACGTTATCACTAGATGAACTAATCGGCAACTTGAAGGTTCATGAAGAAATCATAAGAAGAGATTCGGAAACGGTCAAAGTCAAGAAAGAACAAACCAAATTCATTGCTCTAAAAGCCAAAAAGGAACCTAGTGATGATGATGATTCAAGTGACGAAAGTGAAGACGAAGAATATGCAATAGCCGTAAGAGAATTCAAGAAATTCTTCAAGAGACGAGGAAGATTCACTAGATCATTACGAGACGAAAGAAAAGCGTTCTAAAGAAATAGAAGTGACAACTACGGGAAAAGAAAGTGCTTTAGATTTGGAAGTCCAAATCATCTCATTGGCGAATGTCTAAAGCTACCGGGTTATGAAAATCAAGGCACTTTTTTTAGTGGAACATGGAGTGATAGTGACAAAGAAGAAGTTGAAAATCCAAGAGACGAAAAGTGTTTTATGGCAAAAGAAACCGACGAAATATGTTTAGGAATTGACTTGGAACCTAACGAATGGATCAAAGATAGTGGATATTCGAGGCACATGACGGGGAACCGCAAGCTATTCTCTACATACAAGGCATACAATGGAGGTAACGTTATTTTCGGTAGTGACTTACGTGGAAAAATCATTGGCAAAGGTATGATTTCTCAAGACTTACTTACTATTGAAAATGTAGAACATGTAGATAAGTTAACATATAACTTGCTTAGTGTAGGACAAATATGTGATAATAAATGTAGAGTCACATTTACCGAAGAGGATAGCGAAATAGTTAATGTGGAAAACTAGAAGGGGGGTTGAATAGTTTACCGCTTTTTCGATTCTTATTTTCTTAAATAATCTTTGAGAACTTGACATTTGGTTAAAGATATGAACACAACTTAATACGTTTGATTGTTTGAAAAGACTTTACATGTAGATAACAATTCTAACTTAACTTGTTTCATACTTTGAAAAGCTTTACTTGTAATGATCCTAACTTTGCTTGTTTAGTTCTTTGAAAAGCTTTACTTATGTTGAAAGATATAAGAACAATATTACTTGTTTTGGTTCTTTGAAAAGCTTTATATGTGATCAACAATTCTAACTAAACAACAACATATAATAAGCAAAGATAGAGAAAGAAACAATCAAACCACAACACGATAGTTTATCGTGGTTCGGCTACAAGGACTCTTTTTCCTTGCCCTACATCCACGCCCCGAGTTTCCAACTCGAGAGTTATAAACACTAATCAACAAGCTCCTTTCACCGGCGGAGAAAACCTTACACGTCGCTTATACTTTTACCAACACAAAGCTAGATGTCGAGTTCTTTACCAAGGGTACAACCACTCCCGTTAGTTCTTTTACTAGGGTACAACAACTCCCAACACACTACGTATTTTGAGGCCTAAAATACTAACCTATAACTTCTACATACATGACACACATGAAGTATAAACTACCAAAGCTTATACATGACCAAGCTACCAAGACTTGCAACTTTAGAGTTGAAGCTTGTAACTTCTTGAATGATCTTGTGAAGTCCCTTGCTACATAAGAGAATCACAAATCGAAAGGTTACTGAGTTAGTTGAGAGAGTGTGTGAATATATTTCCTAAAAGTGTTACACAAAACAAACAAATGGTTTGGTATTTATAGCAAACTATTCTGCAGTCTGGCGGATCAGGCGAAACCCTCAGATGGGTTCCGCCCGTGTACCCCCAGGGTACCGCCGGGTCTGCAGTAGGTTTTTGCAATAACTTCCCAAACCAAACAATGTCTTGTCTCATAACTTCTAGCAACCAAACAATGTCACATCACTTAAAGTAAGTCAAACATGATACTTGCAAGCAACATGAAAGCAAGTCAAACACATAACTTGCCATAAATACATAATGACAAAACTTGCCATAAATGTGATGTGACTATTTCTAATTTAAGAAATAAAACCAATGTTTAGTTTAAAAGGAAATGTAAACATTAGTTAAACAAGACTTAAACACTCAAAGTGATAATTTACTTTTAGCTAAAGTTCATACTTTGTTATTAACAAAACTTAGCAAAGATCGTAAAATATAAATAACGTTTTTAGGCGATATTTGTATTAACAATCTCCCTCTTTTTGTTGATGACAAAACATAAACTTTATTTAAAAGTAAGTCATAAGATTTAGTGTTAAGTCTTATAAAGTTAGTAATGAAACTTGTTTTTGCAAAGAGTTAGCTACGCGGAAGTTTAAAATAATAGAGCAAGTTTCATATAAATTCTCCCCCTTTTTGTCGAAACAAAAAGAAGAGTAGCGAAGCGGAATTATAGGCATGCTCCCCCTTGGTTGATACTCCCCCTAAATGGAGTGCCAAGAGAGGAAACATGGATTTTGAACCTACAAAAGAAAAGTTAGTTTCCGCACAAGATAAGTCATGAAAGCATTTCATGTTTAAAAACACAACTAAGAGTTGTGAAGCGGAATAATGCAAGACTCATGCTCCCCCTTGAATGTTACTCCCCTAAATGGAGTTTCAAGGAAGGAAGACATGGATAATGAACCTACAAAAAAAATTAGTTTCTAAAGCACAAGGTTTATGTATGTTACCATACCAAGATATAGTTCACTCATCATACCTAAATGGTCATCAAACAATTTAAACCTTGTAGTGGAATGACATTCATTAAATTGTAAAATTTAGACTTCTTAAAAAGTCAAAGACAAGAAATTTTGGTTACACTATCCTACCTCTAGAAATAAAGAAAAAGCTACAAATAAGCTACGACCATAAAAAGCTACAAAGAAATCATCATTTTCCTTTGTGAGAAACATTTTCCAAAAACAAGGCTAAGGTTGTTTAAGGAAGAAAATGTGGGTTGTGGTTGTAGCGGACTTTATTTTGAAGGTTGAGAGGGTGACATGGGTTTTGGTTTGTTGGTTTAAATGGGAAACATTTTCCAAAAGAAACGGTTTTGTTTCATTTTGGAGACTCTAAACTTGAGACGTTCCACAATGTGGTTTAGGATAAACCTCATTTTATTGGATAGGGTGAAACAACAATGGTTTTGGGTGATGATACTCTTGTTGTGGTGGTTGGTTGTGGTCGAAAGACTCATTTTGGTTTAGCAATGACCTTGGTTATTCATTTGTGAAAGGTGGTGGTTGTTGTTGGTCTTGGTGGAAGATCATTGAGATGCTTTTATTTTCTTATACGAAGAAAATAGAGATTCAAAGTGTTGGAAAGGTTCTTGTGGTGGTGGTAGTTATTGTTGTTGTGGTGGTTGTTGTTTGAACAAAATGGT
This sequence comes from Artemisia argyi, assembly GCA_030686995.1. Lineage (NCBI taxonomy): Eukaryota > Viridiplantae > Streptophyta > Magnoliopsida > Asterales > Asteraceae > Artemisia > Artemisia argyi. The sequence continues at coordinate 125,536,706 of CM060693.1, read as the reverse complement.
GTAGGCTTGGTTATTTGTAAATGGTTACCATGAAGGTTTTTGTGAATGGGGTGAAACACAAATGATTGTAGGTGTGTATGACCTTGATCATTTGGAAAAATTGAGGATTTAGCATAAAGGTAGGCCAAACTCTCAAGCAATGACGGTGGATGAGGTGCATCATCCAATGACTCGTTTGGTTGAAATATTGGTTGTTGATGGGTTTCCATTTCGGCAATGGTGTCAAAGAGTGACAATGATGGAGGGCTTGATGGTTTAGGTTATAGGTTTTTAAAAGTTTCCAATAGTGGATGTGGTGATGTTGGTGGTGTATGGAAAAGTTCCATTGGTGTAAGTGTTGAAGTAGCAAGATTAAGCAAATCTTGAATAGTGATCACATTGGTATTGAAATGTGTTGAGGATGGTGTTGAGGTAGTGCGGTTAAGGAAATCTTGGATAGGTGAAGAAATGTTAAGCGAAGCATCACTTGAAGATGATGTGCTTGACTTGATGGTTTTGTTGAAGCAACAAGGTTTGACACTAATCCTAGTGGTTTTTTTTTAGAAGGATTTTGATGGTTATGGTGTGATTTGAATTGTTGCAAAACTTTCAAATTTATAAGGTTGAAAAGGTGTTGAAATGGGTGTTTGGATTTGATGTTCTACCATTCAAAGAATGAGGTTTCAAATGATTTTCATGACCATGTCACATCATTTGATGTTAATTCAATGGAATAGGATGGAGTGAAAGATCAACATATGCACACAATGCTTTGTGATCATGGGATGTGATTTGGTTGAAAATGTTTCAATGGTTTGAAGGATCCTTTAAAAGGGTTCCTTGGGTTAGTTATGTCTGAATTTGAATTTTTGGAGGGAAGTGGCTTCCTAATTGTTTTAGTGAGTGAGAGTTGTTCTAATATGGTTATTTGAGTTAATGGAAGATGTTTCTCACTTAGGATAATGGTTTGACACTTTACAAGTTATGAACTTAAGAAAAATGACAAAAATTTTCTGCAGGTGACTGGCGGAACCTTCAGAATACACAGGCGGAACCCTGATTTGGGATCCGCCTGGTCCGTTGGGCCAATTCTGGATTTACCCAGAAAATACACCGGCGGAACCCAATTTTGGGTACCGCCAGATCCGCCAGTGCTGCAAAAAGTGGCAGTCCGCGTTTTTGACCCGCGAAACGATTTTCAAAATTTTCGAAAACTCTTGGAAATGAAAATTTATTATATGACTGATTAGGAAACGCAAAGATTAGACATATAGACATTCATCTCTTAGGACTTTGACCGGGGGCTAACGAATTTCACTATACTTAGTGAAATTATCATAAACTTGAAGATTTGACAACATGCCAAATGTTGTCTTCCTGCGTCATTGTTAGTTCCTACAGGTTCCAAATAGTACCAAATATCCTACTAACTCACAAATACATAACACGTAATGTTTAAATGACCAAATCGTTCAAATAGCACCTAGTGCCAAACATTCCTACACACCCGCTCTCATAGACGGTCAATCTTCTTCTTGAGCATTTCAAGAAATCTCTCGATGTTTTTGAACATCCCCTTTGTTTGCTTGAACTCCGCCGACTCATTTGGAATATCCGAAAGTTGGAAAATATATTCTAGAGGTGGGAGCCTAGAGTTGGGCAAAGCCTAGAGTTGGAAAATGTTTTCCTTGGGATTTATAGACTCTCCTATCACTTAGTGGGACAAATGTGTGTGGAATGATAGAGTAGTCTAGGTGAAGACCTCTAGGAGTTGATGGAATGGGAGAGATGAACCCAAAGAGACGGGTCAAGAGCATTCCATACGGCTTAGCCATTGTGCCTTGCACGGGAATGTCGGCAACTTCTTATTGGAGTGGATGCAAATACTATGGTTTGGAACACCTAGGGTTTGAGCAACTTCTTTGAGAGAGAAGGAGTCTTGATGACTACTAGCAATGAAGTTAATAGACATGCGACCGTACTCATCCTTGGAGAGGGTGACGGATGCATATAATTCTAAAATGAACCTAGAACAAATAGGCTCGTCGATTTCTAAGAGATACTCAAAGTTGATTGTGGCAAATTCCGTGTATAGGTTTGTACCTTCTAAGAAGGATGGATCAATGGTTCTACCCTTAGGGACATATCGTTTTTCTAAGGCTTTGAAGACAACGATTTGAGTTTGAGTGAGACCTTTGGTTTTGAGGTGTTTGGGTAGGTACTTGATGGTGTCCTTGTGGTCGTAGTGAGTTAGAGGAGGCATGATGATTCCTAGAAAATCAAAATTTCTCATTTTAGTCTAAGTAAACGACTATTGTAATGTGTATGTTCTAGTGTGTGCCTATAAGAAAACAATGTGGAGGTGCGGTTAACTTGACTCATTTTGATGCTTAAACACGTTTTATAATGCAAGTGATGTTTTAATGACGTTTTTCATTTGTTTTAACAATGTGGTGAACGGTGGTAAAGTATGGTTAATGATTGAGAGTGGATATGTGAAATGAGGTGGTGATTGCTTGACAACACTTAAAGCTTGGATATCTTCTTTGTGTTCTTCACTTGCTAGAAAGTGGAAGAGACGCATTTCATAATGAAATTCACTTGACTTTTGACGACATAGACAAATATGTTAATGAGAGTATGGATATGACAATTGCCCTTTGTTTCAAAGAGCGACACAAAGGTGAACATAGGTTTATGTATCATGAAAGGTGGTTTAATCTTAATAGGTTAGGTTATAGTGGGGATGACACACTTGTTTGGTTACATTGTGGAATCTTCTTGTGAAGATGACTAGGTGGAGTTATTGGTGAAGATGATATTGACTCTTGGTTTCTTTGAGGACATGGAAATGGTGGATGACTCGATATTGTTAGGACAAAGGATAACTCGGTTTCTCATTTCACATTGCTTGTTTAAGGTTTGGGTGATGAAAGGTTATGAGGAAGATGATTGAGGTTTTGCTCATTTTGTGAATCTTATGGACTGATGGTAAGTTGGAGTTGTGAGTAAAGAGGTGTTTGGTTTTGAACTTAAATAAAACATTCTGTGGCTTTGGCGGACCAGGCGGAACCAAAAAGTGGGTTCCGCCCGTATGGTCTGAGGGTGCCGTGGGATCTGCAGGAAAAACTCAAAAGGAATTGTCTTGATTTTTGTGGTTTTATCCTAATGTTCAAAACTAAGGTTTTAGGTCTTATGAGTCCTTGACTAAGCCTAGGGATGATGAATGCTTCTCATTCAAGAGGTTTTGTGAAAACGTTGATAGAATGGTTAACGTATAAGACTTTCTTAGTTAAGATGTTCCTCAATGAACATTTTTACCAAGACGATGATGATGGATCACAATATGTCAATTAAGAACATAATGGATTGAATTGTCGCTGAAGTCGATGCTTCCTTTGTTGAAGGGATAATAACGTTGATGAGATGAATTCCGTTGTTGACGCGAATTTTCTTGTTCAAGCGGAGCTTGTTGATGTGTTTCTCCATCCGATACTAATTTGAGAATCTCACGCGTTTTGGAGAATCATTGGGTAAGTAAGTATAAAAGTGCAAGTACCACTTGGGCTTTTCTTATCAACTTATTACCGACATAATTCCATTTGGCATACACTATGGTTTCTATTCCCGTTCTTTTGGGAGACCATAATCCTAGTTGTGTAGTACCTTATGATGTATCCAACTAGGCCCAACTAACGAGTTGTTTTAGGATCTTCGTTAACACGAGCACATAGACAAAAGCTAAACATAATGTTGAATCTAAATGTTATGAGAACAAGTAGTCTTCCAAACATTTCTCTACGTTTAGTTTTACCTACGGATTTACTAATCTCATTCTTGATAAGTCATCAATAACTTAACCATTGAGAACAAGAGAGAAACTAGGAATGTCTTTAAGTTAAAATCCCTTGCTTTTGTGGCTTGCTTTTATTATCAAAAAGTCTTTCAAATATTGACACTATACTCACTTGATTACTATGAAATATCAATTTCGTTTCACTAGTTGTTTTATTCTAGATTCCAAAAATTGTTTTTGTTGAATTTGTTTAGACACAACTAATGACCAATAAATCAAGTTTTATAACTTATGTCAATTTTACTTGATTCAATGTTTAGCTCAATGTGAGAAGATGTTGTTTTGTTCTTTTACTCCATGCTTGTCTTATCATCATTGGACTTTCGACTAAGTTATCATCTACCAAAGATGATATCATAGAAGGAGGAGATCACTCGTTAAATGTCATATTCAACGACTCCTCGACTCTTTGGGTTTTCTTACTTAAGACACTATGAACTCTATTTATTTTTAAAAAGTCCAAGAGGTACAACATTATTAGACTATGTGTCACATTTGATGTGTAAATCCTAGATGTTTGAAAACTCATTTTCTTTCACACATCCTAATATATGCTAATGTGATTTATTTCACCTTGTGTGTTTTATGTGAGATTATCATAAAGAAGTGATTGAAGAAAAACACAATTAAGGACTCAAAGTATGGTGTTTGAGAAAATTGTTTAACAAGGGTTTGTTTTGCAAGCATCACAAAAGTGTTAGACATTTTAACACTTAGGAAATTCTTAGTTAGCTCACTTGTAAGCAAGAGTTGAGTGAGACATACTCAAGAGTTTTTCGTGTTAATCTCTTGATGGTTAAATAACCAAAACACCTTATATCTCCTACTAGTACTAAAGACTAAATTCCTCGTTGCATAGAATCTAATCTTAGTTATTTACAAATAGCAGGTAGACACTCTAGAGTATTACAAATAACACATATTTGATCACATAATACTAGAGACAAGATATAACCAAAGTCAAGTTTAAGTAATGCGTACCTTTTAAATTGCAGAGAGATGCTATCAAGCGGATAAGCATTAAGCGTAAAAACTTGGTTTGACGACATGCTTTGAAACTCAATAACTCATGTATCCAAGAAGGTTAGATAATCATAAAAAACATAGAGTATGATAATCTTAATTCTTTTATCATGAGTTTCTATAATAGATAGAATTATCTCTAAATCTCTCTTCTAGGTTAGACACATTTTACTTGCTTTGTTTTATTAGTTAATGGTGCTTTTGAGTTAAATCCTAATCCGGTTTTATCTTTAAACAACCTTTGACTCCTCAACAATCTTTCAAGAGATTTTGAGCTTTCATCAAATTTAACTAATAATTTTTCCTTTCTCATTTTGCATTTTAATCTCATGTTTGTAATCTAGACATAATTTACATTCAAGATTAATTTCAACATTACTCTTAATTTAAGACATTTTATCTTCTACTAAGATTTCCTTTTCAAAGATATTCTTAAGAGATTTTGAAGAATCATTCTTGAAGATAGCTTTTAGGTCCATGTTGCACAAATGTTTAGACTCATTTTCTAGTTTAGAAAACTCTAGGATAAATTAATCAAAGCAAAAGAGTTTGGTTTCAAAGTGTACCTTGCTTGATGTTTTATCTAGTATAGAATCACAAACCGGATGATTGACTTCATCTTCATCCGAGTTATTCCATGAATCGCAAGCAAGACTACTACGAGCTTGACACGAGTAATCACCTTAACTAACACCTTGCTTGTTGTATCAATACGTTGACAATAAACTACCGGATCATTGTCTTCGTCAATATCCATTACATTCCAAGATACGCAAGCAGGTTCATCAAAACACACGTACTCATCTTCACTTGTACCTTCATTTAAAACATTTAAACTAGTAGCACATGTATTAACTTCTACTAAGTGTCTATCAATTAGTTTTTCTACAACTTCTAATTCATATGTAAGATCAAATTGATCATCTTTGACTTGACATATTCCTTGATGAAAGTTTACCATATTTTCAAACATCATTAGCCTTTTGACAAAAATACATTCTTTCATATTTGGTACTAAAGCTTTGTAAAGCATTGTTTTAGCTTTAGTATTTTTATCAAGTTTAAGATAGTTATCTTGGTTTTCAAAAACTTGTTTTCTTTGGTTTGAAATTACCAAAAGAAATAATATGCCAAAGATCTTGATCAATTGATTTCACATAGTTTTCAAAATTACTTTTCCATTCAAGTAAGTTTTCTTTTTCAAATAGCGGTTGGTTTTGAATAGGTTGCCCTTCTTTGAGATTTTCAAAATCCATGGATCGATCCAAGTTTTAAAATACATTCTATTTTAAAGATCTTGAGTAACGTAGCTCCTGATGCCAATTGTGGAAAACTAGAAGGGGGGTTGAATAGTTTACTGCTTTTTCGATTCTTATTTTCTTAAATAATCTTTGAGAACTTGACATTTGGTTAAAGATATGAACACAACTTAATATGTTTGATTGTTTGAAAAGACTTTACATGTAGATAACAATTCTAACTTAACTTGTTTCATACTTTGAAAAGCTTTACTTGTAATGATCCTAACTTTGCTTGTTTAGTTCTTTGAAAAGCTTTACTTATGTTGAAAGATATAAGAACAATATTACTTGTTTCGGTTCTTTGAAAAGCTTTATATGTGATCAACAATTCTAACTAAACAACAACATATAATAAGCAAAGATAGAGAAAGAAACAATCAAACCACAACACGATAGTTTATCGTGGTTCGGCTACAAGGACTCTTTTTCCTTGCCCTACATCCACGCCCCGAGTTTCCAACTCGAGAGTTATAAACACTAATCAACAAGCTCCTTTCACCGGCGGAGAAAACCTTACACATCGCTTATACTTTTACCGACACAAAGCTAGATGTCGAGTTCTTTACCAAGGGTACAACCACTCTCGTTAGTTCTTTTACTAGGGTACAACAACTCCCAACACACTACGTATTTTGAGGCCTAAAATACTAACCTATAACTTCTACATACATGACACACATGAAGTATAAACTACCAAAGCTTATACATGACCAATCTACCAAGACTTGCAACTTTAGAGTTGAAGCTTGTAACTTCTTGAATGATCTTGTGAAGTCCCTTGCTACATAAGAGAATCACAAATCAAAAGGTTACTGAGTTAGTTGAGAGAGTGTGTGAATATATTTCCTAAAAGTGTTACACAAAACAAACAAATAGTTTGGTATTTATAGCAAACTATTCTGCAGTCTGGCGGATCAGGCGGAACCCTCAGATGGGTTCCGCCCGTGTACCCCCAGGGTACCTCCGGGTCTGCAGTAGGTTTTTGCAATAACTTCCCAAACCAAACAATGTCTTGTCTCATAACTTCTAGCAACCAAACAATGTCACATCACTTAAAGTAAGTCAAACATGATACTTGCAAGCAACATGAAAGCAAGTCAAACACATAACTTGCCATAAATACATAATGACAAAACTTGCCATAAATGTGATGTGACTATTTCTAATTTAAGAAATAAAACCAATGTTTAGTTTAAAAGGAAATGTAAACATTAGTTAAACAAGACTTAAACACTCAAAGTGATAATTTACTTTTAGCTAAAGTTCATACTTTGTTATTAACAAAACTTAGCAAAGATCGTAAAATATAAATAACGTTTTTAGGCGATATTTGTATTAACAGTTAAGAATGGAAAAATTATAGGTAGAGGAATTAGGAAAGGTGGTATATATGTTATGAAACTAGGAAACAAGCCTGAGGATAGGATATGCCTAACGACCCTAGATGAAAACTCTACATTGTGGCATAGGAGATTAGGACATGCTAACATGCAACAAATACAATCTTTGGCCTCTAAGGAATTAGTTAGAAATTTGCCTAATCTAAAATATGACAAGCATTTTTGTGATGCATGTAAAATTGGAAAACAAGCTCATGCTAGTCACAAAGCTAAGAATATAGTATCCACTACTAGGTGCCTAGAATTATTACATATGGATCTTTTTGGTCCATCCACTGTGCGGAGCTATAGAGGAAACAAATATACCTTAGTAATAGTAGATGACTACTCACGATACACGTGGACTAGGTTTTTAAGTGACAAAACCCAAGCCTTTGAAAAATTCGAAATATTTAGTAAAATGATTCAAAATAAATTAGGATGCTCAATAGTTGCCATTAGGACGGACCATGGTAGGGAATTTGATAACGAAGTACAATTCGGAAAATATTGTGAGTTAAATGGAATATCTCACAATTTCTCCGCTCCTCGTACTCCTCAATCAAATGGCGTAGTAGAAAGAAAAAATAGGTCACTACAAGAAATGAGTAGAACTATGTTAAATGAACAATCCATCCCACAAAAATTTTGGTGTCACGCCGTAGATAAATCAACTTATATTTTAAATAGGGTATCAATTAGGAGAATTCTAGGAAAAACTCCTTATGAGTTATTAAGAGGTAGAAAACCAAACTTAAGCTACTTTAGGGTATTTGGAAGTAAATGTTATATTCTAAACACTAAGGATTACCTCACTAAGTTTGATCCAAAATCATATGAAAGAATATTTTTAGGATACTCACAAAATAGCAAAGCATATATAATACTTAACAAACACTCCATGAAAGTAGAGGAATCACTAAATGTAACATTTGATGAAACACCACCACCTCCTAAAACATTACCTTTAGAAGATGATGATTTAGTCGAAGATGAAGCTATTGAGGTTAGTAAAACTAGACCTATAGGAAATGATAATGAAGACATTCACTTAGAAAATAATGAAACTGTTAATATTAAAGAATCTAGATCACATCCATTAGATAATATAAGAGGACATCTTAACCAAAGAACCCTTAGGTCACAAGCCCAAGATAAAAACAATTTCTTTTGTTTCCTCTCAGCAATAGAACCTAAGAATATTAGCGAGGCATTAAAATATGAAAGTTGGGTTATAGCTATGCAAGAAGAATTAAATCAATTTAAGGCAAATGATGTTTGGGAATTAGTCCCAAATCCAAAGAATATGACCATCATAGGAACCAAATGGGTATATAGAAATAAGTTAGATGAGAATGGAATAGTTACTAGGAATAAAGCTAGGTTAGTTGCCCAAGGTTATAATCAACAAGAAGGAATTGATTATGACGAAACTTATGCCCCCGTAGCTAGACTAGAATCGATTAGGATATTACTTGCCTATGCTTGCACCCTAGATTTTAAGTTATTCCAAATGGACGTGAAAAGTGCATTCCTTAACGGTTTTATCAATGAGGAGGTATATGTGGCACAACCTCCAGGATTCATTGACTTCGCAAAACCTGATTATGTTTATAAGTTAAAGAAAGCTTTGTATGGACTTAAACAAGCTCCCAAAGCTTGGTATGATCGATTAAAAGCTTTTCTTATTAAACATGATTATTCCATGAGAATGGTAGATAACACTCTTTTCACTAAAAGGAAAGACCCAAACCTCATCATTGTCCAAATATATGTTGATGACATTATATTTGGATCGACTTGTCAAGACATGTGTGATGAATTTGCCAAAATCATGCATGATGAGTTTGAGATGAGTATGATGGGTGAACTTAACTTCTTCCTAGGATTACAAATAAAACAATTAGAAGATGGAATATTTTTTAACCAATCTAAGTACATTAAGGAAATGCTTAAGAAATTTGGCCTAGAAGACTCAAAACCCATGAAAACTCCCATGTCTACGAAAGTAAAGCTCACAAAGGACGATGAAGGTGAGTCCGTAGATAACACCAAGTATAGAGGAATAATAGGTAGTTTACTATACTTGACGGCAAGTAGACCCGACATCATGTTTAGTGTCTGCCTTTGTGCCCGTTTTCAAGAGGATCCCAAAACCTCTCATCTAGAAGCGGTTACGCGTATCTTCCGATACGTTAAAGGCACTATACACTTAGGATTATGGTATCCTAAGGGATCTGGCATAGAAACCATCGTCTATGCGGATTCGGATCATGCGGGAGACTACGTAGATAGAAAGAGCACTAGCGGTATTTGCACGTTTATGGGATGTTGTCTAACATCTTGGTTTTCGAAGAAGCAAATCGCTCTTGCTATTTCTACCACCGAAGCCGAATATGTAAGCGCTGGAAAGGCATGTCAACAAGCACTATGGATGAAACAAGCTCTCGTAGACTATGGCATTAGGTTAGAAAATGTCCCCATTATGTGCGATAACAAAGGTGCGATAGATTTAAGTAAAAATCCAGTGCAACACTCTAGGACTAAACACATAGAAATACGCCACCATTTTCTTAGGGATAATGTACAAAAGGGAAATATATCTATAGAAAAGGTTGCATCGGAAGACAACATTGCGGATATATTCACAAAACCCCTTAAGCGTGAATTATTCAACCACTTGCGTTTAGGATTAGGAATGATGGAACAAGTTGACTAAATTATATTGAATTAATACAAATTTATACTTGCATAAAATTTATTTTTCTTCCATTTCATCTTTTCTGAGCCTAGGAATCTATTTCGCACAAAACTAAAGATTGGGAAAATTTATTTTTTTTTTTTTGCATAAACTCCTTTGTAAAACCCAATCAATTTTCTTTAAAAATTACTCTCACATCTAGGAATCACATGAAGATCATTTTCCTTGCAATGTTGACTAATACTAAAAACATTGTCTTTCAAAATCATGCATAAACTCTCACATAAATTGTCAAGGTATATAATCTAATATATGTCTTTGACATTCATAATCGAGCAAAAATTGAATCAAGGAGATCATTTGGATTGTTTCTTAGGATCGCTATTTCTTTTTGCATTTAGGAGTCGAAACAATCACAACTCCACATTTGTTGCATATAGACACACACTAGGACAAATTCACTAATAATGTTGTCATCTTGATCCATCACTAGTTTTTCACTCACTAGTTGCCTTTGCCTTTAATCTAAGATAGGTGCCTTAGGAAGTTTAAGTGATCTTGCCTTTACTTACCTCCTCTTGCTTATTATGTGTTAATTATTTGCTCTTTTGCCTATGTGTTCTTGCATGCATGCTATATCTTGATTAGATTAGATTCTATATTGCCTAAAGGAATTAAACTTGCTTGAATTCTAATCCAAACACACAACCTTTCTGCAAATTTTCTGCCAAAAACCCAATTCTGGCAACCTGGAAATCACCAGATGGGCGGCCCCCTTAATTTTGTAAGGTGGCCCCCTTAATCATTAAAGGGACCGCCCCCTATTTAAGGGGACCGGCCATCTGATGGTCGGGTTTACAGAAACTTTTCTGCTTTTTAGCCCATTTCAACCTACATTTCCCAATTCTCACCAACACATTTTGTCCTAATCTCCCAAACAAACTTTATCCATCCATAAACACACAAATCCTACACTATAAATACCCCCAATCCTCAAAACTCTTCACTCATTCCTTCATGGCTTCTCTAAACAAACCAAAACCAAAACCAAAAGCCTCAAGGCTTGCAAGAATGACGGAAAAACCCGTTTGGCGAAGAAAAAGCCCTCGAAACAAATCCATCATAACAAGTGAAGTTGGAAATCACTCAACACCACCAACCACTTACTTCCCAAACTTTACACCAAATTCACAAGGACATTCATTTGATCCTCTTTACAAACCATAAAACATTGGACAAACATCTTCCTTCATGCCAAACCACTCATCTCATCCTCCAACCACTTGTAATGATCCATACAAGTTTGATCAACCATCCCACTACAACTCCAACTACACAAACCCAATTCATCCATATCAACAAAATGACTTTCTCCGCATTACCACGGAAAAGCAAAAGTTCCGTGATGAAATATCATAGATCCATGATCTTTGTGATCTCAATGCCATGCATCTTGCACAACGCAACAAAGGGAAACCTCCATCATCACCCTACAACAATTGCCTTCCTCACTCTCTCAACTTGGATCAAGTTACAAACCACACTCACTATTGCCCTTGTTGCATCTTCCTTCAAAAACAAATCCTATACTTGAGTGAAGATATTTCTTGGATTGAATATCTCCTCACTCGACCTCATCTCATTCCACCCTTAACACGATACAATATCGTAAGGTCCACCTCTTCCGCTCCATACCCCACTCCATATCCTTCTCCATCTAACAACTAAGCTTTATGCTTATGTTATCCTTCAAGCAAATAAAACAATCAACCATGAGTTGCAAGCAAGTCCAAGTGCTCTTTTAGGCAATATAGGACTATGTCTTTTCTTTTGTTTTATTATGATTAATATGCCTTAAGCATATTAAATGTTGTAATGCTTTCTATGATGCTTGAATGAATCTATTTTTATAATTATCGCTTTGCATGTATATTTGCCTTGTTCTCTTCTAATATTTTGTGTATCCAAGATTTCCATAGCTCATTCCCTTGGTGCTCTTAAATGAGGGGGAGCATACATCAAGGGGGAGCATTAATCTTTTTTATTTTACAAAAAGGGGGAGAAGAGAATGTTAAACTCTAAATACTTGTCTAAAAATTATTTTTTAGAACTAATGAGTTTAAGGTTTTGTAATCATCAAAAAGGGGAGATTGTTGACATAAATAATGTCTTAAAACATTGTTAGCATATTGACAATGTCTCTATGTTTTGATAATTACAAAGCATAAACTCATTAATCTAAAACTTATGACGTAAACAAGTTTTTAGTGCTTAATATTTGTCTTTGCTTTCATATCACTAAAGGTATGAATAAACAAAGGGTTTATTGCATTTCATGATCAAAGGAAATTTTTCTAATCACTAGAATTTTTATAAAATGTATTAAACATCTTATATCTTTTACAAAATTACTTTTGGAATTAAAAGAATATGTTTAATTCATTATAAAGATATGATTTCAGATTTCCAACCAAAAATGGCAAATTTTATCCAGAAAAATATTCCCCACTAAAAGACAAGAAAAACCAACGTTCTGAAGGGGCGGCCCCCTTAATTCCTTAGGCGGCCCCCTTAATCATTAAGGGGACCGGCCATTAATTAAGGGGACCGACCACGCTCCAGAACAGTATTTTTCTCCCCTATAAATACTGGTTCATTCCTCAGAATTTTCTCACCTTTTGCACTTCTAAACTTTCTGATCTAGATCCACATTTCTATTCTCTTATCCTTTGATCATAAGTGTATAATTCTTTGTTTCAAAGTGATTCAAACTTCATCCTCTCAAGTGCAAGAGAAGAATACTTCTATCCCCCAAGACAAGAAGTATTACAACTTGGTGTGATCTCCACATCCAAGTTGTTGGTGCATCATCAAGATTATTTACATTATTCTTTGTGAAGATTGTTGTGAATATTTGATTGTAGATAGTTGTGCTAGATATATAGATTGCGAGATTAGTTAGTAGCTTGGTGTGAAGAAGAAAAGTTAGGAATTAGATTGTAGTGAAGAAGCTAGGTGTGGAGTAGTTAGTTGTGAAGTAAATTGGTGTGAAGAAGATAGGTGTGGAGTAGTTAGTTGTGAAGTAGATTGATTTGAAGAAGTTGTGTAGAAGTTTGTGACTTAGGTGTGAAGAAGTTGTGGTGTGTAAATTGGTGTGTAAGGTTTTCTCCTCCATAAGGGAGCTTGTTGATATTGTGAAGAAAACTTTCGAATTAGGTGCTCGGGGAGTGGAGTAGGGCAAGGAAGGTGTCCTTGTAGCCGAACCACTATAAATCTCTTGTCTCGCGGTTCGATCTTTCCATCTCTTACTTATTTCATTACTTATCATTGTTATATATTATTTATTGATAGTTGTTTATATTGTGCAAGACTTGAGATCACATATTATCGAATCTAAGTTTTTTAAAAGCTAAGAAAACACTAAACCTATCTTTTATAACGAATTAAAAAGACGTAAAACTATTCAAACCCCCTTCTAGTTTTCCATAAAAATCTTTTTAACAGTTGATTAAAAACATCTTTTTCAACCATGTCCTTGTCCTTAGTTTTTGAAAACTCAGCCTTAAGTGGAGAATTTGAAATATCAATATGTTCAGCATTCTGATCATTTTCTCCCCCTTTATGACACACATTTGTTGAAAAAGAGACGGTAAGACTGTCAGTCCTTTTCATCAGATTTGTGTCATAAATAGGTTTGCTTTGATCAGTATGCTGATGTACATCAGAGAATATGTTTTTCTGAATAACTAACGGTACCTCATTACTTGAGCCAGTTACATAAGTCGGTCTGAGCTCTGCATCACTATCACACGACACTAAGTAGTCCGTAGTGTCCATCTTATTAGCTTCAGATCTCTCGTATTCAGTGATGACAGACCCCGCATCCGATGCATCACCCAAGTATGCAATATCATCACTTGATTGTACCATATGTTCCTTCACTTGGTCTTCATACTCCAGTTTCTGCTTTGCCCTTTCCTCAATGTACCCCTTGATCATATCCATGTGTTGAAGTAATGTGTCTCTGAATGTGTCAACATCAATTTTTGTGTGGTCAGCAAAGCACTTCATAGTCATCTGATTCTCATAATCATATATCATGGTGGATTTTGAATCGATGAACCTCTGCAGTTGTTTGTTGAGCACACAGAGGGCAACCATGGGTCCAATATTTGAAGATTCTTCTTCGTCTAGTTGTTGTCGTAATTGATCCAAATTAAGAATCATTATGTCTGTGAAAGTCTGGACATCTTGACCAAAGAGAGTAATAAATGCACGTTCAAACCCCATTTTGAATCCATTTCCCTCTAACAGTACTAAGAGGTGTGAATGAAGTAGTTGGAAGCATTCTATGTGACATTCCTTAGGATCATCAAGCAATTTACTTGGCTGATGAGTCACATTCTCTTGAGTATCCGAGCATGAGGTAACCATTAAAGCATTATCAGGCACAGGTACGTTGTTATGTAGTGAAAGGTTAGAAGTCATATGTTCATCAACCATGTCGTATAATTTGAGAATATCATATATCACTGACTCTGAAGAGCGTGACATGATGTAGGTGGGTCACAATTTGCACAAAGTGTCAAGTTGCGACAAGTCAAGTTACAATATATCCGATTGAAATTAGTCAAGTCGTAAGAATTAACTCACAACGTCAAATCACAATCAGATTAATTAAAACAACTTAAGTTACAACAATGCACCAAATACAAATTGTTAACCAATCACATGAACCACACAATAAACATAAATGTTCAAAGTGTAGAGGTACACGCTAGTAAGAGCAAACCGCAAAGAGTAAACCGCTAACATCAGGTAATCTCAATCAATAAGTAATCGCTGAGATGAGTAAAATGCAGGATTAGGCAAGGTAACCGCAAGTGAGATAAACGCTATTCACGGCAAACCGCAAGGTGAGTTAAACGCAAGACGAGGTAAACGCAGAAAAACTTAAACCGCAGGAGCAAACCGCAAAAACTTAAACCATAGGAGCAAACCGCAAATAACAAATCGCTAGTCACAACAGTCCAAAACAGTCACTATCTTGCGTTTTTTCCTTATACCCAAAATAGTACTCGCTACCTAGCAAACCACAAGATTCAGTAGCAAACCGCTACAAGGAAATGATACATAATAGCAAACCGCAACCAAGCAATCGACCCAAAATCAATCCCAACTATAAGCGTTTGATATAGCATAACCAACTGAAAAACACTGTAGTACTAACACCAATGATCACAAAAGTACACCCCAAACATATCAAATAACACTAGAAGAATCAAACCATGATGTTTTCAAAGAAGAACACTTCTAACATACAAAAACCACACAAAACCATACCAAATCCGATTCTACAAGGTCCTAAAATGAAACCTTGGCTCTGATACCAATTGTAGGATAAACATAATCATAAGCACGTATGGTTTAGTATGTATGGATCGAATAGTGAAGTTTTAGAGAGAAGTTAGAGAGAGAAAGAGATGGGAGCCTTGAGAGAAACTTGTAATCTATTAACTTGTAAATGAAGGTCCAACCCTCTCCCTTGGTGGGAGAGGGGTATTTATACAAAGAAAAGAAAACGCCCACACCCGGGCTGTGGATCAGGCATATAGTGGGTAAAGACTTGTCCTTCTTCCACGGTGTTACTTAAGCTAAACTAACTAAATAATAAACTAACTACGAGCTAACTTAATGCTATTACAATATTTAGATGACCAAGTCTTTTATAGGAATATTTGTATTCCTAACACCCCGGCCCAACAAAAAGAAACACTAGACATCGCCAAAGCCTAAACTACGGGCAGGGAGCGGTCCGTATCACTAAGGACGCACGCGGATCATCCAAGTAACACTTCCGAAATAAACTTGCGGATCTGTCCACGGTCCGAAAGATTATCCACGTCCGCATTCATGATTAAGCTATAGATCCTTGCCCGACAAGGGTCCCTTTCTAGCCACTACAATAAAATGCGAAATACTAGGAAACCCTAGTATTTCACTCACCTATAAAAGGAAACCTTAAAACACATTTATCAGGTATGACTTTCTCACACATCCCAATACATACATATTCCTCTGATAACATGAATACTTACTCTTACGCTGGAGCTTAATCGTGGGATTCGTCCCCATGGTAAAGCTAACGGTTTACTTTCATTTGTGCAGGGAATCAATCTATCACTTGGATTAGTGCAGAATTCATATACGGACAGTCCATCAAGGACGGCCCGATACATAACCAAGCTCAATCTCTACTCATCACACTTTTTGCATTAACACCGTATGTTCGGTAGGGACCCCAAGGTATGATCAAGGATCAAAAGTTGGTGTAACCCTCACACATGACTATAAAATGTGTGTTGTTGTGTGTGTAGATTGATTAGCTTCATATTGATTGGTCCATTTCATGGAAATGAACCGGTATTTATAGAGATGAATTTAAGGTTTTGTGCCACCTATGAATGCGATCCAACGGTTGAGGATGGTCCACGTGGTGGTCATCCAAATGAGGAGACAAGAATGACACATCGTTTGTAATCCTTGGCTTTATCAGATTCATGGAATGCTCATTGCACGATATCGCGTATGAACTTGATATTTGTAGCACAATCTCAGTATCCATACTACAATGAGGTGGTGACATGTGGTGTCAGTTATAACGGCCCTCGATAGAATTCCAGTCTGGCCTTTGCCTGGATGTATTTATTTGGTTTGTTCGATAACAAGCCTGGGAACTTGCTTCCAAGATATATTGTGACAGTTTCTCGTCTTTATGGGCATGTCTTTGGCATGTTGCGGGTGTATGGGCTTTAGCTATTTGGGTTGAAACTCTCATACGCTTTTAATGTTTTACCCATTTGCCTTTGTGAATAGTTGCATCTAAACTCTAGTGGTGGAGAAACGTATCATTGTCAAGCTTGTGATAGAGTATTCGCCAGGATTGAGCAGTTGAGCGATTTCACTATATGATTACACTTAGATTAGTTGATTTATTGAGTGTTTTCATTTCCTATTCGTGAGGTGTTTGGTTATGTATACTTATGATTAAGTGATTGTTAAGTGATGTCTTTTTAATTCTTATTTGGAATATAACTTTTCTAAATTAAAATAGAGAGTCTACTATAGAACAAGTAGAAGTCAAGTGGGGGAGATAACACTCCCTGACAGTGTACCCGTTCGTGTATAGTATAGCCTTGATAAGACCGGGTCGTTTGCTGGAGCGAATGAACTTATATGTTTTTAAAGCAAATTGAATAAAATGAACTAATATTAAATCCATAGATAGAAGACGTGCTCACCTAGCTAATCCTTTAACCCTTTAACGACATGATTAGAATGCGCAATGTTTAAGTGGCTACTAACTTAGTAGGTCAGATGTAGTGAAGGTTTAGTTATGACCATTAGTCCCTACATATATTTCCTATAACTAACTATCACAACTGTCGTGGGTGATACCTAGTTATGATTCATTCTTTAAGTTCTCCAACTAATCTATATAACATGTCTTGTGTTTTAAATTGCACTTTAATTACTAAGTAAATTGTTAGTTTACTATTCATTAACTCTCATAAGTATTTAGTATTCCCATAACAAACATATAACAAGAGATATGATAAACTATAAATCAAAAGAATTCATTATGAAAACGTTAAACAAACCAAATAGAAACAATTATTTATGATGATAAAAGTTGACTTCTCTTGAATGGTTGAGTTCCTCAATGATGGTTGGGGAAAAACCATAGTTGTTAAGATCTCGATTCTGATCTTAGGATCTTATGATTTTACAATTCTACAAAGCAAAAACGATCTGGATCCTGCGTAGGATCTTAACAAGCTTAAGATCTTGTAGGATCCCGATCTTTATCGTACGATCTTAAGATCTACTCCGATCCGATCTTACTTTTCTCGAACTGCAAACTAAAAAATTACAAATTTATGGTTTATGTTTTTATATGATGCAAAAAACAACGTATGATTCTTCTTAAACATTCCATATTCATAATTTAGGACAATATTTTAATGAAATATTCATATAATTTCATTTTATAATATATAATAATTTGTAGATTTGAATAATATTACGAAAATCATTAAAAAAAATTCGCATTATAGTAAGATCTTAAGATCTCGATCCAATCTTACGATCACGATCTTGCAAAAACGAAAACGATCTTAGGTAGGATCCCGATCTTGAAAACCTTGAGAAAAACCTCAAACCAAAACCTCCGAACTCCTAACTGTCGACTCCTCCCCCAAAAAATGAATGGGATACAACCCTCTGGTCGAATGCCTTGTACTCCACGAGTGGGAATCTTTTATTCCCTTTGCACATTTTCTATCTTCTTTGCAAAACCAACTGGCCCATCAAAATAAATTGTGGGCTTCCCTTTTGGATTTTGTAAACTAGGTCGAAGTATGTTTGTAGGAAAGGCCCAAGCACAATTTAAATTAATTCACTATCCTTAAAACAAAGCTCGAACAAAAAAGTTATGACAAAAATAGTGCAACAAACGTCCAAAATTTCCAATCTTTTTTTATTTGAGCATAATTCTTTTTCGTTTCCATGTCTTTTCAACAATTGCTTCTGATTAATACTAAAGTGCAAAAGTAAAGCAATTATGCACCAAATATAATAAAAACATTTGAAATATCATACTATATTATAGAGCATTAATGACTACTATTAATAAAATACTTAAAATTAAGCATTACACATTTCAATGCTAAAAGTACAAGTGGTTCAAGACAATTAGACATTTAATACAATAAATGAGATATAATTAGACATATACAAGTTTAGTAGTTTCATGTACACACCACTTTGTCTTTCCCATTAAGGTTTAAAATTAATGACTTAAAATTGAATTATGTACATTAAATACAATTAATTAAATTGTCAATAAATACAATTAATACACTTATTAAAACACCCCTTACATAAAAAATACAAATTATTAACCATATTGTACAACCAACTTAAACATAATTCATGCATTAAATAACACTAATACAAATAATAAAACATATTATACAAATTTTAAGCCCGAACGGGCAATGGGCATATGGGCTCGAGCCCGAACGGGCACGGGTCAAACGGGCTCGAGCCCGAACGGACACGAGTCAACGGGCTCTAGCCCGAACGGACACGAGCTAAACGAAATTTTTGATATCCGTAAATTTATTGTCAAAAAGAAAATATAATAAACTAAAATATGTTTACATATTGTACAAACCAAGCAAACTATTAAACAAAAACATAAAATAAATAATAAATAAAATAATACAAACTAAGCAAAATTTCATCACACTTTTGCCATAAAAAACTAATCAGTAAAGCTATTGCCAAAACGTACAAATAAAATAAATTAATAACCGAAAAAATTAAATTACAAGGTGCCCGCAGCTGAATCGCGCGGGAACCCTGCTAGTGAGCAATAAACATATGACACCCTCTATTAAAAATAAAAAATAAAATAAAATAAAATAAACCTTATTAATACATACTAACCTTTAATTCCGTAAAACTTTTGATTATAAACGCTCATGATTTTCAAAAACATCTTCCTTAAAACTATTAGACTTTAGCTTTTAACACCCACAATATTAGAAAACACATCCTTAAATTTACCAATAATACATGATACTCGCTCACCCATAAGTTTTATTTATAAGGAAATTATTTTACAGTATATTTAAGATATGAATTGTACCAACACTTTATCTTCTTCTTCTTCTTTTTTTTTTTTCCTTAAAATTAACCGTTGGGGCTATATTTAGCAAAACCCAATTTTAAAGCATTTTTATGTTTATATAACAAATAAACATCTAGTCACCTTAATTCCCTGGTTTTTACTCTTAACTTTACAACATTTTTCTTAAAGAGAACTGCAAAATATATCCCTGTGGTTTACAGGTTTTGACATCTTACATCCTTGTCAAAAACTTTTGGCAATATATATCCTACGTTAGGCAAACGTTTGCGACAATACATCCCTCGTTTACAATGAGGACTAACGGTGCAAATTTTTTATCCGTTATCTCTTAACGAGACTGAAAATATTACACCGTTAGCCTTCGTTAGCCAAACATTTGCACCGTTAGTCCTCTCTTTTAGAAAAAAAAAAGGAAAAATTAAAAAAAAGGAAAAAAATTTTAAAATTTAATTTTTTTTAAGTTAATATTTAAAAAAAAATCAAATTTTTTTAAAAAAAATAATATTTGCGAAAAAAAAATTATAAATAATAATTTTTTTTTTAAATGCGTATATATATATATTCGCAAATATTAATTTTTTTAAAAAATTTTGATTTTTTTTTTAAATATTAACTTTAAAAAAAAATTAATTTTTAAATTTTTTTTCCTTTTTTTTTTTAATTTAAACTTTTTTTTCCTCTAAAAAAGAGGACTAACGGTGCAAATGTTTGTCTAACGAAGGCTAACGGTGTAATATTTTCAGTCTCGTTAAGAGATAACGGAGGAAAAATTTGCACCGTTAGTCCTCATTGTTAACGAGGGATGTATTGTGACAAACGTTTACCTAACGGGGGATGTATATTGTCAAAAATTTCTGACAGGGATGTAGGATGTCAAAACCTGTAAACCACTGGGATGTATTTTGCAGTTCTCTCTTTTTCTTATTATTGTTTGCTAACAATTTATTTCGTAGCTACAAAATCAAACTTTACAATTTCATATTGTATCCTCCACTAAATGAAAACTATTGTTATAAACAAATTAAAACCGAAACCAGCTAGCTATTAACGAAACTTAGGGCCCGTTTGGTTTGTAGAAAGTTTTAGAATTTGAATTTGAATTAAGATTTGAATTTGAATTTAATGTTGGAGAGAGAAAATATATAATTTTATTTATATAATACTTTTTTTAAAATATTAAAATATATAATTTTATTTATAATCTACTTTGTTTAAATACTAAAATAATAGAAAGGCCCACTAATTTATATTTGTGTGGACACAAATGGGTATACAAAACAAATATATGAGAAAAAGAAAATAAAAAAGGAAAAGACAAGGAATGTCAGACCAAAAGTAGGCATGTGAGTCTGGATTTCTCTACACCCTTATATGTAGTATTGAGTCTAATTTTTAAACCCCATCAATTCAACCAAACAAATTAGAACTCTCACATCAAATATAAACCCACTCTAAAGTAGGCAACCAAACACACCCTTAGTAATCAAATATATGTCAGTCAAGTTCAGTGTCCCATAAACACATAAAAAAAAATAAATGATCTCGTTGTCACAATATTTATGTGAAACGAGTAGGGTACCAGTTCGCCGCGTTGCGGCGGGCCGTTGTATTCGCCGAAGAATTTAGGTAACATTTTTTATGTAAAAAGTTTACGCTAGACAACTAAGAGAAGGAATACGACGAATCGCCTTTTGCTTGGTTTTCATAGTTGCAACTCCTAACCTATATGTTACTATAAAGGTGGCTGCATGTGATAACTATATATGTTCAGTAAAAAGGAAAGCTATGTAATGGGATTACACAAAGGTGCAGTTAAGAGTCTTTTACTATGTAAGTATGTAAAGCATAGTTAAAAAGCAACACATATAGCATTAGATGCAAAAAACAGAAGGAAACTAAAAGATGCAAAGTAACATGCAAAAAATTATAGCGCAAAACAAAAGGTAGCAAGCATATGGAACATTAATAATAACAATTTCATTACCTTTTAAAGCAAAGAGTGTGTTGATGATCTCAGATTTCGTTTATTTCTTTTGGTGTTTTTTTTTTCTTCTTTTTTTTTCAGTTGCAATATATATGAATAAGATATGTAGAAGCTTCTTCATTGAAATTAGAGAATATAATACATGAGTTTGGTGTATGGTGCATAAGTATAACCACAAAAATTCTGAATACAACCATAGATCATTGACACTTGTCCATTACCTTTTGCAAATACAATGTAACTGGTCTTTAAGGTTACTTCGTTTAAGGTTTAATCAAATAATCAAATGGGCCTAAAGTATTACTGGATCGTTTAATTGGTCACAAAAAAAAGGAAAAGTGGGCCGCAAAAAAATCCGGGTACTGTAGCAACATTGAACGACGTCGTGGATGATGATAAATTATATATATAGTAATTTTTCTTTGAAAACAATGAATATAGAGTGTCTTCATTTTGGTACGGTTTAGTATTTGTGGATTTGTAACCCTCCTTTACGCGTAACTCAAATTAAAAGTGTGAAACTAATCTTAAGGTAAAAAACTTATGAATTATTTGTGGACAATATTTGTATATAAAAATAGTGTTCATCAACAGTGCGTTACGACGGGGTTTAAAAGTTCGATTTTGTTACACAAAATAAAATTTTACAATCTAATAAACTTGTTATCGAGAGTTTTAGGATATTAATGATATTTTTGTAATTTCTTAGCTCAATTATCATGTGACTATTCTTATCGACTCGCCTAATATTGGACCCGTGATTTGTATATTTAAGGATGACCATATGATAAACCATTTTAACTGTTAGAATCTTAAGTGACGAATGACGATCATTATATTGAATAAGAGTCTTGTAATAAGCCGTAATAGTTTGTATTAGTCAAATGGGCTTTGGAGTGTATCAGTTAGAACAATTATGTAGAAAATGGACAAAGTCCATCACAAGCCTAAGACTAGTCCATCTCACGGCCCATGAAGCCCAACCATCCACCATGTGACGTAAAAGAACCCTCTCTTAGCCAAGAAGAGTGTGTGTATTTGTGTGTGTTTTGACACTTTCTCTCACTAATAGATACCACATATTTCTCTTTCTAATCTCTTTCTAAAAACGCCTTTTTTGATCGTCTATGTGTGTTTTTGATACTTAGTTCATTAGTTGGGATCTTACAATTAGTATAAGAGCTTGCGTGACGAATATGGAGTGACTTGTGTGTTAATTTTTTTTATCCATTTTTGAGTATTTAATATCACCGACTTCACTTCTATCAAAACACTGGATTTTGTGATTAAAAACGTTAAAGTTGTTTACTTTATGGTTTATTAAGTGTTTTGGTAAACATTTATGCAAAAATAATGGATTAAAAAGGGTTAAAAGTGTGCTTCTTGATCGATTTGAAAGTTGGTTTTTGGTCAGTTTCATAACTCGGTAAATTTGAATTTACCGAGTTCGGTATTTTAGGGTTGTCTAATTCGGGTTTTTAGGGTTTCAAATAGCGAGATACTTACTTCGTTATTTTAGGGTTTCACATTTAGCGAGTTTGGTATTTAGCGAGATAGTGTAATTCATTTAGCGAATTCGTTTAAATTCCTATTTCACCGGGATGCAAATTTCAGCAAGTTAGGGTTTTTACCGAGTTTCATTATTTATTGAATTACCTATTTTAGCGAGTTTCATATTTCACCGAGTTACTTATTTTACCGAGATTACCCATTTGTCCATAATTCACCGAGTTCCTTTTTACCGAGATACTCATTTACCAAGATTGATTATTTACCGAGATACATTTAACATAATACTCCGTACAAAAATTGAGGACTAGTGAATGACTGCAAATTAAAGTGATAATCCAAAAGTGCAAAACTAAGAAAATAATGGTTGTGTTAACCCAACCCTCCCCATGGTGTCACATCAAGAGGGTTTGATTAAACCGTGCAACCTGTGATGCATACTGTACAATCGGATGTTACATCCAATCATTGCAAACCCTCCCTATGAGAGAGTGTGGATAACTCAACCCGAAAATAATCCTAGGTTGACAAATGAAAACCTCGTTCTAAGTGCATTTTAGTTCTTTGGCAACTTTTAAAAGTATTCTATGTTTATTAGATAGCACAAATCTTATTGTATCGTGCTTGAAACTTCTCCTGGTATCATACAACTAAGTGCCTTTTTGTGTTGAATCATGTATTTGGATTGTTGCTTAATTTTTCGAATATTATGTCGTTTCTTTTTTGATTGTGGCATAGGTCAAGGAACTAGCTGTTAAATGGACCATGGAAACTTTTCTCCACTGTTGCGTTAAGCAAACTAGAAAATGAGCTTTCAATGTTCTTTTTCCAAAAAATCAAAACTATTATTAACTTACTAATATGTTCATATTCAGTTTATTTTTGGGTAGTTACAGGCTTTTTAAAGTTGTTTGGCAATACGACCTTTCTATGTGGATCCTTTGATGTCTCAAAAAGTTATTTGAGAAAACTGCAAAATACATTCATGTGGTTTGCAATTTTTGACATCTTACATCTATGTCAGAAACAATTGGCACCTTACATCTTTCATTAGCCAAATGTTTAACATCATACATCCATCATTTACAATAAGGACACGGTGCAAATTATTTGTCTGTTATCTTTTAACGACATAGAAAATATTACACCATTAGCCTTCAGGACTAATGGTATTTGCATCGTTAGTCATCTTTTTACATTTTTAACAGCTTTTTGTACGTATTATACATTTTTTACGTTTTTATCCTTTTTTTATTTTATTAGTTATCCGTTTTTTACATTTTTTGTACGTTTTATTTGTTTTTGTCCATTATTTTACCTTTTCTTTGTTTTTTTGTCTGCTTTTATCAGGTTTTTTCACGTTTTATCCGTTTCTTTTATGTTTTTTCGTTTTTGTCCCTTTTTTAATGTTGTCTCCGTTTTTTGTACATTTTTATCATTTTTTTATGTTTTATCTATTTTTTGTATGTTTTATCAGTTTTCTTTTTTTTCGTTTTTTTTACGTTTTATCTGGTTTTTTTATGTTTTGCTTTTTTTTAAGATTTTATCCGTTTTATTACTTTTTAACCGTTTTTTATACGTTTTTGTATGCTTTACCATTTTTTGTACGTTTTATCCGCTTTTTTATATTTTAACCATTTTTTGTACGTTTTTGGTACGTTTTAACCGTACAAAAATGGATAAGACGTAAAAAAAACTTATGAAAACGTACAAAAAATGGACAAAGCATACAAAAACGGACAAAAAATGGATGAAACGTAAAAAAAAGGTTAAAACGTTAAAAAACGGATACAAACGTAGAATAAGGGCATAAATGGTTAAAACATACAAAAGAATTGGATAAAACGTAAAAAAACGGATAAAAACATAGAAAACGTAAAAAAAGATAAAACATACAAAAAACGGATGAAACATAACAAAATGATAAAACATACAAAAAACGGATAAAAAATTAAAAAAACGAATAAAACGTACAAAAAAATGGACAAAGCGTAAAAAACTAATAAGACGTACAAAAAATGGAGAAAGCGTAAAAAATGAATAAAAACGGATAAAAACGTACAAAAAAATGGATAAAACGTACAAAAACGGATAAAACATAAAAATAAAATAAAAAAACTCATAAAACGTACAAAAAACAGATATAACGCAAAAAACTGATAAAAACGTACAAAAAATGGAGAAAACGTTAAAAAAAAGACAAAAACGTATTAAAAACGTTAAAAACGGATAAAATGTACAAAAAACGGATAAAAACGTACAAAAATGGGATAAACGTACAAAAAGCGGATAAAACGCATAAAAGCATAAAATGAGGACTAACGGTGCAAATACCATTAGTCTTGAAGGCTAACGGTGTAATATTTTCTATCCTGTTAAGAGATAACGGAGAAATGATTTGCACCGTTTGTCCTTATTTTAAACGAGGGATGTATGATCTTAAACGTTTGGCTAACGAAGGGTGTAAGGTGCCGATTGTTTCTGACAAAGATGTGAGGTGTTAAAAATTGCAAACCACAGGAATGTATTTTGCAGTTTACTCAATTTATTTTATAGGTTTGTAAGATTTTGTTATATATAGTAATTATCTGATAGAAATTGGTACTTATTTTGTTGTGAAATTTTATTAGGTTTGATTAAAAAGTCTAGTTTGTGGCTCCGGTTTTGGTTATTGATTGTTGGGTATTTAGCCTTTCATTTTTGAAAACACAGCAAATATAAGATCTATATTGATCTCATCTCCATATACATATATTGATTCATCAATTTATATCACCTTGTGGCTCAAAACAATTCAGAGAAGATCAAACAATAAAAGAATGATGATACAGTTAATCAAAACATCCATAAAAATGATGTGACGTGCTTGAATTTCGATGTGGCGGGCCGGTATGAAGCTATGGTTTTTTTGTGTACTCTTTTGACTTAAGAACCACATTTCTTAATGTGACTTATTATTGTTGTAAATTAAACTTTATCCTCTAAAAATTGTTGTCAGTGTTAACATGCTAAATAAACGTGCTTTTTTTTTTCTTTTTTTCTCTTTTGACTTAAGAACCACATTTCTTAATGTGACTTATTATTGTTGTAAATTAAACTTTATCCTCTAAAAATTGTTGTCAGTGTTAACATGTTAAATAAACGTGCTTTTTTTTTCTTTTTTTTTTTTATTAAACGGCGGAAAAAAAAAAAAAAAAAAAAAAAAAAAAAAAAAAAAGCTAGGAAATTACATAGTTATAAGGTGGGGATTTTTAAGCCAATCTATCCAACTAAAAATTGCCTTACTTCTAAACCTACATCAATAAAAAGAACGAGAAACAATACCCTCAAAAAAAGATGTCTTGATAGGAGGATTCAACCCAAAAATACTCTTATTGCGAAAATTCCAAATAGACCACCACATGATGTAGCAAACTCCTTCGATTATCTTTTTATGTTTAGAGTGAAGGCGAGTATTTAAGAACCATTCTAACCATTCCTCATACGAAGAAAGCTCCATGAAATTTACATCCCACCAATTACAAATCTTGAGAAAAACCTCTCTAGCTAAGAAGCAAGAGAAGAAAACATGACTAGATGATTCCACCGCCACACCACAAGAAGGACATAAAATATATTCGATATCCATACTTCGCCTAGAAATATTCAACCTAGTTGGTAAACAGTCCAATTTAACTTTCCATGCAAGAACGATAACTTTAATGGGCACAACATTAGTCCATCAAGTCTTGTTTGTAACATTAGGAAACCAGCGATCATCAATCATTCTTCGAACAGATGCAACTGAAAATTCACCTGATCCTTCTTTCGATTACACCCACCTGTCCCTCATATCGACTAGAACAATATCCTCCAATCTTGCCACAAGATTAATGAATTGAGACTGTTCAATACCACCCCGAGGATTACTACGAAGAGAAAAACCCAAATTTTCATGTGACATCTTCTCGGCAACATTGATGTTTTTGCAAGACTATTGACTATCTTCTCAGCAATAGTCTTGTTTGCAAGACTAAATATACATGATTGTTGATTATTGACATAGCTTTCTTTTATGGTAATTATAGTTTCTGTAAGATTATATTCTGTTACTTTTGAACAATACATGAAGTTAACCTTCAATATGTCAATTTGTTTTTTTATATGATGATGCATAATGGAACATGGATAATTATTGTAGGTATAGTTGCGGCCATTTTTTACTAATCTCAATATTTAGTAATTAGTACTGAATTTTCTCTCTTTTAGTGACACTATCACCATCACATCTACCAGAAGATCAAGATGCTGAAAAAATAATCATGGGGTATAAAACCAGAAGCAAATCAATCAACAAGAACTAAAGCCAACAAGGAATAAAAACGATTTTGTGTAACTTTATATGTATCTTTACCTACAAAAACAAGTGGTTCAGTAGTCCAATAACAATTATTTATTTTATTTTATTTTTCTGTGCAACGTTGTATCTAAGTTACCGGAACAAGCAAAGTTAACACACGAAAGTCGACTTTAATTTAGAAAAAGTCTACTCTTCCAATGGTTATAATATTATCGTATACAAACACTTCACTGCAACGCGCGGGTTGAAATCTCCATTTTAATCGTTTGTTCAACTGTGTACGAATGAAACTAAAAAAGGAAAAATAATACAATAAGAACTAGAAAAACATATTATCAACATTTTTGAGTATGAACAAACTGATAGCTTTAGATGAACATCAAACAAAACACTAGAAAAGAACCAATCGATCAAATACAAAGAGCGTAAGAGTCATGTGATGATTGATGAAGCATCGTATACTGAAATCCCATTTATATTTATATAGAGTGAAAAATTGACAAGAATGACAATAATTTAGTCGATCAGAGGGATTTTAGACTATCAGATCATAAGGAGGAAAGGAATTATGGGTTTTAATCCCGGTATCAATTTTGGTTTACTGGCTCATCTTGATTGTTGACATTCTTTAGTTAGGGTTAAGGATGTAGGGTGATTAGAGAAATGTGTAAACTGAAATTGACAATTAATAACAAATCGAGGAAAAAAGTGTTTGGAATTATTTTAGTGGTGGTGGGTATGGTGGTGACGATGGTAATAAAAGTTGGAGGTTGATGAAGAGTGGAGAGGTTGACGATAGTAACGGCCTGGTAGGAGCGATGGTGAACAGAGGGTGCTAGTGGGTGAAAGATTGAGAATATAGGTTCTTGAATTTTGTAATTCTAGAATTGGAAAGTTCAGGGACCAACGGTGTTAATGGGGTGCTTGGACAAGAAAGACCGAAAAGATGAAAAAATCCTTGCAACTAATGACATTTTTAACGAGCGTTACTAAAATAGGATTGACTCCTCCCAAACCAACCAGTCAACCGGGTGCAGTTGATAGGCTCACCTGGGAGAAAAAGTCAAGTATTAAAATCCGTGGAAGTACAGGGAAATCCCCGGGTCGTTAAGTCCCAACGAGATTGAAATTGTATTTATAAACGTTTTTGGGAATGAATGGTACTGAGGACAGTAACCAAAGATGAAGTGGGTTTGATTTACACTACTGATATTATTTGGATAACAGTTTATAACAAGCACAGTAAACAGATATGTATACACGTAAGCAAATTGCAAATTAGAAATGCTTACAGACAGAGAAAAAGGTGAGTTTTAAACAATTTACAACTACAGGGAGTGCAAATGAAAATTTTACAAACTTAATATTAAAAGAAATTTAATTAAAAAGATTTTTTTTTGATTATTTTATTATTAATTATTAATTAAAACTATTCAATTACTTATTATTAATATTTAACTTATACTAAATATAATATAATATTAAATTAAAACTAAGAAAATGAAAATTTATTTTTTAAAATTACAAAATAACTTAAAAATAATATAAAAACTAAAAATATGTCTTTTTGTGGATTTTATATTAATTAAATACTAATTATAATAATTAAACTAATTAAACTAATTTAAATTACTAAAAATAGCAAAGTGTCTTAGAAAATTTAAAAAATTATAAAAAGTTTATAAAAATTATATTTAGACTATTTTACTAATTATTTACTTATTTATTAATTAAAATCTAGTTAACTAAATTAATTAAGAAAAATAGAAAATTAACAGTAGTAATTAAGAAAATATTTTCTAAAAATACTTAATGATTTATAAAACCTAGGAAAAATATAAAAAGGTACTGTTGTTAATTAAAAATTAATAAAACTATTTAATATACTATTATTACTTAATTATTAATTAAACTAATATTAATTCTAATAAATATTAAATTAAAAGAGAAAAATCTAGAAAAATTACTGAAAATACTTTAATATAAAATAAAATTAAGAAAAATATGAAAATGATGAAGTGCTTAATAATAAGCTGAAAAGAAAAATTAAATAGATAAATCCTATTAAATAGAAGCTATCACTAATTTTAAATTTGGTTTTTCTGGATTTTTCTTTATGACAACTGATTATTAACTAAAAACAAATAACTTTTATGAAGGGACATGTGTTGTAGCTTAATAATAAGCTGTGTGCACCCCCAAGTGCTTAACAGTGTATGTTTAGCTTATTAGGACTTATAGTTGTTTGAAAAAGCTAATTTTAAGCTGCCAAATGATCAAATAAGGTAAAACATATGGAAACAAACTTGAAATGAGCAATTAGAAACCAAATAATCACAAGAATAAGCTGTTGTGATCAAATAAGCACTAAACAAAATACAAGGCCAAAACAGGCCTTACACAAGGACTTTTGGACCTCTGTGGGGTCCATAGAAGTGAAAGGGAGTCCAAACTAAACCTAGGTCCTCAAAGTTGACCTGGTCAACTCTGAAATAAGCCAATAAGCTAGGCTTATGGCTTATTTATGCAACCAGGGTAAGCCTTGGAAGTTGGGTGTAAAACCTGAGGGCTCAGGTTGTTGGTTCTGAGACAGGTCATAAGAGAGGCTAAATAAGCTAAGGGCAAATAAGCTGGAGTCTAATCTAAACCTAGGTCTGAAAAGGTGGGTTAATAAGCTACAAAATAAGCCAAGGGGCAGGGTGTGGGGTCCACTGAGTCAGTCACAAAGGGACTTGGAAATTTGGCCAATGCCCAGTGCACAGGGCATGTACTTGCCCCGCAGCTTCAAATAAGCTGTTGCACATGCTTCAAAAAAAATCACAAAATTAAGCTGATGGTAGTTTTTGAAAGACAAGCTAATGGGCTTTGACTTGTAAAAAGCTCAGGGTCTGAATTGCATCACAAAATTCATGAAAATTTCTTGAAAAAATGAGTTTCTGCACAACATGCAATTTTGACTTTTTGGTTTTTGATGCTATTTGACTTTTGTGAACTTGGATTTGAATCTAATGGATTAAAAATGATGTGACAAGCTGAAATCAAGTTAAATTAAGCTAAGTTGAACACTTGTGAACTAGTATGCAAGATTTTAACCTCTAATATGAAAACAGATTATACAAATGAACTTGGAAATGAAATTTTGACTTTTTTACAAAAGATACCTAAATTTTATGACTCTACTAACCTATATATACCTAATGAAGACTACTCAGGCTAAATGAACAATAAAACAACAACAGGAACACAGAGATACATGCACATCCAAACACCCCCTATAAAATTATTCAAATGAGCTTTTCAAAGGTAATACTGTTTCAGGAAGGTGAAAATGTTTTCAAAGGACTATTTATGATGTAATAAGCTTATGTGTGTATAAAAACACCAACAGTATCACCTAAATCTCATGAATCACCACTTAGCTTATATGACAATTAAGATGAAAACTTCAAGCACAATGCACAATATTGAACCAGTGCACAACTTTAAACACTAATGAGACTAAATAGCACCTAATAAGCACAAAGAGATTAAATAAGCAGTAAAATAAGCTATGCCACCGTAGAAATACAAAAATGTAATTTTGAGCTTATAATGTGCATTCCAGTTACAAAGCATGAACCAAGGAACCACAAACCAAACCTATAGGTTTCCACAAACCTCTAAACCCAGGGCCATCCAAAATCAACCCTGCTCCAGCTTAATCATCATCTTCATCTCCATTTCTGATTTTTCTTTATTTTTTTTCTTTTTTTTTTTTTTTTTTTTTTTTTTTTTTTGTGTTTTTGATTTTTCTGAACCTACACTGCTTTTAATGTTTCTAAAAGATTTTATGAGCTTTCTGGGAGCTTACATGAACTTATGCATCCATATCATTAACTAGAAACAACAGTTAAGCCTTTTGAGATTTTTGAAATAAAAATGAAAATTGCATATACTGAAATTGGTACTGAACTTTGAAATTAAACTTGAAAAAGGACTCAGAAGGGGGGGAGCATTACTGAAATTGCTCCCCCCCCCCCCCCCCCCCTCAATTGGTATAAAGCAAAATTGACAATTACCCCCAGGGACCATTCTTGTCAATTTTGCAAAGTGCAGGGATTAAACTTGTAATTTTATGAAACTTCACACCAAAGGACTAAATATGTTTACTTGTGACTCCAAAAGGACCTTTGGTGACTTTTTTTCCAAAATAAATGCTTAGGGACTAGATTTGACAAGGTTTGAAAGTTGAGGGACTGAAACTGCCAATTATGCAAACTTTCTTCATATTTCATCTGTTTTTGATCATTTTGCATCTAAAACATATAAAACACAATTCTGGGATATTTTCAGTATTTTGATGCATATTTGAGTGTTTTTGGATGTTTTGGCAGTTTAAATAAGGTATAAATGATGAGTATTTACATACTCATCAATCCCACACACTAAAATATTGCTAGTCCCTAACAATCTTTTATGAAAACTTAATGGATTTGATGTCTCTTTACCAAAAGCCATTACTTTTGGAGTAGCCAAATGTTTCAGTTCAAGTAAGAACTATGGTACACTGATAACCATATGATTTTGAGCAAACCATCAGCTGTCAACGGATTAGATTTGTCTTTACCAAAAGCCGTTTGCTTCTGGACTAGCCAACTCTTCACGATTAAGGATATGGTGAGTTGAATCCCATACAATTTTTGGCAAATTGTCAGCCATCAACGGTTTTGAGATATCTTTACCAAGAGCCGTTTGCTCCTGGATTAGCAAATCAGCAAACCGTTTTAGAATAACGCGCACGACCTCCCCGGCAGCGGCGCCAAAATTTGATTGACTCCAAACGGTCAACCTAAACTGACCAGGTGATGGTCAACCAGGTCAAACAGCCTAGAGTCAATGCTTCGCGGAAGTATAGGGTTTCCCCGGGTCGTTATGTCCCGACGAGGTGTGATGGTTATAAAACGGGTTTGTGATCGGGTGAATTGGACAGGAAAGGGGTTTGAGTGATTACACTAAGATATGAGGAATGAAAATAACTTAGGAACACTATATTAACATTTACTGATAATCAGATACACTAAAAACGTAAGCTAGGACTGAAAACGCGTTCGTTTGATTTAAAGTTACGTTGACGTACGAAATAAAACGCGAGTTTTAGTGAAATAAAATACCTATGAACATGAAAATTACATTTTTACAATCCTAATGATAAAAGAAAATTTTTAGAAAAAGAAAAATAATTTTTACACTATTTAATTAATTACTATTTAATTACTAATTAATAATATTTAAATTACACTAATTATGAAATTAAGCTAGAAAAATGAAAATTTAATTCTAAAAATTCTAAAATAATATAAAAGTAATTTTAAAACTAAAAATATATTTTTCCTACTTTTTCTCTATTTATTATTAATTAATTACTATTTATTAATTACTTTAAACAAATTAAAATTAAGAAAAATAGAAAATGAATAGTGAAAATTATAAAAAATTTCCTAAAATTATTTTATGATATATAAAACCTAGTAAAAATCTAAAAAAGTACTGTTGTTAAATAAAAATTAATAAACCGATTTAATTAACTAATATTACTTAATTATTAATAAACTAATATTAATTATAATAAATATTAAATGGAAGGATAAAAATCTGAAAAAATTCCTACAAACACTTTAATATACTAGGAATTTAAGAAAAATATAAAAACATATAAGTACTTGACAAAAATTTAAAAAGAAAAATTAAAAAGCTAAATTATGTTAAATAGAAGCTATCACTAAAAATTAAATTTGGTTTTTTGGATTTTTCTTTTTTCAAAACTAATTAACTACTGAAAATGATGAACTTTTGAGAAGGAGTTTTTATTGGAACTAAAAAATAAGCTGTTTGAAGGTGTAAGTGCTTAACAGCCAAGCTTACGACTCATAATAGTTGTTTCAAGCCCAAATAAGCTCACAATAAGCTGTTAAGCAGGATCCAAAGGAAGATTATGAAACAAGCAAATAAGATGTACAGGAAATAAGCTACAACAACAGGTAGAACCTACTGAATAAGCCAAAAATGGGAATAAGCAATCCTAAATCCCACAGTGAACCAAGCAGGCCTGCAGGCCTTGATGTGTGCTCAATTCAGCTTATCAAATAAGCTGGAAAACTCAATACAAGTTAGGAACTTGAAAGATTAGCAACAGGGCTTCTCAAAGAACTAAATTACACACTGTGGGTCCCACTAATGAGCTCTTAGTGAGCTTGTGGAAGTGCTTAATAAAACTGATGACTCAGTGTGAAGTTTCTAATGGATCATTTTGCAGGCCACAAATTGGCTTATCAATTAAGCTGTAAAGCTTGAAAGAAGCTTGGAAACTTTAAATTTTGCAACTGAGCTTTCCAAAAAGTCAAATCACATAAGCTAAAGCCACCAGATAAGCTCACAAGGAGCCTATTAACTTGACTTAGATACACTGATGACTCAGTGTGTCTTTGTTATGGGACAACTTTGAGAGACAAAATTAAGCAGTGAAATAAGCATTTTAATGGAAAATGAGCACTGGATTTTTGAAAACACCACTAGTAGCTTCCCAAAACACCCAAGAGCTCACCCAATGGTCCACTAATGAGCTAAATAAAAACCTATGAAATTGACTTTGAACAGACAAGACCCTGGTGCAGGGCACATTAAATCTCAACAAGCTCAAATAAATTTCTATCCCTAATACGCTATAAATACATTCTAAACATCTAAACAAGCTGAGGCAAATATTTAACAACTAACAATATTAATAACAAAGCTAGATTCAAACTAAATTAATAAAATCTACAAGCTCAGATGGTGAATTAAGGACAAAAGGTAGCAGCAGCAGTTCTAAAAAAGGGACAAAAGAAATGGCTTCAAATAAGCAACAAGATAAGCAGTTTAGGGGGAACAAAGGCAAAATCCAAATCAACTACCTAGGGGGGGAGTTCAAAACAGCAAAGATCAAAGTAATTAACCCAAAATTGACCAAGAAAGGGTCAATTGAAACTTGTTCCACATCTGGAAACAGGACACCTTCCTTGTCAAATGAGCAATTTCAAAAGCTAATTTCAATAAGAAAATGAATTCCAAAATTAAATGTTCTTTTTGATTATGTTTCTTAAGCTACTAATCTGTACAATTCAACTTTTCAAAGTTATTTCCTACCAACAGTGAATCCTAAAAATGCTCTCAAAGTATGGAGCAAAATTGAATACAACTTATTTTGACTTTTTAACTTCTAGACTAAAGTTGACTATGCTGAGTTGAGATTAACCCTAGGTTACTGAATGTGTTTATTTATGCTCACATGAAACTCAATTCAGCTAGATTAACAAGTTTCAAACCTAAAATGAGGAGTTAGGACACCACAATCCTCACAGTGATATAACTAGGGGAATCAAAACAATTTTTGACTTTCAATGAGGTTCCCTATGTATCTTAGGCTATAAATGACCTAAATGAAACTATGTCTAACTGTCTATACCTAATGAATGACCTCAAACAAGCTTGTGCACAAGATTAAATCCAAATCCAAACACCCCTATTTGCATGACTTTGATAATGGATCAAATGCTAAAGGATTCACTACCCTATTCTACTGATGCAGACTCATAAAATAAGCTAAGAAAACTTGTGCAAAGACCAAATTAACTGAAATTAGAACACTAAAATGAGCATATACTAACCAAGCTACTATATGACTAAAGGCTCCAATAAACTAATAAGTACCAAATTTATTTAATATACTCAGCAAACAAGCATCAAACCTTCTCAGGCCAGGAGATTTAGTACCAAAACACACAATAAGAACTTCATTAAGCATAAAATAAGCAAAGACAGTAAACAATATAATAAGCTGTGTAAGATTTTTTTGAAAATAAAACTTCCATTAAACTTTTAAGAAAAGAGTTTACAAACTGACTTTCAGAGCTAATAACACATGGAATTTTAACTAACACTAATTCTAATCTAAAATTACATACTAAGACCTAACTAACTAACTCCTCCATCTGCTTCAATCTTCTTTCTTTTATACTGACCCATTAGGGTTTCTGATGCCACTTGTGCTTTCCCACATCAATCTTGGTCCCTTGGATGCTTAAGTTTTCATCTTGGCCGTTCAGTTTCTTTTGGCGGGAAAAAATGGGTTTTATCTTTTTGGCTTTAAGCTCTTGGCAGGGGAACAAGTTTTGGCTGGGAGTGGAGGAAAGTGAGGGGTAGGAGTGGCTTGTGGGAGTAGTGGTGATGATGAGGTTTGGAGTAGGGTTGCAGGGTTGCAGGGTCACGGGTGTAGGAGAGGGAAGGGTGTTGACTAATTTTGACCTAGGGGGTTATAATAAAAATGGGGTAGGGTTTAATTTTTTTGGTGGGCTTTTGGTGGATCAGGAAGTGGGCTGGGTAGGAATAAAAAGGGAGTTGGATTTGTTATTTAGGTTTAGTTAGGTTTAGGTCTGATTGGTTTGTAATTTAATCACAAGGACCAATTTTGTAAATGGCTTAAAGTTGAGGGTGGGCTGTGGTATTTTCCCCAAGTATTCACAAGAACCAAAATCGCCAAGTTTCATATTCCCAAGGACCAATGTTTGTTAATTTCCCAAACTGAAATTTCCAGGGACTATTTTTGCCAAAAATGAAACTTTAGGGACCAAATATGTAATTTCCTCAAAATTTTCATCCAGGGATTAATTTTGATAACTTTTGATTTCCCAAGGTCCTAAAATGATTTTTCTTCCCAAAATATCCCACCAGGGACCAATTCTGTCAATTTCTGAATGTACAGGGACTGAACTTGTAATTTTCCAAAACTTTTCCAATTTTTCACCAAAGGACTAAATATGACAAATTATGATTTCAAAAGGACCTTTGGTGATTTTTCTTTTAAAATATGTGCTTAGGGACTATTTTTGCCAATTTTTGAAAGTTGGGGGACTGAAACTGCCAATTTTGCAAACTTTGTACGTTTTTCATTTGTTTTTACTCTTTTTGCATCTAAAACATATAAAACACAATTTTGAAATATTTTCAGTATTTTGATGCATTTCTGAGTGTTTTTGTATGTTTTGCAGTTCAGATTTGACCAAAAATGATGAGTGTTTGAGCACTCATCAATCCCCCACACTAAACTATTGCTAGTCCCTAGCAATAACTATTTTGAAAATTTGATGGATTTTAAAATCTTTACCAAAAGCCATCACTTCTGGAGTAGCCAGGTGTGAGAACTGTGGTACACCTGATAACCGTGTGATTTTGAGCAAACCACCAGCTGTCAACGGATTTGATTAGTCTTTACCAAAAGTCGTTTGCTTCTGGACTAGCCAACTCTTGAGGGAATAGTCAACATCTTGGTGACCTGATTACCAATTATGGATTTTCCACTGCCTTAACCACAAGCCATAATCTTGTGGGCTAGCCAACTCATTCGCTTTATGGGATATGGGGAGTTGAGGAACCATACAATTTTGGGCAAATTGCAAGCCATAAACGGATTTGAGATGTCTTTACCAAAAGCCATTTGCTCCTGGACTAGCCAATCCTTTTTGTCGGTTAGACAAGGCGGATTGATTACCACAAAAAATTTGAACTCTAGTGAAAAATTTTTGAAAATTTTTTGAAATTTTGGCCAAAACGGGGGTATAAGATAGTAAAATGTGATAAAATTTGCTAGAATAGCGAAATACCCCCCACACTTAGGATGAATATTGTCCTCAATATTCAAAGTCCCGGCTATTATGCCGACATTTTGAACGTAAAAGGGCAACATTGCAAGCTAAGCGTGGAAAACACCATTTTGTATTTTCACTTCATAAGTAACCATAGCATGGGGGACTCCCCCACACTTAGGGTGAAAACCCTATATGCATGCTACTGTTTTTGTTTACCGAGTCGCTAGCTTGACTCGACCCCGAATTCATTTGTCCTTGGGGAAGCATAATGTGGAAGAAACAATCTCAATCGGACTTTCATTCAAGATGTTTGGGCAAACATTTGAAGCACGTGAAAGTTCCACACCGATGAGATAAGTATCCGGCTCAAGATAATGATACATGAAAATGCCGGGATCAAAGATAGTATCTTCATTCCCGAAGGAGTGAAGAACAAGAGAAGTCACCTTATAGGTGAAGAAAAGGAAGAAAATCATGATGAAAATCATGATAAGATCTTCTTCCTCGAGAGCAGGCTCATTAGCCTGAATTTGGATTTAAAAAGTTAAGCTCAAACCCGGGAGGGTGGGTGGGAATTTGAAAATCCTCATGATTGAGCGCATCTCCCCCCGGGATATCAAACTCCGGCGTAGTCATGACATGATGAGTGAGTTCACCGGAGAACTCCTCATGAAGAGAATCTTTCACAAGATGTAAATTTGTGAACTCATGTTCCACTGTGGACTCATCACAATCGTCATTCTGAATATCAAAGAGTGGATTATCATAAGTCAAAGTGAATTCAGATTCAAATTCAAATAGAGGATTGGTGAGAGTAGTGTCGAATGCTTCGGGAACAAAGTGATTATCATTCTCTATTGGACTATTGGGATAAGAAGTGAGTGGTGGATCATGATATAGGAGACTTTCAATTTCTCCCAGATCGGCTTCGAAATCAAGGAGACCATCATCACTTTCAGATGAAAGTGGATTGATGTGAGTAAGTTCATCAACGAACTCCTCAAGAAAAGGATCAACATCAGACTGAGGGAGTGATGCCTCAATATACTCAATGTCTCCATGAGATGTACAATCATCATTAAAATCTGAGAAAGTCTCAAAATGATCGTTTGAACACTCAAGAGGGGAAGGAATATCACACATATGCTCAAGAGTTCCCTGTGACTCTCCTGGGATTGGGACAAGGTTTTCAACACTAGACTTTATTAATTCGTCCGATTTCTTATCAGGAACAGTGTCAAGATGCTCGTCCCCCATGATCAAAGAGTGAGTGGGAACCTCGGGTGTGATAGCAGTTGTTTGAGATGAAATCTCAACTGCTGGGATATCAACTGATGAACTTGATGAAGTTTTATAAAATTGAAGAATATCAAGTGTATCTTCATCATCACTGTCATCAGGAATAAAACGGAACAAAGAGCTAGATCTGGCTGCTTTTTCTCTTGCAATGGATTCCCTAACAGATTTTTCATAGGCATCTTGGGAATTTATTCTAGTAGCCTGCTCTTCAGCTAGAAATTCTTCCATGGATTTTTGATGAGTATGTCTTTGGGCAAAGTCTTTAACTAAACCCTTAAGTTCATCAACGATTTTCATCATATTTTGCATTTCTGGAAGAAGTGCTTTATTCATATCGTACTGTGGAGGTTGGTCGTAATAAGGTGTGTCAAAATTGTCACAAGGATATGGATTCCCCGATTGACAATCTGAGCTGAAGTGTGGACCTCCACAGTAATCACAACAGTAACACTGTTGAGTCTGAACTGCTGAATCATATGGGTAATGGTCATAACCAAAGTTCTGAGCATCACCGGAAAACTGTTCATAGACAAACGTGTTTCCGGATTGACACTCAAATCCTTGGTGAGGACCTCCACAAAACTCACACAGATATGCCAGTATCTCATGATGTGGTGGCTGGTAAGATGAATCGGATGTATCATGGTAAGGATAGGGAGTTTGGTTATAGATATACCCATCTCCTGACTCTACCATGCTACAGCCAGAACAATTCCCACCATTATGAGGACCACCACACCATTGGCAACCAAAATGGTGTGGATACGACATAGGAAAGAATCAAAGGTTCATAGAGGGGTAGGGATGAAGAATCAAAGATGTGAGAGGGTAAAGGTGATTATTTTTGGATTTTTGAATAAACATTTTGTACAAATGATAAAGAAAATCTTTTTGTGTTTTTGTGTTCGTTGAAAACTGAGTTTAAAATGTTTTCGTGAACGATTTTGTTTTTATAATAATAAAATATGAACAAAGGATGGGAAATTTACAAAGGATTGAATTCCAAAAGCACTAATCAGCAAACCGTTTTAGAATAACGCGCACGACCTCCCCGGCAGCGGCGCCAAAATTTGATTGGCTCCAAACGGTCAACCTAAACTGACCAGGTGATGGTCAACCAGGTCAAACAGCCTAGAGTCAATGCTCCCGGAAGTATAGGGTTTCCCCGGGTCATTATGTCCCGACGAGGTGTGATGGTTATAAAACGGGTTTGTGATCGGGTGAATTGGACAGGAAAGGGGTTTGAGTGATTACACTAAGATATGAGGAATGAAATTAACTTAGGAACACTATATTAACATTTACTGATAATCAGATACACTAAAAACGTAAGCTAGGACTGAAAACGCGTTCGTTTGATTTAAAGTTACGTTGACGTACGAAATAAAACACGAGTTTTAGTGAAATAAAATACCTATGAACATACTAATATTAATTATAATAAATACTAAATGGAAGGATAAAAATCTGAAAAAATTCCTACAAACATTTTAATATACTAGGAATTTAAGAAAAATATAAAAACATATAAGTACTTGACAAAAATTTAAAAAGAAAAATTGAAA
Source organism: Artemisia argyi (assembly GCA_030686995.1). NCBI lineage: Eukaryota > Viridiplantae > Streptophyta > Magnoliopsida > Asterales > Asteraceae > Artemisia > Artemisia argyi. Next base: position 125,496,394 of record CM060693.1, on the reverse strand, counting down.
AGCTAAATTATGTTAAATAGAAGCTATAACTAAGAATTAAATTTGTTTTTTTGGATTTTTCTTTTTTCAAAACTAATTAACTACTGAAAATGATGAACTTTTGTGAAGGAGTTTTTATTAGAACTCAAAAATAATCTGTTTGAAGGTGTAAGTGCTTAACAGCCAAGCTTACGACTCATAATAGTTGTTTCAAGCCCAAATAAGCTCACAATAAGCTGTTAAGCAGTATCCAAAGGAAGATTATGAAACAAGCAAATAAGATGTACAGGAAATAAGCTACAACAACAGGTAGAACCTACTGAATAAGCCAAAAATGGGAATAAGCAATCCTAAATCCCACAGTGAACCAAGCAGGCCTGCAGGCCTTGATGTGTGCTCAATTCAGCTTATCAAATAAGCTGGAAAACTCAATACAAGTTAGGAACTTGAAAGATTAGCAACAGGGCTTCTCAAAGAACTAAATTACATACTGTGGGTCCCACTAATGAGCTCTTAGTGAGCTTGTGAAAGTGCTTAATAAAACTGATGACTCAGTATGAAGTTTCTAATGGATCATTTTGCAGGCCACAAATTGGCTTATCAATTAAGCTGTAAAGCTTGAAAGAAGCTTGGAAACTTTAAATTTTGCAACTGAGCTTTCCAAAAAGTCAAATCACATAAGCTAAAGCCACCAGATAAGCTCACAAGGAGCCTATTAACTTGACTTAGATACACTGATGACTCAGTGTGTCTTTGTTATGGGACAACTTTGAGAGACAAAATTAAGCAGTGAAATAAGCATTTTAATGGAAAATGAGCACTGGATTTTTGAAAACACCACTAGTAGCTTCCCAAAACACCCAAGAGCTCACCCAATGGTCCACTAATGAGCTAAATAAAAACCTATGAAATTGGCTTTGAACAGACAAGACACTGGTGCAGGGCACATTAAATCTCAACAAGCTCAAATAAATTTCTATCCCTAATACGCTATAAATACATTCTAAACATCTAAACAAGCTGAGGCAAACATTTAATAACTAACAATATTAATAACAAAGCTAGATTCAAACTAAATTAATAAAATCTACAAGCTCAGATGGTGAATTATGGACAAAAGGTAGCAGCAGCAGTTCTAAAAAAGGGACAAAAGAAATGGCTTCAAATAAGCAACAAGATAAGCAGTTTAGGGGAACAAAGGCAAAATCCAAATCAACTACCTAGGGGGGGAGTTCAAAACAGCAAAGATCAAGGTAATTAACCCAAAATTGACCAAGAAAGGGTCAATTGAAACTTGTTCCACATCTGGAAACAGGAAACCTTTCTTGTCAAATGAGCAGTTTCAAAAGCTAATTTCAATAAGCAAATGAATTCCAAAATTAAATGTTCTTTTTGATTATGTTTCTTAAGCTACTAATCTGTACAATTCAACTTTTCAAAGTTATTTCCTACCAACAGTGAATCCTAAAAATGCTCTCAAAGTATGGAGCAAAACTGAATATAACTTATTTTGACTTTTTAACTTCTAGACTAAAGTTGACTATTGATTGAGCCTGAACCGTCAACTAAATTCAACCACGGATGTGGTCAAACAAGTCAAACTCCTAAGGCTCAATGCTCCGAGGAATACAGTGTTTCCCCCGGTCGTATGTCCCGACGAGGTGTGAATTGTAAACAAAACGGTTATTTGATCGGGTGAATTTGGATGAAAAAGGGATTTGTGAGTGATTGAACTAAGGAATATACAATGAAATAGCTTAAACAAGCTATATGAATAAGACGAGAAGCTAAGAAAAAACAGAAACGATTTAAACTTAAAAACGCGTACGTTACGTTTGAATAAAACGTAAACGTACGAAATAAAAAGTGAAAACGTAAATCTGAAAACACCCAGGGGGTGAAAATGACTTTTTTACAAACTTAAAAGTAAAAGAAAATTTTTTAGAAAAATAAAATAAATTTTTACACTATTTAATTATTTAATATTAACTAAAAACTATTTAATACTTATTATTAATACTTAAAACACTTAAATATAATTTAATACTAATTAAATACTAAAAAGGTGAAAATAAAATTTCTAAAATTATAAAATAACTAAAAATAAGTTTTAAAATTAAAAATAACTATTTTTGTCTTTTTGTGAATTTTCTATTAATTAATTACTTATTAATTACTAATTACTAATTAAACTATTTTAAATTAGGAAAATTACTAAATGAACAGTAAAAATTCTAATAAAATTTATAAAATTACTTTATAACATATAAAAGCTATAAAAAAATATAAAAAACTTGATTTTACCTTATAAAAACTAATTATACTATTTTAAACTTAATATTAATTAATAATTAATAAAACTAAAATTAATTCTAATAAATACTAAGTGAAAAGATAAAAATCTGAAAAAAATATTATAACTACTTTAATATATGAGGAATTTAATAAAAATATAAAAAATCTAATTACTTAATTAAAAATTTAAAAATGAAAATTAAAATTAAATTACATTAAATAGAAGCTATCACTTAATTTTACTTTGATTTTTTTGGATTTTTATTTTAGAAACTTACTTTATAACTAAAAACAAAAACTTTTTACAAAAACAACTTTTTTATAAACTTAAAATAAGCTGGAATAAGCCAATAAGTCAAGACAGTTGACTTTAGTTGACTAAAGGGCAAAATAAGCTTAAATGACCAAGGGTGGGGCCCACTCTGAGTGATTCTGATTTAAACTAGTGATAAGAACTTGAATAAGCTGGAAAAAACTAAGTGAGACCCCAGAATAAGCAATAAGCTATGAAATAAGCACTTTCCAAGACCAAGGACTGCTCAGATTTGGGACAAGGTTTAGCTATGAATCTAGGTGGGGCCCAGGGGATTTCAGGTCAACCCATTGGTCAAACCAGGTACCCTGGTAGGAGGGGGGTGGAAAGATCCAAACTTGGTGGCCTTGGGCCCACTGAGGAGGCCAGAACAACCACAAAGGTGGAGGTGTGGGTGTGCAACTGCTGAGACAGAGCATATGTGTGCCCTGCAAGTCACTTTGGGGACTTGTGGGGCCCAGCACAAAATTAGCAAAAATATAAGCTAGGTGAGATCAATGAGAAGAGCTGGTAGGGAACAAGTAGAAACAAGATTCAAGACCTCAATCAAAGCACATAAATCATAACAATTATCTGAACTTTTGGAAAAATTTAGAAAGTGCCATTTTGACTTTTTAAGAAAAACTAAGGATTTGACTTTGTTCAACTTTGATTGTATCTAAACACCTGAAAACATGTTTATAAGTTAAATTGAGATCAGAATAAGTTAAAACACCAACTTTTATTATGAAATGATGGCTTATGGAGATCAAAAACCACCACAGTTAACTGTGGTGGTGAGGTTTATTTGATATTGACTTTTTGTAAAACACTCTTGATGTTTTATGACTAAACCATCCTAAGGACACCTATTAGAGACTACATGAGCCAAAATTAGCACCACATACAATCTTTGATAAGGCCAAATCAGTCAAACCAAACACCCCTTAACTGAACTGTTTTTGTGATTATCACAGCAAATGGCAAAATTAACACTAAAGATACACTAATTACTCTATATTAGACTAAAACAAACTTAAAGAAACAGTAAGCATGGATTAATAACAGAAAATTTGCAATAATCATATAATGTGAAAATCTTTGGTGCATTCACTTACTTGACATCCAAGCCAAGTGGTAACTGAGAGCTTAGAATTTCAACCACATTACATCCTAATGTCTCCCACTGAGACTCTAAACCATTGAAAATCCAGAGTTCACCATGTTCCATGCTTCATCATTTCTTGACACTTTATTTTTGAATTTCCTAGTATTTTTCTTATATTTTTGATATTTTTGGTGAACTTGACTTGAAACTGGTTTAAAGGCTTAGAAAATTTTTAGAAACTTATAAGTGAGTTGTATTAAGCTTAATGGAACAAGAACAACAACCTTAAACAATGTTTAGGTAATTTTGTCAAATTTACCCTAACATGCCAAGAAACGAATTAATAAAAGTAAACTGAAATTGAGTTGAAATAAGGATCTTCTAACATTAAATAAACTGAGTTCACATCATTTAAACTGAAAATACAACTTGAATTAAAAAGCTACATAAAAACGACATGGAAAAGTAAAACTACACTACTAACTACCCCCCATCTTCTGTTTTTCTTTGTCTTTTATAGCCCCTGAGGTCTCTCATGACTTTCCCACTTCTTTCTTGGCCGTAGGATATCTTCTTTTGATCTCCACCCTTCAAATCAGATTTGGCGGGAAAATGGCTCAGGCAATTGAGTGGTGTTTGGTGAGCATTTATGAGGGTAGGAGGGGGAAGGTGAGGTATTAATGAGAGTTGGTGGAAAAGTGGAAGGAGGGGGGGCATGAGCCTGGAAATTAGGGGGGTTAATGGTGGTTTATTGAAGACGATGAACAGTAACGAGGGTGATGGTTTGACTTGGTCAAACTGGGTGTTATTAGTTTTAGGTTGGGTGGGCTTGGGATCAGGTTTTGGCTTTGGGCTTTTGGTAAGTGGGCTGAAGTGGACTGGATCTTAGGTTTTGGTTTATAATAAAAACAAGGGTCCAATTTGGTTAAGTAGTAAAATGCAAGGACCAATATTGTAATTTGGAAAATTACAAGGACTGAAAATGTAAATTGTTCAAAAGTTATCACAAGGATGAAAATTGACAACTTCCAATACCCAGGGATCCAAAATGTATTTTTCCAATATTAAATTCCCCGGGGACTAATTTTGCAAATTTTCCAAACTCCGGGGACCAAAAGTGTAAATTCTCAAAACTTTTACCCAAGTGTTATTTTTGATAACTTTTTATTTTAAAAGGACTTGGGTTGACTTTTCTTGCAAAATAATTGCACAGGGACTAGTTTTGTTAATTTTTGAAAGTCGGGGGACTGAAACTGCCAATTTTGCAAACTTTGTGCGTTTTTCATCTGTTTTTGCTCGTTTTGCATCTAAAACATATAAAACACAATTATGAAATATTTTCAGTATTTTGATGCATTACTGAGTGTTTTTGTATGTTTTGCAGTTCAGATTAGATCAAAAATGATGAGTGTTTGAGCACTCATCAATCCCCCACACTAAACTATTGCTAGTCCCTAGCAATACTGTTTTGAAAACTTGATGGATTTGAAAAACTCTTTACCAAAAGCCATCACTTCTGGAGTAGCCAGGTGTAAGAACTGTGGCACACCTGATAACCGTGTGATTTTGAGCAAACCACCAGCTGTCAACGGATTTGAGTAGTCTTTACCAAAAGCCGTTTGCTTCTGGACTAGCCAGCTCTTGATGGAATAGTCAACATCTTGGTGAGCTGATTACCAATTATGGATTTTCCACGGCCTTTACCACAAGCCATAATCTTGCGGGCTAGCCAACTCATTTGTTTTCGGGGAGTTGAGGAACCATACAATTTTGGGCAAATTGCCAGCCGTCAACGGATTTGATATGTCTTTACCAAGAGCCGTTTGCTCCTGGACTAGCCAATCCCTTTTGTTGCTTAGACAAGGCGGACTGATTACCAAAAATTTTGAAGCACCAGTGAAAAATTTTTGAAAATTTTTAAAATTTTTGGCAAAAACGGGGGTATTATATAGTAAAATGTGATAAAATTCGCTAGAATAGCGAATACCCCCCCACACTAAGCATGAATATTGTCCTCAATATTCAAAATCCCGGCTATTATGCCGACATTTTGAACGTAAAAGGGCAACATTACAAGCTAAGCGTGGAAAACACCATTTTGTTTTTTTCACATCATAAATAACCATAGCATGGGGGACTCCCCCACACTTAGGGTGAAAACCCCTATATGCCTGCTATTGTTTTTGTTTACCGAGTCGCTAGCTTGACTCGACCCCTAATTCATTTGTCATTGGGGAATGTGGAAGACGTAATCTCCATCGGACTTTCATTCAAAATGTTTGGACTAACATATGAAGCACGTGAAAGTTCCACGCCGATGAGATAAGTAACCGGCTCAAGATAATGATACATGAAAATGCCGGGATCAAATATAGTGTCCTCACTCCCGAAGGAGTGAAGAACAGGAGAAGTCACCATGTAGGTGAAGAAAGGTAGAAAGATCTTGATGACAATCAAGATTGATTCATCATCATCGGAAAGAGAATTCATGATTGGTGTATCATGAATCTCATCAGTAAGGCTCGTGTGATCTAGACAAATTATGGGCGGGAGGGTTGGGATTTTGATATCAATCAAATTCTCAAGGTTGAGAATATTTCCCTCCGGAAAACAAAGATCAACTTTGTCTAGATCAAAGTAAAAATTATCATACTCTGGTGGAGGTATGATACGAGCGAGTTCACCGGAGAACTCCTCAAAGGTGAATGAATCATAATCGGGGAGAGAAATTTGAGAATGAGAAGTGGTACTGTCACTAATCTTCTCTCCCATATGATCAAAGGTAAAGGCTTCAAACTCAGGAATAGGATCGTCGGAGACAATGTCACTATCCTTTATGGGGATAGGAGATGAAATAGGTTTCATTTTGAAAGCCTCGATTTTAGAAATAAGGAGATCGACATTCAATAATGTTGCACGAAGTGCTTCATCCTTGATTTCAGTGTCAATCTCGTCATTCTCTTCTTCTAAGCTGACTAGCTCAGAAGGCAATTCTTCCATATAAACGATGTCCTCACAAGATAACGAATTGTCATCAGTAGAATCGGAGAACACCTCATCATGATTAGATGGGAAGAATAGAGGAGGAGGAATATCACACATATGGTCTAAAGTTCCCTGTGACTCTCTCGGGATTGGGACAAGGATCTCAACACTAGACTTTATTAATTCGTCCGATTCCTTATTAGGAATAGTGCTAAGATGCTCATCCCCCATGATCAGAGAGTGAGTGTGAACTTCTGGTGTGATAACAGCAGACTGAGGGAGATACAAAAGACTAGCACACATAGATTCTATATTTTTCATGTGTTCTTCTGCTAGCAATTCTTGCATAGTCTTATCTCCCTGTGCTTCCACGGAAGGAATCTTAACTGATGAACTGGATGAAGCTTTGTAATATTCTTTCATTTGAATAGAATCCTCATCATCATCGTCATCATGAATAAAACGGAACAAAGAGCTAGATTTGGCTGCTTTTTCTTTTGCATAAGCTTCTGTAACAGCTTTTTCAAAATCATCTATGGTTTCAATTTTAGCAACCTGCTCTTCCGTCAATATTTTAGCCATGCATTTCTCATGTGAATTTAGAGTAAATGAAAATTGCGGGGGTAGGGATTTGTCAAAACCGGAAGGTTGACATTGATAATCATCATGAGGACCCCCACAATTCACACAAGAAATACTGGGTGCATTATGAAGTTTTGTGGTACCCGACTCCTTAAGTTCTTTCAATATCTCAAGAATCTCTACTATAATGTCAGTAGCAGAAGGAGTTGTGTGAATCATTTGGTGCTGTGGAGGTGGGTCTGAAAACGAATAGTCGTAATTGTTACAAGGAATTGGATTCCTTGTTTGACAATCCGAGCTAAAGTGAGGACCTCCACAGTACTCACAACAGTAAAACTGTTGAGTTTGGATTGGTGTATTTTGATACGAAGCATCATTGAATTTTGGGTAATATGATTCTTGCTCGTATGAATGTGATGGGTAATCGAAAAAATTTGAAGAGTCGTTGAATGAGTTTTGATTAGGATCATAAGCAAATGAATTACTCGACCCACAAAACAAACAACTCCCGTTGTGGATATCATTACCACATTGCACACATGTACACCAACGACATGGAAAACCGAAAAGTGGCTCACCACAACCGACACAAGGAACAAAATCTGGAGGTGGGACAAGTGGTGTGCTCTTAGAGCTAGCAATTTCCACCACTTCCGTTATGGTCTCGGGTTTTGGTTCTTGATAAACGTGAAGGTTAGGTAAGTCGTTCTTTTCAGTCTCTGCCCTAAGCTCAGCACGTATGCTTGACAAACTTTTGACCGTAAATCGTGAAAGGTTAGGATCAATTCTTGAAGGTTTAGGAGCAATTGTGAGCTTAGGTTCTTGGACAACCGTAGGTTGGACGTATTTAGCACCTCCATCGTCAGAGGAAAGTACATGGTCCTTTGTCACCTCGGTTTCTTGATTCATTTCCCTCACCGGAGAGGGAATAGGAATCGAAGGTCCATCATAATCACTACGACATCTCGATATTTTTGATAAGGCCATAAGTTTTTCAATTTTACTTTCAAAGGCCCATTGTTCAAAGAAATCGTCATCGAGAGATGTCATCTAGAATTATACATGGGAGGGGTATAAGAAGGTAGAATCAAACGGATAGAGGGTAAGGAAAAATATTTTTGGGTTTTTATGGAAAAGATATGAACAAAGATGGATAAATGTACAATGGAATGAGTTCCAAAATCACTAATCAGAAAACCGATTAGATAAACGCGCACAACCTCCCCGGCAGCGGCGCCAAAATTTGATTGAGCCTGAACCGTCAACTAAATTCAACCACGGATGTGGTCAAACAAGTCAAACTCCTAAGGCTCAATGCTCCGAGGAATACAGTGTTTCCCCGGGTCGTATGTCCCGACGAGGTGTGAATTGTAAACAAAACGGTTATTTGATCGGGTGAATTTGGATGAAAAAGGGATTTGTGAGTGATTGAACTAAGGAATATACAATGAAATAGCTTAAACAAGCTATATGAATAAGACGAGAAGCTAAGAAAAAACAGAAACGATTTAAACTTAAAAACGCGTACGTTACGTTTGAATAAAACGTAAACGTACGAAATAAAAAGTGAAAACGTAAATCTGAAAACACCCAGGGGGTGAAAATGACTTTTTTACAAACTTAAAAGTAAAAGAAAATTTTTTAGAAAAATAAAATAAATTTTTACACTATTTAATTATTTAATATTAACTAAAAACTATTTAATACTTATTATTAATACTTAAAACACTTAAATATAATTTAATACTAATTAAATACTAAAAAGGTGAAAATAAAATTTCTAAAATTATAAACTAACTAAAAATAAGTTTTAAAATTAAAAATAACTATTTTTGTCTTTTTGTGAATTTTCTATTAATTAATTACTTATTAATTACTAATTACTAATTAAACTATTTTAAATTAGGAAAATTACTAAATGAACAGTAAAAATTCTAATAAAATTTATAAAATTACTTTATAACATATAAAAGCTATAAAAAAATATAAAAAACTTGATTTTACCTTATAAAAACTAATTATACTATTTTAAACTTAATATTAATTAATAATTAATAAAACTAAAATTAATTCTAATAAATACTAAGTGAAAAGATAAAAATCTGAAAAAAATATTATAACTACTTTAATATATGAGGAATTTAATAAAAATATAAAAAAGCTAATTACTTAATTAAAAATTTAAAAATGAAAATTAAAATTAAATTACATTAAATAGAAGCTATCACTTAATTTTACTTTGATTTTTTTGGATTTTTATTTTAGAAACTTACTTTATAACTAAAAACAAAAACTTTTTACAAAAACAACTTTTTTATAAACTTAAAATAAGCTGGAATAAGCCAATAAGTCAAGACAGTTGACTTTAGTTGACTAAAGGGCAAAATAAGCTTAAATGACCAAGGGTGGGGCCCACTCTGAGTGATTCTGATTTAAACTAGTGATAAGAACTTGAATAAGCTGGAAAAAACTAAGTGAGACCCCAGAATAAGCAATAAGCTATGAAATAAGCACTTTCCAAGACCAAGGACTGCTCAGATTTGGGACAAGGTTTAGCTATGAATCTAGGTGGGGCCCAGGGGATTTCAGGTCAACCCATTGGTCAAACCAGGTACCCTGGTAGGAGGGGGTGGAAAGATCCAAACTTGGTGGCCTTGGGCCCACTGAGGAGGCCAGAACAACCACAAAGGTGGAGGTGTGGGTGTGCAACTGCTGAGACAGAGCATATGTGTGCCCCGCAAGTCACTTTGGGGACTTGTGGGGCCCAGCACAAAATTAGCAAAAATATAAGCTAGGTGAGATCAATGAGAAGAGCTGGTAGGGAACAAGTAGAAACAAGATTCAAGACCTCAATCAAAGCACATAAATCATAACAATTATCTGAACTTTTGGAAAAATTTAGAAAGTGCCATTTTGACTTTTTAAGAAAAACTAAGGATTTGACTTTGTTCAACTTTGATTGTATCTAAACACCTGAAAACATGTTTATAAGTTAAAGTGAGATCAGAATAAGTTAAAACACCAACTTTTATTATGAAATGATGGCTTATGGAGATCAAAAACCACCACAGTTAACTGTGGTGGTGAGGTTTATTTGATATTGACTTTTTGTAAAACACTCTTGATGTTTTATGACTAAACCATCCTAAGGACACCTATTAGAGACTACATGAGCCAAAATTAGCACCACATACAATCTTTGATAAGGCCAAATCAGTCAAACCAAACACCCCTTAACTGAACTGTTTTTGTGATTATCACAGCAAATGGCAAAATTAACACTAAAGATACACTAATTACTCTATATTAGACTAAAACAAACTTAAAGAAACAGTAAGCATGGATTAATAACAGAAAATTTGCAATAATCATATAATGTGAAAATCTTTGGTGCATTCACTTACTTGACATCCAAGCCAAGTGGTAACTGAGAGCTTAGAATTTCAACCACATTACATCCTAATGTCTCCCACTGAGACTCTAAACCATTGAAAATCCAGAGTTCACCATGTTCCATGCTTCATCATTTCTTGACACTTTATTTTTGAATTTCCTAGTATTTTTCTTATATTTTTGATATTTTTGGTGAACTTGACTTGAAACTGGTTTAAAGGCTTAGAAAATTTTTAGAAACTTATAAGTGAGTTGTATTAAGCTTAATGGAACAAGAACAACAACCTTAAACAATGTTTAGGTAATTTTGTCAAATTTACCCTAACATGCCAAGAAACGAATTAATAAAAGTAAACTGAAATTGAGTTGAAATAAGGATCTTCTAACATTAAATAAACTGAGTTCACATCATTTAAACTGAAAATACAACTTGAATTAAAAAGCTACATAAAAACGACATGGAAAAGTAAAACTACACTACTAACTACCCCCCATCTTCTGTTTTTCTTTGTCTTTTATAGCCCCTGAGGTCTCTCATGACTTTCCCACTTCTTTCTTGGCCGTAGGATATCTTCTTTTGATCTCCACCCTTCAAATCAGATTTGGCGGGAAAATGGCTCAGGCAATTGAGTGGTGTTTGGTGAGCATTTATGAGGGTAGGAGGGGGAAGGTGAGGTATTAATGAGAGTTGGTGGAAAAGTGGAAGGAGGGGGGGCATGAGCCTGGAAATTAGGGGGGTTAATGGTGGTTTATTGAAGACGATGAACAGTAACGAGGGTGATGGTTTGACTTGGTCAAACTGGGTGTTATTAGTTTTAGGTTGGGTGGGCTTGGGATCAGGTTTTGGCTTTGGGCTTTTGGTAAGTGGGCTGAAGTGGACTGGATCTTAGGTTTTGGTTTATAATAAAAACAAGGGTCCAATTTGGTTAAGTAGTAAAATGCAAGGACCAATATTGTAATTTGGAAAATTACAAGGACTGAAAATGTAAATTGTTCAAAAGTTATCACAAGGATGAAAATTGACAACTTCCAATACCCAGGGATCCAAAATGTATTTTTCCAATATTAAATTCCCCGGGGACTAATTTTGCAAATTTTCCAAACTCCGGGGACCAAAAGTGTAAATTCTCAAAACTTTTACCCAAGTGTTATTTTTGATAACTTTTTATTTTAAAAGGACTTGGGTTGACTTTTCTTGCAAAATAATTGCACAGGGACTAGTTTTGTTAATTTTTGAAAGTCGGGGGACTGAAACTGCCAATTTTGCAAACTTTGTGCGTTTTTCATCTGTTTTTGCTCGTTTTGCATCTAAAACATATAAAACACAATTATGAAATATTTTCAGTATTTTGATGCATTACTGAGTGTTTTTGTATGTTTTGCAGTTCAGATTAGATCAAAAATGATGAGTGTTTGAGCACTCATCAACTATGCTGAGTTGAGATTAACCCTAGGTTACTGAATGTGTTTATTTATGCTCACATGAAACTCAATTCAGCTAGATTAACAAGTTTCAAACCTAAAATGAGGAGTTGGGACACCACAATCCTCACAGTGATATAACTAGGGGAATCAAAACAATTTTTGACTTTCAATGAGGTTCCCTATGTATCTTAGGCTATAAATGACCTAAATGAAACTATGTCTAACTGTCTATACCTAATGAATGACCTCAAACAAGCTTGTGCACAGGATTAAATCCAAATCCAAACACCCCTATTTGCATGACTGTGATAATGGATCAAATGCTAAAGGATTCACTACCCTATTCTACTGATGCAGGCTCATAAAATAAGCTAAGAAAACTTGTGCAAAGACCAAATTAACTGAAATTAGAACACTAAAATGAGCATATACAAACCAAGCTACTATATGACTAAAGGCTCCAATAAACTAATAAGTACCAAATTTATTTAATATACTCAGCAAACAAGCATCAAACCTTCTCAGGCCAGGAGATTTAGTACCAAAACACACAATAAGAACTTCATTAAGCATAAAATAAGCAAAGACAGTAAACAGTATAATAAGTTGTGTAAGATTTTTTAGAAAATAAAACTTCCATTAAACTTTTAAGAAAAGAGTTTACAAACTGACTTTAAGAGCTAATAATACATGGAATTTTAACTAACACTAATTCTAATCTAAAATTACATACTAAGATCTAACTAACTAACTCCTCCATCTGCTTCAATCTTCTTTCTTTTATACTGACCCATTAGGGTTTCTGATGCCACTTGTGCTTTCCCACATCAATCTTGGTCCCTTGGATGCTTAAGTTTTCATCTTGGCCGTTCAGTTTCTTTTGGCAGGAAAAAATGGGTTTTATCTTTTTGGCTTTAAGCTCTTGGCAGGGGAACAAGTTTTGGCTTGTGGGAGTAGTGGTGATGATGAGGTTTAGAGTAGGGTTGCAGGGTCACGGGTGTAGGAGAGGGAAGGGTGTTGACTAATTTTGACCTAGGGGGTTATAATAAAAACGGGGTAGGGTTTAATTTTGTTGGTGGGCTTTTGGTGGATCAGGAAGTGGGCTGGGTAGGAATAAAAAGGGAGTTGGGTTTGTTATTTAGGTTTAGTTAGGTTTAGGTCCGATTGGTTTGTAATTTAATCACAAGGACCAATTTTGTAAATGGCTTAAAGTTAAGGGTGGGTTGTGGTATTTTCCCCAAGTATTCACAAGAACCAAAATCACCAAGTTTCATATTCCCAAGGACCAATGTTTGTTAATTTCCCAAAATGAAATTTCTAGGGACTATTTTTGCCAAAAATGAAACTTTAGGGACCAAATGTGTAATTTCCTCAAAAATTTTCATCCAGGGATTAATTTTGATAACTTTTGATTTCCCAAGGTCCAAAAATGATTTTTCTTCCAAAAATATCCCACCAGGGACCAATTCTGTCAATTTCTGAACGTACAGGGACTGAACTTGTAATTTTCTAAAACTTTTCCTATTTTTCACCAAAGGACTAAATATGACAACTTATGATTTCAAAAGGACCTTTGGTGATTTTTCTTTTAAAATATGTGCTTAGGGACTATTTTTGCCAATTTTTGAAAGTTGGGGGACTGAAACTACCAATTTTGCAAACTTTGTACGTTTTTCATTTGTTTTTACTCTTTTTGCATCTAAAACATATAAAACACAATTTTGAAATATTTTCAGTATTTTGATGCATTTCTGAGTGTTTTTGTATGTTTTGCAGTTCAGATTTGACCAAAAATGATGAGTGTTTGAGCACTCATCAGTGGTGGACTGGGCTGAGGGTTTGGGCTTTGGGTGTTTGTGGATCAGGGGTTAGGGCGTTGGGTTGGTTTGGTTGTGGATTGGATTGGTATTAATAAAATGGTCCGTTTGGTTTTATTAGTAGAAATCACAAGGACCTAAGTTGCAATAATCTGAAAGTTGTGGGTTGGATTTGTCAATCTTCCAAAGTTGTTTCAAGGTTAATTTCTGCCAAGTATGAATAGTCCAAGGTCCGAAATATAAATTTTACACTTTTGAATTTCCAAGGGACTAAATCTGACAACTTTGTAAACTCCGGGGACCAAACATGTAATTTCACCAAACTTTTCTCCCAAGGACCATTCCTGCTAAATATGAGTAGCACAAGGACCAAAATTGATTTTTTCAAAGTTTTTTAACTCCCAGGGACCATTCTTGTTAATTTTGAAAAGTGCAGGGATTAAACTTGTAATTTTATGAAACTTCACACCAAAGGACTAAATATGTTTACTTGTGATTCCAAAAGGACCTTTGGTGACTTTTCTTCCAAAATAAATGCTTAGGGACTAGATTTGACAAGTTTTGAAAGTTGAGGGACTGAAACTGCTAATTATGCAAACTTTGTTCATATTTTATCTGTTTTTGTTCATTTTGCATCTGCGACATATAAAACATAATTCTGGGATATTTTCAGTATTTTAATGCATATTTGAGTGCTTTTGGATGTTTTGGCAGTTCAGATGAGGTAAAAATGATGAGTATTTACACACTCATCAAGGACTAACAACGTAGTTAATGAAAAAGTTTGAGACTAACCATGCAAATTTTAAGAATTTAGGTGGTCCGATTAAGAGACCAATGGTGTAATTTACTAGGGTGACAATTCTCGACACGACATGATAAGTGACACGAACCCGACACGAAGTTAAACAGGTTTTGGTTGAGGATAAAAATGTTTCGGTCAAAAATAGGTCAACCCGTCTAACCCATTTAATAAACGTGTCGTGTTTGGGTTGAGTAAGTATTAAACAGCTTAACCCGTGAACCCGTTTAAGTATATAAACCACTAAAATTAAAGGGATTTTGTACATGGAGGCCACCCAACTTTTAACAATTTTTCATTAATACCGCTCATCTATGAAAAATATCTTATAGGTCGTTCAAGTATATTTCTCTTTTCGTTTATACCAAATCCGGCAATATAAAGTGTTTATTGACTAAAATTTCATTGATATATCAAATAGACATTACATATTTATAATTTAATTTGTTATAATTTTCAGTTTTCAAATGGGGTATTCGTCAATATACAATTTTTTAGTGTAATTTTGGACGGATTTGGTATAAATGAAAAAGGAAATATACTTGAACGGCCTATAAGTTAGTTTTCGTAAATGGACGACTTCATTGAAAGAAAGTTAAAACTTTGGTGGCCTCCACGTACAAAATCTCAAAATTGAAATATGTGATTTTATGTTGGATTTGGATTAAATATATTTTGTTATGTAATTAATATATGACTGAATTACAATTATATTCAAATTGAAATGGTCGTGTAGCTAATTGTATGCTATTTTTATCAGTTTTTTAGATCCTTGTATATTTTTTTGCAGTTTAACTAGTTAAATGGACAAACCACTAACTTTATTTACCGCTTCACCTATTTACTTAAACGGGTCACAAATGGGTTACATATGTTATGCAGGCCTAGGTTAGGATTGAGTTTCTTTATAAGGTTAATAAATAAGTCATGTTTGGGTAGATGCTAAGATAACATGCTAACCCATGAACCCAAATAGGTCAACCCAAACACGACTCAATTTACACCTCTATAATCTTTTAAATAATAAAACAAAACCCCAAGTGGGTACTTTCGTATTTCAGAAAAAAAAAAATATTTCCTTATTAGATAATATTTTAATTGTTATCTTTTAATTTAAAATTTTAAAAATTTGTTTTGTTGATATACTAAAAAAGTATAAGATAAATAAAAAAAATATATATAGATAAGATACAATACTACACAAGTAGAAGATAAATACAAAAAAATACAGATAAGATGCAACTAAAAACATGATTAAAATTTTTAAATGATTATCTTTAATAATAAACAAATATAATTAAAAATCATAAATCAAACAAAACAAAGATTAAATTATTTGTTTTTAAGAAATAAAAATATATCATTCAAAAAAAAAAAATTAAAACCCGCACGTGCGTAGGTATTAGAAGTAGTTACATTTAAGCTTATGTGGCGTTTCTCTTGTAAAAGTCTTGTACACATACACAATCTCAACAATGGATTTTTTTTTTTGCTTTTTTTATCTCTTTCTATTTTGGACTTCATTATAATTTTTCCTTATATCATTGATTTATTTTATATGTTAACTAGTTATAATACTCGTGCATGCGTGGATTTTTTTTTTTTAATTTTTTGAAATAATTATTTAAAAATTTTAATCCTATTATTAATTGCATCTTATCTATATTTTTTGTATTTATCTTCTACTTGTGTTGTGGATAAATATAAAATAGATAATCTTTTTTTTTAAATATCTTATCTATATTTTTTGTATTTATCTTCTACTTGTGTTATGGATAAATATAAAATATTACCTAATAAAAAAATAATATTTTTTTTTTTAAATAAAATCTTTTATATAATAAAATAAAACCCCTATTGGAATTTTGAATTTCAAAAAAATCAATTCATATCTGATTTAGTAATAATTTTATTAAAAAGAAAGATTGTTTTTTTATTAGGTAATATTTTGTATTTATTCATAACACAAGTAGAAGATAAATACAAAAAATATAGATAAGATATTTAAAAAAAAGATTATTTATTTTATATTTATCTATAAGACAAGTAAAAGATAAATTCAAAAAATATAGATAAGATGCAATTAATAATAGGATTAAAAATTTTAAATAAATATTTCAAAAACTTTATAAAAAAAAACCGCGCGTGCGCGGGTATTATAACTATTATTACTAAATCATGTATGAATTGGTTTTTTGAAATGCAAAATTCGCAATAGAGGTTTTGTTTCATTATATAAAAGATTTCTAACTTCTCAAACTGCAGAGACGATAATTTTTATTCGAAGCCTTCATACACAAAGCTCAGTTGTTTTAAGACAAAACATATTACGCAAAAGATTGTCACGTTTTTCAAAATTAACGGATAGACACTTGATAACGGCCTGCATATTATCTTTCGTTTATTATTTATTGTTCTTGTGGCGAGATGCATAGGCATTTAACATTTCCTTTACTGTAATGTTTTGCAAGATATGTATATAACTATTCTAAATTATGTATGGGCTTATTGGTTATGTCTATTCATCCTATTCTTTAGGAACAAGTTAGAGTTTAGATGTTTAGCCTTATATATACATCTTGCTTGTAACCTCATTGGATTCATTCATTAGTCAATAACAATTATCTCTCCTACATCTCATACTTTCACAATATGTTATCAGCACGAACTTTGCTTTTTAAAAAGAGGTAAATATATACCTTGAGTATATAGTACCACGTATGTTAACTCGTTTAAAATTAATATGGTATTATATTTTTTTTCTTGAAAATAGAAAACAAAGGCATGAATACATTGTATGTAGTAAAGTTTTTTTTTAGAAATCAAACTTATTGTGACACGTATCTATTGTCATCAGTTAGTATGGAAACTAAATACATAATATTAATGTGTATGGTTTAGAATTGATGCTCAGCGGCGTAAAAATAAATGTTAGATCAATACATAATTAACTAATATATTGTTACCTTAGTTTCGAATATTTGTTTTTTTTAGAAAAGAAAAATTTGTGCTTCGTATTACAGTTTTTTTTTCTTGTTTGTAATGCACATGACATTAGTTCAGTTTTTTTTAAACACTCTTTTATAGTTATGAAGAACAATAAATGTTCTTTTGTGACTACAAAGAGAAAATACAAATTATGCAACATCATGTTATGTTGAGAAAAAAAAAAAAAAAAAAAAAAAAACTTAAGGTTCTAATATGGTTCTTTCAAGAATCAAAGAATCAATATGAAAAAAATAAATAAATAAATAAAATCATAACCTCATGTTATGACTGAAAAAAAAAAAAAAAAAAAAAAAATCATAACCTCAAGTTATGAGTAAAAAAAAGAACCTCGAGTTCTAATATGGTCTTTTTATAAAGATCAAAATCATGACTTTGTGTTATGTTGAAAAAGAATATTGGAACCTCAAGTTTCCAAATTTGATTTATATAGATAACTAATTTTTATTGTTATTAATTTTATAATTATTTATTGCATTTGTTTATGTCTTGTTTATTTTATTTTTTTTAACGTCGTTTCATTAATAGATCGGTATCTACGGGTTTCTATGTACTAGCTATCTGTGTATTAAACAAGTGGTATAAAATTGCATGAGAATTGAACAAGTGGTATATGATTAATTAATACAACATATTTTACAAACTGTTGTTTATACGAAACATAACTTTCTCTATGTATTGTATACTATATGGTAATATATAAAATGTTTGCTAAATGATTCATTTGTTTTTTCTATGTAGTTAAAAAAATGTCAAATTCAAAGCTTTCGAATATCGATTTTGCTGTTCTTGACATTTCTGGAAAAAACTATCTCCCTTGGACTCTTGATGCTGAGATCCATTTAACTGCAAAAGATTTGGGAGAAACGATCCAAACTGGAAATACGGCCTCTGCACAAGCACGTGCCAAAGCCATGATATTCCTGCGTCATCATCTTCATGAGGACCTAAAAAAGGAATATCTAACGGTGAAAGACCCGTTACTATTATGGCAAAATTTAAAGGAAAGGTTTGATCATCAAAAACAAGTAATCCTTCCTAAAGCTCGCTATGACTGGATGCACTTCAGGTTGCAAGATTTTAAAAGTGTCAGCGAGTACAATTCCGCAATGTTTAGCATTACATCTAAACTAACATTGTGCGGAGAAAAGATTACTGAAGAAGACATGCTAGAGAAAACTTTCTCTACTTTTCATGCTTCAAATATGCTCTTACAACAACAATATCGAGAACGTGGCTTCAAAAAATACCACGAACTAATATCTGTTCTCCTTGTTGCTGAACAAAATAATGAGCTTTTGATGAAAAATCATCAAGCACGCCCCACTGGTTCTACTGCGAATGCAACGTCAAATGTGAGGGGTAGGGGTCGTGAACATGGTAATAACCGTGGAAATGAACGAGGTCGTGGTCGTGGCCGTGGACGTGGTCGAAATATTGTTTGGCATCGTGATTGTTATAATCCTAAGCCATATGATTTCAAGAAAAAAGATGATAAAGGAAAAAAGATGCAAAATCAAGCTCCAAAACATTCTGGAAATGCTTGCCACAGATGTGGCATGAACACTCATTGGGCAAAACAGTGTCGCACCTCCAGACACTTTGTTGATCTTTATCAAGCATCACTAAAAAAGAAAGAAAAAGACATTGAAACAAATTTCATTGATAATTTCAACGATTATGAGTCAATTCCCAATGTGCGCTTCGACTCCTCAGATTTCTTTGATGATGTCGAAGATGTTGTTGCTTCTTTCTCCAATGATGCAAATAATAACTAGCTATCTAGTTACATTTTTATTTTTCCGCAATTTTTTTTATTTTTTTTTTTATTTTTTTTTAAGTTTAAATTTTGTGTTGAATAAGCTAGGTTTGTTCTAGCATTGTTACTCATGTATTGAATTTTAATTAATGAAGTATTTGTTTGTTTTATTTATTTTTCCTTAAAGTTTCCTTTTACCTTGAAATGCTTATTTATTATTATTATTATTATTATTATTATTATTATTATTATTATTATTTTTTTATGTTTAAGGATATGAAAAGCATTTTGGAAAATGGTGAAGACGAGTGTCTAGTAGATAGTGGAACAACGAATACCATTTTGAAAAACAGAAAATACTTTTATGAATTTCATATAGCAAATGCAAATGTCAACACAATTCGTGGTACTAGCAACTTGATTGAAGGCTCTGGCAAAGCCTGCATTGTGTTACCTAAAGGTACACAATTAATAATAAATGATGCGTTATATTCTAGTAGATCCAGGAGAAATCTACTAAGTTTTAAAGATATAAGACGCAATGGTTATCATCTTGAAACCATGACTCAAAATGAAATTGAGTGTCTCCAAATTACATCCATTGTAAATGGAAAAAATGAAAGGTCTATCTTCTGGATTGTATTTTGCATACATCAATCAGACAGAAATAAATATGATTTCTACCCGAAAGGGTATAGATCCCAAAATATTTACCCTTTGGCATGATCGATTGGGTCATCCGGGTGATATTATGATGAGGAGAATAATTGAGAGCTCAAATGGGCATCCACTAAAGGATCTCAAGATCCTTTTATCAAAAGAATTATCATGTGGAGCATGCTCTCTTGGAAAAATGATAACTAGGCCCTCAATCAATAAACTTGAAAAAGAATCTCCTTTATTTCTAGAAAGAATTCAAGGAGACATTTGTGGGCCAATTACTCCTCCGTGTGGACCATTTCGATATTTTATGGTATTAATTGATGCATCATCCCGATGGTCCCATGTCTGTCTGTTAGCATCAAGAAATGTTGCTTTTGCGAGGCTATTAGCCCAAATAATTCAATTAAGAGCACATTTCCCAGATTATCAAATCAAAAAGATTAGACTTGATAATGTAGGAGAATTTACATCTCAATCATTTAATGATTTTTGTATGTCAATTGGGATTATGGTTGAGCATCATGTAGCACATGTGCATACACAAAATGGTCTAGCTGAATCTTTAATAAAAAGATTACAACTTATTGCTAGACCATTACTTATGAAATCAAAATTGCCATCCTCTGCATGGGGACATGCTATCTTACATGCTGCTGCTCTTATTAGGTTAAGACCAAGCGCATCTCATAAATATTATCCTCTCCAATTGGTTTCTGGAAGAGAACCAAGTTTGTCTAATCTAAAAGTCTTTGGTTGTGGTGTCTATGTTCCAATAGCACCACCACAACGCACAAAGATGGGACCTCAAAGAAGATTGGGAATTTATGTTGGTTTTAATTCTCCATCAATCATAAAATACTTGGAACCATTAACTGGAGATGTTTTTACAACACGTTTTGCTGATTGCCAGTTTGATGAAACAATGTTCCCAATCTTAGGAGGAGAAAATAAAAAGTTGGACAAACAAGATGTAACTTGGAATGCATCACAAATATTTTTTCTTGACCCTCGGAGTGGTCAATGTGAATTGGAGGTTCAAAAGCTCATTCACTTGCAAAGAATAGCAAATGAATTGCCTGATGCATTTACAGATACAAAAAGAGTTACAAAATCATATATTCCAGCTTTAAATGCACCTTCTAGAATTGATATTCCTGAAACTCTGAATGAGTCAAATGTACGCAGAAAGCGGGGAAGACCAATGGGGTCTAAGGATACAAATCCATGAAAAAGGAAAGAGCAGAATACAACTAGCAAAGTCCAAGAAGTTGTTATCAATAAAATCCCAGAAGAGATTAATAATAACAAAGAAAATGTGGAAAAATCTCTTGAGAATGGCCATGTACCTAATGAATATGAGATCTCAATAAATTTTGTACAAAATGGTACAACATGGAATCGAAATGAAACATGTGTTGATGAAAATTTTGCATATGCTATAGCAAGTGAAATTATAAATGATGAAGTTTTTGTGCCAAAATCTATTAGAGAATGTCGACAAAGAAAAGATTGGCAAAAATGGCAAGATGCCATACAAGCTGAACTAGATTCACTTGAAAAGCGCCAAGTATTTGGCCCTGTGACATTAACCCCAAGTAATGTGAAGCCGGTAGGCTATAAATGGGTATTTGCTATAAAAAGAAACGAGAAAAATGAAATTGTGAGATACAAAGCACGACTTGTAGCACAAGGTTTCTCACAAATACCCGGGGTAGATTATGAAGAAACATATTCACCTGTTGTGGATGCAACGACTCTCAGATTTTTAATTGGTCTTGCAAATATTGAAAGGCTCCAAATGCGCCTTATGGATGTTGTCACAGCTTACTTGTACGGATCACTTGATAGTGACATTTATATGAAAATCCCCGAAGGATTGAAAATGCCGGAAGCTTGTAAATCTAAGCCCTGTGAAATGTTTTCAATTAAATTGAAAAGATCTTTATACGGTCTAAAACAATTAGGACGAATGTGGTATAATTGCCTGAGTGAATATATTTCAAAAGAAGGATACAAAAGTAATCAAATAAGTCCGTGTGTTTTTATCAAAAGATCAAAGAGGGGTTTCACAATCATTGCAGTGTATGTTGATGATTTAAATATCATCGGAAATATTGATGAAATTGAACATACTGCAAATTTGTTAAAGAATGAATTTGAAATGAAAGATCTTGGTATAACAAAGTTTTGTCTGGGCTTGCAAATTGAGCATTTGTCAAGTGGAATATTTGTCCGTCAATCAAACTATACGGAAAAGATATTGAAACGATTCAATATGGATAAAGCTCATCCACTAAGCTCACCAATGGTCGGTCGTTCACTTGACCGGGAACTTGATCCATTCCACCCCAAAGAACATGACGAGGACATTCTTGGTCCTGAAATACCATATCTAAGTGAGATAGGGGCTTTGATGTACCTTGCTAGTAATACACGTCCAGATATTGCATTTTCAGTAAACTTACTAGTAAGATATAGTTCCGAACCAACACGCCGACATTGGAATGGAATCAAACACATTTTTCGTTATCTTTGTCGTACCTGTGATATGGGATTATTTTACCAAAAGAATTCGAAATCAAAGTTGGTTGGATATGCTGATGCTGGTTACTTGTCTGATCCACATAAGGCACGATCCCAAACAGGGTATGTTTTCACATATGGAGACACTGCAATTTCTTGGAGGTCGACAAAACAATCTTTAACTGCAACATCATCAAATCATGCTGAACTTATTGCACTTTATGAAGCTGGCCGAGAGTGCGTTTGGTTAAGATCGATGATTCAAAACATCCAAGAAGAATGTGGGATCGAGTCTATTAAAGAAAATCCAACCATTTTATGTGAAGACAACGCGGCATGTATAGCTCAAATCAAGGAAGGGTATATCAAAGGAGACAAAACAAAACACATTTCTCCAAAATTTTTCTTTACATATGATCTACAAAAGGATGGAGTTATTGATGTTCATCAAGTTCGATCAAGTGACAATTTGGCATATTTATTCACAAAGTCTTTGCCAACAAGATTTTTTGAGCTACTGGTTCGGAAGATCGGCCTTCGATGCTTAAAAGATATGCATTAATTTGAGGAGGAGCATTATGCGTACTACACTCTTTTCCTTCATCAATTTTTTATCCCATTTGGGTTTTTCTTGGTAAGGTTTTTAATGAGGTAGTTTTATAGCGTGTAATGAACGATGAATATCTAAGGAGGAGTATTATAAATTATGTATGGGCTTACGAGTTATGTCTATTCATCCTATTCTTTAGGAACAAGTTAGGGTTTAGATGTTTAGCCTTATATATACATCCTTCTTGTAACCTCATTGGATTCATTCATTGGTCAATAACAATTATCTCTTCTCCTACATCTCATACTTTCACAATAATAACTATATATTAATGGTTTGTTTAGTAGGAATGAGTAAAATGTAAATTGAATGAAATAAACATGGTAATGAAATAAATGATATAATGTACGAGTAATTATTCATTACTGGTATTAATTATGTTTGGTTGGTATGATAAAGCAGAATGAAATCGACAAGAAAAAAACTATAATATGTATTGATAATACGAAGTTTATTTAATATCGTTAGTTTATTTAATATCGTTAGTTAATTATGGACTTTCATGATTCCAGTACAAAATGTGAAAAAAAAAAAAAAAAAAAAAAACTTTTTAAGAAAAAAGAAATAGTTTTTGACGTAGTTAAAGTATTATTTATAATTATTACTCCATCCGTCCCACATTAAATGTCCTGTTTGACTTTTCAAAGTTTTTTTTTCACAACTTTGACTTTAAATATTTTTGCTTGTGTAATATAGTATTTGATAAAATTTATACGCAATGAAAATACATTTAATACTCAATCCATTCATATATTTTGCATCAAGTATTATATAACACAAACAACATTATTTAAGGTCAAAGTTGTGAAAAAAAGACTTAGAAAAGTCAAATAGGACATTTAATGTGGGACGGAGGGAGTATTACATTGTACTGTATAATCTTTAAAGAAACAAGATTTATTAATTTGATCATAATACAGTAAAACATCTATAAATTAATACTCGATAAATTAATAACCTCGATAAAATTAATATTTTGTCTAGTCCCAACTTGGGACCAGTACAAATTTGGACCTCAATCGATAAAATAATAAGAAAATATTTTTTTTGAAACCCTAGTGTATATATATTAGTCCCAATGAAACTATAAATTAATAATTACTAAAAATTCCATATATATCTATACTACATATAAAGGAAAAATGGTCAATCTTGAAAAAATGGTCAATCTTGAAAAGTGGAAATCTTGAAAAATCTTATTAAAGGAAATTATGAAATATAATTAATACTCTTGTTAAAACACCCAATTACTTAAAAGTACAATTATTTATTCACATTGTACAACCAATTAAAAACATATCTACCAAATTAAATACAACCAATTAATACAAATCACAAACCTGGTTGACCAGGGACGCTTCAAACCAGACGGGTTGAACCTGTTTAATTTGACCCGTTTTCAACCCAACCTAGCAAGTTGACCTGGTTTAAATCGACCAATTTTTCGACCGGAACGGTTCACCCGGTTGAACCACCCGGGTCGAACCGGGTTTCAAGACATTATGTTTAGTTCCTAAATATTCAAACTTTTATTATTTTTCATTTATAACCTATAAATTTTTTTTTTTTTTATGAATAAACTATTTGTCGCTATAAAGAATGTATGGTCAAATATTGAAAAGTGAAATCTTGAAAGTTAAAGGTGAGAGAAATGCATAGTATAATTAATACTCTTATTAAAACACCCCATAACTTTAAAGTACAATAATTTATTCACATTATACAACAAATTAAAAGTATATATATCAAATTAAAAACAACCAATTAAAACACCCCTTACTAAAGTACAATAAAATTTTCACAATGTACAATTTAAATAAGCTACAACATAATCTAAATATAAAATAATTAACACAGTAACTAATTTTATTTTATACATTATACAAATTAATAAAACACACAAAGCTTCATACAAGTTAACAAGTTGATGGTACATATAGTATTGAAAATTGGACCGGACCAACGGGTTCAACCGGGAACCGGTGTCGGCATCGGTTCGTCTAACTAATAAAAGCCATACGAAAACATATATTTCAAAATGAAACTATTAATACACATCGAAAACCAGGTTGAACTGGTACGCTTCAAACCCGGCGGGTTGACCCGGTTTAATTTTACCCGTTTTCGACCCAACCCGTCGGGTTCACTCGATTTAAATCGACCCATTTTTGTCCAGCGGGTCGAACCGGGTTTCAAAATATTATGTTTAATCTCTAAATCTTCAAACTTTTATTATTTTTCGTTTATAACCCATAAACTTTTTTTATCACTAAACGATCTGTCGCTATAAAATCTCGTTGCTATGCACGGGTACTCGTCTAGTGTATATATGTGTGTGAGAGAGATACACTTTAAAATTCTAAGATTGTTTAGTAAAAATTGAATTTCATTGTCACTTGTTATTTTTTGTTGAACTTCAAATGTATATAGTTTATGTCAAAATCTCCTTATTGCTGTAAAATGTTGGTGTGTTGTCTTCTCGTATTGCAACAAAAAGTGTTAATTTTATTTTCATAAAGTGTGAATATGAATTCATAAAATTTTAATTGGAACTTGTTTTTCAAATTTATTTTTCATTTGTAAGGAATATGTATACCTTGTAACTGTTATATTACACTTGAAAAGTTAAAAGCAATACATATATATTTTTAAATTAATAAATTATTAATTTATTAATATAATAATATCTCACTAAATTAATAAAATATCTCAATTTCAACACTATTAATTTATAAAGGTTTTACTGTATCTCACTTCTTTTTTCACTTTGAAATTTTAGATGAAAACTACAGTAATGTATGATGTGACTTAGATTCTTTTAATTTTCTTTTGGTCCCCCATTGTTGCTATGACATCGATTGAAAACCCCTTCTTTTTTGGAGAGGTTCACAAAAGTCAGTGTGCACAGTGTGGGTCCCACATCCTTACTACACTTCTGTCTATTTCCCACTGAAATTCACAAAGTCGTGACTCAACCAAACTAAATTCTACTTTTACACTTTACATCCCTTCATTTTGTATTTAAATCAACACATGTTCCCATCTGTTCAAAACTTCAAATTATGGCACTTCTTATACCGTTAAAAAAAATAATAATAAAAATAAATAAATAAATAAAATAAAACTTTAAGAGCTTTTATTATGTTTATGTGTTAATCACTGGTGATTTTACTTTCACAAAAATTGATTATATTGTCTTGTGATATCTAAAATTGTTTTAGACGTTCCAAAATAAATCAAAATCTTCTAAATTTAACGGTAGATGTTACATATTTGATGTAATAATCGATATAATATAAAAGAAACTATAAAATAATATAATTCTTACAAAATAAAATTCATAAAATAAGTGTCATAATTACTATTGGCATGAAGTATCCTTAACCTCTTTTTTTTTGTAGTTCGACTAAAATGTAAGATAATTTTAAAAGTAAGAGAAAAAAAATACACACATCATTTTGTAGATGTTGTTTTGTTAAAATTATATGATTTTATCATTTCTAAGGCGGATCCAGAACTTTATTGTCGAGGGGCAAACTATAATGATAATTTTTAGAAACTACACTAAAAATTGGTCCAGTTGGCGGACAAATTACAAAAATAGCCAAAACTTTTTAAAATTTACACTACAATTTTTTTCACTGGAGAATCCCCCCCCCCCCCCCCCCCATCTCCGCCCCTGCTAGTGAATAAAACAATTTTTAACTTATCAAACTAAATACTTGGGCATGTCAAACTGAGTATATATAGGTTCTAACATTATGCATTTTCTTTATTTTGTGCCTTATTGGCCATGTCCTCCCACACAAAATGGTCGATCATGTAGTAATTATCATCCTGATCTTAGGATTTTACGATTTTACGATACTGCAAAGCAATAATGATCTAGATCTTACATAGGATCTTTGAAGGCTTAAGATCTTATAAGATCCCGATCTTGATTATAAGATCTTAAGATATAATCCGATCCGATCATATTTTTCTCAAACCTCAAACTAAAAAACTAGGAATTTAGGGATTGCGGTTTGTAGATTAAGAAACAAAGATGTTAATTTTCTTATACATTTCATAATCATAATTTATGACAAAATTTCTATGAAATATTTATATAATTTTTTGTTTATGATATATAGTAATTTATAATTTGTATATTATTACAAAGGCTACTAAAAATGTTATTATCGTAGAATCTTAAAATGCTGATCTGATCTTACGACCTCGATCTTGTAAAGATGAAATCGATCTTAAGTAAAATCCCGATCTTGAAAATTTTGGTAATTACACTCTGATTGGCTTTCTTAATTACATGTCTAATTTTGTATGTAACGACATATCAAAAGTAATTAGAGAGAGTGATACAATGCAATCAATATGTTAGATGTTAAATGGATTTGCTAAACAAACCAAATGGGCTAGCTCAGTTGGTCACTAAGGGTAATCTTGGGGAGGTATCATTGGAGAGGTCTCAGGTTCGAGTCTTACCATTGACCTTCAGGGGCCCGAAAAAATAAAAGCATGAGTGGGGTTTATCCTCTAAGGAGAAAGGTTCGATGCTTGCATACTGCCTAATAGGATGTCACTGTGGGCTCGAATCACTAACTAGTAACTCGCCGTTAAAAAGAAATATATGGATTTGCTAAACATATAATTGGCCATGTCATCGTTTCTATTTAATTTGTAGTTTATAAACTTAGTTATCCGAAGGTTTAATATCGTTCTAGTTACAAATAAAATATACTCTTTCTGTTTCAAAATTGTTGACCCACTTTAACCTTTTTGGTTTTTTGTTTTTAACTTTAACTATAAATATTTTTGTTTGTGTTATACAATACTTGATGAAAATTATACAAATAAAAATACATAAAGTATTTCGCATCAACTATTATGTAATGAAAGAAGATAATAATTTTAAGACTGAGTTAGTAGTATATGTCTTCCATATGTAAGAGAGAAAGGTAAGTCCAACAATTGTCACGTGGAATGTCTAAATGAAAGTATAATTTGCTTCTAACATACAAATGTTTGTATACATCAATCACAAATCAAAACATATCTTGTACTAGCAATGAAAAGAATCATGGTAGTTACTTATACCATCTTAGATGTGGCACAAAGCCGTTGTACTCCCCTAGCTAGTCTCCACGACCCCTATTTGTGCCCCATTTACACGCATTTCATGCTCCATATACGCATATGCACTTAAATCATGCACTCGTATTACCATGCACCATAGGTTGCACGTATTCCATAAACATTACCCATACATTTCAATTACTACCCCTAGCAAACATATATGCCGCCTTCCGCACACCCATATCGTTTAAAAATAAATGAATAAATAAATAAATAATTAAATAAACTAACTAGTGTTTTAGTTTGTTACAACTTACAACAATTCTTAACTGTTAATTAAATTGCAAGAAAGGTCGTTTAATTTTATATTTATCCTAAAACATGACACTTTTTTGCAAACATATCTATGTGAGAAATCATGTCCTTAAATTGTAATGTATCGTGTTAGTCTGTTAGTGTAAAGAAGTATTGATCACTAGACTTATTGTAATGTATCTTTGTGATAAATATGTCCTTCAATTGAAATGTATTGTGTTAGTCTGTTAGTGTAAAGAAGTATCCATCACTTGACTTATTGTAACATCTCTACATTGTAAAGAGTAATGCATTATGTCTATTTATATGTATGCAGTCTATTCATTGAAGATTCTATGATACTCGTAACTAAAATGAACATTGCATAGTTGCTATAGTGCAAAAAAAAGTTGAAGGGCCGAAAGGTCTATTACCATTTTACGTATACACTATTGGTAACTCTAGTAATTGTAGAGGTTAAATGCAAATATGCAATTACAAGACTCTACGAAAAAGATAGCCTGTAGGTTCTCTATAATAAAGTTCCAATATAATGGAGTGGGAATAGACCTTTTCTTTGAACTTTGGGTCTCTTTTTTGAAACATATCTATATTGCAATTTATACTACATATTTATCGTATTAAAGTAAATGCATATAGCTTTTCTTATTTATTTGTAATGTATAGATAAAATATTCAAGTTCTTATTGATTTAATTTATGATAATATATCAAGAAAACAATCATGGAGACTCTTAAAAATAAGTAATATTTACATTATGCATTTGAAATTTTTCTTAGTTCTGATACTACAAATCTTATAATACTCACAGACAGAATTAGAAAAGACAATTTTAAACCCCATTTGGCATGATATGTTTTTTTTTTTTTAAAGTTTGGAAGGCAAGGCAAAATTAAAATTTGTAGAAACCAAAAACCAAAGTACAAACAAACCATGATAACCAAACACTCCTAACAAGTAAATTGATATATACAATGTTAATAGCGAAAGGCAAAGGCACAAATATGTACAATGTTTATAGCATAGAACGAATATGAAATTTGAAGCCACTAGGGGAACTAGGCTATATATATTAAGCCAATAAAAAGGTTTTCTTTTTCACCCACCACATGGGTTGATTAAGAAAAGCAACCCCACATATCAAATTAGAGTAAATATAGTAATATTATATTTTGTTTTGCTGTAAGTTGGTGACCCCACTATAATACTCTAAAGTCTTGATTCTAGCTTATATTGGCTAATTTATATCATAGATTAGCTAGTATGTTACATAACCTTTCGCTACTTACGTATTTTAAATTTTAGTATCTACATGAAAGAATATGTTATTAATTTATTATCAATAAAATTATCTTATTGAAATTATAAGTATATTTTTTGAATGATTGCATACTCAGACCTATAGTTAATGCTGGTTCTTATAGGTAAATTCCATTTTAATTTTTTATAGTGTCGGATATATACACTCAACCATCTATCAAACCACTATTATAGTAAAGTAGGGTTTTTCAAGCTTTATAGGGGAAAAGTTGAGAAAAAAGCATACTCCATTTAAAAAAGTATATTTTCTTTTTGTATGTTAAAGAAAAGTGTATATAAAGTTCCAAATAACACTATAACAGTGGACACCCATACTCATAGTTCATTGGTTATTATATTTTATAATAGTGTAAAGGATTTATTAAATTGAAAACTAGTACAAACTAAAGATATTTTAAGAGCCCTTCTTTAAATTTCTAAATAAGTAAATACTAGCTAATCAGAGATTAGATGGTTAAAAAGATTTTGAGAAACTTAAAAAAATGTTTTGCAAGAGGTGGTCTGATAACACGTCTAGACATGACTATTTATACTGGGGATATATGAATTCTTTATAGTCGTGTTCGATAGAGAGTCACTAACAGTGAAATGAAATGAAACATAAAAAAAAAAAAAAAAAAAAAAAAAAAAAAAAAAAAAAATTCAAAAAGCGAGTTCATTTGAGATATTTTAAATTTCTTTTGTTTGATAACGATGAAGAAAAGCCTTGAGAAATCTAAGAATACCATTTCTTGTGATTAGTGTTGAGAAAAGATAAATTCATTATTTTTGCCAATTAGGAGGAAAGTTTGGGTTGCCAGTCCATATTAAGTTAACTCCTAAGTATTTATCTCAATTGATACACTAAAAATAAGGGTTATTTTCACATATAGGTAATAAACTTAAAAAAAAAAAAAAAAAGTCTATGTTAGCTAATTAACTCTCGAAAATACTAAGTCAGGTAACAAAACTTTAATCTTCGTTCAATGTTAGGTAATATTGGGTATTTTTACAACTGGTGACCTGCTAAACCAGTAAGTTGAAGGGTATATTTGTCATTTCATGTATTTTAATAAAGAAACTCATCTTTCCCACTACCCACATCCCACCATCTCTCTTTCCTAGAACATCATGACCACCGCCACCACAACCCCAACCACCATGACCATCTCCAAAGCCAAATCAAAACTCCGCACCGAACATGACACAAACAAAGCACTAGACATCTATACAACAGTCCAAACCAACCACTCATCATCTTCACCAAGCTCAACCCACCACGCACAACCTAACAGTCACAGCCCGTCACAAGCAGTCACAGTCCGACATCGAAAAGCTCATCGAGTCTCACAAAAACGACCCACGTATTAAAGACGAACATTTTCTATCTTCTTTAAAACACCGCCACCACAACCCCAACCACCATGCTTACAAGGTGTTTGATGTTTGCAATGGGTCCCACCTCCTAAACACCTCGTTCACACCCCCACCACGAACAACCACAGCCGTCGCAAATACAAGATCTTGTTGTTGCAGTGGGTCCCACCTCAAACTATCTTAATAGCTTGTGCTTGCGCTAATGGATCTGGTGGTGGTGGTGGTGGTGGTTGGATTTGTTTTGATTTTTGAAAGAATTAAGTGAGTTGGGATAATACCATTAATTAGGGTTATGGTGAGTGTTCAGTTCTAGAGGTGTTGATGGGTGGTGTCAATTGATCGAGGTGGTTACAGGTTCTGGTTGTTGTGAAGTCGCCGGAGCTCAGCGGTGGTGGTCGGCCGACTGGCTTTGTTGGTGATTGGGCACCTCTTTTGCCTTGTATGATCATATCCATAGGTTTGTCATTCTTGTGAATTGTAAAACATGGGTTTAAGTTTTGTACTTTCCAGGTCCATGTTTGATAGTCTTTGATAGTGTAATTTTGGTTTTTTTGCAACTTGAGTACTGGAGTGATGTTCAAAGACTATAGTTGTGTGTGTTGTTGCAGTTATAATGAGATGTGTGTATGATATTTTTAAAAGAAAACATTTGAAAAGACGAAAATACCATTTAATTAATTAACTCTTTTAATTATAATTGGATAAAAATGGGCCCAACAAGCTGACATGGCACCCAAAACGGTCTTTGCTAACAGTCAAATGTAGTCAAAGGTCATATTACCTAACTTTATAGGTTGCACAAAGTTTGTTTCCCTAACTTAGTATTTTCGAGAGTAAATTACCTAACATAGGAAATTTTTGAAAGTTCATTACATATATGTAGAAATAACCCTAAAAATAACATAATTTAAACACTGAAATCCAAAAACACAATAAAGAAACTGTTAATACAAATATCGCCTAAAAACGTTATTTATATTTTACGATCTTTGCTAAGTTTTGTTAATGACAAAATATGAACTTTAGTATATAGTAATAACATCACTTTAGCTTTAAGTCTTGTATAACTAGGTTTACATTCCTTTTTAAGCAAAATATTGTTTTTATTTCTTTATTTAGAATGTGTCATGTCACATCACATTTATGGTAAGTTTGTCAATATACATTTAAGGAAAGATTGTGTGTTTGACTAACCATAAGTCTTCTTGCAAGAGTTTGTGTTTGACTAGTTTTTATTTGATGTGACTTTGGTTGGTTTGAATGATTTATTGCAAAACCAAATGCAAGCCTGGCGGAACCCTGGGGGTACACGGGCGGAACCCATCTGAGGGTTCCGCCGTATCCGCCAGACCTGCTATTTGTTTTGCTATAAATACCAAGCCACTTGTTAATTTTCATCCATCACTTTAGGACATATATTTCACATATTCTTTCAACTAACTCAGTAACATTTGACTTGTGTGATCCTCTTATGTAGCAAGGAAGTTCACAAGTTCATCCAAGAAGTTACAAGTTTCAACTCTAAAGTTGCAAGACTTGTTAGCTTTGTTCTGTATAAGCTTTGGTAGTTTATACTTCATTTGTATTGTGTGTAGAAGTGATCGGTTAGTATTTTAGGCCTGAAAATACAAAGTGTGACGGGAGTTGTTGTACCCTTGTAAAAGAACTCGACATCTAGCTTAGTGTCGATAAAAGTGTAAGCGACGACGGGAGTGGTTGTACCCTTGTAAAAGAACTCGACATCTAGCTTAGTGTCGGTAAAAGTGTAAGCGATGATGGGAGTGGTTGTACCCTTGTAAAAGAACTCAACATCTAGCTTAGTGTCGGTAAAAGTGTAAGCGACGTTGTAAAGGTTTCTCCACCGGGAAAGGAGCTTGTTGATTAGTGCTTATAACTCTCGAGTTGGAAACTCAGGGCGTGGATGTAGGGCAAGGAAAAAGAGTCCTTGTAGCCGAACCACGATAAACAATCGTGTTGTGGTTTGATCGTTTCTTTCTTTGTCTTTGCTTATTACATATTATCTTTAGTTAGAATTGTTAACTACACGTAAAGCTTATCAAAGAATCAAACAAGCAATTTGAGTTTATATCTTTAAACAAACGTAAAGTTTTTAAAAGATAATCAAGTTAAAAAGCGGTAAACTATTCAACCCCCCTTCTAGTTTTCCACAATTGGTATCAAGAGCTATGTTACTCAAGATCTTTAAAATATATTGTATTTTAAAACTTGGATCGATCCATGGATTTTGAAAATCTCAAAGAAGGGCAACCTATTCAAAACCCACCGCTATTTGAAAAAGAAAACTTCCTTAAATGGAAAAGTAAATTTGAAAACTATGTGAAATCAATTGATCATGATCTCTGGCAAATTATTTCTATTGGTGATTTCAAACCAACGATAACAAGTTTTGAAAACCAAGATGACTATCCTAAACTTGATAAAAACACTAAAGCTAAAATAATAATTTATAAAGCTTTACCGAGAAACGAATATGAAAGAGTCTTTTTGTGTTAAACAGCTAATGATATTTGGAAAAATATAATAAACCGTTATCAAGAAATATGTCAAGTCAAAGATGATCAATTTGATCTTACATATGAATTAGAAGTTTTAGAAAAACTAATAGATAGACACTTAGTAGAAGTTAATACATGTGCTACTAGTTTAAATGTTTTAAATGAAGGTACAAGTGAAGATGAGTACGTGTGTCTTGATGAACTTGCTTGCGAATCATGGAATGAAACGGATGTAGACGAAGACAATGATCCGGTGGGTGATTGTCAATTTATTGAAACAACAAGCAAGGTACATGTTGAAACCAAACATTTTTGCTTTGACACATTTATCTTAGAATTTTCTAAATTAGAAAATGAGTCTAAATTTTTAGGTAACATGAACCTAAAAACTATCTTTAACAATGAGTCTTTAAAATATTTTGTGAATAATTTTGAAAATGAAATCATGTTAGAAGATAAAATGTCTAGACTTGAGAGTCATGTTGAAATTGATCTAGAATGCAAATTATGTCTAGATTACAAACATGAAATTCAAAGACAAAATGAAAAAGGAAAAATCCTTGCTAAATTTGAAGAAAGTTCAAAAGCTCTTGAAAGCGTTTTGAAAAGTCAAAAGTCATTTAGTGATAAAACCGGATTAGGATTTAACAAAAATGCACCATCAACAAGTAAAACAAAATAAGTTGTGTTTGTGAAACCTAGAAGAGAATTGTAGGAGTAATTTTATCTCTAGTAGGAGCTCATGATAAAAGGATAAAGATATCATGTTCAATACTTTTATGTGTTTGTCTAACCTCCTTGGATTCATAAGTATTTTAGTTTAGCTCTTCTACAAGTCAAGATAATTTGCTTAATGATTATTTTCTTGGTGGCTAATCTATGGAGCTTAAAAGGTACACGTCTCTTCAACTTATCTTTCAGTGTTTCATGTTGATTAGCATTAAGATCTGTCATGGGTGATATTAGTAGTTTTTACTCTAAGGTGGTTATGTTGTGTAAGTAACAATAAGGATTAGATCCTTCATGATTAAAGGATTTAGACACTACTTCTAGTAGGAGATATAAGGTGTTTTACCTCTTTAAACTTTCGGGAAAAGACACGAGTAACTCTTGAGTGAGTCTCACTTAATACTTGTCTACAAGTGAGCTAACTAAGAATCTCCTAAGTGATAAGACAATCAACACTTTTGTGATGCTTGCAAATCTTGCAAAACCACAACATTTCATAGATATTTATAGTACAACGTCTTTTGACATTATACCTTACATTTTTGATTATGTCTTAAATTCAACCATTCTTTTGTTAAAGTTTCATATAAAACACACAAAGAAAAACACAATTGAAATGATTTATAAATATCTAGGATTTGCACATCAAATTTGACCCACAATCTTATGATGTTGCAACTCTTGGACATATTACACTCATAGTGTTTCAAGTAAATAAACCCAAAGAGTCGAGGAGTCATTGAATTTAACATTCGATGAAAGACCACCTCCTTCTAAGATATCATCTTTGGTAGATGATGACTTAGTCGAAAGTCCAACATTGATAAGACAAGTAAGTCAAGATCAATAACAAGGAAGACGAACTATTAAAATTGAAAAGCAACATCTTTTCATCTTGTGTCAAACATTGAGTCAAGCAATATTGACAAAGTCATAAAAACTTGAATCATGGGTCATAGTAGTGATTAAAACAAATTTGAAGCTTTTAAAGTGATCTAAACTCAACAAAAGCCTGAATCAACTTGAGATGCTACTTAATGAAGCAGAACTTGATATGAGTAACTGCACGGAAGCTTTTAAAGTGATCCAAACTCAATTTCAGCGTATCTTTAACCCTTGGATAATGAACCAGTCATAGTTTATCGATGCATTTTACCAACAATTTTGGGTAGGCTATTTGACCTTCAGAACTAAATGCATAAATGACATGGGGGAACTCGAAAAGATACTTGATGCTAAGGAAGCTGAGTTAAATGAAATTGAGAAGCTGAAACGGGAAAGAGAGCGGATTGAAAAAGATATGCAGTTAAAAGAAAGAGAGCTAATTGAAAGAGAGATGCATTTAAAGGAAACAGAGGTGATTGAGAAAGAGACAGAGAAAGATTTTCAAACAGAAGAGGAAACGGTCAATGAGGGTGATGCATCAGATGATAGTTTGGTTTTCACGGGAAGTGATTCATCTTCAGAACAGCATGTTGAAAGCAGCAGTCCCAGCTATGATTTAGATACTGATGATACACAAAGGAATGAAGCTTTTTGGGACACCGAAGATGATCATATCAGACCTTCATCATACACAGAGATATTGGCTACGGTACAATATTCACATGCTCATGATAATGTTGATATATTTGAGAATATGGTTGTTCATGATCACACACATCCTGAGCATCCTGAGTCTATTAGTGACACATATGTGGTGGAACAAAATGATAGTAATGTCACTTTTGCTACTCCAGATATGGATCCTAATAGAGGTGAGCCTGCCCAGGATGGATCTTTTTATGAACAAGATCATGCCTTATTTGCTTCATTAATCAATAATTTCAAACATGAACTTGAGAAGTGCAAAAACGACAATCGTGAAGCTAAGCAAGCGAATGTCTTTTTAAACAAATAGCTTGAGAGATTTAAAGAAATGGAAAAACGTTTTGAAAATGCAACAACAAGAAATGCTGAACTTGAAATTGAAATCTCAAACCTTAAATCTCACGCTCAAAAGTTTGAAATGTATGGAGAGTCTGTCAAACCACTTTTAAAAAGAAATGAAGAACTTGAAGTTGGTTATAGAGAAGCTGTTCTTCGTGAAAAACGTTCCATTCAAAATCTGGATGCTCAAATGGTTGTTAACAACAGAAAGGTTCAAGCGCTTTTAAAAGAGAACAACGATTTAAAAAGTGAAAATTCAAAGCTTTAGAAAACCACATCAAATTTTGAGATTGTAAACACAAAACTTGAGAATGAAAACCAAGAGTTTTTGAAACGAACAAACGATCTTGAAAACAAACTTCGAAAATTGGGACAGACTTCTCAGACTATTAACATGCTGCCTACTAAAGATGAGGAGGTTGAGAAACAAACATCTGGGATTGGTTTTGTGAATAATGCTGATGAGGCGAAAAATGATCCGTTTTTAGGGGGTCATTTAAGCCCGAATCTGAAGTTATTTGATCAAATATTGCCCTAAATCGTTCCTTTTGTGATTTTAGGTACTTTGGGAGAGAAATCTGGAAAAGGAAGCAATTCGGACGTTTTTGGAGCATAAAAGTGAAGAAAACGCCCAAGTCTTAATTTTCCATGCTGGGAACAGTAGGTGACGGCGTCAAGAGCAAAACCTTGACGGCGTCAAGAGTAAATTTCATGAATTTCCATGACGACCCAGAACAGATTTGACGGCGTCACGTAGGAAGGGCGTCAAGAGTAAAAGAGTCATGACGGCCTGGAAGTGTATAAGTCTTGACGGCGTCAGAAGTAGATCTAGGTAGTCCGAGAAGAGTTTTGGCTGCGAGGTGACGGCGTCACAAGTTTATTCTTGACGCCGTCAAACCTATTTTTCTATATATAGTTTTCTAATTTTCACACATTAAAAGAGAGAAGTTTTGGAGAAACCCTAAGTACGATTTTGGTGTAACTTTACCGGTTTTTCAAGGGTTCCAACCCCTTGATACCTTGCATGTTTAATCAAGATAAGTGTTCTTCTAATTCAATCAATATGTCTATGTGTTGGTTGTCTATATCATGTTCTTGTCTTAATTCTATCATGCTAGGCTAGATCTATCTTGTGTTTGCTTAGATCTAATGAAACCTAGATGTTAATTATGTGTTGATTACTTGTTTATCTTTGTCTTGGATGAGTGATTTATATGTTAGGCTTAAGAAAACTGGCAGATCTCCACTTGGTAACATGCTTGAACGTCTTAAGAAACATGAACCGAGGCGCACTAGGTCTTTATTGGTTGTATTTAATGCACGAGCCACTGTTTACAATCCCTATAGTTGTGCTGGGCATGGTGTAGGAGGAGATAAGAGCTCATAGAATTGGGGAGTTATGTGTGCCACCCCATGAATGGTATTAAGGAATATGATCCGTCATCCATGCAATTATAACAAGTAATTAACGTGTAAAAGATGTCTAGGGAGTAATGAAATCTAAGTAAACACATTTTCTCCAATTACTGCTCACAACCTTAGTATAATTAGTTTATTTTCATTTTTAGTATTTTATTTTGATTGCATCTTAGTATTGGGTTAGTTGATTAGCAACTAATTCCGCCCAAATCCTTCAAACCCCGAGATTTTACTTGCTTTCATAAAAATATAAAAATACAAAAATAATCATCCCTCACCTTTAGAACTAGTATTTAGGCTTTCTAATCCTAGCGACACTATTCCTAAGCTGAACGATCAATCCCCCGGTACTTGTCACTATACTATACTACAACGATCAGGTACACTGCCTGGTGGGGGTTGTAAGCTTCTTGAGATCCCTTGAGAGGTAAAGCCTGTTGCGATTCCCACGCATCAAATGCTAATGTGGAAAATGAAAAACCTTGTTTTTAAAACAAAGTGCAAAAGTTGACACCTATTTTGTACAACGCTAATGATATGGGAAAAGAATTGTCAGATGATCTTTTGTTTGAGTCTCAAGATATTCTAAAATC
Organism: Artemisia argyi; assembly: GCA_030686995.1. Lineage (NCBI taxonomy): Eukaryota > Viridiplantae > Streptophyta > Magnoliopsida > Asterales > Asteraceae > Artemisia > Artemisia argyi. Next base: position 125,457,905 of record CM060693.1, on the reverse strand, counting down.
TAAAGAGGAAAAACGTTTGAAAGTAAAACAAACAAAAAACCTACTCTCGTACCACGGCTTTGTGTATGGTTGTCTTCAATTGACAGATATACCAAAAGAACCTTTCAAAAGAAAAGACACAAATGTGAAAAGATTTTTCAAAGAAGCTCAACTTGCTACCTATGATGCTAAGCTATGGCAAAATAGAGTAAGGAAACAATTTTGTAATCTTAAACATCACATTGAGCAAACGTTAAAGGTCATTTGGTTTAAGCAAGAAAACATCACAAACAACGTTTTCTCTAATCCTCTTTCATCAGATGTACGCCTTAAGTTATAAGTCAAAAAGATTTTGAAAGAGGAAATTGAACCTCGTGTGAAAGATATCAACTTATGTTTTGAGTACTTTGAAAAACATCTTGTAACTGAAATGAGAGAAGATCTATAGTACGTTCACTCTCTTGAAGACGAATTTGATGAAAAATGCTTAATTTTGGACATTCAAAAAGAAATTTTCACAAATCAAATAGAGTCGTTCAAGTCAGCATCTGTCAGCCATGAGTATGAGAATGTGCATTTTGAACAAACATCTTCCTTGAAATCTGAAAATCTTTGTCTCAAAAAGAAAATCACCGAGCTTTCAAAAGAAGCAGCTGATGTCAAAGAAGAACTGTCAAAAAGAACTGCTCAGTTTGAGAAACATCTTGCAAAACTCGAAGCACAAAGTATCTCTTTCCTAACTCTATAAAACCTTTCAAACTCGGTACCCTAACTCTTTAAAACCTTTCAAACTCGATAAAAAATTTGCAAACTCGCTATTTAGGCGATGAACAGTAACCAGATCCGAAATTTTCACCCAAAAACACGATTTTTCACCCAAAAACAATCTAAAACAACCTAAGATTAAACCTGGCTCTTGTTACCACTTGTAGGACCATAGATCTATCTTTATCACTTATGAATATGATGTTAGAGAGAGATAAAAGAGCTAGAGAGAGAAAGTAGAGAGAGAGAGGTGGAGAGCACTATGTGAAATAAACCTTTGATTAGCATGAATTCCCCCCACTCCTAACAAGCTTAGGAGGGTATTTATACCTTTTACATAAGCCACCATGGGCTTTCTCTTGGGCCTTCTTTTGGGACAAGCCATTAAGGCTTTTACATAACCTTAATAAACTAGCATTTCACTAACTATTACATGAATATATTTTAACTAACTATTGGACTCAATAATGATCGTCACTTTTAATCCTAACAATCTCCCCCTAAGGGACGATCATTGAGATCTCTCTTTGATTACATAAATGATCAACACTTCCAATGCTAACACGAACGTTATAAGTTCCATAGGAAATAGAGATCATGTCAACACATGTCTTAGCTACATGCTTTATAGCATTTCCACCGGTCAACCTTTTAACTTAGCCTATTACCTAGCCAAAAGAATGGCCGACATACCCTTGGTAGGAATAACCGCTCTTCATTATGGAATGCTTCTCACCCGCCTCTTTAGAGCAATCTCACCCATTCCTCCTAATGATAAGGGAATATGCCCTGACTATTCTCTCCGTTCCTCACATTTTCGTCCCTCTAAGTGATAAAAGAGTCTTCAAAGCAAAGGGTAAGCGTACTTGCTCACCCTCACCATCATCATCATCATCATCCGATATGAGCGATGACGATAAACTTCCTAACTCTAAGCTACCCCCTTTAGACTACCTTCAAGAACTCCCCGTCATTAGCAATGCATCCGAAGAATTCAAGCAAACCAAAGGAATTTTAAGTGCTTTGGAAGGTACCTAAGAAAGCTCAATAAGAAGATAGACCGGTTGTGAGATGTGTGATTAAGGAGTGTTTGTCTTATGAAGGGTTTAGTACTTTGTATGTGTTAAACTATGTGATTTGTATTGTTTTTCACCTCCATGCTTTATTACTTTTGTCGGATTATGTTTTGTATGAGCCTTTATGCATATTGACAATATTTGGAGTGTTTGTCAATTTTTTTTATGCTTATGGAATATTTCACTAAGTTTAGTGAAAATCGCTAGCCCTCGGTCAAAGTCCTATGATATGAATGTCTACATGTCCAATTTTTGCACTTCCTAATCAGACATATAATAAATTTTCATTTTTAAGAGTTTTCGAAAAATTTGAAAATCGTCTCGCGGGTCAAGATAGTGGACTGCCTTGTTTTTCAGGCCTGGCGGATCTGACGGCACCTTCAAGTGGGTTCCGCCAGTGTAAATTCTGGGCAACCCAGAAATGGCCCAACGGACCAGACGGAACCCAAAACAGGGTTCCGCATGTGTTTCGCGAGGGTTCCGCCAGTCACCTGCAAAAAATTTTTGTCATTTTTCTTAATTTCAAAATTTGTAAAGTGTCAAATCATTTTCTTTAAGTGAGAAGCATCTTCTCTTACCTCCAATAACCATATTAGAACAACTCTCACTCACTAAAACAATTAGGAAGTCACTTCCCGCCAAAAATTCAAATTCAAACATAACTAACCCAAGGAACTCTTTTAAAGGTTCCTTCAAACCATTGGAACATTTTCAACCAAATCACTTCCCATGATCACAATGCATTGAGTGCATATGTTGGTCCTTCACTCCACCCAATTTCATTGGATTGACATCAAATCATTAGAAACCTCAACATTTGTATGGTAAAACATCAAATTTAAACACCCCTTCCAACATTTCTTCCACTCTATAAACTTGATAATCTTGGAACTTTTCAAATCACACCAACACCATTACTTCTTTCAAATCTCAAAATTCTAGTAAACTAAAGAATTGAGATGACTAAATCAAACACCTCATCCGAATCATCACGAAAAACCACTAGGATTAGTGTAAAACCTTGTTGCTTCAACAAAACCATAAAATCAAGCTCATCATCACCGAGTGATGCATCACTTGACATTTCTTCACCTATCCAAGATTTCCTTAACCTCACTACCTCAACACCTTGCAATACCAATGTGATCACTATTCAAGATTTGCTTAATCTTGCTACTCCATCACCTTCTCAACAAACTCAACCATCAAGAACTCCATCACCTCAATCACCAACACTTACACCAATGGAACTTTTCCATACACCACCAAAATCACCACTACCCTATTTGGACACTTTAGAAAACCTATCACCTAAATCATCAAGTCCTCCATCCTTGTCACTCTTTGACACCATTGCTCAAATGGAAACCCAACAACAACCTAGTGAGCAATTAGATGATGAACCCCATCAACCATCATTAGTAGAACGGTTGGCTTACCGTTATGCTAGACCATCAATTTTTCCAAATGATCAAGGTCATACACACCTACAATCATTTGTGTTTCACCCCATTTACAAAGACCTTCATGGTAATCCTTCCGGAGAACAAAGCTTCCGCCACTTTGTTCAACAACAACAACCACAACAACAACAACAACCACCACCACAAGAACATTCCCAACACTTTGAATCTCTACTTTCTTCTTATAAGAAAATAGAAGCATCCATATGGGAAAAACCTCCAAACCTTAATGAGGAAATGAACACTTATTTAAACCACCTTCATGCCTTCAAACATATGGTTGACTCTCAAATTAACCATTTTATGGATTTCCATACGGCATTACACTCAACTAGTGAAGGAACCAAAAACACCTCTCAACCATCCACATTTGCTCCTTCAAGTTCAAACCATCCACCACCAACTAATCAAACCTCTCTTCCACCAACCTTTCCCCGCCATGATTGCGGACATTGTGAAAGAACCGCTCACATTAGTGAAAGGTGTCGAACGGAAATTCGCGAGTTATCCGAAGATATGAGGTTTATCCTAAACCAAGTTTTGGACCGTCTACAATCCTTGTCTCACCCACCTCAAGTTTAGAGTCTCCAAAATGAAACAAAACCGTTTCTTTTGGAAAATGTTTTCCATTAAAACCAACAAACCAAGTTTAGAGCACCAACACCAAAACCAACAAACCAAAACCAAAATAAAGCCCGCTACACCTTTCAACACACATTTTCATCCCTAAACAACCCTAGCCTTGTTTTTGGAAAATGTTTCTCATTAACGAAAATGATGGTTTCGTTTTTAGATGTAGGATTTTATGTTCTTAGTTTCTTTTTATTTTTCTTTTTTACTTTTAGAAGTAGGATGTTATCTTTCAAATTTCTTGTCTTTGACTTTCTTAAAGTCAAATTTTACATGAAATGAATTTCATTCTACTATAAGGTATGCATTGTTTGTTGACCATTTAGGCATTATGAGTAAAACTATGCCTTGCTATGGTAGCATACATATATTTTGTGTTTTTGAAACTAACCTTCCATTTTGTAGGATCATTATCCATGTTTTCTTTCCTTGATACTCCATTTGGGGGAGTAATATTCAAGGGGGAGCATGAGAATTGCATTATTCCGCTTCGCAACTCTTAGTTGTGTTTTAGACATAAAGTGCTTGTTCTACACTTGTCTTGTGCGGCAACTAACATTTTTTTTGTAGGTTCAAAATCCATGTCTCCTTTCTTGGCACTCCATTTAGGGGGAGTATTGTCCAAGGGGGAGCACTTGGATCATTATGTTCTCTTCTTTTTGTTTCGACAAAAAGGGGGAGAATTTATATTAAACTTGTTCTCATTTTTTTTCTTTCTAACTCATTCATATCACATCTTCTTAGCAAAAACAAGTTTTAATACAAACTTTATAAGACTTAACACTAAATCTTCTGGCTTACTTACAAATAAAGTTTATGTTTTGTCATCAACAAAAAGGGGGAGATTGTTAATACAAATATCGCCTAAAAACGTTATTTATATTTTACGATCTTTAGTTTATAGTAATAACATCACTTTAGCTTTAAGTCTTGTATAACTAGGTTTACATTCCTTTTTAAGCAAAACATTGTTTTTATTTCTTTATTTAGAATGTGTCATGTCACATCACATTTATGGTAAGTTTGTCAATATACATTTAAGGAAAGATTGTGTGTTTGACTAACCATAAGTCTTCTTGCACAAGTTTGTGTTTGACTAGTTTTTATTTGATGTGACTTTGGTTGGTTTTAATGATTTATTGCAAAACCAACTGCAAGCCTGGCGGAACCCATCTGAGGGTTCCGCCGTATCCGCCAGACCTGCTATTTGTTTTGCTATAAATACCAAGCCACTTGTTAATTTTCATCCATCACTTTTGGACATATATTTCACATATTCTTTCAACTAACTCAGTAACATTTGACTTGTGTGATCCTCTTATGTAGCAAGGGAGTTCACAAGTTCATCCAAGAAGTTACAAGTTTCAACTCTAAAGTTGCAAGACTTGTTAGCTTTGTTATGTATAAGCTTTGGTAGTTTATACTTCATTTGTATTGTGTGTAGAAGTGATCGGTTAGTATTTTAGGCTTGAAAATACAAAGTGTGACGGGAGTTGTTGTACCCTTGTAAAAAAATTCGACATCTAGCTTAGTGTCGGTAAAAGTGTAAGCGACGACGGGAGTGGTTGTACCCTTGTAAAAGAAATCGACATCTAGCTTAGTGTCGGTAAAAGTGTAAGCGACGATGGGAGTGGTTATACCCTTGTAAAAGAACTCGACATCTAGCTTAGTGTCAGTAAAAGTGTAAGCGACATTGTAAAGGTTTCTCCACCGGGAAAGGAGCTTGTTGATTAGTGCTTATAACTCTCGAGTTGGAAACTCGGGGCGTGGATGTAGGGCAAGGAAAAAGAGTCCTTGTAGCTGAACCACGATAAGCAATCATGTTGTAGTTTGATCGTTTCTTTCTTTGTGTTTGCTTACTACGTATTGTCTTTAGTTAGAATTGTTAACTACACGTAAAGCTTATCAAAGAATCAAACAAGCAATTTGAGTTTATATCTTTAAACAAACGTAAAGTTTTTAAAAGATAATCAAGTTAAAAAGCGGTAAACTATTCAACCCCCCTTATAGTTTTCCACAGAAACATATAGATTCATGTTTGAAAGCAAAGTACAATTCTACAAACTATTTCATTCTTTTAGCAACATTAGGTTACGAATAATTAAAAGATAAAACCGAACGTGGAAAAGGTTTAATAATTTTAGGGTTTTTTAAGTTTTGATATTTAATGTGAATCCAAGCAAAGATAATATGTATAAAGATGAATACAAGACTAGTAGGACTCCGTAAATAAATGAAAGATCAAACCACAACACAAGGATTTTAAAATCTTACTCCACTCCTTGAGTTTCCGACTCGATAGTTCACTTTACTATGTCAAAAACTCCCTTTGTAACACCTCAAATTCTAAAACATGTAAAATGACCAAAATGCCCTTATGTTTTAAAATTTGTAATAACACTTATATAATATAAAGAAAAACCCTTGAAATTGGAACTTGGCAACATATGATCAAAATAAATTGTGAATGATTAAATATATTACTTTTGTGAAGATGAAAAATATAAAATTCTGTATAAAAATTTTATGGATCGAATATACATATTTAATTAGTTATATATATATATATATATATATATTATATATATATATATATATATATATATATTAATTTATTTAATTATTTAAAAAGGAAATTAATCCTAAATACAAAAGGGGACTTGCATAATAATTTAATTTGGACTTATCACAGAAATATCAGCCCAAGATATGTATTATATCTGTTATATATATAATATACATGTTCCCTATTTTATCTTAAAACCTAAACCAACATTAAATAAAAGTCGACACACTCAAAATCCCAAACAGTCGATCCATATTTTTCCACAACTCCTAAGCAATTTTCCTGGACTCCTACAAGGTCAAAGAACATCAGAAAAATAGTGGTTCAATTGTAGTTTGATCTTTCCAAGGTTGGAGAATTCTTTGTTTAGTTTTGTTTAGCCGAGAGTGAAAATTCATTCTGATCAATTCGTGCATTCTAAAATAATTCTGGTATTTTTCTAACACTTTGTATATCATATGTCATCTGTATAACATAGTATAATCAAACCATGCATGTTAATATGATCACAAAAATTTAAATATAACTATAAACCCTAAATCGACTAAACACTTGTAATTATTCATGCGATTTTGTGAGGCTTTTTATATATTTGTCTCTGGTCCTATAAGTGTCATATAACATTATAAAAATAACTATTATAAATTTCGAATCCTAGAAACTTAATTTGGAATTAATTGGTAATCGGATTTATATAATTAAAAGAAAAGAAAAGAAAAAGAAAGAGTGCAAGGCTAGGGTTAGGGTTTTGATATAAAAATAGGTGTAATAAATGTGTTTTAAGGTTGTAATAAATGTTGGTAATGATTAGGTAATTTAGGGTTAGGGTTTAGTGAATTCTTGTATTAGACGATTTGTATTTTAAAGTAAAAGGGTATGTTTTGTAAATATTGAAACTTGAGGGTTAATTTTATAAACTATAAATTATAAAGGGTAACTTGTATAAAATAAGTAGAGGGGTATAAAATGTAATTTTGATATTTTAAAAGGTTTATATGGTAAATTATATAATTAAGGAGTTTAAATTGTAATTTCGTAACTTAAAGTGTGTAAAGTGTGAATTACTAAAATATAAAGATTAATTCGTAAAATGTGAAAATTAAGGAACTAATTTGGAAATCTGCTAAAATGGAAAGTTACTAAAATGGGAAGAAGACTAAATACAGAATATGAATAAGTAAATGATCGAATAAGATATTAATGAGTAATACATCGTATGTAGATTTCTGAAAAAGAGTACTATTCCGTTATTTGATCTGTCAATTTCTGTCAGCTTTGCTATTGTTAAAGGTACGGATATTCTGACCTTACTCTTAAGGTTTCCTTTGTGATATGAACCTCTGATATGAACCTTTGATATGAACTTTCTGATTTGAACTTTTGCTATGATAAACCTTTCTATTTGAACCTTTTGATATGACAACTATGATTTGAACCTTTGTTATGACCCTTTTGTTACCTGAGCTTCACTAGGCATGGGGGTTCCATGTCCGTGTCATAGATGCACCTATGGCATGACTCTAGGGCAGTAGAGTGATGTTCTGCCACGTCCCTTCCGTTATATATGAATGTGCACTAATTTTCAGGGGCGTATGGATGCATCCTAGATCTGTTTTCTGTTATGATATGATATGATTATGCTTAGTGACTGGTTGTATGTGCAATGTACTCCTTTCACTTCCGGTACAATGGAGCTAGCTACTCCTTGTACAACTTATGTGATTATGATATGATTCTGATATGTTTTCTGAGCTCATGGTATATTCTGATTCTGTTTATACAGGTGACTGTATAGATTCCTTATTTAACCTACACATTATATTTCCGTACTGTCTATTATACCTAAATATGTTTTCCCAAATTATATCTTCTGTACTTCAACATTTATTTCAGTTTACTTTTGTTATACCCGTTCACTGAGCTTTTGTAGCTCAGCCGCATTTCTTTTCTCCGTGGCAGGTATTCAAGATAGCTTTTGGGATAGCTTTCTGGGCTTGAGTGTAGAACTGAGTGAAGAATTTAACTTTAGCTATTTGAAGTAAGTTTTCTGCTTTTGATCTTTCTGTTTGCTCTGATGTAACACCATAATTTGTGACATTTTTACCCTTGTCGGGTTGGGGTGTTACACCCTTACTTGGCGGAGAAAACCGTATAACATCACTTATACTTTTTACCGATACTATGCTAAATATCGAGTCATAATCGAGGTAGAACCAACCTTTTTCTCTATATATTTTAGGATTAAAATACTGACTCATCTACTATATTTCATTGATGGTGATGTTTATGAACTTTGAAGTATAGTAGGTAAAATATGACAACACAACAATGTTGTAAATACAAAAAGGAGTATCTACAACACATAAGACTTTGAAGATCTTCTTTGTGTTCTTCATTTGCTAGAAAGATGGGTTATTTGTATAAATCACTTAAATGGATATAAAACATGATGTGTATTGATAAACTCAAATAAGTGCATTTTATTGTCATCATTTATCCTATTTATTTGACTTGTTTTATTATATTATTTATGAGAATCTATACTTAATTATTTACTTTAGTAATTCTTAAGTAAAAACAAGCAATTGGTGAAACTTAACAATTTTGGACGAAATATGGAGCAAAACCAGCAAGATGTCAAAAGTCTACTGAAACCCAATAGATGCACCATATCCCTCTTAACAGATACGCCACAATATTATACTTAGATGAATTCAAATACCATTGCATGAATTTGAAGAATGCGCCGCATGCAATTCTAGCATGCGCCGCATATGAAACTTTGGTCAACGAAGAAGGTCAAGCTTGTTCTACTCCAGATACGCCGCATCATATTTCTGACATACGGCGTATCACTATCAAGACTTCACCAGATATAATCCAAGACGCTAAAGGACATGCGCCGCATACGAGAATCAAGTTACGCCACATTTAAAGGCGGTGTATGAATATTCCAGAATATATTAATCTTGGACCCCATGCAAAGTTAAGTAAATGCGCCGCATCTCATTACTCAATGCGCCGCATCGAACCCTTTGACAGAAAATATAAATACCCCAAGACTGTTACGAATTTTGTGTGCAACATAACCGTAAGGAGACGATTTCATTCGAAGAAGCTTCACAAGACACACTTCAAACAAAGATATTAGAGCTGTAAGAAGGTCCTGAATGTATTTAATTCATTAAGTAATTTTGTTTTATTGTAATAGTACGCTTTAATTCATCAGGATTGATGGACTTGTGATATGTGACTACGGAACATCATACACTCCCCTTAATATTGCTTTCCCATTAATTAAAGTTTATATGTTGATGTCTTTGGTGACTTAAATTAGTGCTTTGATAACCTCTATGTCTAGCTGAGCCCGTGGACTGCCATATCTGACCCTCGCCTATTTAATCTAACGTCTTTGGATAAGTAGGATAGACATAAGTGATCATTAAGGGTTTACTCGCCAATATATTGCGATCCAACAAGAGAGAATAGATTACGATACACTTCATATAAAACTAGCAATAAAAAAAGTGACAAGCTACTTAATTATCAGGACAGGTCTTCTTGTAGTCTCTATTATCTATCTGTGTACATGGTGCTATTTGCTGATTCGTTCTCATTAGTTTAATTTACTGTTTAATAAAACCAAAACTGTGCTAGTCTCTCAGACTTAACCCCCCTTGCGTTAGATTAGATTGTAAAACTAACTTAGGATATTAAAATACAGATAGACAAATTAAGCTTTATGTTCCACTCTTAGTGATCGACACTCTACTTACCACTATATACATATTCATCGGATACACTGTCCGTTAGTGTGTGTGTTATAGGATAAGTCGGCTAAATATAAATGTAAAACTTGAAATAGGCAATTACCCCTATACTGCATATGACACAACGCACGCATCAAGTTTTTGGCGCCGCTACTGGGGAGTGAATTGTTAAAACTTGTTTATTTATTAGTATTTTAATTAGGTTTTCTAACCTTTTGATTTTTTTATGTTTTTTAGATTTTATTATTACTAACCCTTTGTTTTTGTTTTGTTTATTTGCATTCATTGTATATTTTGCATATTTTCTGTTTTTGTGTGTTTATTTGTTTGTTTATTTTGTGTGTTTTTGTTTGTTTTCTGCATAAAATGCTGTCATTGTATTCTATTGATACAAACGATACGGCGTATTTGTTCTCCAGATACGGCGTATGGCGTTTTAATTTTTATATACAGCGCATTTAATTATTTGAGTATGGCACATCTATCTTTTAGATAGGACGTATTTTGTTAATATTCAGAAATTTTTTAAACCCTAACCGACATACGACGCATCTGTTTCACAGATACGACATATTTAAACTTTTTATTGAAAACAGTTTTCGAATTAATTAAAAAGAAAGCGACGCATCAGTTTTTGTCGATACGACGTATTTATCTTAATAAAAAATCTTTTATTTTGAAATGTAACGAAGATACGATGCATTAGCTTCAGCTAATACGACACATCTTATTTTTATAAATATAATTGATTTATTGATTATTAAAACATACAGCGCATTTAATTTATTAATTGCGGCGTATTGACTTTTTAAATAAAAGTCTGATTTACTTTTAATGATTAAGATATGGCGCATCCTATTATTAGGATACAACGCATCTTCTGCAGATATCAGCAACTTTTATTTTTTTTCGTATTCCGTCTTTGTTGTTAGTTTTCTGATATTCTACCTTGCAGAACAAATCCTATTGATGAATTTGCCCCTAATTGCAGGAACTACAATGGAAGACATCACGATGGACGAATATTTACCCAATGAACTAGCAATGATAACCCTAAGAAATAACTTTCCTTTTAAGAAGTTGTGGTCCTTGGAAAACGATGACGAAGAAAATGAGATGTACGAGGTAAACCTTGATGGGTTTCCTGCTATACACCATCGTAAAGATTCCTGGGATAAAGAGCACTCGAGTCCTATCTTTCACGATACTTACGATGCTATTGTTTGTAATCTCAAAGTGTTCAACCATCCGTTTGAATTAAAATCTCAAATAACTACCCCCGCATGCTCACTTGGTATTAAGAAGAATGAATTTGACATATTCACTATCAATGCTGATCTATTCACTTGGGAAACACCTCTCGAAAGGACATTTATGGAGTTTAAACGCCTTAGCAGCATGGAGAATGATTTATTCACATATAATCTGCTCATAAGCTACAAGGAAGATAAATTACTGCTTCTATGGCCCATAATTGAATCTAAGGGATTGTTTTGGACTATTATTGAAGAAAAAGAGGGGATGTTCCAAATTGAATATACGAACTCAACAAATGCCGTAACTAAATCAAGCAATTTGAGTAATAGCAATGAAGATGTCCAGACTGCACAACCTACCTATATGCCTTATTCTGAGCAGTATTGGGGATTAGACAAGAGCAATTTGGACGATGAAAGGATGTATGCCGAATCAGAAATATTGTTTCACCAAAGGATCGTCGGATTAATTGATATTTCTTTAGAAGAATGGCTTGAAATTAAATATGGTGACCCTAAAATTGCTCCTATGAATGAAGTTAAACATATAGTGACCTCATGGTTAACACGAAGTTTCAAAGAGCAATTCTATGAGTTCATGGAAATCAAGAAGAGGATGATCATTGATGCTAGCTATGATATTAATTACGATATTGGTTAGCTAGTAAGTTCAATAACCATAAAACCATGGATCGCGCCACTAAGAATGTACTATGGGTTTATTGGATAAGAGGAGAAGATGATGAAGTCGAATCTGATAATGAGTCGTCTTGCGGTGATTCCACTACAAAGGATCGCATCGAGGAATTGTTTAGCATCGATGTTGATGTGTTTCACTATGAAACACCATTATGTAAACAATTCAAAGAATTTAATTATCTTCTTCAAATTGACAATGACATACTAACAGAGGACAAGCCTAGACTCAAAACCAATGATGATTTAAAGAATGTATGGTATTATGAATGGAATGATCAAGTCCCGTGGGTGGATGAAAAGCATTGTGATTGGTTCCAAACGGTCAACTTAGTTTTCCAACGTGATGGTCAACCAAGTCAAATGTCTAAAACCAACTAACCAAGGAGTACAGTGTATTCCCGGGTCGTTATGTCCTAGCGAGGTAAACAATTGTAATTAAAAACGTTTAAAGTGATCGGGTGATTTAACAGAAGGATCAGGAATTTGGTTTGAATAATTATACTATGAGATTATGATTGAAAATGACTTAGAAACACTAATGGAACAATTACTGATGATCAGATAACCTAGAAACGTGAGTAAACCTAAAAACGCGCGTTTGAGTTAAAAAAACTCGAACGCGCAAAATAAAAAGTGAAACATAAGCAAATAAAGTCCTACGAACGTGAAAATTATATTTTTACAATCCTAATGATGTAAGAAAATTTTTAGAAAAAGAAAAATAATTTTTACACTATTTAATTAATTACTATTAATTAATTACTAATTTCTAATTACTTTTTAATTACTAAATTACACTAATTATTAATTAATTATGAAAATTAACTAGAAAAATGAAAATTAAATTTAGAAAAATCTAAAATATTATAAAACTAATTTTAAAACAGAAAACTTATTTTTTCTACTTTTTAATTATTTATTATTAATTAAAACTAATTATTTAATTAATTTAAACTAAAATTAATTATAAAAAATACTAAATGACAAAAGAAAAATCTGAAAAAATTCCTAAAATTATTTTAACTAAAAAGGAACCTGAGAAAAATTTAAAAATGAAAAGTGCTCATAAATAAGCAGAAAATAAGCCAAAATGGCTTAAATAGAAGCTATCACTTTATTTACTTTTGTCTTTTCCCAAATTTTCTTTTACACAACTGTTAAACTACTTAAAATAGGAGAATTTTGTGAATGGACTTTAGCTTAAACTCAGAAATAAGCTATGTGCAAGCAATTAAGCTAAACAGTGAGCTTTTGAAGCTTTTTGTGTAGGTATTGAGCTCAAATAAGCAATGCAGGGACCCACACAGTGAAAACAAACTTAAGACAACTTAAAAGGACTAAAATGAAGTGAAATTACAAACTAGGTACACAGAATAAGCTAAACAAGGCCAATAAGCAATTTCCAAACCCAATTCAGGCCAAACAGGTTTCAAGGACAATGTGCAGCCCACTGTGGGGCCCACAAGGGTGACTTAGGGATAAAACCAAATGGGAATCTGGAGAGGGGACCTGAGGGGCTTTCCAAAGAGCTCACAAGCTTAGGAAAAGCTCAAATTATGAGCAAGTTAGAGACTAGTGGAGTTGGGCTTGTGAGATACTGAGTCAGTGTTGATTCAGAGAGTGCACAAGCCAAAAGTTAATCCCACAAGCTCACAACTCAGAGATAATCAAGAAAATAACTTATGTGATCACAAAACAACTCAAGGAAACTGAAATAAGCAATTTCACAAGCTTATGCAAGCTTATTTATCTAACAGTGATGAGATTAGTAGGTTAAATGAACTTTTTATGAAATAAGCAGTTAACCAACTAAGCAATTGCACAATCCAAAGACAAAAACTAGCATACACAATTACAAACAACACTCAAGTAACTACCATTATCAATCAACATCCTAGAATCAACATGAACCATAAAATCAACAAGCTCAATCAGACACTGATGAATACCATAGAACAAATGGTCCAAAAGGCAATACAAGGGGTCAATTAAGCAGAGGTCAAACAAGTTGGGTTCCAAAATAAGCTATGATCTCAAAAGCTGAGCTGATGAGCTTCTTAAAGAACCAAAGTCTTAAGGGTGGGGTCCACTGGATCAGACTCAATGAGTCAAAGAAAATTGATCAAGGGACCTGGTGCAGGGGAGGTAACACTCCCTGCAGCCAACTTCCAGCTTAAGCACAAGCTAAAATAAAATTTGTAAAAATAAAACAAGCATGAGTCTCTATAGTCTAGCTGGTGCTTAATAATCTCAACAATTTTCAAAAGCTAGTTCCACTCACAAAAATCACATTAATTCATGCCATAACTGACTTTTTTAGGAAACATGCAATTTGACTTTCCCACTTTTTGTTCCTCAGTTGACTATTTTGAGTTTTAAACTGATCTTAACCACTTATTATGATGTTACAAGCTTATGTAAAACTATAATGAGCTATCACAACTACTTATGGACAGATATGCATAATCATGAAACCTAAAAATCCCACAGTTAACTACCAAATTGGATCAAGAGGACATTTGACTATTTGATGTAGTGACCTACTGATTTTAAGCTTGACTTGACCTATTTAAGTCCCAAGAGATATGTTTAGATCAAATGATTACCTAGAAAGCCACAAGAACAGTTGCAATCAACCTAATCCAAACACCCCTTTTTACTAAACTGTTTTTGATTTAATAAGCAAATGAGGCTAAATCTTAATGAAGCTGCTTTTTGATGACAACTTAGGATCCAACAAGTCTAAATAAGCTTGAAAATGCAGGCTAGCATAACAGATATCAAAGATTACAACAGAATAATCATATGGCAGTCTAAGGTAAAATTTTTAACAACTATCCAAACTAATAAACAAAACACAAACTTTACTATATATTATCACTACCTATTTAAGAAATAACAAAAGGAAATAAACAATAGCAGATTACAAGCTAGGAATAATAGAAAATGAAGAATGAGAGTTTAGATCACAATGTGCTTTCCAACTGAGAAATTGTGAAACCAAGGACCAATTTTACCATCCTATTGAATCCCCATAGATTCACTAAACCAGAGCCATCCATGATTCACTCTGCTCCTTGCTCTTCATCATCATCATCATCTTTTTTTTTTTTTTTTTTTTTATTATTATTATTTTTTTTTGATTTTTTTACTGATTTTTTTTTTGATTTTTTAGATTTCTACACTAAAACTATTTTTATGCACTAAACACTTATAGAAGCTTGTAGTTAAGTAATCTTGAGCTCACAGAATAAGCAAACAACATTTTATAACATCATTTCAGGCTATATTAAAAATGCACTGAGATTATGGCAACTGAAGATTCAAAAGGGAAACTGAGAATTTTTATTTTCAAACTTGAATGTTACACTAGCATTGAGCTAGAAATACATTGGAAGTAAGGATTACAATAAAAGTAAATTTGCAAGAAATTTGACAAAAGGTAAAATTAACTAAAAACTAACACCCTTTCTTCACAGCTTCTCCTCTCTTTTTATAATCTCCAATTAGGGTTTGGGAGGTTCGTTTGTCTCTTTCCCAGCTGCAAAACCAACCATAGGATCAAAAGAAGCAATCTTGGCCGTTTGATTATTTTGGCGCCAAAATATAATTTGGCGTTTTCTTTGATTATTGAAGCCAGAGGGGTACATTTGGATGCTTGTGTTTGGTTTGGAGTAGGAGGGGGGAGATAGTTGGAGTGTGCAGGTGGTGAAGGGCTAGGTGTGATGATGGGGGGGGGGGGGGTTTGGCTGGTAGCAGGGAAGTGGGGAGGTGATGTGGAAGGGGGTGGTCAAAGTGGGGAGTTGACTAGGGTAATATTATTAAAATGGATGGGGGTGGATTTTGGGTAGTGGTGGGCTGGTGTGTTGGATTGGGCCAGGGTTTGTTTGGAGTGGGCTTAGGAAGTGTTTTATTATTTGGATTTTATGGGATAGTAAACATTAGGTCCGTTTGGTTTTGTAAACAACAAGGACTAACTTTGTAATTTGGCTGAAAATTAAGGATCAAACATGTAATCTTCCAAAATTCATCATAGGGACCAAAGTTGCCAAAGTGATTAACCAAAAGACCATTATTTGACAATTTCCAGAAATTCATACCTAGGGACCATTTGTGTCATTTTTCAAAATGCAGGGACCAAACGTGTAATTTTCTTAAACTATTCACCCAAGGATTGTTTTTGATAATTTTTGACTTTAGAAAACCTTGGGTTGACTTTTCTTTCATTTTAAACTTCCAGGGACTAGTTTTGTCAAATTTTGAAACTTGAGGGACTGAAACTGCCAATTGTGCAAACTTTGTTCGTTTTTCATTTGTTTTTAAACATTTAGCATCTAAAACATATAAAACATACTTTTGGGATAATTTCTCTATTTTGATGCATTTCTGAGTGTTTTTGGATGTTTTGGCAGTTCAGATACGATAAAAATGATGAGTATTTACACACTCATCATATTGGCATGAACATGAAACATGGGATCAACTACCAAGCAATATTGTCCATGCATGTCAACCGTTTAGATTCAAGAATGAATTTTTTGAATGGCCCACTTGCAATTGGGAGACCAAGAATCGGTGTAACGGCGGAAATCTACCTGGAATATTTGATGATGGATATTGGATTTATTGGGAAAGCTACGACTGGTATGATGTACTAGAAGATAGCGATATGAAAACTAGTGCTCTGTGGGAGAGAGCCTATCTAATCAATCTCCTTGATGAACAAGATAGAAAAGTTATCGAGTTTTGCAATTGGCTTACACGATGTTTCAGGAGTCATAACAACCTTAAAATTGAACTTATAATGCACTTAGAAGACTACTGGTGGAATCAACATAACAAGAAAGCATCATTCGGTGACACATTTGTAGAAAAGGTTGGAGGAATTAATGATACATAATAGGAGCTGAACGTGATTCTAACTTGAAGACTCTGGAATAAAGAAAAGTGCTCACCGGGAGACAACCCGGATTTATCATTTACTGTTTTTCTGTGTCGAGTCTGTCAGATCTACAGTAGATGCGGCGTATCAACCGAACAAATCATATCTTTTATTTTATGCATTTTATTTTATTTTCAGACTTTAAAACATTCTGTCAGTTTATTTAATGCGGCGCATCCCTGGTTAAGGATGCGACGCATCTGATTCTCTAATTCGTACTTATTCCAGGCTCCATACGGCGCATCTAATCTAATGGATGCGGCGTATCGACTGACTTGATGATTTCCAAATTTTTAATTTTTAGGTTTTGTTTTCGCTAACTACTAATGAATTACGTGCAACTAGTTACTTTCTTAATACAGGTGTGTTATTTGAACAAAGGTATATAATTGTTTCTGTACTTTCTGTGGAGACGTCATTCATGGATGGATGAACGCCTTTTCGCCCACAAGAAAGTAGATTTTGCTTACAAACGCATAATGGAGGATCATACCGAGCAAATCTCAGGGGAGTTTCCCGTTCTAATTCTTTTTATTTCCCGTTTTTAATCTTTATTAGAAACAACGAAGACGTTGTTCAACTTAAGTGGGGGGATGGAGAATTAGAACGCTTACTTGTTCTAAAATTTTAAAAATATGCTTAATCTATACTTAATATATCAAAATGAAAAATTTTTAGCATGTTTTTGTTAAATCTAAGTTGCATAACCGCACACATAACTTTATTTGCTAAAATATTTTTTTGTACGTGTGACTATTAAACTTTAGAACTTGGCTCGCATACTATTTGAGTCCACCATAATGAGCGTAATTGTTATAATAGGAATGACCTTTCTAACTAGGTAAATTTCTAGGATTACACCAAATAGCCTTTAATATGTTATGTTTATTAACTAACTACACTGGTTAGTTAACCCCATGTAAAACCCTTTGTTACTCTCATTTTTAGAGTAAGATACCCCTAGAAAAACCCTCAGAACCATTCCTTTCGTTTCATACACCCTTTGTTAATTGTTTCGTTACACCTTAAACCTTAGCCTACCCTATAGATTAATGTCCGTGGTTAGTTGCTTTAAGGCAAAGTGTGTTTCCTTACGTTACCTGTGTTCGAGTGCGTAAATTCATTATATTTGGTTAGGTCGGGAAATTGCACAATGCAATGGAGTGAAAGTACATATTGTATAATTTTTGTGTCGTGTTATTTTTCGTGTGTTTACTACTTTCATGATTACCGTTATATCTAAAGTTATGAAAAGTATGGAAAAAAATTATCCAGAGTTATCGTTATAAGTGATGTGATGAAATTTCACACATCGTAGTTTATTTATATGTTGATGTAAAAAAAAGAAAAAAAAGAGAAAAAAAAAAGAAAAAAGAAAGTTGAAAGTTTGTTAAACTAACTATTGTAAAGTTCTGTATTAAGTGGTTAATATCGCCACTATTTGTTGTTGTATTATATTTATGGATTGATTGGGTGTTGGCCATTATGGGAACGCCAACTAAGGTTTATTCTTTGATTAAGAGTTTATTGAGTATAAATTGTGTCTACCTAAAGCGTGAGTTACAAATGTCAAAAGCGTGAGTTATTCAATGATATGAGTCTTATTCATGGTATGGTTGGGAAAGTGATTAAACACACTAGGACTTAATCTATCTGTTTGTTTATTTTTTATTTTACACCCATTTTTATATCCTAAATGTTATCCCTACTCAACCGTATTGTTGTATTCGTTAGCTCTCGAGCATCCGGATATAATGATGGCCAAGTGAGAATATTAAATGTGTGAATAAGGTAGTGACCATCCGAGTATTAGATTAATCGGCTAACGAACTAGCGATCTAGTATATGAATTGGTGACCATCCATTATGCAAATAACGCGCCAGGGATCCAAGGAGGACATTAGTGACCATCCGTTAGTTGAAGCGTCGAAGACTTGCGCTAGCGATCTACTAAATTTATGTAGGAGATGTATGAACGAAGCTAGGTTTAACCATTAAGCATCAAAAACCCTTTTTACCGCTTTAGACTTGTCATTCCTTAGCTTTAGTAGATGAGATGTGTGATTGCCATGCCTATGATAGAATATTCATCAAAACTAAACAATGAGACGATTATATCGGTCTTAAATTGAAATTTTTAATTTTGTTTCTAATTCGTTAAGTGTTTGGTTGTATGATTATGATAAAACGAATGCGTGCTTAATGATAAAAATAAATCCTAACACCTTTTATGATACATTTTCATAATTTATAATCTATAGTTTACTTGGGGACAAGTAAAGTTCAAGTGGGGGAATATTTGATGAACTCAAATAAGTGCATTTTATTGTTATCATTTATCCTATTTATTTGACTTGTTTTATTATATTATTTATGAGAATTGATACTTAATTATTTACTTTAGTAATTCTCAGGTAAAAACAAGCAATTGGTGAAACTTAACGATTTTGGACGAAATATGGAGCAAAACCAGCAAGATGTCAAAAGTCTACTGAAACCCAGAAGATGCATCGTATCTCTCTCAACAGATACACCGCAATATTATACTTAGATGAATTCAAAGACCATTGCCTGACTTTGAAGAATGCGCCGCATGCAATTCTAGCATGCGCCGCATATGAAACTTTGATCAACGAAGAAGATCAAGCTTGTTCTACTCCAGATACACCGCATCATATTTCTGACATACGGCGTATCACTATCAAGACTTCACCAGATATAATCCAAGACGCTAAAGGACATGCGTCGCATACAAGAATCAAGTTACGCCGCATTTAAAGGCGGTGTACGAATATTCCAGAATATATTAATCTTGAACCCCGCGCAAAGTTAAGTAAATGCGCCGCATCTCGTTACTCAATGCGCCGCATCAAACCCTCAAACAGAAAGTATAAATATCCCAAGACTGTTACGAAGTTTGTGTGCAACATAACCCAAAGGAGACGAATTCAGTCGAAGAAGCTTCACAAGACACACTCCAAACAAAGATATTAGAGCTGTAAGAAGGTTCTGAATGTATTTAATTCATTAAGTAGTTTTGTTTTATTGTAATAATACACTTTAATTCATCAGTATTGATGGGCTTGTGATATGTGACTACGGAACATCGTACACTCCCCTTAATATTGCTTTCCCATTAATTAAATTTATATGTTGATATCTTTGGTGACTTATATTAGTGCTTTGATAACCTCTGTGTCTAGCTCAGCCCGTGGACTGCCATATCCGCCCCTCATCTATTTAATCTAACGTCTTTGGATAAGTATGATAGACATAAGTGATCATTAAAGGTTTACTCGCCGATATATTGCGATCCAACGAGGGAGAATAGATTACGATACAGTTCATATAAAACTAGCAATAAAACAAGTGACAGGCTACTTAATTATCAGATCAGGTCTTCTTGTAGTCTCTATTATCTATCTGTGTACGTGTTGCTATTTGCTGATTCATTCTCATTAGTTTAATTTACTGTTTAATAAAACCAAAACTGTGCTAGTCTCTCAGACTAAACCCCCTTGCGTTAGATTAGATTGTAAAACTAACTTAGGATATTAAAATACTGATAGAAAAATTAAGCTTTACGTTCCACTCTTAGTGATCGACACTCTACTTACCACTATATACATATTGATCCGATACACTGTCCATTAGTGTGTGTTATAGGATAAGTCGGCTAAATATAAATGTAAAACTTGAAATAGGCAATTACCCCTATACTGCATATGAAACAACGCACGCATCATGTATGAATGTAAAAGATAATAGTGAAAAATTATTGCAAGGGGTGAAAAAAGTGTTATGCAAAAGGGTGGCTTAAATATGTAAACTTGGTTATGACTTCATAAGGTATGGATCTTCAAGAGGTATGGATCTTTCAAGAGGGATCCGTCGCCTCTGTTGAGGCCTTTTTTCATGCCCGTTTTACATGGTCATTCATGTTTTGTTTGACATATTTCATCTTTATTGTTATCTTGAAAAATGGCTGAACTAAAGTATTAATATTCCTACCTTGATCGTATTTTACTATTTAACTTAAACTTAAAAAATGGCTAATTATGGTTTCTATGCAAGGGTTGTGATGCTCTAGAAAGTGAAGAAAATTTTAAAAGTCACTACATGGTGATAAATGTATTTTTTTTTTTTTTTTTTTTTTTTTTTTTTTTTTTTTTTTTTTGCTATTTTCACTTTTAACTGATATTTTTTTATTATTATTTTTCAGAAAATTGTTAAACAATGTGATTAAAAAAACTGATAAACATTGTGATAAAAGAAAAATCTTCAAAAGAAAACAGATGACTAACATGGTATAACTGATGAACATTCTGTTGTAATTGATGAACAACATTAAAGAAAACTGATGAACATTATGATTAAAAAAAAAAGTCTCCAACAAGAAAACTGATGAACAACTTGATCTAACTAATAAACATTGTGATGTTGTTCATAAAGAAAGCTGATAAACTTATGAACACGTAAATCAGATTCGAAGTTTTTAATCATCACTATTTTGATTTTTTTAAAGAAATTATTGACGTTTTTATGAATTACTAAAACATATGTATTAAAATTAGGAGATATTTGCTACAATTATTGTAGCCAATAGCCTACAATCCTTCATCAAAATAACACAATAAAGCATTCAGAGACCCACAAAAATAACTCAGAGACCCACAAATGGATTCAGTGACCCAGAAATTATATCACAAAATTGTAATGAGTTTGCTACACTAAATTGTAGCTAATATATTCCCTTAAAACTAACACCTTCAAACTATAGAATCACAAAATTTCTCCATTTAGACATTTCATTGAATACCTTATGAGTATTTTCATGAACACACGATTTTTTTGAAAATTTATGAGAAAAACTTTATAAAATCATATGTTAATTTATGGTTTGTTGACCAGAAATTACCGTAGAATTTTGACTTTTTTTATGAAAACTTGAAAAAAATTAAAGAAACTTATCGTATAATTGAAGACATTGGATCCCAAATGGAAAGAATTAGATCTTGAATTGATGTAGTTAAATCACGAATTGAAATAATAAAATGTTGAATCGAAATGTTTGATAAAGATTGAAGAAATTAGAAATGAAGAAAATAGACCGTAACATTGTGTTCTCAAGTTAAGTAAAAGGCAGGAAAGAAAAAGAAGGTGATTTTAGTTGTGTTCACTAAGTCCTAATATTCACGCTAGAACTACACTAAGTCCTAGTCTTCACACCATGACACACGAACATACAACAAGTCCTAATCTAGTTACAACACTTCTCGGACTTACACCTTTGTCCGAATATACCGTAACACACCTAATCATGACTCACACACAAGTCGGATATACAATTTTACAATAAATACAAATGAGAGAGTTGGAGGAAGAAGAGAATCGTAACACTTGTTATGTTTGTGTGTAGACTCAATAACACTTCGATTCTTGACGACTTAGCGTGTTCTTCTCTTGCACTTTGATTTAGAGGATGAGAGAATCACTTATAAACACATATCGACATGTTATAATGATCAAAGAGGAAGAAAGAAATAACATAAAGTTTTTGTGCAAAGAGGGTTATTTTTCTGAAAGAAACAGTGCAGTATTTATAGGCGCCAGGAGGAGCGGGGGACGGTCCCATATATACGGACGGTCCTTTATCTTTAAAGAACCGTCTTCCTATTTAGGGGACCGTCCCGACAAATGCTCCTATTTTTGTCCTGACGTGGTGAAAGTTTATCTTGTGAAAAATCATGTTGGGTTTAGGTGGGATAAATGATTGTTATAATATTTGAATTTCAAATTTATTTTTCTTTAATAAAACATTTCTTTTTAATAACAAAAATACTTTTGTAAAAATGTTTTGTCATATAAAAATGTGAAGTTTTGAGAAAATAAATTATTTGATCACTTTATTAATGTCGGTATAGTGTTTGTTCATACCTGAAGTGACGTTGTAGTAGATACGTTGTCGAAACGAGTTTTCTCGATTAAAAACTTATTAAAAGTAATTTTACATATCCTGTTTTTATATTTTGTGATTATCAAAACGTATAGAGCCAAATAATGCAAATAACGCTGTTGACATTATTTGTATTAGCAGGGTAGTTAAAAAGCCAAAACCCAAAAGAAAAAGTTTACAGATGCTTGGAATGTCGGTGGCTCCGAAATGCCAGCAGCGCGCCGACCTCGGTAAAAATTTTCCCATCTTGGGTCTTGGCCTATAAATACCCCACCTTGGCTCTTATATTCCTCACCCCTTGCCATTATTCTTTCTCTCTTACTTCTCTTCTCTCAATCCTCTAATTCTATCTATTGTTCTTGATCTTTCACACTAACATAATTTGAAAGAACACATCTCCTTGTAAGGGAAGAATCACAAGAACCTAATCCACTCTTGTGATTGTGTCGAGGGTCTTCTCTATACCCTTTCTATTACAATCGAGTTTCTAGGTTAGGTTAGGGCTTGATTAAAACAATCAAACTTTAATTAATCCGATTTGGTTGTATGGGAAGTCTAGTGTCGCGGTGACCAAGCCTAGTTAATTGGGGATCTAGTTGTGTTTGATACCTCCGGCAGGAAGTCTTTGTGGTCTTTGTGGTTAAGTCAAATCACGAGTCCTTGAGGGTTGTTTCCGAGGGCGGAATACCGTTGGGGAGTAGCTCTTCTTAGTGAGCGCCGATCTTTGTGCATATCAGTGGAGCGAAGTTGTAACGGTTTGTAGTCCATCGAAAGGATTATACTTAGTGAATAGTACAGTGTCGTAGATTCGCAACTGGACGTACGGTTGGTGTAAACCCCCCATCCCGAACCAGTATATATCATGGTGTCTCTTTAGTCGCTTTATATACTTGTGTTGTGATTGTAATCGTGGTTGTTGTTGTTGATGACATCAAATAAGTACATTATATTGTCATCATTTGTCCTATTTAGTTGTCTTGTTTTATTATATTTTGTATGAGAATTGGTGCTTAATCGTTTACTTTAGTAATT
This sequence comes from Artemisia argyi, assembly GCA_030686995.1. Lineage (NCBI taxonomy): Eukaryota > Viridiplantae > Streptophyta > Magnoliopsida > Asterales > Asteraceae > Artemisia > Artemisia argyi. The sequence continues at coordinate 125,433,771 of CM060693.1, read as the reverse complement.
CTCAGGTAAAAACAAGCAATTGGTGAAACTTGGCGATTTTGGACGAAATATAGAGATAAATGATCAAGATTGGAAAAGTTTGCTGAATAGATGAAATTAAAGATCATTGCCTGACATTGAAGCATGTGCCGTATCTGATATTATCATGCACCACATATGAAACTTTGGTCAACGAAGAAGAACCAGCTTGTTCTACTCCAGATACGCCAGCATCTCATTATCAACATGCGCTGTATCACTATCAAGACTTCACCTAATACAATCCAAGACGCTGAAGGACATGCACCGCATAGAGATTCAAGATACGCCACATCTGAATAGCCGATTACAAGGCCGATTACCTTGTAATTTCTGATTACAAGGCCGATTACCTTGTAAAAATCAATAAGGTGGAAGGCCGTGTACCTTGTAATCACCGATTACAAGGCCGCCTAGGCCGATTTTTGCAACATTGCCTGCATGTATTTAGTTCATTAAGTAGTTTTGTTTTATTATATTAGTAAACTATAATCCATCAGGATTGATGGGCTCATGGCCGCCATACTGCTCTCCTTAAAATTGCTTTCCCATCGATTATTAGTTTATATAATGTTTTTTTTGGTGACTTGTATATGTGCTTTGATAACCTTTGTGTCTAGCTGTGTTTTGCTTGGGCTGCCAAACCCCCTGCACGCTTACTTATCAAGCGTCTAGAAAGTAAGATAGGCATAAGTGATCATTAAGAGTTTACTCACCTATATTTAGGATCCAACGAGAGAGAATAGTTTACGATACTCATCATATAAAACTAGCAATAAAACAAGTGACAAGCTACTTAACAAAAGGATAAGGCTTCTATCTGTGTCTATTATCTATCTGTATACGTGTTAGTCTTTTGCTGTTTCGTTCTCTTTAGTTTTATTAGTTTAATTAATTAACCAAATCTGTGCTAGTCTCTCAGGCTAAAAACCCCTTTGCGTTAGATTAAATTGTAAAACTGACTTAGTATATTTAAAATACTAATTAGATTAACTAGATATTACGTTTCACTCTTAGTGATCGACACTCTACTTACCATTATATACATATTGATCGGGTACACTGCTCGTTAGTGAGTGTGTTATAGGATAAGTCGGCTAAATATAAATGTAAAACTTGAATAGGCAAAATCACTCTATACTACATGTGACACAACACGCATCAAGTTTTTGGAGCCGCTGCCGGGAAGTGAATTGTTAATTATATGTTTTATACTATTAGTATTTTAAATTAGGTTTTCTAACTTTTTGATTTTTTTAGGTTTTTATTTTCTAACCACTAACTTTCTTGTGTATTAGTTAGATTGCATTCATTGTATATTTTGCACATTTACTGTTTTTTGTGTTTGCTTTTCTTTATTTTTTTTGTATTTTTTTTGGCATTAACTGCTGTCGCTGTACTTTGCTGATACAAACGATACGGCGCATCTATTTTCTAAATCCGGCGTATGGAGTTTTAATTTTATACAGCGCATCTAATTTGATAAATCGAGTACGGCTCATCTGTCCCCTAGTTGCGGCGTATTCTATTTTTAATCAGAAACTTTTTCAGGAACTTAAACAGACATACGACGCATCTATTTTTCAGATACGACACATTAATTATTTATTAAAAACAGTTTTCATATTTCTTAAATTAAAGAGAAGCGGCGCATCGATTTTTGTCGATACAACGCATCTATATAAAAATCAAAAATCTTGTATTCTGAAATGTAACGTAGATACGGCGTGTTAACTTTTGCTAATACGACGCATCTATTTTTTTTGTAAATATAAGTAATTTTTGATAATTTAAGAGATACGGCGCATTTAATTTATTTGTGCAGCGTATTAATTTTCTGAAATAAATTCTGATTTAATTTTTAACGTATAAGATACGGCGCATTCTATTTTTAGGATACGGCGCATCGTCTGCAGATATCAGCAACTTTTAAATTTCATAATCCGTTTTCATTGTTAATTTTCTGATATTCTACTTTATGAAACCTATCCTACTAATGCTTTTGTGATGATTTTAGGACGTGCATGGCCAGAAGTTCAAATAAGCAATTGACCGAACCTTTTGAAGATCCTAAACGAGCTTTTCATTCGCTTAAAAGGCTTTTCAACACAAAAAGGTTTGATCTTTCAAGTTCGTTAGAGCTTGATTATTAGTCTGAACAAGAGGAAGCTAGTGAAGAGGAAGAGATACGAGAAACAATGACGGATCCTACCATGGAAGAGTACATGAACAAAACTTGAGCTGACTATGCTTCGGGTATTGAGAAGCCGAAGTTTGACAAAGATACAAAGTTCGAGCTTAAGGGCCAATTTCTAAAGGAACTGAGAGAAAATGCTTTCAATGGATCTAAAAATGAAGATGCTAATGAACACGTTGAAAAGATCCTTGAAATTACTGATCTATTTACTACGGAGAAATTGACAATTGATCAACTTATGCTTCGAGTTTTTCCTATTTCCCTCACAGGAGCTGCTAACAGGTGGTTGAAGAACGAGCCAACTGGTTCGATAAGAGAATGGGGAGATTTGAAGGCTAAGTTGTAGTAACCCACTAACTTCCCACTAAGCCTCCCCTAGGTTAGATATGCCTTATTAACTTAACTTAGGCCCTCACTAAGCTTCCTCTAGGATTAGAAATGCCTATATCATTTTCCTGAGTAAATTTTTTGCTTTATTACATCTCTATTACCTATATGACTCTTAGACCTGCTCACATATCCACCTATCAACAACATCACTATGTTTACCTCCTATAAACATCCAGGTATGTCAAGTCTATGTTATAAACACTGTTGGGAATTCTGCTAAATAAGAATTCTACTGACGATTACTGCTGAAGGATACTACTGAAGATCTGGTTCCTGCTGAAGCAGTGTAACTGCTGAAGACTAGTTTTAGCATATTTTAGTTTCTACGGATATAGATAATAAGTATAGTTTGTTATTTAGTTAGGATATGCATGAATTTTATTTAGGAAGTGATAATGCATATCTTTTGAAGTTTATAGAAGATATGTTTCTTGTGAAACGGTTTAGGGTTCCTGGTCTATAAAAGGAACACACAATTATGTATTATATACGCTTTTAGAATTTCAATTCCAGTATTATCAAAAGATGCATAGAGAATCAAGTATTCTTAGTATTCAGTTGTTTTACTTGTGTTTGTTTCCACTTTAGAATACAAGTTGTAGAGATTTTCTTTTAGCGTGTTAGTGATTACAATAACATAACTAACGATCCACGAGTGCTCAAAGATCTATCAAGGTCTAAGGTTCAACAAGTGGTATCAGAGCCTCGGTAAAGTCTCTGTGATACTAAGAACATCTTTCTTACACTCTTACATCCAAATACAATAAAAACAACCAACACAATGACTGAGTCAGATAATGAATCAGAAGTTACTCATAACCAAAACACCACATCCTTCCAACAACTAACTCTCACAAACAGTAATGCCAAATTCCCATACCTGAAGAATGCAGAAGAGTATGAATTGTGGGCCATGAATGTTAGGAATACGATTATTCATATGAAGACTCGGTCACACCGAGTGTTGTTTAGCATATTGTAGCTCGTAGTAATTATCATATTTGTTAGTACGTAGTGTATTATTAGTTAGTATTTGTGGAGTCGGGTCGGGTCTTTACCCACTGTCAGCCCGCTCTACAGCCTGTTTCAAGGGGCGTTTCTATTGTAACTATATATACCCTTTCCCACCCATGGGAAAGGGTTGGACCTTCATTTGCAATCTAACATTTCACTATTTCTCTCTAAGGTTCCATCTCTTTCTCTCACTAACTTCTCACTAGAAATCTATACCTAAATCAACCTAAACACTTAACCATCCATGTTCTCATATTAGAGTATACTACAATTGGTATCAAGAGCCATGGTTCTATCCTAGGATTCGTGGTATGCTCGGATTTATTGATTGGTTTGTGTGTTTAGCATGGTTCGAATATAGTTTGTAGGTTTCACACTTGTTTGGTCTCGTTAGGTGTTGTTGTTGTCTATTTTCTTGTACTTTAGTATCTAGAAGGGGTGTAAGCATCGAGTGTAACTTTTGGTTTTATAATATCATCATTATTGTGGAGTTTGGAAGTAATTCGTGTACTATTTCTTGCTAGGGAGTTGATAATTTCTGGTAGAGAGTTGGCAGTTTTGTGTAGCGAGTTGAGGTTAGAGGTTTGGCGGGTTGCTATTTTTGGACTTTAAGACAAAACGCTAGATAGTGACATTTTTGTCCAACTAGTCTAGCGAGTTGTGACATCCATTTCTAGCGACTTGATGAAGCTAGCGAGTTGGTGTGGATAGCGATTTGATCTATCTAGCGAGTTACTAGTTTTAGCGACTTGGTGTGGTCAGAGGGTTGATCAAGTGTAGCGTGTTGATATTTTCTCTAGCGTGTTGAGGTTATTAGTCTAGCGTGTTGACACCTATAGCGAGTTGAGTACTTTAGAGTGTTGATCATATCCTCCGGGTTGGTGTAAATAGTAGCGAGTTGTTGATCAAAATTATGTGATTTGTGCTACTAAGTCTTTTCTACTCACCTAAACATGACAAGTATTTAGTCTAGTGTTCAATCTGGTGTTGCTTTGAATTGAACTGGACTACCTCAAATCTCTGAAGGATGTGCTGAATGCTTCAAGCTACTTCACTCTCACATTGAAAGACTCTTTGAAAAATCAGGCTACTCTGGAGGTTACCAACGTGCATTTTGTGACACTCTTTGGACATGACATTGAATCGTTTACAGTCACCATGACTCTGTATTTGGATCAACTGCAACTACAAATAAACAAAGCTGACTTCTCTGAAAATAGTTATACTACAGCATTCGAGGTGATTCTTAAACAACTCCAAGCATTCATTGATTCAAGATTCACAATGGAGTATGACTATGACTCCCATATGACGAGTAAATGGTTTGTCGATCACACTGGATTAGATGTGGATGTCTTCAGAGTCACCTTGCTTCAGATTACAGGGAATGTCAAGGAGTTTATCAAGGAACGTGCACACCTCCTTTCAACAAGTGAGACTGCCGCTACTGAAAGTAATTTTATTGAATCTCCTGATATCCTCTCTACACATGAGGTAGATGCTTCACACCAACAGGTCACAAGACAACATCCTGCATCAGAGGTTCATGTTTCTAATTGTGACAAGGATCCTGATCAAGATTTACCCATTTATGATTCGTGCCCACTGGAAGAGTCGGATAATAATGTCACGTCTAATTCAATCTACACGAATCCTGTTTGGGAGAATTGTGATCAGGATGCCACAGTAGGTGATGTGTCAAATCCTTTGGTTTCAAGCAAACTCATAAAATCAATTGAACCGGTTGACATACATGATTTTAAAGAATTGTCCAACAGATTTTCTCAATTGGAAAAGCACTGCATTTCTCTTGAACTTGCAATGCAACAAAATAAAGAACAGTTTCTAATCAACGAACCACGCAAGAATTCAGAACTTCCTGAACTTCGCGAATATTTCATGATTAACGAGTTAAAAGCTCTAATTGAAACCAAAGATTTGACAATCAACCGCCTCAAGTAACATATTAATGTGATGAATGCCATGTGTAGTAACCTTAAGGTCAATGCCACACACGATTACAACACTGACTCTAAAACTTATGTTGAGTTAGTTCACAAGGTAAAAGTGTTGCAGAATGAAAATGAATCTTTGAAAAGACACAAAAAAAGTCTTAATGAATTTATCAAAGAAGAGAAATCAAAAACTGTCGCACACATAAAGTCTCTGATTGCACACAATGATGAGGTCAATACTAAACTTCAGATGAAAAACCTCGAGATAACCAAATTAAAACATGAATTGTGCAAACTGACCATGAAAGATGTGAACACTAAGTTTGATAAATCTTGCACTATAGGAGCACCTTTGGACCTGTCACATAGAAAATTCAGACCTACTAGGCAATTGTCTGCTTTTCGTACGAATAGATCCTAATAAATCAAGGTGTGTTTCCCAAACTGATACTAAACAAGAATTATCAAAACCAGTCACTTCACAACACCATCATAAGGTTGTGCCGTATCACAAGAACCCCATCAGAAAAGACTGTGTAACCAATGTTGGAATCCCAACTGTGGGTAGAATACCAGTTCATAAGAATAAACATCTCATTGGGCTTAGTTCACTATCTAAAAAGCAGTCCTCCAGTGGACTTGGAAGGTCAGACTATAAGCACCCCAAAACTTGCCTTAAGTGGGTCCATACTGGCAGAATCTTTAAGTTGATTGGTCGTAGGTGGTTTCCAATAAGGTTTTCTGAAAACCCCAACGTTAACTGTGTGACCACTACTGTACGGGACTCTAACTACACTAACTCATATCAAAACAAGCACTATCTTCTTGTTGGTGTAGGGTCTTCTGGTTTATGTGCAGGATCTCATTCAGGGACTCATTCAGAGAAACACAAAGTTTGGCGACCTAAATGCTATCTCTCTACAGAGACAGGAAGTCAGGCGATCAGACAATGTTGAACAATGCATGATGACTCCTGGTCACTCTATTATCAGGACTCGGACTTCAGTGATGGTGATGTGTTAGAACGACTGTGTTCGTTCTTTCGGTATCCTTTGTACACACACACACACACACACACACACACACACACACACACATACACACACACACACACACACATATATATATATATATATATATATATATATATATATATATATATATATATATATATATATATATATATATATATATATATATATATATATATATATATATATATATATATATATATATATATATATATATATATATATATACGTATTCAGTTAAATGTAGTAATAGATTACACATAATTCCTTGTGCTTTCACAATTTTTTTGCTTTGGCAAGTCTTCTGGCATCGATAACATTTACGGTCCTAGAAATGTCATTCAATAATGGCACGGGTCTTTAAATGAAGTTCGAACAGAAGTTTAAAGCTTGCCATCTTGGCTTGCTATTAGTTATGATAGCAACCTGCTCTTTTTCTTCATATTCATGCATCCCTCAGTCAATCAACGACCTCTGTTTGGTTTTTACACCAAGGTCATTAATTGAGGGGGAAAGTGTTTGTATGTTTTTGTCTGTCTTATGCATGTTTACTTATGCATGTTTCTAACTTATGCATGTTTACTTATGCATGTTTCTTGCTTTACGCATCTGTAGTGGTAATATGTGGTATATCTTTGCAAATGTGGTATATCTTTACTTATGCATGTTTCTTGCTTTAGGCATCTGAAGTGGTAATATGTGGTATATCTTTGTAAATTGTGGGTTTCTGGCCTGATGACTAAGTTATTCTTTAATGCTTAAGTCGAGTTTTGCTTAAGTTAGGTCATTTTCTAAATTTGAGTTGTTTGCAAGTAGAGGGGCTGTTAGGTCATTTATTGAAACATTTAAGAGTTCACTTAAGTAGAGGGTATGTTTTGTCAATTTGTGAAAGATAAAAAGGGGGTATATATTCAAAATCTCAATAGCGAGTTGGTATCTCTCTTTTATCTAACTCACTGCCCCCTTCCTACTCTTTGATCCGCTCTTAGTATCCCTCTAACAGGTTTTGATCTATCTTGTGTGCTATACTTATTACTTGGTCATGTATATCTAGTGTAACACTTGATTTATCTTACTTATATTTAGGTCACCCCTCTTCTTCGATTGGTGATTAAGTGGATTAAGTGGTGAGTGTTTATTGTTATGAAATCTATGCTGGGTTTTCATTGTTTATCCGTTATGTCGTCGTCTGATGAGGCGAAAAATGATCCATTTTTAGGGGGTCATTTAAGCCCGAATCCGAATTTATTTGATCAAATATTGCCCTAAATCGTTCCTTTTGTGATTTTAGGTGCTTGGAGAGTGAATTCTGGAAAAGAAGCCATTTTGGACGTTTTTGGAGCATAAAAGTGAAGAAAATGGCAAAGTATCAATTTTCCATGCTGGAAACACTAGGTGACGGCGTCAAGAGTAATGCCTTGACGGCGTCAGACATCAAGAATAAAATACCGTAGTTGATGACGGCGTCAAAGTCATCCTGACGGCGTCAAAGTACCAAGAATAAAATACCGTAGGTGGTGACGGCGTCACACAGGCCGTCATAAGTAGATCAAGGCCGTCCGAGGAAGTATTTGGCGGCGAGGTGACGGCGTCACAATGTTGTCTTGACGCCGTCAGCCCAGTTTTCCTATATATAGTTTTCTAGTTTTTACATTAAAAAAGAGAAGTTTTGGTGAAACCCTAAAGACGAATTTGGTGCCTCTTTTACAGGTTTTTCAAGGGTTCCAAACCCTTGATACCTTGCATTGTAATTGAGATAAGTGTTCTTCTAATTCAATCAATATGTCTATGTGTTGGTTGTCTATATCTTGTTCTTGTCTCAATTCAATTATGCTAGGCTAGATCTCTCTTGTGTTTGCTTAGATCTAATGAAACCTAGATGTTGATTATGTGTTGATTACTTGTTTATTCTTGTTCTTGGATGAATGATTTATATGTTAGGCTTAAGAAAACTGGCAGATCTCCAAATGGTAACATGCTTGAACGTCTTAAGAAACATGAACCGAGGCGTACTAGGTCTTTATTGGTTGTATTTAATGCATGAGCCACTGTTTACAATCCCTATAGTGTGCTGGGTCATGGTGTAGGAGGAGATAAGAGCTCATAGAATTGAGGAGTTATGTATGCCACCCCATGAATGGTATTAAGGAATACGATCCGTCATCCATGCAATTATAACAAGTAATTAACGTGTAAAAGATATCTAGGGAGTAGTGAAGTCTAAGTAAACACAATTTCTCAATTACTGCTCACAACATTAGTATAATTTAGTTTAATTTCATTTTTAGTATTTTATTTTGATTATATATTAGTTTTGGGTTAGTTGAATAGCAACTAATTCCACCCACTCTTTCAAAACCCGAGATTTTACTTGCTTTCTTAAAAACATAAAAAGACAAAAATAATCATCCCTCAGCTTTAGAACTAGTAATTTAGGCTTTCTAATCCTAGCGACACTATTCCTAAGCTGAACGATCAATCCCCCGGTACTTGTCACTATACTATACTACAAGGATCAGGTACACTGCCTGGTGGGGGTTGTAAGCTTCTCGAGATCCCTCAAGAGGTAAAGCCTGTTGCGATTCCCATGCATCAAGTTTTTGGCGCCGCAGCCTGGGGAATAGTTATTGTCTAGGTTAGGATTTCTTTTTATTAGGTCTACTTGCTAGATTCCATTCTAGTAAGATTTTATTTTTATTTTTAGGATTTCTTTAGTCTATCTTTTTCTTTGTGTGTTTGTTCGTAATTTCCATTGACTCTTCCGTTCACCATTATGGAGTACGCGAATCCACCATACCACCAACCACAAAGACCATTCTACCCTATTGACATCTCGAATTTCAAACAATATCGAGATGAACCTATATATGATGCATGGACTCGTTTTAAAATTTTACTTCAAAAATTCCCTCATCATAGTTTCTCTTTAGCATCCCTAACCGAAACATTTTACTATCGTGTCAGCCGATGTGACCAAATGTGCATTGATGATTTTGCCAATGGGGGCCCTAGGGAATTAAGTGATGAAGAAGCATGGGATACCTTAGAAGACTGTGCCAAATACTATTATAGAGTAGACAACCCAACAAACAACATCACAAATCAATCAAAAAACAAGTTTGAAGGAGCAAACATGAAGTTTGTCTGGGGATGATTACTCAGGGATACCTGTGTGGATGTCACCTAAAACCATAGTACAAAACAAACACATAGGTAATCTAGGTACAATGGAGGATGAGGTGGACAATTCAATCCCACAAAGTACCTCACAAGTCCTACCATCATTTGAGGCACATACACCGCCCGTGACTTACCCGGAAGAAGTAGAAGAGACTATAGGAACCCCAATTGAGGTAGAACCCTTGGACCAAGCACCACTAGAGGATATAGGTTTGAACACTTGTAGTGATAACCTTACTCCTAGTTCTAGGGAAGTTCCTAGTTTTGATGAACCGGAGCCTCAACCAAAACCATTACCTAATCTTCCATCCTTGGATGAAGATTTAGGAATTGAAATAGGTCCCGATCCACCCATCAAACCATGTAGTCCGGGTAGTTTTACGTTGAAGGTAGTAGACCCCAAGCCTTGTAGAGAAGAAGCCAACATAGGAGTGAACCATGACCTTACATACTTACATCACCCATTCATGATTGATCGTAAGAAACATTATGGGTTTAAACCGGGTTTATTAGGTCAAGATAGATCCCCAACTAGGAGTCTCTTGAAGTTGATTGAAAATAATCCCTTCTTAGGAGAAAACTTCAACTCACCCATTGACCAAAGTGAACTAGGTAATGTTATGATGATAGGAGCACACCCATTTGAGCATATAATTCATTCGCCACTCTTTCCTCACATGGCATATTTCCACCCTAAGGGTGTGTATCGCTACTTTCACCCGCACTTAATCCTAAGTGTAGGGAAAACCTCCCCTATTTCCATTAAATAAGGGTATAGTCAGGCTCGTGACTCGAACAAAAACAAGCGCTTCTTGGGAGGCAACCCATGTTTTGTGTGATTTTAATTGTTTGATTGTTATTTGCTTCCGTATGCATGTTTTATTTTTATTGTTGGTTGATCATGTTTCTCAAATAAAATGTGGAAATACTTTACTATGTTGTTTGGCCTAGTCTTAACTCCAACCTAAAAGTATTTTTGCAAAAGATAAGTGTAAGGGGAAACCCCAAATATGTTTTTAAGAAACAAACTGATCATGATTCTCCACAATATTAAATGAACATGTATATTCGTATTTGTTAGAGTCAAATGCTTGTATTGAGTCATAATGAAGTTTTGCAGGATTTTCCAGGAAGTAGGACGAAGTTTTTTCAGAAATTTTCCGGAAACTTAACATAAGAATTTCGGCAGGTCCATTCTGACGGCGTCAGGGGTTTACTCTTGACGGCGTCAGGAGTTAAAAATCTGGAAATTTTACCGGTTTTGTTTTTCTAACGGAGTCTTATGGTTTTTGTGAATTATTAAGTTTTATAATCTCCAGGAAATCTGCAAACTTCATTCCACAAGCATTATATCTTACTTTGTTTTCTAGGATTTAGTAACTTATATAGGATGCCGCCGATTTTACGCGAGGTTGTCTTGTCTATTTTCTCAGGATTTACAGGTTATGTTTGACAAGGAGATGATTTATATTCTGGAAGGGAAGCTTTGATTGTTCGTTTTCTTGGAAGAAGATTTAACCTGGCCAACCTAAAATCCATACCGAGCGAATCAGGGGAGTATTTGATTTCATTCTCTTTACTTTTTCACTTTTACATTCTTTACTTGAACATTGGGGACAATGTTCATCTTAAGTGTAAGGGGAGGGTAAAAAGATGATACCTTACATATGCACTTTCGCTTGAGTTTGTTTTGTTTGATGGTAGATGTGTAATAAAACTACGAGAAATACTTGTTAGTGCAATTTTAGCGCCAAATTTAAAATTTTTTACAACATTTAGGAGTGAAACTTTAGCCATAGCAAGCGTCTCATGGATAGGAGATTGTATGACTAGCACATAACCGTATATTCAGAAAAATTTTCCACCCAAAAATGTGAGGTTCGCCTTTAGATTTGATAGGAAAAGCATTTACTATTAGTGCTTATGAGTGTACCGGTAGCATTTAGATTCTAGAACTTGCGTTAGTGATGCATCCCGAGACCGCTAGTGAGACTACATTCGTGTGGTATGATTTACTACATGATAAGAGGCATTAGGATCACCCTTGTGTTAAACCCGTATTATAATTACGTGACCATTTAAGTCATATTACTTGGCTAGTTAAGTCAACTAATTTTTCCCACACCCTTAGCGTTGTACTCATTTTTAGTACACGAAACCCCTAGTACACCCCTCCGAGCCTATCTTTTCGTTTATAACTTTAAGCATTTTACTAAAAGGAAGAATTTGTTACACCCCACTTAAATGTACAACCAAATCGCCTTAGCCTTCCGTGTATGCGCTCATTTTTAGTGCATTATTGTTATTTGTTAAACCCTAAGTTAACTTTCTAATTGATTACATGGTTGCTAAGTCGAGTCATATCCTTGTACATATTGTTTTGGGACGATTAGGACTCATGGGTAAGTACTTATTTTATGGAGTAATGGGGAAGAACATCACTTATTACCCCCATATGTACGTTAATCTTAAAAGTGCTCTAAGTGTTTTGATTTTCTTAATTCGAGTCATTAGATTAGTTTAATGTAAAGTATGTAAAGATTCAAGTGTAAGGGGAATTCTCATCCCCTATGATGTATTATTTTGGATGGTAGGGTAAGAGTGTATGCAAAAAAAAAAAAGAAAAAAAAAAAAGGAAAAAAAAAAAAATCGAAAAAACAAGAAAAAGAAAAAAAAAATAAAAAAAAGAAAAAGAGAAAAAACATACGGACTACCATCCCGTTTCATTCTATGTTTATTTTATGTTTTTGTTATTTTTCATTTATTAGCTTAAGTCGAGTCTAGTCTTGGCTTAGCAACGCCATATTGTACATGTAATTAACCAAGATTGTTAACTCGCCACCAGTAAAACTTCCTTTATCCAACAAAACCGTGTAATTCATATCCCTATACCTAATGTTACAACCCTTTAAAAGACCTCTTTGATAGTTTATCCTAGGTGCTTACGCCATGTGGTGGAGGTTTGATCCTTTCCCAAGCCTATGGTAATCTATTTTGCTATGAAAGGTAGTGAGAGATATCTTCCATTTCCATAATGTTATATTACTTTATTACACCCGAGAGATGTGAGTATCTAAACACTATTTGTGAGGTGCTTGTGTATGATCTCCGTGCTTGTCTATTGGTCTTTAGTGGAACGATTATTTGTTGTAATTACTTTTATATTAGTGTTAAATGACTCCTAACTTGTCCTTTGAGTAGAATAAAAGCGCATTTGCTTGAGGACAAGCAAATGTCAAGTGTAAGGGTATATGATGAGGCGAAAAATGATCCGTTTTTAGGGGGTCATTTAAGCCCGAATCCGAATTTATTTGATCAAATATTGCCCTAAATCGTTTCTTTTGTGATTTTAGGTGCTTGGAGAGTGAATTCTGGAAAAGAAGCCATTTTGGACGTTTTTGGAGCATAAAAGTGAAGAAAACGGCAAAGTATCAATTTTCCATGCTGGAGACACTAGGTGACGGCGTCAAGAGTAATGCCTTGACGGCGTCAGACATCAAGAATAAAATACCGTGGTTGATGACGGCGTCAAAATTCATCCTGACGGCGTCAAAGTACCAAGAATAAAATACCGTAGGTGGTGACGGCGTCACACAGGCCGTCATAAGTAGATCAAGGCCGTCCGAGGAAGTATTTGACGGCGAGGTGACGGCGTCACAATGTTGTCTTGACGCCGTCAGCCCAGTTTTCCTATATATAGTTTTCTAGTTTTTACATTAAAAAAAGAGAAGTTTTGGTGAAACCCTAAAGACGAATTTGGTGCCTCTTTTACAGGTTTTTCAAGGGTTCCAAACCCTTGATACCTTGCATTGTAATTGAGATAAGTGTTCTTCTAATTCAATCAATATGTCTATGTGTTGGTTGTCTATATCTTGTTCTTGTCTCAATTCAATTATGCTATGCTAGATCTCTCTTGTGTTTGCTTAGATCTAATGAAACCTAGATGTTGATTATGTGTTGATTACTTGTTTATTCTTGTTCTTGGATGAATGATTTATATGTTAGGCTTAAGAAAACTGGCAGATCTCCAAATGGTAACATGCTTGAACGTCTTAAGAAACATGAACCGAGGCGTACTAGGTCTTTATTGGTTGTATTTAATGCATGAGCCACTGTTTACAATCCCTATAGTTGTGTTGGGTCATGGTGTAGGAGGAGATAAGAGCTCATAGAATTGGGGAGTTATGTATGCCACCCCATGAATGGTATTAAGGAATACGATCCGTCATCCATGCAATTATAACAAGTAATTAACGTGTAAAAGATATCTAGGGAGTAGTGAAGTCTAAGTCAACACAATTTCTCCAATTACTGCTCACAACATTAGTATAATTTAGTTTAATTTCATTTTTAGTATTTTATTTTGATTATATATTAGTTTTGGGTTAGTTGAATAGCAACTAATTCCGCCCACTCTTTCAAAACCCGAGATTTTACTTGCTTTCTTAAAAACATAAAAAGACAAAAATAATCATCCCTCATCTTTAGAACTAGTAATTTAGGCTTTCTAATCCTAGCGACACTATTCCTAAGCTGAACGATCAATCCCCCGGTACTTGTCACTATACTATACTACAAGGATCAGGTACACTGCCTGGTGGGGGTTGTAAGCTTCTCGAGATCCCTCAAGAGGTAAAGCCTGTTGCGATTCCCATGCATCAAGTTTTTGGCGCCGCAGCCTGGGGAATAGTTATTGTCTAGGTTAGGATTTCTTTTTATTAGGTCTACTTGCTAGATTCCATTCTAGTAAGATTTTATTTTTATTTTTAGGATTTCTTTAGTCTATCTTTTTCTTTGTGTGTTTGTTCGTAATTTCCATTGACTCTTCCGTTCACCATTGTGGAGTACGCGAATCCACCATACCACCAACCACAAAGACCATTCTACCCTATTGACATCTCGAATTTCAAACAATATCGAGATGAACCTATATATGATGCATGGACTCGTTTTAAAATTTTACTTCAAAAATTCCCTCATCATAGTTTCTCTTTAGCATCCCTAACCGAAACATTTTACTATCGTGTCAGCCGATGTGACCAAATGTGCATTGATGATTTTGCCAATGGGGGCCCTAGGGAATTAAGTGATGAAGAAGCATGGGATACCTTAGAAGACTGTGCCAAATACTATTATAGAGTAGACAACCCAACAAACAACATCACAAATCAATCAAAAAACAAGTTTGAAGGAGCAAACAGGAAGTTTGTCTGGGGATGATTACTCAGGGATACCTGTGTGGATGTCACCTAAAACCATAGTACAAAACAAACACATAGGTAATCTAGGTACAATGGAGGATGAGGTGGACAATTCAAGCCCACAAAGTACCTCGCAAGTCCTACCATCATTTGAGGCACATACACCGCCCGTGACTTACCCGGAAGAAGTAGAAGAGACTATAGGAACCCCAATTGAGGTAGAACCCTTGGACCAAGCACCACTAGAGGATATAGGTTTGAACACTTGTAGTGATAACCTTACTCCTAGTTCTAGGGAAGTTCCTAGTTTTGATGAACCGGAGCCTCAACCAAAACCATTACCTAATCTTCCATCCTTGGATGAAGATTTAGGAATTGAAATAGGTCCCGATCCACCCATCAAACCATGTAGTCCGGGTAGTTTTACGTTGAAGGTAGTAGACCCCAAGCCTTGTAGAGAAGAAGCCAACATAGGAGTGAACCATGACCTTACATACTTACATCACCCATTCATGATTGATCGTAAGAAACATTATGGGTTTAAACCGGGTTTATTAGGTCAAGATAGATCCCCAACTAGGAGTCTCTTGAAGTTGATTGAAAATAATCCCTTCTTAGGAGAAAACTTCAACTCACCCATTGACCAAAGTGAACTAGGTAATGTTATGATGATAGGAGCACACCCATTTGAGCATATAATTCATTCGCCACTCTTTCCTCACATGGCATATTTCCACCCTAAGGGTGTGTATCGCTACTTTCACCCGCACT
Source organism: Artemisia argyi (assembly GCA_030686995.1). NCBI lineage: Eukaryota > Viridiplantae > Streptophyta > Magnoliopsida > Asterales > Asteraceae > Artemisia > Artemisia argyi. Next base: position 125,418,014 of record CM060693.1, on the reverse strand, counting down.
TAATCCTAAGTGTAGGGAAAACCTCCCCTATTTCCATTAAATAAGGGTATAGTCAGGCTCGTGACTCGAACAAAAACAAGCGCTTCTTGGGAGGCAACCCATGTTTTGTGTGATTTTAATTGTTTGATTGTTATTTGCTTCCGTATGCATGTTTTATTTTTATTGTTGGTTGATCATGTTTCTCAAATAAAATGTGGAAATACTTTACTATGTTGTTTGGCCTAGTCTTAACTCCAACCTAAAAGTATTTTTGCAAAAGATAAGTGTAAGGGGAAACCCCAAATATGTTTTTAAGAAACAAACTGATCATGATTCTCCACAATATTAAATGAACATGTATATTCGTATTTGTTAGAGTCAAATGCTTGTATTGAGTCATAATGAAGTTTTGCAGGATTTTCCAGGAAGTAGGACGAAGTTTTTTCAGAAATTTTCCGGAAACTTAACATAAGAATTTCGGCAGGTCCATTCTGACGGCGTCAGGGGTTTACTCTTGACGGCGTCAGGAGTTAAAAATCTGGAAATTTTACCGGTTTTGTTTTTCTAACGGAGTCTTATGGTTTTTGTGAATTATTAAGTTTTATAATCTCCAGGAAATCTGCAAACTTCATTCCACAAGCATTATATCTTACTTTGTTTTCTAGGATTTAGTAACTTATATAGGATGCCGCCGATTTTACGCGAGGTTGTCTTGTCTATTTTCTCAGGATTTACAGGTTATGTTTGACAAGGAGATGATTTATATTCTGGAAGGGAAGCTTTGATTGTTCGTTTTCTTGGAAGAAGATTTAACCTGGCCAACCTAAAATCCATACCGAGCGAATCAGGGGAGTATTTGATTTCATTCTCTTTACTTTTTCACTTTTACATTCTTTACTTGAACATTGGGGACAATGTTCATCTTAAGTGTAAGGGGAGGGTAAAAAGATGATACCTTACATATGCACTTTCGCTTGAGTTTGTTTTGTTTGATGGTAGATGTGTAATAAAACTACGAGAAATACTTGTTAGTGCAATTTTAGCGCCAAATTTAAAATTTTTTACAACATTTAGGAGTGAAACTTTAGCCATAGCAAGCGTCTCATGGATAGGAGATTGTATGACTAGCACATAACCGTATATTCAGAAAAATTTTCCACCCAAAAATGTGAGGTTCGCCTTTAGATTTGATAGGAAAAGCATTTACTATTAGTGCTTATGAGTGTACCGGTAGCATTTAGATTCTAGAACTTGCGTTAGTGATGCATCCCGAGACCGCTAGTGAGACTACATTCGTGTGGTATGATTTACTACATGATAAGAGGCATTAGGATCACCCTTGTGTTAAACCCGTATTATAATTACGTGACCATTTAAGTCATATTACTTGGCTAGTTAAGTCAACTAATTTTTCCCACACCCTTAGCGTTGTACTCATTTTTAGTACACGAAACCCCTAGTACACCCCTCCGAGCCTATCTTTTCGTTTCTAACTTTAAGCATTTTACTAAAAGGAAGAATTTGTTACACCCCACTTAAATGTACAACCAAATCGCCTTAGCCTTCCGTGTATGCGCTCATTTTTAGTGCATTATTGTTATTTGTTAAACCCTAAGTTAACTTTCTAATTGATTACATGGTTGCTAAGTCGAGTCATATCCTTGTACATATTGTTTTGGGACGATTAGGACTCATGGGTAAGTACTTATTTTATGGAGTAATGGGGAAGAACATCACTTATTACCCCCATATGTACGTTAATCTTAAAAGTGCTCTAAGTGTTTTGATTTTCTTAATTCGAGTCATTAGATTAGTTTAATGTAAAGTATGTAAAGATTCAAGTGTAAGGGGAATTCTCATCCCCTATGATGTATTATTTTGGATGGTAGGGTAAGAGTGTATGCAAAAAAAAAAAAAAAAAAAAAAAAAAAGGAAAAAAAAAAAAATCGAAAAAACAAGAAAAAGAAAAAAAAAATAAAAAAAAAGAAAAAGAGAAAAAACATACGGACTACCATCCCGTTTCATTCTATGTTTATTTTATGTTTTTGTTATTTTTCATTTATTAGCTTAAGTCGAGTCTAGTCTTGGCTTAGCAACGCCATATTGTACATGTAATTAACCAAGATTGTTAACTCGCCACCAGTAAAACTTCCTTTATCCAACAAAACCGTGTAATTCATATCCCTATACCTAATGTTACAACCCTTTAAAAGACCTCTTTGATAGTTTATCCTAGGTGCTTACGCCATGTGGTGGAGGTTTGATCCTTTCCCAAGCCTATGGTAATCTATTTTGCTATGAAAGGTAGTGAGAGATATCTTCCATTTCCATAATGTTATATTACTTTATTACACCCGAGAGATGTGAGTATCTAAACACTATTTGTGAGGTGCTTGTGTATGATCTCCGTGCTTGTCTATTGGTCTTTAGTGGAACGATTATTTGTTGTAATTACTTTTATATTAGTGTTAAATGACCCCTAACTTGTCCTTTGAGTAGAATAAAAGCGCATTTGCTTGAGGACAAGCAAATGTCAAGTGTAAGGGTATATGATGAGGCGAAAAATGATCCGTTTTTAGGGGGTCATTTAAGCCCGAATCCGAATTTATTTGATCAAATATTGCCCTAAATCGTTTCTTTTGTGATTTTAGGTGCTTGGAGAGTGAATTCTGGAAAAGAAGCCATTTTGGACGTTTTTGGAGCATAAAAGTGAAGAAAACGGCAAAGTATCAATTTTCCATGCTGGAGACACTAGGTGACGGCGTCAAGAGTAATGCCTTGACGGCGTCAGACATCAAGAATAAAATACCGTGGTTGATGACGGCGTCAAAATTCATCCTGACGGCGTCAAAGTACCAAGAATAAAATACCGTAGGTGGTGACGGCGTCACACAGGCCGTCATAAGTAGATCAAGGCCGTCCGAGGAAGTATTTGACGGCGAGGTGACGGCGTCACAATGTTGTCTTGACGCTGTCAGCCCAGTTTTCCTATATATAGTTTTCTAGTTTTTACATTAAAAAAAGAGAAGTTTTGGTGAAACCCTAAAGACGAATTTGGTGCCTCTTTTACAGGTTTTTCAAGGGTTCCAAACCCTTGATACCTTGCATTGTAATTGAGATAAGTGTTCTTCTAATTCAATCAATATGTCTATGTGTTGGTTGTCTATATCTTGTTCTTGTCTCAATTCAATTATGCTATGCTAGATCTCTCTTGTGTTTGCTTAGATCTAATGAAACCTAGATGTTGATTATGTGTTGATTACTTGTTTATTCTTGTTCTTGGATGAATGATTTATATGTTAGGCTTAAGAAAACTGGCAGATCTCTAAATGGTAACATGCTTGAACGTCTTAAGAAACATGAACCGAGGCGTACTAGGTCTTTATTGGTTGTATTTAATGCATGAGCCACTGTTTACAATCCCTATAGTTGTGTTGGGTCATGGTGTAGGAGGAGATAAGAGCTCATAGAATTGGGGAGTTATGTATGCCACCTCATGAATGGTATTAAGGAATACGATCCGTCATCCATGCAATTATAACAAGTAATTAACGTGTAAAAGATATCTAGGGAGTAGTGAAGTCTAAGTCAACACAATTTCTCCAATTACTGCTCACAACATTAGTATAATTTAGTTTAATTTCATTTTTAGTATTTTATTTTGATTATATATTAGTTTTGGGTTAGTTGAATAGCAACTAATTCCGCCCACTCTTTCAAAACCCGAGATTTTACTTGCTTTCTTAAAAACATAAAAAGACAAAAATAATCATCCCTCATCTTTAGAACTAGTAATTTAGGCTTTCTAATCCTAGCGACACTATTCCTAAGCTGAACGATCAATCCCCCGGTACTTGTCACTATACTATACTACAACGATCAGGTACACTGCCTGGTGGGGGTTGTAAGCTTCTCGAGATCCCTCGAGAGGTAAAGCCTGTTGCGATTCCTACGCATCATCGTCCCACATTTTGCCCCTCCTATTATCTCTGCGTGTATGCCTATCTAGTGATTTAGCGCTATCTTGGGTCTCTCGCATGTTGATCTTGGAATCAGATATTCGGATTACCTCATATGCTATATTTTGGGGTAGTTTCGTTTTGGTTTACCGGGGCATTGGATGACTCATATGGGTTTGGTTTCTGTTTAATTGACTGGGGACAGTTAAGTGTGTTCTAGCTAGCGTGTTGATATTATTCTTGATAGCGAGTTGAGTAAATTCTTATTAGCGTGTTGATATTATTCTTGATAGCGAGTTGAGGAAATTCTTATTAGCGAGTTGGTATATTCTTGATAGCGAGTTGATGAGTGTTCCTTTTTAGCGTGTTGTCCAATGTTCATGATAGCGAGTTGATCAGATGTTTGGTAGCGAGTTGACTGACTCATCACTTAGCGAGTTGATTGATTTAATTCATAGCGAGTTGATTGACTTACCTTATAACGAGTTGATCATTCTTCTGGTAGCGAGTTGACTGACTCATCATTTAGCGAGTTGATTGATTTACTTCATAGTGAGTTGATTGACTTACCTTATAGCGAGTTGTTCAATCTTCTGGTAGCGAGTTGACTTACTCATTATTATAGCGAGTTGATGTAATTATTGTTAGCGAGTTGATATATCTCTTAGTAGCGTGTTGACAGACATTCTCGATAGCGAGTTGACTAACTTTCAAATTAGCGAGTTGATGGAAAACCTTGTTTATAGCGTGTTGACTGCTAGCGAGTTGAAATAATGCTCTTGTTTGCATGTTGACTGGAATTCCAGTTAGCGTGTTGTCTGAAGCTCTTGATAGCGAGTTGATCAACAATCAGTTAGCGTGTTGTGAGTAACTTCATATTGCTTGCTATCCAGGTCCATGTGTTGCCATCTGTTGTTCTCTAGTATATGTCTCATTGTTGTGTGATTATACATTGTATGAATGTGTAGTAGTTAATGGATGTGTGTTGATTATTGGCATGAATGTGTAATGTGACTCAAGTGTCATCCATCTGAGATGAGTACTGTTATCACTTGTTGTATGCACTACTTGCTTGTCACATTCTATGCTTAGCTGCTCCCTACATTGTTGATTGTGTATCTCTAACTGATGAGCTGTCTAACCACTAACTATACATGTGTGCCTATCGTGGTGTGTTATGATGATTGTGCAGATAAATGGCGGATGCTAATATACCAACTGAATTGGGGTCAGTTACACCACCACCCATACGCACAGATGATGAGATATTACCACACAATGAATGGGTCTCTACTAGGAAGAGCAATCTCTACATAGACGTAGATAAACCTTAGAATAACCCCACCTACAAGATTGCTGTGGATATTTTGAGAAACACGTCTTTCTTTAAGGCTTTCACTGTTTCATCATCTATAACATCCATCTATATCCAGCAATTTTGGAACACCATGACCCATAACAAGGATGACAACACGTATCGCTGTCAACTCGATGAACAATGGTTTGAAATCAACAAAGAAACACTTAGGAATGCTCTCCAGATCAACCCAATCCTTCCAGACAAACCATTCTCATCTCCACCAAATCCTGAGGCACTTCTAAAGTTCGTCAACGATCTAGGATATCCTAAGGAAGTCACCACACTATTATCTATGTCCACCAATGAAATGTATCAACCATGGAGAGTGCTGATCATGCTTATCAACTTATGTCTCACTGGGAAGACATCTGGACATGAGAGGCTTCGGGCCCCTGCATTGCAGATTCTGTGGGGTATTGTGAAAGGATAAAATATTGATTTTGCCGAACGAATATGGGAAGAGTTTGCTCACTCCATTAATAACTTCTTAGAAGACAGGATGAAGCTGGAAACTCACAAAGAAAGCAAGAAATGGAAATCCAAATCTTTAATTCTAAGTGTCAGATTCGCCAAGCTCATCATTCTTTATCTTCAACAATCTCACAATATACACCCCAGACCGGAATCCTCAGTGCATCTGGCATCCGATGAACACTGTGTGGGTAACCTCAAATTTGTTGCTAAAGGTACGGATCAGGAAATGTTTGGAATGGATATACCGGATGCTCTCATCACCTGCAATATACTTGATGCACCATAATACAAGAGTTATCTGAATAAAGTTGCTGCATATCACAAACAATCTACCATAAAGAGTTCAACGGACAAACCGGTATCTAAGAAATGCAAAGAAGTTTCTACTACTGAAGTGGCATCCAGTGGGACTAAGAAACACAAACGCACCAAAACCACAAGTAAATCCGGATCCAACAAAACCAAGAAAGCACAAGCTTCAGCTACCAACGACAACCCACTTGAAACAATATCACCAACAGAAGCTGCTGACATACAGAAGGCTGTTGAAGAAAGTCTCAAACACAGTGAGACACACCCTGGTCCCCCATTGACAGGTGTCAGCATTAAAGAGCCGGACTCTGGGAGACTTGAGAAATTACCGGATACTATCGGGAAAGGTAAGAGTGTAGCAACTGAAGTACAAGCTGCACATACGCTCCTTCACATCTCATCACCTGCCTCTAAATCTAAAGTACCTCAGTACGAATTCAAGAAACGATCCCCCGAACCGTCTAAGCCTAAGGAGGTACACTCTGAAGACACACAGGAGCAACCTCAAAGTCATGAACTCTTTATTGAATCTAGTGATTCAGAGTCCGATTTGAATGTTTCTAAGAATGAAGAAAAAGATCCTGTAACTGCCACCATTGATAAGTCATCTAAGGATTCTGCTCCTCATGAATTCGTACCCACTGGTGAACCTCATCCTACGTTACAAGATGACTTTGTGGCATCTATTTATCCTGGGGTTCAAGTGAACTTAAAGATGAAATCTGACAAACAAAAGCTACTTGTTGAACCTGACACTTCAAAGGGAACTCTTTCCTCACTCAAACATTTGGATTAGGATTTCACCTATGGGGATCTCGATGTTGATGATGATTCTGAGGGGAAGGAAGTCTCTAAACCCACCAATGAGAGTGAAGTTATCTCTATGGTAAATGTTCCCATAGAACAAGATGTGTCTACTGTTCCCACAATGACTATACCGATTCCTACCACCGCATCCCCAAGAGATACTTCCGCTGCTACAAAAACTACTACCATCCCTCCAAGTACTCATGTAAATCTGTCATCTCAAGTCGAAAGGGCTCTGTCTACTGCTGAAAAAGCTCATGTTGATATTCTTGACATCCGGTTTACACTTGAGAAGCACCGTGATGTAATTAAAGACCTCCAAAAGCTCAATCTTCACCAAGTCATCAACCATCAAGCGTCTAGAATCTGTAAGCTCAAAAATCTCAATATTAATACATTGGTAAGTGAAGCTGTTGAAGATCAAGTGTTAGATGTTATTAAACGAGCCATGGATGCATCACTCAAAGCAAGATTCAGAGACCTGTCCACATTTGACATGAAAGATCTACTACTACAACGAATGTTTGAAACAGAACATTACAAAGAACATGAGGCACACCAACAGTTGTATGAGTCACTGGATCGCTCTATGATGATTGACAATGCCAATGAACTTGAGAAAGACTTGGCAGAGGAACGAAGGAGAAAGAAGCATAAGCCGAACATCCCTAAACCACCTTCAGGAGATCCTCCTAAACCTCCTCCTCCTCCACCTCCATCAGGATCTGCTGGTGCACCGGGGTCATCTAGTGGAATTGGTTCACTCCAATCTATGCCACCTCCTCATGCACAACAACCATCGTCACAGGAAAGTCAGCCTGACCCTTCAACTGAATCCAGTCATCCCAAGTCTTCCCGACACACCACCTACAAAGCATGGACGACAATAGAAACGAGACATGCATAAGAAGACACAGAGGAACCTGATACAGGACATGATACTGAATTACCCGACAATGACCTTTCGTCTGAAGAGAAGGACGATGATGACAATGTCCCTCACAAATCTAAACGAGATCAATGGTGGAAATCGTTCACACGCAGTGAAGGGTCTCCTAGTACTCCTGTAACCATTACTGAGGATGTCATCAACACATGGTGGAAACCAGATGAAACTGAAAAGGAGTCTCATACCCCTGAACCTGAATGGATGATCACCTCCGATGATCTATCTGTCCCCGAAAACAACTGGGCTTATGCTGTAGCTGATCATTATGTTCCACCTCCCACAAACTCACTACTTGCTCAGACAGGAGATATGGGTACGTTCATTCAATGGTATTGCAAGAAACAAGTGTAGGACCATAGATCTAGCTTTATCACTTATGAATATGATGTTAGAGAGAGATGGAAGATCTAGAGAGAGAAAGTAGAGAGAGAGAGAGAGGTGGAGAGCACTATGTGTAAATAAACCTTGAATAAGCATGAACTCCCACCCTTCCTAACAAGCTTAGGAGGGGTATTTATACTTTTACATAAGCCACCATGGGCTTTCTCATGGGCCTTCTTTTGGGCCAAGCCATTAAGGCTTTTACTTAAGCTTAATGAACTAGCATTTTACTAACTATTACATGAATATATTTAACTAACTATTTGACTCAATAATGATCGTCACTTTTAATCCTAACAATCTCCCCCTAAGGGACGATCATTGAGATCTCTCTTTGATTACATAAATGATCAACACTTCTAATGCTAACAATCTCCCCCTAAGGGTGATCATTGAGATCTATCTTTTGTGACCTTGATCTTTGATCTTTGAAGCTTGTTCTCTTTGAACTTTGAGTCTTGTTGTGTAATAGTTTTGCTAGTTCTTTTGTTCCAATCATGCTTTGTGAGCTTTCTTGCTTTTGACCAACATCTTTACACTGTTGTCTTTACGTCTTTTCCAACATGCTCATACTTTTTTTGACTTTGAATCTTTGAGAAGTTCTCTTTTCTTTGACTTTAATCTTTGTTTCTTTAGTTTGAAGATTCTTTGACTTTGACTTAGAAACATTATGAACTTTGCTTTGCTTAGATCTTTGAAGAGAGCTTTGCAGGGTATGAGCATGTGGATCTTTGAGTGACGGTAACGGTCTTTCTCCAAGGAACATTCATGAGTACCTGCATAAAACAGTTAGCAATAAAGTATCCGGTACTTACAGGTTTGGAATTAGAGATCATCAACAGCATAGTGTGAAGACTCCTTCTAACCCTTACCAAGGCCGTTCCTGAATCAGATACCCCTGAAAGGGCTTACTAGATCCACCGAAGTACATCAATGATTCAGGTGAGTTGCTGGAGATCACCCCACAACTGTAGACAGTTTGAGACATAGTAACCATCATGATAGATAAGGCAAGATCCGTAGATCTCATAAAGACTCTTACAACTTGTGTCCTTTTTGGCGAACACAAGTGTATTCATAGGAAGTGTATCCGAAGAGATCTTTTGATGAATCTCATGGCTCTAGACTCGATAAGTGCATAATTTGGTTTCCTATGTGGAGACTAGGGATGGGTCTCCTGCTTCAATATCAACCATCTCTAAGAGATAAGTTGATAGATTACACTGGTTCCTCGTGAGAATGAAACAAGCTCTTTTGAGAGAACTTGAGTGGCTAGAAGGTTAAGTGCAGTGCGTCACTGGGTCCATGAGGTCTTGTCTTCAATATCGGTGTCACCTTAGTAACAATTGATAGCATATGAATTGAACCCGGTTTCTGCCCTAAGGTTGAATCATTTGGAGGGCTATTTCTTTTCACCCTTTTTCATAACTTTTCTTTTTAATTCTTCAACCCCTCCTTTCTCCTTTCATTCTTTTCTCCTTTTTTCAAATCATACCTAAGGACTTCTAATTCTAATCTATTGGAATTATCCTTGGGTAGATCCCTCCAGCTCTTGGCGGATCATAGGACGGTTTTTCCTAACCTTAGTCACCTTATAACTTCATGACTATCCTATTGTTGCCATCAAACCATTTGTGAAAATCTCTCAAAGTGTTTATGATAATAAAACATACTTTGTTAACACTTCGAGAGTTTTGCATTACATTTGAAGGACTCCCCCTTCACATGTGCTCATGGAATTTTAAGAAATTTGCACATGCGTGAGGAGTTTGCACTTTTGAATAGATCCACTTTCAACGAACATGACCGATTCGAGACATGCTTACATCACTAGATAGACTAGCTTGAAGTTATTACCCGGCCTGGTCAAGTCCACAGAAAGTTTCTCGAAACGGTACATTTTTACTCAAACAAATCCTTTTCGAGACACGCTTACGTGGCTAGTTAAAGAGTTCCATTGTCAGCTTTTAGGTGACAACTAGCTCTAGTAACTAACTTGATGTTATTACCCGTCGAGGATAAGTCTTTTCGATTACTAACTTTTGTTGTTTCGTCAATTCTTGGGTCATTTCTGAGTCGAGCTCGCACGAGATTCAGCCACAATCTTAAACACATTGATCACATTTTAATCACGTCTTCTCCCCCTCAAAAATAGCATATCCATGGTATTTTTTATACCAATTGATTAAAACCTTTGTTTTTGGATAGCTTATGGGAGAAACGGATGTTTGTAAATTCTGAATTCGTTTCCTTTAAGCATGATCTTTTTGGAACATCTTTATGTTACTCCCCCTAAAAAATAGAACATTTTGAGTAAATTTAAGCTTCTAAGGATTTGAGGGAGTAATATCTTGAGCAACATCGTGAAAAGGTTTTGAAAACCTTTTGAAACATTTTTCAAAGTTTTGCTCAAAAATTAAGAACTTTGATAAGCTTTTTGGAGAGAAGTCTTCTTATCTTTTAGGATTGTCGCACATAACTGTACAACAGGGTCCTTTCTTTAAAAATCACGGGTTATACACTGTTATGTGTGCATAAGCCATAATGTTTTTAGGATAAGTGGACGGAAAATCTTTAAACCTGTGTTTGATTAAGCACTTTCCTTTCTTTGAAGAACGAGTCCTTAGCTGAAATACTAAGAAGTCATAATGTTGAAGTCCGAGTCCTTAGCTGAAGTACTAAGAAGTCATTATGTTTTTGTATTAGACAACAACTTTTGGAACCCATTTAAGCACGACGCCAACGGGTTTACCATATTTTGAAATCCATTTGAAAGTTGTTTCAATCCGAGACAAAGAAGTTGAATTCCAACGAGGACTGAAAACTGGTGTTTCATTTTGAAATAAAGCTCGTGGAATCAACGGTGATTTAAAACTCTTTTGCTTTTGAAAGTTGCTTGAGAAACTCGGTGTCTCTCTTGGAGTTTTAAAACTTGAAGAAGAAGTTTTCCATCCATTGTTGAAACTCGGCGTTTCATTTCGAAAATTTGTTTTTGAGATGAATGGAAACCTTCCAGAATTAGGATTTTTCCAAGAATTGCCATTCCTTTGTTGTAGCGGAAGCATTTCAGAGTATGAATATTTCAAATGTTTTGAACGACTTTGCTTTGGTTTCCACACTGGCTTTACCGGAGTAAAACGAGAGTATGGAGTTTGAAAACCTTGATTCTTAACTTTATGAGCACTTGCATTTGAAACCTTTTGAGGAGTAAATGTTTCAGAAAAATTAGGTCTCTTTAAAAATTTCCTTCCTTTTTGCAAAGAATAGGTTGTAAACTGAGAAACCTTTTTCGAAAACGGTTTGGAAGATTCATCCGCGTAAACCTTCTCCGAAACACTTACTTGTGGTTTAGACTCGTTTGAAACTTGAGATTTTCCTTTTGACCGGTTAAGAACATCAAACTTCGCTTTTAAGGCATTGTATGATGCTCTCAAATCATTGTATTCTTTTTGAAGAGAAAGATGATCTGATGATGCCAGTTTTTCTTGCAAAGAAGCATTTTGATTTTCAAGATGTGAACAATATTTTTCATATTTGTCGGTTTCTATTGAAAAATCATTTTTGGCATCACCAAAATCCTTGGTTTGTTCTGCAATCGTTTTTTCCAATTCAACAATTTTCTTTTGAAGCACAGACTTTTCTTTTTCAAAAAGATGATTTGGTGTGATCTGAGAGTCAGATTTTTTTGAAATTTGATTCTGAACTCTTGACCGCTTGATTGAATCAAACAAGTTTTTGTAATTTTGTTTCAAATGCTCATTTTCTTTTTGTAACGATGCCACAGCATGTTCCAATTCAAGATTTTTTGTATCAAGTTCGTCGAAATCAAACTTGATATTGGTATCATCACAATTTTCTTCAGAAATCTTTTCTTTTTCTTTAAGCACTGATGTCAAAGAGTTTTCAGAAGACATTTTCTCATTCTGCTCTTGCAGTTTTAGTTGGAAAGAGATACTTTGTGCTTCGAGTTTTGCAAGATGTTTCTCAAATTGAGTAGTTCTTTTTGACAGTTCTTCTTTGACATCAGCTGCTTCTTTTGAAAGCTCGGTGATTTTCTTTTTGAGACAAAGATTTTCAGATTTCAGAGAAGATGTTTGTTCAAAATTCTCATTCACTTTCTCATGGCTAACAGATGCTGACTTGAACGACTCGATTTGATTTGTGAAAAATTCTTTTTGAATGTCTAGAATTAAGCATTTTTCATCAAATTCGTCTTCCAGAGAGTGAACGTACTTTAGATCTTCTCTCATTTCAGTTACAAGATATTTTTCAAAGTACTCAAAACATAAGTTGATATCTTTCACACGAGGTTCAATCTCATCTTTCAAAATCTTTTTAACTTCTAACTTAAGGCGTACATCTGATGAAAGAGGATTAGAGAAAACGTTGTTTTTGATGTTTTCTTGCTTAAACCAAATGACTTTTAACGTTTGCTCAATGTGATGTTTAAGATTACAAAATTGTTTCCTTGCTCTATTTTGCCATAACTTAGCATCATAGGTAGCAAGTTGAGCTTCTTTGAAAAATCTTTTCACATTTGTGTCTTTTCTTTTGAAAGGTTCTTTTGGTATATCTGTCAATTGTAGACAACCATACACAAAGCCGTGGTATGAGAGTGGGTTTTTTGTTTGTTTTACTTTCAAACGTTTTTCCTATTCAGATTTTAAAATATCTTGAGACTCAAACAAAAGATCATCTGACAATTCTTTTCCCATATCATTAGCGTTATACAAAATAGGTGTCAACTTTTGCACTTTGTTTAAAAAACAAGGTTTTTCATTTTCCACATTAGCATTATTCACAAAACCAATCCCAGATGTTTGTTTCTCAACCTCCTCATCTTTAGTAGGCAGCATGTTGATAGTCTGAGAAGTCTGTCCCAAGTTTTGTGTTTACAATCTCAAAATTTGATGTGGTTTTCTGAAGCTTTGAATTTTCACTTTTTAAATCATTGTTCTCTTTTAAAAGCGCTTGAACCTTTCTGTTGTTAACAACCATTTGAGCATCCAGATTTTGAACAGAACGTTTTTCACGAAGAACAGCTTCTCTATAACCAACTTCAAGTTCTTCATTTCTTTTTAGAAGTGGTTTGACAGACTCTCCATACATTTCAAACTTTTGAGCTTGAGATTTAAGGTTTGAGTTTTCAAATTCGAGTTCAGTTTATATTTTTGTTGCATTTTGAAAACCTTTTTCTATTTCTTTAAATCTCTCAAGCTCTTTTGTCAATAAGACATTCGTTTGCTTAGCTTTACGATTGTCCTCTTTACACTTTTCAAGTTCATGTTTGAAATTATTGATTAATGAAGCAAATAAGGCACGATCTTGTTCATAAGAAGATCCATCCTGGGCAGGCTCACCTCTATTAGGATCCATATCTGGAGTATCAAAAGTGATATTGCTATCATTTTGTTCCTCCACATATGTGTCACTAATAGACTCAGGATGCGCAGGATGTGTCTGATTATGAGCAAACACATTATCAAAGATATTACCATTATCATGAGCATTTGAATGTTGTACCGTAGCCAATATCTCTGTGTATGATGAAGGTCTGATATGATCATCTTCGGTGTCCCAAACAGCTTCATTCCTTTGTGTACCATCAGTATCTGAATCATAGCTAGGACTGCTGCTTTCAACCTGCTGTTCTGAAGATGAATCACTTCCCGTGAAAACCAAACTATCATCTGATGCATCACCCTCATTGACCGTTTCCTCTTCTGTTTGAAAATCTTTCTCTGTCTCTTTCTCAATCACCTCTATTTCCTTTAACTGCATCTCTCTTTCAATTAGCTCTCTTTCTTTTAACTGCATATCCTTTTCAATCTGCTCTCTTTCCTGTTTCAGCTTCTCAATTTCATTTAACTCAGCTTCCTCAGCATCAAGTATCTTTTCGAGTTCCCCCATGTCATTTATGCATTTAGTTCTGAAGGTCAAATAGCCTACCCAAAATTGTTGGTAAAATGCATCGATAAACTCTGACTGGTTCATTATCCAAGGGTTAAAGATACGCTGAAATTGAGTTTGGATCACTTTAAAAGCTTCCTTGCAGTTACTCATATCAAGTTCTTCTTTATTAAGTAGCATCTCAAGTTGATTCAGGCTTTTGTTGAGTTTCTCTTTGAAATAATGAAATCGGTCTCTGACGTAGTATTCAAATGCTTGTTCGAACCGTGAATCATAACCATAAATATTGATGACCTTTACTACACATGACTTGAACAATGTAAACACTTTCTTTGAATCTCTCTCTTGGATTTGCATTTTCATTTCCATTGTTAAGCGATGTGTGATAAAGTTGATCTTAGGATCTTTTAAGATAACAAAGGTTGTTGTTTGAAGATTAGGTGTTTTTGGCGAAGTTTGAAAAGCGTATATGGTAGATTCTAGTGATGTCGAATTTTCCTCCAAAAACATTTTTGAAAATTTTCTCTCCCAAAATTTGAAAATCACTATGAAAGGCACTTCTAAGGATACCAGAAAATTTTGAGTTTTGAAAATTTTTACGTCAATATTTTCCCAAAAAAATTGAATTTTGGCCTAAAAATTTGAATTTTCGGCCGAAATTTTCAACGTTATACCAAACTTTGAATCTCGCGTAAGAATTGAACGTTTAATCTCCTGTAAAATATATATATATATATATATATATATATATATATATATATATATATATATATATATATATATATATATATATATATATATATATATATGTATATATATATTTAAACTCGGTAAGATTATACTTGAAGACTAACTCGGTAACAAAGAAAGTCTCAAACTCGATAAGCTCAGAAAAACCTAACTCGGTAAGTCCTTAAAAGCTTTAAACTCGGTATGTCTTATAAACTTTCAAACTCGGTAAGTTTAAAAAATTTTGGCAGAGTTTCGCCTTGATATGAGTCACAATGAACCTTACTCGATGTACGATAAGGTAATAGGCTAACTAGCCAAATTGTAACACTAAAAGTTTTCAAACTCGGTAAGAAAATTTTCAAACTCGAAAATATTTCCCAAACTCGGTAAATTTTACCAAACTCGGTCAGATTTTCCCAAACTCGGTAATAATTTCCCAAACTCGGTAAAATTTTCCCAAACTCGGTAAAAATTTTCCCAAACTCGGTAAGCTTTTCCCAAACTCGGAAAAAAATTTCAAAGTCGAAAAAAAATTATTTCAAACTCGCAAAAAATTTCAAACTCGATGAAATTTTTTTTCAAACTCGAAAATGATTTTTCAAACTCGATAAAAATTATTTCAAACTCGCAAAAAATTTTAAACTCGATGAAAGAAAAAAAAAATTTCAAACTCGAAAATGATTTTTCAAACTCGATAAAATATTTTTCTAACTCGAAAATAAATTTTCAAACTCGATAAAATATTTTTCAAACTCGAAAAAAAAAAATTTCAAACTCGAAAAAATTTGATGAACAGTAACGAGATCCGAGATTTTTCACCCAAAAACACGATTTTTCACCCAAAAACAATCTAAAACAACCTAAAATTATCCCTAGGCTCTTGATACCACTTATAGGACCATAGATCTAGCTTTATCACTTATGAATATGATGTTAGAGAGAGATGCAAGATCTAGAGAGAGAAAGTAGAGAGAGCGGTGGAGAGCACTATGTGTAAATAAACCTTGAATAAGTATGAACTCCCACCCTTCTTAACAAGCTTAGGAGGGGTATTTATACTTTTACATAAGCCACCATGGGCTTTCTCATGGGCCTTCTTTTGGGCCAAGCCATTAAGGCTTTTACTTAAGCTTAATGAACTAGCATTTTACTAACTATTACATGAATATATTTAACTAACTATTTGACTCAATAATGATCGTCACTTTTAATCCTAACAACAAGGAATCTCCAGACTCACCAAAAAGGACCTGGAGGGACCCGCTTACGAGATTCTCAAAGCCTTTCATCCTGATATTGTACATCTACAGTATCAAATGGAAGAATGTCACAAAATGCTTACTGATCAAGTTGAAGACGACATCCTGGATTACAATCTCGGAAAACCACTCCCTCTTGGAGGATCTCCGGGCCATCACACTCTGCAAGCTGATTTCTTATTCAACAAAGACCTTCAGTATCTTCGTACTGGAAAGAAAATTGCACTATCCATCACCAAGATGAAAGCTGCTCGCTATACCAATGTTGGCCTTGAATAGATGGTATCGGATACAATGTGGTGTGATGAAGAGTGCAAATATGACATTGCTGCATCCTTTGGTATCTCTCACTGGTGGTTCAAAAAGCGTGAGTTCTACGTTGCAAGACACACTGCAGCTGGTGATCCCAAAGCCGCCTACTCCAAGAAAAGGATTCTAAGTGTAATTCGAGTTGAGCTCTTCCCCACATGTGGATACAATTACTTGAAAAAGATTGTTATGAGACGTTCACGCTACTGGGAACATGTCATATCCGAAGGTGACTTCAAGCATCTACACCCTAATGACTTTGAAGATCTGTATTTGCTACATCTCCAGGGTAAACTGGATCACCTCCCTGCACTTGAGAGAAAAACTCTTGTGTCTGCTATCACTCAGTTGATTCGTGGGCTTGTCGTCAGACAAAGAGTTAAAGACTTCCAGCTAGGTATTGAAAGCTATCAGACTCAACTCAATCTCACTAGACCTCGATGGGAAGCCAGAGACAAGGAATATAAGAAAGATTACTTGGTCGTTGAGTCAACTAGAGCAGTGGTCTTTACTGATTGCTTCAACACTCGAATGCTTATGAGACTTGATGAATTTCACCACTTCAGTGATGGAACGCTTACACAGGTGGAAGCTGCTATGGATGTCAGGGATAAGGAATACAGAATTGCAAAGGACGGGAAGTATACTGCCTTATGGACTGTAGAGGTGTTCCAAAGAAACAAGCACTTTCTTCATGCCATCAGGAAACTCTTGTTTTCCGTAGTTTGGAATGCTTTGTTGGTGGGAGAATTCGTGAAGGGGACTACAGGCTCATGGAACGTACCATCTAATCTTGTGTCATTATGATATGTAACCATTGTTTATGTACTTTGTGGTCTGTAACTATAATTATCATGTGAACTTGTGTGTGGTTGTGTTCTTGATTTAAAGATTTCAAAATGGTTTGCTATTACTTTAGATAGCAACCCGGTCTTAGTATTGGGGAAAGTTCGTCGCCAAAAAGACGACTGTTCCTAACAAAGGCATGAATTACTTTATATTCGTGCCTTTCCGATCTGATGTACGCTTAAGTGCATCATTTCTAGTAAAAGAAGAGAAGTCTTCTTTACATCTCAAATACTTTTCCTTCAATGATTCATCGGGAAAGTATTTGCTCCAAACTTGGTGGTACCATGGTTTTTGAAGATCAAACACACTTGAAATGTTGTTTAAAATTTTCCACTCAATCGATGCTAAAAGAATTAATACTTTGTGCAAAATGTTTAATTTTAAAATGTGTCATCGATTGAGGGGGAGAACGATTTCAAAAACTCTATATCATAAAAACAAGATCTTTGTACATAACTCCAGTGGATTAAGTGCTATTGTTATGTGTTAGTATATGAATTTTTCATGAGTTTCTCGCTAAACTCACAATTATTTATAAACTCATCATCTCTAACACATAACATACTCCCTCAAGGTTTGAGGGGGAGCTAAAATGTCGTCTCAAAATCAGTCATTCTTAAATATGACACATCTTTCTCCCAAAACCTTTAAACTTATTTAAATCACTTGGGATCACAAATCTCAATTGGTTTGAAATTTTTGATAGGGGGAGAAGATGTGATTTAAATATGAAAAACTGATTAAAACATGATGTTTTGAACCCAATAACAAAAATATGCTCTTCCCTATGTGCCAAACTCTTTTGTATATCATTGCACATATTGAGGGGGAGCAAAATGGTTTGTGAAAAAGGATCCTTGCATCTCATATGAGTGCATCTCAGTCTTGACTCATGAATTGACAAAACACAAATGTCCTGAATCGAAAGGACTAGTCCTGGACGGGTAATAACTTCAAGCTGGTTTAACCAGTGATGTAAGCGTGTCTCGAAGAGGACTAGTGTAAGTAGAATGTACCGTTTCGAGAAACCTTGAGTGAATCTGATCGGGTCGGGTAATAACTTCAAGCTAGTTTAACTAATGATGAAAGCATGTCTCGAATGCCTGGTCATGTTCACTTACGGTAGATCAATTCAAAAAGTGCAACTCTTCCCAACATGTGCAAATTTTCAAATCAATACATATGAGCACATGTTAAGGGGGAGCATTTGAAAATGACAAAACTCTCAATGTGTTCACAAAATGTGTTTCTTTATCATAAACACGTTGAGAGGGATCTACCCATGGACAATACCAAATAGATTGTATTAGAAAGTCCATAGGTATGATTATGAAAAAAAAGGAGAAATGTGAGAATGGAGAAAGAAGGGGTTGAAGAATTAAAAAGAAATGAAATGAGAAAGGGTGAAAAGAAATAGCCCTCCAATTATTCAACCTTAGGGCAGAAACTGGGTTCAATTCATAATCTACTGATTGTTGCTAAGGCGACATCGGTATTGCAGACAAGACGTCATGGACCCAGTGACGCAATGCACTAAACCTTCTAGCCACTTAAGTTCTCTTAAAAGAACTTGTTTCATTCTCACGGGGAACCAGTGTAATCTATCAACGTATCTCTTAGAGATGGTTGATATTGAAGCAGGAGACCTCTCCCTAATCTTCGCATAGGAAAACCAAATGCACTTATTGAGTCTAGAGCCTTGAGATACATAAAAAGATCTCACAGGAACACCTGCTACTTCTACCATGGTTGTTCAACATTAAGGACACCAGTGGTAAACTATGAGTCCTACGCAGATCTTAGCAATCTGCTAGAAGATTTATGAGGGATGTTACTTTAGTAACTCCCAGTGATTGAATGGAAATTCCTGCCAGGGTCAACATCAAACAGCCCTAAAAGCAGGTCACTTAGGTAATTCCTTATGGATTACGCTTAGTGGTCGCGATGGTTAATAACGGTCAACAGTCGTGGAGTGATCTCCAGCGACTCACCTAATCGTTGATCTACTTAGGTAGGTCGTGTAAATCCTTTCAGGGTTTTCCGATTGGGAACGGTCTTGGTAAGGATTAGAAGGAGTCTTCACACTATGCTGTTGACAATCTCTAATTCCAAACCTATAAGTACCGGAAGATTTGTTGCAAACTGTCTACTTGCAGGAATTTCTGACGGTTGCGGTTGATTGTTGAAAAGATGCTGATCCATCAACACATGCTCACACTTCAACTTCACAATCTAAGAAATCATGATCATTGATTGGGCCTCATATATGCTTCCACAACTCTGATGTAAAAATCATGATCCTGAAAAGTGTGAGCATGTCAACACAAAGATGTTCGAATCACATGGAGACGTTACTGCTCATAGATGACCCTCAGACATTCATTTGGATGATGAAGCTGTTACAATTTCCAAAGATCATCCATCATATTGAAGGTGTCATCTAGAGTCTACCACTTAAAGCATAAAGATCTCAACAATGAAGAATCAAAAGGCTACGAGCTACAAAGATGTCATCAAAGATCTGAATGCTATAATTTAACATTTATTTTCCGGGGTGACCTCCATTAGGGGGAGATTGTTAGGAATACGATTATTCATATGAAGACTCGGTCACCCCGAGTATAGTTTAGCATATTGTAGCTCGTAGTAATTATCATATTTGTTAGTACGTAGTGTAGTATTAGTTAGTATTTGTGGAGTCGGGTCGGGTCTTTACCCACTGTCAGCCCGCTCTACAGCCCGTTTCAAGGGACGTTTCTATTGTAACTATATATACCCTTTCCCACCCATGGGAAAGGGTTGGACCTTCATTTGCAATCTAACATTTCACTATTTCTCTCTAAGGTTCCATCTCTTTCTCTCACTAACTTCTCACTAGAAATCTATACCTAAATCAACCTAAACACTTAACCATCCATGTTCTCATATTAGAGTATACTACAATGAAAATGCAAAATTGGATCACCAATATTGACTGGAATCTTTGGGAAATTGTCCGTAAGGGTAAAAGTCTGAAGAAACATGTCAAAGATGCTGATGGGATTGTTACCATTGTTGGTCCCAAAAGTGCTAAAGAGATACTGGCTGTTCAGAGAGAGAATAAAGTCAGAACTATTCTTATTCAGGCTATACCAGATGACCACGTGGGTGACTTTCACTTCATGGAAGATGCTAAGGATATATGGATGGCAATAAAGGCTAGGTTTGGTGGGAATGATGAGTCTAGAAGAATGAAGAAGTCCATGCAGAAACAGTAGTTTCAAGAATTCCAGATATCTGAGGAAGAAGGCATCCACAAGGGAAATTGACAAGTTCCATAGGATACTGAGCCAATTGAATCAGCTGAAGGCTAGACCAGACAATGAATATTGCAATGCTAAGTTTCTAAGATCTCTACCACCATCTTGGCTACAAGTAAGCATTGAACTGAAGACCAAAGGTGGATTGGATATGCTCTCTTTTGATGACCTCTACAACAAACTTAAATCTCTTGAGCCAGATTTCAGAAGTCCCATTCGTACATCCACTCACTCAGCATTTGTCAGCACCTCATCAAATCAGGTGCCTCATACCTCAAGTCCATACTCATTAGGGTCATCTTCTCTTATCACCAAAAAATCAAATAGTCAACCAAAATCCAGTAATATAATGGAAGAAGTCCTTCAGTCATTTGTTGCTGAGTATGAACATCAGCAGCAACTGACCTATGAGGATTTTGAACAAATAGATCCACTGGATATGGAAGAGATGAACTTAAAGTGGCAGTTTGCAATGATCTCAGTGAACATCAAGAGGTTTGAGAATAAGTCTGGGAGAAATTTTGGCTTCAAGGGAAGAGATCCTGCTAGATTTGACAGAAGGAAGGTCAAGTGCTTTACTTGTGGTCAGGTAGGTCACTTCTCAAGGGAATGCAAAGATAGGAAGGCTGGTGATGAGGTTAGATATACTACCTATCAGCAGAATCAAAAGGAAGCTGGAACCTCTAAAGCTGGAACTTCCAAAGCTTTGGTCACTGTGGATGAACATATCAACTGGACTATTGATGAGCCTGCTGAAGATGAAGTTTCTGGTTCTGAGCAGGTTTCTATGCTGGCAAGCTGTACTACAGAGGATCAACATGATCAAGTTGCTATGATGGGCATCTCTCAGGTACATAACTGTGTTTTTGGTTGTAGTGTGAGATATAATGAACTTAAGGAAGCTTATGATGAATTGAAACCTAAATATAATGAATGTTATGTAGAAGTTGAGGGTTATAAACAGGCTTTGAAAACATTAGAAAGACAAAAAATATGGTTTCAAAAGAATTAGCTTGCTTATGATGAAAAGATAAGGGTGCTAGAAAGTAATTTAGAATGTACTCAGATAGATTTAAGGAGTACTGAGAAAGAAAAGGCTGATGTAGTTTCAGAAAATCTAGTGCTGAAAGAGAAACTAGATGAAGAGGTAGCTAGACATAAACAATGGTTAATATCAGGTGATAATCTAGCTAGCTTAATCTATGGTAGTCAGGCTGTTAACTCTGGAATAGGTTTAGGTTTTAAGAAGTATGTTGGTTTAGAAGCTAGGGATGACCTAGGTAAATCAACATCAGCAGGATTAGCTAATTATGTAAAAGAAGGTAACTTACATGTTGTACCTGGACCTATTAGAGGAGAACACATGCCCACTGACCTGTCCATAACTGTTGACTTTGATGGATCACACCATCTTTATGGCAAAAAGTCAAGTGACTTGCCAGACCCTGATTCTAAATCTACAAACTTTGTCTCTTGTTCTGACAATGACAAGTCCTCTAACCAAGGGTATACTACATATACCAGTTGTGATTCAAGTGAAAAGTCAGACCTTCCTAAGACCTCACCCAAGACAACACCCAAGACTCCCTACAAACCTGTTAGAGTTTCTGCTGATTCCAAGACAGTTTCTTCTGAAGACTGGTTATTTAATTCTTTGCAAAACAATGTTTTTAATTCTGTCAAAAACAATTCTGTTAATGGTTATGGTTTGAATGCTTTTTCTTGTCATGGAACATCTTTCACTTTCAATAAATCTTCTAAAAAGAAGAAATGCTTTGTGTGTGGAAGTAAATTTCATTTGATTAAGGATTGTAATTTTCATGAGCAAAGAATGTGTGTATGTGCTAGTCAAAGGAAACCTAGACCAATGTGGAAAAATGTTGATAATATACCATCTTTTGTTCCACATCAGCAGAAACACAATTCTGGTGATAAACCTTCTTCTTGGAGAAGATCTGTTGCTAGACCATATGTGTGACCAACTAGTTCTTATTTTCATAATGGTTATTGGCCTAGATATTTTGACTCAATATATGTTGGTGGAGGGTATTGGGATACTGCTGTGAAGCCCTCAGTAGGTTGTTCTTGGACTAAGAAGGGACCTAATTTTCAATACAGGCCCAAGAACAATGGTGGATATTATGCATCTACATGGCCTAACTCTTATGATCCACAAGGTAGGCTCAAGTCAGCAATGACTTGAGTCTCCAATGTGTACTAACATTTTGTATATTTTTTTGCTATTGTTGTAGGATCATCCCCTGAAAAGTAAAGAAGTAGGAATTGTAGATAGTGGTTGTTCTAGGAGAATGTCAGGAAACAAGGATAAGATGCATGACTTTGTACCTATAGAAGGAGGAGGCAATGTGACTTTTGGTGGAGGAGATGGTAGATTTATTGGGAAAGGCACAATAAGAACACCTCAATTGGATTTTGAGAATGTATACTATGTGAAGGAACTTCAGCATTTCAACTTGTTCTCAGTATCATAAATTTGTGACACCAAGAATAAAGTCTTCTTTTCTGAGGATGAATGTCTTGTGCTCTCTAAAGACTTCAAACTTCCAGAAGATACAACCATTCTGCTAAGAGTTCCTAGAACTTTCAATTTGTACACATTCAATTTGAATGATGTCCAACCTGAAGGAGATCTAACTTGTTTGGTGGCCAAAGCTTCCCTGGATGAATCTACAAGATGGCATAGGAGGATGGCTCATGTGAATTTCAAGACCATTAACAAACTTGCTAAACTTGGTCTTGTTCAGGGACTTCCTTCAAAAGTCTTCACCAATGAACATAATAGTGTTGCCTGCAACAAAGGAAAGCAACACAGAGCCTCATACAAAGCCATAACACTGTGAGCACCATCTTAGAACCTCTTCAGTTACTGCACTTGGATCTATTTGGTCCAACTCCAATAAGAAGTATTGATCATAAGTACTTCTGCCTAGTAATCACTGATGATTATAGCAGGTTTTGTTGGGTATTCTTTTTGAAAACTAAAGATGAAACAACTCCTATTTTAAAAGAATTCATTACCCTTGTTGAAAACCAGCTAAATAAAAAGGTTAAAGGCATTAGGTATGATAATGGATAAAGTTCAAAACTGTTGTATTAATAGAACTTTGTAAGTCTAAAGAGATAAAAAGGGACTATAGCACTCCAAGAACCCCACAACAAAATGGGGTTGCTGAAAGAAAGAATAGGACCTTAATAGAGGCAGCAAGATCCATGCTTGCAGACTCTAAGTTACCCACCATGTTCTGGACTGAAGCAGTAAGTACTGCTTGTTATGTTTTGAACAGGGTATCTATCACTAGACCTCATTACAAGACACCTTATGAACTTCTCACTGGGAAAGTTCCTGACATTCATTACCTTAAACCTTTTGGATGTAAAGTGACCATTTTGAACACTAGTGATTCACTTGGAAAGTTTGATGGAAAAGCCGATGAAGGATATATTGTGGGTTATTCAGCTCATAGTAAGGCCTATAGGGTTTACAATTTAAATGCTAAAAAGATTGAGGAGACCCTTAACCTGAGATACCTAGAAGATCAGCCTAATGTTCAAGGACAAGGTCATGCTTGGTATTTTGACCTGGATTACTTGACTGATCACTTAGGTTATACTAGATATGTTTCTAACCAAGCTGCAGGTACAGAAGAGTCTCCTACTAACAATGCAGGTACCCTTGATGATGACTCAGAGAGTGACTCTGAGAAAGATGAACAACCTATTGTTGTACCTTCTTCTCCTCCTAACCCATTTGCAGGTAATCATTCTGCTGATGAGCATGAAGATGAGTCACACTATGCTGAGGACCTTGCTAGACTTCAAAAGCAAGAGCATGCAGCCATTCAAGAAGCTGAGAGGCTTGGTGAGAAGATTGCAAGAGATACTGAGGCTTTACTCAGACAATCAGCACAAGCAGTCAGTGGAAACCAAGATTCTGCTAACAGTTCTACTTAAGGTTCTCCTGTTTCTTCTGACATGACCAATTCTGCTAATAGTCCTGCTGCACAATCTCCCATATCCAGTGAAGTGTCCACAGACATTGGAAAACCATATACAAGATTTCCAAGTCCTTCTGATCTTGGTAATCACCAACCCAAAGCTGGAATCTTCACCTCCTCTTCCTATGACAGTGAGTTTGGAACCACAGTCCACAATCTTGACACCACAATTGATGTCAACCCCACTGCAACAAAAAGGATCAATATTGCTCATCCTCTATCAAATATTATTGGAGATCCTCAAGCACCTGTTAGAACTAGAAGTACTGTGAAAAACACTAAGTATGGTGAAGTTGCTTTCATGTCCTATGTCTCCAATCAACAAAGGGACAATCAAATAGACTTTAAGCATTGTCTGTTTGCTTGCTTCCTTTCTCAAATGGAGCCAACTAGTGTTCCTCAAGCACTTGCTGATTCAAATTGGCTTGAAGCAATGCAAGAAGAGATGCTGCAATTTAAGAATCAGCAGGTTTGGATACTGGTACCCCTCCTTGATGGAAAATTTGCAATTGGGACAAAATGGATTTTGAAGAATAAAAGAGATGCAAGGGGGATTGTGGTGAAAAACAAAGCTAGATTAGTGGCCCAGGGGTTCAGGCAAGAGGAAGGAATTGACTATGATGAGCAGGGGCGCAGCTTCTAAGGGGCGGGCGGGGGGGGGGGGGGGGGGGGGGCGGCCGACCCCCCGAATTTTTTTTGCGATGTAGGGGTATATAGTTTTCGTGTAGAAAAATTTTGGTATTTTCGGTTTCGCCCCCCCCCCCCCCCAATTTAATTTGGTTTCGACCCCCCATAGTGTTAGGAAAAAAAATTTTAGATCCCGACCCCCCACTCGAAATTTCCAAGCTTCGCCCCTGATGATGAGGTGTTTGCACCAGTTGCTAGAGTTGAGGCCATTAGAATATTCTTGGCCTATGCACTCACAGCTTCCAGACCTGACATTACATTTGCTGTGAGTGCTTGTTCTAGGCACCAGGTCACTCCACTCACTTCTCACTTGAATGCTGTGAAAAAGATTTTTGAGTATCTCAATGGCCAACCCAATTTAGGTCTTTGGTAGCCAAGAGAGTCTCCTTTTAAGTTGGCAGCCTATAGTGATAGTGACGATGCTGGTGCCAATATGGATAGAAGATCCACAACTGGAGGTTGCCAATTTCTTGGAAGAAGATTGATTTCTTGGCAATGCAAGAAACAGACTATTGTTGCTACCACTACTACTAAAGCAGAGTATGTTGCTGCTGCTAATTGTTGTGGACAGGTTCTATGGATTCAGAATCAATTGCTGGATTATGGGTATAATTTCATGAATACCACCATTTTTATTGACAATCAAAGTATCATTTGCATTGTTAAAAATCCAGTTTTTCATAATAGAACCAAACATATTGAAATCAGGCACCACTTTATAAGAGATGCATATGAAAAACATTTGATTAAAGTGGTTAAAATTCAAACAGATGATAATGTGGTAGATTTGTTAACTAAGGCTTTTGATGGACCTAGGTTTCAACACTTAGTAGTCCATATTGGTATACTTAACACTTAACTACAAAGTTTGAGGGGAGGCATAAGCCTCAGGGGAGGTGATGAGTGTGTAAATACCCATCATTTTTACCTAATCTGAGTTGCCAAAACATCCAAAAACACTCAAATATGCATTAAAATACTAAAAATATCTCAGAATTGTGTTTTATATGTTTCAGATGCAAAATGATAAAAAACAGATGAAATATGAACAAAGTTTGCATAATTGGCTGTTTCAGTCTCTCAACTTTCAAAATTTTTCAAAACTAGTCCCTGGTTATTCAAAAACATGAAAAAGTCACCAAAGTTCCTTTTGAATCAGAAATAAACATATAAAGTCCTTTGGTGTAAAGTTTCACAAAATTACAAGTTTAGTCCCTCAACTTTGCAAAATTGACAAAAATGGTCCTTGGGATGTAAAAACTTTGAGAAAAATAAATTTTGGTCCTTGTGCTACTAATCTTTGGCAGGAATGGTCCTTAAAGTGGAAAGTTTGGCAAAGTTACATGATTGGTCCCTCAAGTTTTCACAATTGGCAGAAATAGTCCCTGGAAGTTCAAAAAGTGGAAAAGTCAACATAAGACCTTATACTATTCACCTTTGGCAAGATTCAACCCGTTGAGAACTATGGAAAAGTCACAAGTTCAGCCCATGAAAAATCCATAAATTACATAATTAGTCCTTGTGATAAATTACAACCAAACCGGACCCTTAATCTTAAACAAACAAACCAAATCCAATCCACATACAAACACAAGCCCAACACCATCCCCAAGCCCAAAGCCCAATCCCTAAACCATTTTAAATAATCAACGGTCAAACCGTTTGACCAAACCACCCTTTCCCCACCAAACCACCTTCAACCTCTGCAAAACCGCTTCTTCCCCACCATCATCACTTGCAATCTCTCATCATCACCACTCCACCACCTTTACCTAACAAGACAACCCATAATTAATGCTCCCCCCTCTACACACGCAACAGAAGCAATTTGCTCTGTTTTCCTTTTCCCGCCAAATTGATCCAAGGGTCAATATTACATCTAACTCATCCAATGGCCAAGGAAAGAAATGGGATTTGCTCAGAAGCTCGTGGGAACCGTAATTGGTACCTATAAAAGGAACAAGATGAAGCAGAGAAAGAGTAGTGCTTAATTTAGTTAATTTTAGTCTCGTTTTCATTGTAGTTCCTAAATTAGTTGTATTCCTTTGTTTTAAAAGCTCGTAATCTCTTTTCTAGTGTATGAGAACTCAGAATTAAGCAATCAATCCTAAGTTTCTTTTCCAAATTTCAAGTTTGCAATTTAAATTTTCAATTTAAGTTTCTGTTGGTTCTTACTAGCTGTTTAGAGACTCATAAGCTCACATAAGCTCTCATATAGCTTATAAAAGCTATTAGTGATCCTTAAAACCAGTTTAGTTATAAAAAATCAAAAATACCAAAAAAGTCAAAGAAAGTCAAAATTCAAGTTTCATGGTGATTCAAGCTGGAGCAGGGTGAATTTTGGATTGCCTTGGGTTAGTGGTCTTGTGGAAGGCCTATAGGTTGATTCTTGATCCTTGGTCCTTGTGTATAAGCTGGAAGGCAGTTGTAAGAATTGTTCTCGACTTTCTTATTTCATTGAGTAATTGCTTATCCTTGCTTGTTTCTGCAATTTTAAGGCTTATTTAGTATAGATTAGTAGTATTAAAGCTTAATCTCTTATGCTTGTTTGTAATTTTTAGTTATAGCTTTATATTTCACTTTCATCTGTCATTTTTTAGTATAAATTAGTACAATAAGCATTTGTGGTCTCATATCCTATCCATGTGCTTATTGTGGTCTAATAAGTCATAACTCATTAGATAAAAGCAGTTTCATAAGTCCTTGTCTCCATTTGATCTAAAAATCAAAAATCCAATTGCTTAACAGGTTATTTAGATTAGCTGGTTCCTCTGTGTTAAGGCTTGTTTGTGTTATTGTTTTTGGTTGGTACATGTCACTTTAGGTTCTAATGACTTAGATCAATCATAAAAACCAACCCTAAATCAGTAGAAAGTCAAAATACCATTTGATTTTGTCTCACTTGTTAACTGTTGTAGGTTTTGAGTCCAAATCTCATTAAATCATTTCAAAAGTAGTTGTCTCAGCTTAATTTCATCTTATTTTAACTTATTTCAACATAATCAGTGCTTAAATCTAGGTAGAGTTTCACAAAAGTCAACTTAGCTTAATATCTCAAAAAGTCAAAATTGTACACTTAGGCAGAAAACCAAAACTTCAAGGATTTTTCAAGAATTTAGTGTTAACTTTCAGACATTGAGCTTTTCACAAATCAAAGTCCATTAGCTTATCTTTCAAAATCTGTGGTCAGCTAATTTTTGAGATTTTTACCTTAGCTTGTGCAAGGGCTTATTTAGCACTGCAGGGCAAGTGCATGCCCTGTGCACAGGAAATTGACCATTTTTCTTTGGTTCTTTGTGACTGACCCTGTGGACCCCACACCCTGTACCTTAGCTTTTTAGAAAGCCCTCCACCTCAGCTTATTGGGGGACTGCTTATTTTGGGCCTCAGCTCTTTTGCCCTTAGCTTAATTGACCCATACTTGTGACCTGTTTCAGAACCCTATACTGAGTCATCAGTATAAGTGACCAAGTTTCCTAAGCCTCTCATGTGTTCAATAGTGGGCCCTACCATATGCTTCTTGGCCTTTTGAAAAGCCGATAAGCCCATCTTGAAATACATGGGCTCATTTCTTGGTTTGTAGTTTATTTAGTAGGGCTGCTAGTCCCTTTAAGTTTGTCCCATTCCACCCTTTACACTGATTCCTCAACATAAATCACCCAACTTCATGTCCTCCCCTAGTATTCATTAGTGGGACCCAGGGCTTATATCCTAGCTTTTTGAAAAGCTCTTCTGAGTAGCTTTTAGGAACAAGTCTCATACTGGACTTCCAATCAAGCCTGTGCACCCCACAGAGGTCCAAAGTCCCTGTGTTTGGCCTGTTTTGGCCAAGTGTTTTGTATAAGTGCTTATTTGGTTCTAACAGCTTATTCATGTGCTTATCTTGATTCCACTTGCATATTTCAAGTTGTTATTCATCTGTTTTAGCTTATTTGTCCATTTGATAGCTTTTTCAAAAATCCACAAGTCCTAATAAGCTAATATACTCACTGTTAAGCACTTGGGGGTGCACACAGCTTATTAATAAGCCACACCACAAAGTCCTTCATAAAATTTGTTTGTTTTCAGTAGGTAATTAGGTCTCAAAAAGAAAAACCAACAAAAACCAACTTTAAAAATAGTGATAGCTTCTATTTAATAGGATTTATCTTTTTAAGTTTTCTTTTCAGCTTATTATTAAGCACTTCATCATTTTTATATTTTTCTTAATTTTATTTTATCTTAAAGTATTTTCAGTAATTTTTCTAGATTTTTCTCTTTTGATTTAGTAATTATTAGAATTAATATTATTTTAATTAAATAATTAAGTAATATTAGTAATTAAATAGTTTTATTAATTTTTAATTAATAACAGTACCTTTTCATATTTTTCCTAGGTTTTATAAATCGTTAAGTATTTTTAGGAAATAGTCTCTTAATTACTATTGTTCATTTTCTTATTTTCTTAATTAATTTATTTAAATTAGATTTTAATAAAAAAATAAGTTAATAATTATTAAAATAGTCTAAATATAGACTTTATAAATTTTTATAACTTTTAGGATTCCTGTGATGGTTAATTAGATTTATAAATTTTTCTATAATTTTCCAACTCATTTTTAGTATTATTAGTAATTTAAATTAGTTTAAATAGTTTAATTAATGTTATTAGTATTTAATTAATAGAAAATCCACAAAAAGACAAAATAGGTATTTTTAGTTTTTAAATTTATTTTAAGTCATTTTAGAATTTTAAAAATTAATTTTGCAATTTTCTAGTTTAAATTTGTATTATTAAGTTTTTAAGTTAATTAGTTTTAATTAAATAGTTAAATAGTTTTTATTTAAATAATTAATATTAAATAATAAAATAATCAAAAAAATAAATTTATTTTTAATTTCATTTTCTTTTATAATTAAGTTTGTAAAATTTTCATTTGCACCCCCTGTAGTTTTAAATTGTTTAAAACTCACCTTTTTTCTCTGTCTGTAAGCATTTCTGATTTGCAATTTGCTTACATGTATACATATCTGTTTACTGTGTTTGTTATATACTGTTATCCAAATAATATCAGTAGTGTAAATCAAACCCACTACATCTTTGGTTACTGTCCTCAGTACCATTCATTCCCAAAAACGTTTACAAATACAATTTCAATCTCGTTGGGACTTAACAACCCGGGGATTTCCCTGTACTTCCACGGATTAAAACACTTGACTTTTTCTCCCAGGGGGCCTATCAATTGCACTCGGTTGACTGGTTGGTTTGGGAGGAGTCAAAATTTGGCGCCGCTGCCGGGGAGGTTGTTGCGTATTTCAAAACGTTTTTAGGTTTAGTGGTTTTCAAAACCCTCCTGTACAAATACCATCACTTAGTAAATTTTTGTGAAAATCAAAATCATAACTGAAAAAGTTCATTAACACTTTTCCTGAAATGTTAAAAACACAAAAAAAAAAAAAAAAAAAAAAAAAAAAAAAAAAAATCATAAATAACAAAACAAACTGTGAAGTTAAATTACATCGTTTACTTTAAGATTACAACCTACACAGGTGGAATACGGAAGTTTTGACATTAAATTGCGAACTGAAGAGAGATCCATTCTTCTCTCCCGCCACCTTGCGAGTAATTTTAAAGGAACGATTTCGGTTAACATATCGGTTCCAAAAATATTTTCCAAGTTTTTTCACCCATACACGAAAAGCCAAAAACATTTTACTGTGAATAAATTATATAAAAGATTACCACCGGAAACCAAGGCAAAACACCTACCAACTGGGGGTGTGAACATAATAAGTTCCCAAACATAAGATAAAAACTTGTCATTTTATCCCTGTGAGTGGTGTACCTTTTCTAAAGAAGCCATTCACCTGTGATTATTGGTTTAAGTTCACTGTGGTTTTGCCTCGATCTTGTTTTGAAAAATTGTTTTTAGTGCATGCGCACTCGTTCACAAATAAAGCGTAAAGGTTAGAAAAACGTACCCGAGTTACGTACTATTGAAGAAGAATACACGTTAAAAATGGACGACGAGCCCCCAAATCCTTCCAAGGATGAGATAGTTCCTGACACCCAAACAATGGAGGAACTATGCCAACCTACCATGCATGGGAGAGGTGGACCCATTGCACACCTTACAATTGGAGCCTCGGATTTTGGACTAAAACACAACATGATACAACAGGTCCAAAATTCGTGTCAGTTCCACGGTTTGCCGGGTGACGATGCTAACAAGCATCTCGATAAATATTTAACCGTCACCCTGAGCATGAAACAAAATGGCGTCACCGAAGACGGCCTGCGTTTATACCTGTTCCCATATTCTATCACTCATCATGCAACTGCTTGGTTCGATCGACTTCCTAAGAATTCGATCCATA
Organism: Artemisia argyi; assembly: GCA_030686995.1. Classification (NCBI taxonomy): domain Eukaryota; kingdom Viridiplantae; phylum Streptophyta; class Magnoliopsida; order Asterales; family Asteraceae; genus Artemisia; species Artemisia argyi. The sequence continues at coordinate 125,386,375 of CM060693.1, read as the reverse complement.
CCTTTGATGAGATGGTTACTAAGTTCTTGGCTAAATACTTTCACCATCCTTGGTTACAAAGCTGAGAAACGATATTAGTAAATTCAGACAGCTTCCCGACGAGTCCTTATTTGAGGCATGGGAACGCTACAAACTTGCTATTGATCGGTGTCCCAATCATAACATGCTTCTTGTCACCATTATTGATACCTTTTATAATGGTTTGACACTTTGTCATCGTGACACCATCAATATTGCTGCTGGGGGCACCTTTATGAAAAGGACCCCTGAAGAGTGTTATGACTTAATCAAAAACATGACTGCCCATCACAATTTTTGGGACTCCTCTGCAGAGAGGAATGAATCATGTAAGTCAGTCACTCCGGCAAATAATGAAATAGTTGCCCTTACCAAAAAGTTTGATGATTTGTCTGTTGTGGTTCTCCGAATTCACCAGACAAATCATAATGAGCAGATCAAAACTATCAGTTGTGAAACCTGTGGTGGTCCACACCCGTGTCATGAGTGCCCAGCCTCCGGTGGCTTCACTCAAGAGAACGTATTCGCAGCCCAAGGTTCCTACAATTAATTCTTACCAACCGCTAGGGGACCGAAATCTGTTGAGCTATCGTTCTAATAACTACATTGGACCACAAGGACTTAATCAGTCCTAGAACCAAAATGGTCAAAACAGAAACCAGAACTTTAACAAGAATCAGAACCAGAACCGAATGAACCAAGGTTTTAACAACCAAGGGAATTTCAACTCTGGTCAACACCAGGTTCAACAAAATCAAAACCAAGGGAATTATAACCATAATCAAGGTCAGAACAATTACCATCAGGGTAATTTTCAACAACAAAATCACTTCTAGGGCAATAACAACTAGCAACATGGGAATTTCCAGAACAATCGGGCTCAAAATTTTCCAAATCAAAATCAAGCCATTGTTCCAACTGGACCATCATCTGATGAGTTATTAAAACAGTTTATGAAATCCCAAGATGAATTGAACAAAGTGCTGGTGAGTCAGATCTCTGAATGGAAGAAGTCTGATGAGTGCTCAAACACTCATCATTTTTGTCGTATTTAAACTGCAAAACATACAAAAACAATCAAAAAATCAAAATCAAGCCATTGTTCCAGGGATTGTGTTTTATACGTTTTAAATGCAAAACAAGAAAAAAAAAATTGAAAAAAATGATCAAAGTTTGCAATATTGGCAGTTTTAGTCCCCCAAGTTTCAAAACTTGTCAAAAATAGTCCCTATGCATTTATTTTGAAGGAAAAGTTAACCCAAGTCTTTTGAAAGTTAAAAATCACAAAACATAATACTTGGGTCAAAAGTTTCAAAAGTTGACATGTTTGGTCCTTCAAATTTTAAATTTGTCAAAAATAGTCCCTAGGAATTTTGAAAAATGGAAAATGGAAAAATTGGTTCTTGGATTGTTAATACTTGGCAATATTGGTTCTTTGGATGGTTTTGAGGAAGATGCAACATAAGCCCTAAAAGTTTGATCAATTTACACAATTGGTCCTTGTGTTTTGCTATTAAACCAACCGGACCCTTAATATTCTTAATCCAATACCAAACCAAACCAATTCCAAAGCCCACACAAACACAAGCCCAAATAATCCCCCAACCCATCACCACCCCTATCCGGTCCACACCCCTTTTAATATCAATCATCCCAGGGTCAACAGGGTCAAACCTGTCCCCTTCCCCCTAAAACCTGCAAGTCTGTCTCCCCTCCCCCTCCACTTTTTCACCACATTAGCCCCCCACAATTAATGAACCTCACCAACCAACACAATCAAAGCCCCTGATGCATCATAGCTTAATTGGACAGCTGGGATTTGGTCAAGGGTCAAAGGAGAGACCATTGGGAGTGAAAAATATCAACAAAGAGCTATGTGGAAGAAGTGGGGGCCTACATTAGTCTCGTTGTATAAGTAGTAGATGATATGATCCTTGTAATGTAAGTAGGAAATATAATCTAGTTGTTTTTAGTATTTATTTAACCTTGTAATCTGTTTTCAGTTAATGAAATTTCTGTTTTAAGTTTAATTCTCATTTTTAAAATTTCAAGTTTCATTTTAAGAATCTCAAGTTTATTGTTTAACCATCATTAGTATTTCCAAGTGTTTGGATACTCTCATAAGCTAAAACAGAAAGCTAATAGAAGCTCTTTGAGCTTCTATATCAACTAAGAACCAAGTTTCATAAAATTAGTTAAAAATACAAGAAAAATAAAAATAAAATAAAAAAATTATGGACAAAGGTTGAAGAAAGCTGGAGCAAGGTATATACTGGATGGCCTTGGGATTAGAGACTTGTGGAAGTCATTAGGAATTGTTAATTGGTCCTTGTTCATTAGATGATAGCTTGGAGGGCTCATGTAAGAATTTTTCTCAAAATCTGTGTTTCTACTTATTTGTGCTCACTAGTTGTTTCTCTGTGTCTATTTGGCTTATTAATTATTCAATAGATAAGTTACATTAAGTAGATTGTAGTTTGTATCATTTAAATTTAGTTTCTTAAGTTATATGTGTTTATAAAGAGTGTTTGGTTGTGTCTGTGTTGAGTGCTTCAGTAGGTTCCATGGTTTCACTCTTGTTCATCTAACTTATTCAGAACCAAAATAGACCAAAACAAACAAGTCCTGGGTAGTAACTAGCTTTTAAAGTCAAAATCCTTTTAATCACACCTTAATCACCTTCTGTGTGAATGTTAGAGTAGCACATGCTTCATAACAACTCACAAATGGATAATAAAGTTTGATTTAGTCTTCATATAACTTAACTAGCTTCAATCAATTCATAAATCAAGATTAAAATCCATTTTAGTCAAAGTTACAAAGTTTATATCAAAAGTCAAATTACCCATTTTGTCAGAATTCCAAAACTTCAAAGAATTTTTGTGATTTTTGGGTTGAGAGTTAGGCCTTGTAATTACTACATAATGTTGTGTCTCAGCTAAACTTTGGAGTGCTATAAAATTTTTGTGATTTTTCTACAAGCTTGTGCACAAGCTCAAAGTGAGCTGCAGGGGAAGCCACTCCCCTGTGCACTGCTTGCAGTCAAAACACCCAACTTTCAAAGTCTTGTATCTTGTTCCTTATTGGGACACAGACCCTGGTTCTTGGCTTAATAGAAAGCCAATAAGCTAGGCTTCTTAGTTCTGTGCTTATTTTTTAGGTTGTAGCTTATTTGCTTGGGCTGCATTGCCCTTTCATTTTGTCCCTTTCCTGACCAAAGATGAGAACTTAGCTTTCACCCCAAAGTCCAACCCCCCTCCTGATCTTATCTGTGGGAACCAGGACCTTATTTTTGGCTTTTTGAAAGCCCATACAACTTAGTTTCATATACCAGGCTTGAATTTGAACCCTTGATCTTTGTTGTGGGCCCCACAGGCCCTCAAAAGTGCTTGTTTGGACCTATTTGGATTTTTTGGTTTTGTGGAGTGCTTATTTGTGCTTTTTGGCTTAATTTGTGAGCTTATTTGTTAGAATCTTGTTGTTTCATATCCAAATAACTTGTTTGAATCATAATCCATCGTTGTTGGTCCTCTGCAAGCTTATTTGAAGCTTATGGCTTGACAGTTTGACCAAAGTCAACTGTCAAGGCATTAAGCACTTGAAGTGCTTATTCACTAGGTTCCAAACAATTCACTTTCACAAAAGTTGCTCATAATCTGTTAATATTCAGTTGTGAAAAAGAAATTTCCAAAAAAAATCCAAATTTAATAGAAGTGATAGCTTCTATTTAAGCCAATTGGCTTATTACCTCAGTTTATTTATAAGTTAATCTCATTTTTATATTTTCCTAGGCTTCTGCTAGTTAAAAATAATTTTAGTAATGTTCTCAGATTTTTGTTGCATCATTGGTATTTTTCTTAATTTAAATTAGTTTTTAATAATTAATAAATAGTAAATAATTAATATTAATTAATTAGAAAATCAGAAAAATACAAATTTAGTTTTAAAATTAGTTTTTATTTATTTTAAATTTTTCCAAATTTTATTTTCAATTTTCTAGTTTAATTTCATAATTAATTAGAATTTAGGTTAATTTAAATAATTAAAAAGTAATTAATAAATAGTTAATAATTAGTAATAATTAATTAAAAAGTCTTAAAAATATATTTTCAGTTCTAAAATTAGTTTTATAGTATTTTAGATTTTTCTAAGCTTAAATTTTATTTTTCTAGGTTAATTTCATAATTATTTGTATTTTAGGTTAATTTAATTTATTAAAATTAGATAGGAAATTAGTATTTATTTAAATAATAATTATAAAAATAGTGTAAAAATTAATTTTAATTTTCCAAAAATTTTATTTAATCATTAGGTTTGTAAAAATATCATTTTTATACCAGTAGCCTTTTTAGTTAATCTCACTCACTTTTTATTTACGTACGTTTGTTCCCGTTTTCGGCAAACGTACGTTTTTTTTTTTTTTTTTTTTTTTTTTTTTTTTTTTTTTTTTTTTTTTTTTTAGCTTTTAGCTCCGTTCCTCTTAATCTAAATTCAAGTAATCAATCAAATAGCTTTCCTAAGCTATTTCTTTTCATAATTCTCAAATAATTCTCATCACAACTCTTTTCTGTGAATAAACACCCGATCACAAGCACGTTCAAATACAATTCACACCTCGTCAGGGTATAACGACCTGGTGATTTCCTATATTACCCGGAGATTAACTCTAGGCTATTTGACTTTGTTGACCATTTCTTAGTCAATATAAGTTGACTGTTTAGAGCCAATCAAATTTTGGCGCCGCTGCCGGGGAGGTGTGCGCGTTTCTGCAACGTCTTTTGAGATTAGTGTTATTTCACCACGATCATTATAAAAGTACCATCACTTTTGTAAATTTTCAAATCAAAACACAAAAAAAGTCATTAACACTTTTCCTAAAGTGTCAAAACACCAAAAAAAAATTAAAAACAACAAAGCTGATCATAATGTTTTCTAAGTCGGCTTTCTTTTAAGGTGATTCTTAAAGAAATACGATTTTTTAGATTATGGGACGACACCAACAATATTGTCCAAAAGTTTTTTACCCATACACAAAACCCAAAAACATCCGTCTTTTCTTGTGAATAATTATACATAAAAATAAACCGTCGCAAACCAAGGCAGAACACCTACCAACTGGGGGTGTGGACATAATAAGTTCCCAAACCAAAGATTTAAAACTTGCCTTTGTATCCCTGTGAGTGGTGTACCTTTCTTAAAGAAGCCACTTGCTTGTGATTATTGGTTTAAGTTCACTGTGGGTTTGCCTCGATTTTGTTTTGATTGGTTTTTATCCCTAGTGCATGCGCACTCGTTCTTCAAGGTCCACTAGCCCATCACGTAAGCTTGTTAGGAAGCCTCGAAGACCTCGTAGATGTTCAGCACCAACAGTCGGATCTGAGATCCGTACTGTTGCCACATCCACCGTCACCATGGCGGAAGACCGCCCCATGTGTGAGCTTCTCCAAGCACCCATCGAGGGTTATGGAGATGCCATTGTTGTTCCAGCTATCGTGGCTGATAATTTTGAGCTCAAAACCGGGTTACTCAATCTTGTAACCTCAAGTCAATTCTACGGTTTTGAGAGGGACGATCCTCATGCTCACATTCGATGGTTCAATAAAATCACATCGACCATCAACTACAAGAAGGTCCCTTGTGAAGCAATCAAACTTCTTCTCTTCCCATTCTCACTAGAGGGACAAGCCCAGATTTGGCTTGAAAAACAACCTCCTCGATCTATTGAGACATGGGAAGATCTTGTGAAAAAATTTGTGAATGAATTCTTCCCATCTTCCAAGACCACGAGTCTTAAGAATGAAATCACCAAGTTCACTCAGAAATATGATGAATCTTTTGGTGAAGCGTGGGATCATTTCAAAGAATTACTTCGCAAGTGTCCACATCATGGTTTCTCAGAGTTGATGCAACTCGATACTTTCTACAATGGCGTGAGCCAAGCTGATCAAGATTCTCTCAATGCCTCCACGGGAGGTAATTTCTTGAGTAGAACCACAAAAGAAGCTTTTCAAATCATAGAAAACAAGTCCAAGGTCCACTCTACACGAAGCAAACCGATTGTTTCTCAAATCAATGCGGGTCCTTCCACTTCATCTTCTGTGGGTCAATCTAGCACGAATGCTAAGATTGACAAGCTCACTGAAGCGATTCAAGCTTTGGTTCTCGCCCAACAAAATAAAGTTTCATTTCCACAACATCCTCCACCAACTGAGGTTAAAAAAGTGGAAGTCTGTATGACTTGTGGTGGGCCGCATGCCTACTACAATTGCACAGCTACTGATGGTACTCCATATGAAGCTCATGCTATTTTCGGGTCCCAAAATCAAGGAGGCAATCAATACCGCCCTCCTATGGACCCGAACTATCGTCCTCACCATTATCCTGGACCTCCCGGTTTTAATCAAAACCAAAATGTCCAGAACCGTGGCCAAAATCAAAATAGAGTGAACCAAGGTTTTCATAACCAAGGTAACTTCAATCAGGGTCACGGTTTTCAAAATCAAAACCAAGGTTTCCAAAATCAAGGTTTCCATCATTAAAATCAAGGAAACTTTAACCGGAACCAAGGCCAGGGTAATTTCAATCCCGGGAATGTTCATGGAAACAACCACCAGAATCAAGGGAATTTCCAACATCAAAATCAAGGAAATTTCAACCAAGGTTCCAATCCAAACAATCGAGCTCAAAATTTTCCTAATCCAAATCAAGCCATTGTTCCAACTAGGCCTTCATCTGACGAGTTGTTAAAGCAATTCATGAAGTCCCAAGAAGAGTTGAACAAGTTGCTGGTCAGCCAGATTTCTGATATCAAGAAGTCTTTAAATGATCGACCCTCGGGCTCAGGTACTACTTTACCGAGCAACACGATCGCTAACCCGAGGGGCGATGCTAAGTCAATCACAACAAGAAGTGGTGCTTCATATGATGAACCCGCGATTCCTACTACCTCTTCTTCCTCTCCTCCAAATGTAGTGGAACGTGAACCTGAGGTGACAAAGGACAAGGTGCAAACTCCTAGCTCGTGAAGTACAGCATACGTCCAACCTCAAGTTATTCCAGAAACCAGATGTAAGCCTGGAGTTGTCTTTGAACCACCAGAAACTCCAGTGGACAACCCTAAATCCAAAACTTTTATTCCTTATCCATCACGTCTCAATGAACAAAAGCTCCGCGAAAAGGCTAGTCACCAAATGGATAAATTTTTCCAAATCTTCGAAGATTTGCACTTTGACATTAGCTTCGCGGACGCTATTCTCTTGATGCCCAAGTTTGCATCAACAATCAAAAATCTGTTAAGTAATAAGGAAAAACTCTTTGAGATGGCAAGAACTCCTTTGAATGAGCACTGCTCAGCAGTTCTCTTGAAAAAGCTTCTTGAAAATCTTGGAGACCCCGGGAAATTTCTCATTCCTTGTACTTTTCCGGGTATGGTTGAATGCTTCGCCTTAGCCGATCTAGGTGCTAGCATTAACCTGATGCCATATTCTATGTGGAAGAAACTCTCTCTTCCCGAACTCACTCCCACGTGCATGACTTTAGAGCTTGCCGATCGTTTGATTTCTCGTCCACTTGGCATTGCCGAGGACGTATTCGTTAAAGTGGGAAAGTTTCATTTTCCACCAGATTTCGTGATTGTTGACTTTGATGCCGATTCAAGGGTCCCTCTCATTCTTGGATGGGGATTCCTTAGATCTGGGCGTGCTCTCATCAATGTATTTGAGCAAGAGATCACACTACGTGTTGGAACAGAAGCCATTACCTTCAACCTCGATCAAACTTCGAGGTACTCCTCCAATTATGACTCTGAATCGGTGAACCAAATAGATGTCATCGATATTGCTGCTAAGGAGTATGCTCAAGAGGTTTTAGGTTTCTTTGATGATTCTCCGAGTGAAAACTTCACTCCATCTTCTTACCCCATCATCGCCAATTCTTCTCCTTCCCTTACTCCGTTTGAGGGAAGTGACTTCATCTTAGAAGAAATTGAGGCCTTTCTCAAAAGTGATTTGATTCCTGATGGAATCGATAACCAAGAGATTGACCCCGAGAGGGATATTCTCCTACTTGAGAAATTATTAAACGAAGATCCCCCTCCTCTTCCTGTTCTACCACAAACACTTCATAAAGAGGAAGTAAAAATGTTGAGAAAACTGATGACTTCCCTGAGGTTGAACTTAAGGACTTGCCGCCTCATCTTGAATATGCATTTCTGGAGGGTGATGATAAATTACCCGTCATAATTTCTAAAGATTTAAGCATTGAGGAAAAGGCTGCTTTAATAAAGGTTTGAAGTCACATAAACTAGCAATTGCTTGGCGACTCTCTGACATCAAGGGCATTGACCCTGAATTTTGTACCCACAAGATTTTAATGGAGGATGACTTCAAACCAGCAGTCCAACAACAAAGAAGGGTAAATCCTAAAATTCATGAGGTAATCAAACAAGAAGTTTTAAAACTTCTTGATGCCGGATTGATTTACCCTATCTCGGACAGTCCTTGGGTTAGCCCAATACATTGTGTTCCAAAAATGGGTGGCATTACTGTTGTCACAAACGAGGAAAATGAGTTGATTCCAACTCGATTGGTTACGGGTTGGGGCGTGTCTGCATTGACTATCGCAAGTTAAATGACGCCACCCGCAAAGACCATTTTCCTCTGCACTTTATGGATCAGATGCTTGAGAGATTAGCAGGGATTGAGTACTATTGCTAGTGATTATGCGATAGGGGTAGTATTGGGGCAACGAAAAACAAAACATTTTCAGCCTATACACTATGCGAGCAAAACTATGACCGAGACTCAAAGTCATTACACCACCACTGAAAAAGAATTATTAGCTGTGGTGTATGCTTTTGAAAAATTCTGGCCATACTTGATATTGACCAAGAGCAAAGTGTATACGGATCACTCGGCTTTGAAGTATCTTTTTGCAAAACAAGATGCAAACCCGAGACTACTCCGTTGGGTTCTCCTCTTGCAAGAATTTGATATCATTATTCGTGATAAAAAAGGAGCTGAGAACCTAGCTACTGATCATCTCTCCCATCTAGAAAACCCTCACCAAGATGCTTTCGAGAAAAAGGAAATAAACGAAACATTTCCTCTCGAAACCCTCAATGCGGTTTCTTTTCGTGGAGACTCGATTACCCCATGGTTTGCCGACTTTGCAAATTACCATGCGGGTAACTTTGTTGTGAAAGGGATGTCGTCCCAACAAAAAAATAAATTCTTCAAGGATGTAAAACATTACTTCTGGGACGACCCCTATCTTTTCAAAATATGTGCGGATCAAGTCATCCGGCAGTGTGTATATGGTCAAGAAGCCGCTGAAATTTTAAAGGCTTGCCATGCTGGTCCCACGGGGGCCACCACAATCCCAACTACACCACCAAAAAGGTGTTTGATTCCGGATTTTATTGGCCCACAATCTACAAGGATGCCAAGGAATTAGTCAAATCCTGTGACGCTTGTCAAAGCCACGGGAATATTTCACAAAAGAGTGAAATGCCTCAGAATTCAATTCAAGTTTGTGAAATCTTTGACGTTTGGGGTATCGATTTTATAGGGCCATTTCCGTCTTCTCATGGGTTGAAGCGAAAGCTTTACGCACAAATGATGCCCGAGTAGTTGTGAAATTCTTGAAAGCTCTTTTTGCCCAATTTGGAACTCCACGTGCTATTATTAGCGATCGTGGTACGCATTTCTGTAATGACAAATTTCATAAAGTCATACAAAAGTATGGTGTGACTCACCGTCTTTCTACTGCATACCACCCTCAAACAAGTGGACAAGTAGAAGTTTCCAATCGGGGCATTAAAAGAATTTTGGAAAGAACCGTAGGTGAAAATCGTGCATCGTGGTCGGATAAATTAGATGATGCACTTTGGGCTTTCCGTAAGGCTTACAAAACACCCATCGGGTGTACACCTTACAAGCTTGTGTACGGGAAAGCGTGCCATCTACCGATCGAGCTTGAGCACAAAGCCTATTGGGCTCTCAAGCATGCAAATTTTGACCTCAAAACTACGGGTGATCATAGGAAATTTCAACTAAATGAATTAAATGAACTTCATGATCAAGCTTACGAGAACTCTTTGATCAATAAAGAAAAGACAAAGAAGATTCATGACTCCAAAATCAAGAACCACATTTTTAACGTTGGTGATCGAGTCCTTCTTTTCAACTCTAGACTCAAGATCTTCTCGGGAAAGCTAAAAACCCGTTGGACTGATCCATTCACTATCGCAAAGGTTTATCCTTATGGCACCGTCGAATTATCTCAATATGACGGTCCGAATTTCAAAGTGAATGGACATCGGTTGAAACATTACTTTGAAGAGGACATACCATCAATGGTTGTCCCAGATCTCCAAACTTTCCCCAAGGACAATTGAATTCGGGGATCGAGTCAAGCTAGCGACTCGATGAACAAAAACAATAGCACAATACGGGTTTTCACCCGTATCTTTGATTTCTTTCTACTTTCTACCATATAAGTGTGGGGGAATGGCCACCCCCTGCTGTTTGAAATGTATATATGTATATTCTAAAAAAAAAAAAGAAAAAAAAAGAAAAAAAAAAAAAAGAGTATGTATAGAAATAAATTCTTCAAGGATGTAAAACATTACTTCTGGGACGACCCCTATCTTTTCAAAATATGTGCGGATCAAGTCATCCGGTAGTGTGTATATGGTCAAGAAGCCGCTGAAATTTTAAAGGCTTGCCATGCTGGTCCCACGGGGGGCCACCACAATCCTAACTACACCACCAAAAAGGTGTTTGATTCCGGATTTTATTGGCCCACAATCTACAAGGATGCCAAGGAATTAGTCAAATCCTGTGACGCTTGTCAAAGCCACGGGAATATTTCACAAAAGAGTGAAATGCCTCAGAATTCAATTCAAGTTTGTGAAATCTTTGACGTTTGGGGTATCGATTTTATAGGGCCATTTCCGTCTTCTCATGGGTTGAAGCGAAAGCTTTACGCACAAATGATGCCCGAGTAGTTGTGAAATTCTTGAAAGCTCTTTTTGCCCAATTTGGAACTCCACGTGCTATTATTAGCGATCGTGGTACGCATTTCTGTAATGACAAATTTCATAAAGTCATACAAAAGTATGGTGTGACTCACCGTCTTTCTACTGCATACCACCCTCAAACAAGTGGACAAGTAGAAGTTTCCAATCGGGGCATTAAAAGAATTTTGGAAAGAACCGTAGGTGAAAATCGTGCATCGTGGTCGGATAAATTAGATGATGCACTTTGGGCTTTCCGTAAGGCTTACAAAACACCCATCGGGTGTACACCTTACAAGCTTGTGTACGGGAAAGCGTGCCATCTACCGATCGAGCTTGAGCACAAAGCCTATTGGGCTCTCAAGCATGCAAATTTTGACCTCAAAACTACGGGTGATCATAGGAAATTTCAACTAAATGAATTAAATGAACTTCATGATCAAGCTTACGAGAACTCTTTGATCAATAAAGAAAAGACAAAGAAGATTCATGACTCCAAAATCAAGAACCACATTTTTAACGTTGGTGATCGAGTCCTTCTTTTCAACTCTAGACTCAAGATCTTCTCGGGAAAGCTAAAAACCCGTTGGACTGATCCATTCACTATCGCAAAGGTTTATCCTTATGGCACCGTCGAATTATCTCAATATGACGGTCCGAATTTCAAAGTGAATGGACATCGGTTGAAACATTACTTTGAAGAGGACATACCATCAATGGTTGTCCCAGATCTCCAAACTTTCCCCAAGGACAATTGAATTCGGGGATCGAGTCAAGCTAGCGACTCGATGAACAAAAACAATAGCACAATACGGGTTTTCACCCGTATCTTTGATTTCTTTCTACTTTCTACCATATAAGTGTGGGGGAATGGCCACCCCCCTGCTGTTTGAAATGTATATATGTATATTCTAAAAAAAAAAAAAGAAAAAAAAAGAAAAAAAAAAAAAGAGTATGTATAGAAATAAAGTGAAATATGGTGTTTCCGCAGTTAGCTTTGAATATTGGTCTTTTCCGTTCAAAGAGTTGGCATAATAGCCAGAACTTTGAATATTGAGGACAATATTCATTTCTAAGTGTGGGGGGGGGGAAATTCTAGCGAATTTTATCACAATATATCTTCTAGTACCCCCGTTTTTGGCCAAAATTTTCAAAATTTTTTCACTTTATTTCAAAAAAAATTTGGTTATCAGTCCACCATGTCTAACCGACAAAGGGATTGGCTAATCCAGGAGCAAACGGCTCTTGGTAAAGATAACTCAAATCCGTTGACGGCTTGGAATTTGCCAAAAATTGTATGGTATCTTAACTCGCCATATCCTAAAAAGTGAAAGAGTTGGCTAGCCCGCAAGATTATGGCTTGTGGTAAACGAAGTGGAAACCCATAATTGGAGATTACCAAGATGTCGAATGTGTCCATCAAGAGTTGGCTAGTCCAGAAGCAAACGGCTTCTGGTAAAGACAAATCAAAACCGTTGAAAGCTGGTGGTTTGCTCAAAATCACATGGTTATCGGTGTACCATGGTTCTTACTTGAACTGAAAAATTTGGCTACTCCAGAAGTGATGACTTTTGGTAAAGAGACTTCAAATCCATCAAGTTTTCTAAAAAGATTGCTAGGGACTAGCAATAGTTTAGTGTGGGGGATCAATGAATGCTCAAACACTCATCATTTTTGTCGTATTTAAACTGCAAAACATACAAAAACAATCAAAAAGTCATCAAAATACTTAAATTATCCCAGGGATTGTGTTTTATATGTTTTAAATGCAAAACAAGCAAAAACAAATGAAAAATGATCAAAGTTTGCAATATTGGCACTTTCAGTCCCCCCAAGTTTCAAAACTTGTCAAAAATAGTCCCTATGCATTTTTTTTAAAAGAAAAGTCAACCCAAGTCTTTTGAAAGTTAAAAATCACAAAACATAATACTTGGGTAAAAAGTTTCAAAAGTTGACATGTTTGGTCCTTCAAATTTCAAATTTGTCAAAAATAGTCCTTCGGAATTTTGAAAAATGGAAAATGGAAAAATTGGTTCTTGGATTGTTAATACTTGGCAATATTGGTCCTTTGGATAATTTTGTGGAAGATGCAACATAAGTCCTCAAAGTTTGATCAATTTACACAATTGGTCCTTGTGTTTTGCAATTAAACCAACCGGACCCTTAATATCTTTAATCCAATACCAAACCAAACCAATTCCAAAGCCCATACAAACACAAGCCCAAATAATCCCCCAGGCCCATCACCACCCCTATCCGGCCCACACCCCTTTTAATATTAATCATCCCAGGGTCAAACCCGTCCCCTTCCCCCTAAAACCTGCAAGTCTGTCGCCCCCCAACTTTTCACCACATTAGCCCCCCACAATTAATGAACCTCACCAACCAAACCAACCCCCACCATCACCTCATTAAATGCCATCACCAGAACCACTAAATCTTGCTCATTGGATTTGGCGGGAAAAACACAATCAAAGGCCCTGATGCATCATAGCTTAATTGGACAGCTGGGATTTGGTCAAGGTGTTTTTAGTATTTATTTAACCTTGTAATCTGTTTTCAGTTAATGAAATTTCTGTTTTAAGTTTAATTTTCATTTTTCAAATTTCAAGTTTCATTTTAAGAATCTCAAGTTTATTGTTTAAGCATCATTAGTATTTTCAAGTGTTTGGATACTCTCATAAGCTAAAACAGAAAGCTTATAGAAGCTCTTTGAGCTTCTCTATCAACTAAGAACCAAGTTTCATAAAGTTAGTTAAAAATACAAGAAAAATAAAAATAAAATAAAAAAATTATGGACAAAGGTTGAAGAAAGCTAGAGGAAGGTATATACTGGATGACCTTGGGATTAGAGACTTGTGGAAGTCATTAGGAATTGTTAATTGGTCCTTGTTCATTGGAAGATAGCTTGGAGGGCTTATGTAAGAATTTTTCTCAAAATATGTGTTTCTACTTATTTGTGCTCACTAGTTGTTTCTCTGTGTCTATTTGGCTTATTAATTACTCTATAGATAAGTTACATTAAGTAGATTGTAGTTTGTATAATTCAAATTTAGTTTCTTAAGTTATTTGTGTTTATAAAGGGTGTTTGGTTATGTCTGTGTTGAGTGCTTCAGTAGGTTCCATGGTTTCACTCTTGTTCATCTAACTTACTCAGAACCAAAATAGACCAAAACAAACAAGTCCTGGGTAGTTACTAGCTTTTAAAGTCAAAATCCTTTTAATCACACCTTAATCACCTTCTGTGTGAATGTTAGAGTAGTACAGGCTTCATAACAACTCACAAATGGATAATAAAGTTTGATTTAGTCTTCATATAACTTAGCTTCAATTAGTTCATAAATCAAGATTAAAATCCATTTTAGTCAAAGTTTCAAAGTTTATATCAAAAGTCAAATTACCCATTTTGTCAGAATTCCAAAACTTCAAAGAATTTTTGTGATTTTTGGGTTGAGAGTTAGGCCTTGTAATTTCTACGTAATGTTGTGTCTCAGCTAAACTTTGGATTCCTATAAATAGCTTATTTTTGTGATTTTTTTACAAGCTTGTGCACAAGCTCAAAGTGTGCTGCAGGGGAAGCCATCCCCTTGTGCACTGCTTGCAGTCAAAACACCCAACTTTCAAAGGCTTGTATCTTGTTCCTTGTTGGGACCCAGACCCTGGTTCTTGGCTTAATAGAAAGCCAATAAGCTAGGCTTCTTAGTTCTGTGCTTATTTTCTAGGTTGTAGCTTATTTGCTTGGGCTGCATTGCCCTTTCATTTTGTCCCTTTCCTGACGAAAGCTGAGAACTCAGCTTTCACCCCAAAGTCCAACCCCCCTCCTGATCTCATCTATGGGAACCAGGACCTTATTTTTGGCTTTTTGAAAAGCCATACAGCTTATTTTCATATACCAGGCTTGAATTTGGACCCTTGATCTTTGTTGTGGGTCCCACAGGCCCTCAAAGGTGCTTGTTTGGACCTATTTAATTAGAAAATCAGAAAAATACAAATTTAGTTTTAAAATTAGTTTTTAGTTATTTCAAATTTTTACAAATTTTATTTTCAATCTTCTAGTGTAATTTCATAATTAATTAGAATTTAGGTTAACTTAAATAATTAAAAATTAATTAATAAATAGTTAATAATTATTAATAATTAATTAAAAAGTCTTAAAAATATATTTTCAGTTCTAAAATTAGTTATATAGTATTTTAGATTTTTCTAAGTTTATATTTTATTTTTCTAGGTTAATTTCCTAATTATTTGTATTTTAGGTTAATTTAATTAATTAAAATTAAATAGGAAATTAGTATTTATATAAATAATAATTATAAAAATAGTGTAAAAATTAATTTAATTTTCCAAAAATTTTATTTAATCATTAGGTTTGTAAAAATATCATTTTTATACTAGTATCCTTTTTAGATAATCTCACTCACTTTTTATTTACGTACGTTTGTTCCCGTTTTCGGCAAACATACGTTTTTTTTTTTAGGTTTTAGCTCAGTTCCTCTTAATCTAAATTCAAGTAATCAATCAAATAGCTTTCGTAAGCTATTTATTTTCATAATTCTCATCACAACCCTTTTCTGTGAATAAACACCCGATCACAACCACGTTCAAATACAATTCACACCTCGTCAGGGTATAACGACCTGGTGATTTCCTATATTACCCGTAGATTGACTCTAGGCTATTTGACTTTGTTGACCATTTCTTGGTCAATATAAGTTGACTGTTTAGGGCCAATCAAAGTCTTTAAATGATCGACCCTCGGGCTTAGGTACTTTACCTAGCAACACGATTGCTAATCCGAGGGGCGATGTAAAGGCGATCACCACAAGAAGTGGAGTTTCTTATAAAGGACCCACAACTCCATCTACCTCTTCTCCTGTCCAGGTAGAGGAATGTGAAACTGAGGATACTACGGATACGGTACTTCCTACTAATAACGGAGGTACCAATGACATCCCTCCTCTAGTAGTCTCGATCCCGACTCCCCCTAAAAGAGTCGTGTTTGAAACTCCCGAAGGTCCTGTTGAAAATCCAAAAGCCAACCCAAAACCATCAATTCCATATCCCTCACGATTGCAAGACCAGAAGCTCCGTGAAAAAGCTAATCATCAGATGGAAAAAATTTTCCAAAATTTTCAAGATCTACACCTTGATATTAGTTTTGCGGTTGCTCTTCTTTTAATGCCCAAATTCGCATCGACAATCAAAAACCTATTGAGTAATAAAGAGAAACTGTTTGAGATGGCACGAACTCCACTCAATGAAAACTGCTCTGCAGTTCTGTTGAAACAGCTTCCCGAGAAGCTAGGAGACCCCGGGAAATTTCTAATACCATGTATTTTCCCGGGTAAGGTAGAGTGCTTTGCCTTGGACGATCTTGGTGCAAGCATCAACTTAATGCCCCACTCAGTTTTGAAAAAGCTCTCTCTTCAGGAACTCACTCCCACATGCATGACTCTCGAGCTTGCAGACCGTTCAATTTCACGTCCCTTTGGTATTGCCGAGGATGTATTTGTAAGAGTGGGAAAGTTCCATTTTCCGGAAAACTTTGTCGTTGTTGATTTCGATGAGGATCCAAGAGTTCCTCTCATTCTTGGGAAGGGATTCTTAAGGATGGGTCGTGCATTGATCTATGTTTTCGATGTGGAAATCACGTTACGAGTTGGCACTGAAGCGATAACGTTCAACCTTGATCAAACCTCGAGATACTCCTCGAATTATGATGCTGAATCGATCAACCGAATTGATGTCATTGACATTGCATCTGAGGAGTATGCTCATGAAATCCTTGGATTCGCTGATAGTTCTCCGAGTGGCAATCCCACTCCCTATTCTCACCCCATAATCGCTAATTCTTCTCCTTCCCTCACTCCGTTTGAGGGAAGTGATTTCATCCTTGAGGAAATAGAGGCCTTTCTCAAAAGTGATCTAGTTCCCGAAGGAATTGATAACCAAGAGATTGACCCGGAGGGATATATCTTTCTCCTTGAGAAATTATTGAACACGGATCCCTATCCTCTTCCTGTTCTACCTCAACAACTTCATAACGCGGAAATCAAATATGTTGAGAAAAATGATGATTTCCCCGAGGTCGAACTTAAGGACCTGCCTCCTCGTCTAGAATATGCATTCTTGGAAGGTAATGATAAATTACCAGTCATTATTGTGAAAGATTTAAAGGATGAGGAGAAAACTGCGCTGCTTAAGGTTTTAAAGTACCACAAACAAGCAATTGCTTGAAAGCTCTCTGACATAAAGGGTATTAACCTGGATTTTTGTACACACAAAATCCTAATGGAGGATGACTTTAAGCCTGCCGTGCAGCATCAAAGTCGGGTAAATCCAAAAATCCACGAAGTTATCAAGCAAGAAGTTATCAAACTTCTCGACGCTGGATTTATTTACCCTATATCAGACAGTCCTTGGGTTAGTCCCATACATTGTGTTCCAAAAAAGGGTGGCATTACTGTTGTCACAAATGAGGATAACAAATTGATACCAACTCGGTTGGTTACGGGATGGCGAGTATGCATCGATTACAGAAAACTTAACGAAGCCACCCGCAAGGACTATTTTCCTCTGCCCTTTATGGATCAAATGCTCGAGAGACTGGCTGGGAATGAGTATTATTGCTTCCTCGATGGCTTCTCGGGTTATTTCCAAATTCCCATTGATCCTCAGGATCAAGAGAAGACTACCTTCACATGCCCTTACGGGACATTTGCCTATCGTCGCATGCCTTTTGGGTTATGCAACGCTCCGGGCACTTTCCAGAGGTGCATGATGGCTATTTTCCACAACATGATCGGGAAAACCATGGAGGTATTCATGGATGACTTCTCAGTCATCAGAAATTCTTTCAACTCATGCCTCTCCCATTTAGAAAAGATGCTTCAATGTTGTGAAAACACAAATCTTTGTCTAAACTGGGAGAAGAGCCATTTTATGGTCAGGAAGGGCATTGTCCTCGGCCATAAAATTTCAAAAAGTGGGATTGAGGTCGGTAAGGCCAAAATTGATGTTATTGCTAAGCTGCCTCATCCCACCACTGTTAAAGGAATAAGGAGTTTCCTCGGCCATGCCGGGTTTTATCAGAGATTCATTCAGGATTTCTCCAAAATAGCCCGGCCCATGACTCATCTTCTTGAAAAGGAAACTCCTTTCATCTTTTCCCCCGAGTGCGTTGAAGCTTTTTCTACTTTAAAGAAAAGGCTTACCGAGGCACCGGTCCTTGTTGCCCCGACTGGGATTTACCCTTCGAACTAATGTGCGATGCTAGCGACTTCGCTATTGGTGCAGTTCTGGGGCAACACAAAACCAAACATTTTCAGCCAATACATTACGCAAATAAGACCATGACTGAATCTCAAACGCACTATACCACCACAGAAAAAGAATTATTCGCTGTGGTATATGCCTTTGAGAAATTTAGGCCTTACTTAATCCTAACCAAATGCGTGGTGTATACGGACCACTCAGCTTTGAAATACCTGTTTGCTAAACAGGACGCAAAGCCAAGACTGCTCCGTTGGGTCCTGCTCCTTCAGGAATTCGATATAATCATACGAGACAAAAAAGGAGCAGAGAACCTTGCAGCTGATCACTTATCCCGGTTAGAGAATCCTCATCAGGATATTCTCATGAGAAAAGAGATTAATGAAACCTTTCCTCTGGAGACTCTCAATCTAATCTCTACCCGGGATGATACCACTACCCCATGGTTTGCCGATTTTGCAAATTACCATGCGGGTAATTTTGTTGTGAAAGGGATGTCGTCCCAACAGAAAAGAAAATTCTTTAAAGATGTAAAACATTACTTCTGGGATGACCCCTACTTGTTCAAAATCTGTGCGGATCAAGTCATCCGACAGTGTGTCCATGGCCAAGAAGCCATGGAAATTCTTAAAGCTTGTCATGATGGACCCATGGGGGGGACATCATAACCCAAACTACACCGCCAAAAAGGTGTTTGATTCAGGATTCTTTTGGCCCACAATCTACAAAGACGCCCATGAACTTATCAAAACCTATGAGGCTTGCCAGCATCATAGTAATATTTCCAAAAAGAATGAGATGCTGCAAAATGCCATGCAAGTCTGTGAAATATTTGATATGTGGGGCATTGACTTTATGGACCCGTTCCCATCTTCACAAGGGAATAAATACATACTCGTGGCTGTCGACTATCTATCAAAATGGGTTGAAGCAAAAGCTTTACCCACCAACGATGCCCGAGTAGTCGTTAAATTTTTGAAGTCACTCTTTGTCAGATTCGGGACTCCTCGTGCCATTATCAGTGATCGTGGCACACACTTCTGCAATGAACAATTTGCAAGAGTGATGCTGAAATATGGTGTAACTCACCGTATTTCTACTGCATACCACCCACAAACAAGTGGGCAGGTGAGAGAAAACCGTGCCTCTTGGTCGGATAAGCTAGATGATGCACTATGGGCTTTCCGCACTGCATACAAAACACCCATCGGGTGTACTCCATATAAGTTGGTGTATGGGAAAGCATGTTGATGCGTGGGAATCGCAACAGGCTTTACCTCTCAAGGGATCTCGAGAAGCTTACAACCCCCACCAGGCAGTGTACCTGATCATTGTAGTATAGTATAGTGACAAGTACCGGGGGATTGATCGATCAGCTTAGGAATAGTGTCGCTAGGATTAGAAAGCCTAAATACTAGTTCTAAAGGAGAGGGATGATTATTTTTGTGTTTTTATATTTTTTAGAAAGCAAATTAAAATCTCGGGTTTTGGAAGAGTGGGCGGAATTAGTTGCTATTCAACTAACCCAATACTAAGATGCAATCAAAATAAAATAATAAAAATGAAAATAAACTAATTTATACTAAAGTTGTGAGCAGTAATTGGAGAAAATGTATTTACTTAGATTTCACTACTCCCTAGATATCTTTTACACGTTAATTACTTGTTATAATTGCATGGATGACGGATCGTATTCCTTAATACCATTCATGGGGTGGCACACATAACTCCCCAATTCTATGAGCTCTTATCTCCTCCTACACCATGCCCAACACAACTATAGGGATTGTAAACAGTGGCTCATGCATTAAATACAACCAATAAAGACCTAGTGCGCCTCGTTCATGTTTCTTAAGACGTTCAAGCATGTTACCATTTGGAGATTTGCCAGTTTTCTTAAGCCTAACATATAAATCATTCATCCAAAACAAGAATAAACAAGTAATCAACACATAATCAATATCTAGGTTTCATTAGATCTAAGCAAACACAAAGGAGATCTAGCCTAGCATGATAGAATTAAGACAAGAACAAGATATAGACAACCAACACATAGACATATTGATTGAATTAGAAGAACACTTATCTTGATTAATCATGCAAGGTATCAAGGGGTTGGAACCCTTGAAAAACCTGTAAAGTTACACCAAAATCGTACTTAGGGTTTCTCCCAAAACTTCTCTCCTTAAATGTGAAAAACTAGAAAACTATATATAGGAAAACAGGGATGACGGCGTCAAGAACAAAGGTGTGACGCCGTCATCTCGCCGCCAAATACTTCCTCGGACGGCCTTGATCTACTTCTGACGCCGTCAAGGCCTAGGCGGTCACACAAATTACTCTTGACGCCCTGTGTGTGACGCTGTCATCAACTACGGATTTTAATTCTTGGGGTTTGACGCCGTCAGGAAAACTCTTGACGCCTTCATGAACTCTCGAATTTTATTATTGAGGTTTGACGCCGTCAGGAAATTACTCTTGACGCCGTCACCTACTGTTCCCAGCATGGAAAATTGAGACTTTGCCGTTTTCTTCACTTTTATGCTCCAAAAACGTCCAAAATGGCTTCTTTTCCAGAATTCACTCTCCAAGTACCTAAAATCACAAAAGGAACGATTTAGGGCAATATTTGATCAAATAAATTCGGATTCGGGCTTAAATGACCCCCTAAAAGTGGTTCATTTTTCGCCTTATCACATGTCATCTTCCGATCGAATTAGAACATAAGGCCTACTGGGCCTTAAAACATGCAAATTTTGACTTTTAGACAGCGGGTGATCACCGCAAGGTTCAACTAAACGAATTAAACGAACTTCGTGATCAAGCTTATGAGAATTCTTTGATTTACAAGGAAAAAACCAAGAAGATCCACGACTCAAAAATTAAGAACCGTGTTTTCAACATCGGTGACAGAGTCCTTCTCTTCAATTCACGATTGAAGATATTGTCAGGAAAGCTTAAAACCCGCTGGTCTGGGCCATTCACTGTAACAAAAGTGTTTCCATATGGAACTGTTGAGTTATCTCAACCTGATGGTTCCAACTTTAAAGTGAATGGCCATCGGTTAAAACACTACCTTGGAGGGGACATACCACAAATGGTTGTCCCGGATCTCCAAACTTTCCCCACGAAACAATGAATTCGGGGATCGAGTCAAGCTAGCGACTCGATAAACAAAAACAGTAGCATGTATAAGGGGTTTTCAACCTAAGTGTGGGGGAAGTTACCCCTGCTATGGTTCACCATGTATATATCTAAAAACAAATGTATGTATATATCTATGTTGACATAAATAATGCATAAAAACGTTATTTATATTTTTCGATATCTCTATGTTTTGACGATCACAAAATGTAAAATCATCAAACGTAAGATTACTACGTAAACAAGTATTAAGCTAGTTTATATCATTATATCCAATTTAATCACTTAAGGTATGGATAAACAAGTGCTTAATACATCTCATGATCAAAGGGGTATTTAATTAATTAATACAAAGTTTATTTAATTATATAAACATATTATATATTTTTGAAAAACACTTTTAGTAATAAAGAAAAATGTTTTAATCATACTAAATTTATGAATTCATATTTTTAACCAAAATCAGTTAGTTTTTCACCAAATAAACTTTCCCCACTAAAAGACAAGTTTTTTGGCCGTTACAGCTGGGCGGCCCCCTTAATTATAAGGGGCGGTCCCCTTAAAATTAAGGGGACCGGCCATGATTTAAGGGGACCGGCCAGGCTCCTGTGTCAGAAACTGTCAGAATTTTTCTCCTATAAATACCACCTTTATTCTGGAATTTTGCCCTACCTTTTGCACGAAAATTTCAGATCTCAAACTCTCTAAAAATTTTCCAAAACCCTTTGATCATTGGAATATTAATCCTTGTTTCAAGTGATTCAATCCCTTCTCATCCATCCTCATTCAAAGTGCAAAAGAAGAACACTCCTTCTACAACTAAGTTCAAGAAGTATTGAAGAGTAGTTGTGCATAGTGTGTATATTATTTGTGAAGTTGTGTTGCGCTTGTAATTAGTAGTTTAGTAGAAATAGAAGTTGTGTAGGGAGAAGTAGTTGATTAGTGGTGAAGTAGTGTAGTTGTGAAGAAGATAGGTGTGTAGAAGATTGGTGTGAAGAAGATAGGTGTGAAGAAAATGGGTGTGAAGTAGATTGGTGTGAAGAAGTTGTGATTAAGTTGTGACGAAGTTGTGGTGTGTAAATTGGTGTGTAAGGTTTTCTCCGCCATAAGGGAGTTTGTTGACATAGTGAAGAAGACTCTCGAGTAGGTGACTCGGGGAGTGGAGTAGGAACAAGGAAGGTGACCTTGTAGCCGAACCACTATAAATCCTTGTGTTGTGGTTTGACCTTTCCAGCTCTTTTCATTACTTACTTATTTACTTATACAATATTAGCTTAGGTAGTTAGTTACTATATAATTGTTCATATTGATGCGTTGGGATTGCACCTGGCTTTACCTCTCGAGGGATCTCGAGAAGCTTAAAACCCCCACCAGGCAGTGTACTTGATCGATGTAGTATAGTATAATGACAAGTACCGGGGGATTGATCGTTCAGCTAGGAATAGTGTCGCTAGGATTAGAAAACCTAAATACTAGATCTAGAGATGGGGGATGATTCTTTTTGTATTTTTATATTTTTTAGAAAGCAAGTTAAAATCTCGGGTTTGAAGGATTTGGGCGGAATTAGTTGCTAGTCAACTAACCCAATACTAAAGATGCAATCAAAATAAAATACTAAAATGAAAATAAAACTATTTTAAACTAAAGTTGTGAGCAATAAGTGAGAGAAATGTGTTTACTTAGATTTCACTACTCCCTAGATATCTTTTACATGTTAATTACTTGTTATAGTTGCGTAGATGACGGATTGTATTCCTTAATACCATTATTGGAGTGGCGTACTTACTTCCCCAATCCTATGAGTGCCTACTTCACTCCTATGTCGAGCCGGCTAAGAAGCTCCTAACATGGGATCATTAGAATTTACTCAAGCATTAAATACAACCAATAAAACCTAGTACACATCGGTTCATGTTTCCTAAGACGTTCAAGCATGTTACCAAATGGAGATCTGCCGGTTTTCTTAAGCCTAACATTGAAATCATTCATCCAATACAACCATAAACAAGTAATCAACAAATAATTAACATCTATGTTTCATTAGATCTAAGCAAACACAAGATAGATCTAGCCTAGCATGTTGAAATCAAGACAAGCACAAGATATAGACAACCAACACATAGAGATATTGATTGAATTAAAAGAAGACTTATCACAATAGCACATGTAAAGATTCAAGGGCTGAAAACCCTTGAAAAAGCTGTAAAATACGTACAAGGTTCGGCCCTAGGGTTTCTCCACACAAGTTCCTCCTTATGAATGAAAATTACAAAACTATGTATAGATTTTAGAGGGTGACGGCGTCAAGAACAAATGTCTGACGCCGTCATCTCGCCGCCAAATAGTTCCTCGGACTGCCTAGATCTGGATCTGACGCCGTCATTTAGTCCCCTTTTGCAGGCCGTCACACAATTAACTCTTGACGCTCTACTTGTGATGCCTTCAGGTTTCTTTTGGGTCGTCATGGTTTTTACTCTTGACGCCGTCAGGATTGCCTTCTTGACGCCATCATACACTGTTCCCAGCATGGAAAATTAAGTCTTTGGCGTTTTCTTCACTTTTATGCTCCAAAAACGTCTAAATTGCTTCCTTTTCCAGATTTCACTCCCAAAGTACCTAAAATCACAAAAGGAACGATTTAGGGCAATATTTGATCAAATAAATTCAATTCCGGGCTTAAATGACCCCCTAAAAGTGGTTCATTTTTCGCCTCATCATATACCCTTACACTTGAGATTTGCTTGTCCTCAAGCAAATGCGCTTTTATTCTACTCAAAATACAAGTTAGGTGTCATTTAACACTAATATAAAAGTAATTACAACAAATAATCGTTCCATTAAAGACCAAATACAAGCGCGGAGGTTATACACTAGCACCTCACAAATAGTGTTTAGATACTCACATCTCTCGGGTGTAATAGAGTATAAATTACAATATGGAAACGGAAGATATCTCTCACTACCTGTCATAG
Organism: Artemisia argyi; assembly: GCA_030686995.1. NCBI lineage: Eukaryota > Viridiplantae > Streptophyta > Magnoliopsida > Asterales > Asteraceae > Artemisia > Artemisia argyi. Next base: position 125,361,952 of record CM060693.1, on the reverse strand, counting down.
CAAAATAGATTACCATAGGCTTGGGAAAGGATCAAACCTCCACCACATGGCGTAAGCACCTAGGATAAACTATCAAAGAGGTCTTTTAAAGGGGTTGTAACGTTAGGTGTAGGGATATGAAATACACGGTTTTGTTGGATATAGGCAGTCTTTACTGGTGGCGAGTTAACAATCTTGGTTAATTACATGTACAATATGGCGTTGCTAAGCCAAGACTAGACTCGACTTAAGCTAATAAATGAAAAATAACAAAAACATAAAATAAACATAGAATAAAAAAGGATGGTAGTCCGTATGTTTTTTCTCTTTTCTTTTTCTTTTTTTTTTCTTTTTCTTGATTTTTTTTTCGATTTATTTTATTTTATTTTATTTTTTTATTTTTTTTTGCATACACTCTTACCCTACCATCCAAAATAATACATCATAGGAAATGTAAATTTCCCTTACACTTGAATTTTTACATACTTTACAATAAACTAATCTAATGACTCGAATTAAGATAATCAAAACACTTGGAGTACTTTTAAGATTAACGCACATATGAGGGTAATATATGATGTTCTTCCCCATTACTCCATAAAATAAGTACTTTACCCATGAGTCCCAATCGTCCCAAAACATATTGTACAAGGATATGACTCGACTTAGCAACCATGTAATCAATTAGATAGTTAACTTACGGTTTAACAAATAACAATAATGCACTAAAGATGAGTGCATACACGGAAGGCTAAGGCGATTTGGGTGTACATTTAAGTGGGGTGTAACGAATTCTTCCTTTAAGTGAAATGCTTAAAGTTAGAAACGAAAAGATAGGCTCGGAGGGGTGTACTAGGGGTTTCGTGTACTAAAAATGAGTACAACGCTAAGGTGTGGGAAAAATTAATTGACTTAACTAGCCAAATAATATGACTTAAATGGTCAAGTAATTATGATACGGGTTTAACACAAGGGTGACCCTAATGCCTCTTATCATGTTGTGAATCCTACTACACGAATGTAGTCTCACTAGCGGTCTCGGGATGCATCACTAACGCAAGTTCTAGAATCTAAATGCTACCGGTACACTCATAAGCACTAATAGTAAATGCTTTTCCTATCAAATCTAAAGGCAAACCTCACATATTTGGGTGGAAAATTTTTCTGTATAGTACGGTTATGTGCTAGTCATACAATCTCCTATCCATGAGACGCTTGCTATGGCTAAAGTTTCACTCCTAAATGTTGTAAAAAATTTTAAATTTGGCGCTAAAATTGCACTAACAAGTATTTCTCATAGTTTTATTACACATCTACTATCAAATAAACAAACTCAAGCGAAAGTGTATCTGTAAGGTATCATCATTTTACCCTCCCCTTACACTTAGGATGAACATTGTCCCCAATTTTCAAGTAAAGAATGTAAAAGTGAAATAAGTAAAACAAATGAAATCAAATACTCCCCTGATTCGCTCGGTATGGATAATAAGGTGGCCAGGTTAGATCTTCCTCCAAGAAAATGAACAATCAAAGTTTCCCTTCCAGAAAAATAATCATCTTCTTGTCATACATAACCTGTAAATCCTGAGAAAACAGACAAGGCAACCTCGCATAAAGTCGGCGGCAATCTACATATGTTACTAAATCCTAGAAAACAAAATACGATATAATGCTTGTGGAATGATGTTTGCAGATTTTCTGGAGATTATAAAACTTAATAATTCAACAAAAACTTTAAAACTCCGTTAGAAAAACAAAACTGGTAAAATTTCCAGATTTTTACACGTGATGCCGTCAAGAGTAAACTCATGACGCCGTCAGAAGTGACCTGTAGAAATTCTTATGTTAAGTTTCTAGAAAACTTTTGGAAAAACTTGGTCCTACTTCCTGGAAAATCCTGCAAAACTTCATTATGACTCGATACAAGCATTTGACTCTAACAAATACGAATATACATGTTCATCTAATTATTGTGGAGAATCATGATCGGTTTGTTTCTTAAAAACATATTTGGGGTTTCCCCTTACACATATCTTTTGCAAAAATACCTTTTGGTGAAGTTAAGACTAGGCCAAAACAACAAAGTAAAGTATTTCCACTATTTAGTTTAGAAACATGATCTACCAATAATAAAAATAAAGCATGCATACGGAAGCAAATAACAAACAAACAAAATAAAAATCACACAAAACATGGGTTGCCTCCCAAGAAGCGCTTTTCTTTATTTACGAGTCTTGTAGCTAGACTCAAAGTCATGGGTTACTAAGTGATCTCATCGTTGGTTTCACTCTCTAGGTCGTCTTCTAAACCAGTTTTGTTTTCCGGACGTAGTTGCAAGCATTCTTTGTAGAAACCAAGCATCCTATTTTTCATATACTCTACTCCTCTACGTCTATCCTCATCATTCCTATAATAAGCCGCTTGCATGTGTTCCTTTTCTATATTAGAGAGAAGGCGGTATTGCTTAATTTTGTAAGGCATTTGGTAGGCAATCTCATCATTCTCTTCCTTGAATCTAACTATCCCTAAAGTCGGATCATAACTCATCCTAGTGGCCTCAACAAATGGTTTTCCGAATATTATTTGGCTTAGGCAATCATCTATCACCGGACGAGTGTCTTCCACTATCATAAAATCGATCTCATAAGTGAAATTACCTATAATCACATGCAATCCCTTCACTCTTCCCACAAAATACTTATCAAATTCTTATTGGGCATCATCCTAAAATCAAGTTGTTTCTTCATCACCCAATTGTAATAAGTCCTAGTCATGATGTTTATAGGAGATCTAGGATCGATATAAGCTTTCCATATATGCATATGCCCGATGTTGCATGGTATGTTAATGTTAGAGGGGTCTCCCATTTTGATAAGGGGTGTGCCAAGGATATATGGTTTCTCGGGACTATCGAATAAATCCTTATGGTATTCCCGTTCTTCCTTGGTGGGAAACTTATCAAAGTACTTTTCTATAGTTTCTACTTCCTCTAACTCCTCTCCCTGATTAACCTCAACTTCCCTACTGTCATCCCTAGTCTCGGTTTCTACTCCAACTTCATCCTTGTCACTTTCTTCTATCTCCTTATCTATTGGCTTACTGGTGACAACATTGATGAAGTGAACATGTTTGGATGATGAGGGGTCCTTAATTTGGATTCCGTTATTGGTGTCCCTAGTGTCCTTCCTAGGTGTGGTTAACGCTTGGTTGTTGAGGGCTTTCAACAAGTTGTCTATCTTGTTGGTCATCTCCGTTTGTTGTTGGTTGAATTCGGTTTCAAACCTAGCTATGCGAGCTTCTTGAGATGCCATGAACTTAGACATCAACCCTTCAAGATTGTTTGTACTACCATAGTTGTTAGAAGGATTGTTGTTGAAAGTACGGTTGGAGGGTGGACCGTTTGGTTGGTAACGATTAGGCGGATTGGATGAATTTGCTTGATTTTGTTTCCACCTAAGGTTTGGATGATTTTTCCAAGAGGGGTTGTAGGAATCATCGTAAGGGTTTGGCTCGGGTTTGAAAGTGTACCACTTATCTCCCGCTTCATCGGTACGCGAGGATGCATAGTCCGCAAAAGCTGTTCCAGGGAGTTCCACACAATCACGAGTGTCATGGGGACCACTACATAATTCGCATGAAGAAGTGATTTTGTTCACTTGGCTTGAAGGCTTAGGAACTTCGTAAGATTTCATGAGAAACTTGACTTGGTCCTCAAGTTCCATGATCCTACGGTCAGGAGTACTAGAGTTATTCGAAGGCAAAGATATTGCCTTGACCGTTTTGTTTAAATCACGGGGATCATTCCAACTTTCGTTGTCATAGAGAGCAAGATCTTCTATGAGTTCCCATGATTGTTCCGCACTTAGATCACGTAGCTTACCACTGGCCGATTGGTCAATGGCTCGCCTCGTGGAGAGATCGATATGGTCATAAAAGATTTGGACTTGGAGCCAAAGATCTATGCCATGATGAGGGACTTTTTGGAGTAAGTCCTTGAAACGAGTCCATGCTTCGTAGAGAGTTTCATTTTGACGTTGTTGGAACATCAAGATGTCATTTCTAAGCTTAGTAGTTCTCCCCGGTGGGAAAAATTGAGCAAGGAAACGAGTGGTGAGATCATCCCATGTGGTGATGGATCCCGCGGGTAAACGCTCAAGCCATTGACTAGCTTGATCACGTAGAGAGAATTGGAATAGGCATAATCGGGTTGTCTCTCTAGTTGCAACATCTAGTTCTATGGAATCTACGATTTTAAGGAAGTCCTTGAGATGTTGATTTGGATCTTCGGAATGAAGTCCATGGAATGCACATCCGCTTTGCACCAACCGGATGGTGTCGGATCGCAAGGGGGTCACATTGGCTCCGGTGAGCTCAATGGTGTTTCGATAGCCTTGGTGGCTAGGTCGGGAATACTCTCCTAAGGTTCGGGGCCTAAGAGGTTCTAGTGGTGGGTTTTGTTGTGGCGGGATGACGGGTTCAAAGATGTTCCCATCGTCCATGATGTCGAGTGGTGAAGAGTTACGAACAAAAACACGAAGAAATAAGATAGACTAAAGAGAACCTAAAAATAAAAATAAAATCTTACTAGAAAGGAATCTAGCTAGTAGACCTAATAAAAAGAGATTCTAACCTAGACAATAACTATTCCCCAGGCTGCTGCTCCAAAAATATGATGCGTAGGGATTGCACCAGGCTTTACCTCTCGAGGGATCTTGAGAAGCATACAACCCCCACCAGGCAGTGTTCCTGATTGATGTAGTATAGTATAATGACAATTGATAAAAGTGTCTTTTTGCGTGTATAGTTTTGTTTCCGAAGAAATACCGGTGAAAGTATGTTCCCCGGGTCGTTCTCCCAACGAGGGTTGAATTGATCTTGTCGACACGGTTTGTGAATCTTGTGAAATGAAATAGGATAAAAGAGATATTTTGGTTTTTGATTATACTACAAATGAGAATAAAATGCAATTAAAGCAAAGAGAACAAGCAAATAATGCAAAACAAATGAGCAAATAAAACAAACATTCTCAAAAATGAAATAGAAATAAAAACGTAAAGAAAACTTAACACGACTAGTTTAAAAAGAAAAATAAAAGCGATACTAGTCCTACGATTGCAAATTGAGTTTTTCTAAATAATAAGATATAAAAGAAAATTAATGTAAAAGGAAAATTATATTTTTGGCTTTTTAATTTTAATAAATGAAAACGATATAAAGACTAATTAAAAAGGAAATAAGTAAAAGAAATAAAAACTAATTATTATCAATCTATAAATGTTTACTAGATGACGTTACTAAATAAAAGCTACTAACTTGTTGTATAATAAATCCTAACTTGATAAATTTTTAGAAAAATTCGGCAGAGTTTCGTTTAGATATTAAGTATAAGAAAACCTCACTCGATAAACGATGAGGCAGCGATTATCTAACTCGATAATCATGGCTAACTTGCCAAAAGAAATGAAACTTGGTAAAATTAAAAACTCAAACTCAATAAACCTTTTTTAAAAAAAAAAACTAACTCGATAAACATTTAAAATCTCTAACTCGATAGACTTTTGAAACTCTAACTCGATAACCCTTAAAAACCTAACTCGATACTTTCTTAAACAAACACTAACTCGATAACACTATTTTATCCTAACTCGATAGACTAATATTTTTCCAAACTCGATAGTATTAAATTTTTTCCAAACTTGATAGATTTATATTTCTTCCAAACTCGATAGTTTTTAAAATCTAACTCGATAATCTTTTTTTTTTTATTTATTTTTTTTTCTAACTCGATAGTCACTAAATCAGACTCGATGGTTTTTTAAAAAAAAAGTCTAACTCGGTAAAATAAAATGAAACTCGATAAAATACATAACAAAACACCATTTTGATCCAAAATAAAGCCTAAAAACTAATGTTTTTCACCAAATTTATTACTAAACAACCTAGTTTAACCATAAACTTTAAATCCCACCAATAAAAACAAGATTTTAACAACTAAAAATTATAAAATTTTAGAGAGAAAAAACTTTAGAGAGAGAAAGTAAATAAAACTTAACATAAATTCATTACACTACTCCTATACTAAGAGGACCAACCCTCAACAACCAACCTCTCAAAGTTGGTGTTTAAGGGGTATTTATAGGCTAGGGGCTAGGGCTTCTCTAATCTTTGACATAGTTGCAAGATTAGCCCCTAGACCTTTACAAAACATGAAAAAACTACTTAAAACATATTAAAATGCTGCAAATGCAACTAAATAATACACGTAACGATCTTGTAACTTGGAGGAATTGAGTTGACTTTTCTTCCAAAGTTCTTCAAAGGACCAAAGTTGACAACTTGCTGAAACTTGGAGGGCCATTATTTTAAAGGTCTTCATATTTCAACTAAGAGTCTCTTTTGTTATTCTCTAAATCTCTAAGGATTACTTTTGTCATTTTGGGCTTTTCTTGGATAAATTTCTTTCTCGGCTTCGGCTTTTTACCTTTTTCTAATCTCGTGCTCGTTTTTGTCGGTTTTTGGCTTGTTTTTGTCCATTTTTCACATATCCGTACCTGCACATACACAAATACAAAGACATACAATCTCTTGGCATTTTTGGTTAGTATTTAGTGTATTTGGTCTGATTTTGGGTCTAAAAAGGATGAGTGATTAAGCACTCATCAAAATCCCCAGACTAAGGTATTGCCGTGCCCTCACGCAATGTCATCACCTCACGCTTAAGAGATAAATAATTTCAAAACCTCTCTTTACTGACGTTGTAAAGTAGCAATGATGTTCAAAAGAGATAGTAAAATCATTTATTCTCAAAAACGCTCCATTTTCCGATTTTTTATAAATAACAGCTACAACTACTCTTTTTGTATTTTTCATTTATATACGTGACGGTTTGCTTTGACTTTCATTATCAATTCTTATCTGTTGATAATTTTCAGGGTCAACGAGCAGAAATACTTCTCACAGAGAAGAAACCGTACGGATAAAAATCGTCATCCTTGATTTTTCACAAGCTCCCAAATTAAGCGTAAAATCGAGATCATTGTTTATCCAGAAGTTAGATGCTAACACTGCCCACAAAAGTTTATTGTGTATTACCTCTTGTTCCCAGGTCCTAAGTTTTGTATCTCAAGATTTTAATTTGTGAGAAATGAATTGCTTCATATTTTCTCGTTTCGATATTTGTTAGTCCGATAGTGATACCTAAGTTAAAACGATAAGTAGTTATTCATTTTCTCTTAAGAACCACTGCAATAGAAATTCGGTCCACATCAAGGAATTTGGGGTACATACAATATCAAAGATATAAGTTGCGGAGTACAATCACGTGCACCTCATGTGACTGATTACTAATCACTTATCACATGCACCTCACGTGCCAACAACTTATTTACATACATAAGCTCTTATTCGATACAACTTCAACTTTCACTTTTCTTACTTTTTTCACTTTTTTCATATTTTTTTTCACTTTTTTTCTTTCTTTCTTGATTTTTCTCTCATAACATCAATGGAGGTTTATCGGGTAGCTCCAAAACCACATAGATAATCAACTTTTGACTTTTGATTTTTCACTTTTTGCTCTTATTTTTGATGTTCCTTGATATGCACCCAACTTCTAAAGCAAAAATTCTCTTAAGAAAACAAAGAACTAAATATTATTCAAACCGAAATACCACTAATTAACCTAGAACATCTATTATATATGGGTGACGTTTCTGATGGGAACAAGGAGGCCACAAGTACCTCTTGTGGGTTTTTTAAATCCCAGTAATGCGATCCGTGTATAGCACGAAACTTCTAAATAAACTCTATCATTCCTTGATCTCCGCCAATTTAAAATCCCAAATAATGAGATCCGCGGATGCTTAGCCATAATCTTTTGATTATATTGGTTAAGGGAAACAAGCTAGGGCTCAACACGCCCGGTCAAGTCGAAACATTTATTTCTACTCTCGCCGGTAGGAAAGTCAAAACTTATTATTCATATCATATATATTTTTTTTCATTCATTTTTTCATACTTTTTTTTTTTTTTTTTTTTTTTTTTTTTTTTTTTTTTTTTTTTTTTTTACTTATAAGGCGGTGACAAAAATTTAAAATTTTGGTGGAAAACGGAGTTGCGCAAGTTAAACAGCTCAGACTATGGTACAGGTTAAATCGAATCGAAGATTCACCCCCCCAGACTAAAATGAAACATTGTCCTCAATGTTTTAAGGGTACGGGTAGTCTATGTAAAATCTAAGGCCGTTTATTAAATATGCCAAGAGATAAACGTTAGTTGATAAGATTTTGGATATGGTGAATTTCCGAAAGAGCAGCGAAGGATGAGACTCGAGTGGAGAGAATGACAAACCACGAGCATGAGAGTCCTCAAACTTCGGGGAAATTCCTGAACATTCACAAATAACCACGAAAACACGAGATATGGAAGAGGTCGCCCTCCTCACGTCACGTTATTTAAGAAAATAGAAAATATAGAAAATGAAATTGGATAAGCATGGGGTGCCTCCCACGAAGCGCTTGTTTTTGTTAACCGAGTCACATGAGCTTGACTCGATCCCCGAATTAATTCGTCCTTGGGGAGAGCAAATGGAAAATAATCTCCATCGGGCTTTCATTCAAAATATTTTGAAAAACATAAGACTTAATTGAAAGTTCCATCCCGAAGAGATAACCACTGGTATTTTAATGTTGAAAACTTTTAGAAACGATACCGGGATCAAATACAACATCCTCACTCCCCACGGAGTGAAGGATAAGAGAAACCACACCAAACATTACAAATGGCAAGAAAGTCATGATAACAATCTTGTAAAACTCATCCTCATCAAAAGAAAACTTCATAATTGTGGAATTATGAATTTTATCATTCAAGCTCATTTTAAAAACTTTCCCGGGTGGGAGGGATGGGATAAAATTTTCATTAAGGCTCTCATTTTTAAGAACACCACCCGAATCATGATCAATTCCAAGATCAAAACTGAAACTTTCATATTCAGGATTAGAAAACTTTTCAATTTCACATTCAATTTTGTCAAAACAAAATGACTCATACTCCGGAAGAGAGATAAAAGCATGAGAAGTGGTACTGCCACGACTCGTCTCTTCCGAGTGATCGATATCAAAGTTAAAAACTTCATAAGTCGGGTAAGAATCAGGATGATAAGTGGGATTGCCACTTATCTCCTCAGTCGTATCGAATGAAAAACTCTCAAAGTCGGGTAAAAATTCCTCGAGCTCGGGCTCCAGAGAATCGTCAATTATAAGCTCAATCTTCGTCTTAACTTTATCCGGAGGGATTGTCGGTTCATCATTCAACAATTTGTTAAGAAAAATAGTATCTCCCTCCGAATCAAAGTAAGATTCATCAATCTCAGAAAACGGAATCGTTTCAATAGCAAGAAATTTGTCGACCTCTTCCCAAAAAGAATCATGTTCCTTATTCGGAGGAAATGATGGGGAAGAGTCGGAGACGAAAGTTTTCACAAAATCATCAAAAGTATAATCACAAACATCAATGCTTTTTACGGAAAATTTCTTTGATTTCGGAGCATCGGCTTTAAAAATCATTATGTCATCATTATGTCGTAAAGTTAGAGTATCCTCAAAATGATCTACTAGGGCTTTTGTGGTTCGTAAAAACGGTCGCCCTAGTATAAGAGGAACTCTCGGATCGGGTTCAAAATTAACAACGACAAAGTCGGCCGGAAAAGTACACGAGTTCACTTGAACAAAAACATCTTCCGCAATTCCAACCGGATGAGTAATCGAATGATTAGCAAGCTCTAAAGTCATTCGGGTCGGTTTAAGTTCTCCCATTCCAAGTTGTTTATAGATTGACAAAGGCATAAGGTTAATGCTTGCACCTGAATCGGCCAGGGCTTTGCAAACCTCTTGATTTTCAACGAACAAGGAATGAGAAACTTTCCCGAATCTCCAAGCTTCTCGGGAAGCTTCTTGAGAAGAATAGCGGAGCATTGAACATTTATCGGTGTTTCGGCTAATTCGAGCAATTTCTCTTTATTACTTATGAGATTTTTAAACGTTGAGGCAAATTTTGGCATGTAAACAAGAGCATCCATGAAACTGATATCAAAGTGCAATTTTTGAAAAATATCGAGAAACTTTTCCATTTGTTTTTTAGATTTTTCACGGAGCTCTTCATCATTAAATCTTGATGGATATGGCAATTTTGACTTGTATTTCACATTGTTTTCAAAAACGGCTTTTCCTTTATCTTTTGAAACTTGAACAACCGGAGGTTGGACGTTTTCAGCACCTCCGTTATTAGTAGGAGGTACCGGGTCCTTTGTCACCTCGGTCTCACGGTCCACTACCTTTGGTGGAAGAGAAGAAGAGGTAGTCGGAACCGTGGGTTCATATAAAGCACCACTGCGAGTCGTGATCGCCTTAATCTCGCCCCTCGGGTTTGGAATAGTATTGCTTGGAAGAGTGTCAGACGTCGACGCTTGATTCATCTGCATAAAACTGCTCATCATTTGCTTAAGCTCATTCGTTTGTCGAGTCATGGTTGTGTCGATCTCCTTCTTAAGTTCAACCCTCATGTTGTTGATTTTGATTTTGCATTGCTCGAATGCTAACATCGTTTGTTTTCATATAATTAGCTAGCTCAGGAGAAGGTTGCGGTGGTTGATAAACTTGTTGTGGTGGAGGGACTTGATAATTTTGATGATTTTGAGCTTGGTTGAAATTGGTTCCACGGTTTTGATTGTAACCTTGGTTTTGATAACCTTGGTTATTTTGAGGATAACGGTTTTGATTAGTTTGCACGGGTGGAAACCCAGGTGGACTTGTTTGGTTGGCATGAAAATCTTGGTTTTGATTGTAGTTTACGGCTGCTACGTTAGCATTATAAACTTGGCCATCGGTGGCTTGACAATCATAATACGGATGGGGTCCACCACAAATCACACATTTTTCATTAACTGCTTTAACGGGCTCGGGTTTTTGGTTCTGCGACTTAAACTCTTTTATCATACAATAGATAGCATCGGTAAGTCCGGCCAATTCCGATGATTGAACCGACGAAGAAGAAGGAGTAAAAGAAGTCACTTTCGAAACATTCGGTTTGTTACGAGAAGTTGGAACCTTTGATTTGTTCTCAATGATCGTTAAAATATCCATTGGCGTACGATTCAAGATATTGCCACCGGCGGCTGCGTTTAAAGAATCTTGATCGTTTTGAGTCAAAGAGTTATAAAACGTGTCGATTTGGTGCAATTCGGAGAAACCATGGTGAGGACATTTTCGAAGACGATCCTTAAAACGTTCCCATGCCTCACCAAAGTTCTCATCAAAACGTTGTTGAAAATTAGTTATATCATTCTTCAGATTAGTCGTTTTGGACGGTGGAAAGAAATGATTAACAAATTTCGAGACGAGTTCTTCCCATGTGTGTATGGAACGAGGGGGTTCTTTCTCAAGCCAAATCCGGGCTGAACCCTCGAGTGAAAATGGGAACAACATCAATTTGATAGCATCGTGAGGGACATCCTTAAATTTCATGGTCGAAGTTAACTTATTGAACCATCAGATATGTGCGTGAGGATCGTCCCTTTCAAAACCTTGAAATTGTTTTGATGTGACAAGTTGAATTAATCCAGTTTTAAGTTCAAAATTATCGGAAATAATAGGTGGTAAAACAATTGCGTCCCTATATCCCTCGGTGGGACACTGGAGTAATTCTTGCATAGTACGTTGATCGGCCATCTCGGTGATGGGTGCTTCAACAAGAGTATGTAACTCGGGTACGTAAGCTTGTTTACGACGTCTACGATAACGTTGGTTCGGTATGGTCGGAGAATTATCGATTAATCTCGACCGTGAACGTGTGATCATACACTTAAAAGAAACAAAAGTGAAAGAAAAAGGAAAACAAATTTAAAAAGAATTTTTTTTTTTTTTTTTTTTTTTTTTTTTTTTTTTTTTTTTTTTTTTTAATTAAAGCGATAACTTCCAAAGGAAGGTTCTTCAAAACACAAATCAAACAAACGATCGACGAAATCTTAACAACGCCTCCCCGGCAGCGGCGCCATTGATGAATTTGTCTTTTTGCGTGTATAGTTTTGTTTCCGAAGAAATACCGGTGAAAGTATGTTCCCCGGGTCGTTCTCCCAACGAGGGTTGAATTGATCTTGTCGACACGGTTTGTGAATCTTGTGAAATGAAATAGGATAGAAGAGATATTTTGGTTTTTGATTATACTACAAATGAGAATAAAATGCAATTAAAGCAAAGAGAACAAGCAAATAATGCAAAACAAATGAGCAAATAAAACAAACATTCTCAAAAATGAAATAGAAATAAAAACGTAAAGAAAACTTAACACGACTAGTTTAAAAAGAAAAATAAAAGCGATACTAGTCCTACGATTGCAAATTGAGTTTTTCTAAATAATAAGATATAAAAGAAAATTAACGTAAAAGGAAAATTATATTTTTGGCTTTTTAATTTTAATAAATGAAAACGATATAAAGACTAATTAAAAAGGAAATAAGTAAAAGAAATAAAAACTAATTATTATCAATCTATAAATGTTTACTAGATGACGTTACTAAATAAAAGCTACTAACTTGTTGTATAATAAATCCTAACTTGATAAATTTTTAGAAAAATTCGGCAGAGTTTCGTTTAGATATTAAGTATAAGAAAACCTCACTCGATAAACGATGAGGCAGCGATTATCTAACTCGATAATCATGGCTAACTCGCCAAAAGAAATGAAACTTGGTAAAATTAAAAACTCAAACTCAATAAACCTTTTTTTAAAAAGAAACTAACTCGATAAACATTTAAAATCTCTAACTCGATAGACTTTTGAAACTCTAACTCGATAACCCTTAAAAACCTAACTCGATACTTTCTTAAACAAACACTAACTCGATAACACTATTTTATCCTAACTCGATAGACTAATATTTTTCCAAACTCGATAGTATTAAATTTTTTCCAAACTCGATAGATTTATATTTCTTCCAAACTCGATAGTTTTTAAAATCTAACTCGATAATCTTTTTTTTTTTTTATTTATTTATTTTTCTAACTCGATAGTCACTAAATCAAACTCGATGGTTTTTTAAAAAAAAAGTCTAACTCGGTAAAATAAAATGAAACTCGATAAAATACATAACAAAACACCATTTTGATCCAAAATAAAGCCTAAAAACTAATGTTTTTCACCAAATTTATTACTAAACAACCTAGTTTAACCATAAACTTTAAATCCCACCAATAAAAACAAGATTTTAACAACTAAAAATTATAAAATTTTAGAGAGAAAAAACTTTAGAGAGAGAAAGTAAATAAAACTTAACATAAATTCATTACACTACTCCTATACTAAGAGGACCAACCCTCAACAACCAACCTCTCAAAGTTGGTGTTTAAGGGGTATTTATAGGCTAGGGGCTAGGGCTTCTCTAATCTTTGACATAGTTGCAAGATTAGCCCCTAGACCTTTACAAAACATGAAAAAACTACTTAAAACATTTTAAAATGCTGCAAATGCAACTAAATAATACACGTAACGATCTTGTAACTTGGAGGAATTGAGTTGACTTTTCTTCCAAAGTTCTTCAAAGGACCAAAGTTGACAACTTGCTGAAACTTGGAGGGCCATTATTTTAAAGGTCTTCATATTTCAACTAAGAGTCTCTTTTGTTATTCTCTAAATCTCTAAGGATTACTTTTGTCATTTTGGGCTTTTCTTGGATAAATTTCTTTCTCGGCTTCGGCTTTTTACCTTTTTCTAATCTCGTGCTCGTTTTTGTCGGTTTTTGGCTTGTTTTTGTCCATTTTTCACATATCCGTACCTGCACATACACAAATACAAAGACATACAATCTCTTGGCATTTTTGGTTAGTATTTAGTGTATTTGGTCTGATTTTGGGTCTAAAAAGGATGAGTGATTAAGCACTCATCAACAAGTACCGGGGGATTGATCATTCAGCTAGGAATAGTGTCGCTAGGATTAGAAAACCTAAATACTAGATCTAGAGATGAGGGATGATTCTTTTTGTATTTTTATATTTTTTAGAAAGCAAGTTAAAATCTCGGGTTTGAAGGATTTGGGCGGAATTAGTTGCTAGTCAACTAACCCAATACTAAAGATGCAATCAAAATAAAATACTAAAATGAAAAAAAACTATTTTAAACTAAAGTTGTGAGCAATAAGTGGGAGAAATGTGTTTACTTAGATTTCACTACTCCCTAGATATCTTTTACACGTTAATTACTTGTTATAGTTGCGTGGATGACGGATTGTATTCCTTAATACTATTCATGGGGTGGCGTACTTACTACCCCAATCCTATGAGTGCCTACTTCACTCCTATGTCGAGCCGGCTAAGAAGCTCTTAACATGGGATCATTAGAATTTACTCATGCATTAAATACAACCAATAAAACCTAGTACACATCGGTTCATGTTTCCTAAGACGTTCAAGCGTGTTACCAAATGGAGATCTGCCAGTTTTCTTAAGCCTAACATTGAAATCATTCATCCAATACAACCATAAACAAGTAATCAACACATAATTAACATCTAGATTTCATTAGATCTAAGCAAACACAAGATAGATCTAGCCTAGCATGTTGAAATCAAGACAAGCACAAGATATAGACAACCAACACATAGACATATTGATTGAATTAAAAGAAGACTTATCTCAATAGCACATGTAAGGATTCAAGGGCTGAAAACCCTTGAAAAAGCTGTAAAATACGTACAAGGTTCGGCCCTAGAGTTTCTCCACACAAGTTCCTCCTTATGAATGAAAATTAGAAAACTATATATAGATTTTAGAGGGTGACGGCGTCAAGAACAAATGTCTGACGCCGTCATCTCGGTGCTAAATAGTTCCTCAGACTGCCTAGATCTGGATCTGACGCCGTCATGTAGTCCCCTTTTGCAGGCAGTCACACAATTAACTCTTGACGCTCTACTTGTGACGCCTTCAGGTTTCTTCTGGGTCGTCATGGTTTTTACACTTGACGCCGTCAGGATTGCCTTCTTGACGCCGTCATACACTGTTCCCAGCATGGAAAATTAAGTCTTTGGCGTTTTCTTCACTTTTTTGCTCCAAAAACGTCTGAATTGCTTCCTTTTCCAGATTTCACTCCCAAAGTACCTAAAATCACAAAAGGAACGATTTAGGGCAATATTTGATCAAATAAATTCAATTCCGGGCTTAAATGACCCCCTAAAAGTGGTTCATTTTTCGCCTCATCACATATAGTGCAAGTATTGAAATCACATAAACTAGAATCGAAGTTTTTAGAACAAACTTGTTTTTTATAAATTTTAAAACGGACGTAAAACTATTCAATCCCCCCTTATAGTTTTCCACAATCTATATAAATAAAGTGAAAAACGTTATTTCATCATTTAGCTTGTAATATTATCCCTTTCTATTCAAAAAATCGACATAATAGCCGGGACTTTGAATATTGAGGACAATGTTAAACTCTAAGTGTGGGGGGGGGGGGGGGGGGGAATTCTAGCGAATTTTATCATATTATATCTTCTAGTACCCCTGTTTTTAGCCAAAATTTTAAAAAAAATTCACTTTATTTCAAAATTTTTATGGTTATCAGTCCACCTTGTCTAAGCCACAAAAGGACTGGCTAATCCAGGAGCAAACGGCTCTTGGTAAAGATATCTCAAAACCGTTGATGGCTAACAATTTGCCCAAAATTGTATGGGATTCAACTCACCATATCTTTAATCGTGAAGAGTTGGCTAGCCCACAAGGTTATGGCTTGTGGTAAAGGCAGTGGAAAAACGATAATTGGTAATCAACTCACCAAGATGATGACTTTACTTCCATCAATGAGTTGTCTAGTCCAGAAGCAAACGGCTTTTGGTAAAGACAAATCAAATCTGTTGACAGCTTATGGTTTGCTCAAAATCATATGGTTATCAGTGTACCATAGTTTTTACTTGAGCTAAAATATTTGGCTACTCCAGAAGTAATGAATTTTGGTAAAGAGACTTCAAATCCATTAAGTTTTCTCAAAAGATTGCTAGGGACTAGCAATATTTTAACGTGGGAGATTGATGAGTGTGTAAATACTCATCATTTTTACCTAATCTGAGCTGCCAAAACATCAAAAAACACTCAAATATGCATTAAAATACTGAAAATATCTCAGAATTGTGTTTTATATGTTTAAGATGCAAAATGATCAAAAACAGATGAAATAAACAAGGTTTGCATAATTGACAGTTTCAGTCCCTCAACTTTCAAAACTTGTCAAAACTAGTCCCTAGTTATTCAAAAACATGAAAAAGTCACCAAAGGTCCTTTTGAATCACAAATAAACATATAAAGTCCTTTGGTGTAAAGTTTCACAAATTTACAAGTTTAGTCCCTCAACTTTGCAAAATTGACAAACATGGTCCCTGGGATGTAAAAACTTTGAGAAAAATAAATTTTTGTCCTTGTGCTACTAATCTTTGGCAGGAATGGTCCTTAAATGGAAAGTTTGGCAAAGTTACATGATTGGTGCCTCAAGTTTTCACAATTGGCAGGAATTGTCCCTGGAAGTTCAAAAAGTGGAAAAGTCAACATATGACCTTGTACTATTTACCTTTGGCAAGATTCAACCCTTTGAGAACTATGGGAAAGTCACAAGTTCAGCCCATGAAAAATCCAGAAATTACATAATTAGTCCTTGTGATAAATTACAACCAAACCGGCCCTTAATCTTAAACAAACAAACCAAATCCAATCCACATACAAACACAAGCCCAACACCATCCCTAAACCCAAAGTCCAAAGCCAAAAGCCCAATCCCTAAACTGTTTTAAATAATCAAACGGTCAAACCGTTTGACCAAACCACCCTTCCCCCCCCCCCCCCAAACCACCTTCCACCTCTGCAAAACCGCTTCACCGCCACCATCACCACTTGCAATCTCTCATCATCACCACTTCACTACCTTCACCTAACAAGACAGCCCACAATTAATGCTCCCCCTCTACGCACGCAACTGAAGAAATTTGCTCTGTTTTCCTTTTCCCGCCAAATTGATCCTAGGGTCAATATTACATCTCACTCATCCAATGGCCAAGGAAAGAGATGGGATTTGCTCAAAAGCTCGTGGGAACCCTAATTGGTGCCTATAAAAGGAACAAGATGAAGTAGAGAAATAGTAGTAGTTAATTTAGTTTATTTTAGTCTCGTTTTCATTCTAATTCCTAAATTAGTTGTATTCCTTTGTTTTAAAAGCTTGTAATCTCTTTTCTAGTGTATGAGAACTTAGAATTAAGCAATCAATCCTAAGTTTCTTTTCCAAATTTCAAGTTTGCAATTTAAATTTTCAATTTAAGTTTCTGTTGGTTCTTACTAGCTGTTTAGAGACTCATAAGCTCGCATAAGCTCTCATATAGCTTATAAAAGCTATTAGTGAGCCTCAACGTAAATCACCCAACTTCATGTCCTCCCCTAGTATTCATTAGTTGGACCCAGGGCTTATATCCTAGCTTTTTGAAAAGCTCTTCTGAGTAGCTTTTAGGAACAAGTCTCATATTGGACTTCCAATCAAGCCTGTGGACCCCACAAAGGTCCAAAGTCCCTGTGTTTAGCCTGTTTTGGCCTAGTGTTTTGTATAAGTGCTTATTTGGTTCTAATAGCTTATTCATGTGCTTCTGTTGATTCCACTTGCTTATTTCAAGTTGTTATTTATCATAATAAGCTAATATACAAACTGTTAAGCACTTGGGGGTGCACACAACTTATTAATAAGCCACACCACATCTTATTAATAAGCCACTATTTTGAGTAGGTAATTAGGTCTCAAAAAAGAAAAACCAACAAAAACCAACTTTAAGAATAGTGATAGCTTCTATTTAATAGGATTTATCTTTTTAATTTTTCTATTCATCATATTATTAAGCACTTCATCATTTTTATATTTTTCTTAATTTTATTTCATCTTAAAGTATTTTCAGTAATTTTTCTAGATTTTTCTCTTTTGATTTAGTAATTATTAGAATTAATATTAGTTTAATTAAATAATTAAGTAATATTAGTAATTAAATAGTTTTATTAATTTTTAAATAATAACAGTACCTTTTCATATTTTTCCTAGGTTTTATAAATCATTAAGTATTTTTAGAAAATAGTCACTTAATTACTACTATTCATTTTCTAATTTTCTTAATTAATTTAGTTAAATTAGATTTTAATAAATAAATAAGTTAATAATTAGTAAAATAGTCTAAATATAATTTTTATAATTTTTTAGGATTCATGTGATGGTTAATTAGATTTATAAATTTTTCTATAATTTTCTAAGTCATTTATAGTATTATTAGTAATTTAAATTATTTTAAACAGTTTAATTAATGTTATTAGTATTTAATTAATAGAAAATCCACAAACAGACAAAAATAGGTATTTTTAGTTTTTTAATTTATTTTAAGTCATTTTAGAATTTTAAAAATTAATTTTGCAATTTTCTAGTTTAAATTTGTATTATTAAGTTTTTAAGATAATTAGTTTTAATTAAATAGTTAAATAGTTTTTATTTTAATAATTAATATTAAAGAATAAAATAATCAAAAAAATAATTTTCTTTTAATTTCATTTTCTTTTATAATTAAGTTTGTAAAATTTTCATTTGCACCCTCTGTAGTTTTAAATTGTTTAAAACTCACTTTTTTTCTTTGTCTATAAGCATTTCTGATTTGCAATTTGCTTACGTGTATACATATCTGTTTACTGTGCTTGTTATATATTGTTATCCAAATAATATCAGTAGTGTAAATCAAACCCACTTCATATTTGGTTACTGTCCTCAGTACCATTCATTCCCAAAAACGTTTATAAATACAACTTCAATCTCGTTGGGACTTAACGACCCGGGGATTTTCCTGTACTTCCACGGATTAAAACACTTGACTTTTTCTCCCAAGGGGTCCTATCAACTGCACCCGGTTGACTGGTTGGTTTGGGAGGAGTCAGGAGGCATATGCCTCAGGGGAGGATTGTTGTTGTAACATTGTATATTATTTCTATAGTTTTGTTTACTAACACTAACCAACTAATGTTTTTGTAAGTTTTGTTTGGTTTGTTTGCTACTTTGTGTCTATTTTGCAGAATGCCCTTATAAGTAGTTGCTGATTTTAAATTGAAATTCACCAAGACTATTTCAATGGGAAAGTGGTCATATATGCTGAGAGTTTGTTTCTACTGAAGTGTCATATATGCTGAGAGTTTGTTTCTACTGAAGTGTAATATATGCTGAGAATCATTGTTTCTACTGAAGTAACATTACAGAGTTCACAATTGAGAAAAGTGGTTCATTCATTCAAGAAACAAATTACAGCTTACAATCAACTTCAAAACGAAATACAAGATCATTCCTATACTATGTCTACCAAAGTTATTCTAGCTTCTATCATCTAATTGCAAAAGGATGGTGGATATGCATGACCAGTACAATGAAGAAGCTGAAGGTAATGGAAAGGAGGGAATGATGATGATGATGACGAAGATGCTCAAGATATCTTTAGTTCTTGGCAAGAAGATGCTCAAGAACCTAGTTTTATATCTTTGGTCCCTGGAAACATCACATCATCTTCTACTTCACCTTCCCTTTTCCCTTACCCATCACCTCTGCCTTCTTGCCCTTTCCCTTGCCTCCATGGTATGAAGCACCAGATCCTGGAGCAGGAAGACCTAACACCACATCCCGTGATGTTGGAAGAGATGGATTAGTCTTCCTTAGCCTTGGTTGGGATCTTTCTGGTGTGGAAGGAGGGATCAATGGTGGATCTTCATCTTCATCCTCTGTAGATTCTTCATCAGAAGTAAAGATAAATGGAGAGACGTATTGTCTCTCAGCAGGAACGGGGACATGACTTGGTTCCCCTCTCTCTAGAGCGTTCCACCTTCTCTCTAGCTCCCTCTCGGCATCTAAATCATCCAAATCAGAAGGAATCTTTGCAGAATCCTCTGATGGTGATGGACTTGGAGGATGTGCATCATGTCTCTTCTTCTTGGCATGTTCTTTGGTCAGACCTCGAGGGATGGTTGGTAATCTTAAAGGGGGAGGAGTTGTGAGTGAGTCTGAAGAATCATCTAAGTCAGAAGAGATGTTGATTATACTTGGGTTGGATGCCATGGTTATTGTTTGATTGGTGATTATGGTGGATTATTGGGATTTTATTGAGAAATTATGGTTTGATGATAATTGGGGTAAACTGATATCTGTAATGAGTAATTTGAGGATTATTTTATAGGCGAAGTCAAGGTTTAATGGTAGTTAATGCGAGTTCGGTGAAACAGTAAAACCCAAGATATTTACTAAAGATATTTTGACTCTTGAGTTGTTTTTGCTGATCGACTTTGTATCAGCAGATTGACCACCATTTCTGCTGAAAGGTTAATTTTCAAATTGGAAGAAGCTACTTTACACGTCTGATATGGTCAATGATTTGTTCCGATATTTTTGACCATGATTGGGTAACTTCCTTTTATAACCTATTTAGCATATCTTCGCCCAAAACTAACTTATTCCCTCATCAATCGATTTAAACCCATCATTCATTTGCATAATTCATAACCGTTTCTCACAAATCCTTCAAATGGCAACACTTCAATTCAAGAAAGATCATAACAAAGTTGCTTTTCTGAAAAAGACTAAAGATCATGAACTGTATGATCCTATGGTAGAGTTTCTACAGCGTTCCAAGATTCATTATGCCTTAACACATTCTCCAAATGTGATATATGAATCGATGGTGAAGCAATTTTGGGCATCTGCTAGGAAAAGGTCAGATACATAGATTGTGGCAACTATTGATGAAAATGAGTATGTGGTGACATTTTCTCCGATGATCCTTTTTCGGAGTTTGAAGCCTTTACTTTTGATCATATGGGAGAGAAGATTAGTGGCAGTACCACTTCTCATTCTCAAATTTCTCTCCCCGAATATGATTCATTCACCTTTGAGGAGTTGTCCTGTGAACTTACTCATATCATATCTCAACCGGAGTATGATAAATTTTACTTTGATCTAGACAAAGATGATCTTTGTGTTCCAGAGGGAAATATTCTCAACCTTGAGAATTTGATTGAAATCAAAATCCCAACCCTCCCACCCATATGTCTAGATCACACAAGCTTAAATGATGAGATTCATGATATACCAATCATGAATTCTCTTTCTGATGATGATGAGTCAATCTTGCTTGTCATCAAGATCTTTCTTCCTTTCTTCACCTACAGGGTGACTTCTCCTATTCTTAACTCCTACGGGAAAGAAGACATTATCTTTGACCCCGGCATCACCGCTTATAGTTTATACTATCTTAAGCCGGGAATTTATCTCATCGGTGTGGAACTTGCACGTGCTTCAAATGTTTGTCCAAACATCTTGAATGAAAGTTCGATGGAGATTGTTTCTTCCCCATCATGCTTCCCCATGAACCAATGAATTCGGGGTCGAGTCAAGCTAGCGACTCGGTAAACAAAAACAGTAGCATGTACTTAGGGTTCTCACCCTAAGTGTGGGGGAGTTACCCCTACTGTGGTTACAAATAAAGTGAAAAAATGGTGTTTTCCACATTTAGCTTGTAATGTTGCCCTTTTACGTTCAAAGAGTCGGCATAATAGCCGGGACTTTGAATATTGAGGACAATATTCATTCTAAGTGTGTGGGGTATTCTAGCGAATTTTATCACATTTTACTATCTAGTACCCCCGTTTTTGGCCAAAATTTCAAAAATTTTAAAAAATTTTCACTGGTGCTTCAAAATTTTTGTGGTTATCAGTCCGCCTTGTCTAAACGACAAAAGGATTGGCTAATCCAGGAGCAAACGGCTCTTGGTAAAGATATATCAAATCCGTTTATGGCTTGCAATTTGCCCAAAATTGTATGGTACATCAACTTGCCATATCCAAAAAAAGTGAATGAGTTGGCTAGCCCGCAAGATTATGGCTTGTGGTAAAGGCCGTGGAAAAACCATAATTGGTAATCAGCTCACCAAGATGTTGACTTTGTCCATCAAGAGTTGGCTAGTCCAGAAGCAAACGCCTTTTGGTAAAGACAAATCAAATCCGTTGACAGCTGGTGGTTTGCTCAAAATTACATGGTTATCAAGTGGACCATAGTTCTTACTCGAACTGATACATTTGGCTACTCCAGAAGTAATAGCTTTTGGTAAAGAGTTTAAAATCCATTGAGTTTTCAAAACAGTTTATTGCTAGGGACTAGCAATATTTTAGTGTGGGGGATTGATGAGTGCTCAAACACTCATCATTTTTGGTCAAATCTGAACTGCAAAACATAAAAAAAACTCAGAAATGCATCAAAATACTAAAAATGTTTCAAAATTGTGCTTTATATGTTTTAGATGCAAAATGAGTAAAAACAAATGAAAAACGTACAAAGTTTGCATAATTGGCAGTTTCAGTCCCCCAAGTTTCAAAACTTGTCAAAATTAGTCCCTGAGCATTTATTTTGAAAGAAAAGTCAACCCAAGTCCTTCAAAAATCAAAAGTTATCAAAAATGGACTTTGGGTGAAAAGTTTTGAAAATTACATTTTGGTCCCTGGAGTTTGAAAATTTACAAAAATAGTCCTTGGATTTCAAAAAGGTGGAATTTTATCATTCAAGGTCCCTAAAATATTCTAAGTTGTCAAAAATGGTCCTTGAACGAATCTTTGAGCAAATGGCAGAAAAGGCCCCTGAACTTTTGGAAAATCTCAAAAATGGTCCTTGGGTATTTAAAATGAAAAAATTTCATCAATGGTCATTGGGTTTATCAAGTATGACAAATATGGTCCTTGGAACATCTTTGGGAGGAGTACATTTTCAGTCCCTCAACTTTGGGTGAATTACAAATATGGTCCTTAGGCTTTTGCTACTACACCAAACGGATCCTATGTATTTCTATAATACCAAATCCAAGTCCAACACTACCCCAAAGCCTGATCCATAAACACGCCCAAGCCCAACCAAAAGCCCAAGTTCCATTATAATACTTCCAGGGTCAAACAGTCCACCCTAGTCAACACCCAGGTCAAACACAACCACTATTCACCCTCCTTCCTCCTCTAAACCATGCTCCCTGCTTCCTGATGCGTGGGAATCGCACCTTGCTTTACCTCTCGAGGGATCTCGAGAAGCTTACAACCCCCACTAGGCAGTGTACCTGATCGTTGTAGTATAGTATAGTGACAAGTACCGGGGGATTGATCGTTCAGCTTAGGAATAGTGTCGCTAGGATTAGAAAACCTAATTAATAGTTCTAGAGGTGAGGGATGATTATTTTTGTATTTTTATATTTTTTTGAAAGCAAGTAAAATCTCGGGTTTTGAAGGAGTGGGCGGAATTAGTTGCTAGTCAACTAACCCAAAACTAATATATAATCAAAATAAAATAATAAAAATGAAAACAAACTAATTATACTAAGGTTGTGAGCAGTAATTGGAGAAATTGTGTTTACTTAGACTTCACTACTCCCTAGATATCTTTTACATGTTAATTACTTGTTATACTTGTATGGATGACGGATTGTATTCCTTAATATCATTCGTGGGGTGGCATACATAACTCCCCAACTCTATGAGCTCTTATCTCCTCCTACACCATGACCCAGCACAACTATAGGGATTGTAAACAGTGGCTCATGCATTAAATACAACCAATAAAGACCTAGTACGCCTCGGTTCATGTTTCTTAAGACGTTCAAGCATGTTACCATTTGGAGATCTGCCAGTTTTCTTAAGCCTAACATATAAATCATTCATCCAAGAACAAGAATAAACAAGTAATCAACACATAATCAACATCTAGGTTTCATTAGATCTAAGCAAACACAAGAGAGATCTAGCCTAGCATAATTGAATTGAGACAAGAACAAGAGATAAACAACCAACACACAGACATATTGGTTGAATTAGAAAGACACTTATCTCAATTACAATGCAAGGTATCAAGGGTTTGGAACCCTTGAAAAACCTGTAAAAGAGGCACCAAATTCGTCTTTAGGGTTTCACCAAAACTTCTCTCTTTTTAATGAAAAAAACTAGAAAACTATATATAGGAAAAGTAGGCTGACGGCGTCAAGAGTTACATGTGACGCCGTCACCTCGCCGCCATATACTTCCTCGGACGGCCTTGATCTACTTATGACGGCCTATGTGACGCCGTCACCGACCACGGTATTTTATTCTTGCCACTTTGACGCCGTCATGAAGGCGTTTGACGCCGTCACCACCTTCGGTATTTTAATCTTCATGTCTGACGCCGTCAAGATATTACTCTTGACGCCGTCACCTTGTATCTTCAGCATGGAAATTTGGTACTTTGCCGTTTTCTTCACTTTTATGCTCCAAAATCGTCCAAAATGGCTTCTTTTCCAGAATTCACTCTCCAAATATCTAAAATCACAAAAGGAACGATTTAGGGCAATATTTGATCAAATAAATTCGGATTCGGGCTTAAATGACCCCCTAAAAACGGGTCATTTTTTGCTTCATCATATACCCTTACACTTGAGATTTGCTTGTCCTCAAGCAAATGCGCTTTTATTCTACTCGAAAGACAAGTTAGGGGTCATTTAACACTAATATAAAAGTAATTACAACAAATAATCGTTCCACTAAAGACCAATAGACAAGCACGGAGGTCATACACAAGCACCTCACAAATAGTGTTTAGATACTCACATCTCTCGGGTGTAATAAAGTAATATAACATTATGGAAATGGAAGATATCTCTCACTACCTGTCATAGCAAAATAGATTACCATAGGCTTGGGAAAGGATCAAACCTCCACCACATGGCGTAAGCACCTAGGATAAACTATCAAAGAGGTCTTTTAAAGGGTTGTAACGTTAGGTATAGGGATATGAATTACACGGTTTTGTTGGATAAAGGAAGTTTTACTGGGGGCGAGTTAACAATCTTGGTTAATTACATGTACAATATGGCGTTGCTAAGCCAAGACTAGACTCGACTTAAGCTAATAAATGAAAAATAACAAAAACATAAAATAAACATAGAATAAAAATGGGATGGTAGTCCGTATGTTTTTTTTTTTTTTTTTTTTTTTTTTTTTTTTTTTTTTTTTTTTGCATACACTCTTACCCTACCATCCAAAATAATACATCATAGGGGTATAAACGTTCCCCTTACACTTGAATCTTTACATACTTTACATTTAACTAATCTAATGACTCGAATTAAGAAAATCAAAACACTTGGAGCACTTTTAAGATTAACGTACATATGGGGGTAATATATTATGTTCTTCCCCATTACTCCATAAAATAAGTACTTACCCATGAGTCCCAATCGTCCCAAAACAATATGTACAAGATATGACTCGACTTAGCAACCATGTAATCAATTAGAAAGTTAACTTAGGGTTTAACAAATAACAATAATGCACTAAAAATGAGCGCATACACGGAAGGCTAAGGCGATTTGGGTGTACATTTAAGTGGGGTGTAACAAATTCTTCCTTTAAGTATGATGCTTAAAGTTAGAAACGAAAAGATAGTCTCGGAGGGGTGTACTAGGGGTTTCGTGTACTAAAAATGAGTACAACGCTAAGGGTGTGGGAAAAATTAGTTGACTTAACTAGCAAAGTAATATGACTTAAATGGTCAAGTAATCATGATACGGGTTTAACACAAGGGTGATCCTAATGCCTCTTATCATGTAGTAAATCCTACGACACGAATGTAGTCTCACTAGCGGTCTCGGGATGCATCACTAACGCAAGTTCTAGAATCTAAATGCTACCGGTACACTCATAAGCACTAATAATAAATGCTTTTCCTATCAAATCTAAAGGCGAACCTCACATTTTTGGGTGAAAAATTTTTCTGAATATACGGTTATGTGCTAGTCATACAACCTCCTATCCATGAGACGCTTGCTATGGCTAAAGTTTCACTCCTAAATGTTGTAAAAAATTTTAAATTTGGTGCTAAAATTACACTAACAAGTATTTCTCATAGTTTTATTACACATCTACTATCAGACAAAACAAACTCAAGCGAAAGTGCATATGTAAGGTATCATCTTTTTACCCTCCCCTTACACTTAAGATGAACATTGTCCCCAATGTTCAAGTAAAGAATGTGAAAGTGATAAAGTAAAGAGAATGAAGTCAAATACTCCCCTGATTCGCTCGGTATGGATTTTAGGTTGACCAGGTTAAATCTTCTTCCAAGAAAACGAACAATCAAAGCTTCCATTCCAGAATATAAATCATCTCCTTGTCAAACATAACCTGTAAAACCTGACAAAATAGACAAGACAACCTCGCGTAAAATCGGCGGCATCCTATATAAGTTACTAAATCCTAGAAAACAAGATAAGATATAATGCTTGTGGAATGAAGTTTGCAGATTTCCTGGAGATTATAAAACTTAATGATTCAAAAAAACCATAAGACTCCGTTAGAAAAACAAAACCGGTAAAATTTCCAGATTTTTGACTCCTGACGCCGTCAGAATAGACCTGCAGAAATTCTTATGTTAAGTTTCTAGAAAATTTCTGGAAAAACTTCGTCCTACTTCCTGGAAAATCCTGCAAAACTTCATTATGACTCAATACAAGCATTTGACTCTAACAAATACGAATATACATGTTCATTTAATATTGTGGAGAATCATGATCGGTGTGTTTCTTGAAAACATATTTGGGGTTTCCCCTTACACTTATCTTTTGCAAAAATACCTTTAGGTTGGAGTTAAGACTAGGCCAAACAACATAATAAAGTATTTCCACATTTTAATTGAGAAACATGATCATCCAGCAATAAAAATAAAACATGCATACGGAAGCAAATAACAATCAAACAAATAAAATCACACAAAACATGGGTTGCCTCCCAAGAAGCGCTTGTATTTGTTCGAGTCACGAGCCTGACTCTACCCTTATTTAACGGAAATGCGGGAGGTTTTTCCTACACTTAGGATTAAGTGCGGGTGGAAGTAGCGATACACACCCTTAGGGTGGAAATATGCCTCATGAGGAAAGAGTGGCGAATGAATTATATACTCAAATGGGTGTGCTCCTATCATCATAACATTACCTAGTTCACTTTGGTCAATGGGTGATTTGAAGTTTTCTCCTAAGAAGGGATCATTTTCAATCAACTTCAAGAGACTCCTAGTTGGGGATCTATCTTGACCTAATAAACCCGGTTTAAACCCATAATGTTTCTTACGATCAATCATGAATGGGTTATGTAAGTATGTAAGGTCATGGTTCACTCCTATGTTGGCTTCTTCTCTACAAGGCTTGGGGTCTACTACCTTCAATGTAAAACTACCCGGACTACATGGTTTGATGGGTGGATCGGGACCTATTTCAATTCCTAAATCTTCATCCAAGGATGGAAGATTAGGTAATGGTTTTGGTTGAGGCTCCGGTTCATCAAAACTAGGAACTTCCCTAGAACTAGGAGTAAGGTTATCACTACAAGTGTTCAAACCTATATCCTCTAGTGGTGCTTGGTCCAAGGGTTCTACCTCTATTGGGGTTCCTATAGTCTCTTCTACTTCTTCCGGGTAAGCCACGGGCGGTGTGTGTGCCTCAAATGATGGTAGCATTTGTGGGGTACTTGGTGGGCTTACGTTACTTACCTCATCCTCCATTTTATCTAGATTACCTATGTGTTTGCTTTGTACTATAGCTTTAGGTGACATCCACACAGGTATCCCTAAGTAATCATCCCCAGATAAACTTCCTGTTTGCTCCATCAAACTTGTTTTTGATTGATTTGTGATGTTGTTTGTTGGGTTGTCTACTCTATAATAATATTGGGCACAGTTTTCTATGGTATCCCACGCTTCTTCATCATTTAATTCCCTAGGGCCCCCATTGGGAAAATCATCGATGCGCATTTGGTCACATTGGTTGACACGATAGTAAAAGGTTTCGGTTAGGGATGCTAAAGAGAAACTATGATGAGGGAATTTTCGAAGTAAAATTTTAAAACGAGTCCATGCATCATATAGGGGTTCATCTTGATATTGTTTGAAATTCGAGATGTCAACAGGGTAGAATGGCCTTTTTGATTGGTGGTATGGTGGATTCGCGTACTCCACAATGGTGAACGGAATAGTCAATGGAAATTGCGAACAAACACACAAAGAAAAAGATAGACTAAAGAAATCCTAAAAAAAAAAAAAAAAAAAAAAAAAAAAATCTTACTAGAAAGGAATCTAGCAAGTAGACCTAATAAAAAGAAATCCTAACCTAGACAATAACTATTCCCCGACAACGGCGCCAAAAACTTGATGCGTGGGAATCGCACCTTGCTTTACCTCTCGAGGGATCTCGAGAAGCTTACAACCCCCACCAGGCAGTGTACCTGATCGTTGTAGTATAGTATAGTGACAAGTACCGGGGGATTGATCGTTCAGCTTAGGAATAGTGTCGCTAGGATTAGAAAACCTAATTAATAGTTCTAGAGGTGAGGGATGATTATTTTTGTATTTTTATATTTTTTTGAAAGCAAGTAAAATCTCGGGTTTTGAAGGAGTGGGCGGAATTAGTTGCTAGTCAACTAACCCAAAACTAATATATAATCAAAATAAAATAATAAAAATGAAAACAAACTAATTATACTAAGGTTGTGAGCAGTAATTGGAGAAATTGTGTTTACTTAGACTTCACTACTCCCTAGATATCTTTTACATGTTAATTACTTGTTATACTTGTATGGATGACGGATTGTATTCCTTAATATCATTCGTGGGGTGGCATACATAACTCCCCAACTCTATGAGCTCTTATCTCCTCCTACACCATGACCCAGCACAACTATAGGGATTGTAAACAGTGGCTCATGCATTAAATACAACCAATAAAGACCTAGTACGCCTCGGTTCATGTTTCTTAAGACGTTCAAGCATGTTACCATTTGGAGATCTGCCAGTTTTCTTAAGCCTAACATATAAATCATTCATCCAAGAACAAGAATAAACAAGTAATCAACACATAATCAACATCTAGGTTTCATTAGATCTAAGCAAACACAAGAGAGATCTAGCCTAGCATAATTGAATTGAGACAAGAACAAGAGATAAACAACCAACACATAGACATATTGGTTGAATTAGAAAGAAACTTATCTCAATTACAATGCAAGGTATCAAGGGTTTGGAACCCTTGAAAAACCTGTAAAAGAGGCACCAAATTCGTCTTTAGGGTTTCACCAAAACTTCTCTCTTTTTAATGAAAAAAACTAGAAAACTATATATAGGAAAAGTTGGCTGACGGCGTCAAGAGTTACATGTGATGCCGTCACCTCGCCGCCATATACTTCCTCGGACGGCCTTGATCTACTTATGACGGCCTATGTGACGCCGTCACCGACCACGGTATTTTATTCTTGCCACTTTGACGCCGTCATGAAGGCGTTTGACGCCGTCACCACCTTCGGTATTTTAATCTTCATGTCTGACGCCGTCAAGATATTACTCTTGACGCCGTCACCTTGTATCTTCAGCATGGAAGTTTGGTACTTTGCCGTTTCTTCACTTTTATGCTCCAAAAACGTCCAAAATGGCTTCTTTTCCAGAATTCACTCTCCAAACACCTAAAATCACAAAAGGAACGATTTAGGGCAATATTTGATCAAATAAATTCGGATTCAGGCTTAATGACCCCCTAAAAACGGATCATCTTTCGCCTCATCATATACCCTTACACTTGAGATTTGCTTGTCCTCAAGCAAATGCGCTTTTATTCTACTCGAAAGACAAGTTAGTGGTCATTTAACACTAATATAAAAGTAATTACAACAAATAATCGTTCCACTAAAGACCAATAGACAAGCACGGAGGTCATACACAAGCACCTCACAAATAGTGTTTAGATACTCACATCTCTCGGGTGTAATAAAGTAATATAACATTTTGGAAATGGAAGATATCTCTCACTACCTGTCATAGCAAAATAGATTACCATAGGCTTGGGAAAGGATAAACCTCCACCACATGGCGTAAGCACCTAGGATAAACTATCAAAGAGGTCTTTTAAAGGGTTGTAACGTTAGGTATAGGGATATGAATTACACGGTTTTGTTGGATAAAGGAAGTTTTACTGGTGGCGAGTTAACAATCTTGGTTAATTACATGTACAATATGGCGTTGCTAAGCCAAGACTAGACTCGACTTAAGCTAATAAATGAAAAATAACAAAAACATAAAATAAACATAGAATAAAAACGGGATGGTAGTCCGTATGTTTTTTCTCTTTTATCTTTTTCTATTTTTTTTCTTTTTCTTGTCTTTTTTTTCTATTTTTTTTCGATTTTTTTTTTCTTTTTTTTATTTATTTATTTTTTTTTTATTTTTTATTTTTTTTGCATACACTCTTACCCTACCATCCAAAATAATACATCATAGGGGTATAAACGTTCCCCTTACACTTGAATCTTTACATACTTTACATTTAACTAATCTAATGACTCGAATTAAGAAAATCAAAACACTTGGAGCACTTTTAAGATTAACGTACATATGGGGGTAATATATTATGTTCTTCTCCATTACTCCATAAAATAAGTACTTACCCATGAGTCCCAATCGTTCCAAAACAATACGTACAAGATATGACTCGACTTAGCAACCATGTAATCAATTAGAAAGTTAACTTAGGGTTTAACAAATAACAATAATGCACTAAAAATGAGCGCATACACGGAAGGCTAAGGCGATTTGGGTGTACATTTAAGTGGGGTGTAACAAATTCTTCCTTTAAGTATGATGCTTAAAGTTAGAAACGAAAAGATAGGCTCGGAGGGGTGTACTAGGGGTTTCGTGTACTAAAAATGAGTACAACGCTAAGGGTGTGGGAAAAATTAGTTGACTTAACTAGCCAAGTAATATGACTTAAATGGTCAAGTAATCATGATACGGGTTTAACACAAGGGTGATCCTAATGCCTCTTATCATGTAGTAAATCCTACCACACGAATGTAGTCTCACTAGCGGTCTCGGGATGCATCACTAACGCAAGTTCTAGAATCTAAATGCTACCGGTACACTCATAAGCACTAATAATAAATGCTTTTCCTATCAAATCTAAAGGCGAACCTCACATTTTTGGGTGGAAAATTTTTCTGAATATACGGTTATGTGCTAGTCATACAACCTCCTATCCATGAGACGCTTGCTATGGCTAAAGTTTCACTCCTAAATGTTGTAAAAAATTTTAAATTTGGCGCTAAAATTACACTAACAAGTATTTCTCATAGTTTTATTACACATCTACTATCAGACAAAACAAACTCAAGCGAAAGTGCATATGTAAGGTATCATCTTTTTACCCTCCCCTTACACTTAAGATGAACATTGTCCCCAATGTTCAAGTAAAGAATGTAAAAGTGAAAAAGTAAAGAGAATGAAGTCAAATACTCCCCTGATTCGCTCGGTATGGATTTTAGGTTGACCAGGTTAAATCTTCTTCCAAGAAAACGAACAATCAAAGCTTCCCTTCCAGAATATAAATCATCTCCTTGTCAAACATAACCTGTAAAACCTGACAAAATAGACAAGACAACCTCGCGTAAAATCGGCGGCATCCTATATAAGTTACTAAATCCTAGAAAACAAGATAAGATATAATGCTTGTGGAATGAAGTTTGCAGATTTCCTGGAGATTATAAAACTTAATGATTCACAAAAACCATAAGACTCCGTTAGAAAAACAAAACCGGTAAAATTTCCAGATTTTTGACTCCTGACGCCGTCAAGAGTAATACTCTGACGCCGTCAGAATAGACCTGCAGAAATTCTTATGTTAAGTTTCCAGAAAATTTCTGGAAAAACTTCGTCCTACTTCCTGGAAAGTCCTGCAAAACTTCATTATGACTCAATACAAGCATTTGACTCTAACAAATACGAATATACATGTTCATTTAATATTGTGGAGAATCATGATCGGTGTGTTTCTTGAAAACATATTTGGGGTTTCCCCTTACACTTATCTTTTGCAAAAATACCTTTAGGTTGGAGTTAAGACTAGGCCAAACAACATAATAAAGTATTTCCACATTTTAATTGAGAAACATGATCATCCAGCAATAAAAATAAAACATGCATACGGAAGCAAATAACAATCAAACAAATAAAATCACACAAAACATGGGTTGCCTCCAAAGAAGCGCTTGTTTTTGTTCGAGTCACGAGCCTGACTCTACCCTTATTTAACGGAAATGGGGGAGGTTTTTCCTACACTTAGGATTAAGTGCGGGTGGAAGTAGCGATACACACCCTTAGGGTGGAAATATGCCTCATGAGGAAAGAGTGGCGAATGAATTATATACTCAAATGGGTGTGCTCCTATCATCATAACATTACCTAGTTCACTTTGGTCAATGGGTGAGTTGAAGTTTTCTCCTAAGAAGGGATCATTTTCAATCAAATTCAAGAGACTCCTAGTTGGGGATCTATCTTGACCTAATAAACCCGGTTTAAACCCATAATGTTTCTTACGATCAATCATGAATGGGTGATGTAAGTATGTAAGGTCATGGTTCACTCCTATGTTGGCTTCTTCTCTACAAGGCTTGGGGTCTACTACCTTCAACGTAAAACTACCCGGACTACATGGTTTGATGGGTGGATCAGGACCTATTTCAATTCCTAAATCTTCATCCAAGGATGGAAGATTAGGTAATGGTTTTGGTTGAGGCTCCGGTTCATCAAAACTAGGAACTTCCCTAGAACTAGGAGTAAGGTTATCACTACAAGTGTTCAAACCTATATCCTCTAGTGGTGCTTGGTCCAAGGGTTCTACCTCTATTGGGGTTCCTATAGTCTCTTCTACTTCTTCCGGGTAAGCCACGGGCGGTGTGTGTGCCTCAAATGATGGTAGGATTTGTGGGGTACTTGGTGGGCTTACGTTACTTACCTCATCCTCCATTTTATCTAGATTACCTATGTGTTTGCTTTGTACTATGGCTTTAGGTGACATCCACACAGGTATCCCTAAGTAATCATCCCCAGATAAACTTCCTGTTTGCTCCATTAAACTTGTTTTTGATTGATTTGTGATGTTGTTTGTTGGGTTGTCTACTCTATAATAATATTGGGCACAGTTTTCTATGGTATCCCACACTTCTTCATCATTTAATTCCCTAGGGCCCCCATTGGCAAAATCATCGATGCGCATTTGGTCACATTGGTTGACACGATAGTAAAAGGTTTCGGTTAGGGATGCTAAAGAGAAACTATGATGAGGGAATTTTCGAAGTAAAATTTTAAAACGAGTCCATGCATCATATAGGGGTTCATCTTGATATTGTTTGAAATTCGAGATGTCAACAGGGTAGAATGGCCTTTTTGGTTGGTGGTATGGTGGATTCGCGTACTCCATAATGGTGAACGGAATAGTCAATGGAAATTGCGAACAAACACACAAAGAAAAAGATAGACTAAAGAAATCCTAAAAAAAAAAAAAAAAAAAAAAATCTTACTAGAAAGGAATCTAGCAAGTAGACCTAATAAAAAGAAATCCTAACCTAGACAATAACTATTCCCCGGCAACGGCGCCAAAAACTTGATGCGTGGGAATCGCACCTTGCTTTACCTCTCGAGGGATCTCGAGAAGCTTACAACCCCCACCAGGCAGTGTACCTGATCGTTGTAGTATAGTATAGTGACAAGTACCGGGGGATTGATCGTTCAATTTAGGAATAGTGTCGCTAGGATTAGAAAACCTAATTAATAGTTCTAGAGGTGAGGGATGATTATTTTTGTATTTTTATATTTTTTTGAAAGCAAGTAAAATCTCGGGTTTTGAAGGAGTGGGCGGAATTAGTTGCTAGTCAACTAACCCAAAACTAATATATAATCAAAATAAAATAATAAAAATGAAAACAAACTAATTATACTAAGGTTGTGAGCAGTAATTGGAGAAATTGTGTTTACTTAGACTTCACTACTCCCTAGATATCTTTTACATGTTAATTACTTGTTATACTTGTATGGATGACGGATTGTATTCCTTAATATCATTCGTGGGGTGGCATACATAACTCCCCAACTCTATGAGCTCTTATCTCCTCCTACACCATGACCCAGCACAACTATAGGGATTGTAAACAGTGGCTCATGCATTAAATACAACCAATAAAGACCTAGTACGCCTCGGTTCATGTTTCTTAAGACGTTCAAGCATGTTACCATTTGGAGATCTGCCAGTTTTCTTAAGCCTAACATATAAATCATTCATCCAAGAACAAGAATAAACAAGTAATCAACACATAATCAACATCTAGGTTTCATTAGATCTAAGCAAACACAAGAGAGATCTAGCCTAGCATAATTGAATTGAGACAAGAACAAGAGATAAACAACCAACACATAGACATATTGGTTGAATTAGAAAGAAACTTATCTCAATTACAATGCAAGGTATCAAGGGTTTGGAACCCTTGAAAAACCTGTAAAAGAGGCACCAAATTCGTCTTTAGGGTTTCACCAAAACTTCTCTCTTTTTAATGAAAAAAACTATAAAACTATATATAGGAAAAGTAGGCTGACGGCGTCAAGAGTTACATGTGACGCCGTCACCTCGCCGCCATATACTTCCTCGGACGGCCTTGATCTACTTATGACGGCCTATGTGACGCCGTCACCGACCACGGTATTTTATTCTTGCCACTTTGACGCCGTCATGAAGGCGTTTGACGTCGTCACCACCTTCGGTATTTTAATCTTCATGTCTGACGCCGTCAAGATATTACTCTTGACGCCGTCACCTTGTATCTTCAGCATGGAAATTTGGTACTTTGCCGTTTTCTTCACTTTTATGCTCCAAAAACGTCCAAAATGGCTTCTTTTCCAGAATTCACTCTCCAAACACCTAAAATCACAAAAGAAACGATTTAGGGCAATATTTGATCAAATAAATTCGGATTCGGGCTTAAATGACCCCCTAAAAACGGATCATTTTTCGCCTCATCACTTCCCTCCATGTCCCCCCTCCTTTTCACCAAACCTTCAACCATCATCAATACTCTCACCTACACCCAACCAACCCCCTCCTCATTAAATAACTCACCAAACTTCACTCAGAATTCCAATTCCTTTTTCCCGCCAAAATTGATTTCAAAGGCTCAGATTAATTGAAGCCCATCCAACGGCTTGTATTGAAGTGAGAAAGAGAAAAAGTATCACCAGGGCTTATAAAAGTGGAAGAAAAAGGAGAAAGGAGTAGTAGTTAATGTAGCTTAGGCCTAGTGTAACTCAGTTTCATGTTTTAGCTTAATTTCCAAATTCAGTTGTAATATTTTGCTTAAAATCCTTGTAATAAGTATTGTTGGTGTTTCTGAAACTCAATTTACTCATCAATTTAAGGTTTTCAGTTTTAACATTCAAAGTTGCAATTTCAGTTATAAAGTAAATTTCTTTTTATAGTGTTGAAAGTTGTTGTTCATGGTGTGAATTGGCTCAAATGTACTTCAAATAAGCTCAGTAAGCTCTGTCGTAGCTTATTTGAGCTTATCTTATCCATTCAGATAGCAAGCCCTTATGAATCATATTTTCAAGTAAGATTTTGTCTCACTTTTTGTATTTCTCTCCACAGTTGCTTGTATTTATAGTTTATTACTTACTTGAAGTTAAATATTGCTTAGTTTAGTTGTTCAAGTGATCTTATTGGTTGTTTCATGTTCTAAACATAATTAGTGAACCAACAGTCCCTACTTAGTCACACTTGCAATCTTGAGTGCTTAGGTGTTCTTTGCTTGTTTTTATTACTCAGTTAGCTCACATTTATGTTTGGAATACTTGTTTCATAATTGGATTAATTGCATTAGGTCTACATCTACATAACTTAGTGAAACAGGTTCATATGGGGGTGTTTGGTTCAGTTAATCTCACTGAGCTACAGTGAGTTCCATTGGGTGTTTGTATTTGGTACAGGTTATATTAGACCCAATTAGGTTATTTCAAGCCTAAAACTCAGTACTTATTTGAGAAAAAGTCAAAATGACTTTCAAACCTTTATAAGTAGTTCACTGTGAGAATTCTCAGTTCCAAAATCATCATTGAGTGTTCAATAGTTGTTGTTTTAGCTTAACTTAGTCTTCTTTTAGCTTATCATGCTATTTTCATTCAATTAATCTCAATCAAAACTCATTAAAGTCAAGATATTAAGTTTTTGTCAAAAAGTCAAATTTTCACTTTTCAGGAAATACCAAAACTTGGGGGATTTGTTTAGAATTTTGTATTAGGGTTTAGAACTTCAGCTTTTCAGAATATGTAGTCTCCCAACTCAACTTTGAGGTCCTGGCATCCTTTCATTTTTGCCATTTTTTTAGTAGGCCCCACCTTGGATCAAACACACTTGCAGGGGAAGTGAGTCCCCTGCTGCATCAGACCATGCCTCCATCACCACCACTTTGGTGGGTCTTTCTGGCCACCACAGTGGGTCCCACAACCCCAAGTTTGTTTCTTTCAACCCCCCTCCTGGCCATCTTTCACTTTTGAGCAAAAGTTTGAGCTTAAGCTCACTGGGACCCACTTGGAATTGCCCCTTTTGTTTGTCCCAATTCTGAGTGGCATTTGGTTTTTAAAATTGCCTATTTGGGCTTATCAGCTTATCCAGGGACAAACTTTTGTTGTTTTACCCTCACACATGTCCCTTTAGCTTATTCTCAACAAAATCCACCCCTTGTCTCAGCTTAAAGCTTATTTCAAAGCTTTTTGCTTTGACAGTTGACCAAAGTCAACTGTCAAGCTCATAAGCCCTCAAGTAGCTTATTTTCTAGTTATAAAAAAGTTGTTTTCATAAAAGTTGTTTGTTTTTAGGTATCAAATAGGTCTGTAAAAGAAAAATCCAGAAAAAACAAATTTAATTATAAGTGATAGTTTCTATTTAATGTAATTTAAATTTTAATTTTCCTTTTTACCTTAAAGTATTTTTATATTTTTATTAATTACCTTTTACCTTAAAGTATTTTTAGTAATTTTATCAGATTTTTATATTATCATTTGGTATTTATTAGATTTAATATTATTTTTATTAATAATTAATTCATAATTAAGTTTAAATAGCAAAAATATTTTTTATAAAGTAAACCCTAGTTTTTATATTTTTCATAGCTTTTATATGTTATAAAATAATTTTAGAATTTTTTTTATAATTATTACTGTTCATCTTCTAATTTTGGTAATTTAAATAGTTTAATTAGTAATTATTTAATATTTAGAATAGTAATTAGCAAAATAGCCTAAATATAATGTTTATAATCTTTTTATAATTTTTTAGGATTCCTGTGATGGTTAATTAGATTTGTAAAATTTTTCTTAATTTTCTAAGTCTTTTTAGTATTATTAATAATTTAAAAATAGTTTAATTAATATTTAATTAGTAATTAATTAATATAAAAATCACAAAAAGACAAAAATACATATTTTTAGTTTTAAAACTTGTTTTTAGTAATTTTGTAATTTTAGAAATTTAATTTTTATTTTTCTAGTGTTAAATTAATATTATATTGTATTAAATTATTTAAATATTAATAATTAGTATTAATTAGTATTTAATTAATAATAAGTAATTAATTAGTGTAAAAATTTATTTTCTTTTTCTAAAAATTTTCTTTCACCCTTAAGTTTGTATAAAAGTCATTTTCACCCCCTATGGGTTTTCAGATTTCAGTTTTCATGTTTTATTTTGTACGTTTACGTTATTTAAAATGTAAACGTATGCGTTTTAGGTTTTAGACGTTTCTGGTTTTTCCAAACTTCCAGTCTTGTTCATATACCTTATTTAAGCTATTTCATTTTATAAATCAGTAGTGTAATCTATCTCAAACCCTTTTCGTCCAAATTCACCCGATCACAAGCCTGTTTGATAACCATTCACACCTCGTCGGGACATAACGACCCGGGGAAACACTATATTCCGCGGAGCATTGAGCCTAAGGAGTTTGACTATATTGACCACATCTACGGTTGATTTAGTTGAATGCTTTTGCTTCAATCATGTACCCTAGGTTTCTACAAATAATTTTAGACATTATCACACAGGACAGAGTCCATATCCCCATTAAGAGTCTTAGTTCTAAATTATTTGCTTCTATGCAAACTAACCATAATGAGGTACATCACCCTCTATTAGCTGCTATGTTGCCAATTGGTAATGATGCTACAGGTGAGGGTGATGCTACTGGTGATCTACCCTCTCAAAATGTTGTTGCTGATGGTAATCCATTAGTGGTAAATGATGGAGAGCCATCTACAACTGCTGATGCATTAAATGTTTCTCCTGACCAGCCTCCACCTTCCCCTTTACCACTATCACCTAGTCCTATTCCATCACCTTCTCAGGTTGCTCCTGATGAGCTTGTTACTGAGGTTAAAGAGACAATTCAGTCTCTTGGTACTCAAGTGCCTACACCTCTTGAGCCTGAGATTACTAAACTACCCACACCTAGTCCTATAAGAGAGCCATATGCTGAAGGCTCTCACAATGTTGTACATATGTCTGTTTCTCCTGATAGGTTCAATGAAGCTCCCATGACCACTGAGCAATCTGATGGTGGAGCTGAGAACCCTGTTACTCTCACCTCTGTATATGATTTGCTTTGCAGGTATGTTAAAAGGACTGATGATCTTCAACAGGAGCTTGCAGATACCAAATCTTCATTTGGTCGTGAGATTGAGCTGTTGAAAAGAAAGGTTCAGGAGTTAGAAGTACAACTTGATCAGCAGAAGAAAAGAAATGTTGTGATTGATGCTGATGAAGTACATGAGGAGGGACATATGGACTCCCTTGAGATCTTGGCTGAAGTTGCTCAACAGACTCATGCTTATTCTCCTAAAGTTGCAGAATCTTCAAAACTTCAGAAGCCAATTCAGTTCAGTAGAAGAAGGGGAAGACAATATTTGGCAAAGAAGTCTGCTGAATCTTCTAAGGTTGCTGAAACTTCTAAGGTGTCCAATGTTGCTGAGATTCTAATGACAGATGCTGATGATACTCTTCAGGAGAATGAACCAATAAGTGATATTGCTGCTGAAAATACTACTGATTGGGTTCGCACATTAGTGGATACATTCTTTGTGGCTGGTAAAGAGTATATAGCTTCTCCTAGCATTGCTCCATCTGTTCCTGAACAAGTTTCTCATGAAGACACACCTGCCACTCTCCATACTACAGGATCTGCTGATACTCTCACTGATTTAGATGTTCAAGATATTCCTGCTCATCCTATGGAAGATCATAAGAAAAGTAAAGACTTGAGCAAGAAAGACTTTTGAAAGAATGGGAAGATCATAAGAAAAGTACAGACTTGGCAAAGGAAGAGCAAGCTAAATATGATTCAGAGTTCCATCTGCTACAAATAAGTATATTTCTACTATGCCTGTTGAAAGACAAAGAGAGTTGGGTGCTGCCATTCCAAATTTTGATGAAGCAGACTGGATGCATATTGGAGAACAAGTGATTGCTACTCCTGGTTTAGCTACAGATATTCTAGGAAAGGATGTTAGTAAAGATGATTGGGTTTCTAGAATAGTTGAGATTATGAAACAGAGAAAGAAAGAAGCAGATGAAATAATTACCAAAGCAAAGAGGGATAAACCAATGACTCAAGCACAGCAGAGGACTTTTATGAGAAATTATGTGAAAAGTCAAAGTAGTGCACTCTATAATAGTTCTTGGACTAGGAAACAAGTTTGGTCTCTCTCAGATGAACAATTGGTTCATCAGTATAATAGAATCAAGACTAGATGTGAAAAGGATGGACTGAGTACTCCTAAGCATGTTCCTACACTCCTTTTTACTGATGCAGAACCACTGTCTAAGAGATTAAAGATGAATGAAGCTGTTTCTGCTGATGTGCTTGCTACATCTGTCTCTCATTCTGCTGATGTTATTTCCCCTGCTGATATAGGTGTTCCTGCTGTTGCTTCTGTACCTTCACCTATTGTATCTATTTCTGCTGATACAACAACTGCTGTTGCTCCATCTGTTGTTGACAAAGGCAAAGCAAAAGTTATAGCAGAAGCTCTTCCTTTTAAAAAGAGAACAAGAAGACAATTGGAGGAGGAGAGATTGGGTGAAGAGGCTGCTAAGCAGTTGCAAGATGATCAAGAGGCTGAAATGGCAAGGTTTCATGAGCTAAAAGTGAGAGAAGTAGAGTTTGCAGTTGCTAGGGCTAAACAGATCAGGATGGCAATGGATGCACAAGTTGAATCTGCTGCACTTGCTTCTGCTGAGGACTCTACTGATGTTCCTTTAGATCTTCCATCCGTGGAAACTCATGCTGCAGAAGATGTATCTGCTGAGGATGTAGCTCCTAAGGAACCTTCTTCACCACATGATGCTATACACATTCACATTCATATATATATATATATATATATATATATATATATATATATATATATATATATATATATATATATATATATATATAAGTTTAGGGTAGAAATTGTAAATATGTGAAACTTGAAGGGTATAAACGGACTATTTTCATATAAATGTTAAAAACCTATTTTTACTTAAAATATAACACAATACTAGGGAGCTTCATGTGAGGGGTTTCATTTGGGTAATCGTTTTGACGAGTTTGCTGCGTTTACGAATTAAAGTGCCATGGCTCCTCAAATTACTACATGACCTCTGAATTATGATGACCCGAACGGTGTTATGTATACCTAAATGCTAATAACAACATAACTCAATAGTAGGGAGCTTTGTGTGAGGAGTTATATAGTTCTGAATTACGATGGCCCGAACGACATTATATTGGTAGTGTAATACAATAGTAGGGAGCTTCATGTGAGGAGTTATACTTCTGGATTACGATGGCCCGAACGGTGTTATGTTATAACTAAATCTCGAAACCCTAAGTGTAATTACTTGAAAACCTAGAAACAAAGGACTTGACATACACACACCTACGCTACCTCGAGGATACGTGAGTCAGCCGTCTAAACCCCCTATATCACTTGCCTTAGACCTAGGTGAGTTTTCATAGCCTCACTTTTAAATGCTTTACAAACCCTGTGAGGGGGATACATGCTTTAAATCGAATACAAGTCTTTTTCTTTGGTTGTTGCATGAGTGTTACTTCTGCCACCATTACATAACTAAAATTCATGAGCCATAATCACTTTTAAGCTTTACACAAGTGAAAGCGAGTATAGTTGATAGATCTATTGGAGTTTGACAACTCCTGTTGGTATACCTCAGTCGGGTAACCAATAAGTACTATACTTAAAACCCTAAAGATTAACTTTGGCAAGTTATCCTTCTTGTCCCTTCATGGTTTGGTCTATAGACCCCATGACCCGGACTGTTAACGCGTGGTTTCATGAGCTTAGTGCAACAAACCCTTCTCTTTTATAACTCTTTTTACTACTGGGTTTAAGCTGAACCCTGTAGTGCTTGTATTCACTCTATCTCTACTTAAACCTATGACTCTTACTCAACCTTAGTGTTTACCTTTAAGCATGTTATCCTAGGTATATAAG
This sequence comes from Artemisia argyi, assembly GCA_030686995.1. Taxonomy (NCBI): domain Eukaryota; kingdom Viridiplantae; phylum Streptophyta; class Magnoliopsida; order Asterales; family Asteraceae; genus Artemisia; species Artemisia argyi. The sequence continues at coordinate 125,320,477 of CM060693.1, read as the reverse complement.
CCCTTTAGGAACCCATGGCACGGAGTGGCACTGGACATGAGGCTGTCCAGACTAGTTATCATTCACCTTCTAATAACGTAAACAAAACGTATCTTACGGACCTCTCTTTTGGTAAAAGTATAACTTTTACTGTCAAACTCTGATAAAATAAATGAATGATAACTCCTTTTTTCAAAAACATCTCTTTTCGAGTCGTTTTCTATATCATGTCTTTGTTTCCATGAGGTAATACCCCATATCTATATTCCGCTGTGATCTGTCAAAAATGGGGGTGTTACATAAGTTTCTCAAAAGATATTGTCCACCTGCTAAAACTGCGAAGAAGATGGAGGCTATCAATAACTTTAAGTAAAAGCTAGATGAAACTCTTTATCAGGCTTGGGAGCGTTTCAAAGATTTATTATTGAAATGTCCTCAACATTACCTAACAGCTATGCAGGAGATAATATTGTTTTATCAGGGATTGGACGTGCCTACTAGATAGATCTTAGACTCTAAGGGAGCTGTACCTTAGATGAGTGCACTAAATGTTAGGAAATCCATCCAAGAAGCTGCTGACCGTTCTCAAAACTGGCACGATGGAACCTCTACTAGGTACAAGAGAAGTACTAATTTTGATGGATTCGCTGCTATTCAAGCTCAATTGGACAAACTTAGTTGAGAGATGAAGAAAAGAGATGAAAAAGTTTATGATGGCCAAGTTGGTTGTGAAATATGCCAAGGACCTCATTACACCAAAGATTGCCCTTCTAAGAAGGATGGAGAAACATTTGAAGAGGCATATAACACACAATTTGGTCAACCATTCCAACCTTCAAGAAGATTTAGGAAATCTGCTCCAGGTTACTATCAAAGCAACAACGCTAACCCTTCATATCAAGAGAGGAGGCAGACTCTAGATGATACTTTAAACCAGATTATGGCTGATGCTACTTGTGAAGGATCTAAACACACACCTTGTGTTAGATAGATACTTTGAGTAATGTTAACTAGCAAGCGGAATTCACTAGTAAACACTTAGAAGAATTTGTATGTATGATATGTATGAAAGTATATGAGAATAATGAACAATGAATAAACAAACTGCTTCAATATTATTATCTATAATACGAGTGATCAAGTATATCACTAGGGTTTACAACCTTGAAGCTAACACTTAGAAGAATTTGTATGTATGATATGTATGAAAGTATATGAGAATAATGAACAATGAATAAACAAACTGCTTCAATATTATTATCTATAATACGAGTGATCAAGTATATCACTAGGGTTTACAACCTTGAAGCTAACACTTAGAAGAATTTGTATGTATGATATGTATGAAAGTATATGAGAATAATGAACAATGAATAAACAAACTGCTTCAATATTATTATCAATAATACGAGTGATCAAGTATATCACTAGGGTTTACAACCTTGAAGCTAACACAATACGTATGAAGGGATATTCCAGTTGTCTGTCAAACCCTAATCTAGAATCTCCTTTTATAGACATAAGTTGTCCTTTACAAGTAAACAATATACGTATCATCCTGTTACAATAAGATATACACCATATCTTTTCTATTCTTACATTACACATCTTTCCTATTCTGCTAAAACATAAGCAGTACAAACTATGTTTGCCTAACAGTACTAACTAACTTTGTGTTGATATAAATAATGCCTAAAAACATTGTTAACATTCATCAACATCTCTATGTTTTGATGATCACAAAACGTAAATCCATTCAACTAAAAATTAAGACGTAAACAAGTATTTAGCGATAAATATTTCACTTTACATTCAAATCACTTAAGGTATGAATAAACAAAGTGTTTATTGCATTCTATGATCAAAGGAACATTTTCTCAATCACTAGATTTTTTATAAAATGTCACAAACATCTTATATCTTTTACAAAATCATTTTTGGAATTAAAAGAATATGTTTAAATCATTATAAATATATGAATTCAAAATTTCAACCAAAAAGGGCAAAAATGATCCAGAAAAACCTTCCCCACAAAAGGACAAAAATGTCCAACGTTCTGGAAGGGGCGGCCCCCTTAATTCACTAGGTGGCCCCCTTAATTTTAAGGGGACATGCCCCTCAATTAAGGGGACCGATACGCTCCAAAATAGTATTTTTTTGTGGTATAAATACTGGTTCATCTCACAAATTTTTCTCACCTTTGGCACCTTAAAACTATGATCTAAATCTCCATTTCTATTACCTAAAATCCTTTGATCATATATTAATCTTTGTTTCAAAGTGATCCAAGCCTCAACTTTTCAAGTACAAGAGAAGAATACTTCAATCAACCAAGACAAGAAGTATTACAACTTGTTGTGACCTCCACTTCCAAGTTGTTAGAGCATCATTCAATATATCTCTTTTCTTGTGTAACTAGTTGTGAATACTTGATAGAACATAGAGTAGCAAGTTGTGTAGATAAAGAAATTGTGAAGTAAGATAGTTGTAAAGAAGAAGTAGTGTAAATCAAGTAGATAGGTGTGAAGAAGAAGTATTGTAAATCAAGTAGATAGGTGTGAAGAAGCAGTAGTGAAGATCAAGTAAATAGGTGTGAAGAAGTAGTGGTGTGATTAAGTAGTGACTAGGTGTGAAGAAGTTGTGTAGAAGGTGTGACTAGGTTGTGGTGTGACAAATTAGTGTGTAAGGTTTTCTTCGCCATAAGGCATGCGCAAACTTTCTCTTTTATTGTATTGGCGCCCGATAGGTAGGCTATTAGAAATATATCTTCGCTTAACAGAAAGAGAATAAGCGTTTATTTGATCTTGATCCTTATGGATCGAACAGGGGCCTGGACTGGATCTCCAGGGCTCCCCTAATAATATCCATAAATGACTTGTTTTGACCGAGAGTGGTTCGAATAAGGTTTTCTTCGCCATAAGGGAGCTTGTTGACATAGTGAAGAAAACTCTCGAGTTAGGTGCTCAGGGAGTGGAGTAGGGCAAGGAAGGTGTCCTTGTAGCCGAACCACTATAAGTCTCTTGTCTCGCGGCTCGATCTTTCCATCTCTCACTTATTTCATTACTTGCATTATTAAAGCTTTAGTATTTAATTTTAGTTGTTTATATTGTTCAAGACTTGAATTCACATAATATCGAATCTACATTTTTGAAAGTAAACAAAACACGTAAACAAAGTTTTTCATAACAAATTAGATAGACGTAAAACTATTCAACCCCCGCTTCTAGTTTTCCGCACTTTGTACTCTTAGTGTATTCATTAGCAGTAGGAACTTTGTCTTCAATCTTTTTTGTACTGATGAGGATAATTCCCAACAATCCTCCCCTAAACTTATGATTTCTCTCCAAATCATTAAGTTTGGTGTATTACCTCTCATCCCTGTTGATTTTTATATTCTTCCAAACACCTTACTTCATTCTTAATTCACTAACAGCCTTCAAACATTGATTATATATTCTCTGTAGCAGATCTTCAACAACTTGTGTCCTTTACCAACACCTCAGCTTCACAGATAGCATTACTGTGAGGATTCCAAACCTAAGAGGGTATTCTTTCTCTACTAACATGAATATATCAACTCCATTCTGTGTAGAAATATGATGAACATCACAGGAGTCATAGAACTTCCATAATGTATTCATGTTTTAGGCTTCAAACTTCCAATATCTGTCACTTGGAACATGTTCATATAATCTTTGAAAGTGAACCCATAGCTCCTTTGCTTTGATATCTTCAAGACCACCTGATTTTGACTTGTATTTCACCAGCTTCCATAATGTGCCTAAGTCCTCTCTATCACATGATCTGATGAGCTCTTCAAATTGAGTAAAAGAAGCTGCTTGTCTACCTACTCTTATGATCTTCCAGCTTGATCCAAATTCATCAGTATGAATTTCCCAATCAGTGATAAGATACTTTGTTTGAAGTGGTTCTACATAAAAGTCTTCAAGCTCAGATTCAATAGTTATCATTTCTTTAAGTTGATCTTCAGTTAATCCTTTATCTTCTTTGCTTTCATCTTTGGAGGATTCTTCTGTAGTATTTTGTTTCTTTGAAGAGCTGAGATATCTTGTATTTTCTTCTTGAGAATCCATAGGGATGAAATCTTTATTTCTTCTGAAAGCTCTGTAGTATAAAACTTGTATCTCTTCATAGCTCTTGCCTTTAAGCTGAGTCATCTTCCAACCAGCTTGCATACATAAAAATTTATTCATTCCTGTTATTACTTGAGCTTGAGATGGTTTTATTGGTCTCTTCTGTCCTTTCATGATTGAACTGATCATGTCTTCCAGAGCTTGATCATTCTTCATTTGGGTGAAATCTGCCAATTGAGTTGATCTTTCTTCATTTGTGAGACTCATATCAGCAATGAGTTCAATTTTTTGGCCTTCACTTCAGGATCTGTGTTGATCATATGCTTAATTTCTTCTTCAATTGGTTGATAATCTAAAGTAGGATCAGAAACCACCTTCTCATTCTGAATTCTTTGTGCTTCCATAAAGCTTGCAATAGACATCTCATCTTCTTGAATTTTCTTTGCTAACTCTGCATCATAATCTATTTATGCAGCTTCCCTAGCTTTAATCTTCTTTGGTTGAACATCTTCTTCTTCCATTTGAACAATTCCCTTACCTCTCCTTTTTCTTTCAAACTCTGCATCAGTAGTTTCTTCTTCTTAGTGTATGATAGCAGCACCTTCTGAGGTTTGAAGTGTTCGTGGTGTTGATGTAGTAGTACCTTCTTCTTCTTGTTTTGAAATCTCCTTTGTATCTTGTTGCTGTTGAAGCTCTTCACAAAAGTTTAATTTCCTCCCCTCAGTGCATGAGTCAGTTTTCCTCCCCCTGTTTGGAAGAATCTTCACCATCATCACCATCTGAGTCATGATGATCTGAAGAAGAAGAAGAGGATACAATTTGAGGTTTCCTCATTTGCTTGAGCCCTGCAACTTCATCTTCAAGCTTCTTTATCCTCTTGACAAGTTTGGAGTAGACTTGCTTGTGAAGCTCTTTGACTTTGCTAATTCAGCTTCCAAAGTAGCTACCTGTTTTTTCAACTTGGTATAAGTTTCCATCAATTCCACATAGTTAGTATTTCCCTCAGCACTTCCAACTGTGTTACCTATTGAGAGAGGTGCATCATGGGGCATTGGTTCATTTTCTTCCCTAGATGGACTAGAGAATACTCCTGTACCACCATTGCTTGTACCTAATCCAAATGGTTCAGGCACATTAAGTGTTATCATAGGAGGAGTTGGCTGTTTAGACCTCCTCCTATAGGTCTGGGTGAGAGATGATGTATAGGATGTGGAAGGAACCACAATGGGTGTGATTTGAGGATCAAATGGGTTTATTGACCCAGCACCCTGTACCTGTGTTAGAAAAGAAAGCATAGCAGCTAATAATGGTTTTTCTTCCCATTCCTGTGTTTTCATAGTCATGTTTTGAAAAACTTTTTTGTTGCAAACAAGGAGTAGTAATTGAGAGGATCACTTGATTTGATCACACACTATGAGGTGTTGGACCTTTGTAATGTGTATATGTGATACTTTGAGTGAATATGATTAAGTATGCGGAATCTACTTAACCACACTTAGACTGTTTATTGGAAATGGAACTGTGATGCTTGTGTTTATTTAACAAAGAACACTGAAACTATTTCACCAAATGATTCAATATTATTCAAAATAATACGAGTGATCTTCACTATCACTAGGGTTACAAAGACCTTGAATCTTATGTTTGTTTTATTGTTTTTCTCTATGTATATCTCTATCACTGTCTATTCGTATATGTTAAGTCATATCTAAGATCTTCCTTTTATAGTCCAAGGAAAGATCTTTTTCAATCTATATGACTCATCTTAAACACTAGCTTATGACTAATATTCATTCTAGCTAGATGATGACTTATCATGTCAGTCATTAAGATACAACATGTATCTAGGATTACAACTCACTTGGAGTGTTCAATTTGATGACTACAACAAAGATATTTTTCTTGTATATGAGTCAGTAGAATAAGTTGTACTGCTGTTGTATGAGTCATAGAAGCATCAGCAAAATCCATCAGTATAAACACCTTCAGTAGAAAACGTTCTTCAGCAGAATCCATCAGTGGAAACGTGCTTTGTGCTTTATCAGCAGAAACATACTTGATGTATTTCCTTAAGCCTTTATACTGATTCTTCTAATTATTTAATTCCCAACAATCCTCCCCTAAACATGTGAATTACATTCAAACATGTTTTTCTGAATTAAATGAGGACTTTGTGAAGATCTTTCAAACACTTCATTGTCAGACATTTGATCTGAACTTTCTTCTCTTTTGAGTGATTGAATGTCTTTCTCTGTAACTCATCTGCTTTCTTTTCTTTTCTCTAAACTTGGACTAGAAGATGGTGCAATATTCAACTTGAAGAATTATAAGAGGCAATGACGCTGTGTATCTTGGATGCTTGTTCCAAGAAGTAGAAATCATCTTTCAGCATGTCTTTGGAAGTGATGAACAAACGTAGTGAACTGAATTTGAAACCTTTCATCTTTTGATCTAGATAGAACTTTCTTCTATCAGCTTTGTTCTTGTTCTTTATCAGTAGAAACCATGTCATCATCTTGTATGCTCTTATCTTTTCCTTCTTTTTCTTTGGATAATCTTCCTTTTAAAGGGCTTTTTGTAACCTCCCCTGAGATTTATTTCTCTCTTGAGCAATTTCCTCCCCTGTTTGGAAGATCTCTCACAATCATATCATATCATCTGATCTAGCAATTTCCATGTTTTCAGACAATTTGTACATGAAGCCATCAATTCCTTAAGAGTTGAAATACTGCCCTCATCACTTCTAGGTGTGTAACCTCCTATGAGTGGTGAATCACTGAGCATTGACTCATAATCCATCATAAGATGATTTTCTGAGCCTCTTTGAAAATCCTTTTTAAGAAATATTTGACTTAGCAGTATGAACATGATTTTCTGATTAAAAATCATACTGCTTCTAACCATTTTGAAGGGATTAAGTGTGGTAACTAACACTTAATCAAAATTTCGGTTAAAAGCAACCTCTGGTTGTGTGAGAACCAATGTTTTCAGTTATAAATAACTGCCTGTGTACAGATAAACCTATTCAAAAGGCTTTCTTTACAGGGTTTCCAGCTCGTGGCATTTGTTACCTCTAACACAAGTGTTAGATTCACTTTTGCTCGCTGTTCTTTCTATCAGATATCCGTAGATTAGTCACATTATACTTGAGAGTATAAAATGATAGAAAGTGAGTTGTATCAGTTATTAACTGATCAACTAAATCATCAATTCAATGTGAAACATCATAATCAGGTTCCAAGAAAGAAGTTTTAAGGAGTTTTAAAATCCCAAACTCTTTCTATCATGAACCTATTATATCAGCAGCAATGATCATTGATTTCACTTGAAATAGCCTTTGAGCTCAAACATTCATACCTGAAATTGTTAGTCTAAAACCAAAAGAACAAAGTACAAAGTACTTGTCTTGAATTTAGAATTATACATAGGACTAACTGTATGAATAAATTTTAATTGGTAATAGTAGTTTTAGATGACAAAGTTAGATGCATTAACAAAATCTATATACAAGAACACATTATTTTGAAATTTATTCCAATACCTGCTACCAAGTACTGAAATCTTCCAACATCAAAAGCTTTTGTAAGAAGATCTGCAAAGTTTTGTTCTGAAGCAATTTTCATTACTTGAATTAACATCTTTTCATTGCAATCTCTAATAAAATGATGTTGAAGTAGCCACAATTGTTCTGATGCAATTTTCATTACATATTCAGCTTCAGTTGTTGAAGTAGCCACCATTGTCTGCTTCTTACACTGCCATGAGATAAGTCTACACCCAAGGAATTGGCATCCTCCAGTTGTTGACTTTTTTTCCAAGCTAGCACCAGCATAATCACTATCTGAGTATGCTACCAAGTCAAAAGATGACTCCTTAGAATACCACAGACCCGACCTAGGTTGACCCTTGAGATATCTAAAAATTCTCTTGACTGCTGTTAAATGAGAAACCTTAGGAGTTACTTTATATCTTGCACAAGCACAAACAGAGAACATGATATCAGGTCTTGATGATGTGAGATACATCAAAGAACCTATCATAGATCTGTATGTGTGTACATCCACATTAGATCCTTCTACATCTTTAAGAAGTGGCTTCTCAGGGTCCATTGGTGTGCTTACTATTTTGGAATCAGCAAATTGAAACTTTCTAAGAATCTCTGCAACATATTTGTCTTGACTAATAAAGATTCCTTCTCTTGATTGTTTAACCTGCAGACCCAAAAAGAATGTAAGTTCCCCTATGGAACTCATCTGAAACTTATTGTGCATAAGCTTCTCAAACTCCAAACACATCTCCTTCCTTGTAGATCCAAAGATGATATCATCCATATACACTTGAATTAGCAAAAGATCCTTCTTATACTTCTTGGTGAAAAGTGTCTGATCTATCTTGCCTCTTTGAAATCCATTTGAAATTAAGTAGGAAGCCAGTGTTTCATACCAAGCTCTTGGTGCCTGATGTAGGCCATATAGAGCTTTAACAACCTTGTACTCTTTCTCTGGATGGTCAGGATCAACAAAACCAGGAGGTTGTGAGACATACACCTCCTCTTCAATAGTACCATATAAGAAAGCACTCTTGATATCCATTTGATAAACTGTGAATCCCATAAATGAAGCATAAGCCAAAAAGAGACTAATGGCTTCAATCCTTGCTACTGGAGCAAAAACTTCTTCATAGTCTATCCCTTCTTCTTGTGTGTACCCTTGAGCTACTAATCTAGCTTTATTTCTTATCACTATGCCCCTTTCATCCCTTTTATTCCTCAAAAATCCATCTAGTGCCAATTACCCTTACACCACTTGGTAAATCAACTAGCACCCATACCTTTTGAATCTTAAACTGAAGAAGCTCCTTTTGCATAGCCTCCAACCAGCTTGAATTCTCTAGGGCTTTATGAATATTCTTTGGTTCATCTTGTGAGAGAAAACATACAAATAAGCAAGAGTTTGAAAAGTCATGCTGTTTTGAAGCATAAAGGGCATCAAGAAGCCCTTGTTGATCTGAAGACATCAATTGTTGTCTTGTATTCACTCCTGATTATACATCTCCAATTACATTGTCCAGGGAGTGGACTTTGTGAATCCTTGAGTGTGGAGTAGAAAGAACTTGATAATCAGGTGGACGGTTGTTGAAATCCACCTCATATTCTGAGAGATTTGCTTGTGTTTCTTCTGATGGTCCATCAGCAGAAACATTTTGCTCATCAGCGGGAACGATTTGCTTATCAGCAGAAATAGCAGTGTTACTTCTGACTTGAAACTCTTGTTCCTTAGTTCTATCTTTCTTGCATTCATCTTCAACATCTTCTTTAGATTTACCAGAAGAAGATTCACCATTAATTGAAGTTGAATCCACACTTGTATTTGTCCATATTGGCATCATCACATAATCTTGATTTGCGTCATTCTCTAATCCTTCTCCATTTGTTGCATCAGCAGTTTGTGAACCTGAAAATTCATTAGTTTCTGCAACAAAAGGCACATAATTCATTGATTTGGATAGAGATTCAAGATCAAATAGCCATTTGGGACCTTGACCTTCTACATTGGATTTATTTTCTAAAAATTCCACATGCAGATTTTCCTCTACTCTTCTAGTTCTCAAGTTGTATACTCTAAATGCTTTGCTATTGATAGAATATCCAACTAAGAATCCTTCATCTGCTTTACCATCAAACTTTCCAAGATGGTCTAAGGTATTCAGAATTGTCACATGACATCCAAAAGGTCTACGAAATCCTATTTCAGGAGTTCTACCTCTAAAAGGTTCATATGATGTCTTATTGTGAGGTTTTACAACTAAAACTCTATTTTGAACATAGCAAGCAGTGTTGACTGCTTCCGCCCAAAAAGTTATAGGTAACTTAGAGTCAGCTAACATAGTTCTAGCAGCTTCTATTAGTGTTCTATTTTTCCTTTTCAGCAACTCCATTCTGTTGTGGAGTTCTTGCAACACTAAATTCTCTTTTAATACTCTTTTCTTTGCAGAAATCATCCATAACTCTATTTTTAAATTCTGTCCCATTATCACATCTAATGACTTTTACTCTTTGCTTACTAGGTTTTCTATCTCTGTAATGAAGGTCTTAAGGATGCTAGAAGTTTCATCCTTAGTACCTAAAAAGAATACCCATGTAAATCTACTAAAGTCATCAGTAATAACTAGACAATATCTCTTATGCAACAAACTTCTGACATTTGTAGGACCAAATAAGTCCATATGCAGCATAAACAATGATTGATTGATAGAGTTAAAAATTTTGGACTTGCAAGTGGCTTTATGTTGTTTGCCTTTAAGACAAGCAATGCATATTTGATCATTTTCAAATCGTTTTTGAGGTAAACCTCTTACCAAACCATCTTTGACAATCTTATTTATGGTTTTGAAGTTAATATGACCAAGCCTCCTATGCCATCTCATAGATTCATCCAATGTGGCCTTAGCAATAAGACAAGTAAGAGAATCTTTTGGAACAATCTTCTTCATATCAACACTGTACATGTTGGCTTTTCTTGGAATTATAAGAAGTGCTTAACTTTCATCAGGCATCTTAAAATCAGAAGAAAATACAAGACATTCAGTGTCAGTAAAGAGAACTTTGTTCTTTTTGTCACACATTTGTGAGACACTAAAAAGATTATACTTAAGCTCTTGCACATAGTACACATCTTCAAAATCTGGTTTACCGGTTTTAATAGTACCTTTACCAGTAATTTTTCCTCCAATTCCTCCTCAAAGGTAACATAGCCTCCATCTACTGATTGAAAATTTGAAAGATAGGACTTGTTGCCTGTCATGTGCCTTGAATATCTACTATCTGAGAATCCTTAATCTTCAGTATCTGCTGATGAATGTCCCTGCACATAAATAAAGGAATTAGTTTTGTTTTGGGATCCAAACCATTTCTGACTTGGATCACCCTCTTGCATCAATGAAATGTAATTTTTTGAGAATTGTTGATGCAACATTGGATTTAAGAATCCAACATGCTGAGGCCTTAACAACATTTGTCCTATTTCCCTTAGCAGTGATTTGAACTGTTTGGCTATCAGCAGAAACTGATGGCTTTGCAGTTGTATCTTTTGGTTTCCAAACTTGTTTTTGGACTACTGCCTTTGCTAGAATGGGTCATTTAACAACATTTAATACATATCTGAAAGTTGTTTTAGCACTTTTAACTGTTGTTTTTGGGTAAACAGTCAGATATGGTCTATCAGCAGAAACCAATTTCCTATCAGCAGGAACTGAAACTGTTTTGGGTTTTGTTCTAGTAAAGTTAGAGTGACTTTTAGGTGTTTGCCTTTTTAGATTCACCCTATTGTTTGTATACCTATATACCCATTGATTACAGAAAGCTGCAAGATGGTCAAAACTACCACATGTGTATCAAGCTTTGTTATCTCTTTGTTGGAGAGATTTGAGACTATACCAATTCCTTTGGTTGCCTCTAGGCTTGTTTATGGTTCTATATTGTTCACAATATCTTACTGGTTTCCTAACATGTTTAACATTGTTTTTAGGCTTTTCAGAACTATGTTTGACTATCTTAGGAACACTTGTTCCTGCTTTCTTAACAACTTCAGGTTTAGACATAACCTGTTTTAAATTTTTATCATCAGATGTTGAGTCCTCAATGATTGGACCATCTGACTTTCTACAAGAACACACCTTGTCCTTAGGAAGTGAAATTTTACTTAAACTTTCACTCTCTTTCAAAGGTTTATTAACAACTACATTAGATTTTGGTTGAACACCATAATTTAATTCAGGTAGTTGAAATTCAGGTAATCTTGTGTGTTATAGGTCAATTCTTGGGGGTGAAGGAATACCTCTATATGGTGGAGGAACAGATTTGTATCCAACACCAGACTTAGCTTTATTAATTACTTGACATTCAATTAAGTTGGTCACACCCTTAGATGCATAATCTAGTGTTTCTACACTCATTTGAATATTCTCTTTAGCCTTACTAAGCCTATCTACTTCAGCTTTCAAGTTACTAATGTCATTATATTTAAACATTATTTCTCTTTCAAGAAGAATTTTGACATCAGTAAAGGTAGATTCATTTGTTCGAAAATGTATGACTTGTTCCTCTAGAGTAGCTATACCTCTTTTATGATTAGTGAAGCTATGAGTTGTATCAATTAACTTTGTCCTTTGATTCTCATAAAGTTTGGTTAAGGTTTCTAAACTTTTAAGAGCAGAACAATTATTTGAACAAACATTATCAGATTGTACCTCTGTAGAGAAAGCATAAGAGCTGTCTGAGGAGAAGTTTCTTCTTCATCAGCAGTAAAGCTCCAATCAAATCCTAATCCATCAATAGCTACCATAGCCTTTGGATTGGTTGATTCCCCTGTCTTGGACTTGCTTCCAAAACCTCTATTCTTGCTATCTTGCTGCCTTGGCCTTCTACATTCTCTTGAGAAGTGCCCCAACATATTACAGTTATAGCATTCTATCTTTGACTTGTCAAAACTAGCAGTATCATTGCTGCTGATGGTGAGTTTCTTCCCCGTCCTCTGATAGAATTTCTTAGCCCTCATGCTAAGAAGAGAAATTTGCCATTTTAGGTCCATTTCTTCTAAATCATCATCATTGATTTCTAGAAGATCTTCATGAGTAAGCATGGACCCACTATTCTGACTTGTGAAAAAGGCACAACAAGCCTTTTCATTCAATATAGGTACTGCTTGATGAACTAGCAGCACCAATTCCATTATCAACCTTTTCATCTTTAACTGGGTTTGAAATACTAGGAGATGACATAAAAGCCATGTTCCTAGTATATGAACTTGAGACACCAGTTTTCTTTACTTCTTGTTCCACAATTTTAAAGTTGCTATACAAATCCATAAGATCCATAGTGTCTATGTCTGGTTTATTCTTCTAGACAACAACATGCATAGCCCACTCTTCTGGTAAGCTTCAAAGAAATTTTGAGTTTAAATCTTCTTGAGGTATGTCAACCCTAAGAACAGCAAGTTGACTCACAATTTTCTGTAGCCTTGTAAACATGTGGTCAAGATATTCATTCATGGTTGATGAGAAATTTTCAAACTGCTGCTTGAGAAGGGTTTTCTAGGTCTTCTTGGTAGCTTCATTCCCTCCATACCTTGCAACAATTGCCTCAAATAATGACTTGGCATCTTTGAATTTGATGAAGTTTATCAGTTGATCATTTGGAATGGTCATCATCAGCATACTTCTGGCCTTGAGGTCATTCTTCTTCTTTATTCTTTCATCGGCAGTTGTAGGGATAGTTTGAACAACTGTAATTTCCCTACCTTCAACTGTTGATGAAGTGGTTGTAGGTTTGAAAGAGTTTCCATCTTCAATGATTTCCCAGAGAGTGTAATCCTGCTCCTGGAAAAACTGTTCTATTCTTAACCTAAACAATTCAAACTCATTCTGTTTGAGAACTGGCAACTTTGCAGCAACATTTGTTTGAATAGATTCTGTATCCATTTCTTCTTCTTCTTCTTCTTCTAAATCAAAGATATCAACCTGGAAGCTCTGATACCAATTGAGAGGATCACTTGATTTGATCACACACTATGAGGTGTTGGACCTTTGTACAGTGTATATGTGATACTTTGAGTGAATATGATTAAGTATGCGGAATCTACTTAACCATACTTAGAATGTTTATTGGAAATGGAACTGTGATGCTTGTGTTTATTTAACAAAGAACAATGAAAGTATTTCACCAAACTATTCAATATTATTCAAAATAATACGAGTGATCTTCACTATCACTAGGGTTACAAAGACCTTGAATCTTGTGTTTGTTTTATTGTTTTTCTCTATGTATATCTCTATCACTGTCTATTCATATATGTTAAGTCATATCTAAGATCTTCCTTTTATAGTCCAAGGAAAGATCTTTTTCAATCTATATGACTCATTTTAAATACTAGCTTATGACTAATATTCATTCTAGCTAGATGATGACTTATTATGTCAGTCATTAAGATACAACATGTATCTAGGATTACAACTCACTTGGAGTGTTCAATTTGATGACTACAACAAAGATATTTTTCTTGTATATGAGTCAGTAGAATAAGTTGTACTTCTCTACACAGCTGTTGTATGGTCATAGAAGCATCAGCAGAATCCATCAGTAGAAACACCTTCAGTAGAAAACGTTCTTCAGCAGAATCCATCAGTGGAAACGTGCTTTGTGCTTTATCACCACAAACATACTTGATGTATTTCCTTAAGCCTTTATACTGATTCTTCTGATTATTTAATTCCCAACAGTAATAGTCCTGGTGTGAGGAATTAAAATGATTTGTTTTGCTTTTAAAATTAATTGAACACACATTGGGTACATTAAAAATTTTGTTGGAGAATCTGCATTCTTCACCATGTGGTCAAAAATCAATTTTGAAAAATTATATTTTTCATGCTTAGTAAAACATACAAGAGCAGTAGCAATATTACTACTGAATTGCTCCCATGAGGACTTTTTAGCACTCAAACAGTGAAAAAGAGTATGAATTATAAATCTCCATTGAGGTGAGAAGCATCCTTTATTAAAAGTTAAATGGTTGTTGGGTGTATCATAACCTAATTTTGAAATACCAGTTAAAATATCTTTGTTGGCCATTGATATTGTACCATCAGATCATCCAAGCGAAGATGTCTCCTCAAGGATTTCTCAGTAACATAAAATATTTGGCCATCAAGAGTTGCACTAAGTGCAGGTATAGATGTATCCTCATCATCTTCTTCCTCAAGTATTATGGCTTTGGTAGTAAGCTAAAACTGATTGAGTTGAGAGGAATTGAGAGTAGGACTTATAGTTAAGGCATACATGATGTGAGAATGGTTGAGATAGTCAATTATCTGCCAAAACTTTGGTCCATCCTTCTCCTCTGTTTTCTCCAAAAATACCACTTCATTGTGTTGGTCAGCAAATCTTAGTACAACTGTTATTAATTTGTTTAATAAGAATAAGAGTGAATGGATGTATGTGAATTGAAGATTTATGATAACCAATTGGGATTTTATAAAGATACTGTTAGGGTTTGTGAAACTTGCGCAAGAGAGAATAATCTTATTGAAAGTAAATAATATGAAATATTAGAAGGAAGATCATTTCTCTTGCTAAATTAACCCTATAAGTATGGTAACAAAATGATTTTACCCAACGGCTAAAATTAAAAATCAGTTACTAACACAACAGTTGTAACGGCTAGAACATCAGTACAAACTTTACACTCTCAGTACTAACTTTGAACTAGCAGTACAAACTTTTTCAAAAATTTTCAAAGAGCAGTAGAAACATAAAATAAGTAAATTACCCTGCTAAAACATAGTTTTTAACAAACTATCAGCTATAAACGGATTTGATATTTCTTTACCATTAGCCGTTTGCTATGGACTAGCCAACTCTTCACTGTGAGATATGGTGAGTTAATAACCATATAGCTTTTGGTAAACTATCAACCATAAATGGATTTGTTAAGTCTTTACTAAGAGCCGTTTGCTTTGGACTAGTTGGTTCTTATGTGGGTAAGACATGGTGAACCAATAACCATTTGTTATGTGTTTTGCAACACATTTGTCAATCCAAAGCACACCTTATCCAATGCAAGTAAAAACATCTTATATTTCCTGCAAATGTTAGTCTAAAACCAAGAAAAACACAAAACATAGTATTTTCCATTCAAAACAATTAAGTATAAGACTAACAACACATAATGACCAAAGCACTTAAACTTTTGGAGCCCAAGCCATAACAAACTTGACTTTACCCTTTTCATCAACAAAAGTATGTTTCTTTAAGTCATAGATGCTTTATCACTTGTGATTGGTCTCCATACCCAGCTGTAGCTTTCATACCATTTCCCATATTTCCCTTAACAGCTTATTTTTGCTTAACAATTTCAACTTTTGGTCTAATAGTTGGAACTGTTAGATAAGCAGTTGGAACCTTAGGCACCCATTTTCGGTTTTGCCTTGCTGTACTTTTGAAAAAGGGCTTATTAACTGTTTGTGCTTGGTTCTTACCTGGACTTCTTGGTCTTGCACATGAAACAATTGGATAGTAGTGAACAGTTTTGTTTGGTCTAGAAGTAGGAAGTTGTTTAATGCCAGACCAAAGCATAACTGCTCTGGGTATCATATTAACATTAGAGTGAGTTTGATTTGTAAACTTGTTGTTCACTGTAACTTGGTTATTCCCATATACCATTGTATCCTGATAAGGCGAAAAGTGTACCACTTTTAGGAGGTCATTTAAGCCCCAATTCATGATTATTTGATCAATTATTGCCCAAAATCGTTCCTTTTGTCTTTTAGGTACTTTTGAGAAGAAAACTGGAAAAGGAAGCATTTCGGACATTTTTGGAGCGATTAAGTGAAGAAAACGACAAAGTCTCAAAATTCTTGCTGGGAACAGTACCTGACGACATCAAGGCTGCACAAGTGATGGCGTCAAGCTTGGCAAAAGAGGTGGATATGGAAAATACAGATGACGGCCTAGAACAATTCCAAGGCAATTTGGCCTGATGGCGTCACCAAGGCCATAAGGGTCAAAATATATGTGACGGCCCAGAGTAAAATTACACATGACGGCGTCAGAAGTGGATCTAGGCAATATGAATTTTATCTTGGCGGCGAGTTGATGGCGTCACAAGCTATAACGTGACGCCGTCAAGGTGTAAAATCTATATATAGTTTTCTAATTTTCATTCTTTATGGATGGAAGCTTTGAAGAGCTTCTTTGTGCAAACCCTAGATGAATTTTCTGTAATAATAAGGGTTTCAACCCTTGTTCCATCCATGTTCAATTGAAGATAAGTTTTCCAATAATCGTTCAATATGTTTATGTGTTATTTGATTCTATCTTATGCTTGTCTTCTTTCTAACATGCTAGGCTAGGTTTTTATTGTGTTTGCTTAGATGTAATGAAACCTTGATGTTGATTATTGGTTGATGGTTTGTTAATAATTGTTGTGAATGATTGTATTCGATGTTAGTCTTAAGAAAACTGGCAGACTTCCATTTGGTAACTTGCTTGAACGTCTTAAGAAACATGATCAGAGGTGTACTACGATTTAATGGTTGTATTTAATGCATAAGAGAATTCTAGTGATCCCATGTTAGGAGCTTTTAGTCGGCTCGATATAGGAGTGAAGTAGGAGCTTATAGTGTTAGGGAAGATCGTACACGGCCCTATAACTGGTATTAAGGAATATAACCCGTCATCCATGCAATTGTAACAGGCTAATCAACCGGTAAAAGATATCTAGGGAGTAATGAAAACTAAGTAAACATATTTTCTCTTATTATTGTTTCCACCACAAATTAGTTAAAGTTTTATTTTATTTTATTTTGATTGCATCTTTAGTTAATTGGGTTAGTTGACTAGCAACTAATTCCGCCCACTCATTCAAAACCGAGATTTTTACTTGCTTTCTAAAAAATATAAAAATACAAAAAGAATCATCCTTTACCTTTAGACCTAGTTTAGCAGACTTTTTAATCCTAGCGAACACTATTCCTGAGTTGAAAGATCAATCCCCCGGTACTTGTCACTATATTATACTACAACGAACGGGTACAATGCTTGGTGGGGATTGCAAGCTTCTCAAGATCCCTTGAAAGGTAAAACCTTTTGCGAGGGTGAAATTCCACGCATCAAGTTTTGGCGCCGCAGCTCGGGGAATAGTTATTGTCTAGGTTAGAATTTTTTTTATTAGGTCTACCTTCTAGATTCCTTTCTAGTAAGATTTTTATTTTATTTTTATAGGTTTCTTTAGTCTATCTTATTTCTTCGTTTCTTTATTCGTAACCTTTGCCATCCGCCATCATGGAAGGTGGTAATCTCTTTGATCCCATCAACCCACCACAAAAAAACCTCCCACAAAACCCACCACTAGTAAACCAACCTCCTAGACCCCGAACCTTAGGAGAGTACTCCTGTCCTAGCCACTAAGGCTATCGAAACACCATTGAGCTCACTCAAGGAGCCAATGTGTCTCCCTTGCGATCCGACACCATCCAGTTGGTGCAAAGCAGATGTGCATTCCATGGACTTCATTTCGAAGATCCTAACCAACATCTCAAGGATTTCCTTAAAATCGTTGAATCTATAGACCTTGATATTGTAACTCGAGAGACGACCCGATTGTGTATCTTCCAATTATCTCTACGTGACCAAGCTAGTCATTGGCTTGAGCGTTTACCCGCTGGATCCATCACCTCTTGGGATGATCTTACCACTCGTTTCCTTGCTCAATTTTTCCCACCGGGGAGAACTACTAAGCTTAAAAATGAGATCTTAATGTTCCAACAAAGTGAAGGTGAAACTCTCTATGAAGCATGGACTCGTTTCAAGGACTTACTCCAAAAAGTCCCTCATCATGGCATAGATCTTTGGCTTCAAGTCCAAATTTTTTATGACCATATCGATCTCCCCACAAGGCAAACCATTGACCAATCGACCGGTGGCAAGCTTCGTGATCTAAGTGCGGAAGAATCATGGGAACTCATAGAAGATCTTGCTCTCTATGACAATGAAAGTTGGAATGATTCCCGTGATTTGAACAAAACGGTCAAGGCAATATCTTTGCCTTCGAACAATTCAAGCACTCCCGACCGTAGGATCATGGAACTTGAAGACCAAGTCAAGTTTCTCATGAAATCCTACGAAGCTCCTAAATCTTTAAGCCAAGTGAATAAAATCACTTCTTCATGCGAATTATGTAGTGGTCCCCATGACACTCGTGATTGCATGGAACTCCCCGAACAAGCCTTTGCGGATTACGCATCCTCGCGTATCGACGGAGTGGGAGACAAGTGGTACACTTTCAACACCGAGCCAAACCCTTACGGTGATTAATACAATCCCTCTTGGAAAAATCACCCGAACCTTAGGTGGAAGCAGAACCAAAACATGCCCCAAAACAATTCTTTCAATCCACCTAATCGATACCAACCAAACGGTTCACCCTGTAACCGTACTTTCAACAACAATCCTTCTAACAACTATGGTAGTACCAATAATCTTGAAGGATTGATGCCAAAATTTATGGCATCTCAAGAGGCCCGCATAGCTAAGTTTGAATCCGAATTCAATCAACAACAAGCGGAGATGACCAATAAATTGACAACTTGTTGAAAGCTCTCAACAACCAAGTGTAAACTACACCAAAGAAGGATATTAGGGACACTAGTAGTGGAACCCAAATTAAGGACCCTTCATCATCCAAACATGTCCACTTTGTCAATGTAGTTACTATTAAGCCCGTCGACAATAATAAGGAAGAAAGTGACACAGATGAGATTAAGCAAGTTGTAGAAAAAAAAAGGAAGAGATAGTTCAGGAAGTAGAAAATGTAGTGGAATACTTCGATAGGTTACCCACCAAGGAAGAACGGGAATACTATAAGGATTTATTCGATGACCCCGAGACACCATACGTCCTTGGTTTACCACTCATCAAAGCGGGTGATCCCTCTAACATAGACATTCCATGCAATATTGGGCATATGCATGTGTGGAAAGCTTACATCGATCTTAGATCTCCCATAAACATTATGACTAGGACCATTATAATTGGGTAATGAAGAAGCAACCTGGATATAGGATGATGCCCAACACGAGTTTGATGACTAACTTTGTGGTAAGAGTGAAAGGATTACATGTACTTGTAGGAAATTTCACTTATGTTACCGATTTTGTGATTGTAGAGGATATTCGTCCGGTAATAGATGGGTGCCTAAGTCAAGTAGTGCTCGGAAAATCATTTGTTGAGGCTTCTAAGATGAATTATGACCAATCTCTAGGGATAGTTAGGTTTAAGGATGAGAACGATGAGATAGCTTACCAAATGCCCTATAAGATTGAACAATTTCGTCTTTTATCAAACATAGAAAAGGAACACAAACAAGCAGTCTACTATAGGAGTGATGAGGATAGACGTAGAGGAGTAGACTATATTATGAATAAGATATTTGGTCTCTACAAGTAATGCTTGCAACTAGGTCCGGAATACAAAACTAAGATTGAGGATGACCTAGAGACCGTGACCGATGACGAGGCCACGTAATAGCACATGACTTTGAGTCTAGCTACAAGACTCGTAAATAAAGAAAAGCGCTTCTTGGGAGGCAACCCAAGTTTTATTTGTTTTATTTAATTTGTTTCCGTATGCGTGTTTTATTTTTATTTTTTGTGGATCATGATTCAAAGTAAATTGTGAAAATGCTTTATTTTGTTTTTAACTTCGTTTTAATTACATATAAAGGTATTTTGCAAAAGCTAAGTGTAAGGGAAACCTAAATTTGTTTATAAGAACGAAATTGAGCGTGAACCACAACAATATTAAATGAACATGTGTATTAGTAATTGTTTGAGTCGAATGCTTGTATCGAGTCATAATGATGTTTTGCAGGATTTTCCAGGAAGTAAGGCATAAGTTTTTCTAGAAATTTTCCGGAAACTTAACATGAGATTTTTGCAGGAACATTCTGACGGCGTCAGGTACAAAAAAATTCTTAAAAATTTTGCGATTTTTGTTTATTCCAGAGTCTTAAAGTTTTTGTTTTCTTTAGTTTTATAAACTCCAGGAAATCTGCAAACATTCATTTCACAAGCATTATATCTTAATTTGTTTTCTAGGATTTTTAGTATATATAGATTGCCGCTGATTTTACGTGAGGTTTGCCTTCATTGTTTTCTCAGGTTTAACAAGTTACATTGGACAGGAGGATGATTTATATTTCTAGAGGGAAGCTTTCAAAGTTCATTTTCTTGGAAGAAGATCTAACCTTGTTGACACACTATCCACACCGAATGAATCATGGGAGTATTTGTTTTCATTCTTTTACCTTATTTTCTTTTACATCCTTTTTATTGAACATTGGGGACAATGTTCAGTTTAAGTGTAAGGGGAGGGTAAATGATGATACTTTAGAGAATACAATTATGCTTGAGTTTGTTTGTTTGATAGTAGGTGTGTAATAAAACTAAGAAAAATACCTGTTAGGGCGATTTTAGCACCAAATTTAAATTTTTTTACAACATTTAGGAGTGAAGCTTTAGCCTTAATGAGCGTCTCATGGATAGGAGTTGTATGACTAGCACAAAAACCATACCACTCAGAAAAATTTTCCACCCAAATATGTGAGGTTCGCCTTTAGATTTGTTAGGAAAAGAATTCATTATTAGTGCTTATGAGTGTACCGGTAGTACTTAGATTCTAGAACTTGCGTTAGTGATGCATCCTGAGACCGCTAGTGAGACTACATTCGTGTAGTAGGATTTACAACATGATAAGAGGCATTAGGATCACCCTTGTGTTTAAACTCGTATCATAATTACTTGACCATTTAAGTCAATTACCTTGACTAATAAAGTCAATTAATTTTTCCCACACCTTTGCGTTGTACTCAGTTTTAGTACACGATACCCCTAGTACACCCCTCCGAACCTATCTTTTTCGTCTCTAACTTTAAGCATTTTACTTAAAGGAAGAATTTGTTTACAACCCACCCCAAATGTATACCCAAATCGCCTTAGCCTTCCGTGTATGCACTCATCTTTAGTGCATTATTGTTATTTGTTTAAACCTTTAGTTAATTATCTAATTGATTACATGGTTGCTAAGTCGAGGCATATCTTGTACATATTGTTTTGGGACGATTGGAACTCATGGGTTAAGTACTTTTGTTATGGAGTAATAGGAAAGAACATTATATTATTACCCCCATATGTGCGTTAATCTTAAAAAGTACTCCAAGTGTTTTGATTATCTTAATTCGAGTCATTAGAATAGTGGATTGTAAAGTATGTAAAAGTTCAAGTGTAAGGAGAATGCAAATTCCCTATGATGTATTATTTTGGATGGTAGGGTAAAAGTGTATGTAAAAAAAAAATCAAAAAATCAGAAAATCAAGAAAAGAAAAAAAATAGAAAAAGAAAAAGAAGAAAAATATACGGACTACCATCCTGTTTCCTTTATGTTTATTTTAAGTTTTTGTTACTTTTGATTTATTAGCTTAAGTCGAGTCGAGTCTTGGCTTAGCAATGCCATATTATACATGTAATTGACCTAGATGATTAACTCGCCACCAGTAAATATTGCCTTTACCCAATAAAACCGTGTTTATCATATCCCTACACCTCATGTTATAACCCTTTAAAAGAACTCTTTGATAGTTTATCCTAGGTGCTTACGCCAAGTGGTGGATCGAGGTTTGATCCTTTCCCAAGCCTATGGTAATCTATTTGCTATGACTGGTAGTGAGAGATGTTTTTCATTTTCTTATTGTGATATATACTTTATTACACATGAGAGATGTGAGTATCTAAACACTATTTGTAAGGTGCTAGTGTATAACCTCCGTGCTTGTTTTTGGTTTTAAGTGGAACGATTTTTTTGTTGTAATTACTTTTATATTAGTCTTAAATGACCCCTAACTTGTATTTTGATTCTAATAAAAGCGCATTTTCTAGAGGACAAGCAAGTGTAAGGGTATTTGATAAGGCGAAAAGTGTACCACTTTTAGGGGGTCATTTAAGCCCGAATTCGTGATTATTTGATCAATTATTGCCCCAAATCGTTCCTTTTGTCATTTTAGGTACTTTTGAGATAAATCTAGAAAAGGAAGCATTTCGGACGTTTTTGGAGTGATTAAGTGAAGAAAACGACAAAGTCTCAAAATCCTTGCTGGGAATAGTACCTGACGGCGTCAAGGCTGCACAAGTGATGGCGTCAAGCTTGGCAAAAGAGGTGGATATGGAAAATACACATGACAGCCCAGAACAATTCCAAGGCAATTTGGCCTGATAGCGTCACCAAGGTCGTCAGGGTCAAAATACATGTGACGGCCCAGAGTAAAATTACACATGACGGTGTCAGAAGTGGATCTAGGTAATACGGATTTTATCTTGGCGGCGAGTTGATGGCGTCACAAGCTATAACGTGACACCGTCAAGGTTTAAAATCTATATATAGTTTTCTAATTTTCATTCATTAAGGGTGGAACTTTTGGAGAGCTTCTTTGTGCAAACCCTAGACGAATTTTCTGTAATAATAAGGGTTTCAACCCTTGTTCCATCCATGTTCAATTGAGGATAAGTTTTCCAATAATCATTCAATATGTTTATGTGTTGTTTGATTCTATCTTATGCTTGTCTTCTTTTTAACATGCTAGGCTAGGTTTTATTGTGTTTGCTTAGATGTAATGAAACCTAGATGTTGATTATTGGTTGATGGTTTGTTTATAATTGTAGTGGATGATTGTATTCGATGTTAGGCTTAAGAAAACTGGCAGACTTCCATTTGGTAACTTGCTTGAACGTCTTAAGAAACATGATCGGAAGTGTACTACGATTTAATGGTTGTATTTAATGCATAAGCGAGTTCTAGTGATCCCATGTTAGGAGCTTTTAGTCGGCTCGATATAGGAGTGAAATAGGAGCTTATAGGGTTAGGGAAGATCGTACACGGCCCTACGACTGGAATTAAGGAATATAACCCGTCATCCATGCAATTGTAACAAGCTAATCAACCGGTAAAAGATATCTAGGGAGTAATGAAATCTAAGTAAACACATTTTCTCTTATTATTATTTCCACCACAAATTATTTTAAGTTTCATTTTTTTTTTTTTTATTGCATCTTTAGTGAATTGGGTTAGTTGACTAGCAACTAATTCCGCCCACTCCTTCAAAACCGAGATTTTTACTTGCTTTCTAAAAAATATAAATATACAAAAAGAATCATCTCTCACCTTTAGAACTAGTTTAGTAGACTTTGTAATCCTAGCGAACACTATTCCTGAGTTGAACGATCAATCGCCCGGTACTTGTCACTATACTATACTACAACGAATAGGTACACTGCCTGGTGGGGATTGCAAGCTTCTCAAGATCCCTTGAGAGGTAAAACCTTTTGCGAGGGTGCAATTCCACGTATCATATCCCTTGAATTCACCTTTTTCCATGGGTTATTATCACAATATGCAGCAAAATGGTCAAAGCTACTACATATAAAACAAGTTCTATTTTGCATAACAAAATCACCACCTAGTTGTTGAGACTTCATATAATTCAAATTTCTTTGATTTCCCCTAGGTATTGATCTATACATTTATGCATATCTAACATTATTCCTAATTGGTTTCTTATATTCTTGTTTCTTAGGAACATGTTTAACCTCTACCTTAACTTCTGTCTTAACCTCGGGCTTAGTCTCAGACTTAATTTCAGGAACAAACTTAACAAAATTTGTTTCATTTGTACTTTGAGGTAACTTATCAACCTGTTTTTCAGTATTGTACTCTTGTGCCTTAGGACCATAAGGTGAAAATTCGGGTTCTTAAAACTCATCTAGGCTAGTATGAGCTAAGTCAATACCTGGTGGCAAAAACACACCTCTATGGGAAGGTGCAACAGAGTTATATCCTAAACCTGATTTTGCTTTTTCACTAATTGAGACTCAATAATCATTTGAACACCCTTAGAAGTATACTCAACTGTATCAACACTTAGTTGTATATTTTCCTTATGTTTTCTATGTTGTTCAATATCATATTTATGCATACTTATAACAGCATCCGTGTTTTCTAAGTCTCTTCTTAATCGAGCAATATCATCAGTAAAAACAACTTCATTTTGTCTATAAAAAATAAGTTGTTCTTCTAGGACAACTAATCCTCTTTTATGATTTTGCAAATTACATTGAGTATCATTAAGCTCTACCTTTTGACTATCATATTTAGCCTTAAGAGTTTCTAATTCTTTTATAGCTGAGCAAGATTTAGAACAACCATTAACATATACCTCAGAGTCAGAGAAGGCCATAAGTGCAATCTCAGCACTGGCTTCTTCTTCTTCTTTTTCCATGAAGCTCTAGTCAAAAGCAGCACCATCAATGGCTAACATGGCTGATGAGGCAAAAAGTGTTACGCTTTTAGGGGGTCATTTAAGCCCTAAGTTGTGATTATTTGATCAAATATTGCCTCAAATCGTTTCTTTAGTCATTTTAGGTACTTTAGAGAAGAAATCTGGAAAAGGAAGCATTTTGGACGTTTTTAGAGCTAAAAGTGAAGAAAATGACGTAGTCTCCAAAATCAAGCTGCAAACACTGCCTGACGGCGCCACATGTTGGCAAAGAGGTGGATATGAAGTTTACACGAGATGCGCCAAAATGTTTTTTGGACTTAAAAAGTGACGGTGTCACCCTTTGTGACGCCTAGGGCGTCACGTGCAATCCATAAGGTGACGGCCATTGAAGATTAATAAGGGACAGTGTCAGATCTGTATCTAGGAAATCTGAGAGAAGCATTGGCGGAGAGTTGATGGCGTCACATGTATAACGTGACGCCGTCAGATTGTATTCTCTATATATAGTTTTCTAATTTTCATTAATTAGAGAGAGAACTTCTGGAGGAACTTTCACATAAACTCTAGGACGAATTTTAACCTTCTTGTAAGGGTTTCAAACCCTTCTTTCATCCATGTTTAATTAAATATAAGTCTTCCAATAATCATTCAATATATGTATGTGTTGTTTGATTCTATCTTATGATTGTCTTTATATTAACATGTTAGGCTAGGTTTATTTGTGTTTGCTTAGATGTAATGAAACCTAGCTATTGATTATTGGTTGATTGTTTGTTATTAATTGTTGTGGATGAATGATTTCGATGTTAGGCTTAATAAAACTAGCTAATCTCCAATTGGTAACATGATTGAACATCTTAAGAAACATGAATCGGATGTGTACTACGATTTTAATGGTTATATTTAATGCATAAGTGACTACTAAGGAGGCCATGTTAGGAGCTAGTTGTCGGCTCGACATAGGAAGAGGTAGAAGCTTATAGAGTAGGGGAAGATCGTACACGGCCCCACGAATGGTATTAAGGAATATAACCCATCATCCACAAAATTTTAACAAACTAATCAATTAATGAAAGATAGCTAGGGAGTAGTGAAATCTAAGTAAACACGTTTCTCTCCATATAAGGTTTTTCTCACATTTATTTTCTTATTATTTTATTTTTATTGCATTTTTAGTTATTTGGGTTAGTTGACTAGCAACTAATTCTGCCCACTCTTCTAATACCTGAGATTTTTACTTGCTTTCCATAAACCATAAAAATACAAAAAGAATAATCCCTCACCTCGAGACCTAGTTAGATTAAGTTTCAATCCTAACGAACACTATTCCCCAAGTAGAACAATCAATCCCTCGGTATTTGATCGGTCAGGTACACTGCCTGGTGGGGATTGCAAGCTTCTCGAGATCCCTCGAGAGGTAAAACCTTTTGCAAGGTTGCAAAATCACGCATCAAGTTTTTGGCGCCGTTTTCGGGGAATAGTTATTGATTAGGTTGAAATTTCTTTTTATTAGGTCTACTCATTAGATTCCTTTCTAGTGAGATTTTTATTTTTATTTTTATAGGTCTTCTTTAGTCTATCGTATTTCTTCGTTCCTTTTTTCGTAACCATTATCATCCGCCATCATGGAAGGTGATAATATCCTTGAACCCATCGACCCACTACAACCAAACCAACCTCCTAGACCCCGAACTTTAGGAGAGTACTCCCGTCCTAGCCACCAAGGCTATCAAAACACCATTGAGCTCACCCAAGGAGCCAATGTGTCTCCCTTGCGATCCGACACTATCCGGTTGGTGCAAAGCGGATGTGCATTCCATGGACTTCGTTCCAAAGATCCTAATCAACATCTCAAGGATTTCCTCAAAATCGTAGATTCCATAGACCTTGATGTTGAAACTCGAGAGACGACCCAATTGCGTCACTTCCAATTCTCTCTACATGACCAAGCTAGTCAATGGCTTGAGCGTTTACCCACGGGATCCATCACCTCTTGGGATGATCTCACTACTCGTTTTGTTGCTCAATTTTTCCCACCGAGGAGAACCACCAAGTTAAGGAATGACATCTTGATGTTCCAACAACGTCAAGGTGAAACTCTTTATGAAGCATGGACTCGTTTCAAGGACTTACTCCAAAAAGTCCCTCATCATGGCATAGATCTTTGGCTCTAAATCCAAATCTTCTATGACTATATCAATCTCTCCACAAAGCAAACCATTGACCAAGCGGCCGGTGGGAAGCTACGTGATCGAAATGCGGAAGAATCATGGGAACTCATAGAAGATCTTGCTCTCTATGACAATGAAAGTTGGAAGGATCCTCGTGATTTGAACAAAATGGTCAAGGCAATATCTTTGCCTTCAAACAATTCAAGCACTCCCGATCGTAGGATCATGGAACTTGAAGACCAAGTCATGTTTCTCATAAAATCCTACAAAGCTCCTAAACCTTCAAGCCAAGTGAACAAAATCACTTCTTCATGTGAATTGTGTAGTGGTCCCCACGACACTCATGATTGCATGGAACTCCCCGAACAAGCTTTTGCGGATTAAGCATCCTCGTGTACCGACGGAGCGGGAGACAAGTGGTACACTTTCAAACCCGAGCCAAACCCTTATGGTGATTTATACAATCCCTCTTGAAAAAATCACCCACACTTTAGGTGGAAACAAAACCAAAACGCCCCCCAAAATAGTTCTTCCAATCCACCTAATTGTTACCAATCAAACGGTCCACACCCTAACCGTACTTTCAACAACAATCCTTCCAACAACTATAGTAGTACCAATAATTTTGAACGGTTGATGTCTATTTTTATGGTATCTCAAGAAGCTCGTTTGGCTAAGTTTGAGTCTCAATTCAATCAACCACAAACGGAGATGACCTATAAAATTGACAACTTGTTGAAAGCCCTCAACAACCAAGTGTTGACATCACCAAACAAGGACAATAGGAACACAAGTAGTGGGACCCAGATTAAGGATCCCTCATCATCCAAGCATGTCCACTTTATCAATGTTGTCACTATTAAGCCAATCGATAGTGATAGGGGAGAAGATGATGGAGATAGAGTTGGAATTGATAGTGAAACTAAGAATGAGGATAAGAAAACCGAGGGAGATATGGAAAAGGGAGTAGATGATATAGTATACTACTTCAATAGGTTACCAACTAAGGAAGAATGCGCGTACAATAGGGATTTATTCGATGACCCCGAGACACCATATTTCCTAGGATCACCAATCATCAAAACGGGCGATCCATCTAACATTAACATACCATGTAACATTGGGCATGTTCATGTATGGAAAGCTTACATCGATATTGAATCACCCATTAATGTCATGACTAGGATCCATTACAATTGGATTATGAAAAAGCAACTTGGACCTAGGTTATTCCCTAGCTCACGTATGATGAGTAATTTTGTAGGAAGAGTGAAAGGATTGCAGGTTCTTGTAGGAAATTTCACGTACGTTACCGACTTTGTGATTGTAAAGGATATTCGTCCGGTAATAGATAGTTGCCTAACTCAAGTAGTGCTTGGAAATCCATTTGTTGAAGCCCCTAAAATGAACTATAACCCGTCCTTAGGGATAGTTGGGTTCAACTATGAGACCAATGAGATAGCCTACCAAATGCCATATAAGATAGAGCAATATCGGCTTTTATCAAACCTTGAGAAGGAGCATAAGCAAGCGGTCTACTATAGGAATGATGAGGATAGACGTAGGGGAGTAGATTATGTAATGAAAAAAGTACTTGGCTTCTACAAAGAATTGCTTGCAACTAGGTCCGGAATACAAAACCAAACCAGATGATGACCTAGAAATCGTGAGCAATGATGAGGTCACATAATATCCCGTGACTTTAAGTCTAGCTACAAGACTCGTAAATAAAGAAAAGCGCTTCTTGGGAGGCAACCCAAGCTTTGTTTGTTTGTTTGTTTGATTTCATTTGCTTCCGTATGCATGTTTTATTTTTATTGTTTGTGGCTCATGTTTCAAAGTAAATTGTTAAAATGCTTTATTTTCTTTTTAACTTCGTCTTGACTACATATAAAGGTATTTTGCAAAAGATAAGTGTAATGGAAAGCTAAATTTGTTTCTAAGAACGAGATTGAACATGAATCACAACAATATTAATATGAATATGCATATTAGTATTTGTTTGAGTCAAATGCTTGTATCAAGTCATAATGAGTATTTTGTAGGATTTCCAGGAATTAAGGCGTACGTTTTTTCAGAAATTTTCCGAAAACTTAACATGAAATTTCTGCAGGTCATTTCTGACGGTGTCAGGATTATAACCTGATGGCATCATGTGTAAAATTCGGGAAAATTTTTCAAGTTTTGTTTTTCTGCCGGAATCGTAAAGTTTTTGTTAAATCTTCAGTTTTATAAACTCTAGGAAATCTGCAATTATTCATTCTACAAGCATTATATCTTTATTTGACCAGTTACCATATAGGAGTTTGACCAGTTTTCTCGAGCCTAATGCGAAATCAATCACCCAATACAATCAAACAAACCAATAGTCAATAATTAATCGCTAGGTTTCATTAGATCTAAGCAAACACTAAAAAACCTAAGCTAGCATGTTAAAAGAAAGACAAGCATAAAAGATAATCAAACAACACATAGACATATTGAAGGATTAAAAGGTTAACTTATCTTCAATCGAACATGGATGAAAGAAGGGTATGAAACCCTTACAATAGCTGTAAATTTTGGCTAGGGTTTGTTGCACGAAAGTTCCACCTAATGAATGAAAAATCCAAAAGCTATATATAGATAAACAAGGGCGACGGCGTCAGCTTTTGGATCCTGACACTGTCAAGTTGCTGTCATTAGGGTTTCTTGATGCCCAATTAATCTTCTTAACGCCCTCTCTTGTTGTTGTCTTCTGGGCCGTCTCTCTTTGTGGTAATACGTGATGGCCTACTCGAAATATAACATGACACTGTCACGTTGTAATCATCAAATTCTTCTCTTGCGCGTCAAGTGCGAATAGTTATCCTCCTCTTGATTCATCAAATGACGGCGTCACCTTGTGACATCTGACGCCGTCAGGTATTGTTTCCAACATGGTTTCTTTCATTTTCTTCACTTTTAACTCCAAAAATGTCCAAATTGCTCCATTTTCCAGAATTCTCATCCAAAGTACCTAAGATGACAAAAGGAACTATTTGAGGTAATATTTAACCATAATATTACGATTTAGGGCTTAAATGACCTCCTAAAAGCGGAACAAATATTTCCTTATCAGGTATGAAACCCCAATATTTCTTTAACTCTTCGAATAGTGTAAGGAGATTACTTAAGGAGAAATCATGGATTGAAGAGGAGATCAAGGCTGCAATGAAAGAAGAGTGTTGTGCAACTGATTACAAAGCCTTGCCAAATAAAGAAAAATATCCAGGAAGGTTTACTTTACCTTGTTCAATTAATGATATGTCTTTCAATAATGCGTTAGCTGACTTAGGAGCTAGTGTTAATGTAATGCCCTTTAAGACATTTGCTACCATAGGCTTAGGAAAATTGATGCCAACTAAGCTACTTATTGAATTGGTAGACAAAACGATAAAGCGACCTTAGGGGATTGCTGAAAATGTGCTTGTTAGGATCGAGAATTTGTATTCCATGTAGACTTTGTTATGCTAGATATGCCCGAGGATATCAAGATTCCCTTAATCCTTGGAAGACCTTTCTTATCTACTGCCTATACTAAGATAGATGTTTATAAAAGAAATATTTCATTAAAAGTAGGGAATAACAAACTAATATTTAAATGCGATAATCCTGTTAAGAGCATAATTCGAGCAGTTGATATGCTAGGATTAAGAGAACGCATGGACCTCGACTTAGAAGCTAGACTAATGGGAGAGACGTTGATCCAAAATATGTCATCTAAACCAAATCATGAAAATAATTCAAAGAATTCATTGATCTTAATGTACCAACCGAACTAAGGGATGATATTATTAGTGCTTCTAATGATGAGTGGTATGATTGTGAGGTTATCAACAAACATAGGAAAACTAAGAGGACCATTGAATACCATGAAGTGTTTGTTGACCACCCCACCATGTGTATATATGCTTGCTTAATAATGATAATTTTCCGTCTATTGTTGTATCATCACTGCCCGAAAGGGATAGAACTTTGCTTGGACGGATTATGAGAATAAATGGCATGGAAATCAAAGATGGGCAAGATACGCTAGATATCACTAGCTTAAAGGTTCAGGAGCGTGACGCTTCCGACTTCTACAATGATGCAAAATGAGGAGCTGAACGTGAGTCTAACTTGAAGACTCTGGAATAAAGAGAAGTGCTCACCGGAAGACAGCCCAGATTTATCTTTACTATTTTTTATGTCGAGTCAGTCATATCTGCAGTAGATGCGGCACATCTCCAACATAAGATGCGGCGTATCAACTGTACATATTATATATTTTATTTTTCTACATTTTTATTTTTCTGCACTTTATAAACTTTATGTCAGTTTATTTAATGCTGCGCATCCTTGTTAAGGAAGCGACGCATCTTATTTTATGATTTGTATTAATCTCCAGGCTCGATACGACGCATCTCATTCAATAGATGTGGCGTATCGACTGACCTGATGATTTTCAAAAATTCTTATTTTTAATTTTTTTAGGTTTTATTTTTACTAACTACTAATGAATTATGCACTAGTTTGACTTTCTTAAATTCAGCTGTGTTAAGTTCTAAAATGGTGGTATATTTTAGTTTCTGTACTTTCTGCAGAGACATCATTCATGGAGGTTTGAACACTTCTCATCCACAAGAAAGTTGATATTGCTCAAGTACGCATAATGGAGGATCATACCGAGCAAATCTCAGGGGAGTTCTCCATTCTAATTCTTTTTAATTTCCTGTTTTAATTTCAATTACAAACAACGAGGATGTTGTTTAACTTAAGTTGGGGGGGGGGGGGGGATGGAGATTTGAACGTTACTTGTCCTAAATTTTAAAATATGCTTTAATCTATGCTTAATATGTTAAATTTAAAATATTTCTAGCATATTTTTATTAAATCTAAGTTACATAACCTCAAACATAACTTCTATTATATAAAATTGTGAGAATAGAGCGTATCCGTTTCCAAATATTTACTCAAATTCCACAAAAATATGAGTGTGCCGGTGACTTGTAAAGTTTATAACTTGGCTTGTATACTATTCAAGACCACCATAATGAGTATTATTGATTTAATTGGAATGACTTGTCAAACTTGGTAAATTTCTAGGATTACAACCAAAAAGCCTATATATGTTATTTTTATTAACTAACTAAATTGTTTAGTTAACCCCCATATTAACCCTTTTGTTTACTCTCATTTTTAGAGTAAGATACTCCTAGAAAAACCCTGAGAGTCATTCCTTTCGTTTCTTACACCTGTGTTAAACATTTCGTTACAGCTTTACAACTTAGCCTACCCTGTAGATTAATGTCCGTGGTTAGTTGTTTTAGGCAAAGTGTATTTCCTTACGTTACCTGTGTTCGTGTAAGTTAATTCATTATATTTGGTTAGGTCGGGAAATTGCACAATGCAATTGGAAGTGCAAGTAAATATTGTATATCTTTAGTTTTTGATTTTTGTGTGTTTACTACTTTCACTATTATTGTTATTTCTGAAGTCATGAAAAGTATGGAAAAATTATCCAAAATTATCGTTATAAGTGATGTGATGAAATTTTACACCATTAGTATTAGTTTAAAAAAAATCAAAAAATGAAAATAAAAAAAAAATAAAAATAAAAAAAAATAAAAAAAAAAAGAGAGAGAAAGAAGAAGTTGGTAAGTTTTCTTATAAACCAATGATGTAAAATTTTGTATTAAGTGGTTGATATCGCCACTATTATTGTTGTATTATATTTATGGATTGAAAGGGAGTTGGCCGTTATGGGAATGCCAACTAAGGATTATTCTTTGATTAAGATTTTATTGAGTGTAATGCGTGTCTACCTAAAGCGTGAGTTATAAGTGTTAAAGCGTGAGTTATTTAATGATATGAATCTTATTCATGGGATGCTTGGAGTGATTAACCACACATTAGGACTTAATCTATTTGTTTGTTTATTTTTATTTTACACCAATTTATATCCTAAATGTTATCCATACCCAACCGTATTATTATATTCGTTGTTAGCTTTCGAGCATCCGGATATAGTGATGGCTAAGTAAGAATATTAATTGTTTAAATAAGGTAGTGACCATCCGAGTATTAGATTAACTAACTAATGCACCAGCGATCTGGTATGTGACTTGGTGACCATTCGTTATGCAAATAACGCGCCAGCAATCCAAGAAGCACATTAGTGACCATCCGTTAGTTGAAGCGTCGAAGACTCCCGCCAGCGATCTACTAAGTCTGTGCAGGAAATGTTTGAACAAAGCTAGGTTAAACCATTAAGCCTCAAAACCCTTTTTACCGCTTTAGACTTGTCATTCTTTAGCTTTAGTGGTGGACATGTGTATAGTTGCCAAGCATATGATAGAATATTCATCACGACCAAGCAATTGAGCGGATTAGATTAGTTGAGAGATTGAGAGAAATATTTTATTTCTAGTTCGTTAAGTGTTTGGTTGTGTGATTATGATTAAACGAATAAATGCTTAAAATATAAAAACACATCCTAATCTCTTTTAGGATACATTTTCAAAATTATCTAAGGTTTACTTAGGGACAAGTAAAATTCAAGTGGGTGATATTTGATGACATCAAATAAGTACATTATATTGTCATCATTTGTCATATTTAATTGTCTTGTTTTATTATATTTTGTATGATAATTGGTGCTTAATCGTTTACTTTAGTAATTCTTAGGTAAAAACAAGCAATTGGTGACACTTGGTGATTTTGGATGAAATATGGAGATAAATGATCAAGATTGGAAAAGTCTGCTGATTAGATAAAATTAAATACCATTGCCTGACTTTGAAGCATGCGCCGCATCTGATATTATCATGCACCGCATATGAAACTTTGGTCAACGAAGAAGAACCAGATTGTTCTACTTTAGATACGCCGCATCTCATTATCTAATGCACTGTAGCACTATCAAGACTTCACCTAATACAATCCAAGACGCTGAAGGACATGCACCGCATAGAGATTCAAGATATACCGCATCTGAAGATGGTGTACGAATATTCCTGAATATATTAATCTTGGACCCCACGCGAAGTTAAGTAGATGTGCTACATCTACTTAGTTAATGCGCCGCATCTACCCCTCTAACAGAAACTATAAATACCTAAAGATCTAAATGAATTTTGCGTGAAACCAAACCCTAAGGAGATGAATTCAGACAACAAGACAACACAAGACACGCCCTAAACGAAGATTTTAGAGAAGTAAGAAGGTCCTGCATGTATTTAATTCATTAAGTAGTTTTGTTTTATTGTATTAGTAAACTATAATCCATTAGGATTGATGGGCTTGTGGCAGCCATACTGCTCCCTTTGAAATTGCTTTCCCATCTTATTAGTTTATATGATGTTTTTTTTGGTGACTTGTATATGTGCTTTGATAACCTCTGTGTGTAGCTGTGTTTTGCTTGGGTTTCCATACCCCCTCCACGCATACTTATCTAGCGTCTAGAAAAGTAAGATAGGCATAAGTGATCATTAAGAGTTTACTCACCTATATTTAGGATCCAACGAGAGAGAAGAGTTTACGATACTCATCATATAAAACTAGCAATAAAACAAGTGACAAGCTACTTAACAAAAGGACAGGACTTCTATCTGTGTCTATTATCTATCTGTGTACGTGTTAGTCTTTCACTGTTTCTTTCTCATTAGTTTTATTAGTTTAATTAATTAACCGAATCTGTGCTAGTCTCTCAGGCTAAAAACCCCCTTTGCGTTTGATTAGATTGTAAAACTAACTTAGTATATTTAAAATAATGATTAGATTAACTAGATATTACGTTCCACTCTTAGTGATCGATGATGAGTGTGTAAATACTCATCATTTTTACCATTTCTGAACTGCCAAAATATCCAAAAACAGTCAATAATGAATCAAAATAGTGAAAATATCCCAGGAAAGTGTTTTACATGTCTCAAATGCAAAAATACCAAAAACAGATGAAAAACGCACAAAGTTTGCATAATTGGCAGTTTCAGTCCCCCAACTTTCAAAAGTTGTCAAATCTAGTCCCTGGTCATTCTAAAAACTTGAAAAAGTCACCAAAGGTCCTTTTAAATCAAAAAGTTACATAATTAGTCCTTTGGTGAAAAGTTTCACAAAATGTCAAGTTTAGTCCCTGAACTTTGAAAATTGTCAAAAATGGTCCCTGGGATATGAAAAACTTTGAGAAAAACAAATTTTGTCCTCGCACTAACCTTTTATGACAGGATTGGTCCTTGATGGAAAGTTTGGTGAAAATTACACAAATGGTCCCTGAAGTTTGAAAGTTTGGCAAAATTAGTCCCTGGTGGAAATTTAATGTAAAAGTCAACTATGGTCCATGTACTGTTCATATATGGCAAAACTCACCCTTGGAAACAATTTGGAAAGATGCCAAAACCCACCCCCAAACTTTCGTTAAATGGCAAAATAAGTCCTTGTGTAATCCATAAACCATAACCGGACCCTTATTTAAACCTAAACCTAATCCAACCCTTAGCCCAACCCCATCTTTTTCACTTGGGCCCAAAAATACCCAGCCCACACCACAAACCCAACGTACCCTTTTAATAAAAACCGGGGTCAAACCATTGACCTAGGTCAAACCCGGTCAAACCCCATCCTCTTCACCTTTTTCCCTCCCACCTCAATACCAGATACCACCCCATGATTTTGCAGTCACCACCCCAACTTGTCCATCCCATCATCACTAACCCACACCCCTACACCTACCTAAACCACCACATTTAATGCTTCTCCCCCAGTTGCACTCAATCAGAGAACAAATTGCAAAAACTCTTTTGGCGCCAAAATACGTGGCAGCTCATGAGTGGACCAAAGCTTGAAGAAAGAGGTGGGAAATGATGGCAAGGGTGCTGGGAACCCTAATCAAGGGCTATAAAAGGAGAAGAAAGCAAGGAATAGTGTGTGTAGTTTTTAGTAGTCTTAATTTGTGTCGAATTTAAATTATCTCTCAAATTAGTGTAATCTTTTCAATTTCCAGCATTGTAATAGTTCAATC
Source organism: Artemisia argyi (assembly GCA_030686995.1). NCBI lineage: Eukaryota > Viridiplantae > Streptophyta > Magnoliopsida > Asterales > Asteraceae > Artemisia > Artemisia argyi. The sequence continues at coordinate 125,284,338 of CM060693.1, read as the reverse complement.
ATTGTATTTCAACTCTTTTTAAGCTATAAAATTATAAGTTTCAGTCTGTTTCAATTTTGTGCATTTTATTCCATTTTTCAAATTCTCAAGTAGCTCAATGGTGACTTAAAGCAAGACTAATGGACTGAGATAGACAACTTAGGTTCCCTACAAGCTTGTTGAAGCTTTAGAAACCATTAAAATCTAGTATTAGTAGATAATCTCAAGAATATAAAAAAGTCAACCTTGGTCAACTTTGCCTGTTTGATTCTTGTTTTCAGATTTGAAGGAGGTATTGGTGATCAATCTTGGAGCTGGTTGGCCTATCTAAAGATAGGCTTCTGTGGAGAAGCCCCTTGTTCAGCTAGGGGTTTGGTTGTAAACCTTTGCAAATTTTCAAATTCCACTAAAAGTTTAATCCTTGTTACTATCTGTTTGCTTGTTGTTTATTTGGATGATTTGTGATTGTTTGTAGTATTTGAGTAATGTTTAAGTTAATCTTAGTATAATATCAATAGCTTGTTTGATTAAATCAAATTCCACTTAGTAACTTAGAGTTAACTGTCAAAAATTAGTGTAAGTAGTATACCTGTGTTGTGGTTGTAACATTTTGTTTCTAAGTGCTTAAATTAGCCTACCTAATCATAATTAGTCAGTTTGAATCAAGATTTTGAGCCCTAGTGTAATCTGCATTGAAAATCACCCAACAGTCCCACATAAAGGGGTGTTTGGATTTGCACAGTTGGTAGTGTTTGTGTGGATCTCAAAAGGAAAAATTAGCCTAGACAGCATACCATAGTCCCAATTGATAATCACAAGCTTTGAACCAATTGTTGTTTCAAGTCTAAAGTCAAAATCTCAACTTTTTAACTCTCACAGTTAACTGTGAGAGTTCTAAGTGTCCAAATCATACTCATTAGGTACATTAGTGGTTAATATAGTATAAACTAGTCCTAATATAGCTTATAACTTAGTTGGTAATCAGTAAAAGCTAGTAGAAATTCATAAAAGTCAACTTGTGATTTCTCTAAAAGTCAAAACTTCATCCTTTCAGATTTTTGCTAAATTTCCAAATTAAATTGTGAGTTGTGTGATGGGATTTAAAGGTTGAAATTTATTGTGGTTAGAATCTATCAGCTGAACTTTAAGCTTAAATTTTTTCTTAATTTTTGTGGAAGTTTAAGTGGGTCCCACAGACCCCCAAAGTGAGTTGCAGGGCAAGAGCTTGCCCTGTGCACAACAGACCTCCACCACACCACCAACTTTGGTGGTGGTTGCAGACCACCTCAGTGGGCCCTAGTGTTTCTAGTTGACTTTTTCCAACCCCCCTCCTACCAGGGAGTGTGGATTGACCATCTGTTTGACCTTAAACATTGTGGACCCCACCTGGAATTAGCCATAAAGTCTGTCCCATAATCTGAGTGAAACTCAGATTTACTAATTGCTTATTTGGACTTATTCAGCTTATTTGAGATCAAGTGTTGTTGTTTCTGGCTTATTTGTGATTATTAAGCTTGTTGATACTCATTTTCACCATTGTGGACCCCACCTTCACTCATTTGACCACACAGTCAACATAAGTCAACTGTGTAAGCCAAGGGGGTGCTTATAGCTTATTTATAAGCTATTTGAAAAGTGTTTTCACAAAAGTTCTTTATTTTCATTAGTAAAACAAGTTTGTAAAAGAAAAATCCAAAAAATCCAAAGTTTAAAATAAGTTATAGTTTCTATTTAATTCAACTTAATTTTAATTTTCATTTTTAGATTTTAATTAAGTACTTAGTGTTTTTATATTTTTATTAATTACCTTATATAGTAAAGTAATTTCAGTAATTTTCTTAGATTCTTATTTTGTCATTTAGTATTTATTAGATTTAATTTCAGTTTTATTAATTATTAATTAATATTAAGTATTAAATAGCTTATTTAGTTTTTATAAGGTTAAACTTAGTTTTTATATTTTTCCTATCTCTAATATAGTATAATAGATTTTTAGAAAATATAATTTTGAATTCTACTGTTCATTTTCTATTTTTCTTATTTTAATTGTTTAAATTAGAATTAAAGTAATTAAAAGGTAAATAATTAGTGGATTAATCTTAAAACATAATTTTTAGAGTTTTTATAATTTTGTAGGATTCCTGTGATGGTTAAGTAATTTTAGAAATTTTATCTTAATTTTCTAAGTTAATTTAGTATTAATATTAATTAAAAGAAGTTTAATTAGTTTAATTTAGTTAAATAGTTTTCAATTTATAAAAAACCCATAAAAAGACAAAAATATTTATTTTCATTTTTTATACTTTCTTCAAGTTCTAATTTAGGTTTAGAAAATATTTTTGCAACTTTTTAGTTTAATTTGTAATAGTTATAATTTTTAGTTAATTTAAATTAGATTTTAATTTAGATTTTAAATAGTTTAATTATTTAAATAATATTTAATTAGTATTTTAATCATTTTTATAAATTCATTTTCATTTTTAATTTTAAGTTTTAAAAAGTGTCAAAAGCACCCCCTGTAGTTTGATAAATACCAAAATCCCACTTTTTCAGCCCGATTGCGTAATTCTGAATTGTGAATACGTGCATATATCTGTTATCTGATTTTTGTGAATATTATATCTGTGTACAAATACCAAAATAACAGTAGCAATTTCAACTCCATATCATCTGGCTACTGTCCTCAGTGCCACTTTCTCAAAAACGATTTCAAACGACACCATTTCAATCTCGCTGGGACTTTAACGACCCGGGAAAACACTATACTATCACCGGAGTATTGATTCTAGGCTGTCTTTGACTTGTTGACCTTGGTCAATAATTATCTGACGGTTTAGACCCAATCAAAATTTGGCGCCGCTGCCGGGGAGGTTGTTGCGTGTTTTATAAAATCGTTTTAAGTTTAGTGATTTTCAAAACCCTCCCTGTACAAATTTCACACAAATTTGTAAAAAGTTTTTGTAAAAACTTAATCATATCAAAAAACGTTCATTAACACTTCTCCTGAAGTGTTGAAAACACCAAAAAAATTAAAAACAATCAAAAACAAACTGTGAAGTTAAATTACTTCGTGTTATTTAAGATTACAACCTGAAACAGTTGGTTTAAGGTAAGTTCTGACATTAAATTGCGTATTGATGAGGAAACCTATTTACTTCCTCCCGCCAGCCTGCGAGTAATCTTAAAGGGACGATTTCGGTTAACGAATCAGTTCCAAAAATATTTCCCAAGTTTTCTGCACACACACCCATAAGCCTAAAGAAGTTTTTCAAATTAATTAATAAACCCATAATAAGTTCCCAAACTTAAGATTAAAACTTGCCTTTATATCCCTGTGAGTGGTGTACCTTTTTCAAAGAAGTCATTCACTTGTGATTGCTGGTTTAAGTTCACTGTGGTTTTGCCTCGATCTTGTTTTGAAAAATTGTTTTTAGTGCATGCGCACTCGGTCACAAACAAAACGTAAACATCCGAAAAACGTACACGAGCTACGTTCTGACACACAAGAACCAAAGACCGAAATGGCCGCTGGGCCACCACCACCTTTACCACCCCCTGACCCTCCCAGGGATGAGCCAGCTCCCGATCTCCGAACGATGGAGAAGCTGTGCCAGCCTACCATGCAAAGGCGGGGTGGGCCTATTGCACCACTCACTATTGAGGCTACGAACTTTGGCCTCAAGCACCACATGATCCAACAAGTCTAGAATTCGTGTCAATTTCACGGATTACCGGGTGACGATGCCAATAAGCATCTTGACAAATATCTCACGGTCACCCAAAGCATGAAACAGCATGGTGTCACGGATGATGCCCTTCGGCTGTACCTCTTCCCCTATTCTCTCACTCATCATGCCACTGCATGGTTTGACCGACTTCCAAAGAATTCTATTCGAACCTTTGATGAAATGGTAACCAAGTTTTTAGCAAAATATTTTCCACCATCCATGGTTACCAAGTTACGAAATGATATCAGCAACTTCCGGCAACGTTCCGATGAGTCTCTTTTTGAGGCTTGGGAGCGTTATAAGCTAGCCATTGATCGGTGCCCTAACCACAATATGTTGCAAGTTACCATCATAGATACCTTCTATAATGGTCTAACATTGAGGCACCGAGACATTCTCAATGCTGCTGCTGGTGGGACCTTTATGAAAAGGCGTCCCGAGGAGTGCTATGACCTAATCGAGAACATGACTGCCCATCATAACTTTTGGGATTCCTCTGCGGAGAGGGATGCATCATGTAATTTCGTTACTCCCTCATCATCATCTCCTGAAATAATTGCTCTTACCAAAAAGATGGATGATATTTCTACGGCTGTGTTGAGAATGAGCCAAACGATGCAAAATCAGGCTCAAAATCAACAAGTGAAAGCCGTGGCCTGAAGTTGTGAAACTTGTGGGGGCCCTCATCTGTATTCTGAGTTTCCAGCTACTACTGGCTTTCCTCCAGAGAACGTATATGCTGCTCACGGTTCCTACAATACGGGGGGTAATTCTTACCAACCGCAAGGGGACCGTAATCTCTTAAGCTATCGTTCCAACAATTTTCTCGGACCTCCAGGTTTTAATCAAAATCAAAACCGTAACACAAATCAGAATTTTAACCAAGGTCAAAACTCAAATTTCCAAAACCCGAATCAAAATCAAGGCCAGTTTAATCAAAACAATTTTCAAAATGGCAATCAAAACCAAGGTTTTCAAGGAAATTTTCAAAGAAACCAGAATCAAGGGAATTACAATCAGGGTAATTTCAATCAGAGAAACACTTTTCAGGGTAACAAAAATCAAAATCAAGGGAATTTTCAAAACAACCGTGTTCAAAATCCTCCTGTTCAAAATCAAAACGTTGTTCAAGCCTCGTCTTCCTCCGAAGAAGTGCTAAAACAATTCATGAAAGCACAAGAGGAAATAAATCGGTTATTGATCGGCAAGATCTCTGAACTTCAGAAGTCTTTAAATGATCGACCCTCGGGCTCGGGTACACTACCAAGCAACACGATCGCTAACCCGAGGGGCGATGTCAAAGCGATCACCACCCGAAGTGGGGCATCTTACAATGGACCCTCGATTCCTTCTACCTCTTCTTCTCCTCCTAAGGTAGCGGAACGTGAACCTGAGGTCACTACGGACAAGGTACTTCCTACTAATAACGGAGGTATCAACAACGTCCACCCTCAAGTTGTCCCGGTCTCGGCTCGTAAGCCGAAAGTTGTATTTGATCCCCCTGTGAGTTCTGATGAAATCCCAAAGAACGATCCTAAGCCGTCAATTCCATATCCTTCACGATTGAGTGAACAAAAGAACCGCGAGAAAGCTAACCATCAGATGGAAAAATTTTATCAAATTTTCCAAGAATTACACTTTGATATTAGCTTCGCGGACGCTCTTCTTCTTATGCCTAAATTTGCTTCAACAATCAAAAATCTGATAAGCAACAAAGAAAAACTTTGTGAGATGGCAAAAACTCCTCTAAATGAGCATTGCTCAGCAGTGCTCTTGAAAAAGCTTCCCGAAAAGCTTGGAGATCCCGGGAAATTTCTCATTCCTTGTATTTTCCCGGGGATGGTTGAATGCTTTGCCTTGGCCGATCTTGGCGCAAGCATTAACCTGATGCCTTACACAGTCTGGAAAAGACTCTCACTTCCTGCTCTCACTCCAACTTGCATGACACTCGAGCTTGCAGACCGTACTATATCATGTCCTCTCGGCATTGCCGAAGATATCTTCGTGAAAGTAGGAAAGTTCCATTTTCCGGCAGATTTTGTGATTGTTGATTTCGATGCTGACCCACGAGTCCCTCTCATTCTCGGGAGGGGATTCTTAAGAACGGGTCGTGCTTTAATCGATGTATTCGAAGAAGATATCACTCTACGTGTTGGTGGCGAGGCCATCACATTCAATCTTGATCAGACTTCAAGATACTCCTCCAACTATGACGCAGAAACGGTTAACCGAATTGACATCATCGATGTTGCGTCTGAGGAGTATTCTCAAGAGGTCCTTGGTTTCTCATCCAGTGGCAGTCTTTCTACTGACCCTATCATTTCCAACCCTTCCCCTTCCCTCACTCCGTTTGAGGGAAGTGACTTCCTTCTGGAAGAGGTCGAGGCATTTCTTGCTCAAGATAGCTCAATCCCAAGTGGGATTGATGAAAACTATCTTGACCCGGAGGGGGACATTCTTCTCCTTGAAAGATTGTTAAATGACGATCCTTCACCCTCTCCGTCTCCAAAAATACTTCATAAAGCGGAAGTCAAAAATGTTGAAATAACTGAAGACTTTCCCGAGGTTGAGCTCAAGGACTTGCCTCCTCATCTAGAATATGCATTTCTGGAGGGTGATGAAAAATTACCCGTCATTATTGCTAAGGACTTAAAAATTGAGGAAAAGGCAACACTCCTAAAGGTTCTAAAGTCACATAAACAAGCAATCGCTTGGAAACTCTCCGACATTAAGGGCATAAGCCCGAACTTTTGTACTCATAAAATTTTAATGGAGGATGACTTTAAGCCAGCAGTGCAACAACAGAGAAGGGTAAATCCAAAAATCCACGAAGTTATCAAACAAGAAGTTCTTAAACTTCTTGATGCGGGATTGATTTACCCTATATCTGACAGTCCTTGGGTTAGCCCAGTTCATTGTGTCCCTAAAAAGGGTGGCATTACCGTTGTCACCAACGAGGATAACGAGTTGATTCCAACTCGTTTGGTCACGGGTTGGCGAGTATGTATTGACTATCGAAAGTTAAATGAAGCCACCCGTAAAGACCATTTTCCTCTCCCTTTTATGGACCAGATGCTTGAAAGACTTGCGGGGAATGAATACTACTGCTTCCTCGATGGTTTTTCGGGTTACTTTCAAATCCCCATTGATCCCCAGGATCAAGAGAAGACTACCTTCACATGCCCCTACGGAACTTTTGCTTACAGACGTATGACTTTCGGCTTATGTAATGCACCAGGCACGTTCCAGAGGTGCATGATGTCTATTTTTTCCGACATGATCGGGAAAACTATGGAGGTATTCATGGATGACTTTTCAGTCATCGGGGATTCATTCCAGACCTGTCTCTCCCACTTGGAACAAATGCTTAAACGTTGCAAAGAAACGAATTTAAGTCTCAACTGGGAGAAGAGTCACTTTATGGTTAAAGAGGGCATAGTCCTCGGCAATAAAATCTCAAAGAACGGGATTGAGGTTGACAAAGCCAAAATCGATGTCATTGCTAAATTACCTCATCCCACCACCGTAAAAGGTGTTAGGAGCTTTTTGGGTCATGCCGGCTTCTACCGTAGGTTTATCCAAGATTTTTCTAAGATTGCCCGGCCTATCACCCATCTCCTCAAGAAGGATGCTCCTTTCATCTTCTCTCCTGAGTGCATCGAAGCTTTTGAAACATTAAAGAAAAAGCTTACCGAGGCACCGATTCATGTTGCCCCCGATTGGGACCTACCTTTTGAGCTTATGTGCGATGCTAGTGATTTTGCCATAGGTGCGGTCTTGGGGCAACGTAAAGCAAAATACTTTCAGCCTATACACTACGCAAGTAAGACTATGACCGAGGCTCAAGGTCATTACACCACCACTGAAAAAGAACTCCTAGATGTGGTGTTGGGAATTATTCTATCAGTTACCACGGCTAGTGAAGAAGTTACAACTGCAAGAAGATTGTACTTGCAGTGGAAACTCATTACCACTGCAAGAACAAATATTACCACTGCTCACTTGTTAGCTGTTAGAGAAACGCGCTTAGATAAACATAGAAAAGATATTGTGTATATCTTATTCTATTAGAATTATACTTATCTTGTACAAGAGGACTCCTTGTTCTATAAAAGGAGATCCTAGAATATAGTTTTGATATACGTTTTTCTTAGAGCTTCAAGTTGTAAAACCTAGTGATATCATAGATCACTCGTATTATTATTCTTAATAATATTGGAGCTTAAAGTTTGTTTATACATTGTTCTTGTTCATATACAAACTGTCATACACACAAACAATCTTCTAAGTGCTATTGAGTAGATTCCGCATACTTGATAGTAATACTCAAAGTATCATTATCAACACAAGTTCAAGGTGTTCACGATCCAACAAGTGGTATCAGAGACAGGTTTTGATATTTTGATTTAGAAGATCCTATGGCAGATTCAAAAGATACAATGGAGACAGAAACAAGCCAATCTAATATTGCTGCAAAGCTTCCCAAGCTTAAAATTAATGACTTTGAGATGTGGAGGCTTATGATTGAACAATTCTTTATGGTTCAAGACTACACATTATGGGAGATCATAACGTGTGGAAATTCATTCAAACCTGGTACAACTATTGAGACAGTTGGTGACAAGCCAGTAACAAAAGTAAATACTGGTCCAGTTACAAATGATGAAAGAAACCAACTTAAGAATGATTTGAAGGCTAGAGGTTTGCTATTGATGGCTCTACCTAGAGATCAAGTCCAGGCTTTTACCAAATACAAGGATGCAAAGACCCTCTTTGATGAGATATGTGAAGTATTTGGTGGTAATCACTATACCAAGAAAACTCAAAAGACTTTACTGAAGCAGACTTATGAGAATTTTGGCTCATCAAGCAATGAATCCCTTGATAGCATATTCACAAGGCTACAAAAGATTGTAACTCAGCTGACTGCTTTTGGAATTGAGGTAGAAAAGGAAGACCTCAATCTTAAATTTCTAAGAAGTTTACCTGCTGAGTTTGATACAAATGTTGCTGTATGGGAGGACAAGTCAGATCTTGAGACTATGAAGCTTAATGATGTGTACAATAACTTCAAAGTTATTGAACAAAGACTTAAGAAAGCTGGCAAGTTAAAGACAAGTTCTGCAGGAGTTGCACTCATATCATCATCAGGTAATGACAGTTCTGATGATGAAAGTGACAGTGATGATGACAGTGGTAACATGATTGTTTCCACTGGTAATGGAAATGTTTCCACTAGGAGCTCTAAAAGGCAGATTGCAGGACTAAGTGATGCTACTTTCTATGCCTTTATATCCAGCCATGTGGGTGGTTCAATCCTCAATCATGAGGACTTGGATCAAATTGATGAAGATGATATGGAGGAGATGGACATCAAATGGCAGGTAGCATTGCTCAGCTTAAGATCAAAGAAGTTCTGGAAGAAGACAGGGAGAAAGATTCATATAAGTGGAGATGAGACTGTAGGTTTTGATAAAAAGAAGGTGGAGTGCTATAACTGTCACAAGAAGGGGCACTTTGCAAGAGAATGCAGAAAACCAAGGAAATCTGACAATAAGTCAACTTGGTACAAGAAGGAAAAGACCAAAGAACCTACAACAGAAGAGCCAAAGGTGCTATTGGCTATTGATGGAGTAAGCTTTGATTGGAGCTTTATGGGTCAGAATGGAGAAGATGATTCAGAATGTGCAATGCTTGCTACTGAGCATGCACTCATGGCTTTCTCAGATTCTGAGGTACATACTGATAATGCTTGTTCTAAAAACTGTAAGGCCTTAAAAGAGTATAATAGTTTACAAAAACAATATGATGAGCTGATGCTAGAGTTACACCATACTAATCATAACTTAGCAAATCATAAGAGAGGTCTAGGTGTTTTAGAAAAACAAATAGAGCATTATAGGGCAAATGAGTCTAAATTTAGTGATGACATTGCTGTGTTAAAAAGTGATTTAGACTTTAAGATTGCTGTAAATGAGGCTCTTAGGGAAGAGATTGAAAAAGTTAAAAAGGCTAGTGAGAATATTGAGATTACTAAGAAAACACTAGACCATCAATCCAAGAGCATTGACAAAATTTGGGAAGCCCAAGTTGTGAGCAAAGCTAAATCTGGTCTTGGATACAAATCTGTTCCACCACCTCTAAGAGGTGTTCCAGCACCACCTGGCATTGATCTAGCTCACACAGGCTTAGAAGAGTTTCAGGATCTACCCATGACCTATGGACCAAAATTTGTTAAACCAGTTGAAACTGAAAAGGTTCAGGTTGAGGTTGAAACTTTTGATAGTGCTAGTGACTCATCTCTTAAAGATGAATGTTTAAATGTTGAGTCTAAAACTAGTGTTACTGAAGATGTTAAAGTTGAGGAAAGAAAAAGTATTCCTGAAGAAGTCAAAGAGAAGCCTAGAACACAATCTAATTTCACTAGGTCTACTACTAGGTATGCTGAAATGTACAGGGATAGGCCTAAATCTCCTAGAGGTAACATGAGAAGTTGGAATCATGTTAAAACTAGACAGTTTGGTAGTGACTTTGTGTTCAACAATAAGGCTTGTCATATATGTGGTAGCTTTGATCATTTAGCTAAAAACTGTACCTACCACATGGGAAGAAGGGAAGTATTTACAAGGGTGAATGGATCAAATGTTAATAAATTAACTCACCCAAATCTCCTAAGCAAGATGGTTCCCAGATCTGTTATGCTTACCACTGGCATCAAATCAATTTCCACTGCTAGACCAGCAGTTACCACTGCCAGAAGTAATAACAGAGTTTATCCTAAGTCACCTGTCACTTCTTTTGTTAAATCTTATCAAACAGGGAAAAAGACTTATTTTGAAATGAATGATCACAAGAATCACATGTGGAGACCAAATTTTTCTAAACCAGCAGTTTCCACTGCTAGGCATGCAGTTACCACTGCAAGACAAATTGTTTCCACTGATGTTCAAATAAAAAGGGTAAAGTTGGGAAAAGCTGTTAAGGCCTCAGCTCGTTGGGAATGGAAACCAAAAGGAACAACAAACAATCCCAATGGTGTATCAATGACCTTTGATAGATATAATTATATTGATACACGAGGCAGATCCAAGTCATTTGTGGCTTGGGTCCCCAAAAGGTACTAATTCCTTTATATTGTGTGCAGGGACAGTCAAAGATAAATGTTTTCTATGAATGACTTGATGATATTTTCTGTGTTGAACTAATATGGTTTCAAGTTGTTTGATATATGTCTGTTCTGCAAATGTTCATGTAAATTGCAAGATGTGTGTTACAGTCACCAAGAGTTATAGCCAAGGAATGTGGTCTAATAAGCTGAAGGTCTTACAATATTGATTTATTAAAGAAGAACCTTTCATTCATTCAAAGACACAAGTTACAGCTTACATTCAAAGTTCCAACTGCATTACAATGACCATTCCTAAAACTTTTGGCTAATAGAGAACTAGTAGCTTCTATCAATTATTACATAATACTTGAGGCTATGACAAGTACAATGAAGAAGCTGAAGATGAAAATGGAAAAAGTAGAGTAGGAAGACTGTGAAGCTGCTCAAGTAACAAAGTAAAGAAAATACTCAAGAACTTTGTTCCTTGGCAACATTCTTCAGTCATCTATTTCTGCTTCTCCTTTCCCTTATGTGTGATCTGAGCTTTCTTGCTCTGTCCAATATGTTCTTGATACAGAAGACCAGGTTCTGGAGCTGGAAGATCCAACACCAAGGTTGATGATGTTGGGAGAGATGGATCTCTCTTACCTAATCTTGATTGGGATCTCTCTGGTGTGGAAGGAGGAAGAAAGGTTGGATCTTCATTCTCTTCCTCTGAAGATTCTTCATCAGATGTCCAGATGAAGGGAGAAACAAGCTCTCTCTCTGCAGGATTCGGATCATGGTTTGATACACTCTTTATATCTGCATTCCATTGTCTTTCCTGCACATCCCATCGGTTCTTTATCTCTCTCTCAAAATCAGAACCTTCAAGACCCCATGGATATGGTGGTACTTCTTCTGATGTTGGGTGTTGATCAGAGGACTCAGGGTTTGATGACATGATTTTTGGAAGAAAACTGGGTTGATTGGGATATTAGGGTTTGAGAGATTGTTAGTGACTGAAATGTGGTGTTTGAAGGAGGTTATATAAGCCAAAGTTAGGTGTTACAATAATTAATGAAGATTATTTACTTCCATCTGTTTTGGTTGGTTTGAGTAGTAACTGTGGTTTGACTTTTGAGAAGATATTTTGTGTATAGTAACTTGGTTAAAAGGTTACTTGGGTTAATATTTGTGAGTTAAGATGAGATTTTTGTGATGTTACATATCATTGGAGTTATAAGGTGTGTAAAATTGACACACAACAAATGGTTATTGATTCACCATGTCTAACCCACATAAGAATCAGCTAGTCCAAGAGCAAACGGCTTTTGGTAAAGACTTCTCAAATCCGTTGATAGCTGATAGTTTGCTAAAAACTATGATAAGAGTAGTAAAATTTTACATATTTTACTTACCACTGCTCTTTGAAATTTTGTTGATTTTTACCACTGCAAGTTCACCATTTCCACTGAAAGTGTAAATTTTACCACTGGTGAACTAGCCGTTACAACTGTGTCAGTAATCTTATTTTTTACTAGCCGTTGCAAATATAACTGTCTTTCCTTATTAATAGGGTTAAATTTTTGGGAATTATCTACTTACCAAAGTTTATTTATTCTTTTCTAAAGATAATTCACCATCCGCGTTTTTCTCAAAACCCTATTAGTATAAATTGATTTTATACGGCTTGCTTTTTATTCACGATTACTAACACTTTTCTCTCTTAAATCACAAAATCATGGTATCTCTCAAGTTTGCTGATGAACACAATCAAGTGGCTTACCTTCAAAAGTCAAACGACAAGAGTGGACCTATTTTTCATCAGATTGTGGACTTTCTTAACACAACTCATATAAGGTATGCCTTAACTATGAATCCCACAATCTTTGTTTCTCAAATCAAACAGTTTTGGAACTCTGTGGAGTCCATCACTCTTGAACAGGGAGACATACATGAATCTGTGGAAGCTCTTAGAGCCACAGTTGATGGGGTAACTATTGATGTTACTGAATCATCTTTAAGGAGAATTCTCCAATTAGATGATCTTAATGGTATCATCACATTACCTAATTCAGACATATTCAACTACATTGGTCTGATGGGGTATGATACATCTGATCAAAAAATAACCTTTAAGAAAGGATGTTTTTGCCCCCATTGGAGATTTTTGATACACACTCTGTTGCATTGCCTAAGTCCTAAGAAAACTTCTTATGAACAATTTGGATCAACCATGGCTTACCCTTTAGTTTGCTTGGTTACTGATAGGACTTTCAATTTTTCAAGGTTTATATTTAATAACATGAAAGGCAATGTAACAAGTTCATACAAATTTTTAATGTATCCAAGGTTTGTGCAAGCAGTGTTAAATGAATTTCAACTGCAAAATCATAATAGGATTTATAACACTCCATGTCTTAAGCCAAAAGTATTTCAAAACATGTGTAAGGCTTCAGATTTTTGGAATGGAGTGATTCATCCTCTTTTACCAAACATGCTTGCAAAGATTTCACAGGTACAGGGTGAAGATGCAACAATCCCAGTTGTATCCCATCACACACCCACTCTTATTGTTCCACAAATTCAACATATCCCTGCTGTAACTCACACATATGAAAGGAGGCAAAAACAGCCAACTCCTTCCATGACAACATTGCATGTTGCTGACCTTTATGGTTTAGGAACAAGCAGTGGTGGTTCAAGGCTTCAATCTAGTCCTACTAGAGAAGAGCCTGGATCAATGCCTTATGATTCACCTCTCCCAGCAGGTTACACAGTTGGAAGTGATGAAGGTAGTGTGCAACAAACTGAATTGATGGAATTATGTACCAAATTAGTCACACAGGTTCAAACTCTGGAGAAAGATCTGGCACAGACCAAAGTACAACATGCCACAGAGTTGAATCTATTGAAGACAGAGATCCAAAAGTTGCAGACTGAAGTTGAGAATCTCAAGAAGAAAAGATCTCAGATTGTATTATCCTCATCTTCACATTCAGATGACCTTTCTGCAAGTTCTGGTTATGATTTGGGAACTTCTTCCAAACAGGGGAGGAAAACAAATGCAGAGATTAAGGGGAGGAGTACTAATTTTGATGATATGTTTGCTGAGCTAAATGATTCTGAAAATGCTCAAGCAAAAGATGATGTAGCTGAGATTGAGGGGAGGAAGTTGGATTATGATATGGTTATTGAAACTGCTCAACAAGTTTCCACTGAAGCAGAACATGTTACCACTGATCAAATAATTTCCACTGCAAGTGAGAATGTTACCACTGATGTTCCATTAGTTACCACTGCAGAGGAAGAAGCTGTCAGAAAAAGATTAGTTAAAGGTAAAGCAATGCTGTTTGATGCAGAGGAAGTACATACAAGAAAGATTTCCAAGAAAGATCAAGCTCAAATTGATTATGATGCAAGATTGGCAGAACAACTTGATGCTAAAGAGAAAGAAAATATGAAACAGCAAAAGGAGATGGATGTTGCCAGTTTTATGGAAGCACAGAGGTTAGATAAGCTTGAAGGAGTAATGGCACAACCACTCTCAGTGGTTCCACCTACCATCTTACATGAGAAACCCCCTATGTTCTCATATGTGCCATCAGAAGAAGAGATTGAGCATATGATTAAGCATGATCCAGTTGTAAAGAAGAAAGCTATTGAGCTTATTGCTAACATGTCCTTAACTGAAGATCAAAGAACAGCTCAATTGGTTGATTTCATTCAAATGAAAAATCAACAAGCACTGGATGACATTATTGGAAACTGTAGAAAAGGTCAAAAGAAACAAAAACAACCCACAAAGGCACAGATCATTCATGAGATGAAGAAATATTGCTGTCATGTTGGAACTTGGAAGATGGCTGACTTCAAAGGTATGTCTCATGAAAGAATTGAAGGTATCTACTACAGAATTAAAAGGCAAGATAATACCTTCAGGCCTATTGATTTTGAAGAAGTTGAAAGATTCAAACAAAGTAAAAGGAAAGCTTCAACTGTTGAAGATCATGTCACTAAAAGAATGAAAGCTCCTCAAGATCTGCTGAGTGAAATTATCATTGTTGAAGAAGAAGATTTCTATCCAGATCCTTCACAATCAAAACATCAAATTATTGATTGGGAAGTGTACACAGCAAAGAATTTTGCTCCCACTTGGAAAATTATTAGACTAGGAGGAGAATCTTCATCATTTATTCAGTTTGAAGATCTTCTTAAAGCATGTGACAAAGAAGATCTTGATACTCTTTGGAAGCTAGTAAATGAAAGATTCAAGGCTGATACTCTCAAGGATATGAAAGAAATGCAGCTCTGGGTTGACTTGAGAAGATTATATGAACCAGATCTTAATGATAAGTATTGGAAGTTTAATTCATCAAACTTGAATACTACATGGACTTATTTTGATAAATGTGAGGTTCATCATGTCTCTACAACAAATAAAGTGGATGTGTTTATGTTTGCTGAGAAGGAATATCCACTTAAAGCTACAACTTTGTCTGCAATGTTGATGTCAAAGTTAAGAGTGTATGCAGATAATGAGAAAGTTCGAGCTTTGATTCAGAAGATTAAAGATCAATATGCAAGAGTTGATAAAGAATTAAGTAGAACAAGATAAGTGTTTGGAAGAATTCCCATATCCTCAGGTTTATTGTATACTTGAAGAAACTTATTGATTTACAAAGCAATCATAAGTTTAGGGGAGGATTGTTGGGAATTATTCTATCAGTTACCACGGCTAGTGAAGAAGTTACAACTGCAAGAAGATTGTACTTGCAGTGGAAACTCATTACCACTGCAAGAACAAATATTACCACTGCTCACTTGTTAGCTGTTAGAGAAACGCGCTTAGATAAACATAGAAAAGATATTGTGTATATCTTATTCTATTAGAATTATACTTATCTTGTACAAGAGGACTCCTTGTTCTATAAAAGGAGATCCTAGAATATAGTTTTGATATACGTTTTTCTTAGAGCTTCAAGTTGTAAAACCTAGTGATATCATAGATCACTCGTATTATTATTCTTAATAATATTGGAGCTTAAAGTTTGTTTATACATTGTTCTTGTTCATATACAAACTGTCATACACACAAACAATCTTCTAAGTGCTATTGAGTAGATTCCGCATACTTGATAGTAATACTCAAAGTATCATTATCAACACAAGTTCAAGGTGTTCACGATCCAACATGTGGTGTATGCCTTTGAGAAATTCCGGTCATACTTGATCCTGACCAAATGCGTGGTGTATACGGATCACTCGGCTTTGAAGTACCTATTTGCAAAACAAGATGCAAAGCCGAGGCTTCTCCGTTGGGTTCTCCTCCTTCAGGAATTTGATATCATTATTCGTGATAAAAAAGGAGCCGAGAACCTTGCTGCTGATCATCTCTCACGATTAGAAAACCCACATCAAGATGTGTCCGAAAAACAAGAAATAAATGAATCATTCCCTCTCGAGACACTCAGTGTGGTTGCTTTTCGTGGTGACTCTACTATCCCATGGTTTGCCGACTTTGCAAATTACCGTGCGGGCAACTTCATCGTGAAGGGGATGACGTCCCAACAGAAAAACAATTTTTTTAAAGACGTCAAACATTATTTCTGAGACGACCCCTTCCTCTTTAAAATCTGTGCCGATCAAGTCATCAGGCGATGTGTATACGGACAGGAAGCCACTGATATTCTCAAGGCTTGCCATGCTGGACCCACCGGGGGCCACCATAATCCTAACTACACCGCCAAAAAGGTGTTTGATTCTGGTTTCTATTGGCCCACGATCTGTAAGGATGCCTACGAATTAGTCAAAGCTTGTGATGCTTGTCAGCGTCACGGGAATATTTCACAAAAGAACGAAATGCCACAAAATGCTATTCAAGTTTGTGAAATCTTTGACGTCTGGGGCATTGATTTTATGGGGCCATTCCCATCTTCTCATGGAAACAAATGCATACTCGTGGCTGTTGACTACCTGTCAAAATGGGTTGAGGCTAAGGCCTTACCCACTAATGATGCCCGAGTTGTTGTGAAATTCTTGAAATCCCTCTTTGCTCGTTTTGGAACCCCACGTGCCATCATTAGTGATCGCGGTACTCACTTTTGCAATGATCAGTTTGCAAAAGTCATGCTTAAGTACGATGTTACTCATCGTCTTTCCACCGCATATCACCCCCAAACAAGTGGGCAGGTGGAGGTTTCAAACCGTGGTATTAAACGGATTCTTGAGAGGACAATAGGTGAAAACCGTGCTTCCTGGTCGGATAAACTAGATGATGCACTCTGGGCCTTCCGTACAGCTTACAAAACACCCATTGGGTGTACTCCATACAAGCTTGTATACGGGAAGGCGTGTCATTTACCGATCGAGCTCGAGCACAAAGCCTACTGGGCCTTGAAACATGCTAACTATGACCTTCATAAAGCGGGTGATCACCGTAAGGTTCAACTCAATGAATTAAACAAACTTCGTGATCAAGCCTATGAGAACTCTTTGATCTACAAAGAAAAGACAAAGAAGATTCGCGACTCTAAGATTAAGAACCGAGTTTTCAACGTCGGTGACAGAGTCCTTCTTTTCAATTCAAGATTAAAGATCTTCTCGGGGAAATTAAAAACCCGATGGACCGGACCATTCACTATTGCTAAAGTATATCCATACGGGACTGTTGAATTATCTCAACCCGAAGGTCCCAACTTCAAAGTGAATGGTCATAGGTTGAAACATTATTTTGGAGAGGACATACCACCCACGGTTGTCCTGGATCTCCAAACTTTCCCCATGGACCAATGAATTCGGGGATCGAGTCAAGCTAGTGACTCGGTGAACAAAAATTAGCAACATATATGGGTTTTCACCCGTATTTCTGACTTCTTTCTACTTTCTACCACCCTAGTGTGGGGGAGTGGCCGTCCCCCACCTGTTGAAAAGTAAATACGTATACAAGTTTCTTCCAAAAAAAAAAAAGAAGAAAAAAAAAAATATATATATATATATATATATATATATATATATATATATATATATATATATATATATATATATATATATATTTGTATGTACAGATAAATAAAGTGAAAAATAAAATCCAAATTTCCACAGTTAGCATCGAATATTAGCTTTTTCTGTTCAGAGATTCGGCATAATAGCCGAGACTTTGAATATTGAGGACAATATTCAGTTCTAGTGTGGGGGGGAAAATTCTTACGAATTTTATCACAAAACTTTCTAAGTACCCCAAGTTTTAGGCCTAAAATTTTTCAAAAATTTTTCACTTTATTTCAAAATTTTTGTGGTAATCAGTCCGCCAAAGTCTAAATGACAAATGGATTGGCTAGTCCGGGAGCAAACGGCTCTTGGTAAAGACATCTCAAACCCGTTGATGGCTGGCAATTTGCCAAAAATTGTATGGTTCCTCAGCTCCCCCGCATCCTCATAAGCAAATGAGTTGACTAGCCCACAAGATTATGGCTTGTGGTAAAGGCCGTGGAAAATCCATAATTGGTAATCAACTCACCAAGATGTTTACTTAGTCCATCAAGATGCTGGCTAGTCCAGAAGCAAACGGCTTTTGGTAAAGACTAATCAAATCCGTTGACAGCTGGTGGTTTGCTCAGAATCACACGGTTATCAGGTGTGCCACAGTTCTTACACCTGGCTACTCCAGAAGTGATGGCTTTTGGTAAAGAGAATTTCAAATCCATCAAGTTTTTCTCAAAAGATTGCTAGGGACTAGCAATGTTTTAGTGTGGGGGATTGATGAGTGTGTAAATACTCATCATTTTTACCATTTCTGAACTGCCAAAACATTCAAAAACACTCAATAATGAATCAAAATAGTGAAAATATCCCAGGAAAGTGTTTTACATGTCTTAAATGCAAAAATACCAAAAACAGATGAAAAACGCACAAAGTTTGCATAATTGGCAGTTTCAGTCCCCCAACTTTCAAAAGTTGTCAAATCTAGTCCCTGGTCATTCTAAAAACTTGAAAAAGTCACCAAAGGTCCTTTTAAATCAAAAAGTTACATAATTAGTCCTTTGGTGAAAACTTTCACAAAATGTCAAGTTTAGTCCTTGAACTTTGAAAATTGTCAAAAATGGTCCCTGGGATATGAAAAACTTTGAGAAAAACAAATTTTGTCCTTGCACTAACCTTTTATGACAGGATTGGTCCTTGATGGAAAGTTTGGTGAAAATTACACAAATGGTCCCTGAAGTTTGAAAGTTTGGCAAAATTAGTCCCTGGTGGAAATTTAATGGAAAAGTCAACTATGGTCCATGTACTATTCACATATGGCAAAACTCACCCTTGGAAACAATTTGGAAAGTTGCCAAAACCTACCCCCAAACTTTCGTTAAATGGCAAAATAAGTCCTTGTGTAATCCATAAACCATAACCGGACCCTTATTTAAACCTAAACCCAATCCAACCCTTAGCCCATCCCCATCTTTTTCACTTGGGCCCAAAAATACCCAGCCCACACCACAAACCCAATATACCGTTTTAATAAAAACCGGGGTCAAACCATTGACCTAGGTCAAACCCGGTCAAACCCCATCCTCTTCACCTTTTTCCCTCCCACCTCAATACCAGATACCACCCCATGGTTTTGCAGTCACCACCCCAACTTGTCCATCCCATCATCACTAACCCACACCCCTACACCTACCTAAACCACCACATTTAATGCTTCTCCCCCAGTTGCACTCAATCAGAGAACAAATTGCAAAAACTCTTTTGGCGCCAAAATACGTGGCAGCTCATGAGTGGACCAAAGCTTGAAGAAAGAGGTGGGAAATGATGGCAAGGGTGCTGGGAACCCTAATCAAGGGCTATAAAAGGAGAAGAAAGCAAGGAATAGTGTGTGTAGTTTTTAGTAGTCTTAATTTGTGTCGAATTTAAATTATCTCTCAAATTAGTGTAATCTTTTCAATTTCCAGCATTGTAATAGTTCAATCATTGTATTTCAACTCTTTTTAAGCTATAAAATTATAAGTTTTAGTCTGTTTCAAGTTTGTGCATTTTATTCCATTTTTCAAATTCTCAAGTAGCTCAATGGTGACTTAAAGCAAGACTAATGGACTGAGATAGACAACTTAGGTTCCCTACAAGCTTGTTGAAGCTTTAGAAACCATTAAAATCTAGTATTAGTAGATAATCTCAAGAATATAAAAAAGTCAACCTTGGTCAACTTTGCCTGTTTGATTCTTGTTTTCAGGTTTGAAGGAGGTATTGGTGATCAATCTTGGAGCTGGTTGGCCTATCTAAAGATAGGCTTCTGTGGAGAAGCCCCTTGTTCAGCTAGGGGTTTGGCTGTAAGCCTTTGCAAATTTTCAAATTCCACTAAAAGTTTAATCCTTGTTACTATCTGTTTGCTTGTTGTTTATTTGGATGATTTGTGATTGTTTGTAGTATTTGAGTAATGTTTAAGTTAATCTTAGTATAATATCAATAGCTTGTTTGATTAAATCAAATTCCACTTAGTAACTTAGAGTTAACTGTCAAAAATTAGTGTAAGTAGTATACCTGTGTTGTGGTTGTAACATTTTGTTTCTAAGTGCTTAAATTAGCCTACCTAATCATAATTAGTCAGTTTGAATCAAGATTTTGAGCCTTAGTGTAATCTGCATTGAAAATCACCCAACAGTCCCACATAAAGGGGTGTTTGGATTTGCACAGTTGGTAGTGTTTGTGTGGATCTCAAAAGGAAAAATTAGCCTAGATAGCATACCATAGTCCCAATTGATAATCACAAGCTTTGAACCAATTGTTGTTTCAAGTCTAAAGTCAAAATCTCAACTTTTTAACTCTCACAGTTAACTGTAAGAGTTCTAAGTGTCCAAATCATACTCATTCGGTACATTAGTGGTTAATATAGTATAAACTAGTCCTAATATAGCTTATAACTTAGTTGGTAATCAGTAAAAGCTAGTAGAAATTCATAAAAGTCAAAACTTGTGATTTCTCTAAAAGTCAAAACTTCATCCTTTCAGATTTTTGCTAAATTTCCAAATTAAATTATGAGTTGTGTGATGGGATTTAAAGGTTGAAATTTATTGTGGTTAGAATCTATCAGCTGAACTTTAAGCTTAAATTTTTGCTTAATTTTTGTGGAAGTTTAAGTGGGTCCCACAGACCCCCAAAGTGAGTTGCAGGGCAAGAGCTTGCCCTGTGCACAACAGACCTCCACCACACCACCAACTTTGGTGGTGGTTGCAGACCACCTCAGTGGGCCCTAGTGTTTCTAGTTGACTTTTTCCAACCCCCCTCCTACCATGGAGTGTGGATTGACCATCTGTTTGACCTTAAACATTGTGGACCCCACCTGGAATTAGCCATAAAGTCTGTCCCATAATCTGAGTGAAACTCAGATTTGCTAATTGCTTATTTGGACTTATTCAGCTTATTTGAGATCAAGTGTTGTTGTTTCTGGCTTATTTGTGATTATTAAGCTTGTTGATACTCATTTTCACCATTGTGGACCCCACCTTCACTCATTTGACCACACAGTCAACATAAGTCAACTGTGTAAGCCAAGGGGGTGCTTATAGCTTATTTATAAGCTATTTGAAAACTGTTTTCACAAAAGTTCTTTATTTTCATTAGTAAAACAAGTTTGTAAAAGAAAAATCCAAAAAATCCAAAGTTTAAAATAAGTGATAGTTTCTATTTAATTTAACTTAATTTTAATTTTCATTTTTATATTTTAATTAAGTACTTAGTGTTTTTATATTTTTATTAATTACCTTATATAGTAAAGTAA
This sequence comes from Artemisia argyi, assembly GCA_030686995.1. Classification (NCBI taxonomy): domain Eukaryota; kingdom Viridiplantae; phylum Streptophyta; class Magnoliopsida; order Asterales; family Asteraceae; genus Artemisia; species Artemisia argyi. The sequence continues at coordinate 125,262,773 of CM060693.1, read as the reverse complement.
TTTCAGTAATTTTCTTAGATTTTTATTTTGTCGTTTAGTATTTATTAGATTTAATTTTAGTTTTATTAATTATTAATTAATATTAAGTATTAAATAGCTTATTTAGTTTTTATAAGGTTAAACTTAGTTTTTATATTTTTCCTAGCTCTAATATAGTATAATAGATTTTTAGAAAATATAATTTTGAATTCTACTGTTCATTTTCTATTTTTCTTATTTTAATTGTTTAAATTAGAATTAAAGTAATTAAAAGGTAAATAATTAGTGGATTAATCTTAAAACATAATTTTTATAGTTTTATAATTTTGTAGGATTTCTGTGATGGTTAAGTAATTTTAGAAATTTTATCTTAATTTTCAAAGTTAATTTAGTATTAATATTAATTAAAAGAAGTTTAATTAGTTTAATTTAGTTAAATAGTTTTCAATTTATAAAAAACCCATAAAAAGACAAAAATATTTATTTTCATTTTTTATACTTTCTTCAAGTTCTAATTTAGGTTTAGAAAATATTTTTGCAACTTTTTAGTTAATTTAAATTATATTTTAATTTAGATTTTAAATAGTTTAGTTATTTAAATAATATTTAATTAGTATTTTAATCATTTTTATAAATTCATTTTCATTTTTAATTTTATGTTTTAAAAAGTGTCAAAAGCACCCCCTGTAGTTTGATAAATACCAAAATCCCACTTTTTCAGCCCGATTGCGTAAATCTGAATTGTGAATACGTGCATATATCTGTTATCTGATTTTTGTGAATATTATATCTGTGTACAAATACCAAAATAACAGTAGCAATTTCAACTCCACATCATCTGGCTACTGTCCTCAGTGCCACTTTCTCAAAAACGATTTCAAACGACACCATTTCAATCTCGCTGAGACTTTAACGACCCGGGAAAACACTATACTATCACCAGAGTATTGATTCTAGGCTGTCTTTGACTTGTTGACCTTGGTCAATAATTATCTGACGGTTTTGACCCAATCAATCGACACTCTACTTACCATTATATACATATTGATCGGGTACACTGCTCGTTAGTGTGTGTGTTATAGGATACGTCAGCTAAATATAAATGTAAAACTTGAATAGGCAAAATCTCTCTATACTACACGTGACATAACACGCATCAGTTGTATAAACCACATATTGTTCTTTGAGGCTTGAAAGTTTTCAAACATCTAACAAGCCGAAAAGACCATATTCAACCCCCCCCCCCCCCTTATGATTCTACACTCTCTCTTTATTTACTTCCCCTTTATTTATTTTACTTTCATTTTCTTATTCTTTTAGAACACAGTGTAAGAGAGTAAAGAGAGAAAGAAGTTGGAGGAAAAAGTGTGCAGTGGAGATCCGGATCAAATGAATGGTGGAGATCACTTTTTAGACTTTTTATTATTTAACCACTTTTTACTTGATCACCCTCCTTTCATGCAAAAATATTTTAGATGCTTACCGTGTTGGTCTTGATTATTACCAAAGTGACTCCCTTTTTTAATGCAAGATTGCATTTGGATTTATTCCGAGTAGGGCAGATTTCTTATAGATTGTCAAAACTGAATCAATCATTTTATGAAAACTTGACGAGTATTTGTGCATATAAACAGGATTTTATAGCGGCAAATAGTTGTAGTGATAAAAAAAAGTTTATGGGTTATAAATGAAAAATAATAAAAGTTTAAGAATTTGAGGATAAAACACGATTTAAATTTAATAAAAATAATATGGGCTATGGGTTATAAACGAAAATAATAATAAAAGTTTATGGTTTCTATATATAGTTTTCTTAATTTTTCACTTTAAAAAATATGGGTTTTTTCTTTATATATAGTATAGATGAACGTAATATGTTTAAATAAAGTATAAGCAAACATTTGTGATATTTTATATAATATGTGAGGTTTTATAAAATGGTGCAAAAGTTTCATGCAAAAACATTTTTTGATCATTATGTAATTTTTAGGGATTTAAATACATACCTTAAGCGATTATTGGCAAATAATAACTTAAATCTAATACTTGTTTACTTGAACTTTTACTTAACACCTTATTATATTTAGGGTACATTGCAAATTTAGTCCCCAAAGTAACATGAATGCTCAAGGATCACACCGAGAGAAAATTTGTTGCAAAACAGCCAGTACTGTTTAAATATTTTTGCAAAACAACCATCGAGAGCTACTTTTTGATAACGTTCATTATTTATCTCGTTAGTCAAGGTCAAATACATATGAAATGACTAATATACCCTTTCATCTTCAGATACACACCTCATTGGCTCCGCCGCCTAACTCATTACCACACTATTCACAAACCCCAAGTTAGCAGGCAAAACAAATTACTCACAATCTCATTCTACTTTACTCGTTGACTTTTAGCTCCGGTTATATAATATCGATCGTCCTGCCTCTTCACAATACGGTAAGAACACAGTGCATTTTCCTGTTTAATTAAATATTGTTCTTGGTTTTTAAAGAAGGTACATTTTTTTTTAAATATTTTAGGTTTATAATTGTAGGTGGTCCTATGGAAAATGTGAAAGAAGTATAGGTGGATACTGAAATAGAAGAAGAGAGTGGCGAGAGTGGTTCAGAGGATTTGGATTATAAACCAAAGAATGATGAAGTGTTTGATGATGATGATGATGAGCATATACTTGAAGATGTTCCTGTAAGTAAGTCTAATTTGATTGTAAATCCAGACAGTAAACATGATTTAAGTATACCTGTTTTTACGATGCATTATTAACTGCTTAGAGGGTATGCCAAAGAATTAGTTAATCAAAATCCAGATACAACTGTAAGGATTGATGTACAGTAAGAACCAAATCCAGAGTCTTCAACAAGAACTTTTAAAAGGGTGTATGTGTGTTTGGGAGCTCTGAAACAAGGTTACAATGTTTGTGGAAAATAATTCTTACGATTAGATGGACGCTTCATGACAAGTCATTTTCCATGTCAATTACTAACTGCTGTTGGTGTTGATGCAAACAATGAGATTTAACCAGTATCATATGTTGTTGTTGATGCATAAAATAAGGCATCTTGGTGTTTGTTTTTGAAATTACTTGGAGAGGATCTTGGTATAGAAAGCAACTATAAGTTCGCTTTCATTTCTGATAGGCAATAGGTACACATTTCTATTCTATAATTAATAATGTGTTTTACGTAAAATGAGAAATGTTGGGAATTAAATAATCAGAAGAATCAGCATAAAGGCTCAAGGAAATACATCAAGTATGTTCCTGATAATAAAGCTCAAAATACGTTCCTGCTAATAAACACAAGAGTGTTTCTGCTGAAAGAATGTTTCTACTGAAGGTGTTTCTGCTGATGGATTCTGCTGCTGTTATGACTCATTCAACAGCTGTGTAGATAAGTACGACTTATTCTACTGATACGTGTACAAGAAAATATCTTTGTTGTAGTCATCAAAATTGAGCACTCCAAGTGAGTTGTAATCCTAGATACATGTTGTATCTTAATGACTAACAAGATAAGTCATCATATAGCTAGAAGGAAGATAAGTTATAAGCTAGTGATTAGATGAGTTATATAGATTGTAAAAGATCTTTTCCTTGGACTATAAAAGGAAGATCTTAGATACGACTTATATATGTATGTGTAGACAGATGCAAAACATAACAGACATTACATTAGAACAAAACACAAGATTCAAGGTTTTGTAACCCTAGTGATAGTGAAGATCACTCATATTATTTTAAATAATATTGAATCGTTTGGTGAAATACTTTCATTATTCTTTGTTAAATAAACACAAGCATCACAGTTCCATTTCCAATAAACATTCTAAGTGTGGTTAAGTAGATTTCGCATACTTAATCATATTCACTCAAAGTATCACATATACACATTACAAAAGTCCAACACCTCATAGTGTGTGATCAAATCAAGTGATCCTCTCAGTTGGTATCAGAGCTTCCAGGTTGATATCTTTGAATTAGAAGAAGAAGAAGAAGAAGAAGAAGAAGAAGAAGAAGAAGAAGAAGAAGAAGAAATGGACACATAATCTATTCAAACAAATGTTGCTGCAAAGTTGCCAGTTTTCAAACAGAATGAGTTTGAATTGTGGAGGTTAAGGATAGAACAGTTTTTCCAGGTGTAGGATTACACTCTATGGGAAATCATTGAAGATGGAAACTCTTTCCAACCCACAACCACTACATCAACAGTTGAAGGTAAGGCTATAACAACTATTCAAACTATCTCAACAACTGCTAATGAAAGAATAAAGAAGAAGAATGACCTCAAGGCCAGAAGTATGCTGATGATGACCATTCCAAATGATCAACTTATAAACTTCAGCAAATTCAAAGATGCCAAGTCATTATTTGAGGCAATTATTGCAAGATATGGAGGGAATGAAGCCACAAAGAAGACCCAGAAAACTCTTCTCAAGCAGCAGTTTGAAAATTTCTCATCAACCATGAATGAATCTCTTGACCACATGTTTACAAGGCTACAGAAAATTGTGAGTCAACTTGCTGTTCTTGGGGTTGATATACCTCAAGAAGATTTAAACTCAAAATTTCTGAGAAGCTTACCAGAAGAGTGGGCTATGCATGTTGTTGTTTGGAAGAATAAACCAGACATAGACACTATGGATCTTATGGATTTGTATAGCAACTTTAAAATTGTGGAATAGGAAGTAAAGAAAACTGGTGTCTCTAGTTCATATACTAGGAACATGGCTTTTATCTCATCTCCTAGTATCTCAAACCCAGTTAAAGATGAAAAGGTTGATAATGGAATTGGTATTGCTAGTTCATCAAGCAGTACTTTTGGTATATTGAATGAAAAGGCTTGTTGTGCCTTTTTCACAAGTCAGAATAATGGGTCCATGCTCACTCATGAAGATCTTCTAGAAATCAATGATGATGATTTAGAAGAGATGGACCTAAAATGGCAAATTTCTCTTCTTAGCATGAGGGCTAAGAAATTCTATCAAAGGACGGGGAAGAAACTCACCATCAGCAGCAATGATACTGCTGGTTTTGACAAGTCAAAGATAGAATGCTATAACTGTCATATGTTGGGGCACTTCTCAAGAGAATGTAGAAGGCCAAGGCAGCAAGATAGCAAGAATAGAGGTTTTGGAAGCAAGTCCAAAACAGGGGAATCAACCAATCCAAAGGCTATGGTAGCCATTGATGGATTAGGATTTGATTGGAGCTTTACAGCTGATGAAGAAGAAGCTTCTCCTCAGACAGCTCTTATGGCTTTCTCTACAGAGGTACAATCTGATAAAGTTTGTTCAAATAATTGTTCTGCTCTTAGAAGTTTAGAAACCTTAACCAAACGTTATGAGAATCAAAGGACAGAGTTAATTGATACAGCTCATTACGGGTGGCAATTTCTAACCCGACACGAAACCGAACCTGAAATCGACACGAAAATTAACAGGTTCGGGTTGAGCTAAATAGATTGTGGGTCAGGTTTGGGTCGACATATCTAACCCGTTTATTAAATAGGTCAGGTTCGGGTTGGGAATAAAATAAACGGGTCTACCCCCCAACCCGTTTAAGTTTTTTTTTCTTAATAAAAAATTATTTATATTCAATTATATGGGTTAAATGGATTAAACGGGTCGACCCACTAACCCGTTTAACCCATTTAACTCGTGTAATGTGCTAACTTTTATATATAAAATGGATTAAATGGGTCAACTCGAAACCCGTTTAACATATTCAGCCCATGTAACCTATTTAACCTGTCAACCTAAGTATATATACGGGTTAAATGGGTCAGGTTTAGGTTACGTGTAAACAGGTTAGGGTTGACATAGCTGACCCGATGATTTAAACGGGTCAGGTTCATGTAGGGGTTTTCTGACCCACCAACCTGACAACCCGAACCTGCCAACCCGAACCCGACCCGAATTGCCACCCCTACAGCTCATAGCTTAACTAATAAGAAAAGAGGTTTAGCTATTCTAGAGGAACAAGTCATAAATTTTCAAACAAATGAATCTACCTTTACTGATGTCAAAATTCTTCTTGAAAGAGAAATAATGTTTAAAAATGTTGACATTAGTAACTTGAAAGCTGAAGTAGATAGGCTTAGCAAGGCTAAAGAAAACATTCAAATGAGTGTAGAAACACTAGATTATGCATCTAAGGGTGTGACCAACTTAATTGACAGTAATTAATAAAGCTAAGTCTGGTGTTGGATACAAATATGTTCCTCCACCATATAGAGGTATTCCTTCACCCCTAGGAATTGACCTAGAACACATAGGATTACCTGAATTTCAACTACCTGAATTAAAATATGGTGTTCAACCAAAATCTAATGTAGTTGTTAATAAACCTTTGAAAGAGAGTGAAAGTTTAAGTAAAACTTCACTTCCTAAGGACAAGGTGTGTTCTTGTAGAAAGTCAGATGGTCCAATCATTGATAACTTAACATCTGATGATAAAAAGGTAAATCAGGTTATGTCTAAACCTGAAGTGATTAGAAAGCAGGAACAAGTGTTCCTAAGATAGTCAAACATAGCACTGAAAAACCTAAAAACAAAGTTAAACATGTTAGGCAACCAGTAAGATATTGTGAACAATATAGAACCATAAACAAGACTAGAGGCAACCAAAGGAACTGGTATAGCCTCAAGTCTCTCCAACAAAGAGATAACAAAGCTTGTCACACATGTGGTAGTTTTGACCATCTTGTAGCTTTCTGTAATCACTGGGTATATGGGTATACAAACAATAGGGTGAATCTAAAAAGGCAAACACCTAAAAGTCACTCTAACTTTACTAGAACAAAACCCAAAACAGTTTCAGTTCCTGCTGATAGGAAAATGGTTTCTGTTGATAGACCATATCTAACTGTTTACCTAAAAACAACAGTTAAAAGTGCTAAAACAAGTTTCAAATATGCATTAAATGTTGTTAAAAGACCCATTCTAACAAAGGCAGTAGTCCAAAAACAAGTTTGGAAACCAAAGGATACAACTGCAAAGCCATCAGTTTCTGTTGATAGCCAAACAGTTCATATCACTGCTAAGGGAAACAGGGCAAATGGTGTTAAGGCCTCAGCATGTTGGATTCCTAAATCCAATGTTGCATCAACTATTCTCAAAAGATTACATTTCATTGATGCAAGAGGTGTGTGGAAAACTAGAAGGGGGGTTGCATAGTTTACATCTTTTTAGATTCTTTTTAACTTGAATATCTTTTACGTTTGCTTAAAGATATAAACACAACGTTATATGTTTGATTCTTTGAAAAGCTTTTTATGTAAATATCAATTCTAACTTTACTAGTTTCATACATTGAAAAGCTTTGCTTGTGAAAATCTTAACTTTGCTTGTTTAGTTATTTGGAAAGCTTTTACTTTTGTTTGAAGATACAAACACATCTTTACATGTTTAGTTCTTTGAAAAGCTTTATATGTAACTAGCAATTCTAACTAAAGAACAACATGTAATAAGCAAAGATAAAGAAAGAAACGATCAAACCACAACACGATTGTTTATCGTGGTTCGGCTACAAGGACTCTTTTTCCTTGCCCTACATCCACGCCCCGAGTTTCCAACTCGAGAGTTATAAGCACTAATCAACAAGCTCCTTTCACCGGCGGAGAAAACCTTTACAACGTCGCTTACACTTTTACCAACACTAAGCTAGATGTCGAGTTCTTTTACACGGGTACAACCACTCCCATCGTCGCTTATACTTTTACCGACACTAAGCTAGATGTCGAGTTCTTTACCAAGGGTATAACCACTCCCGTTAGTTCTTTTACAAGGGTACAACAACTCCCGACACACTACGTATTTTGAGGCCTAAAATACTAACCACTTACATCTATATACATGACACATATGAAGTATAAACTATCAAAGATTATACATGACCAAGCTACCAAGACTTGCAACTTTAGAGTTGAAGCTTGTAACTTCTTGAATGATCTTGTGAAGTCCCTTGCTACATAAGAGAATCACACAAATCAAAAGGTTGCTGAGTTAGTTGAAAGAGTATGTGAAAATATGTCCTAAAAGGGTTACTCAAAACTAACAAATGGTTTGGTATTTATAGTAAACAATTCTGCAGGTCTGGCGGATCAAGCGGACCCCTCAAAAGGGTTCCACCCGTGTAACCCCAGGGTACCGCCAGGGCTGCAGTTGGTTTTTGCAATAAATCTTGCAAACCAAACAAAGTCACATCTCATTACTCTTGCAAACCAAACAATGTCACATCTCATAATATCAAGTCAAACACTAAACTTGCAAGCTACCACTTAGAAAGTCAAACACACTTCTTACCATAAATGTATAATGACAAAGCTTGCCCTAAATGTGATGTGACCTTACTATATTAAGAAATAAATGTGATGTGACAAGACTCATTTTAGTTTAAGAAGTAAAAACAATGTTTTGTTTAAAAGGAAATGTTAACCTTAGTTAAAAAAGACTTAAACACTAAAAGTGATGATTTACTTATAGCTAAACTTCATACTTTGTCATTAACAAAACTTAGCAAAGATCGTAAAATATAAATAACGTTTTTAGGCGATATTTGTATTAACAATCTCCCCCTTTTTGTTGATGACAAAACATAAACTTTATTTATAAATAAGTCACTAGTTTTAGCATTAAGTCTTATAAAGTTAGGTATGAAAACTTGTTTTTGCTAAGATGATGTGATATACAAAATAAATTTGAAACAAGTTTATATCTAAATTCTCCCCCTTTTTGTCGAAACAAAAAAAAGAGTAGCGAAGTGGAAGTAACCACTTGCTCCCCCTTGGACGATACTCCCCCTAAATGGAGTGCCAAGAGAGGAGACATGGATTTTGAACCTACATGAAAAAGGTTAGGTGTTGCACAAGATAAGTCAAGAAAGTTTTTCATGTTTAAACACAACTAAGAGTTGTGAAGTGAAATAGTACAACACTCATGCTCCCCCTTGAATATTACTCCCCTAAATGGAGTATCAAGGAAGGAAAACATGGAAGGTGGTCCTTCAAAGAAAAAGTTAGTTTAAACAACCCAAGATATATGTATGGTACCATAGCAAGGTATATTTCACTTATTATACCCATATGGTCAACAAACAATGAAAACCTTGTAGTGTAATGAAATTCATTTCATGTTAAATTTAGACTCTTAAAAAGTCAAAGACAAGAAATTTCAATTACACCATCCTACCTCTAAAAATAAAGAAAAACTACAAATAAACAACGACCATAAAAAGCTACAAGGAAATCATCATTTTCCTTTGTAAGAAACATTTTCCAAAAACAAGACTAAGGTTGTTTAAGGATGAAAATGTGGGTTGTGGTTGTAGCGGGCTTTATTTTGAAGGTTGAAAGGATGACATGGTTTTGGTTTGTTGGTTTAGATTGGAAACAATTTCCAAAAGAAACGGTTTTGTTTCATTTTGGAGATTCTAGGGTTGAGGTGTGTGAGACGAGGATTGTGGAAGATCCAAAATGTGGTTTAGTATGAACCTCATTTCTTCGGATAGCTCACGAATTTCCCTTCGACACCCTTCACTTATGTGAGCGGTTTTTTCGCAATAATTGCAATCATGGCGAGAAAAGTTTGGTGGAAGAGTGGTTTGATATGTTGGTGGTGAATGGTTTGAACTTGAAGGAGCAAAGGTGGAAGGTTGAGTAGTGTTTTTGCTTGCTTCATTTGTTGATTGAAGTGTTGTTTGTAAAACCATGATATGGTTGATTTGAGAGTCAACCATACGTTTAAAGGCATGAAGGTGGTTTAAATGAGTGTCAATCTCATTATGAAGGTTTGGAGGTTTTTCCCATATGGATGCTTCTATTTTCTTATAAGAAGAAAGTAGAGATTCAAGATGTTGGGATGGTTCTTGTGGTGATGGTTGTTGTTGTGGTGGTGGTTGTTGGTTTTGAAGAAAATGGCGGAAGCTCGGTTCGCCGGAAGGATTGCCATGAAGGTCTTTGTAAATTGGGTGAAACACAAATGATTTTGAATGGGTATGACCTTGATCATTTGGAAAAATGGATGGTCTAGCATAACGGTAAGCCAACCGTTCTACTAATGATGGTTGATGAGGTTTATCATCTAGTTGCTCACTAGGTTGTTGTTGGGTTTCCATTTGAGCAATGGTGTCAAAAAGTGACAAGGATGGTGGATTTGATGATTTGGGTGATAGGTCTTCTAAAGTTTCCAAATAAGGTAGTGGTGATGTTGGTGGTGTATGGAAAAGTTCCATTGGTGAAATTGTTGGTGATTGAGGTGATGAGGTTTTTGATAGTTGAGCTTGTTGAGGAGGTGATGATGAATCACTTGAAGGTCTAGTTTTTGGAGGAATGGTGGCCATGTTTGTGTAGCAATGTGTTGGAGAGGGTGTTGGAGTATCAAGATTCAGCAATTCTTGAAAGGTCATAACATTGGTATTACAATGTGTTGGGGATTGTGTTGAGGTAGTGAGATTAAGGAAATCTTGGATAGGTGAAGAAATGTTAAGTGAAGCATCACTTGAAGAAGATGAGCTTCACTTGAAGAAATGTTTAACACTAATCCTAGTGATTTTTGAAAGGGATTTTGATGACTCGGATGATGTGTTGGATTTGGTCATTTTCAAAGGTGTGGTTTTGATGTTTTGAGAGAAGAAGTTTTGATTCAAGGTTTAACACTAATCCTAGTGATTTTTGAAAGGGATTTTGATGACTCGGATGATGTGTTGGATTTGGTCATTTTCAAAGGTGTGGTTTTGATGTTTTGAGAGAAGAAGTTTTGATGGTGATGGTGTGATTTGAATTGTTGCAAACTTTCACATTTATAGGATGAAGAAGATGTTGAATAGGGTGTTTGGATTTAATGTTCTACCATTCAAAGATTGAGGTTTCAAATGATTTACAAAATTTTCATGAATATGTCAAATCAATGCATGTCATTCCAATAGAATAAGGTGGAGTGAAAAACCAACAAAAGCACTCAATGCTTTGTGATCATGGGATGTGATTTGGTTGAAAATGTTTCAATGGTTTTGAAGGATCCTTTAAAAGGGTTCCTTGGGTTCATTATGTTTGAATTTGAATTTTTGGAGGGAAGTGGCTTCCTAATTGCTTTAGTGAGTGAGAGTTGTTCTAATATGGTTATTGGAGTTAATGGAAGATGTTTCTCACTTAGGATAATGGTTTTGACACATTACAAGTTTTGGACTTAAGAAAAATAGAAAAAATTTCTGCAGGTGTCTGGCGGAACCCTCAGAATACACTGGCGGAACCCATTTGAGGGTACCGCCTGGTCCGTTGGGCCATTTCTGGAATTCCCAGAAAATATACTGGCGGAACCCAATTTTGGGAACCGCCAGATCCGCCAGAGGTAAAAAATTAGGCAGTCCGCGTTTTTGACCCGCGAGACGATTTTCAAAATTTTTGAAAACTCCTAAAATCAAAAAGATAAGGCATTTCTGGTTAGGCAATGCAAAAATTAGACACGTAAACATACATATCATGGGACTTTGACCTTGAGGTTGAGGATTTCACTATACTTAGTATGAATTGCCATAAGCATAGAAAAAATGACAAACACCTTAAACATTGTCATTATGCATAAAAGTTCATACAAACATAATCCAACAAACGTAATAAACCATGAAAGTGAAAAACAAATAATTTACGTAGTTTTAACATAAAGACGATTCTAAAGCATTCATAAGCCAAACACTCCTTAATCTTCTCACAACCGGTCTATCTTCTTGTTGATCTTGTTTAGGAACCTTCCAAAACACTTGAACATTTCTTTGGTTTGCTTGAATTCTTCGGAAGCATTGTCAATGATGGGGAGAGCTTGAAGGTATTCTAAAGGGGGTAACTTAGAGTTGGGAAGTTTATCATCCTCGCTCATTCCGGATGATGATGATGATGGTGTAGGTGATCGAGTACGTTTTCCCTTATTTTTGAAAACTCGTTTATCACTTAAAGGAACGAAGATGTGAGGAACGAGAAAATAGTCAAGGCGCATTCCATTTTCGTTAGGAGAAATGGGTGAGATTGCTCTAAAGAGGCGGGTAAGAAGCATACCATAGGGAAGAGCGGTTGTTCCAACTAAGGATATGTCGGCCATTATTTTGGCTAGGTAGTAGGCTAAGTTGAAGGGTTGACCGGTGGAAATGCTATAGAGCATATAGCAAAGACATGTGTTGATGTGATCTCTATTTCCTATGGTACTTATGACGTTAGCTCTAAGAATTTCTTCCCACTTCTTAAATTGCGGTTTAAGCTCATTGAGCTCCATACCAAAAGGATCATTATCTACAATATTCCCCGAACGATTCACCCAAGTGGTAGAGGTTCTAACAAAGAGGTGTTCCTTAATAGTTTCCTTACTAGCAAGAGGTGTATCGTATGGATAAAAACGATCAATAGAATCATGACTTGAAATGGGCCACTTATCCGTGTAGAGGCAAGTTCCCTCATTTGGTACACCAAGAATTATAGCTAAGTCTTTTAAATCTATGTCATGTGGTATTTGATTGGTTGTGAAGTTTAATGATATCCTACCACCAGCACATGTGGAAAGGTTTACAGTTGCATAAAATTCCAAGATGAAACTAGGACAAATTGGCTCATTTATATCAAGGAGACAATCAAAGTTAATTGCGGCAAATTTTTGGCGAATAGATGTTCCTTCTAGAAAGGATGGATCAATGGTTCTACCTTCGTGAACATAGCGTTTTTCTAATGCCTTAAAGGTTTCTACTTGAACCGGGTTGAGACCTTTGGTCATATGGTGTTTGGGCATGTACTTAAGGGTTTCTTTGTGATCGGATTTGTTTGCGGGAGGCATGTTGATTCCTAGAAAACATAAAATTGTATGTGAATGACTTTTAACAATGTGGATGTTCTAATATGTTCCTATATGCAAAACAATGTGAAGACTTGATTATCTTGACTCATTTTGATTCCCAAATTGTTTTGTTATGCAAATTTTGTTGTAAAAAAAAAGATAACCAACACTCTCCTAATTGAATGTGTCTCCGATTGAATGTACCCGAAAATACATATTAGTTATGTATCCCCTTTAGCATTCAAGAGATAGTATGCAAGTGATGTTTAAATGATGTTTTTCATTTATTTTTAACAATGTGGTGATGAATCATGTTCTAATTTTGGATGCAATTTTGAAGGATAATGCACTTGGTGTGTTTGACAAATCAAAGTAACAATAAAAGGATACAATTCTTAATTGATGAAATACATAATTGACTAGCCACCAAGTTTTTCATGAATCATGAAGTTTTATGCAAAAAAAAACCCCCTAAGATTCTAGTTAATGATTGTAAGCAAGAAAGTTATAATTGAATCAAAGATGCAATTGTGATTAGAATACTTACAAAGTTAGTTGGATTTGAAGAGATTTGATTAGAAGCCCTAAAATTCATGAGGATATGTGTTTTTGAGAGGGTGATGGTTGTTTGAAAGTTTTTGTTAAGATTTAAGAGGGTGTTTGGTTTTGAAATTACAAATAAAACACTCTGAGGTTTTGGCGGACCAGGCGGAACCAAAAAATGGGTTCCGCCCGTATGGTCTGAAGGTGCCGTGGGTTCTGCAGGGAGAAACTTAAACAGAAATTGTCTTGATTTTTATGGTTTTATCCTAACGTTCAAAACTTAAGGTTTTAGGTCTTATGAGTCTTTGACTAAGCCTAGCAATTATGAATGCTTCACATTCAAGAGATTTTGTTAACGCATTGATGAAATAGTTAACGTAGAAGACTTTCTTAGTTAAGACGTTCCTCAATGAACAATCTTACCAAGGCGATGATGATGGATCACAATATGTCTATTAAGAAGCATAATGGATAGAATTGTCGCCGAAGTCGATGCTTCCTTTGTTGAAGGGATAAAAATGTATATGAGATGAATTCCATTATCGATATGACTTAGCGTACTCAAGTGGAGCTTGTTGATGTGCTTCTCTATTCGATAATATTTTGAGAATCTTACACGTTTTGGAGAATCATTGGGTAAGTAAGTATAAAAGTCCAAGTACCACTTGTGCTTTTCTTATCAACTTATTACCGACATAATTCCATTAGTCACACACTATGGTTTCTATTCCCGTTCTTTTGGGATACCATAATCCTAGTTGTGTAGTACCTTATGATGTATCCAAATAGGCTCAACTAAAGAGTTGTTTTAGGATCTTTTTTAACACGAGCACATAGACAAAAGCTAAACATAATGTTGAATCTAAATGTTATGAGAACAAGTAGTCTTCCAAACATTTCTCTATGTTTAGTTTTACCTATGGATTTACTAATCTCATTCTTGATAAGTCATCAAAAATTTAACTATTAAGAACAAGAGAGAAACTAGGAATGTCTTTAAGTTAAAAACCCTTGCTTTTGTGGCTTGCTTTTATTGTCAAAAAGTCTTTCAAATATTGACACTATACTCACTTGATTACTTTGAAATATCAATTTTGTTTCACTAGTTGTTTTATTCTAAATTCCCAAAATTGTTTTTGTTGAATTTGTTTAGACACAATGTGACCTATAAATCAAGTTTTATAACTTATGTCAATTTTACTTGATTCAATGTTTGACTCAAGGTGAGAAGATGTTGTTTTGTACTTTTACTCCATGCTTGTCTTACCATCATTGGACTTTCGACTAAGTTATCATCTACCAAAGATGATATCATAGAAGGAGGAGATCACCCGTTAGATTTTATATTCAACGACTCCTCGACTCTTTGGGTTTTCTTACTTAAGACACTATGAACTCTATTTATTACGAAAAAGTCCAAGAGGTACAATATCATGAGACTATGTGTCACATTTGATGTGTAAATCCTAGATGTTGAAAACTCAATTTCTTTCACACATCCTAATATATGCTAATGTGATTTATTTCACCTTGTGTGTTTATGTGAGATTATCATAAAGGAGTGATTGAAGAAAAACACAATTAAAGACTCAAAGTATGGTGATTGAGAAAATTGTTTAACAAAGGTTTGTTTTGCAAGCATCACAAAAGTGTTAGACATTTTAACATTTAGGAAATTCTTAGTTATCTCACTTGTAAGCAAGAGTTGAGTGAGACTTACTCAAGAGTTTTTCGTGTTTATCTCTTGATGGTTAAAGAACCAAAACACCTTATATCTCCTACTAGTACTAAAGACTAAATTCCTTGTTGCATAGAATCTAATCTTAGCTATTTACACATAGCAGGTAGACACTCTAGAGTATTACAAATAACACATATTCGAACACATAATGCTAGAAGCAAGAGACAATCAAAGTCAAGTTGAAGTAATGCGTACCTTTTAAATTGCATAGAGATGCTATCAAGCGGATAAGCATTACGCGTAAAATCTTGGTTTGACGACACGCTTTGAAACTCAATAACTCATGTATCCAAGAAGG
The DNA here is from genome assembly GCA_030686995.1 of Artemisia argyi. NCBI lineage: Eukaryota > Viridiplantae > Streptophyta > Magnoliopsida > Asterales > Asteraceae > Artemisia > Artemisia argyi. The sequence goes on along the minus strand of CM060693.1, from coordinate 125,247,390 downwards.
TTAGATAATCATATAAAGGCATAGAAAATGATAGTCTTAATCCTTTTATCATGAGTTTCTATTAGAGATTGAATTATCTCTAAATCTCTCTTCTAGGTTTGACAAATTTTACATGCTGTGTTTTATTAGTTGATGATGCTTATGAGTTAAATCCTAATCCGGTTTTATCATTAAACAACCTTTGACTCCTCAACAATCTTTCAAGAGATTTTGAGCTTTCATCAAATTTAACTAATAATTTTTCCTTTCTCATTTTGCATTTTAATCTCATGTTTGTAATCTAGTCATAATTTACATTCTAGATCAATTTCAACCCTCTCAATTCTAGACATTCTATCTTCTAATAGGATTTCCTTTTCAAAGATATTCTTAAGAGATTTTGAAGACTCATTCTTGAAGATATTTTTTAGGTCCATGTTGCATAAACGTTTAGACTCATTTTCTAGTTTAGAAAACTCTAGGATGAATTAATTAAAGCAAAAGTGTTTGGTTTTAAGGTGTACCTTGCTTGGTGTTTTATCAAGTTTAGAATTGCAAACCGAATGATTGACTACATCTTCATCCGTGTTATTCCATGAATCACAAGCAAGTCTACTACGAGCTTGACACGAATAATCACCTTTACTAACACCTTGCTTGTTGTTTCAATAAATTGACAATCAACTACCGGATCATTGTCTTCGTCAACATCCATATCATTCCAAGATACGCAAGCAGGTTCATCAAAACACACGTACTCATCTTCACTTGTACCTTCATTTAAAACATTTAAACTAGTAGCACATGTATTAGTTTCTACTAAGTTTCTATCAATTAGTTTTTCTAAAACTTCTAATTCATATGTAAGATCAAATTGATCATCTTTGACTTGACATATTCCTTAATGAAAGTCTACCATATTTTTCCAAACATCATTAGCCTTTTGACAAAAATACATTCTTTCATGTTTGGTACTAAAGCTTTGTAAAGCATTGTTTTGGCTTTAGTATTTTTATCAAGTTTAAGATAGTTATCTTGGTTTTCAAAAACTTATCTACTTTGGTTTGAAATTACCAAAAGAAATAATATGCCAAAGATCTTGATCAATTGATTTCACATAGTTTTCAAAATTACTTTTCCATTCAAGTAAGTTTTCTTTATCAAATAGCGGCTGGTTTTGAATAGGTTGCCCTTCTTTGAGATTTTCAAAATCCATGGATCGATCCAAGTTTTAAAATACATTCTATTTTAAATATCTTGAGTAACGTAGCTTTGATACCAATTGTGGAAAACTAGAAGGGGGGTTGAATAATTTACTGCTTTTTAGATTCTTTTTAACTTGAATATCTTTTACGTTTGCTTAAAGATATAAACACAACGTTATATGTTTGATTCTTTGAAAAGCTTTTTATGTAAATATCAATTCTAACTTTACTAGTTTCATACATTGAAAAGCTTTGCTTGTGAAAATCTTAACTTTGCTTGTTTAGTTATTTGGAAAGCTTTTACTTTTGTTTGAAGATACAAACACATCTTTACTTGTTTAGTTCTTTGAAAAGCTTTATATGTAACTAGCAATTCTAACTAAAGAACAACATGTAATAAGCAAAGATAAAGAAAGAAACGATCAAACCACAACACGATTGTTTATCGTGGTTCGGCTACAAGGACTCTTTTTCCTTGCCCTACATCCACGCCCCGAATTTCCAACTCGAGAGTTATAAGCACTAATCAACAAGCTCCTTTCACCGGCGGAGAAAACCTTTACAACGTCGCTTACACTTTTACCGACACTAAGCTAGACGTCGAGTTCTTTTACATGGGTACAACCACTCCCATCGTCGCTTATACTTTTACCGACACTAAGCTAGATGTCGAGTTCTTTACCAAGGGTACAACCACTCCCGTTAGTTCTTTTACAAGGGTACAACAACTCCCGACACACTACGTATTTTGAGGCCTAAAATACTAACCACTTACATCTATATACATGACACACATGAAGTATAAACTATCAAAGCTTATACATGACCAAGCTACCAAGACTTGCAACTTTAGAGTTGAAGCTTGTAACTTCTTGAATGATCTTTTGAAGTCCCTTGCTACGTAAGAGAATCACACAAATCAAAAGGTTGATGAGTTAGTTGAAAGAGTATATGAAAATATGTCCTAAAAGGGTTACTCAAAACTAACAAATGGTTTGGTATTTATAGTAAACAATACTGCAGGTCTGGCGGATCAGGCGGACCCCTCAAAAGGGTTCCGCCCGTGTACCCCCAGGGTACCGCCAGGGCTGCAGTTGGTTTTTGCAATAAATCTTGCAAACCAAACAAAGTCACATCTCATTACTCTTGCAAACCAAACAATGTCACATCTCATAATATCTAGTCAAACACTAAACTTGCAAGCTACCACTTAGTAAGTCAAACACACTTCTTACCATAAATGTATAATGACAAAGCTTGCCCTAAATGTGATGTGACCTTACTATATTAAGAAATAAATGTGATGTGACAACACTCATTTTAGTTTAAGAAATAAAAACAATGTTTTGTTTAAAAGGAGATGTTAACCTTAGTTAAAAAAGACTTAAACACTAAAAGTGATGATTTACTTATAGCTAAACTTCATACTTTGTCATTAACAAAACTTAGCAAAGATCGTAAAATATAAATAACGTTTTTAGGCGATATTTGTATTAACAAGGCGGATCCAAGTCAGAAATGGTTTGGATCCCAAAAAAAAAAACTAATTCCTTTATTTATGTGCAGGGACATTCATCAGCAGATACTGAAGATCAAGGATTCTCAGATAGTGGATGTTCAAGGCACATGACAGGAAACAAGTCTTATCTCTCAGATTTCCAATCAATAGATGGAGGCTATGTTACCTTTGGAGGAGGAATTGGAGGAAAAATTACTGGTAAAGGTGCTATTAAAACCGGTAACCTAGATTTTGAAGATGTGTATTATGTGCAAGAGCTTAAGTATAATCTTTTTAGTGTCTCACAAATGTGTGACAAAAAGAACAAAGTTCTCTTTACTGACACTGAATGTCTTGTATTTTCTTCTGATTTTAAGATGCCTGATGAAAGTCAAGCACTTCTTAGAATTCCAAGAAAAGCCAACATGTACAGTGTTGATATGAAGAAGATTGTTCCAAAAGATTCTCTTACTTGTCTTATTACTAAGGCCACATTGGATGAATCTATGAAATGGCATAGGAGGCTTGGTCATATTAACTTCAAAACCGTAAATAACATTGTCAAAGATGGTTTGGTAAGAGGTTTACCTCAAAAACGATTTGAAAATGATCAAACATGCATTGCTTGTCTTAAAGGCAAACAACATAAAGCCACTTGTAAGCCCAAAATTTTTAACTCTATCAATCAATCATTGTTTATGCTGCATATGGACTTAAAGGCAAACAACAAATGTTAGAAGTTTTTTGCATAAGAGATATTGTCTAGTTATTACTGATGACTTTAGTAGATTTACATGGGTATTCTTTTTAGGTACTAAGGATGAGACTTCTAGCATCCTTAAGACCTTCATTACAGAGATAGAAAACCTAGTAAGAAAAAGAGTCAAAGTCATTAGATGTGATAATGGGACAGAATTTAAAAATGGAGTTATGGATGATTTATGCAAAGAAAAAGGTATTAAAAGAGAATTTAGTGTTGCAAGAACTCCACAACAGAATGGAGTTGCTGAAAGGAAAAATAGAACACTAATAGAAACTGCTAGAACTATGTTAGCTGACTCTAAGTTGCCTATAACTTTTTGGGCAGAAGCAGTCAACACTGCTTGCTATGTTCAAAATAGAGATTTAGTTGTAAAACCTCACAATAAGACATCATATGAACTTTTTACAGGTAGAACTCCTGAAATAGGATTTCTTAGACCTTTTGGATGTCATGTGACAATTCTGAATACCTTAGACCATCTTGGAAAGTTTGATGGTAAAGCAAATGAAGGATTCTTAGTTGGATATTCTATCAATAGCAAAGCATTCAGAGTATACAACATGAGAACTAGAAGAGTAGAGGAAAATCTACATGTGAAGTTTTTGGAAATTAAAACCAATGTAGAAGGTCAAGTGTAGAACCTTGTAAAAATTCCTTGTAATTATATCGTTAACAAATAAATAATCTTTCGTTACCGTACTAATTCCCATTATTTTAGAAAAATTTTAAATTTTTCTTATTATATTAATTAGTCGTTGTCACGACATAATATAATTCACGAAATGACAAAACCAATCCTCGACACGTTACTCGAAACCTAAACATTTCATTTATACTAATTACATTTCACAAATCCTTAATTAAAAATTCCTAATTACACTTGAATGCAAACAGGCCCTTAATTAATTTTCAGCCCAATACCTCGTTACTATTCATCAAGCCCAAGGCCAAAGCCATGTTTCATTTCTTCGACTAGTAATCAAGCTCCAAAACGACTCGCGTATTATTGATTCTTTCACATGACACATGTATATTTTTACACCACCTCATTCACCACCTAGCCAACTATTAGTGTGTCAAATCCCAAGTTCATAGGTCGACGTTTGAAACATTTCTAAGAGGCAAAGTGTTCAACAAAAATTCAATCCAATCGATTTACAATAAACTCAATACTTAACCGTTTTGTTTCTTGTTTGTTCCTAAGTGTTCCTAATAACATTTCTAACATGATTTCATGTTTAAAGGTCATTCATGATCAGCTATGTCCAAGTGGTACACGATTAATCAAATCGGGTACAAAATAATATAGTGGTCGACATCTAGGTGAATCACCAAGACATCCACCATATTTCAAGCACTCTCAAGTGTTATTATAAGTATAAAACTCATCCTAAGAACCTATAGTTACTGACATTGCATAGTATTTTTGGTTTCCTTGAGAATTATCACACTTACGTGTTATAAAAAGTCACCACATATACTCCTTGTGCATGCATCCGTTCCTATCATTCAACATACTATCAAAAACTTCCTTTCTTCCCATAAATTCTCTCTTGAAGGCCAGAGGTTGTTACAAGATCGTTTGGAAGCAAGAAAGGATTATCGGGTTTAATATATACATTTATTATTTTGGGTTATAGTCGAATTTGATCGTATCTTGTGTTTCATTCTTCCACTCTCGACTCTCTACCACCCAAGAGGTGTAGTAAGTTGTTTCAAACTCATTTCCATTCAAGTTACACGTTCAAAATGTTTCATGCACCATATATATGTCATATCGATCGTATATTAGTTTTCTATATATTTCTACGTACATACTTACATATAGTACACGCTATGTGAGTAGCCTCTATTTTGGAAGGCCTAGGAGTCACGACACACACATATTTCACGTTAGTTCCAACATTACATGTATCAAATAAACTTATTTTGAATCTATCAAACTCACGTATGAAAACTAAATAAACACTTAGAAACATTCTAAGTCTTTCACATATATATAAACGTCCCATACATGCTAAGAAACCCTCGTATAACTTTAAATATCGCGTAACAAGCATACCATATTATTACACGACCTATTAGACCACCTAGCTAGCAAACGATTTCGTATATATAACTTGTAAAAATAAGTTGATATTGACACATAATTCTCACCAAAGTAAATTGCTATCGATCTCATTTAAAACATATGATTTTTAACGATTAGGTCTAAAAGCGCAATAAGCTAAAAATAAGCTTTCCTGATAAGCTAGCTTATCTAAACTTTTTGATATAAAAATAGAACAAGAAAAATGATATTTTTGATGAGCCCAACTCGTCTCACGAAGTACGGATTTTAAAACGTTATCAGGCCTTATTTTCAACTCGTTAAAGGCCCATAAGCTGAGAAATAAGCTTTTAACCAAATAAGCAGTTAAAATAAGCTTTTTATTTATTAAATAAGCCTCGGAAAATTTTAGATAATTTTTCTAATCATTTTTTTAACTTTGGACTAAAAATGTAACGCGACGACACCTAGAAAGACTAAAATTGTAAATATTGAAAAATGAGGACTAAAACTGTAAAAACATAATCATAAGGGTAAAAAATGATAATAGTTAATATTCTAAGCCTAGGTTTGACTATTGGACAATTAGAGGACTATAATTGTAATTTATATATAAAAAGGACTAACGGTGTAACGCTAATGTCGTTAGAGTAAAAATGGTAAAATTGGAAAAGGATAAAGACTACACCTATTCTATTTAACATTCTTACTTATTTTCGATTTTCGTAAATTTATTTCATATGCATTTAAACTTTCATTTTTATTTATATATATTATATAAAGTAACGTTAATAATATATATAACGATATTTCAAATCTAATATTATTACTTATGATTAAAAAGGTAAAACTTCGATGGATAATTTAAATAACGTATTTTTTCATATCATTCATAAACAAAAGAATTTCATTTGCATATCATCTATTCATCATGACGAATACTTATTATTCGTTATTCGTTCGTATTTACCAAATAGTATTTGGTTAAATTCTCAGATAAATCTGTTTATCAGGTTGTATTTCGAAGCCGTTATCATAAATTAGTCCGACTTTATTTTATTCATTTCAGTATCAATCAAGGTGAGTCATAGCCTCACATTTACTTATTTTCAAACTCCGTGTGGGGGATACATGTTATAAACAGATCACAAGTAATTTTCTGTATGCTACCTGACTTGATATATGCCTAAGTTACCTATTGCCAAAAGACCCTTGATCATGAGCCATTAATCACTGTTATGTAAACGCGAATATAATGAATAGATCTATTTAAGGTTTGACAGCCTATCCCATTAATATTTGACGAAATCTCATTATGCATGTGGTTAGTCGTATTAGTCGTGATATATTATATTTGAGTAAAAATAGGAATTGGCAAATCACCTATTACATGAGGGCAACATTATCATTAATTTGATAACACCTCCATATTTATGGTATTTATTAACGTTTTGCGTGTCACGAGACTTAGAGCAATATATACTGCAATACCAATTTTTAACTGATTGTATTCCCAATACAATCTTACTTGTGTATCAAAATGATTACTAAATTCAAACTCTATGATATCACTCAACATTTTTGTTGACTTTTAAACATGTTATCTCAGGTATTTAGCAGAGGAAGCAAGCATGGAACGGGCGGAAACTTCAAAACTTATCTACTTTATTTAAATAATGGTGTAAAATAAAATATGTTTGATTTAGTTTAAAACATCAAGACTTTATTATAATACTCTGAATGTGACCTCTTGTATTTGAATCTTTATTAATGAACTTATATTTTTAAAACGTCTCTTTCGAGCCATTTTCTATCATTATGACTTCGATCCTTACCGTAACACCCTAATTACTATTCCGCTGCCACATTACAAATTAGGGGGTGTTACAAATTGGTATCAGAGCCATAGTTATATAGAACCAAATGTTTTCAAACATTGAACTATTACCACACTTTCAAATAAATTAAATTTACACCATATTATTTTTCGCCCGCCGTGCCTGCTTGCTACCATACTCAGTAAGTTTATCATTAAGTTTATGATACTTTAATCTTGGTATATTAGAATTTTACATTCTTGAACGATAATAAATTCTTATTCTGCACTATTTACGAATCATTATAGTATTATTTCAATATAAGTATATTAGACTCCGATTCTGAGATTTCCGTCGCATCTGTTACGTCACCTGTTTTTCGTCCTACCTTAGTACCTGACGCTGTTTCCCAAGAAACAGAACCATTCAAGCAAGACGAAATTGTAACAACGCCTGAAAATCCTGATGTTTTGGTTTTACCAACACATATACCATTACCACATCATTAATTTGATTCATATGCACCCGATCACCTATTCGATCTTTTTAGCCAAACTTATCCATATACTTTTCACCATAGAGAACAAATTCCTGAGGAAGATATACCCACATCCTGCCAACTTCGTATTTCTGACTCTACTCATCCACTTTCACCATCATTACCATATCCTCCTGGTTTCACTCCCCCAGCTCATATCTATGAAACAGGCGAGAGTGCTAGGATTGAAATTATCCCTACACTTTCACCTTCTGTAGTAGTGACGCGTTTGGAGCATCACGAAGAGCAAATAGACACGCTTCTTCAGATGATTGACTATTCATCATTTGACCATTCGGATACAATCAACAATACCTTACATAATCTTATAGCCAATAGGATAGAGTTACAGCAGGGTTTAGCTCAGATACATTCAGATATCTCCGAGACACGCCCTTTCGCGATATCATTGCGAAGAGAGGGACATAACCGTACTTGGGAAGCCCAGCTAGCACATCAAAGAGCAGATACATTGGAAAACCTAGTGGGAGATATGTAGATTCAACACCATACCGAGATGCAGGATCTCCGAACTCAGATTTTAGAGATAGGAGGACATGTGGACGGACCTAACCATTAGAGGCAGTTAGTATTTGTATTAGTAATGAGGCATCTAAGCCTGCCGCATGTGGCCATTAATAAAGAATCTTGTATCGTTTTGTTATGAAAACTCAACTGATCAAGTTATTAATGTTATGTTGTTGGTTGTGATATTACTATATACAAATGTTAATTTATGCTTATGGTTGTTCATGTGTATTAATAATGCATCTAACATATCGGAATAATTATGATTGTTGTATCAAAATAAAAACTACATATGGTGCCCAATTATTATTAGAACTCATAAATATTCATTTCCCTACTTCTCAAGATCATTTAAACAAAATTATTGTTTAAATTCTAAAGCTATATTTTTGTATTATCAATAGAAATATGGAGCATGCAAGTAGCGAAAATTCCAACCCTGAAGTGATCATGAAACCTACTGAGGCTCAAAGGATGATTGCCGAGGGTATATCTGCAGCTCGTGAAGCTGATTGCTTGAATAACATCAATGGAGCAAACCATGAAGCTAATACATCTACTCCTCGTAAATGTACTTACAAGGACTTCATGACTTGCAAGCCAACTAATTTCAAGGGAATAGAAGGAGTTACAGAAATGGCCCATTGGTTTGAGCATAGTGAGACAGTCTTCAAGAGGAGCGGTTGTTCTGAAGATAGCAAAGTTACATTTGCTACAGGAGCTCTTAAAGGAGAAGCACTATCGTGGTGTGATGAGGCGAAAAATGAACCATTTTTAGGGGGTCATTTAAGCCCGGAATTTAATTTATTTAATCAAATATTGCCCTAAATCGTTCCTTTTGTGATTTTAGGTACTTTGGGAGTGAAATCTGGAAAAGGAAGCAATTCGGACGTTTTTGGAGCATAAAAGTGAAGAATACGCCAAAGACTTAATTTTCTAAGCTGGGAACAGTGTGTGACGGCGTCAAGAGTAACAAGTTGACGGCGTCAAGAGTAAAAATCATGACGGCCCAGTACAGAAATGAAGGCGTCACAAGGAAGAGCGTCAAGAGTTAAATACGTGACGGCCTGGAAAAGTATAGTACATGACGGCGTCAGATGTAGATCAAGGCAGTCCGAGGATTCTTTTGGCGGCGAGATGACGGCGTCACAAATTTGTTCTTGACGCCGTCAGCCTCTTTTTTCTATATATAGTTTTCTAATTTTCATTCATTAAGATGAACAAGTTTGGAGAAACCCTATGGCCGAACCATATACGAATTTTATAGGTTTTTCAAGGGTTTTCAGCCCTTGAACCCTTACATGTGCTATTGAGATAAGTGTTCGTTTAATTCAATCAATATGTCTATGTGTTGATTGTCTATATCTTGTGCTTGTCTTGATTCCACCATGCTAGGCTAGATTTATCTTGTGTTTGCTTAGATCTAATGAAACCTAGATGTTGATTATGTGTTGATTACTTGTTTATGGTTGTATTGGATGAATGATTTCGATGTTAGGCTTAAGAAAACTGGAAGATCTCCAAATGGTAACATGCTTGAACGTCTTAGGAAACATGAACCGATGTGTACTAGGTTTTATTGGTTGTATTTAATGCATAAGTAAATTCTAATGATTCCATGTTAGGAGCTTCTTAGCCGGCTCGACATAGGAGTGAAGTGGGCACTCATAGGATTGGGGAGTTAAGTACGCCACCCCATGAATGGTATTAAGGAATACAATCCGTCATCCACGCAACTATAACAAGTAATTAATGTGTAAAAGATATCTAGGGAGTAGTGAAATCTAAGTAAAAACATTTCTCCACTTATTGCTCACAACCTTAGTTTAATATAGTTAATTTTCATTTCTAGTATTTTATTTTGATTGCATCTTTGTATTGGGTTAGTTGACTAGCAACTAATTCCGCCCAAATCCTTCAAAACCCGAGAATTTACTTGCTTTCTAAAAAACATAAAAATACAAAAAGAATCATCTCTCATCCCTATAACTAGTAATTAGGTTCTTCTAATCCTAGCGACACTATTCCTAGTTGAACGATCAATCCCCGGGTACTTGTCACTATACTATACTACAACGATCAGGTACACTGCCTGGTGGGGGTTGTAAGCTTCTCAAGATCCCTTGAGAGGTAAAGCCTGGTGCAATCCCTACGCATTAAGTTTTTGGCGCCGCAGCCCGGGGAATAGTTATTGTCTAGGTTAAAATCTCTTTTTATTAGGTCTACTTGCTAGATTCCTTTCTAGTAAGATTGTATTTTTATTTTTAGGTTTTCTTTAGTCTATCTTATTTCTTTGTGTTTTTATTCGTAACTTTTCACCACCCGACATCATGGACGATGGGAACATCTTTGAACCCGTCATCCCACCACAACAAAACCCGCCACTAGAACCTCTTAGGCCCCGAACCTTAGGAGAGTATTCCCTACCTAGCCACCAAGGCTACCGAAACACCATTGAGCTCACCGGAGCCAATGTGACCCCCTTGCGACCCGACACCATCCAGTTGGTGCAAAGCGGATGTGCATTTCATGGACTTTGTTCCGAAGATCCAAACCAACATCTTAAGGACTTCCTAAAAATCGTAGACTCCATTGACCTATATGTTGAAACTAGAGAGACAACCCGATTACGCCTATTCCAATTCTCTTTACGGGATCAAGCTAGTCAATGGCTTGAGCGTTTACCCGCGGGATCCATCACCACATGGGATAATCTCACCACTCGTTTCCTTGCTCAATTTTTCCCACCGGGGAGAACTACTAAGCTTAGAAATGACATCTTGATGTTCCAACTACGTCAAAATGAATCTCTCTATGAAGCATGGACTCGTTTCAAGGACTTACTCCAAAAAGTCCCTCATCATGGCATAGATCTTTGGCTCCAAGTCCAAATATTTTATGACCATATCGATCTCTCCATGAGGCGAGCCATTGACCAATCGGCCGGTGGTAAGCTACGTGATCTAAGTGCGGAACAATCATGGGAACTCATAGAAGATCTTGCTCTCTATGACAACGAAAGTTGGAATGATCCTCGTGATTTGAACAAAACGGTCAAGGCAATATATTTGCCTTCGAACAACTCTAGCACTCCCGACCGTAGGATCATGGAACTTGAGGACCAAGTCAAGTTTCTCATGAAATCTTACGAAGCTCCTAAGCCTTCAAGCCAAGTGAAAAAAAATTACTTCTTCATGCGAATTATGTAGTGGTCCCCATGACACTCGTGATTGTGTGGAACTCCCCAGAATAGCTTTTGCGGACTACGCATCCATGCGTACCGATGAAGCGGGAGATAAGTGGTACACTTTCAAGCCCGAGCCAAACCCTTACGGTGATTCCTACAACCCCTCTTGGAAAAATCACCCAAACCTTAGGTGGAAACAAAATCAACCCACTTCTTCCAATCCGCCTAATCGTTACCAACCAAACGGTCCACCCTCCAACCGTACTTTCAACAACAATCCTTCTAACAACTATGGTAGTACCAAAAATCTTGAAGGATTGATGTCAAAGTTCATGGCATCCAAAGAAGCTCACATAGCTAGGTTTGAAACCGAATTCAACCAACGACAAACGGAGATGACCAATAAGATAGACAACTTGTTGAAAGCCCTCAACAACCAAGCGTTAACTATACCTAGGAAGGACACTAGGGACACCAATAATGGAATCCAAATTAAGGACCCCTCATCATCTACACATGTCTACTTTGTCAATGTTGTCACAATTAAGCCAATAGATAAGGAGATAGAAGAAAGTGACAAGGATGAAGTTGGAATAGAAACCGAAACTAGGGATGAAAGTAGGGAAGTTGAGGTTAATAAGGAAAAGGGGTTAGAGGAAGTAGAAACTATAGAGAAGTACTTTGATAAGTCGCCCACCAAGGAAGAACGGGAATACCATAAGGATTTATTCGATAGTCCCGAGAGACCATATATCCTTGGCACACCCCTTATCAAAATGGGAGACCCCTCTAACATCAACATACCATGTAACATCGGGCATATGCATATATGGAAAGCTTATATTGATCCTAGATCTCCTGTGAACATCATGACTAGGACTTATTACATTTGGGTGATGAAGAAGCAACTTGATTTTAGGATGATGCCCAATAAGAATCTGATAAGTAATTTTGTAGGAAGAGTGAAGGGATTGCATGTGATTATAGGCAATTTCACTTATGAGATTGATTTTATGATAGTGGAAGACACTCGTCCGGTGATTGATGATTACCTAAGCCAAATAATATTCGGAAAACCATTTGTTGAGGCCACTAGGATGAGTTATGATCCGACTTTAGGGATAGTTAGATTCAAGGAAGAGAATGATGAGATTGCCTACCAAATGCCCTACAAAATTGAGCAATACCACCTTCTCTCTAATATAGAAAAGGAACACAAGCAAGCGGCTTATTATAGGAATGATGAGGATAGACGTAGAGGAGTAGAGTATGTGAAGAATAGGATGCTTGGTTTATACAAAGAATGCTTGCAACTAGGTCCGGAATACAAAACTGGTTTAGAAGATGACCTAGAGAGTGAAACCAATGATGAGGTCATGTAGTAACCCATCACCTTGAGTCTAGCTACAAGACTCGTAAATAAAGAAAAGTGCTTCTTGGGAGGCAACCCATGCTTTGTGTGATTTTATTTTGTTTGTTTGTCATTTGCTTCCGTATGCATGCTTTATTTTTATTGTTGGTAGATCATGTTCCTAAACTAAATACTGGAAATACTTTACTTTGTTGTTTTGGCCTAGTCTTAACTCACCTAAAGGTATTTTTGCAAAAGATAAGTGTAAGGGGAAACCCCAAATATCTTTTTAAGAACTAACCGATCATGATTCTCCACAGTATTAAGTGAACATGTATATTCGTATTTGTTAGAGTCAAATGCTTGTATTGAGTCATAATGAAGTTTTGCAGGATTTTCCAGGAAGTAGGACCAAGTTTTTCCAGAAATTTTCCGAAAACTTAACATAAGAATTTATGCAGGTCACTTCTGACGGCGTCATGAGCTTGCTCTTGACGGCGTCACGTGTAAAAATCTGGAAATTTTACCAGTTTTGTTTTTCTAACGGAGTTTTAAAGTTATTGTTGAATTATTAAGTTTTATAATCTCCAGGAAATCTGCAAACTTCATTCCACAAGCATTATATCTTATTTTGTTTTCTAGGATTTAGTAACTTATGTAGATTGCCGCCGATTTTATGCGAGGTTGCTTTGTCTGTTTTCTCAGGATTTACAGGTTATGTATGACAAGAAGATGATTTATATTCTGGAAGGGAAGCTTTGATTGTTCATTTTCTTGGAGGAAGATCTAACCTGGCCACCTTATTATCCATACCGAGCGAATCAGGGGAGTATTTGATTTCATTTGTTTTACTTATTTCACTTTTACATTCTTTACTTGAACATTGGGGACAATGTTCATCTTAAGTGTAAGGGAGGGTAAAATGATGATACCTTACAAATACACTTTCGCTTGAGTTTGTTTGTTTGATGGTAGATGTGTAATAAAACTATGAGAAATACTTGTTAGTGCAATTTTAGGGCCAAATTTAAAATTTTTTACAACATTTAGGAGTGAAACTTTAGCCATAGCAAGCGTCTCATGGATAGGAGATTGTATGACTAGCACATAACCGTACTATTCAGAAAAATTTTCCACCCAAATATGTGAGGTTCCCCTTTAGATTTGATAGGAAAAGCATTTACTATTAGTGTTTATGAGTGTACCGGTAGCATTTAGATTCTAGAACTTGCGTTAGTAATGCATCCCGAGACCTCTAGTGTGACTACATTCGTGTAGTAGGATTTACTACATGATAAGAGGCATTAGGATCACCCTTGTGTTAAACCCGTATCATAATTACTTGACCATTTAAGTCATATTACTTGACTAGTTAAGTCAGTTAATTTTTCCCACACCTTAGCGTTGTACTCATTTTTAGTACACGAAACCCCTAGTACACCCCTCCGAGCCTATCTTTTCGTTTCTAACTTTAAGCATTTTACTTAAAGGAAGAATTTGTTACACCCCACTTAAATGTACACCCAAATCGCCTTAGCCTTCCGTGTATGCACTCATTTTTAGTGCATTATTGTTATTTGTTAAACCCTAAGTTAACTATCTAATTGATTACATGGTTTCTAAGTCGAGTCATATCTTTGTACATATTGTTTTGGGACGATTGGGACTAATGGGTAAAGTACTTATTTATGGAGTAATGGGGAAGAACATCATTTATTACCCCCGTATGTGCGTTAATCTTAAAAGTACTCCAAGTGTTTTGATTTTCTTAATTCGAGTCATTAGATTAGTTTATTGTAAAGTATGTAAAAATTCAAGTGTAAGGGGAATTTACATTCTCTATGATGTATTATTTTGGATGGTAGGGTAAGAGTATATGCAAAAAAAAAATAATAAAATAAAAAAATAAAAATAAAAATAAAAATAATAAGAAAAAGAAAAGAAAAAAAATAGAAAAAGAAAAAGAGAAAAAACATACGGACTACCATCCCTTTTCATTCTACGTTCATTTTATGTTTTTGTTATTTTTCATTTATTAGTTTAAGTCGAGTCTAGTCTTGGCTTAGCAACGCCATATTGTACATGTAATTAACCAAGATTGTTAACTCGCCACCAGTAAAAACTGACCATATCCAACAAAACCGTGTATTTCATATCCCTACACCTAACGTTACAACCCTTTAAAAGACCTTTTGATAGTTTATCCTAGGTACTTACGCCATGTGGTGGAGGTTTGATCCTTTCCCAAGCCTATGGTAATCTATTTTTCTATGAAAGGTAGTGAGAGACATATTCCGTTTCCATATTGTAATCTATACTTTATTACACCCTAGAGATGTGAGTATCTAAACACTATTTGTGAGGTGCTAGTGTTGAATTCCGTGCTTGTCTTTGGTCTTTAGTGGAACGATTATTTGTTGTAATTACTTTTATATTAGTGTTAAATGACCCCTAACTTGTATTTTGAGTAGAATAAAAGCACATTTGCTTGAGGACAAGCAAATCTCAAGTGTAAGGGTATATGATGAGGCGAAAAATGAACCACTTTTAGGGGGTCATTTAAGCCCGGAATGGAATTTATTTGATCAAACATTGCCCTAAATCGTTCCTTTTGTGATTTTAGGTACTTTGGGAGTGAAATCTGGAAAAGGAAGCAATTCGGACGTTTTTGGAGCATAAAAGTGAAGAAAACGCCAAAGACTTAATTTTCCAAGCCCGGAACAGTGTGTGACGGCGTCAAGAGTAACAAGTTGACGGCGTCAAGAGTAAAAATCATGACGGCCCAGTACAAAAATGAAGGCGTCACAAGGAAGAGCGTCAAGAGTTAAATACGAGACGGCCTGGAAAAGTATAATACATGACGGCGTCAGATGTAGATCAAGGCAGTCCGAGGATTCTTTTGGTGGCGAGATGACGGCGTCACAATGTTGTTCTTGACGCCGTCAGCCTCTATTTTCTATATATAGTTTTCTAATTTTCATTCATTAAGAGGAACAAGTTTGGAGAAACCCTAAGGCCGAACCATATACGAATTTTACAGGTTTTTCAAGGGTTTTCAGCCCTTGAACCCTTACATGTGCTATTGAGATAAGTGTTATTTTAATTCAATCAATATGTCTATGTGTTGGTTGTCTATATCTTGTGTTTGTCTTGATTCCACTATGCTAGGCTAGATTTATCTTGTGTTTGCTTAGATCTAATGAAACCTAGATGTTGATTATGTGTTGATTACTTGTTTATGGTTGTATTGGATGAATGATTTCGATGTTAGGCTTAAGAAAACTGGCAGATCTCCAAATGGTAACATGCTTGAACGTCTTAGGAAACATGAACCGATGTGTACTAGGTTTTATTGGTTGTATGCATGAGTAAATTCTAATGATCCCATGTTAGGAGCTTCTTAGCCGGCTCGACATAGGAGTGAAGTAGGCACTCATAGGATTGGGGAGTTAAGTACGCCACCCCATGAATGGTATTAAGGAATACAATCTGTCATCCACGCAACTATAACAAGTAATTAACGTGTAAAAGATATCTAGGGAGTAGTGAAATCTAAGTAAACACATTTCTCCACTTATTGCTCACAACCTTAGTTTAATATAGTTAATTTTCATTTCTAGTATTTTATTTTGATTGCATCTTAGTATTGGGTTAGTTGACTAGCAACTAATTCCGCCCAAATCCTTCAAAACCCGAGAATTTACTTGCTTTCTAAAAAACATAAAAATACAAAAAGAATCATCTCTCATCCCTAGAACTAGTAATTAGGTTTTCCTAATCCTAGTGTTGGGTCACTGAATTCCCCAAATCTTCTAACAAGGATTTGAACATAAAATCCCCTAAGTGTAAACAAGTCACTGAGTGAGTCACCTTCAGGGAGCTAAGACCGAGCCTAAGAAGAAAGGTTCTCCATTCAATGAGGCGGAACTCAGTGAACTGTGATCTAAGCCAAGAAGAAGGTGATGGGTTCAGTGAGGATGACAATAACTCACTGAACCCCATGACTCCTCAACAACTTAATCGTACTGAAGACTCATGATAAGAAGACTGAAGTTTTGGCGGGACTGGGCGGGAAAGTCTGAGCTGCTTTATTAAAGTGATTTATTACTTTAATGTCAAACTTTCCCCAAATAGCTAAAACCAGGTTGTCATCAGAAAGTGCCTTTTGGACCTAACTCAATGAAGGTTCCTTGCCAGAAGAATAATATCTTTGAAGATATTGTTAAGGAAGCTTTAGGTCCAATGTATATTTAGTTGTTCCATACTTGTGTATAAATAGGAAGCAAATGTGAGGAGTAAAAGTTGACAAGTTTGTGCAATTAATGCAAAACATTCACAAACCACTTTACTCCTCCAAAGAACAACACAAGCCCCTGAGATAGCTCAGTGGGTAATTTAAGTTGTCACTCAACATTGTTTGAGTTTAGTGAGGAGTCCATACAATACTTGTTGTTTCAACCCCAAGTGTTATTCCGCAAACACTTGGGTACGATTCTTTTGATTAACTTCTAATACAGAATTAAACGTTGGAAAATATTGTCTCTTATCTTTATGTTACTTTATTGTTAATCATTTTATACATCTTTGTTTAAAGTCATACAACTTGGTTACTTTAGCTTCTTAGTTACTGTTAACCAAGTAAAAGGGACCAACAAGTGGTATCAGAGCCTCTGATTTGTAAAACTTAAACCTGTTTTCAAAAATTAAAGAGTGCCCAAGTTTTTAAAATCAAGATCCCACTATGATTGACATAGATGTTCCCCAGCTTGTCGACAAAAAGGGTGGAAGTTATTCAGCAACTGCCCCTCGACTTCTGGCAAATTCAATAAGTGGAAAAAGCGAATGCTTTGCTACTTAACTGGGATGGAACCATATTACATTAAGTTGATTAATGATGGTCCATTTGTCCCAACAACTGCCCAAGGTTTAATTAAACCTGAAGCTCAGTGGACCCCAGATGAAAGGAGGGTGGTCAATCAAGACCAGCGCCTGAAAAGCATCATTATATCATGCCTTCCTGATGATATAATGGAATCAGTGATCAACTGTCCCACTGCCCAGCAAACATGGACTGACCTGGTTCATAGCTATGCAGGGTCTTCTGATACCAAAGAGAATAGAATCATGGACCTGAAGCTTGAATTCAATACCTTCAGGGCCAAGGATTCTGAAAGTCTCTCTGAGACTTATACTCGGTATAAGACCCTCCTGAATGAGCTGCCAATGATGGTGTTATATTGTCAAAACATGAGATCAATGTTGGTTTTGTCAACAGTCTCCCTGAGAAATGGTTAAACTTCTCTCAGGGATTGAGAAATGCAAACCACATTCAGAACCTTGAGCTCCCTGCCATCTATGGGAAGTTTGTCTATGAAGACAATCTTATCACCAGGAGATACCCTGGTAAAGCTCAGGAGACCAAAAAGGCCTTGACAATTACACCCATATCAACTGCTTTCTATTCAAAAGGTGTTGTGCAGGATTTTCAGGATGTATCTGATGATGAGGTTGACCAAAGAACCAGTGAGGAGTATCTTAATGATCTTCAAGATGAATTTCATGAAAGAGCACTCCTTGCTAATTCAAAAAGGTTTTTTAAGAAAAACAGATTTTCTTCTAAAGCAAATGACAACACTGAATGCTTTAAATGTGGCAAAATGGGGCATTTTGCTAAAGATTGTTTTTCAAAAACAACCTCAGAACCATCTTTCAAATTTTCAAGAAATAACTCTTTTTCAGGCCCCAGCAAATTTCAACCAAAAATGCTTCAGTCTAGTCAAAGATTTGAAAAAGTCCCTCAAATCGACTTTGAAGCAAAGTACAGAAAGGCAAAACCTAAACTTGCCCTTCTTGAATCATCCTCAACAGTCTCTCAGCCTCCTCAGGCTCCAAAGCCTACTCAAGCCAAGAACAAAGGGCTTGTTGCTGAAACATATGACTGGGATGAGGTTGAAGTGTCCTCTGATGATAATGAAGTTCACATCAGTGCCCTGATGGCCCTGTCAGAAGACAACAAACTTGTTGTGGGGAAGAGTCATGCAAGAAATGGTGAATGGGTCAACATCACAATGAGGAAGGTAAATCTTTTACTTTCTATGGATGATAATGATGATTGGAAATCTTACTTAGACTATATTAATGTTGATCTTAAGTATGTTGAAGAGCAAAGACTTAATTTGTTTTCAAAATTTAACAAACTGAGTTTTGAATTAAATCATTGTACAGATGAATTACTTGCTTTAAAACAAGCCAAGCTTGAAAGTGCTACACTTCAAATTCAAAACTCTGAACTTGTAAAACAAAATCAAGCTCTTCAGGAAGAACTTAAGAAAGAAAAGGAAATTATTTGGAAATGGACTCAGAAAAACCCCAAACTTTATGAAACACTGAGTCTCTCACCCAGCCCCAATAAGGCTGGTCTGGGTGATGATCAACTCACTGAAGTTTCTGGGGAGAGTAGCCATTCTACAACTTTTCTATTAACCAACATACTCTCTAGCAAAGAACTAGCTCCCAAACCCAGTGATTGGATTGAAAGAAACAATCCTGATAGTAAATTGCCAAATTTTAACACTAGAAGAATCCTGGAGCCTGAAAGTCAGGCTATAAAGGAGCTGCAAGGAGTCACTGATGAACTTAGTCCTACTGAGTCCAGCACTGAGTCTAAGTCTGATTCACCACTCCCTCCACTGAAACAACTTCAGGGAGCAGAACCCAATTCTGACCTTGCACCATTAGTCTTTCAACCACATTCTCCTAAAGAGAAATCAGGGTTAGGAAGGACTATACTGAAAAGACCTACTCCTGCACCCACTGAACACCAAAAACCTTCAGTAACTACTGAAGTGAAGCCTAAAAGCACTGATTCAAAGGTTGATCAGCTTGCTGAACTTGTCAGGATGCTGAGTGAGAAAATTGAGTCTACTGAGAAAAACTCTGACTCAAAACCTACAAAGCCCTCAGTATCCTCAGGTTCTTCCAAATCAAAAACCACACCCAGACCCTCAGGGAGATATGAACTGTGCAATTATCCAAATCACAGCACTGATAAATGCTACAGAGTCCTGTTTTGTATGATATGCAAACAAGAGGACCACAGAACTTGTGATCACATCCCCCACACTGCTTCTTTAAAAGCAAGGGGTCTATACAAAACCCAAGGCTATCAGTATGCCACACCTTCCAAACAAAGACTGAAGGCTAAGCCTTTCTCACCATGTCCTCACTGTGGTTTCAATGATCATCTTCTTGATGATTGTATGATGAAAGAATGCTGTGACATCTGTGGAGATTGTGGAAAACTAGAAGGGGGGGTTGAATAGTTTTGCGTCTTTTTCGTTTAATAAAAATTTGCTTTCTAAGAATTGATAATATTTGTAAAAACCGTTAAAGCTAAAGTATACAAACAAACTAGTTTACATATATCACATAGACAATACTTATTTAAAGTGTTGAATAGAAATTATGATTTCATATATCCCACTTAAATACAAGTTTGTACTAATATAGATATATGTGTCTTAGTAGTTGTATATACTTATGTTTAACTAATGTATAATTGATGTTTTGAATGGAACCTAGTTTGATCTTTATGTGAATTCAATATATGCACAACACATAATATAGACAATTTATGAAAAGCTAGTAAGTAAGCAAGTAAAGAGTAAGAGATGGAAAGATCAAACTGAGAGACAAAGGATTTATAGTGGTTCGGCTACAAGGACACCTTCCTTGCCCTACTCCACTCCCTGAGCACCTAACTCGAGAGTTTTCTTCACAATATCAACAATCTCCCTTATGGCGGAGAAAACCTTACACACCAAATTTACACAGCACTTTGCACACCAATTTACACACCAATAATCACACCGCAACGTCTTCACACCTAAGTCACAACTTCTACACACCTTCTAGCCACTAAAGTCTTTGCACCTTCAAAGCATTAATGTCTTGACACCTTCAAGCCACTAATGTCTTCACACCTTTAAGTCACCAATGTCTTGACACCTTCAAGCCACTAATGTCTTCACACCTTCAAGTCACTAATGTCTTGACACCTTCAAGCCACTAATGTCTTCACACCTTCAAGTCACTAATTTCTTCTAGTCTTCTTCACTTTAGACCCTCAATATCTTAACTACAAGTTCCTATTGCTACAATCTCCTATCACCACTACTATCTAACACTTCTTCTTCACTTCAAGTTTCACCTCACACTTACAACAATCCTAGATTCTTCAACTAAATCTAGCTAACTAATACATACACCTTATTCACCAAAGGATGAAAGATTTACAAGAAAATATAAACAAGCAACTTAGATAGCAAGATGATACTAAGTTGCAATACTTCAAGGAGAAGTATTCTTCTCTTTGCACTTTGAATGTTGACGCTTGAATCACTTTGAAACAAAGATCAAAGTATATAAGATCAAAGGATTTTTAGAGAAAGGAAATGGATGTTTAGATCAGAAAGTTTCTAGTGCAAAAAGGTGAGGAAAATGTGCAAAATGATCCAGTATTTAAAGGGCCAGATTTTACTGTTCGGGAGCGTGCCGGTCCCCTTAATTATAGGCCGGTCCCCTTAATGATTAAGGGGGCCGCCTAGTAAAATTAAGGGAGCCGCCCTCCTGAACGTTTGAAAAGTTTTTCTGGATAAAATTTGCCCTTTTTGGTTGGAAATTTGAAATCATATCTTTGTGGTTTAATAAAGCTATACCAAAAATGATTTACAAATATTTATAAAATGTTAAAAACATTTTATAAAATGTTATGTATTAATACAAAATTTCCTTTGATCTTATAATGCATTAATCACTTTGTTTATTCATACCTTAAGTGATTAGATGGTGAAAATGAGTATTTACTACTAAATACATGTTTACGTCATATCCTTTGGTTTGATGAGTTTTCGTTTTGTGATTATCAAAACTTAGAGATATCGAAAGATATGAATAATGTTTTTAGTCAATTATTTATATCAACAATCTCCCCTTTTTTGATGATTACAAAACCTAAACTCATTAAATCCAAAAGTTAATTTTTAGACAAGTATTTAGTGAGTTTATATTCACTTCTCCCCCTTTTTGTAGAATCAAAAAGGTTTAAGCCGATAATAAGAAGGCTCCCCCTTGATGTATGCTCCCCCTCGTTTGAGGGCACCAAGGGTTTGAGCTATGGAACTCTTGCAAGAAAAATATTAGAGGCACAAGCAAATATATATTTAACATGATAACAACTAATAGCATGGCAAAGAAGAATTTTAAACACACATAAAAGCATTCATTAATTTAAAATGATTATGTCAACTACACAATCATTGTTACATAAGCTATAATGATAGAAACTTAATACTAAGTAGAATATCCTATTGTGCCAACAAAGAGTGTCATCAAACTTTCTTGAATTCCAAAATGGTTGACGTGTTTTATTTGAAAATGAGAAAGATAAGCATATAAAATGCTTGGGTGAGAATGGTGAATGGGGATCATGTTGGTAGCTTAATGGAGGTAAACATTTGGTTGCATGGATGTTGGTTGGTTTGGAGATGTGGAGCTTGGAGGAGGTGGATTTGAAGTTGGGTTAGTTGGTTAATGTTGTTCAAGTGATGGTGTTTGCTGAGATCTAGTAAGAAGATACTCAATCCAAGTGAAGTGCTCATTCAAGGCAATGGTTTGTTGTTGAAGGAAGATGCAACAAAGGAAATTGTTAACATGCTTCTCAATTTGGTTTGTGTTATGTGGTGATGATGGTGAGCTTGATTGTGGTGGATCCAAATTGCGTTGTGCAAGATGTAATGCTAAAAGAGCACTAAGCTCATGAGCCTCTTTTAGCTCCTCAACGAACTTCAATTGTTCGGAGGAAGGTGATGGTGGTGGAGACATGATTGAGCTTGGGTAATCATGAAAACATGATATGGGTGGAAGAGATGTTTCATGAGTTGATGGTGTTTTTGTTGAATGAGCAACATGAGAAGTATTGATTGAGAAATTGGGATTATTGTTTTGGGATTGAGCATGCTCATCATAAGAAGAAGCATGAATCAGGGAATGAGTGGGTGATAGGTTGTGAGATGAATCATTCTTGTGGGTTTGAGGTTTGGTAATTGGTTGACTTGGAACAACATCACTTGAGTTATGACAAGAATCAAGTTTTCTCCTCCAAACGGGTTTGACAGAGATCCTTGCGGTTCTTGAAACCTTAGGTTTTTGGTTGTTGGGAGATGACATGTTTGGGTGTGATGGCATTAATGATGGGATAGCATTGGACAAAATATGTTTGTGAATTTTGGGAAGTATAGGCTGAAATGGGTCAAAAAGTGATAAAGAAAACAGTATCCTCGACCATCAGATGGCCGGTCCCCTTAATTAGGGGCCGGTCCCCTTAATCATTAAGGGGGCCGCCTTATATAATTAAGGGGGCCGCCCATCTGGTGATTCCCAGAATGCCAGAATTGGGTTTTTGGCAGAAAATTTTCAGAAAGGTTATGTTTTGGGGTTTGGATTCAAGCAAGTTCAATTCTTTGAAGCAATATAGGGCATACTATTCATGAATGTATAGAGTGATATGGAAACAATTAAATAAGATAATTAATTTCTAATCATCATGCAATCTATTAATTTATCAATTAAGATGTGCAACTAAGGAGGCAATAAGGCAAATTAGTTAAATGTATAACTATATGAAAATGATAATATGTAGACTAGTGCAAACATATCGATGAAAGTTAACAATTAACAAGTAGAAGAATACAAATGCTATGTAGTCTAGTACAAACAATTTGCATCAATTCTTTAGAAGCAATATAGGATAAACTAATCATGTATCTAGAGAATGTAATAAAGATGAGTTAAGTAGGCAAATAATTTCCAATTTTCATGCAATCTACTTATTGGTCAATTAAGTTTCACAACTAAGGAAGCAATAAGACATGCTAACCATAATAAATTGGCTAGTTTGAACAAAATAGTGAGTGCCTACAAGAAACAAATTGGAAGTAATGATTGTATGGACTTTAAGATTTGTTACAAACAAGATCCATATGGGCAAATCATGATTCTCAAGAAATGATTTGATTAAATTGTGAATGTCATTTTTACATAAATGCAAGACATATATGAGATAATCAAAGAATGTTTTAGGCAAAATGTTTTTAGTTTTATTCAACAATGTTTGAAAGTAAGTTTTCATTTAGATGTGAGAGTGTTGAATGGGATATACCCTAACATCTATAGTTCCTATGTTTTCGCATGCTTATCTAACTTAATGCCATAAATCTGGAAATGAAAGAATTTAATGAGAAAAAAAGTTCATAAAAGTGAACTAGCGTTAGGTATATATAGGAAGTGCAATTTAATCAAGTTGGAGAATGAGTATGAAACAATTACTAGTGGTGCTCAATTCAGGCTAAACACGACCGTTTTTACGGGTTACACACACCCAACTTCTCACATAGAAGCAATTCAACCGTTAGGTTAAATTGAATTTCTAGTCAATTGATTCTCCAGTAGTCATTCTCTTTCTAGAAGAAATTGAGTTCCTAAATTTACCTATCGAAGATTACCAAATATGAAGTTTTCTTGATTCACTAATACTTGGCTTAATGTTTTGAAGTACATTCAAGTTTGTATCCCAATAAAACAAATTTTGTTTTGTTTCAAAAAGAAAAATGTTTCTATCTTGATAAAGATCAAAATAATGTTATGATAGCTTATGATTAAGCATGTTGTTTGAAGAAGCATAAAATAGATATTTGAAAGATTTTAATTCAAAGAGAGAAGTTTTTAAATATGATGTTTTGATTTTGACAATCAAGAAATTTCAAGAGAAAGATATACTTCAAGAGAATCGATTAGGCTCATTGTCACACATAATCATCTCTAATGGCAACTAAAGATGTGAAAGAGATATGGTAGATATTAAACATCTAAATGCAATGGGATAGGAAAGGACAAAGAAAATCATCAATGAATACAATATAGACATATGTATATATATGTATGCATAGAAGGTACATTGTAGTATAGAGTTACTAGCAAGTCTTAATTATCTATTAATCCAATTAGTTAAGAACATATAGATTAAAGTAGTCATAACAACAAGAGAGTTAATTATCCTAATATCATGTATGCATATATTGGTATTTATGATCTAAAGGCATAACAACTTATGGATTAAATCATATTAGTATACTAATCATGGCATACTATGATATATTGTGACATTAACAAGGTTTTGAAAAGAAAACTTACCTCAGGTCCAGCTTTCCTTTAAGAGTGGGCAAAAGAGCAATAGAAGACGTCTTAACATTTTGCCCAAAGTATGTAGAAGTAGCAAAGACGAATCCCAACGCAATAAGGATCAAGAATGGTAAAACAAGAGTCCTCCAAGAGTGAGATGTAAACAGCCAAGATCATAGATGACCGCAACCAATATATAATCAACACGTGTGTAGACTACAAGTGATAAAGATCTTGGTACCCAGATTCTCATGGGTCCGAGTTGATTAGTGGAGAGCATCCAATGCATTTAAATGCACATGATGAGGATGTCATCAAGAAGTACAAGAATTCATCATTTGTTTGTTTTAACAAGCAAACAACAGCTTTCTTGACTAGAGAAATAATCAGTGGATATAAATAATAAAAGTTCTAAATTTTTCCACTAGGTTTAACAAATTTTATTTGTTTTGAGGTATTCGTTAAGTAATCATCTTCAGTAAATCCTAAGCCGGTTTTATCATAAAATGACTTTTGAATGTTAAGTAGATATTTTAAAGATTTAGAACTATTTTCAAATTTAGCCAATATTTTTGCTTTTTCTTTTTCCATTTTAATTTCATGTTTGTAGCCTTGACAATTTTTACATTCAAGATCAATTTCAATATTACTTTCAAGTCTAGAAATTTTGTCTTCTAAAATTATTTCTTTTTCAAAGTTATTTTCAACGGATGTTGAAGATTCATTCTTAAAAATAATTTTTGATTCAATGTTGCAAAAGTGTTTGAAGTTGTTTTCCAATTTTGAAAATTCTAATATAAATTGATCATAGCAAAAATGTTTGGTTTTGGATTGTACCTTATTTGTAGTTGTACAATCTTCACATGCTAAGTGGTGATCAATTCTATTGTTCATGTCACTCCATGTTTTGTTTGTAGTGTTGCTTGGATCTTGAAGCATGTAATCCTTGCCGTCACCACTTGTATTCTCATTAGTTAGAGAATTCATGTAAGCCATATTTTCGTCATCTTCATTTTCCTTGTTGCACCATGGTTTATTGACATACTTTCTTCGGGTTAGACACATGTGTTCTTCTTTATTTGTACCTTCAATAACCATATTTGAACTAGTAGTACATGTGTTTATTTCAACTAAATATTTATCTATTAAATTTTCTAGAGTAACTATTTTATGTGCAATATCAAGTTTATCATCTTTGGTTTTACATTTCTATTGGTGAAATTTTAAAAGGCATTTCCAAATATCATTTGCCGTTTTATAAGGAAGTAATCTTTCATATTCAACTCTTGGTAGAGTTTTGAAAATAAGTAATTTGGCTTTAGTGTTTTTATCAAATTTGGTTTGAAGGTTATTATATTGATTTTGAAAGTCCATTTTGGTTGGTTTAAGATCACCAATTGAAATGATATGCCAAAGATCAAGATCTATTGATTTCACATAATTTTCAAATTTGTTTTTCCATTCAAGAAAATGATCATTTTCAAATAATGGTGGTTGTTGCATAAATTCCCCTTCTAAATATTTTTCAAATTCCATAGATCGTTACAAGTTTTAAAATACAATCTATTTTAAAAATCTTGCTAGACGTGGCTCCTGATACCAATTGTGGAAAACTAGAAAGGGGGGTTGAATAGTTTTGCGTCTTTTTCGTTTAATAAAAATTTGCTTTCTAAGAATTGATAATATTTGTAAAAACCGTTAAAGCTAAAGTATACAAACAAACTAGTTTACATATATCACATAGACAATACTTATTTAAAGTGTTGAATAGAAATTATGATTTCATATATCCCACTTAAATACAAGTTTGTACTAATATAGATATATGTGTCTTAGTAGTTGTATATACTTATGTTTAACTAATGTATAATTGATGTTTTGAATGGAACCTAGTTTGATCTTTATGTGAATTCAATATATGCACAACACATAATATAGACAATTTATGAAAAGCTAGTAAGTAAGCAAGTAAAGAGTAAGAGATGGAAAGATCAAACCGAGAGACAAAGGATTTATAGTGGTTCGGCTACAAGGACACCTTCCTTGCCCTACTCCACTCCCCGAGCACCTAACTCGAGAGTTTTCTTCACAATATCAACAATCTCCCTTATGGCGGAGAAAACCTTACACACCAAATTTACACACCACTTTGCACACCAATTTACACACCAATAATCACACCGCAACGTCTTCACACCTAAGTCACAACTTCTACACACCTTCTAGCCACTAAAGTCTTTGCACCTTCAAAGCATTAATGTCTTGACACCTTCAAGCCACTAATGTCTTCACACCTTTAATTCACTAATGTCTTGACACCTTCAAGCCACTAATGTCTTCACACCTTCAAGTCACTAATGTCTTGACACCTTCAAGCCACTAATGTCTTCACACCTTCAAGTCACTAATGTCTTCTAGTCTTCTTCACTTTAGACCCTCAATATCTTAACTACAAGTTCCTATTGCTACAATCTCCTATCACCACTACTATCTAACACTTCTTCTTCACTTCAAGTTTCACCTCACACTTACAACAATCCTAGATTCTTCAACTAAATCTAGCTAACTAATACATACACCTTATTCACCAAAGGATGAAAGATTTACAAGAAAATATAAACAAGCAACTTAGATAGCAAGATGATACTAAGTTGCAATACTTCAAGGAGAAGTATTCTTCTCTTTGCACTTTGAATGTTGACGCTTGAATCACTTTGAAACAAAGATCAAAGTATATAAGATCAAAGGATTTTTAGAGAAAGGAAATGGATGTTTAGATCAGAAAGTTTCTAGTGCAAAAAGGTGAGGAAAATGTGCAAAATGATCCAGTATTTAAAGGGCCAGATTTTACTGTTCGGGAGCGTGCCGGTCCCCTTAATTATAGGCCGGTCCCCTTAATGATTAAGGGGGCCGCCCTCCTGAACGTTTGAAAAGTTTTTCTGGATAAAATTTGCCCTTTTTGGTTGGAAATTTGAAATCATATCTTTGTGGTTTAATAAAGCTATACCAAAAATGATTTACAAATATTTATAAAATGTTAAAAACATTTTATAAAATGTTATGTATTAATACAAAATTTCCTTTGATCTTATAATGCATTAATCACTTTATTTATTCATACCTTAAGTGATTTGATGGTGAAAATGAGTATTTACTACTAAATACTTGTTTACGCCATATCCTTTGGTTTGATGAGTTTTCGTTTTGTGATTATCAAAACTTAGAGATATCGAAAGATATGAATAATGTTTTTAGTCAATTATTTATATCAACAGAGATCCCTCCCACGAAACCAGGGGACATGACAAAGTGATTCAGTCAAGAAGGAAAAACCAAACCAACACTTCTCAGTCACCTGAGGCATCAACCTCCACAAAATGTAAAACATGTGGTAGCTCAGGTCACACAACTTCAGACCATGATTCATTAACTGAGTTCAAAAAGTCCCTGAGGACTAAGCCCACTAGAAGGTGGGTCAACAAGCAAAACTAACCCAGTTTACTGTTTGTGCAGAAACACATCAAGGATCCTACCTGGCATCTAGACAGTGGATGCTCCAGAAGGATGACTGGTGTGAAAAGTTTTCTGCACAAATATGTGGAAGAACTAGGACCTAAAGTAGTATTTGGTGATAACTCATGAGCTCCCACTGAAGGTTATGGTTCAGTAAACTGCAATGGTATAGTTTTTACAAGAATAGCTTATGTTAATGGTCTCAAGTACAACCTGATAAGTGTTTCCCAACTATGTGATGCCAAATACATAGTTCAGTTTGATGACAAGAGAGGGACCATCTTTAATGCCAATAAGGAAGTTGTGTTGATTGCCCCCAGGAGGGATGATGTATATGTCCTTGACATGTCATCCCTGACTCAAAATGGGACTTGCCTATTCTCAAAGGCAAGTGAGACAATCAACTGGCTATGGCATAGGAGACTCTCTCATCTCAATTTCAAGAGCATCAACAACCTGGCCAAACAGAACAAAGTTCTGGGCCTTCCATCCCTGGTGTATACCAAAGACAAGCCTTGTTCTGCTTATGAAAAAGGAAAACACCACAGGGCATCATTCAAAACCAAACAAACCTTTTCCATCAAAAGCTGCCTACATCTTCTTCATATGGACCTTTTTGGACCTGTCAGTCCAATGTCCATTCACCATGAGAAGTATACTCTGGTCATAGTGGATGAATACTCAAGATATACTTGGGTTTACTTCCTGACCAAAAAGAGTCAGGCAGCTGAAACAATCATGTCATTTGTCAGGAACATTGAAAATCAAAATGATGTCAAAGTTAAACAGCTCAGGACTGACAATGGCACTGAATTCAAAAACCAAGACCTTGAGTGTTTTTGTGATGAGAAAGGAATTTCTCAAAATTTCACTTCTCCCTATACTCCTGAACAAAATGGAGTAGCTGAAAGGAGAAATAGAACACTCATTGAGGCAGCAAGAACAATGCTGAATGGCTCAGTCCTCTCAAAACATTTTTGGACTGAGGCAGTTAAAACAGCCTGCTACACTCAAAACAGGTCAATCATTGTGGAAAGGCATAATAAGACACCTTATGAGATATTCAAAGGAAGGATTCCTGACATCAGCTATTTTCATGTATTTGGGTGTCCTGTGTTTATACATAATCACAAGGATCACTTAGGTAAATTTGATGCCAAAGCTGATGATGGATACTTCCTGGGATATTCCCTGGTTTCTAAAGCCTTCAAGGTGTTCAACACAAGGAGACAACAAACTGAGGAAACTTATCACATCACTGTTGATGAGAGCACTGAATCCATCAGGTTCTCAAATTCCTCAGTTGAAGAAATTGGTATTGATGACTCATCAAGATATCCTCCTGAGAACAATTCCTCAACCCAATACCAAGCTGATGCTGATGTCTCCTATTACATCATCCCTCACAACCTACCCCAACCACCTATCAGTGAGTTCATAGAAACTCAGCCTGTCTCCAATGAGACTGACACCACTGAACAAATTGTTCAGGAACCCTCAGAACAAATTGTTCCTACTGTTGTCACTGAAGCACATATTGATGAGTTACCTCATGTTCCTGAGTCTGAACCTAATCATGCTCCTAGAAGCTCAAATTCCTATCCCAAACCCCAGGATAGCTGGACTAGATCCAAAATCATTGAGCTTGTGAACTCATTGGTGAACCCACTGAAGGCATGCTCACAAGAAGCAAGGCTGCTAAACTCAAGGCTGCCACTGCCAATATATATCTTTATGCTGACTATCTCTCAGAAATTGAGCCTAAAAATGTCAAAGAAGCCCTGACTTATGAAAGCTGGGTTCAGGCCATGAGAGATGAATTGGAACAATTTGACAGAAATAATGTCATGACCCTTGTTGAATGCCCCCAGGGTGTTTTAATCATTGATATGAAATGGGTCTTTAAAAACAAGACCGATGAAAATGGCACAGTCATCAAAAACAAAGCAAGACTGGTTGCCAAAGGATATAATCAACAGGAAGGTATAGACTATGAGGAAACCTTTGCACCTGTTGCAAGAATGGAAGCCATCAGGAACTTCCTTGCCTATGCAACTTACATGAACTTTAAAGTTTACCAAATGGATGTTAAAAGTGCATTCCTGAATGGTAACATCAAAGAAGATGTTTATGTGCAACAGCCTCCTGGTTTCGAAAGTAGTGAATACCCCAACCATGTCTACACGCTTAACAAAGCCCTTTATGGACTGAAACAAGCACCCAGGGCATGGTATGAAACTCTTTCAGCCTTCCAGATCCAAAACAAGTTTGTCAGAGGAAGAATTGACAACACACTGTTCATCTACAGAACAAAGGATGATGTCATTCTTGTCCAAGTATATGTTGATGACATCATCTTTGGCTCAACAAGTTACAAACTTTGCAAACAGTTTGAGAAACTGATGACCACAAAGTTTGAAATGAGCATGATAGGTGAACTCACATACTTTCTTGGACTTCAAATCAAACACACTGATAAAGGAATATCCATTTGCCAAGAAAAATACCTCAGGAACCTACTGAAGAAGTATGAGCTCACTGACTGCTCTTCAGTAAAAACCCCTATGGTTCCTCCAAACAATCTTGGCCCAGATCTCACTGGAAAATCAGTGAATCAAACCCAATACAGAGGAATGATTGGCTCCCTGATGTACTTACTTGCCTCAAGGCCTGATATCCAATTCTCAGTCTGCCTGTGTGCCAGATACCAGGCTGACCCTAAAGAATCACATCTCACTGCTGTCAAGAGAATCATCAGGTACCTGAAGGGTACTCCAAACCTTGGTTTGTATTACCCAAAATGTTAAGGATCTGACCTCAAAGGGTACACTGACTCTGACTATGCAGGATGTAACACGGATAGGAAAAGTATTTCAGGATCCTGCCAATTTCTTGGTGGTAAACTTGTGTGTTGGAGTATAAAGAAACAACAGTCAGTGGCCATGTCCTCAGCTGAAGCTGAATATATGGCTGCTGCAGGATGTTGTGCAAATGTACTATGGATGAAGAGCCAACTGAGTGACTATGGCATTCAGTATAAGATGGTACCTATCTTTTGTGATAATACTAGTGCCATAGCCATCTCAAACAATCCAGTACTTCATCAAAGAACTAAACACATTGACATCAGATACCACTTCATCAGGGACCATATCTCTAATGGAGAAATTGAACTACATTTCATCCCCACTGAGTATCAGCTAGCTGATATCTTCACTAAACCCCTGGATGAACCCACTTTCACAAGATTGAAAGCTGAACTGGGCATGTTGGACATTGAATCTAGGAACTGATCAAAAATTATTCCAACATGATGTAAATTCTCTAAGTCCCTGATCATACCCTTCCTGAAAAACCCATTTTTGTTGAATGATAATTCATTCAGGGGGCTGTGGATGAAAAATGGCATTAAATACCCTAACTAAATGATTCAAATACTTAGTTAGTAAATGTCCCAGGTAGGTAACTGATTCCTATTAAATATAGGAATATATGTCACTTACACAACTGGCATCCACATCATGGGCCCCCACATCTCTCTCACCAAACACCACTGAGCATTAAATGCTCTCTCACACACAAAATGTGATGATTTTTTTTTTCTGCAAAAGTGCATCATTTGCAGAGGCACCCCAAAGGGTGAGAGAAAAAGGGGTAGTGGGAATCGTGATATTTAATGCGGATCTCAAACTTATATTATTATGCCGTTTCGGTTGAATATTATAAGTTTTTGATATCCACAACATCACTACCCTAATTTCCACTATAAATACCCCCACAAAAAGGGAAAAACACACACGCTTTTAAAATCATAACTAAACTCTTGCAAATTGTTTTCAAAACTGCGTGTGTTTCCCTCACCAATACCATTTTTCAAAACCAGGCCTTTTAATCTAAACCAAATGGCTTCTTCAAAGGTCGTAAAATACGCACCCAATGTGGATTTCCAAATGGAAAGCGTAGACCTTACCAAGAACAATGTGGTGGGGAACTTTGCCTACCCTGCTAGGTACCCTGAATACAGGGATGTGGTGAAGTTCCTTCAGAACTGCTTCCTGACCACCTCATTCACAAAACCCCCCTCAGTCATCTATCATGACTATTTGAGGGAATTTTGGTGCACAGCGGTGGTTGAAAACCCTGATGCGCCAAAAGAGGCCAAAATAAAGTTTACAGTCAAGAATGGAACCAAGTCCCTAACTCTTGACTATAAAACTTTTGTCAAAGCCACTGGCCTTGACTACACCACGACCTTCACTGCCCAACCCTCTGAGAAAGAGGTAAAAGAGGTCTTACTGAAACTGGGACCATATGACAAAAATCACCCTGAGGTGACTCCAGGGTCCCTATTATCCAAAGCCCCAATAATAAAGACCTGGTTCCCAGCTCCCTGGAGAATTCTAATGACTTTTGTCATTCAGGTTCTCTGGGGAAATAAATCCTCTACTGAGAAATTGAACACTACTCAGGCAATGATAGTGTTTTGTCTCATTGAGGGTAAAATGATTGACCTTGGAGAAATCATCTTCAGGGACCTCATAGCAAAGTTAGGGGGGAAGTCTAGGCAAAAACACATGTCATATCCTAGATTTGTTTCCTGTGCCCTACAAGACTTGCTTGGGTCTGAGTATGTTAAGCCTGACATAACAGGTTTTGAGCCTGATGTCCTACACAAGGCAAATTACTCTCGTGACCCTCTTGAGGTTACACCTGTCACCCTGACAATGTATATGCATTCTGCTATCCAGGGTGACAATAAAGTTTCACCAGTTCCATCACCTACCAAAAAGGTGAAGAGGAAGAAGGGACAGGGGTCCAGGAAGGTGGCTCAACCCAAGTCACTCGACACTGAGTCCTCTGACCTTAATGCTGCCAAAAAGGGGCATGAATTACCGCCCTTGACTGCGGACACCCTGAGAATAATTACCCAGTCACTAGGCCTGCAACAAAAGCCAACGGAGGGCACTGAGACATCCCACTCAGTGTCCTCGGGCATACCCGTTTCCAAAGACTCTACTGTCACAAACAAGACAGTTGAGCCGAAACAAACCAAACCTTCACATCCTGCTAAAGGCTCTGGCAAATCACAACCAGAGTCTCAGGGAGTAAGGGATCCTAAATCCTCGGTGGGGCAGCACTACTCCACTGAGAAGGGGGTCCACAAACATTCACATCCTGCCAAAGGCTCGGGTAAATCACAACCCAAGCATCAGGGAGTTCATGTTCCTAAACCTTCGACAGGCCAGAACAAGCCTGTTGGAAAGGGGGACTCAACCACTCATCTGCTTGATGAGGACATTCTCAAATCAAAGCTTTTGTCTGAGGGCACCCTTACTCATCCCAAAGACTCAGAGGGAAACATACAACCCGCTGATAGGGACACAACAATCACGGCTCCTAATGATGGCACTGAGAAAGACCCATCAGTGTCTGAAGGGGTCACGGGGGACAAAGATTCAGAGGGATATACACCACCCGCTGATATGGAACCCACAACCAATCCCGGAGGTGCGTAAAACTTGGGAACTGGCCTTAAAGACCAGGTAGGTAAAACCCAACCTACCAGATTTGAGGGTTTAGGACCTGGCCAAAACGAAGGCGAATCTTCTTATGAAGAGGAGCCGGATAACCTCCATTTGTTGCAGATTACCTCCCTGGATGATGCTCAGGCGTTCTTATTTTCTGATGATGAATTTAACAGTGACGAGGAAGTCTTCACGGCAGGAGATGATATGGAGGATGAGGAGACAGTCCCTGAACCTGTTACTCAGTCTTCTCAAACCTCTAACCATGATGAAGATGAACAACATTCCGAGCCGGAAACCTCAGAAGACGCTTCAACTCCTCTCACTGAAAGAGCCTTCAAAAAGTTCATCAAGAAAATGACCAATGTTTTGTACAGGGGGGTCACTGAAGAGGTGTTTGATCTGCATACTGAGCAAGCAGTCCACTATCACCTCCTCAAAGATGCTGTTGAAGATTACAATGAAGATGTCAGGGAGCAAAATTCCACTGTCTCTCACTCCCTGACACAAATGGCTTCACACATCAATCAATTTTTGGAATCCCTAAAAGAGCTGGCTACAGGGGTTAAGTCAGTTCAAGAATCAGTCAAAGATGATCCTGAGCTCAACAAGAAACTTCTTCAGGCATCTGAGACATACCAGGTAAACGCGGTGGCTCTTACTGAGTTACTTGGTTTGATAAAGGGTTCCAATGTTTAGAATCTTAGCTCCACGGTGGAGTCCCTCAAGTCTTCCTTCACTCAGTTGGAAGCATCAGTGACAGCTCAATCCCTGAAGTCCACATCTCTGGCATGGACAATGGGATCCAGGATGACTGCCCTTGAAAATTCTCAGGCTACACTTGACTCCAAGGTATCTCTCATTCATCAGGATACTGCGGAGATCAAGTCCATGATGACGGAAATGTTTCAAGCCTTCAAGGGTACCTCTACTTCATCTTCAGTTACTCCAACACTTGTCATCACTGCAGCTCCGGCAATTGTTGAGGGGGAGAATGTTCCTGAAACCCCTATTACTGATGAACAAGAAGCTGGACAGCCCTCTCACACTGAGGGGGAGCATGTCACTGAAGCCACACCAATCACTCAAGTTCCACCACAAGAGGAACCAGTCTCCTCCACTCTCTTTCAGGACAGAGGAAAAAGCATAGCCACCACCTCAGAACCTGAAGTAAGACTCCAGCCTGCCTCCAAAATTGTCAGAGTTGACCCTGATGAACCTATCAGGGTCCCGTATGAAATTAATGGAATATTCTATGAAAACCAAGGTTTCCATTTCTAGGGTTTCAAAGACATAAGTGTATATTATGAGTGGTAAGAGCTAACATATGCATGAAATATTGTATGAAAACCATATGATTATAAGAAGTACTTGAAGAAATGAAGAAAATAAATTTTTATAAACTCACTTGAATGATTATGAAGCTTGTATGATCAAAACCCTAACAATCCTTGAGTTTATATTTCAAAACCCTAACAAGGACAACAATCTAGACTTGATTTAAAATTGATCTTGGAAAATATGATGGATCTTGGTGGATTTGGTATGGGGCCGTGGGTTTGGAAGAGAAAAAGTAACTTTTTTGATCTAAAAATTATAAGTATGAAATGAAGTTTAGGTTTGTAGATATTTTGAGGTGATTTTGGTGAAGTTAAAATAAAATTAATGCATGAGGTTAAAGGGGGGGGGGGGGGGCTTGACCGGTTTTTCAAAGGAAGAAAAAGGGTGAAATGAGTTTGTGATTTAATTAGAAGTGTTAGTGGAGGATTTGTAGTATAAGTATAGGATTTAGTTATAGTTTTAGTTGTAGTTTAGTTATAATCGGGTACCGGATTTGCGAGAAATGAATTTTAACAAGTTAATCGGGACTTAATAAAGTCATCAAAATGTTAAAAATATGTTGGGTACAAAATTTCAGCGTTTGGATAATTATTATTTAGTTTTCACGAAAATCGTCGTAATTATATTAAACTTACGTTATAAATTTAATAAATTCCCAAAATACCGGGTAAATGAATTTTATAATTTTTATGATGTTGTAAGGAGTTTAAAAATATATCGGAACCATCATGGGGATTTTTAGATATGTTGGTTATATTTATTTATCGCGGGTTAACGTTTAATTAAAATAAATAAACGTAAAACGTTAAACATACCAAAAATAATAATATGAATATTCTACGAGTGGTATAGTATGCAAATGCTATTACGATGATACGTAGACTATTTCTTGTCCGTATGAAGTGTCCCTAATGATAATGCATGAATTCGCACCTGAAACAATACGGTTATGCGAATTTAAGTACTCGTAAACCAAATTTATGATGAAATGAGCAATGCACGTGAATAGTATTTTCTTTCCGGAAATGAATAGTACTTGGTGAATAGTAAAACTTTTGAATGCTTCTCAGAATATCAAATTGACCTAAAAAATGATGAATAGTAAAATGATGAATAGTGTTTTGATGAATAGTGTTTTGATGAATAGTGAATTATGAATAGTAAATTGTCGAAGTTTGGGAAATGACCTGAAATGGTGAGTTGGGACAGTCGCCCACCCAAAAAGGAATTCAGTCCCTGAATTCAGCTAGTGTTGGTCTC
This sequence comes from Artemisia argyi, assembly GCA_030686995.1. Lineage (NCBI taxonomy): Eukaryota > Viridiplantae > Streptophyta > Magnoliopsida > Asterales > Asteraceae > Artemisia > Artemisia argyi. Next base: position 125,210,598 of record CM060693.1, on the reverse strand, counting down.
GGTAATAGGTTTGGTGAAAAGATGTGGATACTTGCGTTGCATTTGGTCCTCTCGTTCCCAAGTAAACTCGGGTCCTCTTCGAGAATTCCAGCGAACCTTCACGATCGGAATTCGACTCTGCTTCAACTGTTTGACCTCTCGGTCCATGATCTCAATGGGTTCTTCCACAAATTTAAGCTTGTCATCTAGTTGAATTTCTTCTAATTGTATGACAGAAGACTCGTCCGAAAGGCATTTCTTGAGGTTTGAGACATGAAACGTGTTATGTACGTTGCTGAGTTCTGATGGAAGTTCAAGCTTGTAAGCTACTGGACCAATCCTTTCCAATATCTTAAATGGACCAATGTATCTCGGGTTCAACTTTCCGCGTTTCCCAAATCGTATCACGCCTTTCCAGGGCGAGACTTTCAACATGACTTTGTCTCCGACCTGAAATTCCAATGGTTTGCGTCGAACATCTGCGTAGCTTTTCTGTCTACTTCTAGCGGTTTCAAGTCTTTCTCGAATCTGAATTATCTTTTCTGTTGTTTCTCGTATCATCTCCGGGCCAGTACATTGTACCTCTCCGACTTCGGCCCAACAAACTGGAGATCGACACTTACGACCATAAAGTGCCTCGAATGGTGTTGCTTTTATGCTTGAATGGTAGCTGTTGTTATAAGAAAACTCGATCAACGAAAAATGGTTAGCCCAACCATTTCCAAAGTCAATCACACATGCTCGCAGCATGTCTTCAAGTGTCTGAATAGTTCTCTCACTCTGACCATCGGTCTGAGGATGGTAAGCAGTGCTCATGTCTAACTTGGATCCAAAAGAATCTTGTAATGACTTCCAAAAGTTTGAAGTAAAGCGACTATCTCTGTCAGAAATAATGGAGATTGGTGCTCCATGTCTTGAGACTATTTCCTTGACATAAAGTCTGGCAAGTTGTTCCATGGAATAAGTCTCTCTAATGGGTATGAAGTGGGCTGATTTGGTAAGATGATCAACAATTACCCAAATAGCATCGTAACCTCCTGACGTCTTGGGAGGTTTAGTGACAAAGTCCATGGTAATACGCTCCCACTTCCATTGTGGAATTTCTGGTTGTTGAAGTAGTCCTGACGGTTTCTGGTACTCAGCTTTCACTTTGGCACAAGTAAGGCATTTGCTGACGTATGTAGCTATTTCTGCTTTCATGTTCGGCCACCAATATAGCTTTTTGAGATCCTGATACATCTTGTCAGAACCTGGGTGAATAGAGTTCTTCGACTTGTGTGATTCATGCATAATCAATTCTCGTACTCCACCATAGATTGGTATCCAACTTCGGTCCTTGAAGCATAACACTCCATCTGCTCTCTTCACGAAGCCATTTTTGTTTTCTGGCATACCATAAAGTTTCTCCTGTGGTCGATTTTCTTCCTTGAGAGCTTCAATCTGAGCTTCTAGAATTTTTGATGGTAATGGTGAAATGTAGTCATTCCCAATGACCTAACCCTCAAAGGTTTGAGTCGTTCTTTTCCGCTAAGTGCATCTGCTACTACATTCGCTTTTCCTGGGTGATATCGGATTTCACAATCGTAATCACTCAACAATTCTAGCCAACGACGTTGTCTCATATTAAGTTCCTTCTGATCAAGTATATGCTGTAAGCTCTTGTGGTCGGTAAAAACTACACATTTAGTACCATAAAGGTAGTGTCTCCAAATCTTGAGTGCAAAAACTACAGCACCCAACTCCAAGTCATGTGTAGTGTAATTCTTCTCGTGTGTCTTAAGCTATCTAGATGCATCAGCTATCACCTTCTCATTTTGCATTAGCACATCTCCAAGTCCTTTATGTGAAGCATCGCAATATACCACAAAGTTCTCAATACCTTCTGGTAGTGACAAAATTGGTGCACTACAAAGCTTTTATTTCAATAACTGAAATGCGGACTCTTGTTTCTCTCCCCACTCGTACTTTTGATTCTTTTGTGTCAGCTTAGTTAGCGACTTCGCTATCTTGGAAAACCCTTCAATAAACCTTCTGTAATATCCTGCAAGTCCTAGGAATTGATAAATTTCCGTAGGAGACTTGGGCGTAGCCCAATCCTTTACTGCCTCGATCTTTGCTGGGTCGACTTGTAATCCTTGGCTATCAATGACATGACCAAGAAATTGAACTCTTTGTATCCAAAAGTTACACTTTGAAAATTTGGTGTACAATTGCTCCTTCTTGAGTAGTTCCAGAATTGTTCTAAGGTGCTTTTCGTGCTCTTCCTTACTCTTGGAATAAATCAAGATATCGTAAATGAATACGGTCACAAACTTATCAAGATACAGTTTACACACTCTATTCATGAGGTCCATGAATACCGCAGGTGCGTTTGTTAATCCGAAAGGCATTACTTGAAACTCATAATGACCATAACGCGTTCTAAATGCTGTCTTTGGGATATCCTCTTCCCAAACTCTAAGTTGATGGTAACCGGATCTTAAATCAATCTTGGAAAAAAAACAAGAACCTTGTAGCTGATCGAACAAGTCGTCGATCCTAGGGAGTGGATAACGATTCTTCACCGTTAACTTGTTCAGCTCACGATAGTCGATGCACATTCTGAAAGATCCATCCTTCTTCTTCACAAACAAAACCGGTGCTCCCCAAGGCGAGGAACTCGGTCTAATGAATCCTTTGTCCAAAAGTTCTTGTAATTGGTTCGACAATTCTTGCATTTCCGAAGGTGCAAGTCTATACGGTGCTCGCGCAATTGGAGCAGCTCCTGGCACTAATTCGATTTGAAACTCAACTTGGCGTGTAGGCGGAAGTCCTGGCAATTCTTCCGAAAAAACTTCTGGAAATTCCTTAACAATTGGCACATCTTCAAGTCGTTTCTCATCCGACTTCTTCTCCGTGATGTGAGCCAAGAATGCATAGCAACCCTTATTTATGTACTTCTCGGTTTTAATGCACGATATAATACTGAGTCTAGTTCCACTTCGCTCTCCGCGAACAACTAAAGTTTCATCACTATAAGGGAGGTGAACCACTTTCCCATCACAAATAATTCTTGCACAATGTCGAGACAACCAATCCATACCGATAACAATGTCGAAACTTCCAAGTTCTACGGGCATAAGGTCTATATTGAATGGATGGTTTAAGAAATTGATTGTGCAACCACGGACAACGGTGTTGGTTTTAACTAAAGACCCATCGGCTAATTCAACAATATAGGGAATGTTTAAGGTGGTTGGTTCTATGTTAAGTAAAGGTGCAAATGCAATAGAAACAAAACTTCTATCCGCTCCTGAATCAAATAAAATGGATGCATAACGATTATTAACGAGGAACGTACCCGCAACAACATTCGGGTCCTCTCGGGAATCTTCTCCCCCCATAACATAAGCTCTTCCTCGAGCCACTCCACCTTGGTTACTAGTGGTTTCTGATTGTTACCCAAGTTTCGAAGCCTGCAATCTTTGGTGTAGTGACCAATCTTCTTGCAGTTGCCACATGGATCTGGGCAACGTCCTTGGTTATGATGCTTCTGACACTTATCACACTTAGGTAGATTACCCTCATATCCTTTCCTTTCGGTTGGCCCTGCAGCGTAGGCCCTTGCCACTTCCTGTCTCTTGGGTGCTGGTTGGATAGCATTTCCACCTTGATTGTAGTCAAACCTCCTCTTGTTGTTGTTGTTGTTATTGTTTGGGTTGTTGTTTCGGTTATTGGGATAGTTGTGGTTTCGGTTGTTGTTATAGTTGTTGTTGTTTCGAGTGTTGTTGTAGTTGGTGTTGTTTGAACGGTTATTGTTGTTGTTTGCAGCAGATTTTCCTTTTACCACTTGGACCATAAGTTTCTGAGTTATATGAATAGCCTCTTTCATTGATTGTGGGTCGAAAGACATCGCATCCCCTCGGATGCTTTCGGGTAGTCCACCAGTGAAGTTCTCCATCTTTTTCTCATCGTCAGGAACCATAGTTGGACATATTGCAGCCAACTCCTGAAACTTCCTGATATAGGTCTCAATGTCATCACCTTTTGTTACTAGCTCATAGAATTCGGTTTCCAACTTTTGCACCTCAGTACGAGGGCAAAACTTCTTAGTCATCAGCTTCTTAAATTGATCCCAAGTGAGCTTGTAGGCATTCTCCATACCAATGGGCTGAGCATGAGAATTCCACCAAGACATAGCTTCATCAAGAAGCATACCAGTAGAAAATTTTACCTTGTTGACATCCGGGCAACCACACATGAGGAATACATTCCCAGTCTTTTCAAACTAGCGGATCAAAGCAACCACTCCCTCAGTGCCCTTAAACTTGATGGGATCACTAATCTTGAAATCCTTCCAAGTGCACTCACGCCTAGTAGTGGGTGGTTCAACCGCCCCAGTATTAGGTGCAACCTCAGCAACCCTAGCAGCAACCTCAGCTCTCTCAGTCTCCAGAGCTTCTGCTATACTATCCCTGACCAGCTTGCAAATAGCGGCTTGAGTCATAGCAGGTGTTTCTGGTGTAGCCTTTCCTTTCATTGGCGCCATACTTCTGACAAATAATAATCGACAACAACCATGAGAAAGCCATAATAGAAATAGTCATCGTACCAAAAGTATACACCCACAACATGTATATACTTTCAACCACAACAAGTATAAATACAACCACGACATGTACGAGTACAACCACAACCTGTAATAATACAACCACGACACGTATAGATACAACCACAACAAGTATAAATACGTTAATAATAAAGAGCAACCACGAAACATCATAAATATAATCACAACACATGAATATAATACATGAAAATTTCGGCCTACATGGACCGATATATATATATATATATATATATATATATATATATATATATATATATAGCATAACCATTCCAACATAGTAGAGTCACACTTGATATATTTGTTTGTACAACAACCAAAAGACTACAAGTTCTTGAACTATGTCCCACACCTCGGGACTAGGAAAATAGTAAAAGCTAATACAATACAAGTCTATGTCTAGGCTCCTCCAGGTGCTCTAGATGGTCCGGGTGCTCCAGGTGCACTCCTAAGACGACGAATCTCCCTGTCCATCATGACGACAATCTCCTCTAGATGCTGAACTCGGAGCTGAAGAGCAGCATCTCTGCCCTCCATCATAATCAACCTTTCCTGAGCTACTGCCAACTGGTGTGTCTGCTCTCCCTGAGCCTCCTGTGTCATCTGAGCTCTATCCCGTATTTCCGGTAGCTCATCCCTAAGCTGATCAATCAGCTCCTGGTGTCCCTCCTACCGTGCCTCAAGTCCATGATACGACACGTCGATGCTAACTCTGCCTAAAATCAATCCCTCAACCTGCTCCTCGACCGCCTCAAGTCGAGTAGTGATAACCTCATCAACCCTATAACCAAAACTATCAACCTGCTCCTGTTGAGCCCCTAACTGATCCTCTAAGGTAACAGCTATAGGCCCCCTAGCAGCAGCTGCTCTCGAACTCTCACCTACATGGTATACTGGTGGTGGTGGAAGGTCAGAAGTCTCTGTAGTAGGTGAAGCTGGGGTAGTAAACCTTGCACGCTTCCTGAGCGGCAAGAGTGAAGTAGATATAGGAGTAGTAGTAGGTATGGCTGGTGGTGCAGGTAATATAGGAATAGCAGGGATCCTAAAAGTAGATGTAGCAGGACGAACACTCTTCCTAGCAACTAGAGTCGTCTTCCTACGGGGAAACATAAGTCTTGGTTCTGAGGGAATGGAAGTAGTGGGAGATGATATGTCAGTAGGTACACGGGTAACCTCAGGTGGTGCAATAGGGGAGACATGAGGAGTAGGAGCAGTCTCTTCCTCCTCAAAAGGTTCGGTATCCTCACCTGATGCTGAAAGTGGCAACACAGGTACAGGAAGAATGGGTGGTGGTGAAAAAGCAGTGGAAGACATAGAGCCTTCAACATCAGAGTCTGAGACAGAGTAAAGTATGACAATGTTTAGGTCTGAAGACATAACTCTGTGATAATCAAGGTGCAATGAAAATAAATAACTCGTATAATGGAATCACCTAAAACAATGAATATGCACTTATGATGTAATGATGAGATGCTATGATAATGTGTTTATAGTTTAGGGTCTATGATGCATCCTAGTTTGCTATAACCTTAGCTCTGATGCCAATCTGTCACACCCCCAATTTACCTGACTTGCAGCGGAATGGAATGCCTGAGGGTGTAACTGTCATAGCATTACATACAAGGATATATAAAATACATCGTTTGATTTATTTAAAAGAAGTTCAGAGTTACAAAACATAGGTCCCAAAGTATTTAAAAGTGAAAGGAAACAAGTTTGGTACAATCAAACGATAATATATAAGTGCATGAAAAATCCAAAGTGAGACGCGTCATCCTTGCTACTCACTAAAATGACTCCATGCATGCCATGAGATATACCTTAGTTACCTGATAATACATTGCTAAAACGGTCAACATAAAGTTGGTGAGAAATCATAGGTTTGTAAGCTAAATCGTATATACATAAGCCACAAGTAAAGTAAAGTGACAAAAATGTCAAAATGCTACATTGTCTCTTAAGCTCATGACCCCGAAGCTAGACATAATATTGTATTGGCCCAAAAGAGTGTTTACCAGGCACTCAAATAGTTTAGACATGAAATGCATTCGTACCCGTTGGAGCAACCCAAACACGAATGGAGGCGTCACCCTCAATAGATCTATTCACTCACTCTCGCTTGGCATTATAATTAACGGTCCATGATAATAAAGGGGACTTAACTTGGTAGGAAGGCAACTTAAGCAATGTATGGAATTTAATACTTGGGCATGTACGAAAATAAGTGGTGCAATGTATTCTCACCCGTGGGATTTGAAATCAAAGTAATGTATTAAAAATGGGGCTATGAAAACTCACCTCGAAGTGATGATACAATGCAATGGAATGATAAGGACAACAAGGAATGAAATCAACCGCAACCTATGATGAATGAATATGATCTAATTTAGATCATGAAATGATGTAGAGAATATGCATGCACATGATACCTATACCACTCATAACTTGAAAATACTAGTTTTAGTCATATGAAAATACATTCCATACTTGAGAAAAATAATAAGTCTTAACTAGACTTGTGTAATATTGTCGTAATATATATGTATAGAAAATTAGTGTTATAAACTTCGCCTTGAAAACCTTGAAGTAACATCTAATGGTCGTAAAAATAAGCTCATAAGCATAAGTACTTCGTTAGTTATAAATTTCGGCAATTTAGTAGTATTTCTAGAAAATCTAGAATTTAGTACGTAGAAGTAGTATTATTATTATTTCTGGTAAAAGCTGCCAATTATATAGAGTTTTTGCCGATATTAAAACGTGAATAACTTGGTCGTTTTAAGTTTATTTTCTTCGTTCTTTATATCCACGGATTCGTCTTAGTATGTACTAATATATTTTTGATAACTCGGCTTCTCTAGGTTACGTCTAATGCCTCGGTTTGTCCACCAAAAATCATCCAACAGCAAACAATTTTAAGAAAAATAGTTTTCATCAATAACTTGCAAAAATCATATCTCCTTCGTTATAAACTCGTTTTAACCCGTTCTTTCGCCTACGGCTTCGTTTTTGAAATTATTTTCTAAATATTTGGTTGAAAAGTTCCCCTGAGTTACTGAGTTTTCCAGGTTTTCAAATTTGGGACAGTAGGTATATATATGTGTTCCAAATCCATTTCTAGTGTTCTAAACTTGTTTGTACTCCACCCAAATCACTTCCAATCACCGCAAATCTAGTCTAATCCTACCATACACCTTCTTAAGGTGTCATGAGTTCCTAAACATCATCAATCTAGTGGATCTAACCAAGGTTTCCATTTCTTGGGTTTCAAAGACATAAGTGTATATTATGAGTGGTAAGAGCTAACATATGCATGAAATATTGTATGAAAACCATATGATTATAACAAGTACTTGAAGAAATGAAGAAAATAAATTTTTGTAAACTCACATGAATGATTATGAAGCTTGTATGATCAAAACCCTAACAATCCTTGAGTTTATATTTCAAAACCCTAACAACGACAACAATCTAGACTTGATTTAAACTTGATCTTAAAAAATATGATGGATCTTGGTGGATTTGGTTTGGGGCCGTGGGTTTGGAAGAGAAAAAGAGAGAAAAAGTAACTTTTTTGATCTAAAAATTATGAGTATGAAATGAAGTTTAGGTTTGTAGATATTTTGAGGTGATTTTGGTGAAGTTAAAATAAAATTAATGCATGAGGTTAAAAGGGGGGGGGGGCTTGGTCGGTTTTTCAAAGGAAGAAAAAGGGTGAAATGAGTTTGTGATTTAATTAGAAGTGTTAGTGGAGGATTTGTAGTATAAGTATAGGTTTTAGTTATAGTTTTAGTTGTAGTTTAGTTATAATCGGGTACCGGGTTTGCGAGAAATAAATTTTAACAAGTTAACCGGGACTTAATAAAGTCATAAAAATATTAAAAATATGTTGGGTACAAAATTTGAGCGTTTGGATAATTATTATTTAGTTTTCACGAAAACCGTCGTAATTATATTAAACTTACGTTATAAATTTAATAAATTCCCAAAATACCGGGTAAATGAATTTTATAATTTTTATGATGTTGTAATGAGTTTAAAAATATATCGGAACCATCGTGGCGATTTTTAGATATGTTGGTTATATTTATTTATCGCGGGTTAACATTTAATTAAAATAAATAAACGTAAAACGTTAAACATACCAAAAATAATAATATGAATATTCTACGAGTGGTATAGTATGCAAATGCTATTATGATGATACGTAGACTATTTCTTGTCCGTATGAAGTGTCCCTAATGATAATGCATGAATTCGCACCTGAACCAATACGGTTACGCGAATTTAAGTACTCGTAAACTAAATTTACGATGAAATGAGTAATGCACGTGAATAGTATTTTCTTTCCGGAAATGAATAGTACTTGGTGAATAGTAAAATTTTTGAATGCTTCTCAAAATATCAAATTGACCTAAAAAATAATGAATAGTAAAACGATGAATAGTGTTTTGATGAATAGTGAATTATGAATAGTAAATTGTCGAAGTTTTGGAAATGACCTGAAATGGTGAGTTGTGATAGCTTCAATTCTAAATATTACTCCCATAGAACTAGATACTATCTACGACATAGAATTAGTATATGAAAATATCCTAAGTACCAATACCCTAATTAAAAATTGCACCTTAACTTTTCAAAGTAAATCTTTCCCCATTGATCTCATGCCCATCCAATTGGGAAGTTTTGATGTCATCATTGGCATGGATTGGTTATCTAAACACCATGCCAGAATAATTTGTGACGAGAAAGTCATTCAAATTCCACTCAACGGTGAAACCTTAATCATCCAAGGTGATAAACCTAAACCCTCGTTCAATATTATCTCGTACGCCAAGACGATGAAATACATAAGCAAAGGATGCCATGTATTCCAAATTCAAGTAATGGGAGGAGAAACAAAAGAAAAGAAGAAACAACTTGATGAAGTGCCAGTTGTAAAAGAATTTTCTGATGTATTTCCTAAAGACTTGCTTGGAATTCCCCCAACCCGACAAGTAGAATTTCGCATCGATTTAGTGCCTGGAGTAGCACCAGTTGCAGAAGCACCATATCGATTAGCACCCTCAGAAATGAAAGAATTATCTGAACAGTTAAAAGAACTATCAGATAAAGGATTCATCCAACCAAGCTCATCCCCTTGGGGAGCACCAATAAAAGAAAGATGGACTGTTATAAATGTGTATCGATTACAGAGAGTTGAACAAACTCACGGTGAAGAATCGATATCCATTACCAAGGATCGATGATCTATTTGACCAATTACAAGGATCTAGTGTTTACTCAAAAATCGATCTAAGATCAGGATATCATCAATTAAGAGTCAAGGAAGAAGACATTCCCAAGACAGCTTTTCAAACACAGTACGGACATTATGAATTTCAAGTAATGCTATTTGGTCTTACCAATGCACCAGCAGTGTTCATGGATTTAATGAACCGAGTATGCATGCCATAATTGGATAAATTCGTTATTGTGTTCATTGATGACATCGTAATCTACTCGTGCAACAAAGAATAGCATGCCGAACACTTTAGGATTATTTTGGAGTTACTTAAGAAAGAAAAGTTGTACGTAAGTTTTCCAAATGTGATTTTTGGATTTCTACCGTTCAATTTTTAGGCCATATCATCAACAACCAAGGTATCCATGTAGATCCCGCAAAGATAGAAGCAGTTAAAGGTTGGACATCACCCACCACTCAAACCAAAATTCGTCAATTCTTAGGTCTCGCCGGTTACTATCGGAGATTTATAGAAGGTTTCTCAAAGATTACCAAACCTTTGACGGAACTCACCTAGAAGAACAAGAAGTATATCTGGGAAGAGAAGCAAGAGTCAGCATTTCAACTGTTGAAACAGAAGCTTTGTGAAGCACCAATATTAGCATTACCGGAAGGAAATGAGGACTTTGTTGTGTAATGTGACGCATCTCATCATGGTTTAGGTGCGGTACAAATGCAAAGAGACAAGGTCATAGCTTATGCTTCACGACAGCTCAAGAAGAATGAAGAAAATTATACCACCCAAGATCTAGAATTAGGAGCAGTAGTTTTTGCTCTTAAGATATGGAGACATTACCTATACGGTACAAAGTGTACGATTTTCATTGATCACAAGAGTCTTCAACATATACTGGATCAGAAGGAGCTGAACATGAGACAACGAAGATGGTTGGAATTACTCAACGACTACTACTGTGAAATTCGTTACCACCCTGGTAAAGCGAATGTCGTAGTCAACGCATTGAGCAGAAAAGACAGAATTAAACCTCTTAGAGTTCGATCTCTAGGAATGACAATTCATTTGCCACTTCCAGCTCAAATCATCAAAGCTCAAACAGGAGCTCTCCAAGAAGAAAACCGACAATATGAGAAAATTGACAGAAGGTCAAACCATGAAGATCAGGTTGACAGAATGCCAAATAATGAAAAAGAATTTGTGAGAAGAGATGATGGAATGTTGTGTTTTAAGGAAAGATATTGGATTCCTCTCTTTGGAAGTATTCGAGACCTTATCATGCATGAATCTCATAAATCCAAATATTCTATTCATCCTGGTTCCAGTAAAATGTATCAAGATCTTAAGAAGATTTATTGGTGGCCAAATATGAAAGCTGATATCACAGAGTATGTTGGTAAATGTTTAACATGTTCTATTGTAAAGGCAGAGACTCAGAAACCATCAGGATTACTTGTGCAACCAGAAATTCCGGTCTGGAAATGGGAACAAATCACCATGGATTTTATTACCAAATTACCAAGGACTTCGACCGGATTAGACACAATCTGGGTTATCATCGATCGATTAACCAAGTCTGCACATTTTCTACCTATCAAGGAGACTGACGAGATGGAAACACTCGCTCAGTTGTATTTTAAGGAAATTGTGATTAGACATGGAGTTCCGATATCCATTATTTCTGATAGAGATAGCCGATTCACCTCAAGATTTTGGGAATCTCTACAGAAATCTCTTGGTACTCGTTTAGATATGAGCACCGCTTATCATCCGCAAACCGATGGACAAAGTGAAAGAACAATCCAAACCTTGGAAGATATGCTCCGAGCATGTGTAATTGATTTCGGAAAAGGTTGGGATAAACACTTGCCATTAGTTGAATTCTATTACAATAACAGCTATCATGCCAGCATAAAGGCTGCACCTTTCGAGGCACTTTACGGAAGAAAGTGCAGATCATCAGTCTGTTGGACAGAAGTTGGTGATATGCAACTTACCGAACCAGAGCTAATACATGATACGACCGAGAAGATATTCCAAAATCAAGCAACGCTTACAAGCTGCTCGTGACAGACAGAAGAGTTATGCTGATGTCAGGAGAAAGCCTATGGAATTTCAAGTAGGAGACAGAGTCATGTTAAAAGTTTCTCCCTAGAAGGGAATGATCCGTTTTGGAAGACATGGAAAGTTAAATCCAAGGTACATTGGACCTTTCAAAATTCTGGAGAGAATTGGTCCAGTTGCCTATAAGTTAGAACTTCCGGAAGAACTCAGTAGGGTACATCCTACGTTTCACGTATCACAACTCAAGAAATGTTTGTCTGACGAAACTCTCATCATTCCACTAAAGGAGATTAGATTGGATGACAAACTAGTGTTCACAGAAGAGTCTGTGGAAATAATGGATAGAGAAATAAAACAACTCAAAAAGAATCGTATCCCCATTGTAAAGGTTAGATGGGACTCAAAGCGAGGACCAACTTACACATGGGAACGAGAAGATAGATTCCGTGAGAAATATCCACATTTGTTTTCATAGATCACACTTGTTAGATTTCTTAAAATCGAATTTCGGGACGAAATTCAGAATGACAAGTGGGTACTGTAGAACCTTGTAAAAATTCCTTTTAATTATATCGTTAACAAATAAATAATCTTTCGTTACCGTACTAATTCCCATTATTTCAGAAAAATTTGAAATTTTTCTTATTATATTAATTAGTCGTTGTCACGACATAATATAATTCACGAAATGACGAAACCAATCCTCGACACGTTACTCGAAACCTAAACAATTCATTTATGCTAATTACATTTCACAAATCCTTAATTAAAAATTCCTAATTACACTTAAATACAAATGGGCCCTTAATTAATTTTCAGCCCAATACCTCGTTACTATTCATCAGGCCCAAGGCCAAAGCCCAACTCCAAATCTTAATATTTCATTTGTTCGACTAGTAATCAAGCTCCAAAACGACTAGCGTATTCTTGATTCTTTTACATGACACATGTATATTTTTACACCACCTAGCCAACTATTAGTGTGTCAAATCCCAAGTTCATAGGTCGACGTTGATACATTTTTAAGAGGCAAAGTGTTCAACAAAAATTCAATCCAATCGATTTACAATAAACTCAATACTTAACTGTTTTGTTTCTGTTTGTTCCTAAGTGTTCCTAATAACATTTCTAACATGATTTCATGTTTAAAGGTCATTCATGATCAGCTATGTCCAAGTGGTACACGATTAATCAAATCGTGTACAAAATAATATAGTGGTTAACATCTAGGTGAATCACCAAGACATCCACCTTATTTCAAGCACTCTCAAGTATTATTATAAGTATAAAACTCATCCTAGAACCTATAGTTACTGACATTGCATAGTATTTTTGGTTTCCTTGAGAATTATCACACTTACGTGTTATAAAAAGTCACCACATATACTCCTTGTGCATGCATCCATTCCTATCATTCAACATATTATCACAAACTTCCTTTCTTCCTAAAAATTCTCTCTTGAAGGCCAGAGGTTGTTACAAGATCATTTGGAAGCAAGAAAGGATTACCGGGTTTAATATATACGTTTATTATTTTGGGTTATAGTCGAATTTGATCGTATCTTGTGTTTCATTCTTCCACTCTCGACTCTCTACCACCCAAGAGGTGTAGTAAGTTGTTTCAAACTCATTTCCATTCAAGATACACGTTCAAAATGTTTCATGCACCATATATATGTCATATCGATCGTATATTAGTTTTCTATATATTTCTACGTACATACTTACATATAGTACATGATATGTGACTAGCCTCTATTTTGGGAGGCCTAGGAGTCACGACACACACATATTTCACATTAGTTTCAACGTTACATGCATCAAATAAACTTATTTTGAATCTATCAAACTCATGTATGAAAACTAAATAAACACTTAGAAACATTCTAAGTCTTTCTCATATATATAAACGTCCCATACGTGCTAAGAAACCCTTGTATAACTTTAAACAGCGCGTAACAAGCATACCATATTATTACACGACCTATTAGACCACCTAGCTAGCAAACGATTTCATATATATAACTTATGAAAATAAGTTGATCTCGACACATAATTTTCACCAAAGTAAATCGCTATCGATCTCATTTAAAACATATGATTTTTAACGATTGGGCCTAAAAGCCCAATAAGCTAAAAATAAGCTCTCCTGATGAGCTAGCTTATCTAAACTTATTGATATAAAAATAGAACAAGAAAAATGATATTTTTGATGAGCCCAACTCGTCTCACGAAGTACGGATTTTAAAACGTTATCGGGCCTTATTTTCAACTCGTTAAAGGCCCATAAGCTGAGAAATAAGCTTTTAACCAAATAAGCTGTTAAAATAAGATTTTTATTTATTAAATAAGCCTTGGTAATTTTTAGATAATTTTTCTAATCATTTTTGTAACTTTGGACTAAAAATGTAACGCGACGACACCTAGAAGGACTAAAATTGTAAATATTAAAAAGTGAGGACTAAAACTGTAAAAATAGAATCATAAGGGTAAAAATTGATAATAGTTAATATTCTAAGCCTAGGTTTGACTATTGGACAATTAGAGGACTATAATTGTAATTTATATATAAAAAGGACTAACGGTGTAACGCTAACGTCGTTAGAGTAAAAATGGTAAAATTGGAAAAGGACAAGGACTACACCTATTCTATTTAACATTCTTACTTATTTTCTATTTTCATAAATTTAATTCATATGCATTTAAACTTTCATTTTTATTTATATATATTATATAACGTAACGTTAATAATATATATAACGATATTTAAAATCTAATATTATTACTTATGATTAAAAAGATAAAACTTTGATGGATAATTTAAATAACGTATTTTTTCATATCATTCATAAACAAAAGAATTTCATTTGCATATCATCTATTCATCATGACGAATAATTATTATTCGTTATTCGTTCGTATTTACCAAATAGTATTTGGTCTAATTCTCAAATAAATCTATTTATCAGGTTGTATTTCGAAGCCGTTATCATAAATTAGTCCGACTTTATTTTCTTCATTTCAGTATCAATCAAGGTGAGTCATAGCCTCACATTTACTTATTTTCAAACTCCATGATGGGGATACATGTTATAAACAGATCACAAGTAATTTTTTGTATGCTACCTGACTTGATACATGCCTAAGTTACCTATTGCCAAAAGACCCTTGATCATGAGCCATTAATCACTGTTATGTGAACACGAATATAATGAATAGATCTATTTAAGGTTTGACAGCCTATCCCATTAATTCTTGACGGAATGCGATTATGCATGTGGTTAGTCATATTAGTCGTGATATATTATATTTGAGTAAAAATAGGAATTGGAAAATCACGTATTACATGAGGGCAATATTACCATTAATTTGATAACACCTGCGTATTTACGGTATTTGTTAACGTTTTGCGTGTCATGAGACTTAGAGCAATATATACTGCAATATCAATTTTTAACTGATTGTATTCCCAATACAATATTACTTGTGTATCAAAATGATTACTAAATTAAAACTCTATGATATCACTCAACATTTTTGTTGACTTTTAAACATGTTATCTCAGGTATTTAGCAGAGGAAGCAAGCATGGAACGGGCGGAAACTTCAAAACTTATCTACTTTATCTAAATAATGGTGAAAAATAAAAGATGTTTGATTTAGTTTAAGACATCAAGACTTTTATTATAATAATCTGAATGTGACCTCTTGTATTTGAATCTTTATTAATGAACTTATATTTTTAAAACGTCTCTTTTGAGCCGTTTTCTATCATTATGACTTCGATCCTCACCGTAACTCCCTAATTACTATTCCGCTGCCACATTACAAATTAGGGGGTGTTACATCAAGGTCCCAAATGGCAATTTGATCTTGAATCTCTATCCAAATCAATGAATTATGTGCCTTTTGTTGCAGAAACAAATGAATTTTCAGGTTCACAAACTGCTGATGCAACAAATGAAGAAGGATTAGAGAAGGAGACAAATCAAGATTATGTGATGATGCCAATATGGACAAATTCAAGTGTGGATTCAACTTCAATAAATGGTGAATCTTCTTCTGGTAAACCTAAAGAAGATGTTGAAGATGAATACAAGGAAGATGGAACTAAGGAACAAGAGTTTCAAGTCAGAAGTAACACTGCTGTTTCTGCTGATAAGCAAATCGTTCCCACTGATGAGCAAAATGTTTCTGCTGAAGATCCATCAGAAGAAACACAAGCAAATCTCTCAGAAAATGAAGTGGATTTCAACAACCTTCCATCTCATTATCAAGTTCTTTCTACTCCACACTCAAGGATTCACAAAGTCCACTCCCTGGACAATGTAATTGGAGATGTACAATCAGGAGTGAAGACAAGACAATAATTGATGTCTTCAGATCAACAAGGGCTTCTTGATGCCCTTTATGCTTCAAAACAGCATGAGTTTTCAAACTCTTGCTTATTTGTATGTTTTCTCTCTCAAGATGAACCAAAGAATATTCATAAAGCCCTAGAGAATTCAAGCTGGTTGGAGGCTATGCAAGAGGAGCTTCTTCAGTTTAAGATTCAAAAGGTATGGGTGCTAGTTGATTTACCCAGTGGTGTAAGGGTAATTGGCACTAGATGGGTTTTTTGGAATAAAAGGGATGAAAGAGGCATAGTGATAAGAAATAAAGCTAGATTAGTAGCTCAAGGGTACACAGAAGAAGAAGGGATAGACTATAAAGAGGTTTTTGCTCCAATAGCAAGGATTGAAGCCATTAGACTCTTTTTTGCTTATGCTTCATTTATGGGATTCACAGTTTATCAAATGGATGTCAAGAGTGCTTTCTTATATGGTACTATTGAAGAGGAGGTGTATGTCTCACAACCTACTGGTTTTGTTGATCCTGACCATCAAGACAAAGTGTACAAGGTTGTTAAAGCTCTATATGGCCTACATCAGGCACCAAGAGCTTGGTATGAAACACTAGCTTCCTACTTAATTTCAAATGGATTTCAAAGGCGCAAGATAGATCAGACACTTTTCACCAAGAAGCATAAGAAGGATCTTTTGCTAGTTCAAGTGTATGTGGATGATATCATCTTTGGATCTACAAGGAAGGAGATGTGTTTGGAGTTTGAGAAGCTTATGCACAATAAGTTTCAGATGAGTTCCATGGGGGAACTTACATTCTTTTTAGGTCTGCAGGTTAAACAATCAAGAGAAGGAATCTTTATTAGTCAAGACAAATATGTTGCAAAGATTCTTAGAAAGTTTCAATTTGCTGATTCCAAAATAGCAAGCACACCAATGGACCCTGAGAAGCCACTTCTTAAAGATGTAGAAGGAATTAATGTGGATGTACACACATACAGATCTATGATAGGTTCTTTGATGTATCTCACATCATCAAGACCTGATATCATGTTCTCTGTCTGTGCTTGTGCAAGATATCAAGTAACTCCTAAGGTTTCTCATTTAACAGCAGTCAAGAGAATTTTTAGATATCTCAAGGGTCAACCTAGGTTGGGTCTATGGTATTCTAAGGAGTAATCTTTTGACTTGGTAGCATACTCAGATAGTGATTATGCTGGTGCTAGCTTGGACAGAAAGTCAACAACTGGAGGATGTCAATTCCTTGGGTGTAGACTTATCTCATGGCAGTGTAAGAAGCAGACAATGGTGGCTACTTCAACAACTGAAGCTGAATATGTAGCTGCTGCAAATTGTTGTGGTCAAGTCCTATGGCTTTAAAACCAACATCTTGACTATGGGTACAATTTTTTACATACCATTATTCATATTGATAATAGTAGTACAATTTGCATTATTAAAAATCCAGTGCAACATTCAAAAACTAAACACATTGAAATTAGACATCATTTTATTAGAGATTGCAATGAAAAGAGATTAATTCAAGTAATGAAAATTGCTTCAGAACAAAACTTTGCAGATCTTCTTACAAAAGCTTTTGATGTTGGAATATTTCAGTACTTGGTAGTAAGTATTGGAATGCTAAATCTTTAAAAAAATTTCAATATAATGTGTTCTTGTATATAGATTTTGTTAATGCATCTAACTTTGTCATCTAAAACTACTATTACCAATTTAAGGTTATTCATACAGTTAGTCATATGCATAATTCTAATTCAAGACAAGTACTTTGTACTTTTTTCTTTTGGTTTTAGACTAACAATTTCAGGTATGAATGTTTAAGCTCAAAGGCTATTTCAAGTGAAATCTGTAAGCAACAAACTACTGATCATTGCTGCTGAATGCTGATCATTGCTACTGATATAATAGGTTCATGATAGAAAGAGTTTGGGATTTCAAAACTCCTTAAAACTTCTTTCTTGGAACCTGATTATGATGTTTCACATTGAATTGATGTTTTAGTTGATCAGTTAATAACTGATACAACTCACTTTCTATCATTTTATACTCTCAAGTATAATGTGAGTAACCTACGGATATCTGATGGAAAGAACAACGAGCAAAAGTGAATCTAACACTTGTGTTAGAGGTATTAAATGCCACGAGCTGGAAACCCTGTAAAGAAAGCCTTTTGAATAGGTTTATCTGTACACAGGCAGTTATTTATAACTGAAAACATTGGTTCTCACACAACCAGAGGTTGCTTTAAACCGAAATTTTGATTAAGTGTTAGTTACCACACTTAATCCCTTCAAAATGGTTAGAAGCAGTATGATTTTTAATCATAAAATCATGTTCATACTGCTAAGTCAAATATTCTTAAAAAGGATTTTCAAATGGCTCATAAAATCATCTAATGATGGATTATGAGTCAATGCTCATTGATTCACCACTCATAGGTGGTTACACACCTAGAAGTGATGAGGACAGCATTTAAACTCTTAAGGAATTGATGGCTTCATGTACAAATTGTCTGAGAACATGGAAATTGCTAGATCAAATGATTGTGATATGATATGATTGTGAGAGATCTTCCAGACAGGGGAGGAAATTGCTAAGGAGAGAAATAAATCTCAGGATAGGTTACAAAAGCCCTTTAAAGGAAGATTATACAAAGAAAAAGAAGGAAAAGATAAGAGCATACAAGATGATGACATGGTTTCTACTAATAAAGAACAAGAACAGAGCTGATAGGAGAAAGTTCTATCTGGATCAAAACATGAAAGATTTTCAATTTCAGTTCACTACGTTTGTTCATCACTTACAAAGATATGCTGAAAGATGATTTCTACTTCTTGGAACAAGCATCCAAGATACACAGCATCATTGCCTCTTATAATTCTTCAAGTTGAATATTACACCATCTTTTAGTCCAAGATTGGAGCAAAGAACATAAAGCAGATGAGTTACAGAGAAAGACATTCAATCACTCAAAAGAGAAGAAAGTTCAGATCAATAGTCTGACAATGAAGTGTTTGAAAGATCTTCACAAAGTCCTCATTTAATTCAGAAAAACATGTTTGAATGTAATTCACATGTTTAGGGGAGGATTGTTGGGAATTAAATAATCAATAGAATCAGCATAAAGGCTCAAGGAAATACATCAAGTATGTTCCTGATAATAAAGCTCAAAATACGTTCCTGCTGATAAACACAAGAGTGTTTCTGCTGAAAGAATGTTTCTATTGAAGGTGTTTCTGCTGATGGATTCTGCTGCTGTTATGACTCATTCAACAGCTGTGTAGATAAGTACGACTTATTCTACTGATACGTGTACAAGAAAATATCTTTGTTGTAGTCATCAAATTGAACACTCCAAGTGAGTTGTAATCCTAGCTACATGTTGTATCTTAATGACTAACAAGATAAATCATCATATAGCTAGAATGAAGATAAGTCATAAGCTAGTGATTAGATGAGTCATATAGATTGTAAACGATCTTTTCCTTGGACTATAAAAGGAAGATCTTATATACGACTTTTATATCTATGTGTAGACAGATGCAAAACATAATAGACATTACATTAGAACAAAACACAAGATTCAAGGTTTTGTAACCCTAGTGATAGTGAAGATCACTCGTATTATTTTGAATAATCTTGAATTATTTGGTGAAATACTTTCATTGTTCTTTGTTAAATAAACACAAGCATCACAGTTCCATTTCCAATAAACATTCTAAGTGTGGTTAAGTAGATTCCACATACTTAATCATATTCACTCAAAGTATCACATATACACATTACAAAGGTCCAACACCTCATAGTGTATGATCAAATCAAGTGATCCTCTCAAGAACAAGTACAGTTTAACCCCATCCTTAACCTTAACTGTTTACAGGGACTGATACAAGCCATTGCAAGTGTGTTTCCAAGTGCTAAACACAGGTTCTGTGTTAAGCTTATTCATGAGAATATGAAGTCACAGTTTAAATGAGATGTTTACAAGGACATGCTTTGGAATGCAACTAGAGCCAGTGCTGTTGTCAAAATTAACAAAGAGACGGCTCATCTTAAGTCTTACAATTCTGTTGCATATGATTGGTTGATCAAGATTCCAGCTGAACAATGGAGCAGATAAGATTTTTTAGGTAATTCATTAACTTGCACTGGACAAAAGCATACTGATAATAGGTCATATACTTATATAGTGTGTGATTTATTTAACAGGCAGAGCCCAATGTTGTCTACTCTTAAACAACATATGTGAGGTGTTCAATAGGTAGTTAACTGATGTCAGAGATTAATCAACCCATCATAACTTGTCTTGAATATATCAAAGAGTACTTGATGAAGAGGATTGTAGTAGTTTAGCAACTGATAGATCAGACTGTTGGACCACTAACTCCTATGGTGATAGCTATGTTTGATGTTAAAAAAAAAGAAGCTACTGACTGCATTGTTGATTCGATTGGAAGCACTTTATATCAAGTAATTGTGCCTTACAAGGATCAATGTGTTTTTAACATAGATAGAAGGGATTGTTGTTGTAGGAATTGGGAGTTGACTGGAATACCATGTACACATGATGTGGCTGCAATAAACGACATGATTGACAATGAAATGTGGTTTGGTATACTCGAAGACTGGGTTCATGCTGCTTATAGACTAGAAACATGGGAACGTATATACTCATTCATGATCAATGGTTGTAGTAGCAAAGACTTCTGGCCATTTGTTGAGTCTTCATTGGTAATAATACCACCCACTCACAAACCTCAAGTTGATAGGCCACCAAAGAAGAGAGGAAGAAGTCAGTTGATGAGCTTACAAGTCAAAGTTGTTCAGTTGTTATGCAGTGATCTTTGAACAATAGAAATTTTGTTAACTTTCATGTCTTTTGGATTTTATGTTTGAATTCTATGTTTGTCTTTAATGTCTTTTGAAAAATGTTATGTGTCTATCTTTGTTTAATCATGTTATGTATTGAGAAGTTGGGAAGAAACTGTTACATTAAATTCGAATGAAATGAATGGTTACAAAGAGTATTTTTAGTACAATGGGTTAAAAGTTAACTGACTCAAAAATTGACATTCTAAAGTCAATTGCATATACTACATGTTTGCTTACTTTGACATTCTAAAGTCAACTGTCATGTAGTGTATGAATGTGTGTATTTGGCTAGAAATCGTGCAAATGCTCATTGATACTCTCATGCCAAACACCCCTTTATCTAATGTAGTCAAAACTCAGGACACCCATTTAACATTTGCATTAATGCAAATGTTAAATGGGAATACACTCATGCTAAACACCCCATTTTCTAATAGTTTGTGCATTTGCACACTATCTGAAATTCATCACTTTAGCAATTTACAACAAAAATAAACCAGTAACATAAACAACCAAAATTTTATTGATGATAATAGGAGTTCACAACCATTACAAATTTCCATATCATCAAAACACACAATTAGTTAGAGCAACTACTTTCCACATCACCTTTTTCCTTTGTTTCCTTCTTATCCTTTAGATGTTTAAACATAACTTCAAGATTTGAAATCCTCCTTTCTAAATCATCAACCTCTAGTAACCCGGTATCCGCAGCCTCTTGCTTCTCCTCCGTAACACCCGAAAGCTCTTCATAGTAGTACTTTTGTTTCCTCAACCAATTCAGAATCTTTTCTCTCAACTCCTTAGGTACCTTCCTATATGAACCATACTCACTAATTAGTCCATCGCCAAATCCATCAATAATTAAATTAGAGAGAAAATAGTTTTCTAACACTTTTACCCACTCATCTTTATCAGACCCAATGTAGATAGCCTTCCCTTTATTATTTTTTGACATTGTTAGTGGTTAGGTTCGTTGGGATTATATGTGTTTTGGGGGAAAAACAGGGTTGGGATATGTGTGTTTGGTTTTGTTCATTTAAATAAACGGGATAGATACAAAAATGAATATTCCCAAGGCAATCTCTTCATTTCCATGTGTTTTAGGCGGCAAACATAAGTTAAGACGTTGCAAATTTAGTCATTGAAAAAAAGTGTGGCTAGACAATGGTAGGAAACGAGTGAAATAGCGATAATACCCTCATGAGTGGGTCGACTAACGAGATAAATAACGGGCGTTAGAAAAACATAGCTCTCGGTGGTTGTTTTGCAAAAAATGTAAACACTAGTGGCTATTTTGCAGCAAATTTTCTCTCTGTGTGATCATTGCGCATTCGTGTTTCTTTAGAGACTAAATTTGCATTTTAACCTTATATTTGTCAGTAATAAAATGCAGAGAAATCGTTAAATAAGAATAATATTTTTTATTTGATTATTTGTATTAACACTAAACATAAATCAGAGAAAAGAAGATAGATGCAACTTTATCAATAGGCCCAAACGGATGAGACAGAGCCAAAAAGGGATGAAAGGTTCCAAAAAGTCTCTGATAGGCTAGGTTTTCAAATGATGTTAAAAAAATTTAGATGTAATGTTCTTGCACGTTAGTTATATACTTATATTCATATTTGACTCCTTTCTTTGAGTGATCTAGTTTGCCACCAAGAAAACATAGTGATTAGCTTGGTAGAGAAATCAATTTCCACACCCCAAAGAAGAGGAGATCGAAATACAAATGGACTATTTCTTGGGAATTTAAGTTCTCTGCTTAAACAAAGGAAAAATGATTCATTCCTATTTCTCCACTTCAACACCCTCTACCAGACTTGACCCATATCATGATTTGATGATTTTGTTGTTTCAATTTTTAGATCAAAACCAAGTAGTTTTGTTAAAATTTATTCGATAACAATTACCAAATGTACAAAAGTTGACTAGTATAGTGTAAATAGGAACATAAGGGTTTAATTTGATAGTTTTGATAAGAAAACTAATGTGTCTAAAAATGGAAAAAAACGTATAAAAACATACGAAAGTATAAAAACGGATGAAAAAAGTATAAAAACGAACAAAAACGTATATAAACGGACAAAGACGTGTAAAAACAGACGGAAACATAAAAAAGCAGATGAAAAATGTATAAATACTAATTAAAAGGTATAAAAATGGATGAAAACGTAAGAAAACGGGCGGAAATGCATAAAAACAGACGAAAGCGTATTAAAACGCATAAAACGGACAAAAATGTAAGAAAACGGGCGAAAAGGTATAAAAACAGACGAAAACGAATGAAACGTATAAAAACATATAAAAACGTATAAAAACACATGAAAGCGTATGAAAACATAAAAAAAAAAAAAAAAAAAAAAAAAAAAAAAAAAAAACGACCAGGGACAGTAGATGCAATTTGGGACAAACCATGTCGATTTATGTAATTTAAATAAATATATATTAGTGGAAATCCAACGTGGCAGCTTATGTGGCAAAGATAGCAGGGGTAACCAAGTTTAGTGTGGAAGATAGTACAAAACATGAAAGTTCGTAATATTAAGTGTAACGAAAAATAGTACATATACTAGATCGATACATTTGAGAAATTTGTTGCTATAGTACGACCAAAACTCTTACTTGTCTGTTGAATCTTTAAAGAATTTGAAATATATATTGAAATTTATCTTCCTTAGTAATATTCTTCTAGTGTAACCAGAGTCTATAACTTTCAGAATCTTGTAACCTTAGCTTATTTAGAGCATTCCCATTCCTAACGTACTCCTTGCGTTAAAATGATTTTCACCCGCGTTAAAGTGGCGTTAAGGTTGCAACATCAAGCGTTAACGTGGGCCGTGAATTGGTCAACCCACGTTAACATGCAACAGATGTTAAAAAAAAGATAATAAAAAAAATTGCATTCACCCCCCTAAAGTTAATGTTTATAGCCGTTAGAATTCAAAAATATTTACACTTTACACCCCCAACGTTAATAAACGGTTACTTTGGTAAAAAACAAAAAAAAAAAAATTCAAAGCCTTTTTCCAACTAATATAAATACCCATTCAACATACTTCTTTTTATTACACTTTCACAACTCATTTTTATTCTCTTCTACACTTCTAATAGCCAAAACAAATGTCACAAGAAAACAACAACGACAACGAGTCATTAACGAACCTCCCCAGTGGGTGGGGGAACCCATACGCGGGTTCATCGTCAAATCCGAATTAACCAATTCGGTATGACGAGCGAAGAAGTTTTCCAACAACATCAAGCGTTACGGTATTGGAAAGAAAGCCAACAACGAAACTCCCTAAATGTGGAAAACTAGAAGGGGGGGTTGAATAGTTTTCCCCTCTTTTTGATTTTATAAAACTTGGTTTCAAAATGTTGATTCAAATTTATTCAATTGTTTGTTTGAAAAACCTTCAATTAGAGTTTAGTATGAAAACAACATATAATCAATATGATCAATTATATATGTGAGCTTTTGGATTAGTTTTCAAAACTTAGTTTTATGAATGAAGCTTTGGTCGATCTTTATGTGAATACGTTTTCCTTTTAAAATCTTAAAACGTTTTTTATCAAATTATCGATTAAGTTAAACTTAAAATGAGAAGTGTTAATAATATATATATATATATATATATAAGTCCATTAGACCATATCATACAATTATATATCCTATCACAATATTAACTTGTAACTACACCACAATCAATCATCATGACAATATAAGCAACAATCAACACATATTTGCAAGCATAAATATAAAGCGATAAATGCAAGAAAAAATGTGAAAAGATAAGAGAAAGAGGATGCAAACCGGACACGATGATTTATAGTGGTTCGGCTACAAGGACACCTTCCTTGCCCTACTCCACTTCCCGAGTCACCTACTCGAAATTTTTCTTCACTACTCAACAAGCTCCCTTTTGGCGGAGAAAACCTTACACAACTTTTGCTTACACCATTTAACGACACTAAGCTAAATGTCGAGTTCTAATAGTAGCTAGAACCAATCTCATAACACGACTTCGACCACTATACAACTTCTACACAACTTCACGACTACTTCACAACTTCTTCTATAATCCACTACTTATTCACACACCTACTTCTTCACAACTACATGACTTCTCCACAATACTACTTCTTCCCACTACTTCTTACTCACTCATTGAATCACTACTAAGTAAGATCATCTTGATCTACTTATTACATAAACATAACTCACAAATTCACATAAACACTAACTATACTCTAATACATCTTTGGCTTTATGATAGGGAGGATTCTTCTCTTGCACTTTGAGTGATGAGGGATTGAATCACTTGAAACAAAGACTAATAAAGTTATGATCAAAGGATTTAGAAGTGTGTTTGGAAAGGTTTGGGATTGAAAATTATCGTGCAAAAGGTGTTAAAAATACCAGGTTTGAGGTGGTATATATAGGGGAAAATTTCTACAGAATCTGACATGGGAGCGTGGCCGGCCCCTTTAATTGTGTGCTGGCAAGGGGGCCGCCCAGACGAAAACGACAGTTTTCTTGTCTTTTTCTGGGGAAAGTTTATTTGGTGAAAAACTAACTGATTTTGGTTAAAAATTTGAATTCATATATTTATTATGAATTAAACATTTTCCTTTAATTACCAAAAGTGTTTTTCTAAATATATAATGAGTTTATTTAATTTTATAAACTTTGTATTATTTAAATAAACATCCCTTTGATCATAAAATGTATTAGACATTTGTTTGTACATACCTTAAGTGATTGTTGAAGCATACTTGAGACGTTGAGATGTCGAGGCTTGTTGACGTATGAATGCATAGATGAATTGTGATCACAAGTAACTTAAGCACTTTACGTTATACTCCCTCCGTCCCAATTTATTTGTCTAGTTTTGACTTTTTAAGTCTTTCTTTGTCAACTTTGACCGTAAATATTCTTATTTGTGTTATATAATACTTGATGAAAATTATTCAAATTAAAAATACACTTAAAACTCAATCTAATCATATATTTTGCATCAAATATTAAATAACACAAATAAACATATTTAACGTCAAAGTTGACATACAAAGACTTTGAAAATCAAAAGTGGACAAATAAATTAGGACGGAGGTAGCATGTTATAACTTACATCTTTGTCATCATCAAAACATGAATAGGATGTTTAGATTAAATATTATAATATTCATGCCAACAATCTCCCCCTTTTTGATGATGACAAACTACGTAAACTATAACTCATAGTAAAATGTATAAGTTACTTGTTTACACTTCTTCTCCCCCTTTTGTTGAAGCAAAAAGGTGGACTCATAGACGAGACTTCTACTACGCTTGAACTCTTAAGATAGAATGTATAAGGTGAGCTTGCATCATCGTAAGTGAAGCCTTCATCCTATGAACCTCAATGCTCCCCCTTGGTGTATGCTCAAAACTTGTTTTGGCTACCAAAGAATCGAGCAATGAAGTAATCCTTCAAAACAAAGTTAGTAGACAAGTGCACACATATATAATGATGATGATAGTATATGCATGACTCTAATAGGGGAACAATATATGGACATATTAGGTATATGCACTAAAAGAATGACACATGCAATAATTGTTTTAAAAACAACAACCTAAATCCCAAAAAAAATTACCATGACCAATGCTTAAGACATGACAATGATTAGAACCTAATGCAAAGATTCGACCGACATATTTTGGTGAAAGATGCCAATATATATATATATATATATATATATATATATATATATATATATATATATATATATATATATATATATATATATATATATATATATATATATATATATATATGTATACTCTAAAAGAGTTAAAGAAAAATGAAGAGGAGAATGATACGTTCTTTAAAAAAAAACGTAGGAAAATGAGGAGGGATGAGCGTGAATGTAAAGGGAAGGTGATGACAAAGGGTTGACAATTATGGTTTAGATTAATATATCGTTTGACAAAGGTAGATGATAGGGAATCATGGGATTTTTAGGTGTTTTGTTGGTTGACGACTAAAGGTGGATATGTGAAATGAGGTGGTGATGACTCGACAACAATTGAAGCTTGGATTTCTTCATTGTGTTCTTCACTTGCTAGAAAGTGGAAATGACGCATTTCGTAATGAAATTCACTTGGATGAGGTGGTGATAACTTGACAACACTTGAAGCTTGAATTTCTTCATTGTGTTCTTCACTTGCTAGAAAGTGGAAATGACGCATTTCGTAATGAAATTCACCTGGATTAGGTGGTGATAACTTGACAACACTTGAAGCTTGGATATCTTCTTTGTGTTCTTCACTTGCTAAAAAGTGGAAAGGACGCATTTCATAAAGAAATTCACTTAACTTTCAGGGATTTAAGTTTTGGTGGTGATGATGCACTTAGTAGAATGTAGGGAATGGTGACATGGTTGAATCTTCTTGTAAAGATGGGAAATGAGGATCAAGTGGAGATGACTAAGTGGAAGCGAAAGAGTGATGTTCAAGGAAGGAATTTCTTGGGTAGGAGATGGAGGTGATACTTTTGGTGGTGGAGACAATTATGAGTTGATATATCCATTGATGGATGGAGTGGTGTCATCTTTATTAGTAAGGTCAATGAAGAGTTGTTTTGGTGGTATGATGACAAGTTTTTGTTGGAGATGGTGGTTCTTGGTGGAGGTGACAAGTGGGTGTTGATATAGTCATTGATTGATGATGATGATGGTATGGAGGAGGTAGAGGTTCCATGAGTTGATGGTGTTTTGGAAGGTGCATTAGGAGCACTAGGAGATGAACATTGAGGTGGTCGTGATGGAGTGTTGGTGTTATCTTGTGTTAAATCAATGAGGAGTGGTTTAAGAGGTATGATATTGATTCTTGGTTTCTTTGAGGGCATGGAAATGGTGGATGACACGAGATTGGTAGTACAAAGGATGACTCGGTTTTGGGTGTGAGGTAGAAGGATATATGTGTGTGAGTGTGATTTCCCTTCCCATTAATTCATGCTCATCCGGACATAGAGTGTGACACAAATAAAGACAAACCAACACAAAAACGATAATCAAGACAATGACACGAAGGATGAAGGATAGCATACAAGAAGGTTTTCCTAAAGGTGGATGGAAGGTTTTTGACATCTATATAATAATAGAGTCATGACTCAAGAAATAGACATGAACAATGAGTGACATTTTAATTTGCATTTTGCTAATTAAAAATACTTAAACATTTCGGATGAAATATTTAAGTTGTCACATCAACTTAGAGAGGTATTAGATTACAATCTAACTATCTCTTGACAAAGGAGTGGATTGTTTGGAAGGAAAAAATATGATGAATAAGGAAGTAAGTATGCATGGAGACTCTAGGACACTTAAGACAGTTTTGAGACTAATATGACCTATCGGATTGTGACACTAAGGTTCTCATGAAATAGGGTGTAGGATCTAAAGGTAAGAGATATATATCTAGATGAATGAGACATATAGAGTCAAGCATGTAAAGGCATGAAATAAAATTACATAGGAGCAAATAAACATCTAGAAATAACATATATGCGATATGCCATAAATCTAGGAATGAAAGCATCTAATGAGAAGCAAGTTCATAAAAGTAAGCTTAGTGTTAGGTATATTTATGAATAGCAATTTAATCAAGTTGGAGAATGAGTATGAGACTATTACTAGTGGTGCTCAATTAAGGCTAAACACGACCATTTTTACGGGTTACACACACCCAACTTCTCACATATAAGCAATTCAACCGTTAGGTTAAATTGAGTTTCTAGACAATAGGTTCTCCAGTAGTCATTCTCTTTTTAGAAGAAATTAAATTCCTAAATTTACCTATCGAAGAGTACCAAATATGAAGTTTGCTTGGTTCACTAATGCTTGGCTTAATGTGACTCAAACGTCATATTTTTATGAAGGTAAATCTAGATGATATATTTTATTCACGATCCCAATAGAGACGTGTTGAATGTTTAGATAAGAGTAAACAAAAAATTTTAATCTTTTGTTCATGATTTACCGGTTGTTTGGTTTTGATTGCATATTACTTGATTTAATAAATGTGCTAGACTTAATAGTGCACCTTAGCATCTCTTGTGAAATGAATCTCATTAAGATTATTTATCTTAAATGAGTTTGTGATTCTCAAATGATATCAAAACTAGACATTAATATATTTTTAAACAAATATTATTTTCTATGATTTTTGCCAATGTTATATATCATACTTTAACAAGTATTTAAAAAAAAATTTACTTGTTTATGGATTGTCACAAGTTATTTTTTAATTATAATAACTTATATTATTTCAAAAAGGAAAGTGTAGTGCATTATCTTGTAACACAACCATTCATGCTACAAAGAAAATGAAATACATACAATATATAGTAAGTATTATTCTTAAATATGTGTTTTATCTTGAAGTAATGATTTTAAGTAGTGTGAGCAAAGTTTACATATGTTGTTAGTTTGCTCATGTTTGGTTTTTCGGATATGACACATTTATCCATTGCATTGCAATGTAAATTGCTTTAATATTTCGGACGAAACATCCAAGTCGTCAATCATAATTCATTGTATATTTTATGCATGTGTTAAACATGCTATTCTAATATTTGGAACACAACTATTGGACAAGTAGATTCAATATGGCATTATCAACACAAGTGTGAGTTATGATCCAATGCATATTCTTTTCATCTACAAAGGATGTAAATATTTTCATATCAATCTAGTGTGATTGCATATGTAGATTCAAGACTATATCTTTTGTTAAAATTTGATGTAATCTTGAAACTAAACAAATAACAATCTAATTTCTTGTCCACACTCAAAAACATGTCAATTAGATTTGATGAATATATCAACCATAATTTGAATAATGAATTGATATAATATCAAGATCTTTCTTGACCCTCACAAACACTCATTTAAAATAAATAGGCATTTTGATAGTGTGTTCCATTAATCCTAAGATTATTTATGAGTGAGGTTGCTGAATGATTGAAATTTGACTTATTACTTCATGATTGTTATATGTTTTGTTTATGTTAAAGACTCTTCATTGTTACTTATAATGAACACACTTAGATTTTGAAAATACTTTTTCTTTTATATAACTACTAATGTTTTACAATGATTCAATTTCTCTTATTAAACAACTTAAGGTAAAACAAGGTAATTTATTGAAAATTTTTAAGTGTGTTGTTAAGAGTAGATTAAATTGTTTGAAATATTTAGGTGACTAGATTTAACTCATTTACAAGATGTTTGAGTAACATTAAGTCATCTATACCTATATACAATGCAAGCATAATATTGCAATCATAACGCTAGAAATATAACATAAAATCTAGTTAAGTGTAAACCGGAAAACTAGCTATAAACTAATAAGGCACATATGCTTAGATATAAAATTCACTAAAAATCAAATAGCAACAATCATCTAATATATTCAATTAAGAAAATAGAATCACAAATAAGTTCACATAGCACATAAGACACTTGTTGTCGTTTTGTGTATTATCTATACCAATATTTACTTAGCTCGATTTTATTTGAAAATAAAATAGTTTCCTATTCATTTTAAAATTTAATTAAGATCAATATTTTTAAAGTATAAATGCTTAATTTTTCAAAGATATATCGACTAGGAATGCCCGACTCGAATGAAAAGGTAAAATACAAGTTTTACGTTAAAACGAGACTCAAATTTTTGACCTCTGTGTAGTATTTTGACTTTCTGACTTATTTAAGTTTGTAATAGTTACTTGTAAGCATTTTTAAATGAAAGTAGACTCAATTACCTTTAAAACGCCGGGTGGTACGACTTCTACGGAGTTACGGTTATTTTTATATGATTTTTCAAAGTTTCTGAAAAAACTGCGAACAGACAGGCGGACCCCTTAAATAATTAAGGGGACCACCTAGTATTGAAAGGGGCCGCCCAGACAATTAAAGGGGCCGCCCATCTTGTACTAAAAATTTTATTTTTTGTAAAAAATTATTTTCTGACTTTGCTAAAAGTTGTGAAACTTTCTGAATTTGATACCGAACATATAATACTCATTTAAAGCATAATCTAATATCGAGCTAGTATAATTAGTATATATAACATCAAAAATAATACAAGTTAATCAACAAAACACTTATCATATTTAATCCTCCTTAATGGGTAATTTGATACATGGATCGTTTTCAATTTTTAAAACCATTTGTTTTGAAAATTAGAGTGACGTGGCTCTGGTACCAATTGTGGAAAACTAGAAGGGGGGGGGGGTTTGAATAGTTTTCCCCTCTACTTGGTTTAAAAATGTTGATTCAAATTTATTCAATTATTTGTTTGAAAAACCATCGATTAGAGTTTAGTATGAAAACAACATATAATCAATATGATCAATTATATATGTGAGCTTCTGGATTAGTTTTCAAAACTTAGTTTTATGAATGAAGCTTTGGTCGATCTTTATGTGAATACGTTTTCCTTTTAAAATCTTAAAATGTTTTGTATCAAATTATCGATTAAGTTAAACTCTACATGAGAAGTGTTAATAATATATATAAGTTTATTAGACCATATCATACAATTATATATCCTATCACAATATTAACTTGTAACTACACCACAATCAATCATCATGGGAATACAAGCAACAATCAACACATATTTGCAAGCATAGATATAAAGCGATAAATGCAAGAATAAATGTGAAAAGATAAGAGAAAGAGGATGCAAACCGGTCACGATGATTTATAGTGGTTCGGCTACAAGGACACCTTCCTTGCCCTACTCCACTCCTCGAGTCACCTACTCGAGAGTTTCTTCCCTACTCAACAAGCTCCCTTTTTGCGGAGAAAACCTTACACAACTTTTTCTTACACCATTTAACGACACTCAGCTAAATGTCGAGTTCTAATAGTAGCTAGAACTAATCTCACAACACGACTTCGATCACTACACAACTTCTACACGACTTCACGACTACTTCACAACTTCTTCTATACTCCACTAGTTATTCACACACCTACTTCTTCACAACTACATGACTTATCCACACTACTACTTCTTCCCACTACTTCTTACTCACTCATTGACTCACTACTAAGTAAGATCATCTTGATCTACTTATTACATAAACATAACTCACAACTTCACATAAACACTAACTAGACTCTAATACATCTTTGGCTTTATGATAGGGAGGATTCTTCTCTTGCATTTTGAGTGATGAGAGATTGAATCACTTGAAACAAAGACAAATAAACTTATGATCAAAGGATTTAGAAGTGTGTTTGAAAAGGTTTAGGATTGAAAATTTTCGTGCAAAAGGTGTTAAAAATACCAGGTTTGAGGTGGTATTTATAAGGAAAAATTTTTGACAGAATCTGACATGAGAGCGTGGCCGGCCCCTTTAATTGTGTGTCGGCCCCCTTAAAATTAAGGGGGCCCACAGACGAAAACGACAGTTTTCTTGTCTTTTTCTGGGGAAAGTTTATTTGGTGAAAAACTAACTGATTTTGGTTAAAAATTTGAATTCATATATTTATTACGAATTAACATTTTCCTTTAATTACCAAAAGTGTTTTTCTAAATATATAATGAGTTTATTTAATTTTATAAACTTTGTATTATTTAAATAAACATCCCCTTGATCATAAAATGTATTAGACATTTGTTTGTACATACCTTAAGTGATTGTTGAAGCATACTTGAGACGTTGAGATATCGAGGCTTGTTAACGTATGATTGCATAGATGAATTGTGATCACAAGTAACTTAAGCACTTTATGTTATATGTTATAACTTACATCTTTTTCATCATCAAAACATGAAGATGATGTTTATATTAAATATCATAATATTCATGCCAACACTAAATACCGATTTTCAAAACCTCAAATTCACTCAACAAACCCCACATTCCCAAACGGAAACAAACAAAGTTCCCAAAACACCTACCTCTCCACCAAAGAAATTCAAATCTCGTATTAAACGAAAGTCCAAAAGAAACAAAGAACCAGTCGACGATGATGAAGGACACGGAGAAGGCATCAATACACGTTGGAAATCAAGTGAAGAAAAATTGCTTGCTACGTGTTGGGTGGCCGCTAGCGAGGATTCGCAAGTTGGTCGTTCCCAATCGAAAGATACATTTTGGCAACGGGTTCAAAATGAGTTCAATAAAACTAATTTTCAGAAACGCGGTAAGGATATGATACAATGGAAGTGTCGTACGCTGAACCGTGATTGCGCAAAGTTTAACGCGTGTTTCAAACATGCTCAACGCGATCAAAAAAGTGAGGAAAATGATATGGATTTCCTCACATGTGCGAAAGAATATTATCGTGCGGAGCACAATTCGGCCCCATTTAATAATGAGGCGGCTAGGAATGTTTTTCGTGCTCATAAAAAATGGGACGCGCTGGATCCGATTGATTTAACCGGTGATGTCCCAAGCCAAACAAACAAGGCGTTGTTTGGACATGATACAGAAGCACGCCCTATAGGAAAAAAAACGGGCTGCGAAGAAACAAAAGTCCGAGACAACGACAAGCACCGGGGGCATGAGTACCGGAGGGTCTGTTTCGTCGTCTCAATTCGTGGAGACTATGCAACAAGAGTTTCGGGCAAAACGTGAATATGCGGCCAGGGCGTATCAAGCGCCCATTGAAAACCAAAACACCCAAACGAGGTTGAAGGAGATTGAGTTTTTGTTAATCGATACGGAAGGCAAAGATCCACATTATGTGGCGTTGGTCATTATGGAAAAGGACCTAATCATAATATATATATATATATATATATATATATATATATATATATATATATATATATATATATATATATATATATATATATATATATATATATATATATATATATATATATATATAGGGTTTTTCTAATGTGTGCCCTGGGGGCACACGTTAAGAACACCAAAAGGACAATGGGCCCCACGAAAAAGTACATCCGGACCCACACCTTTTATCTGAAAAGTGTACTTTTCTGTGGGTCCGGATGTACTTTTTCGTGGGGCCCATTGTCCTTTTGGTGTTCTTAACGTGTGCCCCCAGGGCACACATTAGAAAAACCCATATATATATATATATATACTCCCTCCGTCCTATATTAAGTGTCCACTTTCTAAATGCACAAAGTTTTAGGAAATTCCACTAACTACACTTTTCACCAATCAAATATAATTATTACCCACTAAAGTCTCATCCCATTGGTTGAAACAGAATCTGGACACTTAATTTGGGACATCCCAAGATTCCATTGTGGACACTTAATATGGGACGGAGGGAGTATATATATATATATATATATATATATATATATATATATATATATATATATATATATATATATATATATATATATATATGAGCTACCTCCTCGTCAACCATGAATAAGTTTTTTTTTTTTTTTTTTTTTTTTTTTTTTTTTTTTTTAACTTTGTATTTTTTTTCCGTTATGTATTTTTTTTCGTTGTAACTTTTGTTTTAGTGCGTATTGTAATCTCGTTTAAGAATTAATGTTATGTTTTCTAATAAATGAAATGTTACTTTTAGTTTGGGGTTAAATTTAAAAATATTTAAAAAGTTGAGTTAAGGTGAGTTAAAACTGAGTTATAATTGAGGGTGTTTTTTGTGAGTTAAAGCTGATGTGGTGCTAATGAAAAGGTGTGTTAGTGTTTAACTTGGGTTACGAATGAGAGTACTCTTAGGTGAGGTATGTAACGTTACTTTTTCGCTAATTTAATATAATCGATAAAATTTCCAAAATATTACATAATTATTCAATTAAATAAACTTTTTCGTACTGCAACTGCGAACTATATAAGCCATTTAGCCACTAGTTCATATGATCCCGAAAGTACCAACAAAGGTTAGGTGCTTGATCGACCAGAAAAATGTTGCATGATTCTTCTTCAACATTACTAACTAAATATGCATCTTGTTGTTGTTGATACGTCCCCGGATCAATCATATCCGTGTGATTTGAAGTTGTGACTGATGATGAACAAAGAGAAGAGAGTCCGAAACTTGTCATATTTAGCAACGGACCTTCGTTAGCGTTGCCAACATTCATGTTTTCTTCATTTAGTACTCCACTTGAATCGCTATCAGAAAACCCATCTTTTAAGTCTAGAAGTTTTTGAGTTTTATCATAGTTTAGACTTGTGTACACTTCATTGTTTGTATTCGTTGGATCAGATCCCAAGAACAAAGTATTATTTTCTCTGTCCTCTTGAAGCTTTGCTTTTAGCTCTACCAACTGCAAGAAAGTATTAACACGAACGTTATCAATAAATTATCTCGATTTCATCATAAAGGTGTAAAAAATATTAGGCTTTTATGTAATGGACAATAATTTTATTAAAATGACCAAACCGTGAAAAAAGGCGAAATGTAATCTCAACCATTGCGAAACCTTTGGAAAATCGGGCATTTAGTTGAAAGTTAAATAAATCTTAAAACCACGTAAATCAAGCACCTATAGCATTAGCAAGAAACAATCCCTTGATAACACTTTGTTCCAAATAAATAAATGGAATATTTTTCTTTCGCAAAGTGTTAACTTAAGGCTACGTATACAACATTAGTACATACATTGAATATTTATATTTTAATAATAAACTACTCATCTTTTTCATATAACTATTCTGATGCACAACCACTAAATTGTTTTGAATTTTAAACTTAAACTAAAGAGCAAAAAAAAAAAAAAAAAAAAAAAAAAAACTAGTTTATTGCACATAAATGAACTTACATAAACATAGTTTAACATCTAAATTTCAAAATTTTAAACCAAAACTTTAGTCTATGATCTACCTTTACCTAGTTCTGTTTCAAAAGAGAAAAAATTAAGATGAGGTGTGCTACACCCACTCACAATTTACACAAAAAAACCCACTCGCTGACGTGTCAGCGAGTTGATTGGTTGGTTTTTTGTGGCCCACAAAAAACCAACCAATCAACTCGCTGACACGTCAGCGAGTGGGTTTTTTTGTGTAAATTGTGAGTGGATGTAGAATTATTCAATTAAGATTAACACTTCTAATCATCAATTTCAAACAAACTATCATTATCTTGTATGAAAACGCGATAAACAGATAAAAATTACCGTACTTGTAAGTAAAACCAAAATTTACCTCTTTGAGTATGGTTTCTTTCTCTAGCTCAAGTTTCTGATAATTAATCTTAAGACCATCATAACTAGACTTCAAAACATTATAATCTCTTTCCAACTGTTTTGTCTTCCATCTTGCACGGCGGTTTTGGAACCAAATTGCAACTTGTCTAGGCTGCAAACCCAATTCATGTGCAACTTTAACTTTCCTATCTGGATCAAGTTTATTATCAACTTCAAATATTTTTTCTAATGATTTCACTTGATGGTTACTTAATCTTCTTTTTTTATCACCAAATTGACCCGTTTCTTCTCCGCCGTAATCTTCACCGTCAGCGGTGGCTCCGCCGTCCACCATTGGCTGGAATTCTCCACCGTAGTCTTCTTCGGACTTCATCTCAACTGGGTTGTCAAAGAAATGAGGTAAACGTTAGTTTTGGGGCAAAAAAGTATGGGTTTGACTTTTTTGAGGTCGAACTAGATAATAATTCACCATTAAATTTGACAGAATTTTGATATGAATAATGGTAAATATTTATGAGAGGTTAGTTAAAAAATATGATAAGAGAGTTAAAAGGGTGAACTGTCTGTTCTAAATTTTGATTTGCTTATAGATTATGGTGAATTTAGAAAGACAAAATTGACTCTTTATGGTAAATATTTAGAGTGAAGGTTTCTTAAAATTGCAACTCAGAAAATTTGTATAAACTATGAGATTATTTGTTTAAAGTAGAAATACTGTATAGGAAATACTCATAAACAGCAAAAGTTTTACAATTATAAAAGAAAAAACAATGATATAGAGAGTGAAGGTACAACTCCTACCCCACAAAGTACAAGTAAATTATGC
Source organism: Artemisia argyi (assembly GCA_030686995.1). Lineage (NCBI taxonomy): Eukaryota > Viridiplantae > Streptophyta > Magnoliopsida > Asterales > Asteraceae > Artemisia > Artemisia argyi. The sequence goes on along the minus strand of CM060693.1, from coordinate 125,173,479 downwards.
ATGATGGCTATGAAGTGAGATAAGTGATCTATTATACTGTAGTTGAATACCTTCAAGTGGGTGTGATAGAAAATGAGTCAAAGAATCAGAGCAATTGAAGTTCCTCTTCATAGCTTTGAAAAAGTTGAACCAAAAATCTTGTATTACAACACACCAATCAAGCTTCTTCTCGTGAGGGTGTTTTTACTTTTTTATTTATGACAAAATGTTTTTGATAAGAACACACCAATCAAGAATTTTGTTTTGTTGGTCTTTGAAAAAAGTGAGAAATACAAGAATGGGGAAAATTAATTTTGTTGTGCTTTTTTTCTCAAAATCTGAGTGAGTTTTATACAACCAAGAGTGACTCAAGCAGAGAAGCAGTGTATGAACAAGTTGTGGGGTGTGGTAGGGTGTCATTCATTGGCCTTTTCTTATAAGAAAATTAAATGAATAAAAAAATAATTTCTTTTAGTGATATTTTATCCTCAAGCATTTATTTATTTATTTATTTTAAAACTTTTATCACTTAATACTGAGAGTACCATTTTTAGATTTTTTAGCAAGCGAAAGGCTTTGACATAAATCATAATAGTTGTGTTTGTCACAATTCGATATATTTGTTTAATTATCGTTTAAATAAAAACATTATAAACTACAACAATAACAATGAATGTTGTTTCTTTCAAACACATATAAAATTTATGAGGTATTTGTTAGAGTAAATTACATGGATGTCCCTGTGGTATGTCTAAAATTGCAACTTTCGTCCCTCAAAGTTTATAGTTGCATTTGTCGTCCTTAATTTGAAAAAGAATAACACCTTTTAGTTTAATTGGTGTTAAGTGAGTTTCATTATCATTTACACGTTAGCTCATTTGGTTAAAGATCGTTGCATCATCTATCCTTAATAATAAAAGCTGTTTATAATTTAGAGTTTTCATACGTTTTTATCCGTTTTCGTCCATCCTTATACGTTTTTATCCATTTTTATACGTTTTCGTCAGTTTTTCGTAAGTTTTAATCCGTTTTTATACGTTTTCATCCATTTTTATCCGTTTTCATCTGTTTTGATACGCTGTTATACGGTTTCATCCATTTTTATATGTTTTCTCACGTTTTTAACCGTTTCCGTTTGTGTTTATACGTTTTCGTTCGTTTTTATACCTTTTCGTCCATTTTTCTTGTGTTTTTATACGTTTTCATCTATTTTTATCATTTTCGTCTGTTTTGATACGTTTTTATACATCTTCTTACATTTTTGTTAATACAAATAATGTTAAAAACGTCATTTGCATTATCCGGTTTCTACACGTTTTGATAATCACAAAATATAAATACACGTTACGTAAAACTACGACTAATAAGTTTTTAAATCGAGAAAACTCGTTTTCGACTACAACATCAAATAAGGTATGAATAAACATCTAACAGCTTAGTTAAGTGATCAAAGAATTTATTTTTCTCAAAACCTCACGTTTTTATGTGACAAAATATTTTTACAAAAGTATATTTGTAATTTAAAAATAAATATTTTATTAAAAAATGAATTCAAATTTCAAATATTATAACAGCCATTTTTCCCGCCTAAACCCGACAAGATTTTTCACCAGATAAACTTTCACCACGTTAGAACAAAAATGGGAGCGACTGTCGGGACTGTCCATATATAAGGGACTGTCCACCCGCTCCTCCTGGCACCTATAAATAGTGAACTGTTTCTTTCAGAAAATTTACCTCTTATGAACGAAAACTTTTTGTCTTCTAAATCCACTCTAAATAATCTTCTTTGATCACATTAACGGGTTCTAAGTTGTTTACAAGTGGTCACATCCATCCACCCTCTAAGTGCAAGAGAAGAACATTTGTATTCGTCAAGAAACGAAGTGTTGAAGAAAAATCCTTCACCTCTCAAGCCGTTATTATGGATCTCTCCTCAACCTCCATTCTTTATATATTAATTCTTGTGTGTAATCCGACTTGAGTGCAAGCTCGAAATTGTGTGTTGTGTTGATTCGTACCGTCATATCGGTTCAAGTTGTATAGCCACGTGGGCTTTGGTGTAGATTGGTTCTAGCTAAGATTAGGACTCGACATTCTGCTTAGTGTCGTTAAACCTTTTGTAAGTTTTGGTGTACGGTTTATTCCGCCATAAGGGAGCGTGTTGATATAGCGTTTTTGAAACTCTCGAGTGTGAGGCTCGAGGAGCGGAGTAGGGCGAAGAGTGAGCTTCGTACCCGAACCACTATAAATCTTCATGTCCCGGTTTGATCGTTTCTTTCCTTATCTTTACTTACTTGCTTATTATTGTGTTAATTAATTGTTGTGTTGATATCATAAGATTCGAATCGAAAAACATTTTATAAAACAAACTTGAAAAAAGAAATTTTCAAAAACATAATTAAAACGGTGAAACTATTCAACCCTCCATTCTAGTTTAAACATTTGTGTTAGTTATCAAATCACATAACACACCCTAGTGATTGAGATTTTACCGTGGGTTTAGAGAGAGAAGTTGGGAGTTTCTTGAGAGAGAAAATGAAATGTATTAGCTTGAAAATAGTGAAAGCTCCAACCCTCTCCCTTGGTGGGAAGAGGGTATTTATACAGGACTCATAAACGCCCCATGTGGGCTATGGAGCGGTTACTGTGGGTAAAGACCCGACCTGACTCCATGGTGATACGATATCTAACCTAAAACTATTAAGCCTACTAGCTTCTTAATGCTAATAGATACTCGGGGTGACCGAGTCTTTCATATGCATATTTATATTCCTAACAATCTCCCCCAAAGGGAGGTCTCCTCGGAAATTACAAGTTGAATTCAAGCATTCAGTTTTATGGCTTTAAGTTCCTAGCTCATAGTCTCTAATTCTTCAATGTCTGCAAGCTTTGTACTTCAAGCAATGATCTTGTGATTAATATTCCTTTGGCTTGTGTGATCTTTGAGCATTCTTTGACATCATCAGCCACCATAAATCTTCAAGTCATCCTATGTAGCATTGCCTCCATGTGATGTAGTGACTTCGGACCGGCATGCTCACACTTTTCTGGATCATGAAACATTGCATCAGAGTTGCGGAAGCATTGATGTAGATCTTTCACATATCATGATTTCTTTGATTGTGAGTGTGAAGTGTGAGCATAAGGTTATGAATTGACATCAGATTGGCCATCAGCTGCAACCTTCAGGAGTTCCTGCAAGAAACAGTTAGCAATAAACAAATGAAAGTGTCTTTGTTCACTTTCATTGAATAGGGTTTCAAGAACCATGGTTCCCTGTTGATTAGTATAAATATTGTTTGTGATTAGGTAGAATTCCGAAGAATATCATTGATAGGGTTTCGCAACAGTACTAGCCGTTCTCAAACCGGAGCGTCTCAAACTAGACAAATCACGGAGTGAGTGAACCAGCGGATTAGGATTCACTGATTAATGAAAAATTGATTTTGAAATACCATCGCATATTACTGGATAAAGAGTTTGTTTTGTAATATGACAACAGTTTTGTGATCAACATCAAGTTTCAGTTACAAATACTTTTGTTTTGAAAATTTATGTGCAGTTAATGTGCTCGAAAACAATTGTTGAGCACATAGAAAGGTTTTCCAAAAGTATCCATCAATTGATATACTGGAACAAGTTTGATTTAAATACGAATCGCCCCATCGTTACTTTCTAGTTGTCTTAAGTTCGATCTATGAGTGATCTCACATGTCACCTACCAAGAGCTTGTTTGAGGTTGGCTCTCGAAGGATTTACATCTTCATTGTGAATACTTACGTATCACTCGGATGTTCTGGCAATACCACGAGGATAATGCGTAGGACTCTTAATGCATATTTTTCTTGCTTTTCACAGTGTATGAAACAACAAGCATATTGAAATTGTGTCCTAATGAGAATTATGGATGATCTTTTGGCTCTAGACTCAATAGTGTGTTTTGATTTAGTAATTGGAGGCTGGAGCGGTGTCTCCTGTTTCAATATCAATATGTGTCGTAATGAGCGGTTGATAGATAATGCAGAGTTCCCCGTGAGAAAGAAACAAGTACTTTTAAGAGAATTTGAGTGGCTAGAAGGTTTAGGACAGTGCGTCACTGGGTTCATGACGTCTTGTCTTCAATACCGGTGTTACCTTCGTAACAACCAGTAGCATATGAATTGAACCCGGTTTCTGCCTTAAGGTTGCATATTTGGAGGGCTATTTCTTTTCACCCTTTATCTTTACATTTCTTTTTCATTCTTCAACCCCTTCAGCACTTACCGAGACTTCATCACTAGCAACTTGTTGAGTTCGTTCCAGTACTAGCTACATCTCAGTCCAAACTCTTCCCATATTCTCACTTTTCTCGTTTTTTTCAACTTTCCTAAGGACTTATATTCTAACTAGAGGATTGTCCCTAGGAAGATCCCTCCGGTTCTAGCTGGATCATGGGAACTAATACCTAACCTTACCATCCTTATAACTCCAGTGCATTAAATAAAATGGTCGGTCATTGGTATTTGTTCACAATTGCCATCATAAACCATTCGGTCCCCCTCAATATGTGCATCGATATACGAAAGAGTTTTGCACGTACCAGAGGATCCTACAATTGAGTCCAAAAGATCACATTTTTATCAGATTTCATATTTAAATCACATTCTCTCCCCCGATCAAAAATTTCAATCTCAATTGATTTACGTATGTTAGAAAATTTGGAATATATACTGATAATAGAACATTACAATGCTTCCCCTAAATCAATGAGGGAGAATGTTAGTATCAGTTATGATGAGTTTATAAATGATTTGGAGTTTAACAAGAAACTCATGAAAAAATCATATTCTGACACATAACAACACATGCTTATCCACTACTTGAACTGTACAAAGAAACCATTTGACGATCTAAAATTAAAATTTGATATCACTCTCCCCCTCAATTGATGATCCATTTTCTATTTAAAGAGTTGTAGTCATCGATTGAGTGACAAATTTTATGAAAAATCTAAGTCCGATTGATTTTCAAATACTATTTTAAACCAACATTTTAAACACAAACAATTTTCATAAGAATCATAGACAGAATATTATTTGTATACAAAGAAGACTTCTTTACTTATACTAGAAATAATGCACTGAGGCGTACATTAGATCGAGGGTGCACGGATGTGAAATAATCCATGCCTGGGAGAACTTAATCACCCGTTGTTAGGAACAGCCGTCTTTTTGGCGACGTGCTTTCCTCATTTTGAAAAACGGGTTGCGTATTTGAAATTATAGCAAGCCATTTTGAAATAAAATTTTGAGAAACGACATGTTTAAAAAAAACATTATTCAAAAAAGAATAGAAAACCTCTCGCTCAAGCATATGTATGTTTCCGTGTCATTATTGAATGACATTTCTAGAAGCCTACTTAATATCGATTATACGAGAGAAATGTCGAGAGAAGAATATTTTTGGATTTTTGAAAATTTTCTAGTTTTGTATTTTGATTTTGTTGGTTTTATAATTTTCTATTTTCATTTTGATATAATATATGTACAAAGGATACATAAAGCAAATCCATTACTCATCATTCTCTTCCTGAAGACGTTTGAGTGTTTCTGCCTGCAGACTCTTCATAACAAGTCAAGGGAGAATAAATTGGAACTGTTCTCTCGGTAGTGCTTTAGTGAAGATATCTGCCAGCTGATACTCAGTCCCCACGAAGGAAAGTTCAACCACACCTCACTCAACTTGTTCCCTGATGAAGTGATGTCGGATATCGATGTGCTTTGATCGAGAATGCTGGACATTGTTGCAGCAAAGAGCAATGGCACTTTTGTTGTCATAGTACAGAGAAATCTTGTTGTATTTAAAGCTATAGTCTGATAGTTGGAATCTTGTTGTCACAGTACAAGAGTGTGATTTCGTCTTTCAACAACACTGTTCTGCTGAGGAGTGCATGGAGCACTTTTCCGGTGACTGATGCCAATACTTTCATAGAATTGAATGAGTTGTTTGTTAACAAACTCTCTTCCATTATCTGTGCGAATGATTCTGACGGTTTTGTTGAGTCTAACTTGCAATTGTTTGATCAGTTTGATGATAACTTCTAGAGTCTCATGCTTGGTTCTTAAAAACTTCACCCATGTAAACCGAGAGTAGTCGTCGACTACAACAAGAACATATTTCTTGCCATTTATACTCTGCACACTAATTGGTCCGCATAGATCCCTATGAAGGGTGTGAAGAACTTCCAGGATAGTGTTGACAGTTTTGGGTTCGTGAGTATGCTTCTTGCTTTTACCTAGTTGACAAGCCGAACAAAGTTGATCTTTTTCGAACTTTAATCTGGGTAGCCCTCATACAAGATCCTTGCGAGCAAGATCATTGATGGTACCAAAGTCCAAGTGATTTAAACGACAGTGCCATAGCCATGCTTTTTTCTTTGAAGCCTTGGATAACAAGCAAATGGGAGATGACCGCATCCTGTCTTCAATAGATATGGTGTACAAGTTAGTGCCACGACTGCCTTTAAGAAGATCAATACCATCCAATTCTCTGACAAAGCAAGTGTGTTTTCTAAAAGCCACTTCGAGATCAGAATCACAAAATTGACCAATAGAGAACAAATTCTGCCCAAGTCCTTCCACACATTATACCCTAGAAATTACACTGTCACCAAAGACATAATCTCTCTATAACCCATAATTGCCCCAAAATGGTCATTTTCGAATCTAACTATCCTGATAAACTTATTCACGAAATTCTTGAGCCATGAGCGATCCCCAGTCATATGTTTTGAGCAGCCTGAGTCCAAATACCAAAGGACGATTCGTATGACCTGCATCTGAAAAACAGATAGTGATGGATAACAAAAAAATTTGGATCCCCACATACAACTGGGATCCATTTGGTTAGCAAAAACAAATTATGGCATTAGAGAAACCGTAGATGCCATGGTATCCACAGTGGAGACAACACTAGTAGATTCAATGGTCCTAGTTATAGGGCATTGATTATCAAAGGGGATAACTCTACCATTTGGCCTACATTCCTTAACAGGCACTGTTCTAGGTATGGTTTTCCTAGTTCTAGGGCAATGCTCTCCTAGTGAGAATGTTCGACCTGTGGGTATCTGTTGGTCCCTTTTACTAGGTTAATGTTAACTATTGAGATAAACTAACCAAGTTCTATGGCTTGAACAAAGACTTAAATGATTAACAATAATAAAAACGTAAAGATAAGAGACAAGATATTTTTCAACATTTAATTCTTATTAGAAGTTAATCAAAGACTTATACTCAAGTGTTTGTGGAATAACACTTGGGATTGAAACGACAAGTATGGTATGACTCCTCTCTAAACCCAAATTATGTTTGAGTGACAACTAAAGGTCCTACTGAGCTATCTCAGGGACTGTGTTGTTATTTGGAGGAGTTAAAGTTGTTTGTGAATGTCTAAGCGTTAATTGCACAAACTTGTCAACTTTTACTCCTCACTTATGCTACCTATTTATACACAAGTAAATTATAACTTTACTGATAAAGACAAACTGATGACCTAGGCTAGTGGAGACAAAATACTTACGTTTTTTGTCTCTGTTACACTAGGCTATATTGGGTATAAGACAATGCGCCTTTCTGATGCATGGTGATGACACCATCCTAACTTTATGCCTTTCAGGGAAAGTTTGACTTCAGGTTGATAGGGATACCCACTTATACTTTCAAACATTTCCCGCTTTGTCCCGCCCATTCTTCAGTCTTCAGTACTTCAATAGTTGTTGAGGAGTCTTGGGGGTTCAGTAAGTTATTGTCATCCTCACTGAACCCATCACCTTCTTCTTTGGATTAGGTGCCACTCACTGAGTTCTGCCTCACTGAATGAAGATACTTTCTTCTTAGACTCGTCCTAAGCATCCTAAAGGCGACTTACTAAGTTACTGTTCACTCAGTGACTTGTTTGCATTTAATGATTTCCAACACTTAGGTTAATTTGTGTTCAAATCTTTGTTATATGAGACTTGGGTACTGAATGAACCTAACAATCTCCCCTATTTGGATATAAATTATGCCTAAGTGTTTGATCAGTGTAAGTAAGCATTTGGGCTTCTTCTTACACTGAGGATACAATTTCACAACCACAGAACACTTGAAATTTTTAAACATGGGCCATCATCTTATTCATCAAAACATTATAAAATTTCCTAACATCTATTACATAAAACTTAGGGAAAAGTACTCAGACTTCCTTCATGCCCATAAGCTCATGTTTCATCTTTTTGGAGAGCAGGATTTGTTTCTCAGGACGTTCATTCATCATCTTGTCCATCAAGAACATGAACTCCTCGTTCTCAGGACTCTTATGATTTCTAGCCATCAGTTTGTAGGCCAGAAGTGTTGTAGTCTCCACCAAATGTATATCACTCACTCTATGAAAGGCAAGGGCACCAAGTTCATCAATGAAGAAGAGTCCATACTCAGGTGCTTTGATCAGTTTGTTGTTGGTGAATGTAACACCAAGAGGAAGAGCGCTGTTTCAGTGGAGTCCAGCAATGAATGCTTCAGGTTCAAATGTTACTGCTTTTCGTTTCTTCCCAGTGACCTGAGCTGGCTTAGGAATTTCCAGTCCCTGAGAGGCAAGTGCTTCCTGATGGTTGATTCCCAGGCTTTTGGCAACCCTTTCCAACTCTTTGTATTTTTTTTAGATAGAGTTGATAAGAGTTCAGAAACATACTTGCTCCTCTTCTTCTTCAGGATGGGTACTATCATATCCCATTCTGTTAGGAATACGAATATTCGTATGAAGATTCGGTCACCCCAAGTGTAACCTAGCATAGTATAGCTCGTGGTATCTATCTTAATTAGTTTAATGGTAGTTTAGATTTAGTTAGTATTTGTGGAGTCGGGTCGGGTCTTCACCCACTGTCAGCCTGCTCTACAGCCTTTTTCAGAAGGCGTTTGTGTTGTAAGTATAAATACCCTTTCCCACCCAAGGGAAAGGGTTGGACCTTCATTTGCAATCTAACCTTTCACAAGTTTTTCACATACAAGGCTCCCACTTCTCTCATCTCCTTCTCTCTCTAACATCTCACTAGATAATACATTACTAATCATCCTAAATCATATTACCATCCATGTTCTTACATTAGAGTTTATTACAATTGGTATCAAGAGCCATGGTTCTATCCTAGGATTCATGGTTTGCTCGAATTCATTGTATGGTTTGTGGTTTGTGGGTGGTTCGACTTATTCTAGTGGTTTTCACTCGAATTTGATCTTGTTAGGTGTTTATCTCGACATTCTTCTTGTACTTTCTTGTTTATTAGTTGTGTAGAAACCTTGTTGTAACCTTGGTTTAGTCAGTTCATCACTTGTGTGGACATTGGAGGCATTTCGAGTATTGTTTCTTGGTAGCGAGTTGGTATCTTCTGGTAGAGAGTTGGCTGGATTGTGTAGCGAGTTGATATTAGCGATTTGGCGCTTTACTATTTTTGGACATACGGACAAATCGCTACGAAAGGGACATTTTTGTCTCATTAATAGCGAGTTGTCAGATTTTGGCGTTTTGTGAATCTGGCGAGTTGTTCATTAGCGAGTTGTGCATTAGCGAGTTGCTTCGAACAGCGAGTTGAGTATAGCGAGTTGGGTTGATTGTGCAGTGTCAGACTAGCGAGTTGATCATCCAGCGAGTTAGTGTATTAGAGGGTTGATATTAGTGAGTTGATTTCAGCATAGCGAGTTAGTGCTAGTTTGTGGCGAGTTAAGGTATTTCAGCGACTTGGTACTTGTAGTGAGTTGAAGCTGTAGCGAGTTGTGATTATCTTAGTGTGTTGACATTTGTGAATCTTTGTGAGTTGTAGTGGCTTAAGTTATTACATATACTCCGTTAGTAACTTGACGTTGTGAAACTATTCCTACAACTTGACTTGTTACTTGTATAGTAACTTGACGTTGTGAGTTTAATCTTACAATTTGACTTGTTTTCTGAGTAGTGATTGTAATTCGACTTGTTGCAACAAAGCACGAAATTCACTTGTGTTTAATAGGTTGAAACGTGCACCTACTAATCCTTCACAACATGGCTAGCACTGCATCAGATGACATTCAGGCAGCAGGATCGGATACTCGTCCTCCTATGCTGGACAGGACCGACTATGAATCATGGGCACAAAGGATTCGTCTCTACTGCTTAGGAAAGGATAATGGAGTCAACATTCTGAAATCTATCGATGAAGGACCCTTTGTTATGGGAGTCACCAGAGACACGGTTGCTGCTACTGACGACCAACCTGCTGTGTTCGGCCCTAACAGACCTCGCATCTACGATGAGCTATCTGAGGAAGAAAAGAAACGGTATGATGCCGACATCAGAGCCTCGAACATTGTCATTTAAGGGCTTCCTAAAGATGTCTACAAACTCATCAACTAAAACACAGATGCCAAAGCAGTTTGGGACAATGTGAAAATGCTCCTTGCAGGGTCTGAGTTAACCAAAGAAGATCGAGAGTCCCAGCTATATGATGAGTTTGAGCACTTCAAAATGAATCCAGGTGAAAGCATCACAGACTATTATGTCAGATTTCACAAACTAGTAAATGATATGAGAATCATCAAGATGACAATGCCCAACATTCCGCTTAACTCCAAATTTGTGAACAAAATGGCACCGGAATGGGACAGATTTGTCACTGCTGTTAAACTCAACAAAGGTCTTAGGGACACCAACCATGAACAACTTTATGCCTATCTGCAACAACATGAGAAGCATGCTGCCTATGATCGGGTGATGCGTGAAAAACTAAACTCTCCAACTCCAAATGACCCTCTGGCTTTTGTTTCAAATGTTCAACAACTCAATCAATCATCAAGTGAACCACCTCAACCACAACATCCTTCAACCAGATCCACCTTAAAAGCATCCAGTTCGTCACCTTCAGCCCTACAAACCTATCTGGACTCTGGGTATTCCCACACTGATATGATGATTGATAATCTATCCAACCAAGTCTCTTTACTGGTTCAACAATTCCGAGCTAATCTTCCATCCACCAATAATCAACTTCGGTCTTCATCCAATCCTCGTAATCAGGCTGTCATAGAGGATGGCAGAGTTGTGGTGCAGAATGTACAAGGAAGACAGAATCTGAATCAAAGGAATGATGGATTTAGGAATGGGAATTATAGGGTTGGCAACGCACTTCAAGGACAAGCCAAGCAACCTAAATGTTACAACTGTGGAGGAATGGGTCACATTGCTAGGAATTGCACTCAACCAAAGCGTCCACAAAACTCTGAATACTTCAAAGATAAAATGTTGCTGATGCAGGCACAAGAGAGTGGGACTGTTTTGGATGAAGATGCCTTGATCTTTCTGGCTGGTGATGACGGGAACACATTTGATGCAGATGTAGATGATCAACCGGTTCAAGACCTAGCACTCAATGACCCGAATATCTTTCAGGTTGAAGACTGTGATGCATTTGATTCTGACGTTGATGATGAACCTACTGCTCAAACCATCTTCATGGCTAACCTTTCTGCAGCAGTGTCCTCTCCACATCAGTCTGAATCATCCATCACCTCTGCTATCTCTGAGGTACCAATTTCACCTAACCATGTTGACTCTGTCCATCCACAGAGGGCGTGTGATTCTGTACAACTCACAGACATTAACAACACAAATACCATTAATATAGGAAATACCAATACAGTCCCATATGAAAGGTATTTGAATGTCAATGGTCCGCTAGTTGTGCCAAGTGACACACCTTCTGTTGATCCTAGTGTGCCTAAACTGCATGAACACACTGTATATATATCCCTGATGATTCCCTGCCCACTAGATTCAATATTCTTAAGGATCAAGTGTCTATATACGAACAGAGAGCTAAGTTTGAGTTAAATGAACGTGAGCATAAAATGGAATGGCAAATGCGTGCTTACATAACTGAAAATAATTCCAAACAAGAAACATTAAAAAGGGAGTTAATGTCTTTAAAGAAACAATTGGATCTTTCTGTTAAACAAAAACAGGAGATTCAAAAGGGGCTAACCTTGCTCAAACAAGATTATAAAGACAAAGAAACAAGTCTGTTAAATGATGTTTCCAACCTTAAAACGTTGAAAAACAAACTGGAAGAAAAATTGTACACGCAAGGCCAAACCATCCAATCTGCTCAAATGATGGAGAATCATAGGAAATTAAGAGATAAGTTTAGTGAACAGGATACCTCTAAACCTAAGGTGTACTACCTTAGAAATGGGATTGGTGCTTAACCCGCGATTTATGATTCGAACGTTATGTTTGAACCTGACCATGCCCCTCTTGAGATCTGTTCATATGATGAGATAGATGAGATCGAAGATAGAAATAGGGAAAAACTTGCTGAAAAATTGAAAGATCCCTTGTGCACTGCTAAGAATCTCATATTTCACTATGATTACGAAAATGACAATCATCAGGCCATTTCTGTCCCTAAAAAGAAATTTCTCCCCGAAAAAACTTTCTGGAATATTGACATGGAGAAAATGCAAGCTGAAAGACTTGTGGGTAACACTCGAACTGTGTTTAGGATTGCTGATCCTACCTTGTATCCTCTGACCACGCCCATGCACCTTGTACCACTCACTCTTCCTACACAGTGTAATACTCTTATTGGTCTTTATGTTCTAGGTCAACTGTTTAATGACTTTGACAAAACTTGTAAAAAGAGAATTACACCAACTGGGATTACTGAAGGGGAAAGGGGTTTTGAACAAACAAAACGGTGTTATCTAACAGAAGTCATGCCATTTTTCAAACTTCTTAAAGAACACTTTGAAGGCCTTAAGAATACCATAAATGATGATGTCAACAACATGAAAAAGGTTTTCAAAGATGTCGAAAATGAGGGTAAACAATTGGCAATTGATCTCAAATATAGTGAAATTGACAGAAAAAACACTCGCATTATGAATGATAACTTGATTGCTAATTGCATTGCACAAGATGTGTTCTACACTGCCACCGACTCTGCCTTATCTGCTAAACAATTTCATGAAATGTCGGTCACGTTGAATGTATTTCAGAATCGTGTGATTGAGCTTGAGGGGGAGAATTTGAGATTAAATAACAAAATTCAAAACGACGACCATGATAACATGGTCAGGCATTTCTCAAAACTAGAAGTTGATAATCTTAATTTACAACTACAATATCAACATCTAGAAGAAAGCATAAAACTCTCAAATGCCAAGACATCTTCGGATGCTCCTGAATTTGATACATATTTTGAATTATCAAAAAAAGATGATGTAATTCAAGCTCACTCAAACACGATTCGGAAATTGAGGGCACAAGTTGCACAATTAAAGTCTAACATGGGGAATGTTGCTAATACCAGCCACCTAATGTCGCTAGATTCTCAAAATTTTCTGAAACAAAACATAATCAACGACGTACAACATGAAAATGAGTGGCTTCGTACTGAGATGTCAAATGCTAAACAACGTTACAAAGAGCTATTTGAGTCTATTAAAATAACACGTAACCAAAACAATGAAAGAGTCACTTCTTTGTTGAACGAAATTGAGAATCTAAAGACCATGGTGAAAGGGAAAATGCCTGTTGTTTCTTGTGACCTTGTTATTTCCAACGATCTTGCTTGTAAGAAATTGGAGAGCAATGCCTTGAATGTCTCTCTTCCCCTTAGGAACAATAAACTAGTTCATAGCAACTATCTTAGGTATCTTAAGGAATGTCTCATCATGCTTAGAGAAACCATTGAAGATGGTAGGATACCAAATAAACTGGATGATGTCATTTCGGATGCATGCTTCTTCACTAATAGAGCTCAGGAATTATTAGAATATGCCATAGGAACATGCCTCAAGAGTGACAACAAGGTGGATAAGTCACTTGCATCATACTCTAACGTTGGCGACCGACAAGTTGCATTTAATTATCCCCATGCCATGACTCAATCCACCACCATGTTTACCGGTAAACAAGTAGAAACCAAGCATTCTAATGTTCCCATCATTGCTTCTACAGGAGTAAACGGTGCATCTAAAGCTAGCAAGTCACAGCCTAGGTGCAATACAAAGAATGATAGGACTTTGCCGGCTAAGAGTGCACTTATGAAGGAAGTAGAAGAATCATCTAGGAACAATAAAGTTATGTCTGTCAAAAGGAATCGAGTTGAATCAAACATTTGTGTTAACAATGATGTAATTAATTCGAATTCTGGTGCTATTTGTAAGACATGTAACGAATGTTTATTTTTTGGTAATCATGATGCATGTGTTGTGTCCTTCTTAAAATCCTCAATGTGTTCTTCAGTTAAGAATGTTTTGTGCACTAAGCCGGTTAGGCAAATATGGACCAAAACTGGAAAGGTCTTTACTAATATTGGCTATCAATGGAGACCTATAGGAAGGAGATTCACACTAGGAGATAAGTGCCCTTTGACTAGGTTCACTAATTCCAAAGTAGTGCTGACTAAGAAATGGAGACCTACTGGCAGAATACTCCCAATAGATGCAAGTAGTACTAATCCTAAGTCTAGGGCTACAAACTGTGATAATTCTTGCAGTATCTCTGTGACTTATGATAATCCAATGTTTGTGCGTGCTAACCAAACGGACCCCAACTGTTTGTGGGGCTCCAGCTTTTTCAGTTATCCACCATTTTCTGGTTTCAAATGCAGGTCGTACAAATCGTCCTTTGGTATTTGGACTCAGGCTGCTCAAAACATATGACTGGAGATCGCTCGCGGCTCATGAATTTTGTGGAAAAGTTTATTGGTACGGTCAGATTCGGGAATGACCATTTTGGAGCAATAATGGGTTATGGTGACTATGTCTTTGGAGACAGTGTGATATCTAGGGTGTACTATGTGGAGGGACTTGGACATAATCTATTCTCTGTTGGCCAATTCTGTGACTCTGATCTTGAAGTGGCCTTCAGAAAACACGCTTGCTTTGTCAGAGAATTAGATGGTGTAGATCTTCTCAAAGGAAGTAGGGGCACAAACCTTTACACCATATCAATTGAAGACATGTTGCGGTCCTCTCCAATTTGCTTGCTCTCAAAATTCTCTAAGAACAAATCATGGCTGTGGCATCGTCGTTTAAACCATTTGAACTTCGGTACCATCAATGAACTCACTCGTAAAGATCTTGTTCGAGGTTTGCCCAGATTGAAATATGATAAAGACCATCTTTGTTCCGCATGTCAAATGGGCAAGAGCAAAAAGCACACCCATAAACCCAAAACTGTCAATTCCATCATGGAAGTCCTACATACTCTTCATATGGACCTCTGTGGACCAATGAGGGTTCAAAGTATCAATGGCAAGAAATATGTGTTGGTTGTTGTTGATGATTACTCTCGCTTCACATGGGTAAAATTTTTAAGATCAAAGGATGAAACCCCGAGGATCATCATCAAACTCATCAGGCAACTACAAGTCCGACTCAACAAGACAGTTAGATTTATTCGCACCGACAATGGAACGGAATTTATGAACAAACAACTCACTCAATTTTATGAAGGCATCGACATTAGTCATCAAAAGAGCATTCCACGTACACCTCAACAAAATGGAGTCGTTGAAAGACGAAACCGCACCTTAGTTGAAGCTGCTAGGACTATGCTAATCTTTTCAAAAGCTCCAATGTTCCTTTGGGCCGAAGCCATTGCAACTGCTTGCTACACACAGAACCGATCTTTGATACACCCTCTTCACTGCAAGACTCCATATGAACTAGTTCATGTTAGAAAGCCAGACCTTTCGTTTCTACGAGTATTTGGTGCATTGTGCTACCCAACCAATGACAGTGAAGATCTTGGGAAACTCAAGGCTGTCACACCCCCAATTTACCTGACTTGCAGCGGAATGGAATGCCTGGGAGTGTAACTGTCATAGCACCATAACAAGGAAATATTGAACGACCTAAAGTGTTGTTTGGAAAATACATATCGTTTGATTTATTTAAAAACATCCAGTGCTACAAAACATAGGTCCCCAAAGGTTGAAACGTTTACAGAAAACAAGTTCAGGAAATGTCAAACGATAATTTACACAAGTGCATGAAAAATCCAAAATGTAGTGCGTCATCCCTGGCACATCCTAATGTGACTCCATGCATGTAATATGATAATGCCTTAGTTACCTGAAAATACATTGCGAAAACGGTCAACACGAATGTTGGTGAATAATCATAGGTTTGTAAGTTAAATCGTATGTACATAAGCCACAAGTATAAAGTAAACCGACAAAAATGTCAAAAATGCTACATTGTCCCTTAAGCTCATGACCCCGAAGCTAGACGTACTAAATCCTGCCCCAAATGAGTGTTTACCAGACACTCTAATAATTTAGAAATGAAATGCATTCGTAATTCCGTTGGAGCAACCCAAACACGAATGGAGGAGTCACCCTCAATAGATCTATTCACTCACTCTCGCTCGTACTGTAATTAACGGTCCATGAAATAAAGGGGACTTGTCGTGTCGTGGTAGCAAGGCAACTTAAGCAATGTAAGGAATTTGTAATACTTGGGCATGTACGAAAGTAATTGATGCAATGTATTCTCCCCCGTGGGATTTGAAATCAAATAAGTAATTGAAAACGGGGCTATGAAAACTCACCTTAAGTGATGATACTTGAAATGAAATGAAGTGAACAACAATGATCGGTTAACTGCCGCAACCTAATATGAATGACGAACGATCTAATTTAGATCACCAAATGATGTTATGAATGTCCATGCTCATGTTCCTATACCACTCTACTATTTGGAAAAACACTTGTGTTATCAAAATATATAATCCAAGAATTTGGAAAAATATTGCTATTAGAAAAATAAAATAAGCTAGTAGCAATATGTATACTTATATATATATCGTATGTTTCCATGTTAGTGTTGAAATACTCGGGTTGTAATCCTTGAAATAATGCCTCGTAGTGATAAAAATATACTTGAAAACTCTTATATATCATTAGTTATGAATTTGGGCTCTTGGTTAACATTTTTAGAAATCTAGCATTTACTACGTACTTGTAATATTATTATTTTCTAGTTGGCTAAGCTGTCAAAATAATACGTGTTTTACCGATATTGAAACGTGAATATCTTTGTCGTTATAAGTCCGTTTTACTTGTTCTTTATATCCACGGTTTCGTAAAAATATATACTAGTACATTTTTAGTAGCTTGGTTCATTTAGGTTTCGCCAAACGCCTCAGATAGGCCGTCGAATGTTTCCATTCAGCAACTATTTTTCCGGAAAATCAATTTTTGTCGTTAAACTCGTAAAAATCGTATCTCCTTCGTTATTAACTTGTTTTTATCCCCGTTTTCGGCCACGGCTTCGTCTCGGAATGTATTTTCTAAATATTTGGCCAAAAATAACCCAAAAGATACTGAGTTTCCCACGTTTTCATTTTTCTTACAGCGGGTTTGTATATGTTGTAAAAATCATTTCCAAGGTTTAAAACAAGTCCAAAACTTCATCCAACCACTTTCAATCACCACAAAAACTAATCTAGTCCTACCATATACCTTCTTAGGGTATCATGGCTTCCTAAACAACCTCAATCAAGCTAATCTATCAAGGAGTCACTTATATAAACTTTCTAGGGTTTGTATGTTCAAAAAGTATACAAAAATAAAGTGGTATAGCTAGTATGAGCATGAAATTAAGCATGAATACAATAAGATACATGTGTTAATTAGATGAAAACATGAAAATAATTTTGAATACTCACTTTGAAATTCTAGGTGATGAGATGATGAGGAATACTTGTGTTTCTTGAGTTTATATTTCAAAACCCTAATAAGAATGACTAAATAAACAAGTTTTGTACTTTGATCCTTGAAAAATCTTGGTTCTTGCTTTGCTTGTGTTCTTGCCGTGGGATGAGATGGAGAGGAAAAGAGAAAATGAATTTTGATCTAAAATATAAGTGATAAGAATTAAGTTTAGGTTTTAAGATATTTTGTACATGTGCTAGATTAATAAGTTAAAAGATTTTTAATGCCATGGGTTAAAAGAGGTGCTCATGGCTGGTTTTCATAAGGTCAAAAAGAGATCAAAAAACATTTTTGATTTAATTAGGATTAGTTGTGTAGGATTTATATAGTTTTTAGTTATAGTTTAAGTTAGTTTTTAGTTATAATCGGGTACCGGGTTTAATAGAAATAAATGTTGACAAGGTTATTTGGGATAAAATAAAGTTATAAAAATGTTAAAATTACATTGGGTACAAGTATTGAGTGATCGGGTGATTATTATTTAGTTTTCACGAAAACCGTCGTAATATTCATAAGCTTACGTTATAAATAAAATAAATTTTCAAAATACTGGGTAAATGAATATTATAACTTTTATGATGATAAAATAGATATAAAAATATGTCAGGACCATTGTGGGAATATTTAGATATATTCGTCGTATATATATTAGTCGGGTGTTAACGTTTATTTAGAAATCACAATACGTAAAACGTTAAATATACTGAATATAGTAATTTGAAAATCCTAAGAGTGGTATAACATGTAAATGACCTACTGATGATATGCAGACCATCTCTAGTCCGTATGCAATGTCCTTAGTACTAATGAAATGAATTCGCACCTAAACCAATCCGGTTTTGCGAATTTGAATACCCGTAAACTAAATTTACGATGAAATGAGTAATGCAAGTGAATAGTGAAAACTTTTCCGGAAATGAATAGTGTTAAGTGAATAGTAAATTTCCCAAAAGTTTCTCAGAATATCAAACTGACCTCGAAAATGATGAATAGTAAAACGATGAATAGTGTTTTGATGAATAGTGATTTATGAATAGTAAAAAGTCGAAGTTTGGGAAAATGACCTGAAATGGTAAATGACCTGTAATGGTGAGTTGTGACATCCGCCCACCCAAATAGGAATTCAGTCCCTGAATTCAGCTAGTGTTGGTCTCGGTAATAGGTTTGTTGAAAAGGTGTGGATACTTGCGTTGCATTTGGTCCTCTCGTTCCTAAGTAAACTCGGGTCCTCTTCGAGAATTCCAGCGAACCTTAACGATCGGAATTCTACTCTGCTTTAACTGTTTGACCTCTCGGTCCATGATTTCAACTGGTTCCTCCACAAAGTTAAGTTTGTCATCTAACTGAATCTCTTCTAATGGTATAACGAATGACATCATCTGAAAGGCATTTCTTAAGGTTTGAGAAAACTAATCCATACCGATAACAACGTCAAAACTTCCAAGTTCTACGGGCATAAGGTCTATATTGAAATGGGTGATTTAGGAAATTGATGGTGCAACCACGGATAACGGTGTTGATGTTAACTAAAGACTCATCGGCTAATTCGACAATATAGGGAATGTCTAAGGTAGTTGGTTCTATGTTAAGTAAAGGTGCAAATGTAATAGAAACAAAACTTCTATCCGCTCCTGAATCAAATAAAATGGATGCATAACGATTATTAACGAGGAACGTACCCGTAACAACATTCGGGTCCTCACGGGCATCTTCTCCTCCCATAACATAAGCCCTTCCTTGAGCTACTCCTCTCTGATTTCCAGCTCCTTGATTCTTCCTCTTTGGGCACTCACCCCTAAAGTGTCCAATTTCTCCGCAGCCATAACATGTTACTGGTGGTTTCTGATTGTCACCCAAGTTTGGAATCCTGCAATCTTTGGTGTGGTGACCAACATTCTTACAGTTGCCACATGTATCTGGGCAACGTCCTGGGTTATGGTGTTTCTGACACCTATCACACTTGGGTAGATTTCCAGCATACCCTTTCCCTTCAGTAGGTCCTGCAACATAGGCCCTTGCCACTTCTTGCCTCTTAGGTGGTGGCTGAATAGCATTTCCACCTTGGTTATCGTCAAACCTCCTTTTGTTGTTTGGGTTGTTGTTTCGGTTATTGTTGTTGTTTGCAGCAGATTTTCCTTTCAACACTTGGACCATAAGTTTCTGAGTTATACGAATGGCCTCTTCCATTGATTGTGGGTCGAAAGACATCACATCCCCTCGGATGCTTTCGGGTAATCCCCCAGTAAAGTTCTCCATCTTTTTCTCAGCGTCGGAACCATAGTTGGACATATTACAGCCAACTCCTGAAACTTCCTGATATAAGTCTCAATATCATCTCCTTTAGTTACTAACTGGTAGAATTCTGTTTCCAACTTTTGCACCTCAGTACGAGGGCAAAACTTCTTAGTCATCAGCTTTTTAAATTCAGCCCAAGTGAGTTTGTAGGCATTCTCCATACCAATAGGCTGAGCATACGAATTCCACCAAGACATGGCTTCATCCAGCAGCATACCTGTAGCAAACTTTACCTTGTTAACCTCCTGACAACCACACATGAGAAAAATGTTCTCAGTCTTCTCAAACCAGCGGATTAAAGCAACCGCTCCTTCAGTGCCCTTATACTTGATAGGATCACTAATCTTGAAATCCTTCCAAGTACATTCACGCCTAGTAGTGGGTTGAACCACTTCAGTAGTAGGTGGAACCTCAGCAGCCCTAGCAGCAACTTCAGCTCTCTCAGTCTCCAGAGCTTCTGCTATACTATCCCTGACCAACTTGCGGATAGCGGCTTGTGTCATAGCGGGTGTTTCTGATGTAGCCTTTGCTTTCTTTGGCGCCATACTTCTGATAAATAATCGACAACAACCATGAGAAAACTATAATAGAAATAGTCATCGTACAAAAATATACGCCCACAACATGTATATATACCACCACAACAAGTATAATACAACCATGACATGCACGAGTACAACCACAACCTGTAATAATACAATCACGACACGTATAGATACAACCACAACAAGTATAAATACGTTAACCATAAAGAGCAACCATGAAACATCATAAATATAATCACAACACATGAATATAATACATGAAAATTTCGGCCTACATGGACCGATATATATATATAGCACAACATTTCCAACATAGTAGAGTCGCACTTGATATATTTGTTTGTACAACAACCAAAAGACTACAAGTTCTTGAACTATGTCCCACACCTCGGGACTAGGAAATAGTAAAAGCTAATATAATACTAGTCTATGTCTATGCTCCTCCAGGTGCTCTAGATGGTCCAGGCTCTCCCCTCAGACGGCGAATCTCACGATCCATCGCAACCACGATCTCCTCTAGATGCTAAACTCGTAACTGAGAAGAAACATCCCTGCGCTCCATCACTGTCAACCTCTCATGTGCTACAGCCAACTGGTGTGTCAGCTCTCCCTGAGCCTCCTGTGTAGTCTGAGCTCTATCCCGAATCCCTGGTAGCTCACCTCTAAGCTGGTCAATCAGCTCCTGATGTCCCAACTGTCGTGCCTCAAGCCCATGATATGACACATCGATACTAACTCTGCCCAAAAGTAAACCCTCGATCTGCTCCTCAGCCGCCTCTAGTCGAGGAGTGATATCCTCATCAACCCTATAGTCCAAACTATCAATCTGATCCTGATGAACCCCTAGCTGACCCTCTAATGTAACATCTGCAGGCTCCCTAGTATCAGTAGGCTCACTAGCAACTGTAGACTCCCTAGCAACAGTAGGCTCCCTAGCAGCTGTAGGCCCTCTAGCAGCAGCTGCTCTCGAACACTCCCCTACATGGTATACTGGTGGTGGTTCTGCTGATTCTGACTCTGTAGTAGGGGAATCTGGTGCAGTAAACCTAGCACGCTTCCTAGGTGGCAATAGTGAAGTAGATATGCATGCAGCAGCAGGTATGGCTGGTGGTGGTGTAGGTAACATAGGAATAGTGGGTACCTTAAAGGTAGATGTAATAGGGCAAACACTCTTCCTAGCAACTCTAATGATCTTACTACTAGGAAACATAAGTATAGGTTCTGATGGACTAGTGGTAGCAGGGGATGATGTGTCGGTGGGTGCACGGGTAATCTCGGGTGGTGCAATAGGGAAAACATGAGGAATAGGTAATGGTGAACGGGCAGTAGAAGACATAGAGCCTTCGACATCGGAGTCTGTGATGGTGTACAGTATGACAACATTTGGGTTTGCAGACATGGTTCTGTGATAATCAAGGTGAAATAAAATAAATAACTCGTATAATGAAATCACCTAAAACAATGAACATGCACTTATGATGAAATGATGAGATGCTATGATAATGTGGTTATAGTCTAGGGTTAATGATACATCCTAGTTCTCTATAACCTTAGCTCTGGTACCAATCTGTCACACCCCCAATTTACCTGACTTGCAGCGGAATGGAATGCCTGGGAGTGTAACTGTCATAGCACCATAACAAGGAAATATTGAACGACCTAAAGTGTCGTTTGGAAAATACATATCGTTTGATTTATTTAAAAACATCCAGTGCTACAAAACATAGGTCCCCAAAGGTTGAAACGTTTACAGAAAACAAGTTCAGGAAATGTCAAACGATAATTTACACAAGTGCATGAAAAATCCAAAATGTAGTGCGTCATCCCTGGCACATCCTAATGTGACTCCATGCATGTAATATGATAATGCCTTAGTTACCTGAAAATACATTGCGAAAACGGTCAACACGAATGTTGGTGAATAATCATAGGTTTGTAAGTTAAATCGTATGTACATAAGCCACAAGTATAAAGTAAACCGACAAAAATGTCAAAAATGCTACATTGTCCCTTAAGCTCATGACCCCGAAGCTAGACGTACTAAATCCTGCCCCAAATGAGTGTTTACCAGACACTCTAATAATTTAGAAATGAAATGCATTCGTAATTCCGTTGGAGCAACCCAAACACGAATGGAGGAGTCACCCTCAATAGATCTATTCACTCACTCTCGCTCGTACTGTAATTAACGGTCCATGAAATAAAGGGGACTTGTCGTGTCGTGGTAGCAAGGCAACTTAAGCAATGTAAGGAATTTGTAATACTTGGGCATGTACGAAAGTAATTGATGCAATGTATTCTCCCCCGTGGGATTTGAAATCAAATAAGTAATTGAAAACGGGGCTATGAAAACTCACCTTAAGTGATGATACTTGAAATGAAATGAAGTGAACAACAATGATCGGTTAACTGCCGCAACCTAATATGAATGACGAACGATCTAATTTAGATCACCAAATGATGTTATGAATGTCCATGCTCATGTTCCTATACCACTCTACTCTTTGGAAAAACACTTGTGTTATCAAAATATATAATCCAAGAATTTGGAAAAATATTGCTATTAGAAAAATAAAATAAGCTAGTAGCAATATGTATACTTATATATATATCGTATGTTTCCATGTTAGTGTTGAAATACTCGGGTTGTAATCCTTGAAATAATGCCTCGTAGTGATAAAAATATACTTGAAAACTCTTATATATCATTAGTTATGAATTTGGGCTCTTGGTTAACATTTTTAGAAATCTAGCATTTACTACGTACTTGTAATATTATTATTTTCTAGTTGGCTAAGCTGTCAAAATAATATGTGTTTTACCGATATTGAAACGTGAATATCTTTGTCGTTATAAGTCCGTTTTACTTGTTCTTTATATCCACGGTTTCGTAAAAATATATACTAGTACATTTTTAGTAGCTTGGTTCATTTAGGTTTCGCCAAACGCCTCAGATAGGCCGTCGAATGTTTCCATTCAGCAACTATTTTTCCGGAAAATCAATTTTTGTCGTTAAACTCGTAAAAATCGTATCTCCTTCGTTATTAACTTGTTTTTATCCCCGTTTTCGGCCACGGCTTCGTCTCGGAATGTATTTTCTAAATATTTGGTCAAAAATAACCCAAAAGTTACTGAGTTTCCCACGTTTTCATTTTTCTTACAACGGGTTTGTATATGTTGTAAAAATCATTTCCAAGGTTTAAAACAAGTCCAAAACTTCATCCAACCACTTTCAATCACCACAAAAACTAATCTAGTCCTACCATATACCTTCTTAGGGTATCATGGCTTCCTAAACAACCTCAATCAAGCTAATCTATCAAGGAGTCACTTATATAAACTTTCTAGGGTTTGTATGTTCAAAAAGTATACAAAAATAAAGTGGTATAGCTAGTATGAGCATGAAATTAAGCATGAATACAATAAGATACATGTGTTAATTAGATGAAAACATGAAAATAATTTTGAATACTCACTTTGAAATTCTAGGTGATGAGATGATGAGGAATACTTGTGTTTCTTGAGTTTATATTTCAAAACCCTAATAAGAATGACTAAATAAACAAGTTTTGTACTTTGATCCTTGAAAAATCTTGGTTCTTGCTTTGCTTGTGTTCTTGCCGTGGGATGAGATAGAGAGGAAAAGAGAAAATGAATTTTGATCTAAAATATAAGTGATAAGAATTAAGTTTAGGTTTTAAGATATTTTGTACATGTGCTAGATTAATAAGTTAAAAGATTTTTAATGCCATGGGTTAAAAGAGGTGCTCATGGCTGGTTTTCATAAGGTCAAAAAGAGATCAAAAAACATTTTTGATTTAATTAGGATTAGTTGTGTAGGATTTATATAGTTTTTAGTTATAGTTTAAGTTAGTTTTTAGTTATAATCGGGTACCGGGTTTAATAGAAATAAATGTTGACAAAGTTATTTGGGATAAAATAAAGTTATAAAATGTTAAAATTATATTCGGTACAAGTATTGAGTGATCGGGTGATTATTATTTAGTTTTCACGAAAACCGTCGTAATATTCATAAGCTTACGTTATAAATAAAATAAATTTCCAAAATACTGGGTAAATGAATATTATAACTTTTATGATGATAAAATAGATATAAAAATATGTCGGGACCATTGTGGGAATATTTAGATATATTCGTCGTATATATATTAGTCGGGTGTTAACGTTTATTTAGAAATCACAATACGTAAAACGTTAAATATACTGAATATAGTAATTTGAAAATCCTAAGAGTGGTATAACATGTAAATGACCTACTGATGATATGCAGACCATCTCTAGTCCGTATGCAATGTCCTTAGTACTAATGAAATGAATTCGCACCTAAACCAATCCGGTTTTGCGAATTTGAATACCCGTAAACTAAATTTACGATGAAATGAGTAATGCAAGTGAATAGTGAAAACTTTTCCGGAAATGAATAGTGTTAAGTGAATAGTAAATTTCCCAAAAGTTTCTCAGAATATCAAACTGACCTCGAAAATGATGAATAGTAAAACGATGAATAGTGTTTTGATGAATAGTGATTTATGAATAGTAAAAAGTCGAAGTTTGGGAAAATGACCTGAAATGGTAAATGACCTGTAATGGTGAGTTGTGACAAAGGCCAAGGCCAACATTGGGTTCTTCGTTGGGTATGCTCCTGAACGCAAGGGTTACCGAATCTACAACAAACGTACCAGAGATATACTGGAAACTATTCACGTTATATTCGATGAGCTGACCGAGCAACCAGATCCTGGACAAAGCATTTCCGGACCCGTGCCCAATCCGTTAATTCCTGGACCTATAAGCTTCGGGCTTGTACAGTATCCCTCCCCTGCTACTCCTTTTGTGCCTCCCACAAGTGATGATTGGAAGAAACTGTTTGACCCTATGTTTGATGAATACTTTGAACCTTATGCCGGGGCTGCCCCTGAAGCTCCTATCATTCCACAACGGGCTGATATAGCTGTTGCTCCACCGCCTATTGAAGGGCCTTCCACATCTCTTTCATGGGATCCAGAAGGCCCCACTACCAGTCATTCAGCAAACACATCTAATGTTCAATCTTCACCTGTGCCACGAGTAGCTGCTACTGATGATTCTTTTGAAGTTAATCTGTTTGCCCCACCTAATGAAGTGCCGTTTGTAAATGTCTTTGCTCCTGAACCTTCTCATGATACATCCGTCTCAGATGAATCCAACACGGCAACATCAATCCACTATCCTCAACCTCATAAGCATCTCAGGAAATGGACCAATGATCATCCAATTGACAACATCATTGGAAATACGTCTCGTCCTGTTTCAACTCGCAAACAACTGGCAACTGATGCCTTATAGTGCTTCTTCAATTCTGTTCTCACCAAAGTTGAACCAAAAGATTTCAAGGATGCAATGTCTAAAGTCTCATGGTTCACTGCTATGGTTGACGAGATCCATGAGTTTAATCGTCTTGATGTATGGGAGTTGGTTCCTCCTTCTGAGTGTGCTATGATAATTGCTCTCAAATGGATATTTAAAGTTAAGCTTGATAAGCATGGTGATGTGTTGAAGAACAAGGCAAGGCTTGTGGCTAAAGGATACCATCAAGAAGAAGGAATTGACTTTGAAGAATCCTTCACTCCCGTTGCCAGAATTGAAGCCATAAGAATCTTTCTTGCTAATGCTGCCAGCCAGAATATGTTGGTATATCAGATGGACGTTAAGACTGCCTTTTTAAATGACGATCTGAAGGAGGTAGTGTATGTTAGTCAACCTGAAGGATTCGTAGATCCTGAACGTCCTAACCATGTTTATCGGTTAAAGAAGGCGCTCTATGGACTTAAGCAAGCTCCACGAGCATGGTATGATACTTTGTTAAAATTTCTTCTCGCCAACCGATTTACCAAAGGTGTTGTGGATCTTACACTCTTTACCAGAAAAACTGGCAAAAACTACCTTCATGTACAAATCTATGTAGATGACATCATTTTTGCCTCCTCTGACCCTAAAGAGTGTGATCAGTTTTCCAGTGAGATGAGCTCTACGTTTCAGATGTCCATGATGGGACAAATGTCTTTCTTTTTGGGCTTACAAGTATCTCAAAACCCAAGCGGCATATTCATTAATCAATCCAAATATGCAAATGAAATCTTGAAGAAATTTGGATTTGAATCATATGACTCTGTTGATACTCCCATGATTGAAAGATCAAAACTTGACAAAGACAATGTTGGGGCTCCTGTCGACCAAACCTTGTATCGAAGCATGATTGGCTCTTTAATGTACCTCACTGCCAGCAGACCTGATCTTCTCTTTGTCGTCTGCATTTGTGCAAGATATCAATCCAAACCAACTAAGAAGCACTTAGAAGCAGTCAAGAGGGTCTTCCAATATCTTAAAGGTACAATCCATCTGGGTCTCTGGTATCCCAAGGACACCGTTATGCACTCACAGCTTATTCCAATGTTGATCATCCGGGGGTGCACAGTTTCTGGGTGATAAGTTGGTTAGTTGGTCCTCAAAGAAACAAATGAGCACATCAATCTCTTCTACTGAGGCTGAATACATTGCCATGTCCTCGTGTTGTGCTCAAATTCTATGAATGAGATCTCAACTCTCGGACTATGGTTTTCTATTCAACAAGATTCCCATGTACTGTGACAACAAAAGTGCAATCGCACTGTGCTGCAACAATGTCCAGCACTCAAGGACTAAGCACATTGATATTCGCCATCACTTCATCAGGGAACAAGTTGAGAAGGGAATTGTGGAACTCTACTTTGTAAGAACTGAGTTCCAGTTGGCTGACATCTTCACCAAAGCACTTCCTAGGGAAAGATTTCAATTCATCATCCCTCGCCTTGGCATGAAAAGTCTTACTCCTGAGGATCTCACGTGTCTTCAGGAAGATCAGGAGGAGTAACGGGTTGCTTCACATATCCTTGTATATAGTCTATTGCAAAAAGAAAATAGAAAAATATAAAATCATAAAACCCAAAAACAGTCTTCTCTCGACATGTCTCATGTGTAATCAATAGTATGTACGATTCTAGAAATGTCATTCAATAATGACACGGAATCATACATATGCTTGAGCATGAGTTTTTCATACATTCAAATAATGTTTTCTCTAAAAACATGTCGTCTCCAACTTCTTTTAATTATGGCTTGCTATTACTTCAGATAGCAACCCGGTCTTAGTATTGGGGAAAGTTCGTCACCAAAAAGACGACTGTTCCTAACAAAGGCATGAATTACTTTATATTCGTGCCTTTCCGATCTGATGTACGCTTAAGTGCATCATTTCTGGCAAAAGAAGAGAAGTCTTCTTTACATCTCAAATACTTTTCCTTCAATGATTCTTTGGAAAAGTATTTGCTCCAAACTTGGTGGTACCATGATTTTTGAAATTCAATCAAAGTTGAAATTTTTTAAAATTTGCCACTCAATTGATGACAAACAAGTTTAAATTTTTTCGTTAAAATGTTAATTAAGAACGGGTCATCAATTGAGGGGGAGAGTGATTTCAAATTTCTATATCATCAAAACAAGATCTTTGTACATAAAAAGCAGTGAATGAAATGTGATTGTTATGTGTCAGTATATGAATTTTTCATGAGTTTCTCGTTAAACTCTAAATCATTTATAAACTCATCATTTCTGACACATAACATGCTCCCTCATGGATTGAGGGGGAGCAATGTATCATCTCATAATCAGTTATTCTTAAATCTGACCACATCTTTCTCCCAAAATCATTGAACTTATTTAAATCACTTGGGATCACAAATCTCAACTGGTTTGAAATTTTTGATCGGGGGAGAAAATGTGATTTAAATATGAGAAATCTAATTAAAATGTGATGTTTTGGACTTATACGAAAGCTCTCCCATATGTGCTAAACTCTTTTGTATATCGGTGCACATGTTGAGGGGGAGCAAATGATTTGTGAAAAAGGATCCTTGCATCTTACGAGATCGAGACTCAGACTTGACTCATGAATTGACGAAACACCATTGTCCTAAATCGAAAGGACTAGTCCTGGACGGGTAATAATTTCAAGCTGGTTTAACCAGTGATGTAAGCGTGTCTCGAAGAGGACTAGTCTGAGTAGAATGTACCATTTCGAGAAACCTTGGGTGAATCTGATCGGGCCGGGTAATAATTTCAAGCTAGTTCAACTAGTGATGTAAGCGTGTCTCGAATGCCCGGTCATGTTCACTTAAGGTAGATCAATTCAAAAAGTGCAACTCTTCCCGACATGTGCATATTTTCCAAATCAATACATATGAGCACATGTTAAGGGGGAGCATTTGAAAATAACAAAACTCTCAATGTGTTAACAAAATGTGCGTTGAGAGAATTTTCAATGATTTGGTGTATGGCAACATAGGATAGTCATGAAGTTACAAGGTGGCTAAGGTTAGGGAAACCGTCCTATGATCCGCCAGAACTGGAGGGATCTACCCATGGACAATACCGAATAGATAGTATAAGAAAGTCCGTAGGTATGATCGTGGAAAAAAGGAGAAATGTGAGAATGGAGAAAGAAGGGGTTGAAGAATGAAAAAGAAAATAAAATGAGAAAGGGTGAAAAGAAATAGCCATCCTATTATTCAACCTTAGGGCAGAAACCGGGTTTAATTCATAATCTAATAATTGTCGCTAAGGCGACATTGGTATTGAAGACAAGACGTCATGGACCCAGTGACGCACTGCACTAAACCTTCTAGCCACTCAAGTTCTCTTAAAAGAACTTGTTTCATTCTCACGGAAACCGGTGTAATCTATCAACTCATCTCTTAGAGATGGTTGATATTGAAGCAGGAGACCTCTCCCTAATCTCCGCATAGGAATACCAAATGCACTAATTGAGTCTAGAGCCTCGAGATACATTAAAAGATCTCATAGGACCACGTGCTACTTCTACCATGGTTGTTCAACATTAAGGACACCAGTGGTAAACTTATGAGTCCTACGCAGATCTTAGCAATCTGCCTGAACATTTATGAGGGATGTTGCTTTAGTTACTCCCAGTGATTGAATGGAAATTCCTGCCAGGGTCAACATCAAGCAGCCCTGAAAGTAGGTCACTTCGGTAATTCCTTATGGATTATGCTTAGTGGTCGCGACGGTTACCAATGGTCTACAGTCGTGAAGTGAACTCCAGCGACTCACCCAGTCGTTGATTTACTTAGGTAGATCATGTAAGTCCTCTCGGGGGCTTGCCGATTGGGAACGATCTTGGTGAGGATTAGAAGGAGTCTTCACATTATGCTGTTGACAATCTCTAATTCGAAACCTATAAGTACCGGATGATTTGTTGCTAACTGTCTACTTGCAGGAATTTCTAATGGTTGCGGGTGATTGCTGAAAAGATGCTGATCCATCAACACATGCTCACACTTCAACTTCATAACTCAAAAGATATCATGATCATTGAATGGGCTTCAACCGTGCTTCCTCAACTCTGATGAAGAAGATCATGATCCAGAAAAGTGTGAGCATGCCAACACAAAGATGTTCATATCACATGGAGACATTACTACTCACTGATGACCCTCAGATACTCATATGGATGATGATGTCAAAGCAATCTCCAAAGATCATCCAACACATTGAAGGTGTCATCAAGAGTCTACCACTCAGTGCATAAAGATCTCAACTATGAAGAATCAAAAGGCCACGAGCTATGGAGATGTCATCAAAGACTTGATTGCTTTGATTCAATATTTATCCTCTGGGGTGACCTCCCTTAGGGGGAGATTGTTAGGAATACGAATATTCGTATGAAGATTCGGTCACCCCAAGTGTAACCTAGCATAGTATAGCTCGTGGTATCTATCTTAATTAGTTTAATGGTAGTTTAGATTTAGTTAGTATTTGTGGAGTCGGGTCGGGTCTTCACCCACTGTCAGCCCGCTCTACAGCCTTTTTCAGAAGGCGTTTGTGTTGTATGTATAAATACCCTTTCCCACCCAAGGGAAAGGGTTGGACCTTCATTTGCAATCTAACCTTTCACAAGTTTTTCACATACAAGGCTCCCACTTCTCTCATCTCCTTCTCTCTCTAACATCTCACTAGATAATACATTACTAATCATCCTAAATCACATTACCATCCATGTTCTTACATTAGAGTTTATTACACATTCCTTTATTCCAAAGTCAGAAGGCCTGAAGGGTTTGTAGTTTTCATGGAATCTTGGACTTCTTTCAATAGTGACTTCAATGGGTTCATTCTTCTTGTAAGGATGAATGATCATGTCAGTGATAGCACCTTCACCGTTAGCCTTAGTCATGGTCCAGACATACCTTTCATAGTTTATCTGCTTCCTTTCAGCCACCTATTTGGCTTCTTTGATCATGTTAGCCTAAAGCCTGACAAACTCTTCTCCTTCCATATCCTAGTTGGATTCCTTGATCACTTCCTTAACCACTTCAGTGATAACAGGCTTACTAAGCAACTCAGTCTTAAGCTTGTCATCTTCCTCCAGAGCAGCAGCCACCTCTTCATTAGTACCCCTGAATATTTTCCCATTGTGTAGGGTGACTTCTACAAGTTCTAGTGCATCAGGATCACGACGCACTTCTTTTGATGCCGGTACTAATTTGGGTGGTGAGTCATCAGTGACTTTGATTTCCTTCCCTTTGTCAGGGCATCCTGTTGTTTTGGTAGTTGCTTCACTGATGACAGGGGTTATGATGGGAGTTAAAGTGGTGGACCCAGGCATGAAGCTTCTTAAGGGATAAGCCTCAGTGATGACCTCAGTGGTAGATGTTGTTTGAGCATCATTCTTTGTCTTCCTGTAAAGGTCCAACTGTTGAAACAGCTTCCTGATACGAGTGATGGTGACCAATTTCTCCCCCTCAACAGATGCATGAATTGATTTGGGACCAGTAGGAGCAGGAGTAGGAGCGGCCTGAAGAATTCTGAGCACTTTAGAAACCATGCCTTTGAGTTCAAAGGTTTCCGTCTTCAGGCTCGAAAGTTCAGTGGACTTAGACTTCTGAGCATTAGTAAGCTGAGTGATCTTGGCGGTGTAGCAGTCCACAAGTTCATTGTGCTTGGTTGTGAAAACTTCATAGCCAACTGGTATTTTGCAAAGATGAACACTTTGATCCTTGAGAGTGGTGAGGATGGAGACTTGTTGAGATTGAAGTTCAGCAAAGTTGTCTTCCCTGAAAAGAGCAGGCAGGCTACTGAGTGCAGCAGATGTGGACTTATGAGAATCCATGAACTCAGTGAGCTTGGCAACCAGGACAGGATCATCCTTAAACTTTTGTTGGATGGAGGTGAGAGTCTGAAGGAGAATTGTAATGTTGGTTCCTTGGTCAGTAGCAAACTTCTCAACAGAAGCCTTGAGATCTTTGACCATGTCATCAGTGTCCAGGAAAGTAGATTTAAGTTCAGCCTGTTTTTCTTCTACTAAGCCCCTGAAGTCAGCATAAGAGGTAGCTGCTTCAATGCCTGTCCTGACTGGCATTTTCAAGCTGATTAAACAACCATTCATTGTTGTATTCCCCGAATTCTACCAAGACCTTCTCAGTTACTGGCTTGGTGTCATCCAGATTGTAGTAGCCTGAAGATGAGGGCTCAGTGGGCTTGTCTCCTGATGATGATGATGATGATGGGGATGATGGTTGTTGTCGTTATTGTTGTTCCTGAGTGGTGTGTTCAGGGGATGATGTGTGATGGGATTCAGTATGCTGCTCTTCAGTGTGTGAATCAGGATGAACATCTTTAGTATCCATGTCATCTTCAGCAACTAAACCTTCATCATCCCCAAAGTCAAAATCATCCTTCTCTGACTCTTCTTCAATAAGTAACTGTATGTCAGCTAGAGTTGGACCATGGGATGCAACCAGTTCCCCCTCAGAAGAGGGTTTGCTTTTGTTATGGTCAGGTCATGACCCCTCTATTCCAGCATATTGGGTTGTATCTGCCTGGTCCTTAGGGTTATTCTTTGAGGAATGCACATCGCCGTGAGGGGGTGAAGGTTCCATATTAGGAAGTGGTTGTATGCTCCCTGAGTCTTTGTTCCCTATGATCCCTTCAGACACTGACGGGTATTTTTCAGTGGCATCCTTAGGAATCGTGAAAGTTATTTCCCTATCAGTGGGTTGTATATTTCTCTCTGAGTATTTGGGGTGAGTAATGGTGCCCTCAGACAAAAGCTTTGATTTACGAATGTCCTCATCAGGCGAGTGAAGGGTATGGCCCCCCTTTCCAGCAGGGTGGTGCTTTCCTGCCGAAGATTTAGGGGCCTCAAATCCCTGAGACTTTGGTTGTGATCTACCAGAGCCTTTAGTAGGATGTGAAGGGGTGTAGGTCCTCGTCTCAGTGGAGTAGTGTTGCCCCACCGAGGATTTAGGACCCCTTGCTCCCTAAGACTCTGATTGTGATTTGTCAGAGCCTTAAGCAGGATGTAATTGTTGAGTTGATTCCGACTCCACTTACTTGTGTATGTCAGCAGAGCCTTTATGAATGGGTTTTCCCGAGGACACTGAGTGTGATATCTCAGTGCCCTCCATTTGATTTTGTTTCAGGGTTAATGGATCGGCCTCAACATTGGGTGTCTCAGTGGTCAAGGTCTGTTTTGGCTTATTCTTGCCAGGCTTGGAGGCAGAGGTACCAGTGGCGAGTGACTTGGGTTTAGCCACCTTCCTGGACCCCTGTCCCTTCTTCTTCTTCACCTTCTTGGAAGGAGAAGGAACAGGTGAAATTGTGTTGTCACCTTGGATAGTAGTCAACATGTATGTTGTCAAGGAGACTGGTGTGACCTCATTGGGGTCCCGAGAGTAGTTTTTCTTATGTAAGACTTCAAGCTCAAAGCCTACGCCATCAGGCTTAACATACTCAGACCCCAACAGGTCTTGCAGGGCGCAGGAAATGAATCTAGGGTATGACATCAGTTTTTGCCTAGATTTCCCACCCAGCTTGACTATGAGGTCCCTGAAGATTATTTCTCCATGGTCAATTTTTATTCCCTCCAAGAGACAATACACTATCATTGCTTGAGTAGTGTTGAGTTGCTCAGTGGAGGATTTTTTCCCCTAAGAACCTGAATGACAAAGGTCATCAGGATCCTCCTGGGGGCAGGGAACCAGGTTTTGATGATAGGGGCTTTGGATAGAAGGGCCCTTGGGGTCACATCAGGGTGAAGTTTATCATATGGCCCAAGTTCCAGCAGTATTGCTTTCACATCCTCTTCCTTAGGTTGGGCAACGAAGGTCTCAGTGTAATCAAGGTCAGTGGCTTTGATAAAGGTTTTGTAGGTAAGGGTCAGGGACTTTGTCCCATTCTTCAT
Organism: Artemisia argyi; assembly: GCA_030686995.1. Taxonomy (NCBI): domain Eukaryota; kingdom Viridiplantae; phylum Streptophyta; class Magnoliopsida; order Asterales; family Asteraceae; genus Artemisia; species Artemisia argyi. The sequence goes on along the minus strand of CM060693.1, from coordinate 125,139,590 downwards.
TGAGAACCTAATGGTCGCATCCTTAGGTACATCAGGGTTTTCCACCACTGCTGTACACCAGAATTCCCTCAAATAATCATGGTAGATGATAGTGGGGGTTTTTGTGAATGCGGTGGGGAGAAAACAGTTTTGGAGGTACTTTACCACATTCCTGTAATTAGGTAATCCTTCAGGGTAGGTAAAGTTCCCCACCACATTGTTTTTGGTAAGGTCTATGATGAGACGAAAAGTGTACCACTTTTAGGGGGTCATTTAAGCCCTAAGTCGAGACTATTTGATAAAATATTGCCCTAAATCGTTCCTTTTGTCATTTTAGGTACTTTAGGGAAGAAATATGAAAAAGGAAGTATTTTGGACGTTTTTGGAGCAAAAACTGAAGAAAACGACAAAGTCTCCAAAATCAAGCTAGAAACAGTGCTTGACGGCGTAACGCTTTGTAGGTGACGGCGTCACGTATTGGCAAAGAGGTGGATATGAATTTACACGTGACGTGCCAGAAGGTTTTGTGGAATTAAAGGGTGACGGCGTCACGTGTTAATGGAGGAAGGCCATCACGTGTTAACTGGTCACAACTTGGGCGCGCGGTAGCTGTTACTATTTTGGCCATATCTTTTGCATACGAACTCGTATTTATTGATTCAAAAGCCCACACGAATAGGACAAAGAGATCTACAATTTGGTGAAAAAAATGGTGCTGACGCCATCAATTGTTAAAGCTGACGCAGTCAGATCGGGCCGACAGAAACATTGCCTATAAATACAACATTATAACTTCACTTTTTGTAAGCCCCCAACCCTAGGTCTGATTTTAGGGTTAGGGTAGGTGTTTTTCCAGCAACTTAGAGGGTCTTAATCATTCCATAAACATCTTGTAATGGTTTGTTTATCGATTCAATCTTACGTCATGTCTTCAATTATGATTATTGTTGATTGCTCTTCATTAATTATGCTTGGCTAATTCACCTTGTGTCTACTTATGATTGTGTGAAACTTGTATATAATTGATTAGATCCTACTGATTTCCTTGTTGATGTTTGTGTCTATCTTCATCAATTAAGGTGTGACACTTCGATAGGTCTAATTGGTTTAGTTTATAATTCTTGTTTCCTATTGTTTCTTGTTTTGATTGAAGGTTTATCGATGTTAGGCTTAAGAAAACTGGCTAATCTCTAATTGGTAACTTGCTTGAACGTCTTAAGAAACATGAATCAGATGTGTACTACGATTAATTGGTTGTATTTAATGCATAAGTGACTACTAAGGAGGCCATGTTAGGAGCTAGTTGTCGGCTCGACATAGGAATAGGTAGAAGCTTATAGAGTTGGGGAAGATCGTACACGGCCCCATGAATGGTGTTAAGGAATACAACCCGTCAATTAAAACAAGGTGTGACAATTCAATAGGTAGAATTGGATAGCTAGCAAGGAGTAATATATCATAGGTAGATACGCTTCATTTCCCTCGTGGAACCCTAGTTTATTTTCCTACACATTAGTTTAAGTAGTAGCTTTTGGGTTAGTTGATTAGCAACTAATTCCGCCCCTTCTTCCAAAACCCGAGATGTTTACTTGCTTTCCATAAAATATAAAAATACAAAAAGAATCCTCCCTCACCTCTAGACCTAGTTATATTAATTTCAATCCGAATGAACACTATTATTTGATTTAAACGATCAATCACCCGGTACTTGCCATTACACTATACTACATCGGTCAGGTACACTGCCTGGTGGGGATTGCAAGCTTCTCAAGATCCCTTGAGAAGTAAAACCTTTTGAAAGGTTGCAAAACCACGCATCAGTCTACGCTCTCCATTTGGTATTCCACATTTGGAGCGTATGTGATAGCTATGCAAGAATCCATTTATGATAGAAAATAGGCCTGGTTTTTGAAAAAGGTTTTGGTTAAGAGGTAAAACATACACAGTTTTAAGAAGAAGAAAAAATTTGCAAGAGTTTTTCTAAGTTATGAAAGCGTGTGTATGTTTTCCTTTGTGGGGGTATTTATAGGAGATGGAATTAGGGTTGCAAGTGTTGCGGATATCAAAAGGTTGATAATAAATATGATTGGGTGTTATAAAATTGGTTTGATATCCGCATTTAATGCCACATTTCCCATCAACCCTATTTTTTCCCAACATGATCTGATGAACAGTTGCGCGGCTCTGCAAAAGACACTTTTGCAGAGTGATGTCACCACATATAATATCAAGATATTACACGTGAATGGGAGCATTTAATGCTAAATGGAATTGGTGACGTAGGTGTGGGGGCCCAAGACATGGATGCCATTTGATGTCTTGAACCCCCTGAATGACTTTTCATTCAGTGAGTTGATGTTCAGGAAGGATGATCAGTGAGTAAGTTGATTGGTACATCACTGATGAAGGGGTTTGTTCAGGGACCTTGGATAGATTACATCATGTTGGAACTACTTTAATCAGTTTTTCGATTCAATATCCAACATTCCCAATTCTGCTTTCAGTGTGGTGAAAGTGGGTTCATCCAAGGGTTTTGTAAAGATAACAGCTAACTAATATTCAGTGGGGATGAAATGTAATTCAATCTCTCCATTCATGATGTGGTCCCTGATGAAGTGATATCTTATGTCGATGTGTTTGGTTCTTTGATGAAGCGCAGGGTTGTTGGAGATGGCTATGGCACTTGTGCTATCACAAAAGATGGGTACCATCTTGTACTGAATGCCATAGTCACTCAGTTGACTCTTCATCCAAAGTATATTTGCACAACACCCTGCAGCAGCCACATATTCAGCTTCAGCTGAGGACATGGCCACTGACTGTTGCTTCTTTGTACTCCAACACACAAGTTTTCTACCAAGGAATTGACAGGATCCTGAGGTACCTTTTCTATCCATATTGCAGCCTGCATAGTCTGAGTCAGTGTACCCTTTGGGATCAAACCCTGAGCATTTTGGGTAATACAAACCAAGGATTGGTGTACCCTTTAGGTATCTGATGATTATTTTGACAACAGTGAGATGAGACTCTTTTGGATCAGATTAATATCTAGCACATAGACAGACTGAGAATTGGATATCAGGCCTTGAGGCAAGTAAGTACATCAGGGACCCTATCATTCCTCTGTATAGGGTTTGATTCACTGATTTACCAGTGAGATCAGGGCCAAGGTTATTTAGGGGAACCATAGGAGTCTTTATTGAAGAGCAGTCAATGAGCTCATACTTCTTCAGTAGGTTCCTAATGTATTTTTCTTGACAAATGGATATGCCTTTGTCAGTTTGTTTGATTTGAAGCCCAAGAAAGTAAGTGAGTTCACCCATCATGCTCATTCAAACTTAGTGGTCATCAGTTTTTCAAACTGTTTGCAAAGTTTGTAACTTTTTGAGCCAAAGATGATGTCATCAACATATACTTGAACAAGGATGACATCACTTTTTGTTCTATAGATGAACAGGGTGTTGTCAATTCTTCCTTTGACAAACTTATTTTGGATCAGGAAGGCTGAAAGAGTTTCATACCATGTCCTGGGTGCTTGTTTTAGTCCATAAAGGGCCTTGTTAAGCTTGCAAACATGGTTAGGAAATTCACTACTTTCAAAGCTAGGAGGTTGTTGCACATAGACATCTTCTTTAATGTTACCATTCAGGAAGGCACTTTTTACATCCATTTGGTAAACTTTAAAGTTCATGTATGTTGCATAGGCTAGGAAGATCCTGATGGCTTCCATTCTAGCAACAGGTGCAAAGGTTTCCTCATAATCAATACCTTCCTGTTGATTATATCCTTTTGCAACAAGTCTTGCCTAGTTTTTGATGACTGTACCACACTCATCAGTCTTGTTTTTGAAAACCCATTTCATTCCTATGACTAAAACACCCTGAGGGCATTCAACTAAGGTCATGACATTGTTTCTGTCAAATTGTTCCAATTCATCTCTCAAGGCCTGAACCCATCTTTCATGTGTCAGGGCTTCTTTGACATTCTTAGGCTCTATGTCAGAGAGAAAGTCTACATAGAAACATACATTGGCTGAGGCTGCCTTGAGTTTTGTAGCCATGCTTCTGGTAAGCATGACTTCAGTGGGCTCACCAATGATATTGACAAGTTCAATTGTTTTGGACTTAGTCCAGCTATCCTATGGTCTAGGATAGGAGTTAGAACTTATAGAAGCCTGATTTGTTAAAGGAGTGGATTCAGTCATTGGAGCCTGAGGTGCCTCAAGATTTAGATCTTCAGTAACCTCAATGTTAACAATTTGATCAAAGGGTTCCTGAATAGTTGGTTCAGTGGGTGTAGTCTCATTAGAGACTTGTTGTGTTTCAATGAATTCACTGATGGTTGGTTGAGGTAGATTGTGAGGAATGATGTAGTGTGAGATATCTGCATCAGCTTGGTATTGAATAGAAGGATTTTTCTCAGGATGATACTCATCAGGAGGATATCTAGATGAATCATCAATACGAATTTCCTCAACTGAGGAGTTGGAGAACCTTATGGATTCAGTACTTTCATCAATAGTTATATGATAGGTTTCCTCAGTTTGTTGTTTCCTAGTGTTGAACACCCCGAAGGCTTTAGAGACAAGAGAGTATCCCAGGAAGTCCATCATCAGCTTTGGCATCAAATTTACCTAAGTGATCCTTGTGGTTATGAATATACACAGGACACCCAAATACATGAAAGTAGCTGATGTTAGGGATTCTTCCTTTGAATATCTCATAGGTTGTCTTATTGTGTCTTTTCACAATGATGAACCTATTTTGAGTATATCAGGCTGTTCTAACTATCTCAGTCCAAAAGTGTTTTGAAAGGACTGAGCCACTTAACATTGTCCTTGCTGCCTCAATGAGTGTCCTGTTCTTCCTTTCAGCTACTCCATTTTGTTCAGGAGTATAAGGAGAAGAGAAGTTCTGAGAAATACCCTTCTCATCACAAAAACACTCAAGGTCATGGTTTCTAAATTCAGTACCATTGTCAGTTCTAATCTGTTTAACCTTGACATCATTTTGATTTTCAATGTTCCTTATAAAGGACATGATTGTACCAGCTGCCCGACTCTTTTTGGTCAGGAAGTAAACACAAGTGTATCTTGAGTATTCATCCACTATGACCAGAGTATATTTCTCATGGTTAATAGAAATTGGGCTGACAGGTCCAAAGAGGTCCATGTGAAGGAGGTGAAGGCAGCTTTTGATAGAGAAGGTTTGTTTGGTTTTGAATGATTCCTTGTGGTGTTTAACTTTCTCACAAGCAAAACATAGCTTGTCTTTGGTATATACCAGGGATAGAAGGCCAAGAACTTTGTTCTATTTGGCCAGGTTGTTGATACTTTTGAAGTTAAGATGAGAGAGTCTTCTATACCAGAGCTAGTTGATTGTTTCACTTGCCTTAGTGAAGAGGCAAGTCCCATTTTGAGTAATTTCTTAAAACAAATAATGTTTTTTTAATTTGTCAAAATAATAATGTCAAAAACGTTATTCGCATTATTCGGTCTTCTCGTGTTTTGATAATCACAAAATATAAAGACATGTTACGTAAAATTACGGTTACTAAGTTTTTAATCGAGGAAACTCGTTTCTTCCACGTAACTACAACAATGTCACTTCAGGTATGCACAAACGTTATACCGTTATTAGTTAAGTGATCAAAGAATTTTATTTTCTCCTAAACTTACATTTTTAAGTTTGACAAAATATTTTCACAAAAGTATTTTTGTGTTTTTAAAGAAATGTTTTATTAAGATAATATATTCAAATTCAAACTTATAACAGCTATATTTCCCCCCAATTCAGTTCAGCTTGCACCAGATAAGTTTTCACCATGTCAGGACAAAATGGGAGCGTCTTGTCGGGACGGTCCCTTAAAGTGGTCGGCGGCCCCTTAGTGATAAAGGACCGTCGCCTCCTTTCCTGTCGTCTATAAATACTGAACTTTTCTCTTTCAGAAAAGAAGCTTCCACACACACAAAAACTTTCTATTTTATTTTTCTTTTATCTTTGATCACTATAACATATCGGTATATGTTTATAAGTGATTTCCTCTTCCACAAAGTGCAAGAGAAGAACTCTCGACGTAGATGAAGATTTGAGAAGCTAAAGTCAATGCCTCTTCCCAAAGTGCAAGAGAAAAACTCTTGACGTAGATGAAGATTCGAGATGTTATAGGTGTCCACACACAAACGTAACAAGTGTTACGGTTATAGGTTTAGTAAATATTGTAAATACGTCCGACTTGTGTGTGAGTCGAGGATGGATTTATATGTGTGTGAACTTGGAGAAGATGAAGATCCGAGAAGTCTTGTAACTAGTTCATGTATTTGTTGTGAGGAGAGTGATGTCCTATTGGTTAGGTTAGGACTTAGTCGAGTCATTGTGTGATGACTTGGATCGGATAAGGATCCAAGTGTGTCGTGTGTGAAGACTTGGATTGGGTGAAGATCCAAGTGTCTCTTATTGTGAAGAATCTAGTGAACGGGAGTGCTCGTTCGCGTGAAGGCTTAGATCGTGTGTCGATCTAAGTGGGACAAGAGTGCTTGTTCGCGTGGCCACGTGGGCCCTGGTGTATATTGGTTCTAATTAGGATTAGAACTCGACATTCCGCTTAGTGTCGTTAAATATTGTGTAAGCTTGTGTACGGATTGCTCCGCCTAAAGGAGTGTGTTGATATAGTGATTGATAACTCTCGAGTGTGGTACTCGGGGAGTGGAGTAGGACGGAGGAGTGAGCTTCGTGCCGAACCACTATAAATTGCCGCGTCTCTTTGGTTGTGTTTTTTCCCTACACTTTATATTAATTGTTTGTTTATATTTGCTAGTAGCTAAATAGATATCACATAACAAGTAGAATTCAATAAGTTTGCAAATGTAAATTAACTGGGCCTAAAAATGGCGAAACATTTTAGAAAGTTTAAAAGAAGCGGTGAAACTATTCAACACCCCCTTCTAGTTTCTACAATTGGTATCAGAGATTCGTTTATCAAGATCTTTAGAGTACACCGTACTTTAAAACTTGAATCGATCTATGGAATCAAAAAGATATCTAGAAGAGCGTTCTTTGAATGAGCTACCATTTTTTGAAAATGAAAATTTTGTCATTTGGAAAAATGAATTTGAAAGTTATGTGAAATCAATAGATCATAATCTTTGGCATGTCATTTCAATTGGTAATATTTTTTTTAATGATAGAAAATTTTGAGAATCCAAATTTCATAAGAAACTTTTGCAAAATATTGAAGCAAAAATATTGGTTTATGAATCTTTGCCGAAAATTGATTTTGATGAAACAATTTTGTGTCAAGTGGCAAATGACATATGGTAAAATAGTTTAAACTTGCATCAAGGAAATGTTCAAGCCAAAGATGATGAAAATGTGTTATTAGTAAAACACTTAGTTTAAGTAGATTCATGCACTACTAGTTCGAATGTTTTTATTGTAGGAAATGTCGCCGACAAGGGTCACACAAGCAATCTAGTTGATGCACTAGTCTTCAAGTCTTGAAGTGATGCCTATGAAGAAGACATTATGCGGTTTTTAATGTGTAAAGAGAATAGCTAACTGACAAGAGAATGTGCGCTTTGTATGTGGAACTAATCAAGTAGTTGATTCACCAAGTGAGTGTCATCAAGTCTTGCATCACATACAACACATGTTATGGTTATGTGTTGCTAAGGATAGCTAGAGGCCAAGGTAAGTTTTCTTACAACCTTGACTATTATGCTTTCTATTTGAGTGTTTGCTATATGATTATGTGACTATGTGATTAGTTATTACTCGCTTGCATGCTAGATAATATTTGTGTGCTAATACATGCTAGATGCTTTGTGTTATTTAGACGTTATGTCTAAGAGCTTATCCTTCTTTGGATTCAAGAAAACTATTTGGAAAAATAATGGTCTTACCTCAACCATTATTAATATCAAGATTTTGCGTCAATCAATCACTATAGACGATGCACACTTGTTTCACACTTTATCCTTTCTCTAGTTCTTGTCTATGACTTTTCTTGAAATTTACATGATTGCCTTCTAGCCTCTCCGATGCAAATCTCGTACCTAAGCTTCATCTCACTCACTACACTTTCACTTCTTCTGTTTCTACTCAAATTCCACTCTTTATTCAAGCGTATCAAGTCTTTCCTTTTTCTTCTGTCTTGATTCTACTCCATACCCATTCCTTAGCCTACTCGTGTGTATTGAGTCTATTTCGTGTCTTAAAAATACAAAGAGTTATGTTTTTAAACCATCTAAAACCAAAGATTTTTCATAAAGACCAAAACATCAAAAACCGGAAAAAATCACAGACTTACTACCGGCGGTCCCTTATCGACTAGCGATCCAATATCGATAAAGGACCGTCCAGTCTTTTTGGGCCATACCCCGTTTTTCAATTGCAGAACTTCTAAAAACCAAATCAAACACTCCCATTTGCTGCAGAAGTGACAAGACTCGACCACAACACCTCAAAATCTTAATCACCCATAATCATATCAATTTAAAGGCTTTCAATTCAAGATAATCAAACTCTAATACATACTAGTCAATCTATTGTAAGTTAATTTCTTCAATTTGACTTCTTCAATTCGCAATTAAATTATTAGGGTTCATATGAACATCAAATCAAAAATTGGGGATTCTTATTTCTTTGAAAAATCAACATCAATTGAGACTAAAACTTGATAATGTATTACTAACTAAACCTCCACTAACAATTAATTGATTTAATTCGTGATTTTTTGAAAATGGGCCGAAAATGTAATCATCCCCAATTCGAATTTCTTGTTGATGATATTGTTTTGTCACGTAGCAATAACGTAGTTATGCATTGTTAATACATGTCAGAAACGTTTTCATAATCATGCAACAAAATGAATTAGGAATTTCAAAATTAAAATGTATTATGGTATATGGGAGGTGTTTGGGACAAGTACAAAGATGATAGTCTAGCTAACCTAATATTAATTTCATATAGGTACAACCATGCCGCACATATTTGATTATGACCTTCACCGTACACATTCATACATACAAAAAATATATTTAGAACCCTATCTACCACCCGATTCCGTTCAAAGCTTCAGAGACGTTGAGTCTCGTTACATTCATGAAGGTCGAATTATCAATCATTCATATGTAGCTCAGGAGCATATTGAAAGAGCCTTTCAGCCAATAGGTCTCGACTGTTTACTCACTATCAATGAGCACTTTTGTCCACGTTTTATATTAGAATTCTTTCGTGAAATTAAGGTCAAACGTATTCAAGACAACTCTATACATCTTACCTTCAGTATTAGTCACTATGGCTTCGCTCTCTCACTTGAGGAATTCACTCAGGTTCTTGGTATTCTATGCCATGGGCAATGCACCTATTCAGAAGATCCTTAGTTAAGTTCCCTACAAGAGGAACGTGAATGTGAAGGACCTTATGTCACCTACATTCCTTCTCAAACTGAACTAATCAACTCACTTTGCAACACTTCTGACACTTTCTATCCTAATAAAATCCGTGTCTGTGAACTCCGCCAGTTTCTCCAAGCCATGGCAGTCATCCTGCTAGAAAATGCACTGGGTCTAGTAAAAGATAGTAATTGCATACCATCTTACATATCACATATGCTTTATTGCATTCTCACTAGGCAACCGTACAATCTCGCTTATCTCTTCGCTATGCGATTTATGCATCTCAAGGAAGATGACAGAAAGTCAATGCCCTATGGGATGCTCTTAACTCGTGTCTACCACTATTTCATGAGAAAATATGCCTACCTTCAAAATGATTTGTACAACCTCGTTGTTGGAGTCTTGGAACCAATAACGGAATAACAAATTGTAAGTTTTATCAGACCCATGAGAACCACTTCTGCTGATAGGATGAGACGCATCCAAGAAGACTGAAGTCAACAATTATGTATTTGTCGAAACAAGAATAGTTGCTATGCCTTAGTATTTGCAGTATGACTTTGAATGTTTCATGGAACTTATATTTATTGTTGTTTTTAGAACTGCTATGTTTATTGTTTATATGAACTTATCTCTTAATTATTAGACATGAATGTTTGTTAATGATGTTATTGGTTTATTTAGATTGTGCATGACATCCTTCATTTGTTAAGCTTGTGTTTATGCAGTTCTGTGATGATTAGGAATGTATTGTATATGCAGGTTGTAGAAATGAGAAAGTGGGTAAAAATCTAGGAACCCACTACCGACGGTCCCTTAGCGTCCTGGCGGTCCTCCAGTGAGAAAGGACCGTCCAGCGTTTAAAGGACCGTCCGTCTGGGATCACGGATTTTTGCAATGTTTTCTTCTTTCCTGCAATCCTAAACCTATTGCATGATTATCACCACCTTACCATGTTTAGATAAACAACTTGAACTGATTAATATTTCCTAATGCATGCTTTGCCAAAATCATAACCATGCTTGATTATTTAATCACCTCTACTCTTCTCCAACCTCATTACAATCACTTCTCATTTCATCTTCATCACCTACTATGGCATCATCTTCCACCTCCTTGCCAAACTCAAACAAAGGACTCATAACCTCACTCAGTTCACAACTACCAAACAAAAGGTCTAAGATCAAAATCATTCCACCACAAACCAACTTCATTGATCTCACTCTTTGTGACACAACTCCCTCTCCAAAGTCACCACCATCATAACCTCAAGCACCAAGTGCACCACTCAAAACACCATCCACAAATGGAACATCCTACTCTTCATCAAAGCCATCATCTAGCTCAAAGCCAACCACATCACCTTTCTCATCATTCATCAAAAACTTGTCACCTTTTCTCACCCAATCTAGCTCGAGTGCTTACACTCCATTTGTGAGTAATCAACCATCATCTCCTACCCTCTCTAGATCTCCACCAAGAAACTCACATCACCTTGCAACAAACTCACCAAATCATACCACCACATCACCAAACGGGCCTTTGGAAAACACTCCTCCCACTCCACCATCATCTCCAAACCTTGGAAATCCCATTCCCTACTACTTTGTTAACAACCACACCATGGGATGTGCATGTTATTATCATAACTTTCATCTACTCCACCTTCCAACTAGATATCTTCTAATGTCTAGTTAAGAATAATGAAGTGGAAGCTATGTTTTAGGTCAAGCATGCTTTGGGAGATAGCTTGTTGCATTAGTTGATGACTATTGTTGTAGTTTAATGATGTCTTAATGATGTGATGATTATGGTTGCTTTTTATGCCTTTTATGTATGGAATGAATGAATGATTATGCTTTTAGATTATGTTAACATGTTGTGATATGTGTCATGGTTGACTTGAAAATGGACTAAAATTATTCAACCTTAAAAATGGGAAGTTACTAAAATCACAACACATCTGCCAACCTAGTCACCTTCTGGTGGCGGTCCGTTAATGGACCGGCGGTCCCATAATCATTAAGGGACTGTCCCCCTATTTACGGGACCGTCCCCAGTAGGAGTCAAAATTCAGACTTTTCTCTTTGATTGTCTATCTGATTCATGCTCTACCTAATTGATTTCACATTTACATTCATCTTATTTCTCTATACTCTTCTATTATATAGCTGTTATAACAACGTCAGGACAAAATGGGAGCGTCTTGTCGGGATGGTCCCTTAAAGTGGTCAGCGGTCCCTTAGTGATAAAGGACCGTCGCCTATTTAAAGGATTGTCGCCTCCTTTCCTGTCGTCTATAAATACTGAACAGTTCCCTTTTAGAAAACAAGCTTCAACACATACAAAAACTTTCTGTTTTATTTTTCTTTTATCTTTGAGCACTATAACATGTCGGTGTATGTTTATAAGTGATTTCCTTTTCCGCAAAGTGCAAGAGAAGAACTCTCGACGTAGATGAAGATTCAAGAAGTTAAAGTCAATGCCTCTTCCCAAAGTGCAAGAGAAGAACTCTCGACATAGATAAAAATTCGAGATGTTATAGGTGTCCACACACGAATGTAACAAGTGTTACGGTTATAGGTTTTGTAGATGTTGTAAATACTTTTGACTTGTGTGTGAGTCGAGGATGGAGATATATGTGTGTGAACTTGGAGAAGATGAAGATCCAAGAAGTCTTGTAACTAGATTAGTTCGTGTACTTCTTGTGAGGAGAGTGATATCCTAGTGGTTAGGTTAGGACTTAGTTGAGTCATTGTATGAAGACTTGGATCGGGAAAGGATCCAAGTGTGTTGTGTGTGAAGACTTGGATTGGGTGAAGATCCAAGTGTGTCGTGTGTGAAGACTTGGATTGGGTGAAGATCCAAGTGTGTCTTAGTGTGAAGAATCTAGTGAACGGGAGTGCTCGTTCGCGTGAAGGCTTAGATCGTGTGTCGATTTAAGTGGGATAAGAGTGCTTTTTCGTGTAGCCACATGGAACTTGGTGTAGATTGGTTCTAGCTAGGATTAGAACTCGATATTCCGCTTAGTGTCGATAAACCTTGTGTAAGCTTGGGTACGGATTTCTCCGCCTAAAGGATTGTGTTGATATAGTGATTGATAACTTTCGAGTGTGGTACTCGGGGAGTGGAGTAGAACGGAGGACTGAGCTTTGTTCCGAACTACTATAAATCGCCGCGTCTCTTTGGTTGTGTTCTTTCCTTATTCTTTATATTACTTGTTTGTTTATATTTGCTAGTAGCTAAATAGATATCACTTAACAAGTAGAATTCAACAAGTTTGCAAATGTAAATTAACCGGACCTAAAAACGCCGAAACATTTTAGAATGTTTAAAAGAAGCGGTGAAACTATTCAAACCCCCCCCCCCCCTTCTAGTTTCTACATAATTCACTGCTTATTGTGATCAAAAGGAACCAAATCATCCAAGTTGGGTGAATTTTTTCCATGGTCGCACTTCTTTTTTTTCATGCTTGTCGTGTGATGACGTATAGTCCATACTTGGGTCACGAACCCGATTAATGAACATTACTAAGACCCAAACCCACCACGAGTAGGCTATCATAACAATGATTGGGCTATCATACTAACGGTTTGGGCCCATGACAAGCCCAAACCCAAAGTTATTTATGGTTTTGATATAGATGTCTCTTATTTAAGGGATATATATCCAAACTGGATATATACCGAAGAGTGAGGCGCATGCATCCAATAAGGATTCCGTGCCTATATAAAGAATATCATAACCCTCGATAAAGGTACGACTTACAACCCTAACTCTTCAATATAACCCTAAAACCGATTACTCACTCTCACACCGGAGGATAATCGTGGGAGACAATCCCACGATAAGCCTAACGGTGTTTGTTTGTTTTCTTAGTGCGCAGGTCTCAAGCATTAAGATCTAATTGGTACGAGAACAGGAATCCAAATAAGGAACGCCAAACTTTTATATCAACAAGTGGCGCCATCCGTGGGACCCTACACTAAGAACTAGAATGACGAAGCACAAAAACTCAAGCCAGTGGACTCCGAAGTTGGAAAAAACACATGGTGATTCCCAGAGGAGGAAGATTCAAGATTCGATCCCTAGACAGGCTTCTGGAACAACTAGCACGCCTGGTCACCAAGAAACGGGCCCAACCTTAATCCTCCCAGCAGTAGAATTGCCCACAGGGACCACCCAGACCACCACGGTGGTTTGAAGCACTGAGGAACTTCAGCGCACCCCCTTTACTACTCCCCATCAAACGGCACCTATAGTGGACAACACTGTGCCGCCAGGCGCGCCTAACCGAGATAGGGGACCTAATGTTGAAGCAGATATCCTTGCGCTAGAAGAGGATACGCCTGACTTAACGTTAAGTAATTTTGTATCTCAAAATTATGAAACCTTAACCAAACTCATGCAAGAGGAGACGCGAAGAAGGTCAAGTCAGAGCCTACAAGCCCGACTTAACTTTAATCCAGAGTACGAAACATCTCCATCGCGCTACCAGAATGAGGGGCGCGAGAGGCGTACCAATGTCCATGCTAGACTTGGTACAACATCTGATTCACAATACTCGGGGGCAGTATGAAGACAATGAGAGGCGTACCAATGTCCATGCTAGACTTGGTAATCACAGGATGCAAGATAGACTTGGACGGTAATGCTCACCGAGCGAGAGCTCTTCAAGGTCTGGAAGCGGAAGAATCCATGATAGACTGGGAAGACGAATTTCCCCAAGAGAAAGCCCCTCAAGCTCAAACTCTGAGGAAAAACGGCGTAAGCGCCGCAAAAGGGAGAACTATTCCTCAAGCGACTCCTCGGAAAACAAGGACAAAGAGACGGGACACTGGAAATCCAGAGGAAGACACCGCGAAGAAGAAGACGAAGATATATCTCTTCCTTGGCGCTGCCAAAAGGTTGATGCATTTACACGACGCATCAGCGATTATGTGGATCACAAGAAAAGGCGCATGCCCACCAATGTTAAAACAAATGATGGAACGGGTGATCCTGATGATCACCTAAAAATTTTCGAATCCGCTGCCGCTATCGAAAACTGGTCACAACCTGTATGGTGCCATATGTTTAACTCCACGTTGTTTGGGAATACGCGAACTTGGTTCAGCAAGCTTCCACAAAGAAGCATAAACGGGTTTGAAGAGTAGCGGAAAGCATTCCGTTTGAACTTCGCTCAAAGAAAGAAGTGCGCCAAGAACCCTGTTGAACTAGCTAGAGTAAAACAACGCCAAGGGGAATCAACAAGTGCTTACGTGGAGCGCTTTAAAGATGAATGTATACACGTCAAGGCGTGTCCTGAAGTGATGAAAATCTCAGGGTTCATGAATGGGATTAATAACCCAGAACTCATTAGGAAATTAAATGATAAGGTTCCCCAAACCTTTGATGAACTAATGAAGCGCACAAGGTCCTTCATCCAAGGAGAAGCAGCTGCTGCGGATAGCAAAAAAGGCTACTCAAATTATAGGCAGCAAGAATAGCCTAGGAGACAATCCAATGACCAGAGTAGCAATCGCAACAAGAATTATCGCAGTTAGGGAAGCGGACGAGATAATGACAAATACACCCCCCCTCACAAAGACTCCGAGGGAGATATTTGTAACAGAAGGCGCAAACTTCCCAAAACCCCCCACCAATGAACACCCCAGAGGATCGGCACATAGGGAATGGATACTGCGAATACCATGGACAAAAGGGCCATACTACTAACGAGTGTGTCCAACTACGACAACTAATCGACAAGTTAGTAAAAAAGGGTAGAATGGATCACCTTGTCAAGAATATCAAAGAAGGAAAGGATAAACCAAAGAATGGAGGTAAGAAAGAGATACCCAAAGATAAGGCTGACATTATTTACATAATACAGTCGTGGCAGCGAAAGACGAAGCAAAAAATCAGCCAAAAATTCTCTCTTGGGAATGAAATCTCCTTCTCCACTCTAGCTGCGAAAAACGCACTAGTAGAGCCGCTGACCATTGAGATACATACGGGGGGACACGATATCTGCCGCATGTATATTGATGGAGGAGCATCCGCAGACATTCTGTATGAACATTGTTTCAAGAGGCTGCGACCTGAGATACAAAGTCAGTTAATTCCGACCACGACGTCGTTAACTGGCTTCACAGGAGAGAAGATATGGCCTATGGGGCAATTACGCTTACTTGTAGTCGTTGGTGATAAACAACACTCCATAGCAACCTGGATGAACTTTATGGTAATCAAGTCTCCTTCACCGTACAATGGCATCATTGGAAGACCTAGAATATCATCTATGCGCGTTGTACCATCCACAACACATGGGATGCTTAAATTCCCAATGGATAGAGGCATTGTGACCATCTACAATACTTCTACATCACCCAAAGACTGCAACACAGTGACAAGTGAAACGGGGAATACCCCAGAACAGTGCGCGACTAAGGTACCAAACATCAAGGTTGCAATTCACCCCGACTACCTAGATCAAGAGGTATCGATTGGAGGTTCGCTGTCTGACAACGGCAGGGCAGCTGTGTGCGCACTCTTACAGAAAAACTTAGACATCTTTGCGTGGGAACCTAAACACATGACTGGGGTACCACGATCTATCACAGAGCACAAGCTACAAATCCGACAAGGATATCCTCCAATACGACAAAAAAAGCGCGGTCAGGCTCCAGATCGCGCAAAAGCCTTCCTGGAAGAAGTACACAAATTTGTAGACGCAGGCATCATGCGGGAAGTCTACTACCATGATTGGCTTTCCAATCCAGTAATGGTAAAGAAGAGCGATGGCAGTTGGAGAATGTGTGTGGACTTTACTGACCTTAATAAAGCATCTCCATAGGACTGTTACCCGCTACCAGAGATAGACTGGAAGGTAGAATCTCTGTGTGGATATCCCTTTAAATGTTTCCTAGACGCATACAAAGGGTACCATCAAATTCAGATAGCTGAGGAAGATGAAGATAAAACAGCCTTCCACACAAGTAAAGGGGTCTATTGCTATACAAAAATGTCCTTTGGTCTAAAGAACGCGGGAGCAACATATCAGCGATTGGTGGACACAAGGTTTGAAAAGCAAGTAGGTCACAACCTGGAAGTTTATGTCGATGATCTTGTCATTAAGAGTCATACTGATGAAGAATTGGTGCGCGACATCGAGGAGACATCCCGAACACTAGGAAAGATAAACATGAAGTTAAACCCCAAGTACTGTACTTTTGGCTCGACAGAAGGCATGTTTCTTGGGTATTTAATAGAACCTGATGGCATCAAGCCCTGCCCAGAAAAGACAAAAGCTGTCAACTATCTCCCTTCACCACGCACATTGAAAGAAGTCTAGTCATTAAATGGAAAACTGGCTGGACTAAATCGATTCTTGTCCAAATCAGCAGACAAGTGACTCCCTCTCTTTAAGACACTCACGAAGTACACAAAAAAGAGTGACTTTCGTTGGACTGAGGAAGCGGGGAAAGCTTTTCAACAGCTTAAACAACATCTCGCAGCGCTTCCCAAACTTTTCGCACCCCGACCAGGGGAGGAATTGATCATGTACTTATTTGCAACTCATGGAGCAGTCAGCGCGGTGCTATTGACAGATAGGAACTCCGTCCAAACACCCATATACTTTGTAAGCAAAGCACTTAAGAAGACAGAGACTAACTATACTGCTATGGAAAAGCTGGTCTTAGCTTTAGTATTTGCAGCTAAAAGACTGCGCAGATACTTTCAGGCGCACCCAATAGCTGTAATTATGGACCAACCCATTAAACAAGTTATCTCTAAACCAGACGCATCAGGACAACTACAAAAGTGGAGTGTGTTATTAAGTGAGCATAACATCTCCTTGTAATATGACTTGTTTCATTTATCTTTAAGCTCAATTGGACCTTACTTTTGGTTAAATTGGTTTATATTTTCATTTAAATGCTCAACTAGAAAAGGCAACCTGGTTAACCCGGATTAACTAACCTGACAACACCCGACCCGAATTCACCCGAACCCGATAACTTATAGGGTCAGATTGCGGGTTAGTTTTTTCTAACCAAAGGCTGAATCAACCCGACCCAATAAAACCCCTATTGTATGTCACTGAAAAATTGGCAAGGAGCAAGGTCAAACCTTGCGACTTTTTTAAAAAATCACAAGGTTCGACTCAAGGTCAAATCTTGTGAATTTTCTAAAAATCCAAAAATTCTCGCAAATCTTTCTATATATTATTAAGCTTGCTATAATCACTTTGAAAATATATATCTTTCGCTTTCAGTAAATGGTTATCTAATATTAAGATTGCTATAATCACTTTGAAACTATAGCTCTAAACACCCCAAAGTTTGTTTGTTATTGTTATTTTTGCAAGTTTTTTGCAGTGAGTTGATTGTTAATCTTCTTTATTCTGTACACATTACAAGCTTCTTTCTACAAGGCTAAAGGTTATAGAGAAATGGTAACTTCTTAGATGTTTCTTGTCAATGCAAAAACTAAGTCTTGCTTTCTTAAGTATATGGTCTATAAGCTATATGTAATACAATTGAAAGAGTTACTGGTGAGCAACCAATGCCATTTACTTAAGCTGTTTATCAAATATTTCATGTATGTGAATCGGATTGATAAATACATGCTCATTACGTGCTTGCTCGATAATTGCATGCCATGTTTTTATTCATTATATGCTTCTGGAATTGTTTAAACAGCTTTCTAGTTTCTATTTCATAATGTTATCCCATTCATTAACTTTTTAATCATCTTTTTTGTCTTCTAATTTTAATCTCTCTTTTCTTCTCAGTAATGTGATTTCACTCATATGCTTATGCTTCAGCTGAGAAGAATGACAATACTAATTAGTATTTTAAAGATGAACTTGAAGTCCAAGATATAACTCAGACATCTTGTGCGGTAATTATTTTTCTAGGTGAATGATTGATATGTCCGTTACATACTTATTTAGTATGGTGATACAGTTAATAGGAAGTAATCCTTGTTAGTACATGACTTGGCTACTTGTGCAAGAGTCTTTACATGTATGCTATATTCTTAGAGTCAGTTGCAGGTCTTTATCCTTTTGTTGTGATCTACCTTCCCAACTCCTATAGCTCGTGTCAACTATCAAAGCACTAATGCTTAAAGGTGTTATATCGGATTGCTTATTAAATATACTCCAACATTATTCACAGGGGTTGTTTGCAATTAGTTGGTTGGGTGGATATTAATGTTACTCTAAATGCATGATTATCATGGCTGCTTGGGATTTCTTTTTGAATTAACTGCTTATGGTGGATGTTTTAGAGAGGTTGTTTGAGGTTTTTTGTTGAATATACTAATAGGGGTTGTTTGGGATTGTAAATTGGAACTACTTGTAAACGAATTAGGAGTTTCAATAAACAATTCTAAGCAACCTCTATAAGTAGCTTTAATAAGCAAATTCCAAACAACCTATTTTTTTGTTAGAAAAATCACAATAGAGATTGGTTTTTATAACCAACACCTGTCTCAATACTCCTATTAGAGACCGGTTGCAAACCGGTTTCTATGTATCCATGTCAAAGAGATACCCGCTCACAGAGAGTGGTTCAAAAACCAGTTCCCATGGGCCATTCTAACCAGTTTCTATGAAATTTTTTGTAGTAGTGTTAGGTTTCATTCACTGAGAACCGCCTCACTGAATGGAGAACCTTTCTTCATAGGTTCGTCCTGAGGATCTTGAGGATGACTCACTGAATGACTATGCATTCAGTGACTTGAGATTGTTCCCGGTTATCAAATACTTAGAATATTTTATGTTCAAATCCTAGTTTAAGGAGTTTGGGTTTTCACAGACCCAACTGTCTCCCCCTATTTGGATATAAAAATAGCCTAAGTGTTTCTAGGTTCAGTGAGAGATAGCAAAGGTAATTATCTCCACTGATTGATCTACTAAGTAATGTTCAAGGCACTGATTGTTAAAAAAAACATCAAATATTATTCATAGTTATTACAATCCTAAACAAAACAAAGTAACACAAAAAGTGGTTGCAGATTCATTCAGGCTAAATCTTAAATCCTAGGGCTTCAAGCTTAGGTCTTTTGGCTTCAAGTTCATGCTGATCAGGATGCTCTTGGATCTTGATCTTCATGTCATAGCAGAAACTAGCATTTGCGGCATTTTTGATTGGGGAAGCCATAAAGAAGTATCCAAGCATAGCTTTGATCCCAACAAAATCAATGTCATCCCATCTATGAAAGGCCGAATCACCAAATTGATCAGTGAAGAAGAGACCTCTTTCAGGTTGCTCTATGACCAGGTTGTTCAAAAATTTAACTCCTTCAGTGAGGGCTCTGTTGCAGTCAAGGCCTGGAGCAGTGATCTCTGGTTCAACATCAATCTTCTTCTTCTTTCTCTTAGAGGACTGAGATGGAGCAGCCTGAATAGCTAAAGCTGGAGCAGGAAGAAGAGAGGGAATACCAAGTTCTTTATGTTTCTTAGCCAAGTGGTCATAGCGTGTCCTAAGGGATTACAACAGGGTCTTGACAACAGCATTGTTCTTCTTCACGATTATTGGACCCAATTCGTCCAGTTCAGTGATCCCAAACACAAAGAATTTGAAGGGATCATAAACTTCAAAGTATCGCTTATCTTGACCTCTGAAGACATTGACAACTGCAAGCTTGGTATTCTGGTGGATCCTGACATCAGTGATAGGTTCAGGGTTCAGTCTCTGTGTCATGATCCATGTGTACCTCTTAATGTTCTGTTGCCTAGCTTCAGCTGCCTTCTTCAATTTGGCATCCATCTTCTCTCTAAGAGCAATCATAGCACCATCCTGAGCTCTTTTGAACTGTTCACCACCCTTCCTATCAGCCAGATCCTTAGGTTTTAGCCCAAGTGCTATAGCCTCTTCATTGACCACCTTAATGGGAGCAGATGATAAGGAAATATTTTTTACGCTTTTAGGGGGCATTTAAGCCCTAAATCATGTTTTTATGATCAAATATTACCTCAAATCGTTTCTTTTGTCATTTTAGGCACTTGGGACATGAATTCTAGAAAAGTAAAGAAAGTCAAGATTTAACACCTGGCGACGTCACACTTTAGAGCTGACGCCGTCACCTTATGACGAGATGCCATAGATTTTTATGTTGAGACGCCCTGGAAGAATTTGTCAGGTTAACACCTGATGGCGTCAGGTGTATCTGGAGCAAGGCCTTCTCCCTTTAACTCAGCACGAGACGGCCCAGAACCTATATAAAGGGATAGCATCAGAGATCTCTTGGGCGATACGAAACCCTAAGACACGACGACCTGACGGCGTCAGAGGCTAAAACCAGACGCCGTCAGAATTGTATATATGTATATATTGTTTTGATTTTTCTTTCATTATGTGTAACTTTAAAGGGTGTAACTCTTAGGATAAAAACCTTAGCCGAATTTTCCAGCAACCTTAGGGTTTCCATACCCTTCTTTCATCCATGTTTAATTAAAGATAAGTTAATCTTTTAATCATTCAATATGTCTATGTGTTGTTCGATTATCTTTTATGCTTGTCTTTCTTTTAACATGTTAGCTTAGGTTTTTTAGTCTTTGCTTAGATCTAATGAAACCTAGTTATTAATTATTGATTGTTGGTTTATTTGATTGTATTGGATGATTGATTTCGCGTTAGACTTAAGAAAACTGGCTAATCTCTAATACGATAACTGTTAGGAATACAAATATTCCTATAAAAGACTCGGTCACCTAAATGTTGTAATAGCATTAAGTTAGCCCGTAGTTAGTTTATTATTTAGTTAGTATTAGTTTAAGTAACACCGTGGAAGAAGGATGGGTCTTTACCCACTGTATGCCTGATCCACAGCCCGGGTGTGGGCATTTTTATTTGTTGTATAAATACCCCTCTCCCACCAAGGGAGAGGGTTGGACCTTCTCATTCTTACTAATCTAATATTCTCTAGTTTCTCTCAAGGTTCCAACCTTCTTTCTTCTTCTTCCTCTTTCTAGCTTAACGCCACACACACACCACCATGACCTTCATGTTTGTGACTTAATTAGTATTCTACAATTGGTATCAAGAGCCAAGGTTTCATCTTTGGGCCTTGTTGAATCATATTTGGTGTGGTTTTGTGTGGTTTTTGTGAGTTAGAAGTGTTTTTATTGAAAACATCTTAGGTTGATCATTCTAGGGTTATTTGATATGTTATGGGTGTACTTTCGTGATCCTTGGTGTTAGTACGATATAGTTTTTCAGTTGGTTTTGCTACATCAAACGTTTATTTCAAGATTGGATTGAGTTTGGGTCGTTGTTCTTGATTGCGGTTTGCTCCACTGCTTCATTTCGTGGCTGCGGTTTGCTACTGGATTTCGTGGTTTGCTTGATAGCTATTACTATTTTGGGTATAAGGAGAAAACGCAAGGACAATGACTGCTTTGGACTTTTTTGAATTGCGGTTTGCGTTAGCGGTTAAGTGTTTGTGGTTTGCTCCTGTGGTTTGCGTTTTCTGCGTTTACCTCACTAGCTTTTAACTCAACCTGTGGTTTACTTCTTATTGCGGTTTGCTCCCAGCGTTTAACTCACCTAGCGTTTGACTCACCTTGCGGTTTGCTTCTTTTGCGGTTTACTCCTTGTTGTGGCTACCTAACCTGATCTTGCGTTTAACTCTCATATGTGCTAATCTTAGAATAGCGGTTACCTATATCTAGCGGTTTGCTTACTGTTTAGCGAGTATCTCTAATTTATTGGCAATTAACTAAGTGGTGAGATTCGTGTGATAGGTTAATCATTTTGCAATTCGTGAATTGTTGTAACTGAAGTCGTTTCGATTAATCTAATTGTGATCTGACGTTGTGAGTTAATCCTTATGACTTGACTAATCTCAATTGGATATATTGTAACTTGACTTGTCACAACTCGACACTTGGTGCAAACCGTGACTCATCCGATATCTCTCTCTTAGTTTAACTTGCTGAGTATATCTTCTGGTGTCATTTGTTGACTTTAGTAAAATCCCTAGAAAGAATCATTTCTCGGTTTAAGTCACAAAAGGTGTAAAATCCCGTTTGAAGACTTTGAGATGGCAATTGTTTCGGATTAAATTCAAGCTGCTGGGTCCGATACCCGACCTCCTATGCTAGACAGGACAGATTATGAATCATGGGCACAAAGAATCAAATTGTATTGCTTGGGTAAGGAAAATGGTGAGAACATTCTGCCATCAATTGATGATGGTCCAATGCAGATGGGTACAACCAGAGATGTTATCTCCACGGCTGAGGATGGATCTGTCACCCATGGAATTGACAGGCCACATACTTAAAATGACCTCAATGAGGCTTAAAAGAAGCGTTATGATGCGGATATTCGAGCCTCCAACATTGTGATACAAGGGTTACCCAAAGATCTGTACAAGCTAATCAATTTCAACACTGAAGCTAAAGCTGTTTGGGACAATGTCAAAATGCTTCTGGCTGGATCGGAATTGACCAAAGAAGACCGTGAGTCTCAGTTGTATGATGAGTTTGAGCATTTCAAAATGAATCCTGGTGAAAACATTACCGACTACTATGTCAGATTTCACAAGCTGGTTAATGACATGAGAATGATCAGAATGACAATGCCCAACATCCAACTTAACTCTAAGTTTGTGAACAACATGTCACCTGAGTGGGATCGCTTTGTTACAGCAGTCAAGCTCAACAAAGGATTGAGAAATACGAACTATGAACAATTGTTTGCATACCTACAACAACATGAGAAGCATGTAGCATATGATCGTTAATTAAGAGAGAAGCTCAATCCAACTGCCACCAATGACTCACTTGCTTTCATGACTAGTATGTTGCCAACCACTCAACCTGTGTCATCAGTGGATCACTCATCTCTACAGTCACTTGCTACCATGAATACCCATCTCGATTCAGGGTGTTTTCATACTGACAAAATGATTGAAAATCTTTCCAACCAAGTGTCTCTACTGGTTCAACATTTCAGAGCTGCACTCCCACCAACCAACAATCAACTCAGAGCTTCCTCAAATCCACGTAATCAGGCTATTGTGGAAGATGGAAGAGTAATGGTGCAGAACGTTCAGGGCAGACAAAATGTGAATCAAAGGAATGCTGCACGGGGTAACTTGCAAAACCGAGTCGGAAATATGAATTAGGGACAAGGAAGGCAACCAAAATGTTACAACTGTGGGGGTTTAGGTCACATTGCCAGAAACTGCACTCAGCCGAAACGTCCTCAGAACTCAGACTACTTCAAGGATAAAATGTTGCTCATGCAAGCTCAAGAGAATGGAGTTGTGCTAAATGAGGAAGAATTGGTTTTTATTACTGGGGATGATGGAAAGACATTTGATGATGATGTGGATGAACAACCGAATCAGGACTTAGCTCTTAATGATCCAAACATCTTAGAGGTTGAGGATTGTGATGCTTTCGACTCAGATGTTGATGACGAACCCACTGCTCAGACAATCTTCATGGCTAATCTATCATCTGTTGTCTCACCCTCACGACAATCTGGTTCCTCCAAATCATCCATCATATCTGAGGTACTGAAATTATATGATAAATGTGCGGTTAATGATGAACAAAAGACCTTGAACAATATACGACAAAATAATGTTGGTGAATCAAATGAGGCTGAATTGGAAAACATTAACGTTTTCCCAACTGAGCAACATTCGGATCACAACAGTAATTCAAACGTATCTTGTGGAATGTCTTCTGTTGTTTGTGACAATAATGTGATGCATGAACAAAAGATATATAACGAAGTACAACAAACAAACGTTGCAGAATTAGATACTGCTAACATGGGAAATAGCAATATCGTCCCTTATGAACAATATGTAAAGCACAACGTCGATCCTATGGTATCAAGTAATATATCCTCTGTTGATGACAATGTGTGTGAATTTGATGAGTACACTGTTGTTGCACCTGATGACACTCTGACCACTAGGATTAATATTCTTAAGGATCAAGTTAGGTGTTATGAACAACGTGCAAAATTTGAGCTAACTGAACATGAACAAAAAACGGATTGGCAAATGCATGCTTTACATTACCGAACAAAACTTAAAGGAAATGACCTTTAAACAAGAGATTAAATCTTTTAAAAATCAACTTGATCGTGCTGTTAAAGAAAAACAGGAAATTCATGATAGTTTAAATCTTTTAAAAAATGAATTTCAAGAAAAGGAAACTAAACTGTTAAATGAATTTTCCAACCTTAAGCAGTTGAAAAAGAAACTTGAAAACAATTTGTACATCCAAGGCCAAACCTGTCAAACAGCTCAAATGATGGAAAAGCACATTAAACTACGGGATAAGCATAGTGATAAGGATTTAGGGATGCCTGAAACAAACTTCCTTAAGAGCGTTAGAGCCTCTCAACCTGCCCTCTATGATACTAAGGTTATGCTTACATCAAATCATGACCCCCCAAATAGTTGGTCTGATAAAGAATGGGAAGATCTTGATTCTGCCGATAGAGAGAAATTTGATAATAAAATGAAGGATCCCAAGTGCATTAAACACCGAGTCATTGTTAACCCCCATGATTATGATGAACAAAACAGAGTGACTGTTTTTGCACCTCAAACTAAGTTAACACCAGAACAGATATTTTGGCCATTAGATGTTAAGAAAATGAAAGCTGAGGAAATTAAGGCCAAGACTCCTCAAAAGTTTGCTGCCCCAACGGTGTATCCCCCCAATACACCAATGCACTTAGTTCAGCTATCACTTCCTACACAATGTAAAAATCTTATTAGCATATATGTCCTTTGTCAAATGTTCACTGATTTTGATAAAACATGCAAAAAGAGAACCACACCAACGGGAATTACTGAGGGTGAACGGGGGATTGAGCTTACTAAAGAATGTTACTTAACTGAAGTCATCCCATTTTTCAAACTAATCAAAGAACACTTTGAGGGTTTACGACAGTCCCTTGAGTCTGAGTTGAAAGAAATGAAAGAAGTGTTTAAAAATGTGGAGAATAAGGGTAAACAAATTGCAATAGACCTTCAACATAGTAAGATAGCAAGGAAAAATATTCTTATCATGAATGACAATTTGATTGCTAAATGTATTGCTCAAGATGTGTTTTATACTACTACTGATTCTACGATCAATGCTTGTCAATTTCATGAAATGTCTATTACTTTGAATAATCTCCAAAATCGTGTTGTTGAGCTTGAGGGGGAGAATTTGAAACTACATGAAAAAATTCAAAATGATGATCATGATAACATGGTCAAACACTTCTCTAAACTAGAAGTTTATAATCTTAATCTACAATTAAAATATCAACATTTAGAAGAAAGGATTAAAATATCAAAGGCAAAGACATCCTCTGATGTTCCTGAATTTGATACATATTTTCAATTGGCAAAAAGGGATGAAAAATTCAAGCTCACACAAACACGATTAGGAAATTGAGGGATCAAGTTGCCCAAATGAAGTCTCCCATGATTGATGTGATCGACACCCATAAACCTCAGTTTGCAGATTCTCAGAGTTTTCACCTTCAAAACATTATCAACAAACTCAAACATGAAAATGATTGTTTTCAAGCTGAAAATTCCAAAGTAAAACAACATTACAAAGAGTTATATGATTCAATTAAAATCACTAGTGATAAATCCAATGAAAACATAACTTCTATGCTTAATGAAATTGAGAATCTAAAGACCAAGGTGAAAGGGAAGATGCAGGTTGGTACAAGTGACCTTATCAATTCTAAGGTCTGTGAATGTAAAAATTATGCATGTGAGGCTGTGTTCATACCGCTTCCCCTTAAGAACAATGAGTTAGTCCATAGTGATTACCTTAGACATCTTAAGGATTGCCTTGACATGACCCGTGAGACCATTGAAGAAGATATGATGGTAAGACCCTCTGATAATAGATTATCAGACATTTGTTTTCTCACCAGACGATCACAAGAATTGTTAGAATATGCCATAGGTACATGCCCCAAGATTCCCAACATGCGAGATAGAAAGGGCACATCTTTATCTAAGAATTTGAAAAAGCATGTTATCTTTGATATACCTTTGGCTAGTTCTGATCATAGCACATCACTACCGAGAAATCAAACAACTATACAACAATCTAATGTTCCCATCATCCATTCTACAGGAGTAAGCAATGACACTAAAGCTAGCAGGTCAATGCCTAATGACAATACAAGGAATGATGGGACTTCGCCTGCTAAGAGTGATCAAGGGAAGAAAGTAGAATACCACCTTAGGAACAATAAGATTGATTTGTGTGAAAAGAATCGTGTTGATTCTAGTATTTGCTCTAAGCATACTGTAATTAATTCGAATTCTAATGCTACTTATAAGACTTGTAATGGTTGTTTAATTTATGGTAATCATGATGAATGTGTTGTGTCATTTTTGGAATCTACTTACAAATCCTCATTTAAGTTTGCTAAAACCTATAATCCAAAAAACCATACTTGGAAAGCAACAGGAAAGGTTTTTACCAATGTAGGATATCAGTGGAAACCTACTGGAAGAAAGTTCACTTTAGGAAGCGAGTGTCCATTGACAAATATGTCCGATACCAAGCCTTTTGCAGCTAAGAAATGGAAGGAAACTGGTAGAAAATTCCCTTTAGTGACTCAATGCCTTGATATTAAGTCAGTAGCTCCCACTAGTATCGGTTCCTCTGAGAAAACCAATGTAAATACTTATTATGCCTCTCTTAAGTATGCTTGTGCTAACCAATTGGATCCCAATTACACTTGGGGATCCACGTTTTTCAGTTATACATATCTGTCTGGTATCAAATGTAGGTCATACAAATCGTCCTGTGGTATTTGGACTCAGGCTGCTTAAAACATATGATTGGGGATCGCTCTCGGCTCAGAAATTTCGTGAAAAAGTTTATCGTGACAGTTAGATTCGGAAACGACCACTTTGGAGCCATATGGGGTATGGTGATTATATGTTTGGTGATAGCGTGATTTCTAGGGTTTACTCTGTGGAAGGACTTGGGCATAATCTATTCTCTGTTGGACAATTTTGTGACTCTGATCTCGAAGTGGCCTTCAGAAAACACACATGTTTTATTAGAGAATTGGATGGAGTTGATCTTCTTAAGGGAAGTCGTGGTACCAATTTGTATACTATCTCTACCAAAGACATGATGCGGTCCTCTCCTATTTGCTTGCTCTCTAAGGCCTCAAAGAACAAATCATGGTTAAGGCACCGTCGTTTGAACCATTTAAACTTAGGCACCATTAATGAACTTTCTCGCAAAGATCTTGTTCGAGGCATGCCCAGATTGAAGTATGAAAAAGATCATCTTTGCTCAGCATGTCAATTGGGTAAAAGAAAGAAACATGCTCACAAACTAAAACCCACCAACTCTAACACTGAAGTGCTCCATACCCTTCACATGGATCTGTGCGGACCCATGAGAGTGCAAAGCTTCAATGGGAAAAGATATATTCTTGTTATTGTGGATGATTACTCACGATTTACATGTGTGAAGTTTTTAAGATCCAAGGATGAAACTCCTGATATCATCATCAAAATCATCAAGCAGTTGCAAGTAAGGCTCAACAAAACCGTTAGAATCATTCGCACTGACAATGGAACTGAGTTTGTTAACCAACAACTCTCTCAATTTTATGAAAGTATCAGCATAAGTCATCAAAAGAGTATCCCTCGAACTCCTCAACAAAATGGAGTTGTTGAAAAACGGAATCGTATACATATTGAAGCTGCTCGCACTATGCTGATATTCTCTAAGACACCAATGTTTCTATGGGCTGAAGCTATAGCTACTGCATGTTATACTCAAAATCGGTCATTGATACATCCTCTCCACAACAAGATACCTTATGAGCTGGTGCATCTCAAAAAGCCCGATATCTCCTTTCTTCGTGTGTTTGGTGCCCTATGCTATCCAACTAACGATAGTGAAGACTTAGGGAAACTAAAAGCTATGGTTGATATTGGGGTATTCGTTGGTTATGCGCCAGATTGAAAAGGGTACCGAATCTACAACAAAAGAACCCAACAAATCATGGAAACAATCCGTGTCACGTTTGATGAGCTGAAAGAGCATACGGCTTCAGGACATACCAGTTCTGGACCCTCATCAAATCTTTTTATCTCCTGGACCAATTAGTTCGGGACTTGTACAGCATCCCAAACCTGTCACTCCTTATGTTCCTCCTACTTGTGAAGAATTGAAGAAGTTATTTGACCCCATGTTTGATGAGTACTTAGAATCGAAGCTACCTCAAGATCTTGAACAATAGGCTGCGGAACCTAATGATATGGTTATAGAGGCTCCTCATGTCACTAATAGTCCATCCACTTCCATTTAACTTGATCAGGATACTCCAGAATCTAGCAACTCACAACATGAGTCAAATGCACTACCATCTTCTGAACGTCAAGAAGTGATAGCAGATAACTCATGTGAAGTAAATCCTTTTGCTCCACCTGAAGATGAACCATTTGTTAATGTTTTCGCTCCTGAATCCTCCAACGAAGCATCATCATTAGGAGAATCAATTACTACTATGTCGGTTCACTACCCTCAACCTCATGAACACCTCAGAAAATGGACCAATGATCACCCAATTTATAACATCATTGGAAATCCCTCACGACCGGTGTCCACCAGAAAACAGCTTGCTACCGATATCTTGTGGTGCTTCTTCAATTCCATTCTATCCAAAATCGAACCAAAATGTTTTAGGGATGCGTTAACAAAAGAATGCTGCTTCACGGCAATGCAAGAAGAAATTCATGAGTTTGATAGACTTGATGTATGGGAATTAGTGCCACCACCTGAATGTGCAATGAGCATCGCTCTCAAGTGGATCTTCAAAGTAAAGCTTGATGAGCATGGTGATGTCCTAAATAACAAGGCTCGGCTAGTTGCAAAAGGATACAGTCAACAAAAAGGTATAGACTTTGAAGAATCATTTGCACCAGTTACTCGTATCGAGGCCATTAGAATCTTCCTTGCCAATGCTGCTAGCAGTAACATGATTGTTTATCAGATGGATGTCAAGACTGCCTTCCTGAATGGAGATTTGAAAGAAGTAGTCTATGTTACTCAACCTGAAGGATTAGTGGATCCTGAATGACCAAATCATGTTTATTGCTTGAAGAAAGCACTATATGGCCTAAAACAAGCTCCTAGAGCTTGGTACGATACATTGTCCAAATTTCTTCTTGCAAACCGATTCACCAAGGGTGTTGTTGATCCTACCTTGTTCACTAGGAAGACTGGAAACCATATGCTTCATGTTCAAGTTTATGTAGATGATATCATCTTTGCATCGTCTGATTCCAATGAATGTGACCGATTTGCAAGAGAAATGAGTTCCAAGTTCCAAATGTCTATGATGGGTCAAATGTCATTCTTCTTGGGGTTACAAATCTCACAAAATCCAAGCGGCATCTTCATTAATCAAGCCAAATATGCTAATGACATTTTGAAGAAATTTGGCTTTGATTCATGTGACACAGTTGACACTCCAATGGTTGAAAGATCCAAACTTGATGACGATCCGTCAGGCTTACCTGTTGATCAAACCAAATATAGAAGCATGATTGGATCCCTCATGTATCTCACAGCAAGCAGGCTAGATCTTCTATTTTCAGTTTGTATGTGTGCTCGGTATCAATCCAAGCCTACCAAAAAGCACTTGGAAGATGTCAAGAGAATTTTTAGGTATCTTCAGGGGACCATCCACATGGGTCTCTGGTACTCTAAAGACAATGCAATGGCTCTTACGGCCTACTCTGATGCTGACCACGCGGGGTGTCAAGATACTCGTAGAAGTACGTCTGGAGGTGCTCAATTTTTGGGTGAGAAACTTGTAAGCTGGTCATCTAAGAAGCAAATGTGCACTTCAATATCATCCACAGAGGCTGAATACATCGCCATGTCCTCTTGTTGTGCTCAAATTTTATGGATGAGATCTCAATTATCAGACTATGGGTTTAAGTTCAACAAAATCCCTATGTACTGTGATAACAAAAGTGCCATTAATTTGTGCTGCAACAATGTCCAGCACTCCATATCCAAACATATTGACATCCGTCATCACTTCATCAGAGAACAAGTGGAGAAAGGGGTGGTGGAACTCTACTTTGTAAGGACAGTGTTACACCCGTAACCCAAAAAGGTATTATTATATTACATACGTGTCATAATAAATTATTATGATTATGAGTAATTGTATAATATCGTGTTAGGATGTATTTATAAAGAAAATTGGTTAAGTTATAAGTTATAGCGCGAATCTGTTAAAGTGCAATAAGTTTGGTGGTCAAATAGGAAAAGTAGAACATGAGGGACTATTATTGCCAAAATCCCAAACTGACACTAGAACAACCTTGTTATAGTATCTAATATGAAAGGATTATCCCATTAGGGACTATTATTGCCAAAATCCCAAACTGACACTAGAACAACCTTGTTCTAGTACCTAATATGACAGGATTCTCCCATCAGGGACTATTATTGCCAAAATCCCAAACTGACACTAGAACAACCTTGTTCTAGTACCTAATATGAGAAGATTCACTCATTAGGGGACCAAAGTTGCCTAATAGCTAAACTAAAATCATATAAATGAGTTTATCCTTATTATTTGAGAGATATCCAGAAAATTCAAGAGATTGTTTGCCTAGGTCGGTTCCAGGAAAGAAAAAGAGAGGGAAAAGAGAGATTGCTTGGTTTCATATCAAATTGATCAAGAAGATGTGTAGAAGATAAAAGATTAAGAGTATTTGATCATAAACCTACAACAAGTAAGTTCAAATTGTTGAATTGATAATTAGGGTTTTTGGGTGGAAACTGGGGAAAGTGGCTAAAGGTTGTTAATTCACTATCTTATGATTAAAATAGATACTAATTAGTGTTAGTTCCTTTATAGGAATTGATTGGCTCCAAACTGTCAACTCAATTAACCAGGTCAATGGTCAACAAAGTCAAACTGCCTAGAGTCAATCTCCGTGGAAGTATAGGGTTTCCCCGGGTCGTTATGTCCCGACGAGGTGTGGATTGTATTCAAACGGGTTTGAGATCGGGTGAATTTGGACAAGAAAAGGTTTGTGATTGATTAAACTAAGGAATCTACAAGGAAATAGCTTTAAATAAGCTATATGAACGGTTACGTGAAAGCTAAATACTTAAAAACGTTTAATATCTAAAAACGCGTACATTCACATTTTAAATAACGTAAACGTACAAAATAAAACGTGAAAACTGAAATCTGAAAACCCACAGGGGGTGAAAATGACTTTTTTACAAACTAAAGGACAAAAGAAAATTTTTAGAAAAAGAAAATAAATTTATACACTAATTACTTATTTAATATTAATTAAAAATATTTAATACTAATTATTAATATTTAAATAATTTAAATACAATATAATATTAATTTAATACTAGAAAAATGAAAATTAAATTTCTAAAATTATAAAATAACTAAAAACAAATTTTAAAATTAAAAATATGCCTTTTTGTCTTTTTATGGATTTTATATTAATTAATTACTAATTATATTAATTAAACTATTTAAACTATTTTTAAATTACTAATAATACTAAAAGTGACTAGAAAATTATAGAAAAATTTATAAATCTAATTCACCATTACAGGAATCCTAAAAAATTATAAAAAGTTTGTTTTATATATTTTTAGACTATTTTACTAATTATTAAACTAAATATTAATTAATTACTAATTAAACTATTTAAATTATAAAAACTAGAAGATGAACAGTAGAAATTATAAGAAAATCCCTAAAATTATTTTATATTATATAAAAGCTAGGAAAAATATAAAAACTAGGTATTCCTTTATAAAAACTAATTATGCTAATTAATTCTTAATTATTAATTAATTATTAATAAAACTAATGTTAAATCTAATAATTACTAAATGATAATATAAAAATCTGAGAGAATTACTAAAATTACTTTAGCATAAAACGGAATTAAGAAAAATATAAAAATGCAAAGTGCTTAATGAAAATCTAAAAAGGAAAATTAAAAAGTTAAATTACATTAAATAGAAACTATCACTTGAAATTAATTTGGTTTTTCTGGATTTTTCTATTACAAAACTATGTTTATACTAAAAACAAACTTTTATAAAAACAACTTTTTTACAACTTAAAAATAAGCAAAATAAAAGCTTGGAGGTTTGACAGTTGACTTTAGTCAACTGTCATGGGCAAAAGCTGATGTAAGCAGCTAGGGGGCCCACAAGGCATAATTTAGATGTTAATAAGTTATGTGAACTTGAAATGTGCCAAATCAATAAGCTGAGACCACAGGATAAGCTAAAAAGTTGAATAAGCTAATCCAAATACCAAACAACCCTTTCAGAAATGGGACAAGGTTTAGGGGTGAATTCAGGTGGGGTCCACTGAGCTTGAAGCTCAAAAATTGCTCAAACCTTGAAGGTGTCCAGGAGGGGAGTCCAAAGAACCAAGGAGGGGATGTGGGACCCACTGTGGTGGCTAGAAAGAACCACCAAAGTGGTGGTGGTGGTGTGGTGATCTGCTGCACAGGGGAGATGAATCCCCCTGCAGGTGTGTTTGGAGGGGTGTGGGGGCCTCAGAAAAAATCCCAAAAATGAAATGAAGGTGGGACTATGAAGATGAGCTGGGGGGTTATAAGTAGAAACATGTTTCAAGTCCTAAAACATTACACAAAATTCTAATTAATTCTTGCAAATAATGGATTTTCTGAAAACAAACAAGTTTGACTTTTTCAATTTATGCCCTAGTTTGACTATATTGAAGTTTAATTGATTCCTAATAACTTAATTTGTAGTTATAAGTTGTAATAGACCTAAATTAAGCTAATGCTGCCACTAATAAGCTAAAATGAGGGCTTATGGATACTAAATATCCACACAGTTAACAGTTAAGTGACAAGATATGTATTTTTGACTTTTGATGAGAAAATGACCAAAGTAATGTTCAAATTAAACATATATGAGTCTAATGACAGTGAACCATCACACCCTAACTCCTGATAACAACAATAACTCAACACAACAACTTGTTCCAAACACCCCTAATGAAACTGAAAATGCGTTTTAATGAAGCAGTATGATATTTTAAACCATGAAATCCACCATTTAACTTCTACTAACACAGAAAAAACACAAATAAGCATAAATTAACAACAATGAACAGTTACAACTAATAATTACAAAATATGAAAATCAATACTAAAAGAAAACTGAAATGGAACTTACTTATGACCTTGAGCTCAAAACAAAGATTGAAACATTCACTTTTTACCTACTGTCTCCCTAAGACTCTAAACCAAGTTCCAACTCCTTCTCCTTTTCTTTTTCTTCCTTTTGATTTTTCTTGATTTATTAGCTATTTTGATTTATTTTTGGATTTTGGATCAAACTGATTTACATGCTTAGAATGCTTGAGAAAGCTTGTAAATGAGTTTAAGTAAGCTCAAACAAACAAGAAACAACAGCTTATAACCTTTGAACAAGAAATTGAAATTTATATTTAAATTTGCAAATTTGAAATTAGAAACTGAAAACTTGAATTTAATACTTGAAATGAGTTAAAAGTACACTAAGGATGATTAATACAGAACTTGTAAGCTAAAAATTACAATAAGGATTGAGATTCAAGCTAAATTATAAGCTAATCTATTCTACAACTACACTACATCTATCTATATCCTCTTTCTTCTCTTCTCTTGACTTATATAAACCCTGGAAGTGTGCTCTTTCTTTCCCACTCATTTTTGAGCCATTGGATGGCCTCCAAGTGATCACAACCATCAATTGAGGTTTTGGCGGGAAAGTCCAAATTGGCAGGTTGAGTGGTTTGGTGAGGTATTTAATGATGGGTGAGGTTTATTAATGGAGGAGGGAACAAGTAGTGGAGAAGTTGAGGGTTTGGTGGGTGATTGGAGAGGGAGCAGGGGACATGGATGAGGGAAACCAGGGAAGTGGGGTGAGGGAGATGGGTTAAAGGTCTGTTTGACCTTGCTGACTTTTGTTGACCGGGGGAAAATATTAAACGGGGAAGGGAGTTGGGCAAGGGGTGTGTTGGGCTTGGGGTAAGGCTGGGTGGGCTTTGGTTTGGGTGGATTTTGGATTTGGACCAGGCTTTGGTTGTTGGTTTGTTTGTTTATTTTGTAAAAACCACAAGGACTAATATTGTAATTTTCTGAAAACTCAAGAGCCTGGTTTGTAATTTTATCCAAAGTTATCAAAAGGACTATAGTTGCCAAGTTCATTTACCAAGGACCATAAATGCAAATTTTCCAAAATGAATATGTCGGGGGCCAAAATTGCCAATTTTGAAGGTCCAGGGACTAAAACTGTAAATTCTCAAATCTTTTTACCCAAGGACTATTTTTGATAAATTTTGACTTTTAAATGACTTGGGTTGATTTTTCTTGCAAAATAAATGCTCAGGGACTAGTTTTGTTAATTTTTGAAAGTTGGGGGACTGAAACTGCCAATTTTGCGAACTTTGTACGTTTTTCATTTGTTTTTACTCATTTTGCATCTAAAACATATAAAACACAATTTTGAAATATTTTTAGTATTTTGATGCATTACTGAGTGTTTTTGTATGTTTTTGCAGTTCAGATTTAACTAAAAATGATGAGTGTTTGAGCACTCATCAGAAATCAAGGGAGGAGCCTATAACAAATTCAAGTAGAAATTATAGTTGGTGATTTGAGGTAAGTACATAAGTAGGAACTTGTTATAGCTAATGTTATGAAGTCATGATGTTTTATATGTTATAGTTATTTGGAGCAAGTTATAGTTAGCCTTGGATCCATAGCTTTTATATGTTAATGTTAGCATGCTTGTATGCTTAAATTGAGGTATGTATGTGTTATAGAATTGCTCCTATTTTGTATTGTGATTATTGTTCATATTTTGTACTTACTAAGCGTTTGCTTACGTCATAGTTTATGATGGTGTTTATAGGTACCGGGGAGATTAGTAAAGGTAAAGATAAGGCATAGTTGGATTGCTCGTAGAAGTGAAGTTTGGATTTGAAATTAGGAGACCATCGTCCTTTAGACGAAGCACGTCAAAGTTGGAAGCCCCCACGAGTCTACTATTGTGTTTTGGTGAACTTTTGTTAATATGGGTCAATTATGGTCATGGGTCATTTTGTGTTATGGGTCAATTATGGTCATGGGTCATTTTGTGTTATGGGTCATATGTGTTCATGAGTCTAAGTTCATGTTTGAATTTAGTAATGTTAAAGATGTTGGATTGATAATAACTTAGTTATAGTGTATGTACAAATGGGGTGTTTGGCATAATGCCGTTTTACCCATTTTGACCCGTTGTCAAGGGTTTTAAACTAGATGGTCATGTATGTGAATTGAAGTGGTTATAATAGAAGTATCTTGTACATTTTTGAGTCTATGGTAGTTAGCGAATGTTTGTATTGCGGATTTGTAGGTCACAGTACTAGTGGAAAGGGGTGTTTGGCTGCTAGCTAATTCGACCCATTTTGGTATGTTACGAGTCATGGGATGGTTTAAGTACCTTTAGAATGAAAAGTAATGTAATTCCTTAGTTAATAGTGTAAGTGGTTCACATTATGGGTTAAATGGAACACTTTATATATTTTGACCCATTTCGGCAGGTTTGTCAATTTCCAAAAAAATTCATATCTTGAAACCCATAAGTCGTCAAGAGTTGAACCACATGTCGTTTCGAAGGTAATTAAGTCTTGTTTTGTTTAAAAATACTTTTATGAGCTGATTGTCAAAGGATTTTTGTCAGCTCATCAAAAAGTAACAGAACGTCAGTCTAGTCATGTATTTTATGTGAAAAGTTTAAAAATTTTGGTCTATTTGTTCAAGGCGCATAACAACTTGGTATCAGAGCTTTGGTCTAAGAGATTTAGGATTTCGCTATAGGATTTCCTAGACTTAGGCCTTGTGTAGACACGTTTAGTAATAGTGTTTGTTGTAGTGTATTGTTTTAATGATTTTGAGAACACATGGGTTACATATTCTTATGACTACGCTTGGCCACCGTAGTGATAAAAATATGTTACATATATGGAATCGAAATCACTAAGTCTATACATTGCAACAAGCTTAGGATGGAAGGTGTCACACCCCCAAAATACCTGAATGGCAGCGGAATGGAATACCTGGGGGTGACTGTCATAGCACCACAGTTACAGTTATATTGAACGACCTAAAGTGTCGTTTTGAAAATACATCATTTGATTTATTTAAAAACATTTAGAGTTACAAAACATAGGTCCCATAAGTTGGAAAAGTTTGCAGAAATAAGTTTAGTACAATCAAACGATCATGTACATAAGTGCATGAAAATCCAAAATGAGACGCGACATCCTTGCTACTCAATAAAATGACTCCATGCATGCCATGAAGGATAAACCTTAGTTACCTGAAAATAAATTGCTAAAACGGTCAACATAAAGTTGGTGAATAATCATAGGTTTATAAGTTAAATCAGATGTACATTAGCCATAAGTAAAGTAAAGTGACAAGATGTTAGAAATAAAGCTACATTGGCTCTTAAGCTCATGACCCCGAAGCTATAAGTTACTTGTCCCCAAATGAGTGTTTACCAGACACTCTAAATATATTAGACATGAAATGCATCCGTAATTCCGTTGGAGCAACCCAAACACGGATGGAGGAGTCACCCTCAATAGATCTATTCACTCACTCTCGCTTGTAGATTAATTAACGGTCCATGATAATAAATGGGACTTGTCATGACGTGGTAATAAGACAACTTAAGCAATGTAAGGAATTTATACTTTGGCATGTACAAAAAAAATAAGTGATGCAATGTATTCTCCCCCGTGAGATTTGAAATCAAAATATTGAATTAAAAACGGGGCTATGAAAACTCACCTGTGGTGATGGTACAATGTGGTGAAATGATCGGGACAACAAGGCGCGAACACTAGCCGCAACCTAAATGAATGAATCTTTAGATCATCAAATGATGTAGTGAATGTTCATGCACATGATACCTATACCACTCGTAACTTGAAAATACTAATTATTGTCAAAGCAAAATATTTTCCATACATAGGAAAAATAAGTCTAACTAGACTTATAAAACTAGTCGCAATATATCGTACATAGAATGTTAGTGTTATATTCATCGTTTTGAAAACCTTAAATAAGCTTTGGGTCATACGTACTTCATTTGTTAAAAATATAGCTCTTTAACAATATATCAAGAATATATAGTACTTAGTATGTAGTTTATTATTTCTATTAGTGACTACTCAAAAATAAGTAGAGTTTTGACGATTTTGAAACGTGTATATCTTTGTCGTTATAAGTTCATTTTCCTCGTTCTTTATATCCACGGATTCGTATTAACATATATTAACATAATTTTGATAGCTCGGCTCCCTAAGGTTACGTCTAACACCTCTCTTTGTCCGTCAAAAATCGTCCAACAGCACGTTAAATTTTCAGAAAATAGTTTTCGTCGTTAAACTTGCAAAAATCATATCTCATTCGTTATAAACTCGTTTTAATCCGTTCTTTCGCCAAAAGTTTAGCTTTTGAAAGTAGTTTCTAAATATTTGGTTAAAAATTACCCCTGAGCTACTGAGTTTTCTGGGTTTGGCGTTTTGGGACAGTAGGTTTCTAGATAGGTTCAAAACTCATTTATAATGTTCCAAACTAGTTTCTAATTCAACCAAATCACTTTCAATCACCACAAATCTTGTCTATTCCTACCATACACCTTCTTAGGGTGTCATGGGTTCTTAAACATCATCCTTCAAGTAAATCTACCAAGGGTTTCCATTTCTAGGGTTTCAAAGATATAAATATATAAAAATGAGTGGTATAAACTAACATATTCATGTAATCTTGTATAGAAATCATATGATCATGAAAATAACTTGAAGAAATTATGAAAATGAGTTTGACAACTTACTTTGAAAGATTAGAGAGCTTGGATGAGTAAAACCTAATAAACCTTGAGTTTTTATTTCAAAACTCTAACAAGGATCACCAAATGAACTTGAAAATAACTTGATATTGGAAAATCTATGGTTTTTGCTTCTTGTTTATGTTTGGCTGTGGGTTTGGATAAGAGAGGAAGAGAGAAAAGTTTCAACTTTACTTCTAAGGATTATGATGAGTTAGTGATAAATTTTGCTAGATATTACTAGTTACTTTAAGATAGGATTTGATAGTCATTAATGTGAGATGATGAGGTGCAAAAAATGGCAAAGGGGACATAATAAAGTGGTAAAAGTTGTAAAAATATGTTGGGTACAAGTATGGAGGGTTTGGGTGATTATTGTTTAGTTTCCACGAAAATCGTCGTAATTAGATTAGACGTACGATATAATTTAAATAAATTTCCAAAACACCGGGTAAATGATTTTTATAATATTTGTAAAGTTGTAAGAATTGTGAAAATATATCGGGACCATTGTAGGGAGTGTCAGATATGTTAGTCACAATTATCGATCGCGTGTTAACGTTTATTTAAAAATAAATATACGTAAAGCGTTAAATATACCAAAAATATTACTTTGAATATCCTACGAGTGGAATAGTATATAAATGCTATAATGATGATATGCAGACTATTTCTAGTCAGTATGAAATGTCCCTACTGATGATGCATGAATTCGCAGCTAAACCATCCTGGTTACGCGAATTTAATTACTTGTAAACTAACATTACGATGAAATGACTAATGCACATGAATAGTGGTTTCCCCCAGAAATGAATAGTGTCATGTGAATAGTGAAATTTTTGAACGCTTATCGGAATATCAAACTGACCTAAAAAATGATGAATAGTGAATGATGAATAGTAACTGATGAATAGTAACATGTTGAGGTTTGAAAAATGACCTAAAATTGTGGGTTGTGATAGTTGCCCACCCAAAAAGGAATTCAGTCCCTGAATTCAGCTAGTGTTGGTCTCAGAAGTTGACTTGGTGAAAAGATGTGGATACTTGAGTCGCATATGGTCTTCTCGTTCCCAAGTAAACTCGGGTCCTCTTCGAGAATTCCAGCGAACTTTCACGATCGGAATTCGACTCTGCTTCAACTGTTTGATCTCTCGGTCCATGATTTCAACTGGTTCTTCCGCAAATTTAAGCTTGTCATCTAGTTGAATTTCTTCTAGTGGTATTACGGAAGACTCATCTGAAAGACATTTCTTGAGGTTTGAGACATGAAACGTGTTATGTACGTTGCTAAGTTCTGATGGAAGTCCAAGTTTGTAAGCTACCGGACCAATCCTTTCTAGTATCTTAAATGGACCAATGTATCTCGGGTTCAACTTCCCACATTTCCCGAATCGTATCACGCCCTTCCAAGTCGAGACTTTCAACATGACTTTGTCTCTGACCTGGAATTCCAATGGTTTGCGTCGAACATCTGCGTAGTTTTTTTGTCTACTTCAAGCTGTTTCGAGTCTTTCTCGAATCTCGATTATCTTTTCTATTGTTTCTCGAACCATCTCCGGGCCAGTACATTGTACATCACCAACTTCGGCCCAACAAACTGGAGATCGACACTTACGACCATAAAGTGCCTCGAATGGTGCTGCTTTTATGCTTGAATGGTAGCTGTTGTTATAGGAAAACTCGATCAACGGCAAATGGTTAGCCCAACGATTTCCAAAGTCAATCACACATGCCCTAAGCATGTCCTCTAGTGTCTGAATCGTTCTCTCGCTCTGACCATCAGTCTGAGGATGGTAAGCAGTGCTCATGTCTAACTTGGATCCAAAAGAATCTTGTAATGACCACCAAAAGTTTGAAGTAAAGCGACTATCTCTGTCGGAAATGATGGAAACTGGTGCACCGTGTCATGAGACTATTTCCTTGACATAAAGTCTGGAAAGTTGTTCCATGGAATAAGTCTCTCTAACGGGTATGAAGTGGGCTGATTTGGTAAGACGATCAACAATTACCCAAATAGCGTCGTAACCTCCTGACGTCTTAGGAAGTTTAGTAACAAAGTCCATTGTAATACGTTCCCACTTCCATTGTGGAATCTCTGGTTGTTGAAGTAATCCTGACGGTTTCTGGTACTCAGCTTTCACTTTAGCACAGGTAAGGCATTTACTGACGTACGTAGCTATTTCTGCTTTCATGTTCGGCCACCAATAAAGCTTTTTGATATCCTGATACATCTTATCAGAACCTGGATGAATAGAGTACTTCGACTTGTGTGATTCATGCAAAATCAATTCTCGTATCCCACGATAGAGAGGTATCCAGCTTCGGTCCTTGAAGCATAACACTCCATCTGATCTCTTTACAAAGCCATTTTTGTTTTCTGGCATACCATAGAGTTTCTCATGTGGTTGATTTTCTTCCTTGAGATCCTCAATCTGAGCTTCTAAAATTTTTGATGGTAATGGTGAAATGATAGTCATTCCCAATGACCTGACTCTCAAAGGTTTGAGTCGTTCTTTTCGGCTAAGTGCGTCTGCTACAACATTTGCTTTTCCTGGGTGATATCGAATTTCACAATCGTAATCACTCAGCAATTCTAGCCAATGACGTTGTCTCATATTAAGTTCCTTCTGATCAAGTATATGCTGTAAGCTCTTGTGGTCAGTAAAAATTACGCACCTGGTACCATAAAGGTAGTGTCTCCAAATCTTGAGTGCAAAAACTACCGCACCCAACTCCAAATCGTGTGTAATGTAATTCTTCTCGTGTGCCTTAAGCTATCTAGATGCATAAGGTATCACCTTCTCGTTCTGCATTAGCACAAAGTTCTCAATCCCTTCTAGTAGTGACAAAATCGGTGCGCTACAAAGCTTCTGTTTGAATAACTGAAATGCGGACTCTTGTTTATCTCGCCATTCGTACTTTTGATTCTTTTGGGTCAGCTTAGTCAGCGACTTCGCTATTTTAGAAAATCCTTCAATGAACCTTCTGTAATATCCAGCGAGTCCTAAGAATTGACGAATTTCTATAGGAGACTTGGGTGTAGCCCAATCTTTAACTGCCTCGATCTTTGCTGAGTCGACTTGTAATCCTTGGCTATCAATGACATGGCCAAGAAACTGAACTTTTCGTATCCAAAAATCACACTTTGAAAATTTGGCATACAATTGCTCCTTCTTGAGTAGTTCCAGGATTGTTCTGAGGTGTTCTTCGTGTTCTTCTCTACTCTTGGAGTAAATCAAGATGTCGTCAATGAATACAATCACATACTTATCAAGATACGGTTTGCACACCCTATTCATGAGGTCCATGAATACCAAAGGTGCGTTGGTTAATCCGAAGGGCATTACTTGAAACTCATAATGACCATGACGTGTTCTAAATGCCGTCTTCGGGATATCCTCTTCCCGAACTCTAAGTTGATGGTAACCGGATCTTAAATCAATCTTGGAATATAAACAGGAACCTTGTAACTGATCGAATAGGTCGTCGATTTTGGGGAGTGGATAACGATTCTTCACTGTTAACTTGTTTAGCTCACGATAGTCGATGCACATTCTGAAAGATCCATCCTTCTTTTTCACAAACAAAATCGGTGCTCCCCAAGGCGAGGAACTCAGTCTAATGAATCCTTTGTCCAAAAGTTCTTGTAATTGGTTCGACAATTATTGCATCTCAGAAGGTGCAAGTCGATACGGTGCTCGTGCAATTGGTGAGGCTCCTGGCACTAATTCGATTTGAAACTCAACTTGGCGTGTAGGCGGAAGTCCTGGAAATTCTTCCGGAAAAACTTCTAGAAATTCCTTAACAATTGGCACATCTTCAAGTCATTTCTCATCCAACTTCTTTTCCGTGATGTGAGCCAAGAATGCATAACAACCCTTCTTTATGTATTTCTCGGTTTTGATGCATGATATGATACTGAGTCTAGTTCCACTTCGCTCTCCACGAACAATCAAAGTTTCACCGTTATAAGGAAGTTGAACAACTTTCTCATAACAAATAATTCTCGCACGATGTCGGGATAACCAATCCATACTGATAACAACGTCGAAACTTCCAAGTTCTACGGGCATGAGGTCTATATTGAATGGATGGTTCAGGAAATTGATTATGCAACCACGGACAATGGTGTTGGTGTTAACTAAAGACCCATTGGCTAGTTCAACAATATAGGGAATGTCTAATGTGGTTGGTTCTATGTTAAGTAAAGGTACAAATGCAAGAGAAACGAAACTTTTATCCGCTCCTAAATCAAATAAAATGGATGCATAACTATTATTAACGAGGAACGTACCTGCAACAATGATTAGTGGTAAACCGTCAGATAATATTATTGACCAAGGTCAACAAGTCAAAGACAGCCTAGAATCAATACTCCGGTGATAGTATAGTGTATTCCCGGGTCGTTAAAGTCCCGACGAGATTGAAATGGTGCTTTTGGAATCGTTTATGAGAAAGTGGCACTGAGGACAGTAGCCAGATGATGTGGGATTGGTATTGCTACTGTTATTATGGTATTTGTACACAGATATAATATTCACAAAAATCAGATAACAGATATATACACGTATTCACAATTCAGATCACGTATCGGACTGGAAAAGTGGGTTTTTGGAATTTATCAAACTACAGGGGGTGCTTTTGACACTTTTCAAAACTTAAAATTAAAAATGAAAAAGAAATTACAAAAGTGATTAAAATATTATTAAACTATTATTTAATTAATTATACTATTTAAAATCTAAATTAAAACCTAATTTAAATAAACTAAAAATGACAAATGATTTAAATTATACTAAAAATTAATAAAAATATTTTCTAAACCTAAATTAGAACTTAAAGAAAATATAAAAAATTAAAAATAATATTTTTGTCTTTTTTTGGATTTTCTATTAATTAATTACTTATTAATTACTAATTAACTATTTTAAATTAAGAAAATTAGCAAATGAACAGTAAAAATTCTAATAAAATTTCTAAAATTACTTTATAACATATAAAAGCTATAAAAAATATAAAAACAAGGTTTTGATTAATAAAAACTAATTATGCTATTTTAATCTAATTATTAATTAATTTCTAATATAACTAATATTAATTCTAATAAGTACTAAATAACCAAATAAAAATCTGAAAAATTTATTATAACTATTTTAACCTAAGATGAAATTATTAAAAATATAAAAACACAACTTACTTAATAAAAATGTAAAAATGGAATTTAAAATTAAATCTAATTAAATAGAAACTATCACTTAATTTTATATTTGTTTTTCTTGATTTTTATTTTACAAACCTATTAAATACATAAAAACAACAAACTTTTATAAAAACAAACTTTTTATAAACTTAAAATAAGCTGAAATTAAAGCTAAAACCTAAACAGTTGACTATTGTTGACTAAAATGAAAAATGAACTAAAACCAGCATGTGTGGGACCCACAATAGTGAAAGCTTATTCTAACAAGTTAACAAGACAATAATAAGCAAGAAAAAGCAGAGGTATACCCCAGAATAAGCAAATAAGCTGATAATAAGCACATGAAACTTGCAAATACTCAGAAAGCTGGGACAGATTTGGTGGCTTAATCTAGGTGGGTCCCAGTGGGTTGGAGGTCAAATGGTTGGTCAATCCATGATGCCTACCAGGGGGGGGGGTTGAATGGAACAAATATTGGGGGTTGTGGACCACTGAGCAAGTCAGAAAACCACCCACAAGTGGTGGTGGTGGGCATGTACTGCTGTGAACAGGGGATAGGCTATGCCTGCAAGTGTGTTTAGGGGAAGCTAGGGCCAAGCACAAAATTCCTAAAATTACAACAACTATGGGGAATTAAACTAGAGCTGGTAGAG
This sequence comes from Artemisia argyi, assembly GCA_030686995.1. Classification (NCBI taxonomy): domain Eukaryota; kingdom Viridiplantae; phylum Streptophyta; class Magnoliopsida; order Asterales; family Asteraceae; genus Artemisia; species Artemisia argyi. The sequence continues at coordinate 125,095,431 of CM060693.1, read as the reverse complement.
AATGTATAAAAACAAGTTTCACTTCCATAGATCAAACACAAAAATCACTAAAATTATTTGAACTTTTGGAAAAACCTGAGAAGGCACAAATTGACTTTTTCTAAAAACTTGATAAGTTGACTAAAATGAACTTTGTGGCTGAATTTATTAGCTGCTTAAGATATTTTAGATTATAATAAAGCTACAATAAGCTGAGTTATCAACTTATGCAAAGATCTAAGTGATCATGGATCCTAAAAACCTATCTGTTAACAGCCAAAGAAAGATTAAGCATGATTTTGACTTTTACTGATTAAGATACCATTTTCTTGGTTCACTCAGCTTAGTAATGTCCTAAGGAGTCTAGTTATGCAAAGAAATAAACCATTTGACCAATAAGACAGTTGAAACTCATCAGAACCAAACACCCCTATATTGTTATGGATTTTTTATTTATGAAGCAACAAAGTAATTTAAACCATGAGACTGATGCACAATGCCTTAATCTGATGTAAGAGACTAAAAGAAACACAAAAACACTAAGTATAACATAAAACACCAACACTTACTAATAATCTAATTAAACAGTTAAATCTAACAACTTAACAACATGAAATTTCAAGGAACAAACAAGTATTAGGAATCAATATTATAATCTAAACATGCTAAATGAACAAAAAGAAGTGCAGAGAACCAATCAATAAGATAGTATACAATAAAAAGCTAAAATTGGAAATTTGGCTTACCAATGGAGTTCTGATCAAACCAAGTTACCAGGGCTCAATACACACCTTAACACCTCCCATGAGGTCCTAATACACTGCTCCATCAATAATTTGTCCATGTCCAAGCTTTAACTTCCATATACACTGATTTGTTATTTATAACTATTTATTTAATATTTTTGAGTATTTTTCTTTTTCTATTCTGAACTTAAATTTAAAGCTTCTCAAAGCTTAAATAAGCTTTGTCAGAGCTTATATGGGCTTGTGAGATCAATAAACAACAACAACAAACAACATTCAACTGTATGAGATTTTGAAATTAAGAATATATGGCATAAACTGAGAATAGAGCTGAACTTGAAATTGATTTAATTTAAAGATTTAAATTACATGAAACAAACAAGGTACAAGCTTTTGAAAATAAAATTACAACTAAAATTGTAAACTAAATTACCTACGATTATATTAAAATTAAAACTACACTACTTATTTTCTCACTTCTGCTCCTCTTGCTCTTTATAGCATCCAAATGTCTTCCATGGGTCCCACTATGCATTTCCCAGCACCATTGGATGAGTGAAAACTCATCCTAGCCTTTGATTAAATTTGGCGGGAAAAGATTTTATGGGCAATTGGGAGGCTGTGAGGGTTTTATTGGTGGGTTTTAGAGGTGGAGGGGACAATTGGGTGAGATGGTGGGAAAAGGAGGTGGAGTTTGAGTGTTGCAGGGTGTTTGCAGGGTAGAGGGGTGGTGGCAGGGTGTAGGTTGTGAGGGTGGATGTAGGAGTGCCACATGGCATCCCCTGGGGTAAACCCATGGGGTGGGTTTTGGTTTAGAAGGTGACAGAGGGTGGTATGAGGTGGAGCTTGAAGGTGCAAGTGGTTGAGGGTGAGGTGGAGTTGCAAGTAGCAGGGGAGAGGTAGGGGACGGGGTGGTTTTGTTTGGGGGTTTGACCGGGTCAAACAAAGGTATGGACTGGGTTATTATTTGGTTGGGCTGGGAGATGGGCTAGTGAATGGGTGGGTTTGTTATTGTATTTATTTTGGGTTTAATTTAGATCCGGATTGTTTGTAACTTTTAAATTCACAAGGACCTCAAATGTAATTAATTGAAAGATGGAGGGCCTGTTTTGGCAAGTTTCAAAAGACACCAAAGGGACTAAACCTGCCATGCTTAAATATCCAAAGGACCAAAATTGTATTTTTCTAATTTAAACCACCCGGGGACCTTTTCTGTCAATTCCCAAACTCCAGGGACCATTCTTGTAATTTTCTGAATCTTGAAGGGCTTAACCTGTAAATTCTCAAAAGTTATCATAAGGACCAATTATGTCATTTTAAGAAAAGTATAAGGTTTATTTTGATTATTTTCCATTTTTAAAACCTTAGGGACTAATTTTGACATTTTTCAAAGTTGAGGGACCAAAGTTGTAAATATGTGATTTTAAACTTTTAAAGGACTATTTCTTACAACTTATGAATCCCAAGGACCTTTTATGATATTTGTACAAGTTTTGATTCACCAGGGACTAGTTTTGCAAATTTATGAAACTTGAGGGACTGAAACTGCCAATTATGCAAACTTTGTATGTTTTTCATTTGTTTTTGCATATTTTGTGTTTGAAACATATAAAACGCACCTCTAAGATATTTTTAAGTATTTTGATACATATTTGGGTGTTTTTGTATGTTTTGGCAGTTCATATAAGACAAAAATGATGAGTATTTACACACTCATCAATCCCCCACACTAAACTATTGCTAGTCCCTAGCAATCTTTTGAGAAAAATAAATGGATTTTAAACTCTTTACCAAAAGCCATCACTTCTGGAGTAGCCAGGTGTAAGAACTGTGGCACACCTGATAACCGTGTGATTTTGAGCAAACCACCAGCTGTCAACGGATTTGATTAGTCTTTACCAAAAGCCGTTTGCTTCTGGACTAGCCAACTCTTGATGGAATAGTCAACATCTTGGTGAGCTGATTACCAATTATGGATTTTCCACGGCCTTTACCACAAGCCATAATCTTGCGGGCTAGCCAGCTCATTTGTTTATGAGGATGCGGGGGAGCTGAGGAACCATACAATTTTTGGCAAATTGCAAGCCGTCAACGGATTTGAGATGTCTTTACCAAGAGCCGTTTGCTCCTGGACTAGCCAATCCCTTTTGTCGTTTAGACAAGGCGGATTGATTACCACAAAAAATTTTGAGCTCAAGTGAAAAATTTTTGAAAATTTTTGGTCAAAAACGGGGGTATAAGATAGTAAAATGTGATAAAATTCGCTAGAATAGCGAATACCCCCCCACACTAAGCATGAATATTGTCCTCAATATTCAAAGTCCCGGCTATTATGCCGACTCTTTGAACGTAAAGGGCAATATTACAAGCTAAGCGTGGAAAACATCATTTTTGTTTTTCACTTCTGTAATCATAGTATGGGGGACTCCCCCACACTTAGGGTGAAAACCCTATAAGCATGCTACTGTTTTTGTTTACCGAGTCGCTAGCTTGACTCGACCCCGAATTCATTAGTCCATGGGGAAGCATGATGTGGAAAAACTTTCATTCAAGATGTTTGGATAAACATTTGAAGCACGTGAAAGTTCCACACCGATGAGACATAGTCCCGACTCAAGATAATGATATATGAAAATGCCGGGATCAAAGATAGTGTCCTCACTCCCGAAGGAGTGAAGAAGAGAAGAAATCACCTGGTAGGTGAAGGAAAGAAGAGAGATCTGAATAGCAATAAGAACTTCCTCCTCAAGAAGTGTATATTCAAGTAGAGGAGGCAAGTCCTTGAGCTTGATCTCAGGAAATTTATCAGTTTCCTCAACTGATTTGATTTCCTCTTTATGAAGTTGTTTGGGTGGGAGGGGGGGAAATGGATCTTCGTTTAACAAACTTTCTAGAAAAAGAATGTCCCCCTCAGGATCAAGATAATTATCATCAACTTCATATGAAATTGAACTATCTTCAGTAAGAAAAGCCTCGAATTCGTCCAGATCATTTTCACTTTCCGGAGGAAGTGGATTGATCTGAGTAGGATCAATCGAAGGATCATGAGTAAGTAAGAATTCTAACTCTCTCAAATCAGCATTAAAGTCAAAGACTTCATTTTCATCCCTTGGTGGGATGGGATCCATATGAGAGAGTTCATCAGCGAACTCTTCAAGAAGAAAGTCAACATCAGAGTGGAGAAGTGATGCATCAACAAATTCAATGTCTCCATAAGATAAACAATCATCACTGGAATCAGAGACAGTCTCAATTTGATCATTTGGATTATTAGGGGGTGAAGGAATATCACACACATGATCAGAAGTTTCCTGTGACTCTCTTGGGATTGGGATAAGGATCTCAACACTAGACTTTATGAATTCGTCCGATTCCTTTGAAGGAACAGTGTCAAGATGCTCATCCCCCATGTTTGGAGAGTGAGTGGAAACCTCGGGTGTGACAGCAGTTGTTTGAGATGAAATCTCAACTGCTGGGATATCAACTGATGAACTTGATGAATCTTTTTGAATAATAACAATGTTATCTTCATCATCACTGTCATCATAGTCATCAAATAGAGCAGTATTTCGAATGTTAGCACGAAATTTAGCTGCTCGTTGCTCAGCCAATAACTCTTCCATGCTTTTTCCAGATTCTCGTTCTTCAGCAAGTAATTCTGCCATAGTTTTCCCACGAGAATTTGGAATGAAAGGAAATTGTGGGGATGTGGATGTGTCAAAACCGTAAGGTTGACATTTAAAATCATCGTGAGGACCCCCACAATATGCACAAGAGCTTGGAGTATGGCGAAGTGAAATATTAGCTAACTCCTCCTTAAGTTCTTTACATTTCTCAAGAACCTCTAAAAAGTCTTGCTGGATTGGAGGAGTTGCTTGGATAGTTTGATACTGTGGAGGTTGGTCTTGGTACGAAGAGTCATAATTGTTACAAGGAAATGGATTCCTCGTTTGACAATCAGAGCTGAAGTGTGAACCTCCACAGTACTCACAACAGTTGAACTGATGTGGCTGTGGGTTGTATGTGCTAGAGTCATAATTGTTATCAGGAAACTGCTCATAGACAAGCGTGTTTCCTGATTGACAATCAGAACTGTAATGTGAACCACCACAGTACTCACAACAGTAAAACTGCTGAGACTGAGGGTGTGGTAGCTGGTGGAATGAATCAGTGGTGTCATGATAGGAATAGGGATTCTGGTTATAGACAGACCCGTTTCCCGATTCTACCATGCCACAACTGGGGCAATTGCCACTATTATAAGAACTACCACACCACTGGCAAACCAGAAGGTATGGATGAGACATAGAAAGAATCAAAAGGTTTTGGAGGGTAAGAAATGGAGAATCAAAGCTGTGAGAGGGTAAAGGTGATTATTTTTGGTATTTTTGAGAGACATGTTTAGTGCACATGCACTAAAAACAATTTTTCAACACAAGTTCGAGGCAAAACCACAGTGAACTTAAACCAGAAATCACAAGTGAATGGCTTCTTTGAAAAAGGTACACCACTCACAGGGATATAAAGGCAAGTTTTAATCTTAAGTTTGGGAACTTATTATGGGTTTATTAATTAATTTGAAAAACTGATTTAGGCTTATGGGTGTGTGTGCAGAAAACTTGGGAAATATTTTTGGAACTGATTCGTTAACCGAAATCGTCCCTTTAAGATTACTCGCAGGCTGGCGGGAGGAAGTAAATAGGTTCCCTCTTCAGTTCGCAATTTAATGTCAGAACTTACCTTAAACCAACTGTTTCAGGTTGTAATCTTAAAGAACACGAAGTAATTTAACTTCACAGTTTGTTTTTGATTGTTTTTAATTTTTTTGGTGTTTCTCAACACTTCAGGAGAAGTGTTAATGAACGTTTTTGATATGATTTATGTTTTAAAAAACTTTTTACAGGGAGGGTTTAAAAACCACTAAACTTAAAACGATTTTGTAAAACACGCAACAACCTCCCCGGCAGCGGCGCCAAATTTTGATTAGTGGTAAACCGTCAGATAATATTATTGACCAAGGTCAACAAGTCAAAGACAGCCTAGAATCAATACTCCGGTGATAGTATAGTGTATTCCCGGGTCGTTAAAGTCCCGACGAGATTGAAATGGTGCTTTTGGAATCGTTTATGAGAAAGTGGCACTGAGGACAGTAGCCAGATGATGTGGGATTGGTATTGCTACTGTTATTATGGTATTTGTACACAGATATAATATTCACAAAAATCAGATAACAGATATATACACGTATTCACAATTCAGATCACGTATCGGACTGGAAAAGTGGGTTTTTGGAATTTATCAAACTACAGGGGGTGCTTTTGACACTTTTCAAAACTTAAAATTAAAAATGAAAAAGAAATTACAAAAGTGATTAAAATATTATTAAACTATTATTTAATTAATTATACTATTTAAAATCTAAATTAAAACCTAATTTAAATAAACTAAAAATGACAAATGATTTAAATTATACTAAAAATTAATAAAAATATTTTCTAAACCTAAATTAGAACTTAAAGAAAATATAAAAAATTAAAAATAATATTTTTGTCTTTTTTTGGATTTTCTATTAATTAATTACTTATTAATTACTAATTAACTATTTTAAATTAAGAAAATTAGCAAATGAACAGTAAAAATTCTAATAAAATTTCTAAAATTACTTTATAACATATAAAAGCTATAAAAAATATAAAAACAAGGTTTTGATTAATAAAAACTAATTATGCTATTTTAATCTAATTATTAATTAATTTCTAATATAACTAATATTAATTCTAATAAGTACTAAATAACCAAATAAAAATCTGAAAAATTTATTATAACTATTTTAACCTAAGATGAAATTATTAAAAATATAAAAACACAACTTACTTAATAAAAATGTAAAAATGGAATTTAAAATTAAATCTAATTAAATAGAAACTATCACTTAATTTTATATTTGTTTTTCTTGATTTTTATTTTACAAACCTATTAAATACATAAAAACAACAAACTTTTATAAAAACAAACTTTTTATAAACTTAAAATAAGCTGAAATTAAAGCTAAAACCTAAACAGTTGACTATTGTTGACTAAAATGAAAAATGAACTAAAACCAGCATGTGTGGGACCCACAATAGTGAAAGCTTATTCTAACAAGTTAACAAGACAATAATAAGCAAGAAAAAGCAGAGGTATACCCCAGAATAAGCAAATAAGCTGATAATAAGCACATGAAACTTGCAAATACTCAGAAAGCTGGGACAGATTTGGTGGCTTAATCTAGGTGGGTCCCAGTGGGTTGGAGGTCAAATGGTTGGTCAATCCATGATGCCTACCAGGGGGGGGGTTGAATGGAACAAATATTGGGGGTTGTGGACCACTGAGCAAGTCAGAAAACCACCCACAAGTGGTGGTGGTGGGCATGTACTGCTGTGAACAGGGGATAGGCTATGCCTGCAAGTGTGTTTAGGGGAAGCTAGGGCCAAGCACAAAATTCCTAAAATTACAACAACTATGGGGAATTAAACTAGAGCTGGTAGAGAATGTATAAAAACAAGTTTCACTTCCATAGATCAAACACAAAAATCACTAAAATTATTTGAACTTTTGGAAAAACCTGAGAAGGCACAAATTGACTTTTTCTAAAAACTTGATAAGTTGACTAAAATGAACTTTGTGGCTGAATTTATTAGCTGCTTAAGATATTTTAGATTATAATAAAGCTACAATAAGCTGAGTTATCAACTTATGCAAAGATCTAAGTGATCATGGATCCTAAAAACCTATCTGTTAACAGCCAAAGAAAGATTAAGCATGATTTTGACTTTTACTGATTAAGATACCATTTTCTTGGTTCACTCAGCTTAGTAATGTCCTAAGGAGTCTAGTTATGCAAAGAAATAAACCATTTGACCAATAAGACAGTTGAAACTCATCAGAACCAAACACCCCTATATTGTTATGGATTTTTTATTTATGAAGCAACAAAGTAATTTAAACCATGAGACTGATGCACAATGCCTTAATCTGATGTAAGAGACTAAAAGAAACACAAAAACACTAAGTATAACATAAAACACCAACACTTACTAATAATCTAATTAAACAGTTAAATCTAACAACTTAACAACATGAAATTTCAAGGAACAAACAAGTATTAGGAATCAATATTATAATCTAAACATGCTAAATGAACAAAAAGAAGTGCAGAGAACCAATCAATAAGATAGTATACAATAAAAAGCTAAAATTGGAAATTTGGCTTACCAATGGAGTTCTGATCAAACCAAGTTACCAGGGCTCAATACACACCTTAACACCTCCCATGAGGTCCTAATACACTGCTCCATCAATAATTTGTCCATGTCCAAGCTTTAACTTCCATATACACTGATTTGTTATTTATAACTATTTATTTAATATTTTTGAGTATTTTTCTTTTTCTATTCTGAACTTAAATTTAAAGCTTCTCAAAGCTTAAATAAGCTTTGTCAGAGCTTATATGGGCTTGTGAGATCAATAAACAACAACAACAAACAACATTCAACTGTATGAGATTTTGAAATTAAGAATATATGGCATAAACTGAGAATAGAGCTGAACTTGAAATTGATTTAATTTAAAGATTTAAATTACATGAAACAAACAAGGTACAAGCTTTTGAAAATAAAATTACAACTAAAATTGTAAACTAAATTACCTACGATTATATTAAAATTAAAACTACACTACTTATTTTCTCACTTCTGCTCCTCTTGCTCTTTATAGCATCCAAATGTCTTCCATGGGTCCCACTATGCATTTCCCAGCACCATTGGATGAGTGAAAACTCATCCTAGCCTTTGATTAAATTTGGCGGGAAAAGATTTTATGGGCAATTGGGAGGCTGTGAGGGTTTTATTGGTGGGTTTTAGAGGTGGAGGGGACAATTGGGTGAGATGGTGGGAAAAGGAGGTGGAGTTTGAGTGTTGCAGGGTGTTTGCAGGGTAGAGGGGTGGTGGCAGGGTGTAGGTTGTGAGGGTGGATGTAGGAGTGCCACATGGCATCCCCTGGGGTAAACCCATGGGGTGGGTTTTGGTTTAGAAGGTGACAGAGGGTGGTATGAGGTGGAGCTTGAAGGTGCAAGTGGTTGAGGGTGAGGTGGAGTTGCAAGTAGCAGGGGAGAGGTAGGGGACGGGGTGGTTTTGTTTGGGGGTTTGACCGGGTCAAACAAAGGTATGGACTGGGTTATTATTTGGTTGGGCTGGGAGATGGGCTAGTGAATGGGTGGGTTTGTTATTGTATTTATTTTGGGTTTAATTTAGATCCGGATTGTTTGTAACTTTTAAATTCACAAGGACCTCAAATGTAATTAATTGAAAGATGGAGGGCCTGTTTTGGCAAGTTTCAAAAGACACCAAAGGGACTAAACCTGCCATGCTTAAATATCCAAAGGACCAAAATTGTATTTTTCTAATTTAAACCACCCGGGGACCTTTTCTGTCAATTCCCAAACTCCAGGGACCATTCTTGTAATTTTCTGAATCTTGAAGGGCTTAACCTGTAAATTCTCAAAAGTTATCATAAGGACCAATTATGTCATTTTAAGAAAAGTATAAGGTTTATTTTGATTATTTTCCATTTTTAAAACCTTAGGGACTAATTTTGACATTTTTCAAAGTTGAGGGACCAAAGTTGTAAATATGTGATTTTAAACTTTTAAAGGACTATTTCTTACAACTTATGAATCCCAAGGACCTTTTATGATATTTGTACAAGTTTTGATTCACCAGGGACTAGTTTTGCAAATTTATGAAACTTGAGGGACTGAAACTGCCAATTATGCAAACTTTGTATGTTTTTCATTTGTTTTTGCATATTTTGTGTTTGAAACATATAAAACACACCTCTAAGATATTTTTAAGTATTTTGATACATATTTGGGTGTTTTTGTATGTTTTGGCAGTTCATATAAGACAAAAATGATGAGTATTTACACACTCATCAAACAACATTCGGGTCCTCTCTGGCATCTTCTCCTCCCATAACATAAGCTCTTCCTCGAGCCATTCCACCTTGATTTCCAGTTCCTTGATTCTTCTTCTTCGGGCACTCACTCTTGAAGTGTTCAATTTCTCCATAGCCAAAACATGTTACTGGTGGTTTCTGATTGTCACCCAAGATTGGAATCCTGCAATCTTTGGTGTAGTGACCAATTGATGCGTGGGAATTGCGCCAGGCTTTACCTCTCAAGGGATCTTGAGAAGCTTACAACCCCCACCAGGCAGTGTACCTGATCGTTGTAGTATAGTATAGTGACAAGTACCGGGGGATTGATCGTTCAGCTAGGAATAGTGTCGCTAGGATTAGAAAACCTAAATACTAGTTCTAAAGGTGAGGGATGATTATTTTTGTATTTTTATATTTTTTAGAAAGCAATTAAAAATCTCGGGTTTGAAGGATTTGGGGCGGAATTAGTTGCTAATCAACTAACCCAATACTAAAGATGCAATCAAAATAAAATACTAGAAATGAAAATAAACTAAATTATACTAAGGTTGTGAGCAATAAGTGGAGAAAATGTGTTTACTTAGATTTCACTACTCCCTAGACATCTTTTACATGTTAATTACTTGTTATAGTTGCATGGATGACGGATCGTATTCCTTAATACCATTCATGGGGTGGCGCACTTAACTCCCCAATTCTATGAGCTCTTATCTCCTCCTATACCATGCCCAGCACAACCATAGGGATTATAAACAGTGGCTCATGCATTAAATACAACCAATAAAGACCTAGTGCACATCGGTTCATGTTTCTTAAGACGTTCAAGCATGTTACCAATTGGAGATCTGCCAGTTTTCTTAAGCCTAACATATAAATCATTCATCCAAGACAATTATAAACAAGTAATCAACACATAATTAACATCTAGGTTTCTTTAGATCCAAGCAAACACAAGATAGATCTAGCCTAGCATGATGGAATTAAGACAAGAACAAGATATAGACAACCAACACATAGACATATTGATTGAATTAAAAGAACACTTATCTCAATTACACATGAAAGGTATCAAGGGCTTAGAACCCTTGAAAAACCTGTAAAATTCGCACCAAGTTCGTACTTAGGGTTTCTCCAAAACTTCTCTCCTTTTAATGTGAAAATTAGAAAACTATATATAGGAAAAGGGGTCTGACGGCGTCAAGACAAAGCTTGTGACGCCGTCACCTCGCCGCCAAAACTCTTCTCGGACTGCCTTGATCTACTTTTGACGCCGTCATGTGTTGTGCATTTCCAGGCCGTCATGACTTTTACTCTTGACGCCCTACTTCGTGACGCCGTCAACTCTGTACTGGATCGTCATGGAAAATTGCTCTTGGCACCGTCAAGGATTCCTTCTTGACGCCGTCAAGTACTGTTCCCAGCAAGAAAAATTAAGACTTTGGCGTTTTCTTCACTTTTATGCTCCAAAAACGTCCGAATTGCTTCCTTTTCCAGATTTCACTCCCAAAGTACCTAAAATCACAAAAGGAACGATTTAGGGCAATATTTGATCAAATAAAGTCAATTCCGGGCTTAAATGACCCCCTAAAAGTGGTTCATTTTTCGCCTCATCATATACCTTTACACTTGAGATTTGCTTGTCCTCAAGCAAATGCGCTTTTATTCTACTCAAAATACAAGTTAGGGGTCATTTAACACAAATATAAAAGTAATTACAACAAATAATCATTCCACTAAAGACCAATAGACAAGCACGGAGGTCATACACTAGCACCTCACAAATAGTGTTTAGATACTCACATCTCTCGGGTGTAATAAAGTATAAATTACAATATGGAAACGGAAGATATCTCTCACTACCTGTCATAGCAAAATAGATTACCATAGGCTTGGGAAAGGATCAAACCTCCACCGCATGGCGTAAGCACCTAGGATAAACTATCAAAGAGGTCTTTTAAAGGGTTGTAACGTTAGGTGTAGGGATATGAAATACACGGTTTTGTTGGATAAAGGAAGTTTTCACTGGTGGCGAGTTAACAATCTTGGTTAATTACATGTACAATGTGGCGTTGCTAAGCCAAGACTAGACTCGACTTAAGCTAATAACAAAAATAACAAAAACATAAAATGAACATAGAATGAAAAGGGATGGTAGTTCGTATGTTTTTTTCTCTTTTCCTTTTTTCTATTTTTTTCTTTTCTTTTTCTTGATTTTTTTTTTTCTTTTTTTTTTTTTCTTTTTTTTTTTTTTTTGGCATACACTCTTACCCTACCATCCAAAATAATACATCATAGGGGATGAAAATTCCCCTTACACTTGAATTTTTACATACTTTACAATAAACTAATCTAATGACTCGAATTAAGATAATCAAAACACTTGGAGCACTTTTAAGATTAACGTACATATGGGGGTAATAATATGATGTTCTTCCCCATTACTCCATAAATAAGTACTTTACCCATGAGTCCCAATCGTCCCAAAACAATATGTACAAGGATATGACTCGACTTAGCAACCATGTAATCAATTAGATAGTTAACTTAGGGTTTAACAAATAACAATAATGCACTAAAAATGAGCGCATACACGGAAGGCTAAGGCAATTTGGGTGTACATTTAAGTGGGGTGTAACAAATTCTTCCTTTAAGTAAAATGATTAAAGTTAGAAACGAAAAGATAGGCTCGGAGGGGTGTACTAGGGGTTTCGTGTACTAAAAATGAGTACAACACTAAGGGTGTGGGAAAAATTAGTTGACTTAACTGGCCAAGTAATATGACTTAAATGGTCAAGTAATTATGATACGGGTTTAACACAAGGGTGATCCTAATGCCTCTTATCATGTAGTAAATCCTACTACACGAATGTAGTCTCACTAGCGGTCTCAGAATGCATCACTAACGCAAGTTCTAGAATCTAAATGCTACCGGTACACTCATAAGCACTAATAGTAAATGCTTTTCCTATCAAATCTAAAGGTGAACCTCACATATTTGGGTGGAAAATTTTTCTGAATATACGGTTATGTGCTAGTCATACAATCTCCTATCCATGAGACGCTTGCTATGGCTAAAGTTTCACTCCTAAATGTTGTAAAAAAATTTAAATTTGGCGTCAAAATTGCACTAACAAGTATTTCTCATAGTTTTATTACACATCTACCATTAAACAGAACAAACTCAAGCGAAAGTGTATCTGTAAGGTATCATCATTTTACCCTCCCCTTACACTTAGGATGAACATTGTCCCCAATGTTCAACTAAAGAATGTAAAAGTGAAATGAGTAACAAGAATGAAATCAAATACTCCCCTGATTCGCTCGGTATGGATAATAAGGTGGCCAGGTTAAATCTTCCTCCAAGAAAGTGAACAATCAAAGCTTCCCTTCCAGAATGTAAATCATCTTCTTGTCATACATAACCTGTAAAACCTGAGAAAATAGACAAAACAACCTCGCATAAAATCGGCGGCATCCTATATAAGTTACTAAGTCCTAGAAAACAATATAAGATATAATGCTTGTGGAATGAAGTTTGCAGATCTCCTGGAGATTATAAAACTTAATAATTCACAAAAACCATAAGACTCTGTTAGAAAAACAAAACTGGTGAAATTTCCAGATTTTTACACTTGACGCCGTCAAGAGTTAACTCGTGACGCCGTCAGAAGTGACCTGCAGAAATTCTTATGTTAAGTTTCTAGAAAATTTCTGGAAAAACTTGGTCCTACTTCCTGGAAAATCCTGCAAAACTTCATTATGACTCAATACAAGCATTTGACTCTAACAAATATGAATACACATGTCAATTTAATATTGTGGAGAATCATGATCGGTTTGTTTCTTAAAAACATATTTGGGGTTTCCCCTTACACTTATCTTTTGCAAAAATACTTTTTAGGTGGAGTTAAGACTAGGCCAAAACAACAAAGTAAAGTATTTCCACTATTTAATTAAGAAACATGATCAACCAACAATAAAAATAAAGCATACATGCGGAAGCAAATAACAAACAAACAAATAAATAAAGCTTGGGTTGCCTCCCAATAAGCGCTTGTTTTTGTTCGAGTCACGAGCCTGACTCTACCCTTATTTCACGGATAAAGGTGAGGTTTTCCCTACACTTAGGATTAGGTGCGGGTGATAGTAGCGATACACACCATCGCGGTGGAAGTATGCCATGTGAGGAAAGAGTGGTGGATGAATGATATGCTCAAAGGGATGTACTCCTATCATCATAACCTTACCTAATTCAATCGGGTTAATGGGTGAATTAAGATTTTCTCCTAGAAAGGGATCATTTTCTATCAACTTCAAGAGACTACTAGTTGGGGATCCATCTTGACCTAATAAACCCGGTTTAAACCCATAATGTTTCTTGTGATCAATCATAAATGGGTGATGTAAGTATGTATGGTCATTTTCCACTCCTATGTCAGCTTCTTCTCTGCAAGGCTTAGAGTCAACTACCTTTGTTCTAAGACTACCCGGACTATATGGTTTGATGGGTGGATTGGAACCTATTTCAATTCCTAAATTTTCATCCAAGGATGAAAGATTAGGTAACGGTTTTGGTTGAGGCTCCGGTTCATCAAAACTAGGAACTTCCTTAGGACTAAAAGTTAGGTTATTATTACAAGTATTCAAACCTATATCCTCTAGTGGTGCTTGGTCCAAGGGTTCTAACTCAATTGGGGTTCCTATAGTCTCCTCTACTTTTTCCGGGTAAGTCACGGGCGGTGTGTATGCCTCAAATGATGGTAGGACTTGTGGGGTACTTGATGGGCTTAGATTTTCTACTTTATCATCCATCTTATCAAGATCACCTATATCCTCAACATGTGTTTCATTATAATCCAACCCTAACATGTTGCCCAAAAGATTCTGACTGCTATATACATATTGCCCAAAAGATTCATCATCTGTTTCTTGATATTCATCATCATCGATCATAAAACCTAGGTCTTTTTGATCAATGTGATCATGTTCGGCTACATCCTCCATCACATCAAGGTCACCTATGTGTTCGTTTTGTACTATGGCATTACATGACAACCACTTAGGTATCTCATCACTAATATATTCATCCCCAAACAAACTTGTTTCATGATCCTGGACATTTATATTCAATTGACTTGTACTGACGTTTGTTGGGTTGTCTACCCTATAATAATATTGGGCACAATCTACTATGGCATCCCATGCTTCTTCAGCACTTAATTCCTTAAAGTCCCCATTGGCAAAATCCTCAATACGCATTTGGTCATATTAGCCAACACGATAGTAAAAGGTTCGGGTTAGGAATGCTAAAGTGAAACTATGATGAGGGAATTTTCGGAGTAAATTCCTAAAATGAGTCCATGCATCATATATGGGTTCATCTCGATATTGTTTGAAATTCGAGATGTCAATAGGGTAGAATGGCCTTTGTGGTTGGTGGTATGGTGGATTTGCGTACTCCATAATGGTGAACGGAAGAGTCAATGGAAATTACGAATAAACACACAAAGATGGAAATTACGAACAAACACACAAAGAAAAAGATAGACTAAAGAAACCTAAAAATAAAAATAAAATATTACTAGAAAGGAATCTAGCAAGTAGACCTAATAAAAAGAGATTCTAACCTAGACAATAACTAGTCCCCGGGCTGCGGCGCCAAAAACTTGATGCGTGGGAATTGCACCAGGCTTTACCTCTCAAGGGATCTTGAGAAGCTTACAACCCCCACCAGGCAGTGTACCTGATCGTTGTAGTATAGTATAGTGACAAGTACCGGGGGATTGATCGTTCAGCTAGGAATAGTGTCGCTAGGATTAGAAAACCTAAATACTAGTTCTAAAGGTGAGGGATGATTATTTTTGTATTTTTATATTTTTTAGAAAGCAATTAACAATCTGGGTTTGAAGGATTTGGGGCGGAATTAGTTGCTAATCAACTAACCCAATACTAAAGATGCAATCAAAATAAAATACTAGAAATGAAAATAAACTAAATTATACTAAGGTTGTGAGCAATAAGTGGAGAAAATGTGTTTACTTAGATTTCACTACTCCCTAGACATCTTTTACATGTTAATTACTTGTTATAGTTGCATGGATGACGGATCGTATTCCTTAATACCATTCATGGGGTGGCGCACTTAACTCCCCAATTCTATGAGCTCTTATCTCCTCCTATACCATGCCCAGCACAACCATAGGGATTATAAACAGTGGCTCATGCATTGAATACAACCAATAAAGACCTAGTGCACATCAGTTCATGTTTCTTAAGACGTTCAAGCATGCTACCAATTGGAGATCTGCCAGTTTTCTTAAGCCTAACATATAAATCATTCATCCAAGACAATTATAAACAAGTAATCAACACATAATTAACATCTAGGTTTCATTAGATCCAAGCAAACACAAGATAGATCTAGCCTAGCATGATGGAATTAAGACAAGAACAAGATATAGACAACCAACACATAGACATATTGATTGAATTAAAAGAACACTTATCTCAATTACACATGAAAGGTATCAAGGGCTTAGAACCCTTGAAAAACCTGTAAAATTCGCACCAAGTTCGTACTTACGGTTTCTCCAAAACTTCTCTCCTTTTAATGTGAAAATTAGAATACTATATATAGGAAAAGGGGTCTGACGGCGTCAAGACAAAGCTTGTGACGCCGTCACCTCGCCGCCAAAACTCTTCTCGGACTGCCTTGATCTACTTTTGACGCCGTCATGTGTTGTGCATTTCCAGGCCGTCATGACTTTTACTCTTGACGCCCTACTTCGTGACGCCGTCAACTCTGTACTGGATCGTCATGGAAAATTGCTCTTGGCACCGTCAAGGATTCCTTCTTGACGCCGTCAAGTACTGTTCCCAGCAAGAAAAATTAAGACTTTGGCGTTTTCTTCACTTTTATGCTCCAAAAACGTCCGAATTGCATCCTTTTCCAGATTTCACTCCCAAAGTACCTAAAATCACAAAAGGAACGATTTAGGGCAATATTTGATCAAATAAAGTCAATTACGGGCTTAAATGACCCCCTAAAAGTGGTTCATTTTTCGCCTCATCATATACCTTTACACTTGAGATTTGCTTGTCCTCAAGCAAATGCGCTTTTATTCTACTCAAAATACAAGTTAGGGGTCATTTAACACAAATATAAAAGTAATTACAACAAATAATCATTCCACTAAAGACCAATAGACAAGCACGGAGGTCATACACTAGCACCTCACAAATAGTGTTTAGATACTCACATCTCTCGGGTGTAATAAAGTATAAATTACAATATGGAAACGGAAGATATCTCTCACTACCTGTCATAGCAAAATAGATTACCATAGGCTTGGGAAAGGATCAAACCTCCACCACATGGCGTAAGCACCTAGGATAAACTATCAAAGAGGTCTTTTAAAGGGTTGTAACGTTAGGTGTAGGGATATGAAATACACGGTTTTGATAAAGAAGAGAAATCTTTTTTTTATCGCCAATACTTTCCCTTATATAATTTTTCCGGAAAGTATTTGTGCAAAACTTGGTGGTACCATGAAATTTTTGTTGAAAATCAAACTGAATCCACATTTTGATAAAATTTTCCACTCAATCAATGACATCAGTTATTTCGGTTTTAACATCCGTCATTAATTGAGGAGGAGAGTGATTTCTCAAAATTTTATGTATCATCAAAACTCTCCACACTTTGTACAAAAACCTTGCAATAATACACTTTGTGATGGTTATGTGTCAGAATGAGAAATTTTCAAAGAGTTTTCTACCTTGCAATAATACACTTTGTGATGGTTATGTGTCAGAATGAGAAATTTTCAAAGAGTTTTCGTTAAAACTTCAAATATTTTGTAAACTCATCAACTCTGACACATAACAACCTCCCTCACATATTGAGGGGGAGCAAGAAAAAGGTTCCTCTTTTATCAGAAAATATTAAAACTGACCGCATTTCTCTCCCAAAAGCTTTCTAACTTATTTAAATCAATTGAGATCAATAATCTCGAAAGATTTGAAATTTTTGATCGGGGGAGAGAATGTGATTTAAATATGAAATCTGATAATCAAACGTGATCTTTTGGACTCAATAATAGGCTCCCACATATGTGCTAAACTCTTTTAAATATCGATGCACATATTGAGGGGGAGCAAAAGGCGTTTGTGGAAGTAATACCAAAGACCAACCATTTATCTTTATGCATGGAGTTATAAGGATGGTTAAGGTTAGGTATGAGTTCCCATGATCCACCAGAACCGGAATGATCTTCACAGGGACAATCCATAGATAGATTAGAATTCCTTATGAATGATTGAAAAAAAGGAGTAAAGTGAGAAAGGGAAGAGTGCGGATTGAGATAGAGCTAGGACTGGAACAAACCCAACAAGGTTCTAGTGATGAAGTCTCGGTAAGCACTGAAGGGGTTGAAGAATGAAAAAGAAATGAAACGTGAAAAGGGTGAAAAGAAATAGCCCTCCATATATTCAACCTTAGGGTAGAAACCGGGTTCAATTCATAAGCTACTGGTGGTTACTAAAGTAACACCGGTATTGAAGACAAGACGTCATGGACCCAGTGACGCACTGCACTAAACTTCCCAACCACTCAAGTTCTCTTAAAAGATCTTGTTTCATTCTCACGGGGAACCCTGTGCAATGTATCGACCGCTCATTGCGAGCTATGTTGATACCTAAAACTGGAGATGCCTCCCCAGTCTCCAGGAGTGGATCAAAATGCACTATTGAGTCTAGAGCCAAAGAGATCATCCATAAATCTCATTAGGACACACTTCCAATATGCTTACTGTTTCACACAATATGGAAAGTAAGATAAAATATTTAGAGTCCTACGCATTATCCTTGCAGTATTGCCAGAATATCCGAGTGATATGATAATAGTCACAATGAAGATGGAAATCGTTCTAGAGCGAACATCACTCAAGCTCTTGGTAGGTAACATGTGAGATCCATCTTGGATCAATGATCAAGTGACAACTGGAAAGCAACGATGGTGCGATTCAACATTGAATCAAACTTGTTCCAGGATATGGATTGACGGATACTTTTGTAAAAACCTTTCAGTGTGCTCACATACTAATTTTCGAGCACATTGATTGTGTATAATCTTTCAAACAAAAGTATTTTTGATGGAAATGTGATTCAAAGCTTAAAACTCTCTCCGTGTCTCAAAAATGTTTATCATATGACACGCGGGTGATTTCTATAAATCAATTTCTCATCAATCCGTGAATATTAATTCACCGATTCACTCAATCGTGCTGTCTGCTTTGAGACGTTCCGGTATGAAAACTTGCTTAGTATGAAGATTCCGAAGTGGATTCTTTGGAAAATTCATCACTACAAGCTGGAAATTCCTGTCAAGGAGAGTCTTCTTTAAAAGAGATTCTACCTGATCACAGGTCGGTTTTCACAAAACCGGAGGGTAGTCTGTCCTTGCAGAATGAATGACAAAGCCATATTCGTTCTCTATCTTTATTGCTAACTGTCTTATTTTAGGGACACATATAAAGATGGAGTTGATGGTTCCTATCTCCAGCTGAATCAGGTCAATCCATACCTCATGCTCACACATCCTCCTCACTATCAATGATGATCATGAAGGATGAGAGACTCCCTACACTGAATGTTAAGAGACTACCAACAACGTTTCCGCAACTCTGATGAAAAGTCTCCTAATACTGAAGGGTGTGAGCATGATGGTCCTAATGTCACAACATCACATGAAGGCAATACGATTAAGGATGAGCTTAGAGATTTACTGTGGCTGATGATCTCAAAGAAAGCTCAAAGATCACACTACTCAAAGGAAATCAAATCATAAGTTCATTGCTTGAAGTACAACGTGAGTCAAAGTGAAGAATCAGAACCTACGAGCTACAAAGACTAAAGAATGCTTGAAAAACAAAGAGCTAAATTTCCAAAGGTGACCTCGCTTAGGGGGAGATTGTTAGAAATACAAATATTCCTATAAAAGACTCGATCACCTAAATGTTGTAATAGCATTAATTTAGCTCGTAGTTAGTTTATTATTTAGTTAGTATTAGTTTAAGTAACACCGTGGAAGAAGGATGGGTATTTACCCACTGTATGCCTGATCCACAGCCCGGGTGTGGGCATTTTTATTTGTTGTATAAATACCCCTCTCCCACCAAGGGAGAGGGTTGGACCTTCTCATTCTTACTAATATAATATTCTCTAGTTTCTCTCAAGGTTCCAACTTGCTTTCTTCTTCTTCCTCTTTCTAGCTTAATGCCACACACACACCACCATGACCTTCATGTTTGTGACTTAATTAGTATTCTACAGTAACAAGCTTGAACGTCTTAAGAAACGTATTCGATTGTGTCCACTGATGTTATTGGTTGTTTTTAATGCATAAGTGACTATTAAGGGGGCCATAAAAGGATACTAAACGTGTCGTCATAAGGAAGAGAAAGAAGCTTATAGAGTTCGGGAAGGACATACATGCCCCCACGGCTGGTATTAAAGAAAACAACCCTTCATCCAAACAATTATAACAAACCAATTAATTAGTAAGAGATAGCTAGGGAGTAGTGAAATCTAAGTAAACACATTTTCTCATTATAAGAAGTTCACCACATTTTATTTTCTTGTTATTTTATTTATTTTATCTAAGTAGTAATTTTGGGTTAGTTGACTAGCAACTAATTCCGCCCACTCCTCCAATACCCGAGATTTTTACTTCGCTTTCATAAAATATAAAAATACAAAAATAATCATCCCTCACCTTTAGACCTAGTTTATATATTTTTCAATCCTAACGACACTATTCCCCTAGAGAACGATCAATCCCCCAGTTCTTGCCACTCACTATACTACATCGGTTAGGTACACTTCCTGGTGGGGATTGCAAGCTTCTCAAGATCTCTTGAGAAGTAAAACCTTTTGAAAGGTTTCAAAACCACGCATCAAGTTTTTGGCGTCGCTTCCGGGGAATAGTTATTGTTTAGGTTGAATTTTATTTTTATTAGGTCTACTCATTAGATTCCGTTCTAGTGAGATTTTTATTTTATTTTTATTATGTTTTCTTTAGTCTATCTTTTTCTTTGTTTCTTTCTTTGTAACCATTACCATCCGCCATCATGGAAGGTGGTAATATCTTTGATCCAGCCAACGTACCACAACAAAACCCACCACAACCAAACGAACCACCTAGAGCCCGCACTTTAGGAGAATACTCCCGACCTAGCCACCAAGGCTATCGAAACACCATTGAGCTCACCTAAGGAGCCATGTGTCTCCCTTGCAATCCGACACCATCCAGTTGGTGCAAAGCGGATGTGCATTCCATGGACTTCGTTCCAAAGATCCAAATCAGCATCTCAAGGATTTCTTTAAAATCGTAGATTCCATAGACCTTGATGTTGACACTCGAGAGATGACCCAATTGCGTCTCTTCCAATTCTCTCTACGTAACCAAGCTAGTCAATGGCTTGAGCGTTTACCCGCGTGATCTATCACATCTTGGGATGATCTCACCTCTCATTTCCTTACTCAAATTTTCCCACTGGGAAGAACTACCAAGTTAAGGAATGACATCTTGATGTTCCAACAACGTCAAGGTGAGACCCTTTACGAAGCTTGGACTCGTTTCAAGGACTTACTCCATAATGTCCCTCATCACGGCATTGATCTTTGGCTTCAAGTCCAAATCTTCTATGATCATGTCAATCAATCCACAAGGCAAACCATTGACCAAGCGGCCGGTGGTAAGCTAAGTGACAAGAATGCGGAAGAATCATGGGGAATCGTAGAAGATCTTGCTCTCTATGACAGCGAATGTTGGAATGATCCACGTGACTTGAACAAAATGGTCAAGGCAATATATTTGCCTTCGAATAATTCAAGCATTCCCGAACGTAGGATCATGGAACTTGAGGACCAAGTCAAGTTTCTTATAAAATCCTACGAGGCTCCTAAACCTTCAAGCCAAGTGAACAAAATCACTTCTTCATGTGAATATTGTAGTGGTCCCCACGACACTCGGGATTGCATGAAACTCCACGAACAAGCTTTTTCGGAATACGTATCTTCGCGTACCGACAGAGTGGGAGACAAGTGGTACACTTTCAAGCCCGACCAAACACTTATGGTGATTCCTACAACCCTTCTTGGAAAAAACACCCAAACCATAGATGGAAACAAAACCAAAACCCGCCTCAAAACAATTCTTCCAATCCGCCTAATCATTTCCAACCAAACGGTTCAACCTCGAATCAAACATTCAAAAACAATTCTTCCAACAATTACGGTAGTACCAATAATTTTGAAGGATTGATGTCCAATTTTATGGCATCTCAAGAAGCCCGTATAGCTAGGTTTGAAGCCGAATTCAACCAACAACAAAATGAGATGACCAATAAAATTGATAACTTGATAAAGGCCTTGAATAACCAAGGGGTGACCCCTGCTACAAAAGTAGTGAAAAACGCTAGTGGAGGAATTGAGGTTAAGGACCCTTCATCATCTAAACACGTACACTTTGTCAACGTAGTTACCATTAAGCCCATTGATAGAAGTTATGAGGATGATGAGGGAGGTATGACTGAGATAGGAAGTAATCCTAAGAATGATTTTGAGGAGGAATAGGGAAAGGTAGGGGATTACTTTAATAAGTTTCCCACTAAAGAGGAGCTTCCGTACCATGAGAATCTGTTGGAAGATCCTAACCCATCAATATATAGAAATCTTCCGATCATTCGAGTCGGCAACCCAAATCTCATGAACATACCATGCAATATTGGGCATTTGCATGTATGGAAAGCTTACATTGACCCTAAGTCCCCCATAAATATCTTGTCTAGGACATTTTACAATTGGATTATGAAAAAGCAATTAGCTCCTAGGAGAGACCCCAACACGGGAAAAACAAGTTATTTTGTGGGGAGAGTTAGAGGGTTGCCCGTTTATGTAGGGAACTTCACTTATTTTATGGATTTTGTTGTCTTAGAAGATGTTAGCCCGGCGGTTGACATAAATTTATCTAATTTGGTATTTGGAAAACAGTTTGTAGAAGTTTCTAGGATGACTTATGACCCAACCTTAGGGCTAGTTAGGATTAGAGACAAGGATAGGGAGATTACTTATCAAATGCCACATAATATAGAGCAATACTGATGAGGCAAAAAGTGTACCACTTTTAAGGGGTCATTTAAGCCCGAATTCGTGATTATTTGATCAATTATTGCCCTAAATCATTCCTTTTGTCATTTTAGGTACTTTTGAGGAGAAATCTGGAAAAGGAAGCATTTTGGACGTTTTTGGAGCATAAAAGTGAAGAAAACGGCAAAGTCTCAAATTCCTTGCTGGGAACAGTAACTGACGACATCAAGCCATAACACATGACGGCGTCAAGAGTGACAAAAGAGGTGGAAGTGGATATTATAACGTGACGGCCCAAAACATTTTCAGTGTTAATAGCCTGACGGCGTCACCAAGGCCGTCAGGGTCCAAATGCTAGTGACGGCCCAGAGGAGATTTACACATGAAGGCGTCAAGACTGAATCTAGGCAATACGAATTTCAACTTGGCGGCAAGTTGACGGAGTCAGAAGCCAACAAATGACGCCGTCAGGATGCTTAGTCTATATATATTTTTCCAATTTTTCATTATAAAGTGTGGAACAATTGTGGAATACTAAAACACAAACTCTAGGTCGAATTTCCTGCATATTGAAGGGGTTTCAAACCCTTCTTTCTTCCATGTTTTAATAAAGATAAGTTCTCCAATAATCATTCAATATGTCTATGTGTTGTTTGATTCTATCTTATGCTTATCTTTCTTTTAACATGTTAGGCTAGGTTTTCATTGTGTTTGCTTAGACGTAGTGAAACCTAGATGTTGATTATTGGTTGATTGTTTGTTTATAATTGTTACGGATGATTGTATTCGATGTTAGGCTTAAGAAAACTGGCAAACTTCCATTGGTAACTTGCTTGAACGTCTTAAGAAACATGATCGGATGTGTACTACGATTTTTGGTTGTATTTTATGCATAAGAGAACTCTAATGATCCAATGTTAGGAGCTTTTAGTCGGCTCGACATAGGAATGAAGTAGGATCTTATAGAGTCAGGGAATATTGTACACGGCCCTACGACTAGTATTAAGGAATATAACCCATCATCTATGAATTGTAACAAGCTAATCAACCAGTAAAAGATATCTAGGGAGTAATGAAATCTAAGTAAACACAACTTTTCTCATTATTGTTTCCACCACATTAGCACATTAGTTTAATTTTCATTTCTTTTATTTTATCTTGATTTCATTTTTAGTTAATTGGGTTAGTTGACTAGCAACTAATTCCTCCCACTCCTTCAAAACCCGAGATTTTTATTTGCTTTCATAAAATATAAAAAAAAAATACAAAAAGAATCATCCCTCACCTCTAGACCTAGTTTAGCAGGCTTTCTAATCCTAGCAACACTATTCCTGAGTTGAACGATCAATCCCCCGGTACTTGTCACTATACTATACTACAACGATCAGGTACACTGCCTGGTGGGGGTTGCAAGCTTCTCAAGATCCCTTGAGAGGTAAAACCTGTTGCGAGGGCGCAATCCCCTATATTTCTTGGCGCCGCTGCCGGGGAATAATTATTGTCTAGGTTAGAATTTCTTTTGGCTTCGTTCCTTTGTTCATAACCATTACCATCCGCCATCATGGAAGGTGGTAATAATTTTGAACCCATCAACCCACCACAACAAAACCACCCACAA
Source organism: Artemisia argyi (assembly GCA_030686995.1). Taxonomy (NCBI): domain Eukaryota; kingdom Viridiplantae; phylum Streptophyta; class Magnoliopsida; order Asterales; family Asteraceae; genus Artemisia; species Artemisia argyi. The sequence continues at coordinate 125,070,963 of CM060693.1, read as the reverse complement.
AACCCACCACTAGGAAACCAACCTCCTAGACCCCGAACTTTAGGAGAGTATTCCCATCCTAGCCACCAAGGCTATCGAAACACCATTGAGCTCACTCAAGGAGCCAATATGTCTCCCTTGTGATCCGACACTATCCGGTTGGTGCAAAGCGGATGTGCATTCCATGGACTTTGTTCCGAAGATCCTAATCAACATCTCATGGAGTTCCTAAAAATCGTAGATTCCATAGACCTAGATGTTGCAACTAGAGAGACAACCCGATTACGTCTATTCCAATTCTCTCTACGTGACCAAGCTAGTCAATGGCTTGAACGTTTACCCGCGGGATCCATCACCTCTTGGGATGATCACACTTCTCATTTCCTTGCTCAATTTTTCCCACTTGGGAGAACTACCAAGCTTAGAAATGATATCTTGATGTTCCAACAACATCAAGGTGAAAATCTATATGAAGAATGGACTCGTTTCAAGGACTTACTCTAAAAATTCCCTCATCATGGCATAGATCTTTGGCTCCAAATCCAAATCTTCTATGACCATATCGATCTCTCCATAAGGCGAACCATTGACCAATTGGCCAGTGGCAAACTACATGATATAAGTGCGGAAGAATCATGGGAACTAATAGAAGATCTTGCTCTCTATGAAAACGAAAGTTGGAACGATCCCCGTGATTTGAACAAAACAGTCAAGGTAATATCTTTGCCTTCGAACAATCCTAGCACTTCCGACTGTAGGATCATGGAATTTGAGGACCAAGTCAAGTTTCTCATGAAATCCTACGAAGCTCTCTATGCCTTCAAGCCAAGTGAACAAAATCACTTCTTTATGCAAATTATGTAGTGGTCCCCATGACACTCGTGATTGCGTGGAACTCCCCGGACAAGCTTGTGTGGATTACGCATCCTCGCGTACCGACGAAGCGGGAGACAAGTGGTACACTTTCAAACCCGAGCCAAACCTTTACAGTGATTCCTACAATCCTTCTTGGAAAAGTCACCCGAACCTTAGGTGGAAGCAAAACCAAAACATGCCCCAAAACAATTCTTCCAATCCACCTAATCGTTACCAACCAAACGGTCCACCCTCTAACCGTACTTTCAACAACAATCCTTCCAATAACTATGGTAGTACCAATAATCTTGAAAGATTGATGTCTAAATTTATGGCATCTCAAGATGCTCGCATAGCTAAGTTTGAAACCGAATTCAATCAACAACAAACAGAGATGACCAATAAAATTGACTACTTGTTGAAAGCCCTTAACAACCAAGTGCTAACTACACCTAGCAAGGACACTAGGGACAATAGTAGAGGTATCCAAATTAAGGAGCCCTCATCATCCAAACACGTCCACTTTGTCAATGTTGTTACCATTAAGCCAATAGATAAGAATATAGAAGAAAGTGTCAAGGATGAAGTTGGAATCGAAACTGGACCTAAGGATGAGAATAGGGAAGTTGAGGATAAAAAGGACGAAAAGTTAGAGGAAGTAGAAAATGTAGAGGAATACTTTGATAAGTTACCCACCAAGGAAGAACGGGAATACCATAAGGATCTATTCGATGACCCCGAGACACCATACGTCCTTGGTTCACCACTCATCAAAATGGGTGATCCCTCTAACATCAACATACCATGCAACATTGGGCATATGCATGTGTGGAAAGCTTACATAGATCTTAGGTCTCCCGTAAACATTATGACTAGGGCCTATTATAATTGGGTAATGAAGAAGCAACTTGGATATAGGATGATGCCTAACACGAATTGGATGAGCAACTTTGTAGGAAGAGTGAAAGGATTACATGTCTTTGTAGGAAACTTCACTTATGTTACCGACTTTGTGATTGTAGAGGATATTCGTCCGGTAATAGATGGTTACCTAAGTCAAGTAGTGTTCGGAAAACTGTTTGTTGAGGCCTCTAAGATGAATTATGACCCGTCCCTAGGGATAGTTAGATTCAAGGATGAGAATGATGAAATTGCTTACCAAATGCCCTATAATATTGAACAATTCCGTCTTCTATCAAACCTTGAAAAGGAACACAAGCAAGCGGTTTACTATAGGAATGATGAGGATAGACGTAGAGGAGTAGACTATGTCATGAGTAGAATATTTGGTTTCTACAAGGAATGTTTGCAACTAGGTCCGGAATACAAAACTAAGATTGAAGATGACCTAGAGAATGAGACCAATGATGAGGTCACGTATATGCCCATGACCTTGAGTCTAGCTACAAGTCTCGTAAATAAAAAAAAGCGCTTCTGGGGAGGCAACCCATGCTTTGTGTGTTTTTATTTGTTTGATTTTTATTTGTTAGATTTTATTTGTTTCCGTATGCATGTTTTATTTTTATTGTTGGTAAATCATGTTTCAAAGTAAATTGTGAAAATGCTTTATTTTGTTTTTAACTTCGTCTTAATTACATATACAGGTATTTTGCAAAAGCTAAGTGTAAGGGAAACCCAACTTTGTTTATAAGAACGAAAATGAACATGATTCGCTACAATATTAAGTGAACATGTATATCAGTAATTGTTATATTCAAATGCTTGTATCGAGTCATAATGATGTTTTGCAGGATTTTCCAGGAAATAAGGCATAAGTTTTTCCAGAAATTTTCCGGAAACTTAACATAATATTTTTCCAGGAACATTCTGACGGCGTCAGGAGTTATAGCCTGACGGCGTAAAGTACAAAAATTCTGGAAATTTTTGGGAGTTTTGTTTATACCGGAGTCTTAAAGTTTTTGTTAATTCTTTAGTTTTATAAACTCATGGAAATTTGCAAACATTCATTCCACAAGCATTATATCTTAAATTGTTTTCTAGGATTTGTTAGTATATATAGATTGCCGCCGATTTTACGCGAGGTTTGCCTTGATTGTTTTCTCAGGTTTAACAGGTTATATATGACAAGAAGATGATTTATATTTTTGGAGGGAAGCTTTCAACGTTCATTTTCTTGTAGGAAGATCTAACCGTGTTGACACACTATCCACACCGAACGAATCAGGGGAGTATTTGTTTTCATTCTTTTACCTACTTTACTTTTACATTCATTAATTGAATATTGGGGACAATGTTCATCCTAAGTGTAAGGGGAGGGTGAATGATGATACCTTATAGGATACAATTGCACTTGAGTTTGTTTGTTTGATAGTAGGTGTGTAATAAAACTAAGAGAAATACTTGTTAGTGTAGTTTTAGCACCAAAATTAAAATTTTTTACAACGTTTAGGAGTGAAACTTTAGCCTTAACAAACGTCTCATGGATAGGAGTTATATGACTAGCACAAAACCGTACCACTTAAAAAATTTTCCACCCAAATATGTGAGGTTCGCCTTTAGATTTAATAGGAAAAGCATTCATTATTAGTGCTTATGAGTGTACCGGTAGCATTTAGATTCTAGAACTTGCGTTAGTGATGCATCCTGAGACCGCTAGTGAGACTACATTCGTGTAGTAGAATTTACTACATGATAAGAGGCATTAGGATCACCCTTATGTTTAAACCCGTATCATAATTACTTGACCATTTAAGTCATATTACTTGACTAACAAAGTCAATTAATTTTTCCCACACCTTTGCGTAGTACTCATTTTTAGTACACGATACCCCTAGTACACCCATCCAAGCCTATCTTTTCGTTTCTAACTTTAAGCATTTTACTTAAAGGAAGAATTTGTTACAACCCACCCAAATGTGCAACCAAATCGCCTTAGCCTTCCGTGTATGCACTCATCTTTACTGCATTATTGTTACATGTTTTAACCCTTAGTTAATTGTCTAATTGATTACATGGTTGCTAAGTCGAGTCATATCTTGTACATATTGTTTTGGGATGATTGGGACTCATGGGTAAAGTACTAGTGTTATGGAGTAATGGGGAAGAACATCATATATTACCCCCATATGTGCGTTAATCTTAGAAAGTACTCCAAGTGTTTTGATTATCTTGATTCGAGTCATTAGAGTAGTTTATTGTAAAGTATGTAAAAATTCAAGTGTAAGGGGAATGTACATTCTCTATGATGTATTATTTTAGATGGTAGGGTAAAAGTGTATGCAAAAAAAAAAAAAAAAAAAAAAAAAAAAAAAAAAAAAAAAAAAAAAAAAAAACTACCATCCCATTTCATTTTATGTTTATTTTTATGTTTTTGTTATTTTTGATTTATTAGTTTAAGTCGAGTCGAGTCTTGGCTTAGCAACGCCATATTGTAAATGTAATTAACCAAGATGATTAACTCGCCACCAGTAAATATTGCCTTTATCCAACAAAACCGTGTTTTGCATATCCCTACACCTAACGTTATAACCCTTTAAAAGACCTCTTTGATAGTTTATCCTAGGTGCTTATGCCAAGTGGTGGAGGTTTGATCCTTTCCCAAGCCTATGGTAATCTATTTGCTATGACAGGTAGTGAGAGATGTTTTCCATTTCCTTATTGTGATAAATAATTTATTACACCCGAGAGATGTGAGTATCTAATACTATTTGTGAGATGCTAGTGTATGACCTCCGTGCTTGTTTTTGGTTTTTAGTGGAACGATTATTTGTTTTAATTGCTTTTATATTAGTGTTAAATGACCCCTAACTTGTATTTTGATTAGAATAAAAGAGCATTTGCTTGAGGACAAGCAAATCTCAAGTGTAAGGGTATTTGATGAGGCGAAAAGTGTACCACTTTTAAGGGGTCATTTAAGCCCGAATTCGTGATTATTTGATCAATTATTGCCCTAAATCGTTCCTTTTGTCATTTTAGGTACTTTTGAGGAGAAATATGGAAAATGAAACGTTTTGGACGTTTTTGGAGCATAAAAGTGAAGAAAACGGCAAAGTCTCAAATTCCTTGTTGGGAACAGTACCTGACGACGTCAAGCCATAACACATGACGGCGTCAAGACTGACAAAAGAGGTGGAAGTGGATATTATAACGTGACGGCCCAAAACAGTTTCAGTGTTAATAGCCTGACAGCATCACCAAGGCCGTCAGGGTCCAAATGCTAGTGATGGCCCAGAGGAGATTTACACATGAAGGAGTCAAGACTGGATCTAGGCAATATGAATTTCAACTTGGCGGCGAGTTGACGACGTCAGAAGCCAACACATGACGCCGTCAGGATGCTTAGTGTATATATATATTTCCAATTTTTCATTGTAAAGTGTGGAACAATTGTGGAATACTAAAACACAAACCCTAGGTCGAATTTCCTGCATATTGAAGGGGTTTCAAACTCTTCTTTCTTCCATGTTTTAATAAAGATAAGTTCTCCAATAATCATTCAATATGTCTATGTGTTGTTTGATTCTATCTTATGCTTATCTTTCTTTTAACATGTTAGGCTAAGTTTTCATTGTGTTTCCTTAGATGTAGTGAACCTAGATGTTGATTATTGGTTGATTGTTTGTTTATAATTGTTACGGATGATTGTATTCGATGTTAGGCTTAAGAAAACTGGCAGACTTCCATTGGTAACATGCTTGAACATATTAAGAAACATGATCGGAGGTGTACTACGATTTTTGGTTGTATTTAATGCATAAGAGAATTCTAATGATCCCATGTTAGGAGCTTTTAGTCGGCTCGACATAGGAGTGAAGTAGGATCTTATAGAGTTAGGGAATATTGTACATGGCCGTACGACTAGTATTAAGGAGTATAACCCGTCATCCATGCAATTGTAACAAGCTAATCAACCGGTAAAAGATATCTAGGGAGTAATGAAATCTAAGTAAACACAACTTTTCTCATTATTGTTTCCACCACATTAGCACATTAGTTTAATTTTCATTTATTATATTTTATCTTGATTGCATTTTTAGTTAATTTGGTTAGTTGACTAACAACTAATTCCGTCCACTCCTTCAAAACCCGAGATTTTTTTTGCTTTCATAAAATATAAAAGAATACAAAAAGAATCATCCCTCACCTCTAGACCTAGTTTAGTAGGCTTTCTAATCCTTGCGACACTATTCCTGAGTTGAACGATCAATCCCCCGGTACTTGTCACTATACTATACTTCAACGATCAGGTACGCTGCCTGGTGGGGGTTGCAAGCTTCTCAAGATCCCTTGAGAGGTAAAACCTGTTGCGAGGGCACAATCCCCCATATCAAATACCGGTCCCTTACTTGTTTGGAGAAAGAATTTAAGCAATCGGTATATTATAGGAGTGATGAGGATAAGAGGAAAGGAGTAGACTACGTAATGAGAAAAATATTGGAATTTTATAAAGAATGTCTACAGTTAGGTCCGGAATACAAAACCAAGCCAGAGGATGACCTAGAGAACGTGACTGGTGATGGAGTCACGTAATAGAGAGTGACTTTGAGTCTAGCTACAAGACTCGTTAATAAAGAAAAGCGCTTCTTGGGAGGCAACCCAAGCTTTTTATTTGTTTGTTTGTTTATTTGCTTTTATTTGTTTCCGTATGTACTGTTCATTCTCATTATTCATTGTTCATGTCTCTAATAAACTTGTAAAAATGCTTTATTTTGTTTTTAACCTCGACTTAATCTCATATAAAGGTATTTTACAAAAGATAAGTGTAAGGGAAGCGCATATTTGTTTTAAAGAACGAATTGAACATGAACGATAATAATAGGATATGAATGTACATATTAGTATTTGTTCGAGTCAAATGCTTGTATCGAGTCACAATGGATGTTTTGCAGGAATTCCAGCTCTTAAAACACAGGTTTTTCTAGATATTTTTTGGAAACAAAAGATAAAAAATTTCTGTCAGGTGCATCCTGACGGCGTCCGGTGTTAGTACCTGATGGCGTCAGGCCCTATTTTCTGAAAAAAAATTCAGGTTTTGTTTTGCTGCCGGAATTGTAAAGTTTCGTAAAATCTAAAAAATTTTGAGCTCCAGGAATCTGCAAACATTTATTTTGCAAGCATTATATCTTTACTTGCTTTCTAGGATTTAGTTTTATATATAGTATACCGCCGATTTTACGCGTGGTTTCGTGTTTTGTTTTCTTTGTTACTTACAGGTTATATTCGACAAGAGGATGATTATATTTCAGGAGTGAAGCTTTACATGTGCATTTTCTTGGAGGAAGATTTAACCATGTTACCACATTATCTATACCAAGCAAATCAGTGGAGTACTAGTCTCTTTCATTCTCATTTATTTTTACTTCTACATCCTTTAAATGAACATTAGGGACAATGTTCGACTTAAGTGTAAGGGGGTAAAATTGGGATACCTTAGAAACTACAACTTCGCTTAATTTTTATTTTATTTAATAGTAGATGTGTAATAAAACTGAAAAAATTACTTGTTATGGTAATTTTGGCACCAAATTTAAATTTTTTTGCAACATTTAGGAGTGAAAATTTAGTTTTAATAAGTGTCTCATGGATAGGAGTTATATGACTAGCACAAAAACCGTACCACTCAAAATTTTCACCCCAAAAATGTGAGGTTCGCCTTTAGATCTTTAGGGAAAAGCATTTATCTTTAATGCTCGTGAGTGTAACGGTAGTATTTAGATTCTAGAACTTGTGTTAGTCATGCATCCCGAGACCGCTAGTGAGACTACATTCGTGTAGTTAGGATTTACTATATGATAAGAGGCATTAGGATAACCCTTGTTTTAAACCTATGTTATAATTACGTTGACTTCATTGGTCAAGTAATTTTCCTACACCTTTTGCGATGTACTCATTTTTAGTACATGATACCCCCAATACAACCCTCAGAGCCTATCTTTTTCGTTTCTAACTTTAAGCATTTTACTTAAAGGAAGAATTTGTTTACAACCCACCTCCAAATGTACACCCAAATCGCCTTAGCCTACCTTGTATGCACTCATCTTTAGTGCATTATTGTTATTTGTTTTAACCCTTAGTTAGTTGTCTAATTGATTACATGGTTGCTAAGTCGAATCATATCTTATACATATTGTTTTGGGACGATTGAGACATATAGGTAAAGTACTAGTGTTATGGAGTAATAGGGAAGAACATCATTTATTACCCCCATATATACGTTAATGTTTTAAAGTACTCCTAGTGTTTTGATTATCTTGATTCGAGTCTTTATTTTGATTAATATAAAAGTTCAAGTGTAAGGGGAGGAAACGAGCCCCCTTAACTTGAGAAACATTGTATTTCACTTGAAATCTCAATGCAACAACAGGAAGAAAGTCTTCAAACTAACCAACCATGAAAAAATCCGGAATTTCCTAAATTCCGTGAATTTTTTATGATAAATGATTTGAAAGCTCAGCTAGAAGCCAAAAACTCAACGATCAACAACTTGAAAAACCAAATTACAAAGATGCATGAGATAAGTAATGGATTCAAGGCTAAACTTGACAGTGATGCAACTGAAACAAGAAACATTAAATTGGAACGTAAAGTGGCTGAATTACTTAAGGAAAATAAGACTTTAAAAAAACATTGCAAAAACTTGTGTGATTCAATCAAAGAAATGAAAACAAAGACTATAGAACAGACAACCTCTTTGATTGCCAAAAATGATGAATTCAAAGCTCAACTTTAGGAAAAGGGTTTTGCAATTGCAGCATTAAAAAACAAGTTAAGAAAATTAATAGGAATAGTGTGAACACTAAGTTTGCAAAACCTTTAATCTTGGGGAAATCAATTTTACAATCACTTAGAAACCAATCAGTTGTTAGACAACAGACTATGTTTAGATCTAAATGTATAAAGTTTTCAAAACCATGGTTTGCCTCCCAAGTTGATTAGAAACAAGTTTTGTCAAAACTAGTCAATTCACAGTCTTGATCTTATGTAAAGGAATATGCTTTTTCAAAAACTCATCATATGAGTGCTTCCAGTTCCTCTAGGATTAGTTCAAAGCGTGTCTCATGTGTGACACCAAAGGAATATGTTAGACCTAAAGACATTGTTCAGAATCACAACCTAGAGGATGCTATGAAAAACAAACATGAAAAGACTAAGAATTTGCATGTTTCTAAGAGTAGTTGCGTATCAATTAAAGCAATTCCCATAGTAGATCACTCTAAGAATTCTAGATCTTGTTCTCAATCCAAACACTTTGTTTTCTCGACTTGTCAGAAATGTGTGTTTAATGCAAATCACAATGTTTTGAAACCCGGGTCGACCCGGCCGGGTTAACTGGTTCGACCGGTTCCAGCCAAAAAAAGGGGTAAAAAAACCCTGGGTTTCTAAAACCGGGTTAACCGGTGTGACCCGGCAGGTTTTGATTGACCCGGGTCAACCCGATTCTCGAAACCTGGCCGGGTTTCGTTTTTTCAAAAAAATTTAATAAAAACGTGGGTTGACCCGGCGGTCGAACCGGTTGACCCGGTGGTCGAACCGTTTGACCCGTTCAAAAAATAATAATAATAAATTCAAAACCGGGTTGACCCGGCGGTCCAACCGGTTAACCCGGTCCCCGGTGACTCGACCGGGTCGATTTTGAACCCGGTTTTCAAAACATTGGCAAATCATGATAACTGTGTAGCAAAATTCCTAGAGGAAGTGAATGCTCGTGCTAAGATTCAATCCCCTAACACTAGAAACAACAACAAGCCCATAGAACCAAAGAGTTATGATCAGAAACCTGGTAGGCAGATTGCTATAGGACAAAGGTTTTCCCTCAAAAAGTCTTCCAATGCGCATGAGAAGCCAAACACTCCTAGATCTTGTCTTAGGTGGACACCGACGGGTAGAATTTTTAATTTTGCTGGTCTTAGATGGATACCTACTAGAAAGATGTTCACCGATCACAAAACCAAGGTTGACAATGAAACCCCAAATGGTTACCCATATAAATGTGAACAAACTCTTAATGATGGTGCAAGTAGTCTTTACTTAAGTGCAGGTACATCATTCACTCCTATTAAGGAAAGTCTCAGAGTTTGGTTGCCGAAAAGACTGATATCTCGTAAATTAGGGGTTCAAGAAACTCAAACTTGATGATCAACAACAATGACATTTGAAAACATCAGTTCAAACCTCGCTCTTCAAATATGACGTTTGAACACATCCGTTCAAGCCTCGTTCTTCAAATATAACGTTTGAACACATCAGTTCAACCCTCGTTCTTCAATGAAAAATGACGTTTGAACTCCGCAGTTCAAGTCTCGGTACTCAATGTCAAAAATATGACGTCTACAGACAACACTTCAGGCCCTGTTCCTCAAAGAAATGAAAGGTGTACGCTTAAGTGCACGTTATCTTCGGAAGAAGAGAAATCTTCTTGTTTATGACCACTCTCATCAACATACTTCATGCTTTTCCCATGCTCATTCAATCATCAAGTGAATCAAAGCTTAGGAGTCATTGTTATTCACTTATTCAATCAAAAATGGCAACCCCATATGCAATTTTTGAGGGGGAAAAGGGTGAATTGACTTCATGTTGATTGCTTTCTATAAATGGTCATACGGCTCCTACACAAATCAGTTCAGGACCCGCATTTAATTTGATGAATCCTGTTGTTTATCGACATCTTCTCACGGGCTGATATAATTAGTGATAAAGTGCTTCCAGTTAATGCTTCGCGTATACATAATTATGATGATTCTGATTAATCGTACCCATCATGGTAGAGAAATGTGTACACCAAGGATGCACAACAAGTTCACGTGATCGGGTTTAATGTCTTTGAAACAAATTAAAGATGATCACTGTTTCAACTTGTTACCTTGGTATTATCATTTCATGTGTACGTCATTGGATGATTAATCGTAACCATCAGGGGAGAGAAATGTGTACACCAAGGACGCAAAACAAGTTCACGTGATCGGGTTTAATGTCTTATGAAACAAATTAAAGATGATCAGTGTTTCAACTTGTTACTTTGGTATTATTATTTCATGTGTATGCCATGGGCTGATTTGTTATATGTAAAAAACTGGAATGCATTTGGTGAGATGAAGTTGTTGATATTCTATTCCCCAAATGGACAATCTTGAAGAAGGTCGAGTCTATAGTATGCTTTACATTTTCCGCTACGTGTTAGAAGACTAAAGACGGCATGCATTCAATTATCTAAAGACTTCTTCATAGTCATGTCACTCATCAGAAAGGTTGTCATTTTGGGGGAGAGCACTACATAGGGGAGAGTGAAAAGCCAGATTTAATCCCTAATTAGATTTGCTCACATTGTTCTTCTGCAAGTAAAGTGATGGCAACTGAGAAGATTCAGGAAGCTAAAAGAAGTAATATACTTTGAATACCACTCTCAGTGCTGCTGCATCAAGTTCATCAAGGTGTTGAAGAACAAATTCCTGAGATTGATAATGAACTCCGCCACCATAATCTTACTCCAGACCCGAGTTCTGGAGAATCATCTTCACAAAGGGTCATTCAATCAAATTCTCATCAGCTCAATCAATCATTCGATTATATCAGCAATTGGTCAAAGGCTCGCCCATTGGAGAATGTGATTGGCAATCCTTCTCGAACTGTTTCGACAAGAAGTCAACTACAAACTCATGCCATATGGTGCTACTTTGATGCACATGGACATCCGATACCACTCGATGGAAAATGATCTGATTGACCTCATATCTATCAAAGGAAGAATTATGGCGGTAATTTTTCATGTATCCTTTTTAAATACATAAATCATAAAAACAGTAAAAATATTTTTCCAAATTCTTTAAACTTTTATAAAAACAAATACAAAAATATGAAACCAACAAAAACCATAAAAATCATAAAAATAAAAAATACATAAATAGTTTTTCAAGGCATGTCTTCTGGTATCGAGAACATTTACGGTCCTAGAAATGTCATTTAATAATGACACGCGTCTTTAAATGAAGTTCGAGCAGAAGTTCAAAATGTTTCTCAAAACATGCCTAAATGGCTTGCTATCACATCTGATATGCAACCCGGTCATCAAAATGAGGAAAGCATGTAGCCAAAAAGACGGTTGTTCCTCTCAACGACATGGATTACTTTATATAGATGCCTCTCTGATCTAATGTACGCTTCAGTGCATTATTTCTTGTAAAAGAAGAGAAATCTTCTTTGTATACAAATAATTTTCCTTCTATGATTCTTCTGAAAATTATTTGTGAGACACATGGTTGTAACGTATTGTTTGAAATTCTATCAGACTTGGGTTGTTAATAAAATTTGTCACTCAATCAATGACTACAGTTCTTTAACTAGAATACGGGTTATTGATTGAAGGGAGAGTGATTTCAAATTTTATATAATCAAACAAGTTTCTTGGTTATCTCATAATTGTTAGAAAAGGTTTTGTAGTTAATGGGGTATTAGTTGAAGAGGAACTTACTAAGCTTTATCTCAAATGGTCAAATGTGTGAGTTGTTAGAAAGATTAGGGTATTATGTGCAATTTGTTTATAGTTTCCTAGCTTTATGTAAATAGAAGGTCCATTTGTGTCACTTTTGAATCCTCGTTTAATCCCCTAAATACTTTAAAACTCAAAATCTAAAAGAAGTTAGAAAACCCATTGTGTTTGATATTCTTAATACTCGATAGGCATTTATATGATCTAATTGAATGAGTTTCAAATGTTGATTAACTTTTCTTAGTCGATAGCTGTTTAATTGTTGTTGATTTATTGCTTGTGCACTCATGATATGCTTAGGTATGTAACTATTGTGTAAGAATCATGTCCCTAAGATCCTGAGTTGAATGTCGAAATATGTGTGAATTGCCATGTTCATGATTGATGGTTGCTCTTCATGCTAAATAGTGGTTTGATTAGGATATGAATATGGTATTATGAGTAGGCAAGTTGCTACATGGTAGCGGTTAATGAAGAGTGAATCTGTATGTCTGTATATCTGTATTGATATTCTTATGCAGATTCCATGGCCGATATGAATGTGCCTGCTCCCGCTCATTAAAATAGATTTGAAACAATTTCATCACGAGAAAAGGCGGAAAGGATTCATAAGAAAAAATAAGATAAGAATTGCTTTTCAAAACAAATGGAATTTCAAGAGAATTACTGTATTAGTTAAATAGGCCGAAGGGGTTAACTAATTGGGAGAATTCTTAATAATGATTTTTTATGATATAAACCATTGAGTGTAAATCATTTACATATATTGTGTATCATTACAAGTTACACCAAACTTTTATAAATACTCTATACAATTGGGTCATGAATCACACAAGTATATGTTTTTATTTATTGATCTTGTTACTATTGAATTTTTGCTAATTGGATTGACAACCCTTTTTACAAACGCGTGTTATATTAAACTACAATATTCACAAATCACTTGGGACGATCTCGACTTATCCACCTTTACTATTACGGACGAGTATATTTGCTCGTATATGTTAAATAGATAATCGGTAAAATCGTGTTTTATAAATTTTAAAACTTGCACACGTTGTAGCACATCAAATTTCTTCCAACGTTTGTGAATAGACTTATTACGTCCATAGAGTTTGGGACGGAATTGAGCCGCGTTCAGCAGCGTGTTATTGCCCTTGCCAGCTATTCTCTCTATTTGAATCTCAAAAACTCATTTCCTGAGGTTCTTGATGACTTTTTGGGCTACGTCCATCTGCCGCGACCTTGGATTTCGTCCAAGAAATCCTCAATCTTTCTTTTTTTTTTTTTTTTCCTTCACTTTAAGTCCCTAATTTGTCATTTCTTATCAAAAAGCCACATAACTTAACCTTTTAATCATTTTTTGAGCGTCCTTCATGACGGACCTAAAATTTTCATTTTAAAAACAATTAAGTATCAAAAGGCCTCGATAACCATACTAAAACATATATAAACACGCGATAATGAATACATAAATATGTATACGAGTTATCAAGGATTTACCCTCTCATACAACTATTGTTTTATAGTGTAAAAAAAATAATAAATAAAAATAAAAAAAAAAAAAAAAAAAAAAAAAAAAAAAAGCGCTCTTGCACTGGACTCGACATTTTACAAAAATCATTTAAAAGATTTTATGCATTGTTTGTGAATGTTCAAACTTCAAAGAACACACATATGATCAACAGAAACATGGTGGGAGTTGCAGAGATCTGTATTTAACTAAATGGCGAAAAGAAAACCACTCAAGATTTTGAAAAGTAACATTTGGAAGCAGCAGAATAGACAAATCAAAGAACACTAGATTGATCATAATATCACAAAGTTTTTTCTTTCTCACATAAATATAATTAACCAAACGGCTAGAGACAAGTTGTGTCACTATGTTCACTGTGAAAAGGATCCGGTAAGAAGAAAAAACTAAATTAAGAATAATAAAAAGAATTTCTAGCCATACATTTTAAATAAGAGAATGAATTTTATAAATAAATGCACATATTTTTGTAAGTACATCTAAAATGTGTGATTGTATTTTTTTTCTTACCATTTTCATTTTAATTTTTCTTTTCATTTGATTCTAATTCATGTTCACTGAACTACAAAATATACATAATAATATTTAGACATTGCCTTATCTTTGGCTAAAATATGGTATAATCAACAGGCCGTCCTTGAATTTTTGAAAATTTTGAGAACCATAGACTAAATTACATAATGAGGCATTTCGAGAATGATTGATATATATAAATTGTCACATTTATGAGATATAATGCAATTAGTTATCTAAATATTTAACATATTACTTTTTTAAGATTTTCTTATCTAAATATTGTTTTTCTTCATGAAAAATATGTGTATACATGCATATAATTGTTAACGGGACAAATTGTAAGACACCTAAAATTTTTGAGACCATAAGCAGTTCTCAATTTGCATAACGGCCCTCCCAATTATACCATGCAAAAAAGTTAGCTTTAGACTAAGAAACAGATGCCCAATCATTTCGGATGATTATTAATTTGTTTGTTTACATGATCATGTGTATCATGCCCATTCATGTCTAGGTTTTATGCTATATCAGCAGGCTCAAGTCTCGATACGTGATGTAAAACAAATCTACAATAGTTCTTAAGGCTAGCGGTAACAACAACCGACATCATCACCATCATCATTGTACGTCCCGTTAACTTCTTTCTTCACAATCAACATCATCATGAAAATTTTGTAATAATATAACCAACATCATTACCAACTTCTATTTTTGTCAGTTTCTTTTTTTAAACACTAAATTAAAATTTCAATAATAATTGAAAAATATTACATTAATACCTCAACCAAAAATAATAATAATAATAATAATAATAATAATAATAATAATAATAATAATAATAATAATAACATCAATAATTCAGTTAAAAGTAAAAAAAACTTAAACTAATAGCATAAATGATATATCACTTTAATTTGTTGCTTCATCTTAATTACCTACTCTAGTTTTCCGGTCAAATGTTCATCTGGACTATGTAGGAACGAAACGTCTTTTCTGCGTTGTTTTTCTTGTTCAATGTTGAACTTTCGATGTTGTAGCTGAATTTCTTCTTGCCTTTGTGCGTACTTCTTTTCATGGCATTCCATGTGTCATTGCTTCAGCTCAAAAAAAAAAAGATGATCGGTCTTCTTTCTTATGGGAAAAGATACTTGAGTGGACGTTTTTTCATTAATCGACTAACAAATCAACAAATGGTATGGGAGCAGCAGCTGAAGATTGCTTTGTCTCTGCTCATTTGTCGAATTTCCCGAACCTCTTCCTACTCTAAATCATCTGCTTCGTCGTTGAGATTACAACCACCATGTGTTGAGTCTGATGTGTTGAATGAGGTGGTATCCAATGTCTTTGATATTTTGTTTGCATCAGCGTTGATTTTGTAGAATTATGGCATTTCTATCTCTTGCCAATTTGATGTCCTCTAAAAAGTTTCCACGTCTCAATAAGTGTGAAGTTATGAGCATACGTTATACGATACTAGGATATTGTGTTATCGAACATCCTTGGTCATTTATCCCACTCTAGTTCCTTCTAACAATATTATTGTAAATTGCGCAAAATTGACCAACTTTATGACGAATTTGTGATTTCTATTTGCAGTTGAGGGCATCATAGTCTCTTCTCGAGTCCCCCATTTCCCTCTCAAGGTATGCTAGTATCCGTCTAAAACCCATGAATTTTTTTAGCATTCCATTTGACACTATTTTTGGACGTGTTTATCCAAGCTGTACACAACGGTAACTCTTTCGACTGGGTCCATGAACTTTATTGTCTTCTTTTGTAGTCGTCATGCCTTTTTGATTGCTTCTTTTCTACGACCGCATCTCTTCAATCGAAGAATCGTCTTGAACGGGTTCGGATGGACCACCCGAAGCTTGAGTCGAAGAGTAAAGTTGACTACCAAAAAATAGACCCAAATCTTCTACGTCATCAACATTAAAAGGGTGAATTTGAGAATAATATTAAGAACTTTGAGATTGGTCGTTGGTGGTGACAATGAATCGCAGGACAAAGGTGACGATGATGAATTATAAATTTGTCGATGATTTTTTGTTGTTTTTGTTGTTGTCGGTACATTTGTTTGTTAAACGGAGGTATGAACAGATATTGTTTGGGTAAATAGGTGGTTGTTGTTGTCGTTGTTGTGGTTCGTATACAAAATTTGCAGGTTGAAAATTGACGGATGTTGAGTGACCCAAACGAAAAGTGGAATTTGGTGTTGGAATGTTTTGTTTGGCGACATGCTTTTGGTGTTTTTGTTTTGAGAGTTTTTTGAAACATTGTTTTTAGATGAGAAGTTTAGAGTTTATAAAGAAAGAATATGCTTGAAAGTGTGAATAAAAATTGTAAGGATAAATTACCAAAGGCCTCTTGGCCTAACAGTATGTGAGTGATCATCAATCTAAAGGTTGTGGGTTCAAGTTTCGTTAGAGACATGTGAGATAAAAATTGTAAGTTAGGTGGTATACATTGTAAAAAAATTGACGTTCGAAAAATTTTATAAGGATAATTTTTTTTTTTTTTTTTTTTAAAAAAAAGCAAAATTACATATATATCCCTCCCAAGGTGAATAATTGCATATATATATATATCTTTTGTACAAGTTTTGCACATAATACAATGATTTTTATGCATACTTTGGATGTATATGCAATTATGCATTTTCAGAAAGATATATATTAAATAAAGTTTAATTTTATTATTTTTTATTAATTTTTTTTAAATAAATGCCTAACGGTATGGGGGTGACGATGATATAGACGACAAATCATCCTTGGCTCGAGCACGCGTGGTGGTCGTCTTGAGGTCAACAGATCATGCATAAATCATAATTAACTTGTGGTATATGGTATCTATACAAAGTTTCTTGTTGGGAATAAAGCAGTAAAATTATGTTGCTTAAAAGCTTGTCATTTC
Source organism: Artemisia argyi (assembly GCA_030686995.1). Taxonomy (NCBI): domain Eukaryota; kingdom Viridiplantae; phylum Streptophyta; class Magnoliopsida; order Asterales; family Asteraceae; genus Artemisia; species Artemisia argyi. The sequence continues at coordinate 125,053,720 of CM060693.1, read as the reverse complement.
ATTGGACGTGTGCGCGATTCAATAATATAATACGTAGTAATAAAAAAGTATTGAACACAACTTTCTACATTGCAACTTGCGGAAGCATAGCAAAGATTCGAAACTGAAAGATGATATGCAATTGGTAAAAAAAAAAACAAGATGATGTGATCTATATATATAGCCAAACGGGAGCAAAACATGAATTAGAGTAGACCGCAAAAACCATTAAACATGAATTAATAACTAAAGTTTTATTAATTAATCACTCATTTTTTAAGGGGTGTATTTTTTATTTTTTATTTTTTTTAATCGACACATGTGTTTTTATACATATTATTTATTTTGTTAAATGTTATTTAGACGACTTTGACTAAATAGAAGACAATTTTGACTTTTATTAGCTGATAGAAATGTTAAATATTTTGTCACCTAGCCAGAATGATACTCTCATTGGTTTAATTGATCGAGTCTTTCAATCTTTTTTTCCCGCATTTTAAATATCTCTTATTATATAAAAGATGCCTGTGCCATAAAATATTGATCTCATCAAATCAAATTATGCACATCATGTTATAGTTTTCTGGTAAGATTAAGATTACGTTAGGTTCTGATCTTGTATATGAGCTTTACATGCAGACGTATAGAATGCGAAATCTTGTGCGCTTTGTTTATATGTGCTTTGATGAGTGTGAACGGTAATGCCGTAATGATTTATGAAGTGTGAATCCAGATGTGTCAGCTGTCGAAGATGAAAAATGTGTCCTCAAGTAAAAATGTACAGAGTCAATGCGATAAAAGGACATATGTAACATTGACAATTTTAATATTTGGATAAGAACATCACGCAGGGTTGAGGGCAAAGTTAGCATCAAGTTCTTATGAGAAAGTAACGTATCGTTAAATTAGGATGTCAAGTAGTAATACTAAAAATTTTACATGTGATATGATTTAGAGTAAATTACACTGTTCATTCCTATACTTTCCCCAGATTTTATACGATATCCAAAAGCGCTGATATTTTCTTTTTTCAATGCGATAAAAGGACATATGTAACATTGACAATTTTAATATTTGGATAAGAACATCACGCAGGGTTGAGGGCAAAGTTAGCATCAAGTTCTTATGAGAAAGTAACGTATCGTTAAATTAGGATGTCAAGTAGTAATACTAAAAATTTTACATGTGATATGATTTAGAGTAAATTACACTGTTCATTCCTATACTTTCCCCAGATTTTATACGATATCCAAAAGCGCTGATATTTTCTTTTTTCATCCAAAATCAAGATTTTATTACGCCGCTAGTCCAAAATCCTGACGGTCGTTAAATTTCTCAGTTAAGTCGGTCTCACGTGCATGGCACGCGAGGGCAATTTCGTCCGAACATTTTTTTTTTGTCCTCTTCCTCTGTGCATGTTACTGTGCATATTACTGTAGCATGTGTACTTTTTACTACTTTTTCACCATTAGTCTATTTTGTCTTTTTTTTTTTTTTGTTGTTTTATCTCACTTTATTAATATACGTAGTATTGTGTTTCTATTTTCGTTTAATTGAGTCGGAAATAAACCAAGACACACACATACTCATTACTACATCATGAATTCACCGTCAAATGACGATTGGGTAGGATTACTTGATATCGATGTTTCAGATCTACAACTTACTCCTTCCCTGCGTCCCCTCGACACGCAGGTACGTGTGACCACAAGCATCACCCAAAATGTCGATGTTGCTAACTTAGAGGAAATTAAGCCTGTTAGGATAATACCCGGTCCTGCGGGTATTATTCAAGCATCCAAACTCCGAAAACAATCGGATATTCACAAAGGTGGGGTTGAGTCTGTATTGTCGACACAAGAATATATTAAGAAGATTGTTGAGGATGTGGGCGTGGATGAGGATTTCAATCGTGGTCCATGGCTTAGCGCGCTTGAGTATGTGAAAAGTAGTGGTGGCATTGTCTGTGGGTGTTTAGGAGATATAAAGAAGAATCTCAATAAGGGTAAACTTGAACAAGTTATTGCAATAGTCAAGTCTTGTACTCCGAATGTGCTTGGAGAACTTACGGTTACTCTTAAAGACCTCTCAGGTACAATAGGTGGTTCCATACATCACAAAATCGTTGATGAGGGGGGTCCAAGTTATGGAAAGGATATTACTGTTGGAGCTTTTTTGATTCTTGCTAACGTCTCAGTTTTTTCGCCTAAATCTTCAATACATTACCTTAACATAAAAATTAGAAACGTGGTTAAGGTTTTCCATAAGGATACATTTGTTGGTAATGGCAGTGGTAACTCCGACAAAATGATAGAAAACCTTAATTGAAATTGGGTTTCTAGTATTAAATAAGGCATAAGTTTAGGGACCAATGATGTAATTTACTTTTTTTACAGGTTACTATGTTACTCTAACTAGTTTATGTATGGTTTAATAATTTTTTCTTTCTTTTAATGCTTTTTTGTACTTTAGTACTTAAGTCTTGTATATATATACACAAGTTACTTTCATATCCTTACACACATTAAATCATTCTTTCTCACTCTAAACAAAATCTCTCTCTAAACCAACAAAATATGGTGTTTGTTTTCTTTTTGATTGGCTTTGTACCAACTTGAAATGCTGAAGATGATTAAACTTTCAAGTTGATTGCTACTTAATTTCTAGTTGGACAAAGTCAATCAAATAGAACATTAACACTTGATTTCTAATTCAATAAAACAGCAACTACACAATATACATTTTCGTTCAACATCTCATTAGTATTGTGTTTCCTGTTGGTGAAGTTTTGCAAAAGTGTATAAAGTTTAAACAATACTATGCAAGGTATGTATGAGAAGTCCCTATGGCGCATTGGTAGAGTGTGTGTATGGTGAGCTGGGTGGCCAGGGTTCAAATCCCACCATGAACATTTTTTACATTTTTGATTATTTTGATTATTTTTTTTTGCAAAATTGTCAAACAAGTATAAACTAGAAGGTTTTGTGAAGATATTTTCCAGTAGTGAAAAACTTTTGTTGCATAAGTTTCAATTTTGACTATAAGTTTCATTTGTGTGAGAAGATATGGAACAAGATTAAAGACTTCGAGTCGAATTAGACAAAAAAAATTAACATAAAATAAACTTTTCATTCCATTACGAAGTCAAAAGCAACATTACATTGAACATTAAAATGATCATGCAAAAGAAACAAGATAAAAACTAGAAACAAACCACAAACGAAACTTGGGAGATTTCTCCGGATCAAATGAAAAGTGTACGTTGTCATAATCGTAAATCTCATCATCGGATGAGGCTTCCTTTTGCTCCGAAGCAAGTTTTCGTTTTTTGTTTGCCCAAATATGCTTCCATTTAGATATACTTTTTCGCTTGGCAGCTTTTTCCTTTGCTTCTTTTGCTTTTGCTTCTGTCTCTTCAAACTCACGAAACCTTTTCTTATGTATGTGTCTGAACGTTGCTCACAATACCTTTGGAGTTGTTCTTCAAACGTTTCTTCTTGCACATTCACTCTAGGGTTTGTTGCCATTGTTGGTTGTTGCTAATGTAAAGATGAAGTAGTGTGGAATGATTTTTGTGTCTACATGTGTTATTCAATTTATAGCCAAGAAGCGTTAGGCAATTGAACGGTTTATTATCCTTGGAAAAGACACACGGTTAAGTGATACAATAACTAAAGTAGTATAGGGACTAATGTTGTAATGTACTTGGAGCGTAGGTCAAACAGATATTCATGCCACTTTTGATTTTCCCAAACTATATTTATCACTAACCACTTATTAACCTAACCTAACAAGTATCTACTCAAGAGACAACAAACACCCTCATCCAATTAACTCATTCAATGGCATCTTCTTCTTAAAAAAAAAAAAAAAAAAAAAAAAAAAAAAAAAAAGGATTTTAGTAAGATGGTGGTCAACGATACTATGGTTGAGTATGTCATGAGCAAATATTGCAATAAATGGTATCATAACAAGGAAATGTTTAAGGTGATTCTAGAAGACTTGTGGAAAAGGAAAAACAATGAACATGATATTGGTAATGGTTAGTGTATTTGTGGTTTTTTTTATTATTATTAATTTTTTGTTACTTGTGTGTTTATTTTGACCTCGTTGTTGATAATGGATTAGAAACTCTTGAAGCCATAGCTAAACTTAGCAAGAGGGTATCAAAGCTTGAAGTCATGTTTGGTAGTCTAAAGGAGGTAAAAGAGAAAAAAAAATGGCCATGGAGGTGGAGGCTATTGCTAAACTTGATGAAGTTTTTGGAAGGGGCAAGAAGGCAAAGGAACCACACAAACAAAATGAGGTGATAATTATTGATTCTGATTCTAGCCTTGTGTTTTATGAGGATACCCTAAAAAACCTTCTAATTCTTTGGTAAACAAAAGACCTCATAAAACATGGGGAAAAAATTCCAATCAGTTGTTTAAAAAAAAATAATGGTTCCACTTCTAAACCTTAGATGGTCTCATGGTATTTTCCAACTAAGTATTCATCAACTTCTAACTCAAGTGGTGATTCAAGTTCTTCTGATGAGAGTTATGATGCAAAAGGCCATGATCAGGTGAAGAAATGATCATTGTCAAAGGTTTCAAGACCAAGACCCCCAAGAATATGGAATTGCATTCTAGGGCTTCCAGCTGTTGGTCAGAAAAGTTTAAGATAACAAAAAGCTAAAGCTAATGCTCAACCATTGAAGTTGGGGGGAAAATGTTATCTATTTTTAATTCCAAATGTTGAAGTTTGGAACAATATTTTATGTATTTTTATTTCTAATTCCTTAATGTTTATTTTGAATGTAATTGAACACATATGTTGTGTCTTTTGTTTATGTTAGATCCTATCCATAAAATATAGTTGACTAGTTATTTTAATGGGATACAAATAAGGTAAACAACATGGTCAAATTTATGTTGAAAATAAAACCACTTACTTTAAGTCTTTAACAAAATTACAAGTACTTAAAGGAGTTCAAACATAAAGGTACATGAGAGGAGATACACAAAAGATAACAAACGTAATCATCACAAGGTTACTACATCAAGCCTCCATGTCTTGAAGCTTCTTGATAAAAGTTGTCAAATCATGAAGACGCTTAAGCTTCTATGCAACACTTAGAATCAACCTTGACCCCTCCAAAAGGTCTTCATATTGCATCCTACGGAGATCACTAAAGGATTCATGAGGTGAATCAGAACCACAGAGCAGCTGCAACTCCTTAATAAGTTTGGCTCTTACATTCATCCGCTGACTAACCTCTGTGATCCCATTAAGCACATGTTGATCATTAAATGTGGCTTTAAACTCTCTTTGATAGTGGACCAACATCATTTCTTGCACTACTCTTGAATTGGACTTTTCTGCTAATTCATCACAAATAGGTAGACTCGTAGTCATGATAATACTGTGTGGTTTATAAACTCTAGGTTTTTTTTTCAAGGTAGTATATGTTTATTATCAAGGCAAGCAGTACTTAAAAAGAAGTTAAGTAATGCTTGGAAAATAAGTAATTATTCCTCGAGACACTTAAACTGAAAGTAGTAATCATGGCATTAACTTCCCCAAGCAACCTATCATATCAATATGGCACAAGTTGATAAATTTACAACATTGGTCCCTAAAATTATACAACTATAATTTGGGAAAACCCATTTACTCTTACTAAAAAATAAAAGATACAATTTATGGCACAAAAAAAAGTTATTATTAACTGTTGTACATTACAAATACCAACTTATGATTATATGAGATATAAAATAAGAACTAAACATTGTTCAAAACAAAACCCAAATGCTTTGGTTTATCATCTTTGTTCAAACCACTATCACTTGGTTTCAAAGGTTGTACATCTTCATAACCGTAAACTTCTCTTCTTAAATGTTGGAGTGTTTCAGATGGCAATTGCATATTTGGTGGAGCATTTGGCCCATATCTCTCATATATCTCTGGAAAAATTACGTCTCTGAGAACCTTTATTGACCATTCCCATTCTTCACGGCTACACTTTAACTTACGCTTTAACTTACGTTTTTTACCATTTGACATTATGCAAAATAAGTCTTTCAGATATGTTGAAACAAGTTCTGAAAATGGGGAAGAAAATGAAATGAATATGACACGTGAGTTAAAAAAAAAAAAAAAAAAAAGTGTAAAATGAGATTAAGTGAGGGATATTGTTTCAAATATATAGACACGTGAGTTCCAAATTTGTGGTGGGGGTTACTCATGTTTAATACTACCTTCTACCTTTTTTTAGACCATATCTATCTAGAAGACTGTACAGTTATCACTTGTTGCATGGATAATGGCAACTTTATACTTCGTAACAAATAAAAAAAAAAAAAAAAAAAAAAAAAAAAAAAAAAAAAAAAAAAAAACCTACATGCTAAAACAACTAAAACTAAACATATACATAATATTTCATTACCAAGTCAAAATACATCAAAGTTACCTAATAAGTTCATAATATATAGACAAAATACTACGAATAATAAGCTGAAAACATAAGAAATAACTAAAAGCAACACAAAATAACTGTTGACCCACAACCTAAATGCTACATTCTTTGGAGCATCGACTTGAATGTTTCCATTCTGTCAATAGACACCCTGGTTGTGTTGACCTGTTCCATGATAACCCGACAGCGTTGCAGCTCATCTCTGATCATCAACCTCTCAAATGCAATGCTCAGGTCAGCAATCTCTGACTGTAGCAGCAGTTCCATTTCAGCAATGTATTCTTGACGTTTTCCAGAGTCTGCTAAAATGTTGGAACACTGGGTCAGCAGATCTGCTCGACGCATCCATGCATTGTGGATGTCTCTATCAAGTTTCACTAAGATTTGGTCTTTCAATCTGAAAGAACCAGATGCTGTTGTGAACTCATCAAGTAGATTGCAAGCTCTTACCCTTTTTGGGGCCATTTTCTTTATTGTTGATGATTGGATGTAGGGTTTGGTTGTTTAGGTTTAAATAAGAGTAAGAGTATTAGATACTTTTTGTGTCAAATGTGTGTGATTATGTCAACTGTGGGGAAACGAAAAGGTTAACACTTTTATAAAGGTATGAACTTGATATTTATGGCTATACTAATTTGAGATGACCATTGTACATCATTACACTCTGTGTACTATTTCCTCCTTAATGCTCCAAAGTTATAAACAAACTAAAATTTTACAAGGACAGTATCAAACTGACACGTGTATGTTTTAACAGTGTTGCGAGTGAAATACTTTGGGCTAGAGGTGCAATTTACAAAAAATATCAAGTATCCACCTTTGCAATCTAACCTATCTAGTTTCTAGAAGTGTACACGTAGCAAACTTTTGTAGTCTTTCTTTAAAGACTAATGTTGAATATATTACCACTTGGGGAAGCTTCTCAATGAAGCGTTGCAGAATTTGCAGGCCACATAGCTACGTGAGCGTCTTGTCAAACAGTGTACTTCTCAAAAATATATAGTAAAATATATTAAAGTGTGTACTAGTCGGATACTTTATTACTTTATACTTTGTTAATGTATTTGTATTTTTTAGAATACGTACGGGGTTTTTGTTGATCAATTCTTGTCACAACTTGCAACATGCAATTTACAACTTAATGTATCTTCTTTATTCAATTTTCAGGTAACACCGTACATGTTATTTAAGACACTAGCAGACAACATTAATGAAAATTATGATCAATGATTGTTATTGTAAAATACAAAAGACATTAATCTGTATGATAATCTGAATCTGAACCACTCTCATATAGATTCATACCAATCTCAAGCAACATCAATTGATGATCTCTCACTTTCTCCAATGCTATATCCTTTAGTTTTCTAGCCCTTGCCTCCTGTGCTTCTACTTCTCTTAATGCCTCTTCATCTAATTTGAGTTGCCATTCTTGTTCCTCAGTAGAAAATCCTTGACCATTGCCATTTCCATAAAGTTCAGTGTCATATTCATAATAAATCTGTTGATAAATCTCTTCATCTTGTGTTTCATCAATTTTTTCCTCCACCACCACCTCTTTTAAAGATTCAGTATCCTCTACCACTACCACCTCTTTTAAAGATTGTGTTTCCTCTACCACCACCACATCTTTTGAAAATTCTGCTTGCATAAAAGGGTTTAAACAAATTATTAGATTTGTAAGTAACTTATATTAACTTAAAATGAAGGATACAAACATAATAAAATGGTTTACCTTTAGATATTTGACAAGGAATAATGTTAGCTTCAAAAACTACGTATATATGAGTGATACTTCAAAAAGAAGTCATATATAAAGTTGTACTATTTTAACTCTCTAAAAGTTAACTCAATAAATAAAGGAGTGCAATAAAAAAAATGGACTAATGGTGGAAAAATATAAAAAGTAGTAAAAAGAACACATGCTACAGTAATATGCACAGTAACATGCACAGAGGAAGAGGACAAAAAAAATGTTCTGACGAAATTGCCCTCGCGTGCCATGCACGTGAGACCGACTTAACTGAGAAATTTAATGACCGTCAGGATTTTATACTAGCGGCGTAATAAAATCTTGATTTTGGAATAAAAAAGAAAATATCAGCGCTTTTGAATGTCGTATGAAATACAAGGAAAGTATAAGGATGAACAGTGTAATTTACTCTATGATTTATTATTATAAGAGCATGTCAACACGATAAATTAACTCCGACAACAACAAAATTATTATGAAATGGATAACGTTTTTGTTTTGCTATCCCCCTACTCACTATCGATTCTTTTTTACTTTTTATTGGCAATATATGACAACCAATGATCGTTTTCTTTTTTGTACATTTTTGTTTTAATACGTTTGAATTGTTAAACTTTATAAACTTACTTATCAAATAAAAAATACATCAAAATAGGTGTCATGTGTGGTTTAAATCGAAACCCTAAAAAAATAAATCGAACAGCAAAGAATTTACCGGCATTGTCAACATATCGAACGTGTTTTGTGTAGTTTATGATGAATCGGTGGAACCTCATACATCTGAATTGTAATTTTTTTATTTTTATTTATTATTATTATTATTATTATTATTATTATTATTATTATTATTATTATTATTATTATTATTATTATTATTATTATTATTATTATTATTTTGTTAATACTTGACAAAAATACGTAGGAGAATTAATTGCATAATTGTGTTTTATATAAGAAAATAGATATCAAATAGATGTTTATGGGTTTGTTTGTTAAAATTAGCAGTGAGCTGTGAGCAGTATTCATAGCGCACCACTCATCGCTCACTAGGGGTGAGCATGGTTCGGTTTGGCTCGGTTTTTTGCTAAAACCGAGACCGAACCGAAAATATTCGGTTTTTAATTTTTAGAAACCGGTCGGTTTTGGTTTATTCTAGGTTCGTTTTTTCGGTTTTTGGTTTATTTTTGGTTTGGTTTTTCGGTTTTTTCGGTTTTTATTTTGTTTATCGCGGTTTGGTCGTTCAATTGTTGAATTTCTAATGCAACATAGAATAACTTTTCAAGTTTCAAGAATAAAAAAATACAAAATAGTGACAATAAGAAACTATTGATCATAGAAAAATTATATATAATAGAATTCTTTATTCGTTATAAAGTGATACAATAATGACAATAAAAACTAATGACTACAAAAATTCTATATGATAGTTGTTTATGTGTTATAAATGATACATTCAAAAAGCAATTGAACATAAAACTTTTAGATCATATGTATTTTGTCGGTTCGGTTTTTTTCGGTTTGGTGTTTTTGCTAAAACCAAACCGAACCATAAACTTCGGTTTTTATAAATTTTGAAAACCGAACCATCGGTTTCGGTTTTTTTATTTCGGTTTCTCGGTTTTTTCCGGTTTATGTTCGGTTTTTCGGTTTTCTGCACACCCTTATCGCTCACTGTTTTTTAAAGAAACATTGAAAAAATGAGCATTTCTAAAAAAATAGTAAAGTCCACCGTTCTTTTGCCAAACGACTATTAAAAATCAAAATGTTCATTGTTAACCGCTTACCGCTTCGTGCCAAACATACCCTATATATTTGTGCAAGAAAAATATAGAAGTTTATAAGTCATGTTTATGGTAATACGAAGATTATGTGGAGTTTAAATAAATAAGCATGTGTTGGAGCATCAAGTTCATATAAAATATTGATGAGTTAATATGTGAAAAATAGGAAAGACGAGAATAGAGTAAAGCCTAATTACAAGTTTTTCTAGATAAAAAGTCAAGGGTTCGAGTCTCGGCTAGTGCGAGAAAAGTTGCCGGAGCTATTTTTTGTGGGGTGTATAATGGCTGATGCCAAAAGACACACAAGATCATGGTATTGCCGCAAATTTATAACTTTTTGTGAAAAATACGATGTGACAATGTTATGGATCTAATAAAGTCCACAAAATAAAAAAATAATTTAGGTTTTAACTGTTTTTTACATATCGTCTGACAGAAGACATATCCATAGCAATATGAGTGATCAATGGTGGTACTTGAATTTATTTTTTAGGCTGAATCAGAGACTTGTTTGTATTGTAAACTACATTACTTTTAAAATTTATAATATTTATGTTAGTTGTCACGAGTTTTGGAAGGGCCGGGAGTCTCCCCTGCCCCTTAATAGTTCCGCCCTTGTGGTCGATTATTATATATTTATATATTAGGCAAGATTTTGGGTGCATCAAAATGTGTACCGCACAGTTGGAATAACAGTAAAACACGCTCCAAATGGTAGTACTTTACTGTTATACGTACTGTTTATCAAGGGAAAAAAACAGTGTTTTCTCCTTACAAAAACACACACACCCACCTCTTTATCTGTTTCGCGCTCTCTCTAGAAATTTCCATAACACACCACCGACTGACATCCATAACATACCACCGCCTCACATCTTCACGATTAACAAAAAAAACCAGGTCCACAAATCGGAACCAGATCCACAGGCTTTGATAATTTCTTAATGAAAATAAAAAACCGAATCGACGACAACACAAATCCAAACACCCCCGAATCAACTGAGATCTCCAGGCATCAATTTTATCCATAAACTTCACAGGAGAGTCAGTCAGTGTGTTCACTTTGGGTCAGAGTGGGTTGCTTTTTTGTGTTTTTCAGGTTTGTGTTTGTTATTTTGTTGGATCATTTAAAGTTTCAATTCGTTTGTTCGGTCATTAATAAGTAATAACTATAAGGCGACAATTTTAGCATGTAAATTTAGTGCATTATAGCAGCAATGTTGGAGATAAGGATTCTGATTGTTCAATGTGCACAAACTGTTCGATGAAATGGTTGAATGAAGAATAGAGGTTTCAAACTGTTGAATTAGTTTACTTGCAATTCGGTATATTTAGTATACAAGATTTAATTAGTTTATGATATGATATCCAAACTTAATTTACTATGTTTCAATATTGATAAAGAGTTTGAAAAGCTTTCGGTACTGACAATCTTAAATGATGTCATTTAACATGGTGTCCTTCAATTGGCTTTGTGACCGACTGTGCCACCAGATCATGTTGCCAAATGCATATGGGAAAAAGTTTATTTTTTCATTATTTTGGTTATAGTGTCAAGATCAGAATCTATGAAAGATGCAACACTTCGGTATATATAAGATATGTTGCTTTTTATGAGATTCTAAACTTTAGTTTTGGTATTTTGACTCAAATTGCATATTGTGTTGCAGTGATTAAAGAGATGTTTTTTTTCATGTCCAGAGGTGGTGTCAATTTGGAACAGCAGTGTAATCACATAACAGCCTGTATGGGCTATTGGAACCGGTATTGAGCAGGCTTAGGAAGTACATGTGGATGTTCGTGAATGGCTTGCTAAAAATGTATAAACTGAAGTGGCCTCTAATACATGTATCATATATAGAGGTATTAATTAATAATTTTTTTTTACCTTCTATCCTAAATGTTATTACAGTTGAATGGTATGAGCGTGTTTTAATTGTTGCGACATATTTCTATAATAGTAGGGGATTTGAAAAATTAAAAGTTGTTAATTGTCTCTTGAAATGTAGTTTTAAATAAAGCAACTTTTTTGTTTGAACCCAAGTGCAGAAACCTGAAACCAAAAAAAGTCTCCAAAGCTGCTCTCATTAGTTATTGGTGGACCTTCATGCTCGACATTATAAAACACTTTAAATTGCTTTTCAGGTAAGAACAATGGTACACTTAAATTTCTTGCATTTTTATTGATTTCGTTGGTATTGGATGTCAGCTTCACTGGATTATATGACAATGTGATTAACCGAATATCGATTCTTCTTTAAATGCTAAATAGAAAGTTTGTTGTTCGTGTAGATATAAGCAGGCTTTATGAGTCTTAAAGCATGCGAAACATAGCAAGGAGGGGAATGATCAACAACACTTCTATAATGTGGGTGCTTGGAGAAATTGATGATGAGTTAAAGGAAGCCATGGCTGATTTTCGTTCCATAGATGTTGACCTCTTAACTCCTGGACAATATTTACAGGTAACTATTTTTCATGTTTCTTTAACTACTTTTAGGGGGTTGTTTGTGTAACAAAATGGCCATATAAGTAATAGAGCATGGTTGTTTGATGGTATGGGTTTAGAGACTAGAATTGTTGCCTACGAATTAACAAACAAACATCAGTTTGGGAATAATACCCAAACCCATTGAATACACCAAAGAGTGGTTTTCAAGTAACTCATTCCCATTTTGGCTTACTATCATACTCATTAACAATAATCTTTATATACCATAAGCTTAAATAACCTACCCGTATGTATTCGTTACCTAATCCATGAATCTCACCCAATCGCATATTATAAATTTTCTGCATCTATGTTTCTTCTAAGTGCAATTGGTGTTGTTTATAGAAGAATATGTTGGTTGTGTTGCTACATGATTCCTTAGTTAATGGTAAAAAGCAAGTAACCTAAATCTATGAGTATAAAAAAATGGAAATACAAAATTGTTTCTGCATTAACGTCTATGTAAGGTCTGGATTGGAGCCTAAAAAACAGGTTATATTCTTGTTTTCGGCTTATATTAAATAAAGTTAGTTTCGTAGGCTTATATAAGCTTAGTGTGACATAGTAAACTTATAAAATCCAATAAGTGATAAGTCTTAAAATAAGCGTTATGAAACATGAGCCGAAAACATATACATAAGCTTAAACAAACACCCACTTTTATGGACTTCTATATGTTTTCGGCTTATATTTAATAAACATAACTTTCTTGGCTTATATAAGCTTAGTGTCACATAATAAACTTACATAAGCTGATAAGTCTCAAAATAAGCATTATGAAATTGAAACATGAGCCGGAAACATATATAAGCTTATAAATAAGGTTAAACAAACACCCCCATTTTAAAGACTTATTTGAGATGAAATTAAAATCACATTTTACCAATATAGCTAAGCTAAAAAAATTTACAAATTGATTTAAAACTGAAGTTTCAACATTTTTTTTAATAGTATTATTACATTTTTTACAAAATAACCATGTTTGAACACAATTTTCAGCTTTATATGCAGAAGAACAATCATTAAACATAAGAAACCCCAAACACCACCTAAAATTATCAGTAAACAATATAATACATGACTACATAAGTCTTTACAAATTCTCGATGTTATGCCAGACTTGATAATAATTCCCAAAATTGTAGAAACGGTTTTCTATGAGCGAGGCTGCAGTCTAGAATTCTTTAGTTGGCTGCAACTATTATTATTGTATGTTTGTGTAGTAGTTCATCATTGTTTTTAACTCATATGCTAACCAAGTGTCGTTCAAACTCTTTGTAGAAGAAGCTCTGCATCCAACTTGCTGTTTAACGGAAGATGAGGATAATAAACAAAAACAATACTTTGATACTGTTGCCTGAGAAAGTATCTACCAATCAGATTCCTCAACAGCCAAAGTACAATTCCCCTTCTATTGTAGTCGTGTCTGATTTTTTTTTCCATAATAAGCTAATAGAGTGGACTAAAACACATGTAAGATAACCATATTAGTAAATAATCCCTTGAGTAGCACAATTAGTAATCCCAAATAGAATAATGGCCTGTAACGAATAGGTGATAAAGTTGAATACATTCTTCATTTTTCAATAAATGTTTCTCACAATATTCCCGCAGCAACCGCTCGTTAAGGTATACAAGAAAGTAGTATATATCTTTGAGGTTTTGAAATATAACAATATGTATAAACTACAAATACAACGCAAGAATAATTATACTACAAAAGAATATTGTCTGGATATCAAATCGGAGAGAGAATTTGCAAATGTAACACAACATGTGAGGCAGTTGGACATTTTCCAGTTTTTGACAGAAGGGAAATGTGAAGTTGTATTTTCTGATCTCACCACCTAATTACAGCCTGGCCCAAAATTCTCCCTTTATTTTTCGACAATGAAAACACTTTTTGTTCAAAGTCAATAAAGATATACATTATATCTTTCCTACCTTTTTTCTTTCTTATAGACGAAATTAACTTATTTGGTTTAAATCACATCAAGGCTCTTCTGCTTTATATTATTTTTGGTAAGTATATTGTTTTAGTTCGAATATATTTCTCGTACGTTCTAAAACACAAATTGTTTTATCATAAAACAATTAGCTACAATTTTGTAACAAGTCACCGGTGCAGCTTGTTACTCGTTTAACTTCTAACTCTATGTAAATATAAATATGAAAATATAAAGGGTTTTGGAATATGTTTAATATTTTTGGATCATCCTATTTGACTTGTAATGCAAACAAAACTTTTGTTCTTTAGTACCTATAAAAAACAAACTACAATTAGCAAAAATATGCAACTTTGACAAGCGAACACCAAATACGTTGTTCAATATGCAATTCACCTTTTTTTTTTTTTTTTTTTTTTTTTTTTTTTTTTTTTTTTTATCATAATTTACCAGGTATTTAATATATTTCTAACGACCCCTTGAGCCCCCTCTTCCCCCCACACACCCCCACCTATTTTTTGGTTGATTGGGTCAGCAAATCGACCGAATGGAATGCAAGAAAAAAAAAATTAGCCATTTGGCTATATTTGACCGTCGGTGTATTTGTAAATATAATGTTTAAAATATGTGAAATAAATTTTTAATATGTATATTGTGAACAAGTTAGCTTAATTTAAAAAAAAAAATTATAATAATAATAAATAAAGTAAAATAAAATAAAATAAAATAAAAAGTAATTTTCTTTCTTTAAATGAAAAAAGAATAATAAATGTACATTGGTTTTATTTTCTTCTTTACTTTTAAAATTGCTTGGAAGAACTAGCCTGCTTGTTGTAGCTATGCCAACCATAAGATTCTCACTGTTTCATATATTATATTACACTTTTATTCATTATCCTTACCGGTTTTTTTAACTTGTATCCCGGGATACAAGTTAAGCACACTAAAAAGATGGTGAGACCCGCGGAAAAGTACGGCCGGATCCATACAAAAGTACACTTTTAAAATAAAAGAGATGGGGCCGGCTGTACTTTTTTGTAGGTCTGGCCGTCCTTTTCTGCGGGTCCCACCGTCCTTTTGGTGTGCTTAACTTGTATCCCGGGATACAAGTTAGAAAAACCCTATACATAATACTTTTATTTACGGAAAAATGTTTTAGCACCTTTTTGTACTCTATTGTTTGGGAAAAAGAAACACTAGGCTTAGATGTAATGTTGCAGTAGCTTTTTTTCTTTCTTACACTAGGCTTATTAAGGGTTATGTTATTCCCACTCCTGATGTGATATAGAAGGGGTGAAAGTCAATTTTTTTTTTTTTTTTTTTTTTTTTTTTTTTTTTTTTTTTTTTTTGTCTTCTAATACAACATAGTTTTTTTTTATCAATTTTTGTTTCATGTTCCTATCAGTTTTGTACTCTATTGTTTGGGAAAAAGAAACACTAGGCTTAGATGTAATGTTGCAGTAGCTTTTTTTCTTTCTTACACTAGGCTTATTAAGGGTTATGTTATTCCCACTCCTGATGTGATATAGAAGGGGTGAAAGTCAATTTTTTTTTTTTTTTTTTTTTTTTTTTTTTTTTTTTTTTTTTGTGTTCTAATACAACATAGTTTTTTTATCAATTTTTGTTTCATGTTCCTGTCAGTTTTAAACATTTGACTTACTAAACTTTATAGTTTATGTTTCGTACTTTCAGGTTTATAGTTTTTTGATATAAAAAAATTAAATGAAGGGGGGTTGGCGTTTGTACTTTTGGGGGTCGGAATAACCACACCCATTTATTAAAGATCATAAAAAAATCTTTTAAATTGAATGCTAACTTATGTAGTATATAAAAATAATTTATGTTTTTTCTACTTGAGTAGAAACGACTTGGGGATGATTATGAATTCTCATACAAGAAAGGCAATGACAATGTGGTGGCTGATGCTTTGTCTAGAGTTAATTGTAGTGTTTTAAACTCTTTGGCTTAATCCACTATTACAAGTGATTTGTTGCAAAAGGTTAAAGACATCTATGTTCAAGACAGTGTGGCAAAAGAAAAAGATCCAACATTTGACAGATGGAACTTATAGTGGTAACAAGTATACATAGGAAGGAGGTGTTTTAAAGAGGAAAGGAAAGTTGTTAGTGGGAAGTGATGAGCTACTTAGAACCATCATCATCAAGCACTTTCATGTTGATGCAGTGGGTAGACATTCAGGTACTAATGTTACAAGCCAAAAGATTGGTACCTTGTTTTACTAGAAGTGAATGCACAAAGGAGTCAAAAGGTTTATAAGAGAATGTGATACATATCAAAGGCAGAAGCCTGACTTGTCTACTTATCTAGGTTACTTACAGCCTTTGCCAATACCTAAGAAGGTGTGGAGTGAAATCTCTTTTCTTTTTCACAAATAAGAAGTTTCATATAAGGATTTTATTGTGGGTCTACCTAAGTCAAAGGGTAAATAGTGATTTTTGTAGTGGTGGATAGACTTAGTAAATATGCACACTTCATGGCTCTTAATCATCCATACACTACAAGTTCTATGGCTCAAGTATCCTTAGACTCTGTGTACATGCTACATGGACTACCAAATTCAATTGTTAGTGAGAGAGATTATGTGTTCTTAAGCAATTTTTGGCAGTCCCTTTTCAAATTACTCATGGTGGGTATGAAAATTTCAACAGCTTACCATCCCCAAACTGATGGTCAGACTGAAGTTGTAAACAACTGCTTAGAGTGTTTTCTAAGGTGTATGCCAAGAGAGACACCAAAGGAGTGGGTGCAGTGGTTACCATTAGCTGAATGTTTGTATAACACAAACAAACACTCCTCTACTAATGTTACTCCTTTTTGAAGTGGTGTATGGCCAGACACCCCCATTACATGTTCCATATTTAGCTGGTGAGAGTAATGTAGAAGTGGTTGATAGGACTTTACAAGCTAGGGAAGTTGTTATTGAAATGCTCAAGTTCCACCTTAAAAGAGCTCAGGACATGATGAAAACCTATGTAGATAGAAAAAGGTCGGAGAGGGAGTTTGAAGTTGGAATGTGGGTATACTTGAAGTTACAGCCTCACAGACAAGTAACCATTAGACAAGAGCATCAACACAAATTTTCAGCAAAGTATTATGGCCCTTTCATGATCCTGGCTAAGGTTGGCTCAGTTTCTTACAAGTTAGAGTTAGCTAGTACCACTCAAATCCACCTAGTTTTTCATGTGTCACAACTCAAGCTATGCAAAGGAAGCACCAACAAGATGGGTATTCTACCACATTGTGGGGTTGATGGGTTATTGTCAATTGAACCAGAAGCTATCTTGGATAGAAGGTTGGCTAATCTCAACAACAAAACTACTGTTTATATTCTAGTCAAATAGGCAAACCGCAATGATGAAGATACCACATGGGATCTTTATGATGATTTGGTGCAAATATTTCCAAACTTTCATATGGATTTTTTTTAACGGTAATGGAAATATATATTTAAAATGAAGAACTAGCAAGGCGCTAGAAATTACAGAGGCGATTGCAACCAATCGTTCCAGCTATTACAATGATTACCTCTAAATTTAAGCCATGTAAATGTAACAAGACATATAAAGTAAAAAAATATCGAATTTCCTCATAGAGTGAGAGTTGAATGTGACATTATTTCTAAAACACCAAAGGGTCCAACAAGTAGCCGCGAAGATGGCATAAGCCCGAGATTTCCTGTCCTTAGAAGTGCACCATGAATCAAACCAAATGTCCCAGTCTTCACACGAGCAAAAGATTGGGAAGGAAAAACTAATCCATGAACGAAGAAGATGCCAAATAGAAATAGCCATGTCACAAGTGAAAAAACTATGCGCATTTGACTCTACAAACCCGTTGCAAAGCATGCAAGAAATTGAATCAAGCTCCAAACCTCGTGATGATAAGTTTAAGCTATTAGGGAGCCTATCCAAGAACATCCGCCACATGAAAATATTAACCATCTTGGGGATCATCTTGAACCAACGAGTGCTAGTGGATAACGAAGGAAGAGTAAGCTCATCAATATGTTTTCTAACCTTATTCACCTTGAAAGTATCATCATTGGAGAGACTCCAAATGCAAGAGTCAGAATCTACAATATCGTCACTCTCCAAACTGGCAATGTCAAGAAGAAGCTTATAAAATTTATTTTTCGTTCTACCCGTTGTGATCGGTGAGGCGAGAATTGTAACCCTCGCAAAAGGTTTTACAATCCTCTAGGCAGTGTACCTGATCGTTGTAGTGTAGTATAGGTATGTCCGGGGGATGAATCGTTCTCTAGGGGAATAGTGTCGTTAGGTCAAGATGTATGACGAGATAGGTCTAGAGGTGAGGGATGATTTTTTTTTTTTTTTTTTTTTTTTTTTTTTTTTTTTTTTTTTTTTTTTGGCTTTGGCTTTGGCTTTTTATTATTTTTTTAGAAAGCAAGTAAAAATTTTGATTTTGAGGGAGTGGGTGGAATTAATTGCTAGTCAACTAAAAAACTAATAATTATAAAATTAACTAAAACTAATTAAAATAGAAAAGTAAAAATGGTGACTACTTATGAGAGGAAAGTGTGTTTACTTAGATATTTACTCCCTTGTTATCTCCTACTGATTTGTTGAATTGTCACGTCCTTGTTTTAGTTGAAGCGTTGTATTCCTTAATATTGGGCGTGAGGAGGTGCCGAAGTCCCCAACTCTATGAGTCTTAGTCTCCCCTAAATCCCTTAAAGTCTATTAAGTTATCCAGGATCTACAAGCTGCAACTTACGCAATAAATACAACAAGAAAACCAATAGTGCACTCTACGGTTGCGTTTCTAAGATGTTCGAGCTAGTTACATATAAAAGGTTAGCCAGTTTTCTTATCCTAACGCGAGGCAATCAACTAAACAAGAGACAACAAATCAATATTCAATAACTAGGTTTCGCTAGATTTAAGCAAACACAAATAAACTTAAGCTATCATGTTAAAGCAAAGAAAAGACAAACAAATAATCAAACGATAAATAGACATAACGAATGATTAAAGGGATAACTTATCTTTATTGAAACATGAAGTTCAAAGGCTGTGAAAGCCTTACAGTGGTAGTAAAAATCGTCTAGGGTTTCCCTCTCCCAAGTGTTACACGAATTAATGAAAAATTGCGAAAGTATATATAAGTTTACAATCCTAACGGCGTCACCTTATAGGTCGTGACGCCGTCAGCTCGCCGCATCTAGGGTTTCATCTTGTGCAAGTCGCTGTTATGACGGCTGATGCGTGCGTGTATCGTTGTAGGTATAGATTATAATTATCAAGTTTTAAATTTATATTTAGCCGACTTAACCTATAACACACACTAACGAACAGTGTACCCGATCTATGTAGCTAGTTGGTAAGTAGAGTGTCGAAAAGTAAGAGTGGAACGTTAACACCTTAAACATCTATCAGTATTTTAATTCCTAAGTTAGTTCTAAAACCTAATCTAATGTAAGGGGGTTTTTAGCCTGAGAGACTGCACGAATGAGTAGATTTATAACAGTAAATAAAACTATGGAGTTGAATAAGCGAATAGCAAACATGTACACAGATAGAAGACATATACAGATAAGAGGTCAACCCGATAGTAAAGTAGATTGTCACTTTGTTTTATTGCTAGTTTTATAGGATGAGTACTAAAGTTTATTCTCTCTCATTGGTATCTTAGTTACAGGCAAGTAAACTCTTAATGATTACTTATGTCTATATTATTTTACCCTTTTACAGGCTTACATTAACTAATGCTAATGAAGTAATTGTAGGAGGCGTATGGCGGCGCAAGCAATTCACGTCGAAACACAGAGGTAATCAAAGTACACGCATAAAGACCAAATAAAAGTCAAATAAACTTTGATGGGAAGGCAGATTGAATGCGAGTCGTATGGCGGCAACAAGGAACGCAATCCTGATGGATTAAAGAGTACTAAATGCAATAAAACAAATCTACTTATTGAATTAAACACTAGCATGACCTTCTTACTGCTCTAAATCCTTCGTTTGGGTGGTGTCTTGTGTTGCCAATTCGTTTGTATTCGTCTCCTAAAGGTTTTGTATGCACTCCAAATTTGGCTCTCGAATGGGGTATTTATAGTTTCTGTCTGAGGGATCGATACGACGCATCAACTAAGTAGATGCAGCGTATCTTGGTAACTTCGCGTGGGGTCCAAGAATATAATATTCATGAATATTCGTACACCGCCTTTAGATGAGGCGTATCGTCATTCTCTTATGCGGCACATGTTCTTCTGTGTCTTGGATATCTTTGGTGAAGTCTTGAGATTGATACGCCGTTTGTCTGGAATGCAATACGGCGTATTTGTAGTAAACAAGTCAGATCTTCTTTGTTGAACAAGGTTTCATATACAACGCATGGGATGAATCTATGCGGCGTATGCTTCAAAGTCAGAAAATGATTTTCAAATTAATCTAAGTATCATCGTACGACTATCTGTCTAGAATGATACAATGTATCTTCCTTCAGTTCAATAGACTTTTCCAACTTGATCCATTTTGCTCCATTTTACATTCAAAATAGCTAACTTCACCAAACGCTTGTTTAAAACTGAGAATTACAAAAGTAAACGATTAAGTATCAATTCTCATATAGAATAATATAAAACAAGTCAATAACATAGGATGAATGATGCCAATAATATGTACTTATTTGATGTCATCAAATATCCCCCCATTTAAACTTTGCTTGTCCTCAAGTAAACCTTAGATTCAAACTTACGAAAATGTATCCTAAATAGTGTTTAGGATTTATTTTTATAGTTTTAAGCACTTATTCGTTTTCATCGCACAACCAAACACTTAACGAAATAGAAAATTAAAATCACTCAAATCTCTCAACAAATATAATTCGCTCAATTTCTCGGTCGTGACGAATATTCTTGATGTGTGGTTTTGCAACCTTGCAAAAGGTTTTACTTCTCAAGGGATCTTGAGAAGCTTGCAATCCCTACCTGGCAGTGTACCTGACCGATGTAGTATAGTGAGTGGCAAGTACCAGAGGATTGATCGTTCTCTAGGGGAATAGTATCGTTAGGATTGAAAGCTATGTAAACTAGGTCTAAAGGTGAGGGATGATTCTTTTTGTATTTTTGAATTTTATGAAAGCAAAGCAAAATATCTCGGGTATTGGAGGAGTGGGCAGAATTAGCTGCTAGTCAACTAACCCAAAATTATTACTTAAACAAAATAATAAAATAACAAGAAAAGTAAATGTGGTGAACTTCTTATAATGAGAAAATGTGTTTACTTAGATTTCACTACTCCCTAGCTATCTTTTACTAATTAACTGGTTTGTTATAACTGTTTGGATAAAGGGTTGTTTCCTTAATACCAGTCGTATGGGCGTGTACATCCTTCCACAACTCTATAAGCTCCTATCTCTTCCTATGACGACACGTTTAGTATCCTATCATGGCCTCCTTAATAGTCACTTATACATTAAAAACAACCAATAAAACCGTAGTACACATCCAATTACGTTTCTTAAGACGTTCAAGCTTCTTACCGTATAGGAAATTAGCCAGTTTTCTTAAGCCTATCGCGAAATCAATCACCCAATACAATCAAACAAACCAACAATCAATAATTAATAGCTAGGTTTCATTAGATCTAAGCAAACACTAAAAAACCTAAGCTAACATGTTAAAAGAAAGACAAGCATAAAAGATAATCAAACAACACATAAACATATTGAATGATTAAAAGATTAACTTATCTTTAATTGAACATGGATGAAAGAACGGTATGGAAACCCTAAGGTTTCTGGAAAATTCGTCTAGGGTTTTTATCCCAAGAGTTACACCCTTAAAAGTTACACACAATGATAAAAAAATCGAAAAATATATATAGATATACAATTCTGATGGCGTCAGGTTTTAGCCTCTAACG
Organism: Artemisia argyi; assembly: GCA_030686995.1. Lineage (NCBI taxonomy): Eukaryota > Viridiplantae > Streptophyta > Magnoliopsida > Asterales > Asteraceae > Artemisia > Artemisia argyi. Next base: position 125,031,406 of record CM060693.1, on the reverse strand, counting down.
CGGTCAGGTCACCGTGCCTTAGGGTTTTGTATCACCCAAGCGATATCTAACGTCGTCTCTTTATACAAGTTCCGGGCCGTCTCATGTTGAGTTAAAGGGAGACGGCCTTGCTCCAGATACACCTGATGCTGTTAGGTGTTAACCTGACAAATTCTTCCAGGGCGTCTCAGCATAAAAATCCATGTCATCTCATCATATGGTGACGGCGTCAGCTCCAAAGCATGACGTCGTCATGTGTTAAATCCTGAATTTCTTTACTTTTCTTGTTCTCTTCATTCTTGAGCATAAAAACGTCCAAAAAGCTCCAAAATGCTCCATTTTCCAGAATTCATGCCCCAAGTACCTAAAATGACAAAAGAAACGATTTGAGGTAATATTTGATCATAAAAACATGATTTAGGGCTTAAATGACCCCTTAAAAGTGTAACAAATATTTTCTTATCAAATACCCTTACACTTGGGATTTGCTTGTCCTCAAGCAAATGAGCTTTTATACTAATTAAAATACAAGTTAGGGGTCATTTAACATTAAGATAAAAGTAATTACAACAAATGATTGATCTACCCTAATTAAAACAAGCACGGAAATCATATACTAGCACCTCACATATAGTGTTTGGATACTCTCATCTCTTGGGTGTTATAAGTGTATATATATCACAAATGGAAATAGAAGAAATATCTCCCACTACCTGTCATAGCAAATAGATTACCATAGGCTTGGGAAAGGATCAAGCCTCCACAACTTTGATGTAAGCACCTAGGATAAACTATCAAAGAGGTCTTTTAAAGGGTTATAACGTTAAGTGTAGGGATAAGGAAAACAGGGTTTGTTGGATAAAGGGATATTTAACAGGTGGCAAGTCAATTGTCTTAGTTAATTACATGTATAATGCGGCGCTGCTAAGCCAAGACTCGACTCAACTTAAGCTAATTATGAAATAACATAAACATAAATAAAATAAAAAGAACGGGATGGTAGTCCGTATGTCTTTTCTACTTTTCTTTTTCTCTTTTTTTTTTTTTTTTCGTTTTTTTTCATACACTCTTGCCCTACCATCCAACATAATACATCAAGGGGGCTCATTTCCTCCCCTTACACTTGAACTTTAACATAAATCAAAATAAAGAATCGAATCAAGATAATCGAAACATTAGGAGTACTTTAAAACATTAATGTATATATGGGGGTAATAAATGATGTTCTTCCCCATTGCTCCATAACACTAGTACTTTACCCATAAGCCCCAATCGTCCCAAAATAATATGTACAAGATATGACTCGACTTAGCAACCATGTAACCAATTAAACAATTAACCAAGGGTTTAAAGAATAACAATAATGCACTAAAGATAAGTGCATACAAGGTAGGATAAGGCAATTTGGGTGTACATTTAGGGGTGAGTTGTAAACAAATTCTTCCTTTAAGTAAAATGCTTAAAGTTAGAAATGAAAAAGATAGGCTCTGAGGGTTGTACTAGGGGTAGGTGTGGGAAAATTACTTGACCAATGAAGTCAACGCAATTATAATACAGGCTTAAAACATGGGTTATCCTAATGCCTCTTATCATATACTAAATCCTAACTACACGAATGTAGTCTCACTAGCGGTCTCGGGATGCATCACTAATGCAAGTTCTAGAATCTAAATATTACCGGCACAGTCACAAGCGTTAAAGATAAATGCTTTTCCCTAAAGATCTAAAGGCCAACCGCACATTTTTGGGGTGAAAATTTTAAGTGATACGGTTTTTGTGCTAGTCATATAACTCCTATCCATGAGACGCTTATTAAGACTAAAGTTTCACTCCTAAATGTTGCAAAAATTTTTAAATTTGGTATCAAAATTACTCTAACAAGTATTTCTTTCAGTTTTATTACACATCTACTAGTAAACAAAACAAAAATCAAGCGAAGTTGTAGTTTCTAAGGTATCTCAATTTGACCCCCTTACACTTAAGTCGAACATTGTCCTCAATGTTCATTTAAAGGATGTAGAAGTAAAAATAAATAAGAATGAAAGAAACTAGTAGTCCCCTGATTTGCTCGGTATGGAAAATGTGGTAACATGGTTAATTCTTCCTCTAAGAAAATGTACATGTAAAGCTTTACTCCTGAAATATAATCATCTTCTTGTCTAATATAACCTGTAAGAACAAAGAAAACAAAACACGAAACCTCATATAAAATCAGCGGTATACTATATATAAACTAATTCCTAAAAAGCAAGTAAAGATATAATGCTTGCAAAATAAATGTTTGCAGATTCCTGGAGTTCAAAAATTTGAGACTTTACAAAACTTTACAATTCCGGCAGCAAAACAAAACCTGGAAAATTTTTCAGAAAATAGGGCCTTACGCCGTCAGGTTGTAACACCTGACGCCATCAGGATGTACCTGACAGAAATTTTTATCTTTTGTTTCCGAAAAATTTCTAGAAAAACCTGTGTTTTAAGACCTGGAATTCCTACAAAACATCCATTGTGACTCGATACAAGCATTTGACTCAAACAAATACTAATATGTACATTCATAACTTATTATTATCGTTCATGTTCAATTCGTTCTTTAAAACAAATATGCGCTTCCCTTACACTTATCTTCTGTAAAATACCTTTATATGTAATCAAGTAGAAGTTAAAAACAAAATAAAGCATTTTTACAAGTTTATTTGAGACATGAACAATGAATAACGAGAACGAAAAATACATACGGAAGCAAATAAAAGCAAACAAACAAACAAACAAATAAAAAGCTTGGGTTACCTCCCAAGAAGCGCTTTTCTTTATTAACGAGTCTTGTAGCTAGACTCAAAGTGACACCCTATCCTATGTGAGTAAGTTCCTCGTCGAGGATATCTTTAGGATCGAATTTAGTCTTTAGCTTCCTATCGGTGCGTTTTGTTTGGTATGACTTTTCAAACTTTTCTCCATCCGGATCATATAATGTCATCTTTATGTGCCATGATCCATCTCCTTCCTTAGGTGGCTTATTCCAATTCCACTTACATTTATCACCCTCGCTCTTCCACCTATTCATTCCTAGGTTAATGGGTAAGACTCCTAGGAATTAAATCATCTTTCTAAAAACTAGAGGATCTTCAAATGGGTCCAATTATGTGTCCCTAGCCAAGAGTTGTTCAACTTAATGTGTTTGGTTAAAAAATTCCTCTTCTAGGTAGAAGGGGCGTTGGGGACCTATGAAGTCCCTATTAATCCAACGTTCGTATCTAGAAGGTCTCCTATTTATATCTACCCAATGAGGCGTTGGTTCCTCATTAGTGTCGTAGGCGTGTTTCTTAAAATCATAGACCGACCAGGTTTCACCTTCTCCTACCGCTATTTTAGATTCCTTACAATCAATCATCGCACTTGCGGTAACTAGAAATCCTCTTCCTATTAGCAAAGGGCATGTAGAGTCACTAACCATATCAAGGACGTGGAAATCGGCTAAAATAGTTAGTCTTCGTATGTGCACTAATACGTCCTTTACTACCCCAACCGGATATGCGACACTTCCATCCGCAAGACCTATAATTACTTTCATTTCATCTAATTTACCTGGCTTAAGTGTGGTGTAAAGGGATAACAGAAGTAGATTGAGGCTTGACCCAAGATCGGCTAATGTGTCAAAAGCCTCGGAATTCCCGATCTTGCAAGGTAAAGCGAACATGTCCGGGTCATCTAATTTCTTAGGTAACTTATTTTGAACGAAAGCGGTTTCTTTTTCACCTATTTTAAGCTTCTTCTCGTATTTTTCCAAAAGGGCATTGTAGTAAGGGCACGTGCTAATACATCAATAACTGGATGTTCAAGGTGGAGCTCCTTGAATTCGTCATCAAGGTTTTGAGTAGGAGGTGTTTCAATTATTTTGTTGACCAACTTTTTATTGGTGGTTTCGTCATGTTGGTGTTTTTTAAGAACTTGAGTTTGCTTGAAACACGTGCTTATAACATTGACCGAGTAATATTGGGGGCAAGAACTGGCAGACGAAACTGATAAATGGAGTTAACATTTAGTTTCGGGTTCTTGACTGATTCGCTTGGAACGGCTCTCAAGTCTCGATCATTTAGAATTTTCAACTAGGTGTCAATTTTATTTGTCATCTCGCTTTGATTTTGTTTGAAATCAGCTTCAAACTTTGTCAAACGTGCTTCTTGAGATGCCATAAAATTGGACATCAATCCTTCAAAATTATTGGTACTACCGTAATTGTTGGAAGGATTGTTCTTAAAAGTACGATTCAAGGTTGAACCGTTTGGTTGGAAACGATTAGGTGGATTGGAAGAATTGTTTTGAGGCGGGTTTTGGTTTTGTTTCCACCTAAGGTTTGGGTGATTTTTCCAAGAAGGATTGTAGGAATCACCATAAGTGTTTGGCTCGGGCTTGAAAGTGTACCACTTGTCTCCCGCTCCATCGGTACGCAAAGATGCATAGTCCGCAAAAGCTTGTTCGGGGAGTTTCATGCAATCACGAGTGTCATGGGGACCACTAAAATATTCACATGAAGAAGTGATTTTGTTCACTTGGCATGAAGATTTAGGAGCCTCGTAGGATTTCATGAGAAGGCAAAGATATTGCCTTGACCGTTTTTTTCAAGTCACAGGGATCATTCCAACATTCGTTGTCATAGAGAGCAAGATCTTCTATGATTCCCCATGATTCTTCCGCATTCTTGTCATGTAGCTTACCACCGGGTGCTTGGTCAATGGTTTGCCTTGTGGATTGATTGACATGATCATACAAGATTTGGACTTGAAGCCAAAGATCAATGCCATGATGAGGGACTTTTTAGAGTAAGTCCTTGAAACGAGTCCAAGCTTCATAAAGGGTTTCACATTGATGTTGTTGGAAAATCAAGATGTCATTCCTTAACTTGGTAGTTCTCCCCGGTGGGAAAAATTGAGCAAGGAAACGAGAGGTGAGATCATCCCAAGAGGTGATGGATCCCGCGGGTAAACGCTCAAGCCATTGACTAGCTTGGTCACGTAGAGAGAATTGAAAGAGACGCAATCGGGTCGTCTCTCGAGTGTCAACATCAAGGTCTATAGAATCTACTATTTTGAGGAAAGCCTTGAGATGTTGATTTGGATCTTCGGAACGAATTCCATGGAATGCACATCTGCTTTTCACCAACCGGATGGTGTCGGATCGCAAGGGAGACACATTGGCTCCTTGGGTGAGCTCAGTGGTGTTTCGATAGCCTTGGTGGCTAGGTCGGGAGTATTCCCCTAAAGTGCGGGCTCTAGGTTTGTTTTGTTGTGATGGGTTGGCTAGATCAAAGATATTACCACATTCCATGATGGCGGATGGTAATGGTTTACGAACTAAGAAACGAAGAAAAAGATAGACTAAAGAAAACCTAATAAAAATTAAAAAAAAAATAAAATAAAATAAAAAAAAAGAAAAAAACAAAAACAAAACAAAACAAAACAAAAACAAAAATCTCACTAGAAATGAATCTAATGAGTAGACCTAATAAAAATAAAATTCAACCTAAACAATAACTATTCCGCAGGCAGCGACGCCAAAAACTTGATGCGTGGTTTTGCAACCTTGCAAAAGGTTTTACTTCTCAATGGATCTAGAGAAGCCTGCAATCCCCATCAGGCAGTGTACCTGGCCGATGTAGTATAGTTAGTGGCAAGTACCGGGGGATTGATAATTCTCTAGGGGAATAGTGTCATTAGGATTAAAAGCTATGTAAACTAGGTCTAAAGGTGATGGATGATTCTTTTTGTATTATTGTATTTTATGAAAGTAAAGTAAAATATCTCGGGTATTGGAGGAGTGGGCGGAATTAGTTGCTAGTCAACTAACCCAAAATTACTACTTAAACAAAATAAAGAAAATAACAAGAAAACTAAATGTGGTGAACTTCTTATAATGAGAAAATGTGTTTACTTAGATTCCACTACTCCCTAGCTTTTTTTTACTAATTAATTGGTTTGTTATAATTGTTTGGATGAAGGGTTGTTTTCTTTAATACCAGTCGTGGGGGCGTGTATGTCCTTCCCCAACTCTATAAGCTCCTAGCTCTTTCTATGATGACACGTTTAGTATCCTATCATGGCCTCCTTAATAGTCACTTATGCATTAAAAACAACCAATAAAACCGTAGTAAACATTCGATTACGTTTCTTAAGACGTTCAAGCTTGTTACCGTATAGGAGATTAGCCAGTTTTCTTAACCCTAACGCAAAATCAATCACCCAATACAATAAAACAAACCAACAATCAATAATTAATAGCTAGGTTTCATTAGATCTAAGCAAACACTAAGAAACCTAGGATAACATGTTAAAAGAAAGACAAGCATAAAAGATAATCAAACAACATATAGACATATTGAATGATTAAAAGATTAACTTATCTTTAATTGAACATGGATGAAAGAAGGGTATGGAAACCCTAATGTTGCTGGAAAATTCGTCTAGGCTTTTTATCCCAAGAGTTACACCCTTAAAAGTTTCACACAATGAAAGAAAAATCGAAAAATATATATAGATATACAATTATGATGGTGTCAGGTTTTAGCCTCTGACACCGTCAGGTCGCCGTGTCTTAGGTTTTTGTATTGCCCAAGAGATCTCTGACGCCGTCCCATTATGCAACTTATGGGCCATCTCGTGTTGAGTTAAAGGGAGACGGCGGACGGCCTTGCTCCAGATACACCTGACGCTGTCATGTGTTAACCTGACAAATTCTTTCAGGGCGTCTCAACATAAAAATCCATGGCATCTCATCATATGGTGACGGCGTCAGCTCCAAAGTGTGACGCCTTCATGTGTTAAATCTTGACTTTCTTGACTTTTCTTGTTCTCTTCATTCTTGAGCATAAAAACGTCCGAAAAGCTCCAAAATGCTCTATTTTTCAGAATTTATGCCCCAAGTACCTAAATTGACAAAAGAAACGATTTGAGGTAATATTTGATCATAAAAACATGATTTAGGGCTTAAATGACCCCCTAAAAGCGTTACAAATATTTCCTTATAAATTCTATCATAAGCTTGGCAAGGATACACATCTCCACCACTAAAGCGAAGGAGTAACAAGTCTAAAGTGGTAAATTTGGTCATGAAAAGGCTTATTGGTCAAACCTGGCTTTGTTTAAACATCTCTTTCACAAACTTAGTAGATTGCTGGCGCGAGTCCTCGATTCCTCAAACAACAGATGGTCACTAATGTGTTTCTTGGATCGTTGGCGCATTATTTTCATAACGGATGGTCACCAAGTCACACATCAGATCGCTGGCGCATAATTTGATTAGTCTAAAACTCATATGGTCACTACCTTATTCATACATTTGACATTCTCACTTAGCCGTTGTCATACTTGGATGCTCGAAAGCTAACAACGAATAGAATGATTTTGTAAAGGGTTAGATAACAATGGGAAACACATAAATTGGTTTAAAATAAAAAATTTAAAAAAAAAAAAAATTAAGTCCTAATATGGTTAATTACTTTCCTGACCATCCCATGAATAAGACACCAATCACAGACTAACTCACGCTTTAACATGAAAACTCACGCTTTAGTAGGTAGACATGAATCAAACTCAATAATATCTTACTCAATGAATAAACCTTAGTTGGCGTTCCCATAACGGCCAACTCCCATTCAATCCATAAATAAAATACAACAGCATTAGTGATATCTCTACTAGTACATAACTTCATATTGTTGGTTTTTCAAACTCACCAACTTCTTCTTTCGGTCTCTTTTCTCTTTTTTGATTTTTTTTTCAAACATCAAATAAACTAAATGGTGTAAAATTTCATCATTTCACTATCACGATAGCTCTGGATAATTTTTCCAACGTCCGTAGGGGGCACGCCGAAGCATGACCAAAGTATGCTTCATCATGAAAAGGGAAATCTGGACATCAAACAGCCTTACCCTACAACGTCAATCAATAAAGGATGGAGCCAATGAACTTCCAATCCTTAGTTGCAGCCAAGCGCACAAGCGAAGTAGATGGCAAGGGCACCACGCAAAAAAAATTGAAAGGCAACATCCTATAGCATGGTGCAAATTTTCCGATTCCTATAACAATCGTTGGTCTTCAGCTGCCTGGACAAACAAAATACGCCTGCCAATGGTGCGGTATCAAGGGAAGCCACCATTTTACAAACATAAACACATAATCTTCAGAAAGAGAAAGTAGGTTAGAGAGAGAGAGTGGAAGGAACTCAATAATATGAAAATAAATGAAGTGTTATTACCAAGAGAACCAACAACCTCTTTGGAGGGTTACAAGTCTATTTATAGGTGAGGCCTAGGGCTTCTCATAACTATTGCACTATTACAATCTAGCCCTTGGACCTTTACATAACATGTAAACTTAGCATAAACACTTATAAAACATAACATAAATGAAATATATTGCAACGTAATACAAAACTTAATGACCGACACTTGATATAACAAAGTGCATTCCCAACAAGCTCCCCCTAAGTGTTGGTCATCAAAGGTTGCCCGACGTCGTCATCTTCTAAACTTTGACTTTGTTGTTGACGTCTTCAAAAATTGTAGCAAAATCTTTCATCGTTCTTTGTTCTTTGTTCTTTGTTATTTGTTCTTTGTTGATATGGTAGTGATCATCTTATGAAGTTGTCTGCCTCTCGTCACTTCTGTGTTTGTGGTGGTTGTCCACCATTCCAACATGCTCATACATCTTTAGACTTTGACTTTCACATGCACGAAGTTCCTTTTCTTTCACTTTGATCTTTAGTCTCTTTACTTTGTAGATTCTTCTTTTTGGCGTAGAATCTTTCTTTGAAATTTGTGTTGCTTAGATCTTTGGGGGAGCTTTCATTGACTTCAATATGTATGCATGAGCATGCTGGAATCTACCATCATGGAGGTGATATGTACCTGCAGGTAAACAGTTAGCAATAATCAACCGGTACTTACAGATAAGGAATTAGAGATCATCAATAGCATATTGTGAAGACTCCTTCTAATCCTTATCAAGGTCGTTCCCATATCAGATACTCCCGAGGGAGCTTACAAGACCTACTTAGTAGCTCAATGAATGGGTGAGTTGCTGGGGATCACTCCACGACTGTAGACCGCTATGGAACCACCGCGAACACTAAGCATAACCCGTGAGGGGTTACCGAAGTGACCTGCTATCAGGGTTGTTTGATGTTGACCCTAGCAGGAATTTCTGTTCAATCATTGAGAAATACATTTGTAAATTCTCTCATAAACGTTCTCGGCAGATTGCTAAGATCTGCGAAGGACTCGGTAATTTATAGCTGGTGTCCACTGATGTAGATCACCAGTTGTAGTAATACTAATTGTTCCTAAGAGATCTTTGATGTATCTCATGGCTCTAGACTCGATAAGCGCACACTTAGGTTTCCTATGCGGAGACTAGGGAGGGGTCTCCTGCTTCAATATCTACCATCTCTAAAAGACAAGTCGATAGATTACACCGGTTCCCCGTGAGAATAAAACAAGCTCTTTTAAGAGAACTTGAGTAGTTAAGAAGGTTTAGTGCATTGCGTCACTGGGTCCATGACGTCTTTACTTCAATACCGGTGTTGTCTTAGCAACAACCAGTAGCATACGAATTGAACCCGGTGTCTGCCCTAAGGTTGAACATATGGAGGGCTATTTCTTTTCACCCTTTTCTTTACTTTTCTTTTTAATTCTTCAACTCCTTCTTTCCCCTTTCATTATTTTCTCCTTTTTTCGTATCATACCTAAGGACTTCTAATTCTAACTATTGGTGATATCCTTGGGTAGATCCCTCCGGCTCTGGCGGATCATAGGACGGTTTTCCCTAACCTTAGTCAACTTATAACTCCATGACTATCCTATAATTGCCATTGAAACCATTTATAGAAAATCTCTCAAAGTGTTTGTGATTATCAAACATTTTGTCTAACACTTTGAGAGTTTTGTGTTTATCATTTGAAGGGCTCCCCCTTCACATGTGCTCATGAGTATTTAATAAATTTGCATATGCCGGAGGAGCGAGCATTTTTTGAATTGATCCACTTTCAGTGAACAAGACCGATTCGAGACACGCTTACATCACTAGTTAGACTAGCTTGAAATTATTACCCGGCCTGGTCAAGTCCACAGAAAGTTTCTCGAAATGGTACATTTCTACTAAGACAAATCCTTTTCGAGACATGCTTACGTGGCTAGTTAAAGAATTCCATTGTCAGCTTTTGGGTGACAACTAGCTCTAGTAACTAACTTGATGTTATTACCCGTCGAGGATAAGTCTTTTCGATTATTAACTTTTATGTTTCGTCAATTCCTGGGTCAATTCTGAGTCTAGCTCATATGAGATTCGACTTTGAACATTCATATTTTAATCACTTTCACTCTTCTCCCCCTCAAAAATAGCATATGAAATGTTGTTTTTGTTAAACATTTGATTAAAATATGCTTTTTGAGTCTTATGGGGAGATATCAACAAGAACTTTTGATTTCAAGAAACGATAGTTATCAAGTGCTCCCCCTCAACAAGTGAGTACTTATTGAGGTGAAATACTTGTATTTTGAGCAGAATTATGAAAATCTAAAAATGTTTGATAAATTCTACTCAAAAGTAAGAAGCCTTCACTCCTTATATTAGGATTGAGGCACTGAAGCGTACCTCAGGGTCCTTTCATTACAAGCACGGGTTGTACACTGTTATTTGTGCACAAACCAATGTTTTAATACAAAATTAGTTTTCTTTTAACAAAATACTCCCCCTCAAATAATGAAGATTATTCGATAGATACTCTTCTTGAGCAGAGTATTGAATCATATTTAAGAAATACTTTTTTGAAAATACGTGAGACGATTCTGCTCAAGGTTTTAGAAAACACAATCAAGTATTATACAACAAAGAATGCTTGAAATTTAAAACTCTTTTACTGTTGAAAGTTGTTTGAGACCCGGAGTCTCTCTTTTGAGTTTTAAAATCTTGAAGAAGAAGATTTCCATTTAGAGTTGAACCTCATGGGTTCTTTTTGAAGATTTGATATTGTGATGAATGGAAACCTTCCGGTATTTGGAATTTTCAGATCAGAGTCATTCTTTTATTGCAGCCAAAGCATTCCAGATTTTGAAAATTTGAAAGGTTTTGAACGACTTTGCTTTGGTTTTTCACACTTGCTTTACCGGTGTAAAACGAGAGTGTAGAGTTTGAAAAAACTTGTTTCTCACCATTTTGAATCCTTTTGCCAGTTTAGCCTTTAAAGACATTTAGCCCTTTGACCTCAAAATATGTTTCATGAGAAACATTTTGTCAAATGTTGAAATTTTGACTTTCAATGGGATGGTATGAACTTGCACACAGGAAAAATGCATTAGGCACAAACAGGTATACAAATGTATCAAAAACTCATTCAAAATCTTCCTTAGTGCTCAGAATTCTCAAATAAACACAAAAGATCATAGTTTAATTCATTCTTTTGCTCGATATTTTCCAATTATGATTATGGTTTGGGGTTATGATTTGAGACTTTGCACGCATGTTTTCATCATAATGCAAGAATATTGTTCAAACAAACGTCCTAGTAGTAGCAGCAAAGACATCGACTTCTTAAACCCTAAATCACATGATTTCAAACCTATGTTGATTCTAATCGTGCAAACACACCAATCGAGCATTCTTTAGTGTTCTCTAAAGCTATATGAAATAATTAAATAGACTAAACACATAAAAAATGAAAGAAATGCCCCGATCGATAATTACATAAACCGTAGTTTCTGATTTTTCCTTTTTGACCGTTGAAAACATTTGAAACATTTAGAGAACGATTAGACAACAACCATAAATAAATTTGAAACTCACAATTGTGGAAAAAGATCGAAGATAAAAAATCGTTAGTCTGATTTATTGACGTTTTTAATTACGTGCGAAACTTTTGAGAAAATTTGTGGAAATATTTATTAGAGCCCGTTTTATTTTCCATGCAAGGTCCTTTTACCTAAGTTTAAGACTTTTATGAACTTGACTCATTAAAGGTTAAATACTTTTCCATTTGAAGTCTAAACATGGTTAACTTGGGATCATTGCAGAAAATTTTCTTTTCTCCCCCTCAAATTAGCATTTATTTTGTGAAACCTTTTTGCACATTTTAATTCGAGAGATTACTGAACTTTTTGAAAAATGAGTTTTTAATCCGAATGATAAATAAACAATTTATCTTGAAGACTTATTTTAAGGTGTGCAAACTTCATGATATTGTGAAAAGTTTTCTCCCCCTCAAAACATGTTCTATTTTGACAATGTAAAGCAAAATTTGTTTTGATGGAGGAACATAGTTTTGAAGATACGAAGTTTGTACACAGAGAAAGAATATTATTTTCTTTTTTTTTATAGAATATTTACAAAAAGAGTTTGATGTTTGACTCACTTAGTTTTTAAGAAAATTTTGCAAATTATCTGGAGTCAAACACCGCATACCAATTTGGTGAACTAAATCAGCAAACCTTGATGGAGGTAATGCCTTTGTAAACAAGTCCGACACTTAGTATTCAGTACCCACAAAATCTAATTCAATTGTACCCTTCTCGACGTGCTCTTTGATGATAAGATAGCGGAGAGCAATTTTTATGGTCTTGGAATGATGAATGGTGTTGCATGAGATAGCAATAGCACTCTTTGAGTCGCAGTACATCGGGATCTTGTCAAATACATAGCTGTAGTCCGTGAGCTAAGTTCTCATCCAAATAACTTGAGCACAACAAGTAGACATGGCTACATACTAAGCTTTTGTTGATGACAGTGATGTACAATCCTGCTTCATTAACTGTATCCCTTTGTAACTAAACAAGATATGTTGCGAATCAATGTGCCTTCTGCGTCCAGCTTGTTTTCCAAATCCATTTAAGTCCAATGATGTGTCGAAGGGTGATGTTGGTAGAATGTATGCATATTAGATGGATCCAAATTGTGAGAAGACGACTCTATTATATCAGGAACGGTTGGAGTCGGTGCAAATGGATTGAAGAAAGTATTTTCGTCATAATCTGCAGGTTATGGTACTGATCGTTGTTATGGATCTTCAGCTGATTATCTGGAGTTGGAAGCGGTTTGTCCTGCTGTTGTTGGAGATTCACTTGGAGGACCGTCTTTCTCAACAGTGGTTGTTGTTTGTTGAGGTGTGTCAGGTACTTGAATATTCTCAGGGCGTGCATCAGAAATTGGTGAGACCTCTTGAAGACGGTTTTCAATTGAATCATCAAACTGTGAAGCAAACAGGGTTTCCAATTCTTTGCGGGTGAGAGACAATTGTTCAGCCGAAGAGTTCAGAAAGGTTAGACGGTTGGATGCGGGTCCTAAGCTATTTTGCTCAGAAGCCATTGTTGAAGTGCGGGTCTGAAACTGAATTATTCCGAAGCCATTATTGTTGAATCTATAGAGAAAGAAAGAAGATACAAAACAGAGAACATGGATCCCCAAGTGTAACTGGGTTCCAGGTGTTAGAAGCATAAAGGTGTAGTGTCAACTATCTTCTTGACACTCGAACACACAATTCCGATGGTTTTCATTCTTGTCACAGAGGTAGATGTAGTGGAGATCACATTAGTTTTGGTGCAAATGTCTAAAATCTTTCCTGTAGGACTAAGACCAATCGTTTTGAAAATTCTACCCGTGGGTACCCACCTAATGTTAGATCTAGGAGATGTTTCCCTTTTTGATGCAGCAGAATGAAATGTGGGAGCATCACTTGGTTGAGAAAACCTATGTCCTATATTGATCCACTTTTTAGGTTTCTGAATTATGTCTTTTGGTTCAATGGGTTTGTTTGTCTTAGTCGATTGTGCCTTTGCAAGTGAATTTCCTTTTTGAAGATATTTTACAGCACAGACAACATGATTATTTACGCAACTACTCTTAGATGCTAGCCAATTCCTATTAGTTTGTTGAGTACTCTTAGGTTTTGGTTTGCTACTACAAGTAGTGTTCTGTACTACAGTGGAAGGCATCACACGAGGTTTTGAACCTAGAATTCCATCCTTTTGAAGTAGCGCCTTTTTTCTAGCCTTTTCTAGATCATAATTCTTGTACATGTCATATGTGTCATAAGACTCTTTACTTTTAATGCTCGTTTTAGACACTGTTTTTGAACTAATCCTAGATGAGCCAGGCATAATCACGTGTTGAGATTTAGCAGACACAGATGCATTTTCCTTAGGCCAAAAATGTGGAGTGACTGGTTTTGTCAAATTGTTTTTCTCAACAACTTGGGAGGCAAACCGAGATTTTGAAAATTTAGGTCGTTGAGATTTAAATGCAGTTGGTTGTCTAACCACTGATTGTCTTTTGATTGTTTGAGAAGGCGGTTTCCCCAAGATTGATGGTTTGCAAACTTAGTATCCACACTCTGGCCAGTCAGTCTTCTTAATTTGTTTTGCAATGCAGCATGTGCAAACACATTTGCTTGAATTTGACCTTTTAAAAGCTCATTTTCTTTAACTAATGTATCCACACGTTTACTTTGTTCATTTAAAAATTGACCATTGTTGCCCGAATTTAGAGATTCGTTTTGCAATTTAAGTTCAAGTGAGATGCAATGTGCTTCTAGTTTTGAAAAATCTTTATGAAACTGGGCAATGGTCTTTTTGAGAAGAATGTTTCAGACTCAAGAGTTTGGTATGATGTTTCAGTTAATAGATTATCAGGTAAGGACTCAGACTCAGACTCAGAACGTTTGTCAGGACATTGTACAACATTCTGGTCAACCTCTCCTTCATTACTGAAGTTAGGTTGCTCAGATTGTTGTTTCTCATTTGCAGGCATAATATGATCGACAATAGATTGTACCTCAACCATTTTCTCTTTGTCAAAGTTAGGTTCTGTGTCATAGATGGGTATGATATCTTCCTCATCCATCTGTTCTTTGTCAAAGTTTGGCTCTGAGTCATAGGAGGGTCTGATCTCTGCACAGTCTGCATCTGTATCATTCCCTAATCTACTGTTGTCATTCTACTCTTCTAATTCTGTCCCATTGCTTTCCATGACAACCAAATTAGCTTCGAATACATCAACTTTTATGAACTTGCTCTTCTTGAATCTGCAACATCTTTTTATTTACCCTTTTGTCAAACTCTTCTCTGTGAAGTACTCTTTCGGCACTTGACTTCTCAATAGCATCCATGTATTGGAGCAATACATCTTTGAAGGTTTGAGCCTTGATTCGAATGTATTCTAAAAAATACTTGCTTACATCTTCACAGTTATAATTGATGAAATGTTGAAACCGTTCCTTGAGCACTCTGAAGGCGGCGTTGGATTCATTCTCGTGAAATTCTTCAGTTGCAAGTTGCTTTTCAAGTTGATTCATGTTGTCGAACATCGAATTAGTGATAATATCAACTTTTTCTCCAAAGAGGTCTCGAAATATATATCTGAATACACACTGGGCATGCATTTCTCTTTATTTAATCTCACAAATAGATCTTCAGAATCATCAGAATCATACTCTGGGCCTGCGTTATTCATGTGAAATTCCTGGATGTTTGCCATTAACATCACATCTACTGTATTAGCCTCCAAATCTTCATATTCATCATCAGATGGAATATCTGCCATAAAACTTTGCAAAACAGCATTGAGATTACCCCCTTCAACTTCCATTTGACTAAGTGTGGCATCGTTTTCAGCATTAGCTTCAAAGAGTGGAGTTGAATCATAATCTTGATCTTCCATATTTGCAATATTTTCTGTATAAGCCATAAATGCCATGCTTGGTTTGATAAGATCTTCTTCGTTGTCAGTATCTTCCATTGTGTTTAACCATTCAGAATTAGAAGTCATTACGCCTTTGCCTTTCTCTATAGATGCTTGTCCAAGCTTCACTAGATTTTGTAGAAGAGATCTCATAGGAGCATATAATGTTGCAGGATAGTATTGTGGAATGAAGATCGGCTGAGGTGCATTTGGAGGATTGAAGAATAGACCATTTGGAGTGTACATTAATGATCCATGGTCAACAGCTTGGGATGGTGGAGCGGTGGAATGGTCTTCAGTGGATTCATGCTTAAACAAGATTCAAGAATTTGCTTCATTCTGATGTGATGAAGTTCTTCTGTACGATGCATAGCTTCAAGATATTTCCACATTTCATAAGCATTGGCTTGAAAGTCCATATTCATGTAAATTGAATTGGGAAGGGCTAATGTCATGAACCATGCAGCTTGTTGATCAGCATTGTACTGAGCAAGTTCAGTAGCATTCAAATCTTCATCAGTTTGTAGTCTGATAATCCCTGTTTAGTCAGCAAGAAATATCATTTTGTATGGACCATCTTGAATGGATTTAAGTATGAGAACTGCAGCAGGACGATCTGTGAGGCATTCTAGAAATCTCCGTTTCCAATCAGTATATGTTCCTGGTAGCAATATTGGAGGCCTTGATTCATTGCCAAAGAGCAGAACATGACTAATGAGGGAGCTGTGACTTTGTTGTTGATGATACTGTTGCTGATGAGAATATTGGTGAGGAAGGTAGTTGGAAGAAGGTGATTGAGACATTGTAAATGACATTTCTCTCCCCCTTCATTGTTGCGACGTAATCGAAATAATCAAACAAAAATGTCACACTCAAGGTCGATATATTGAATTCTGATTTTCCATCCAAAATTTAATTTGAAAATTTTCTCTCCCAAAATTTGAAAATCACTATGAAATGCAATTTTAAGGTTGCAAGAAAATTTTGAGTTTCAAAAATTTTTCCGCCAAATTTCACCGAAAAAATTTGAATTTTGGCCTAAAAATTTGAATTTTGGGCCAAAATTTATACTGTTAAACCAAAATTTGAATTTCGCGTAAAAATTGAACGTTTAAAAATTAAATTTTACTCAAATTTTCCGGCCAAAAAACATTTTTTTTTAAATGAGGAAAGAAATAGAGAGAAAGATAAGAAGGATAAACTTGTTACGATTAGATGGATCTTTGAAGGATAAATAAAGGTTGTTGTTCTAGGTTTTCAAAAATCCTTACTCGATGAACAGTTACAACTATGTCTTACTCGGTAAATTTAAACCTTACTCGGTAGAATCTTGCAAACTCGGTAAAACTTGTAACTCGATACAGTTTATATCTAACTCGATATGGGATGTAGCTTACTCGATGAGAATGCTAACTCGATAAAGAAAAACGAACGGAGTATAGTTTGGCCTAAGTAGTAAACAAGAATAACCTTACTCGATAAACGATAAGGTGAATTAGCTAACTCGCTAATCAGGCTAACTCGCCAATTTGAAACTCGATAACCCTTACTCGGTAAGTACTACTGTAACTCGATATCCTTACTCGATAGAAACACGCCTTACTCGATAACAGTCAAACTTACTCGATACTCCTAGATTTTCGCTTATCCTAACTCGGTAAACCACGTTTCAAACTCGATAAACACCGTATGAACAGTACTCAGATCCTTAAAAATGCGTTTAAACCTAGTTTTTTCGACCAAATCTAACCTAAAACAACCTACAAAGACTAAAGATTATTCTACTACGACACACAATGATCAACAACAAAGAAGATGAAGACCTAACCACGTGGAGCATCATTCGAATGACCACCCCTTAAGGGGAGATTGTTAGCATTAAATATTTTATTAGAAAGTGATGGTCATTCTCATATATTGTAATGTTGTAATGTGTCATAGTTTTTGTTATTAGAAAAGTCAATGGGCTATGGTCTTGGAAAGTTAGTATGTTAAAGTGTAAGGTTTCTTAAGCCTAATATTAAATGTAAACCAAGCCCATATACAAAATCCTATGTAAGCCTTCCATCTTGTAAACACTATAAATACCCCCACACCTCCTCACTTGAGAGGTTGGTTGCTTAGTGGGTGTTGACATAAATAATGTCTTAAAACATTGTTAGCATATTAACAATGTCTCTATGTTTTGATAATTACAAAGCATAAAATCATTAATCTAAAACTTATGACGTAAACAAGTTTTTAGTGATTAATATTTGTCTTTGCTTCCATATCACTTAAGGTATGAATAAACAAAGGGTTTATTACTTTTCATGATCAAAGGAAATTTTTCTAATCACTAGAATTTTTATAAAATGTATTAAACATCTTATATCTTTTACAAAATTACTTTTGGAATTAAAAGAATATGTTTAATTCATTATAAATATATGATTTCAAATTTCCAACCAAAAATGGCAAATTCTATCCAAAAAAATATTCCCCACTAAAAGACAAGAAAAACCAACGTTCTGAAGGGGCGGCCCCCTTAATTCCTTAGGCGGCCCCCTTAATCATTAAGGGGACCGGCCACGCTCCAGAACAGTATTTTTCTCCCCTATAAATACTGGTTCACTCCTCAGAATTTTCTCACCTTTTGCACTTCTAAACTTTCTGATCTAGATCCAAATCTCCATTCTCTTATCCTTTGATCATAAGTGTATAATTCTTTGTTTCAAAGTGATCCAACCTTCATCCTCTCAAGTGCAAGAGAAGAATACTTCTATCCTTCAAGACAAGAAGTATTACAACTTGTTGTGATCTCCACATCCAAGTTGTTGGTGCATCATCAAAGATCATTTACATTATTCTTTGTGAAGATTGTTGTGAATATTTGATTGTAGATAGTTGTGCTAGATATAGATTGTGTGATTAGTTAGTAGCTTGGTGTGAAGAAGAAAAGTTAGGAACTAGATTGGTGTGAAGAAGATAGGTGTGGAGTAGTTAGTTGTGAAGTTGATAGATTTAAAGAAGTTCTGTAGAAGTTGTAACTTAGGTGTGCAAAGTTGTGGTGTGAAAAGTGGTGTGTTAATTGGTGTGTATGGTTTTCTCCGCCATAAGGGAGCTTGTTGATATAGTGAAGAAAACTCTCGAGTTAGGTGCTCGGGGAGTGGAGTAGGGCAAGGAAGGTGTCCTTGTAGCCGAACCACTATAAATCTCTTGTCTCGCGGTTCGATCTTTCCATCTCTTACTTATTTCATTACTTATTATTGTTATATATTGTGTATTGTTAATTGTTTACATTGTACAAGACTTGAGATCACATATTATCGAATCTAAGTTTTCAAAAGCTAAGTAAACTTTAAAACTATCTTTTATAACGAATTAAAAAGACGTAAAACTATTCAACCCCCTTCTAGTTTTCCACAATTGGTATCAGGAGCCACGTCTAACAAGATTTTTAAAATATATTGTATTTTAAAACTTGTAACGATCTGTGGAATCTGAAAAATATTTAGAAGGGCAATCTATGCAAAGACCACCACTATTTGAAAGTGATGGATTTTTATATTGGAAAAATAGATTCGAAACGTATGTGAAATCAAAAGATCTTGATCTTTGGCATATTATTACCTTTGGTGATTTTCCTCCTATTCAATATAATGTTGAAACTAAAATGGATGAAATTGTATCTTTTGAAGAACAAAATGATGATTTTGAAAAAGAAATTAGCAAAAAAATAATGAGGCTAAAATGGTAATTTATAATGCGTTACCACGCAAAGAATATGAAAGAATTTTTATGTGTAAAACCGTCAAAGAAATTTGGGATTCTTTACTAATTACTCACCAAGGTAATAGCCAAGTCAAAGATAATAAAATAGATCTTCTTGTACAACAATATGAACAATTTACGATTCCGGAAGAGGAATCAATTGATAATGCTTTTGCTAAGTTTAACACTATCATCACAAGTTTAAAAGCACTTGATGAGACATTTTCTAGTAAAAATTGTGTTAGGAAATTTCTTAGGGCATTGCATCCAAAATGGCGAGCTAAGGT
Organism: Artemisia argyi; assembly: GCA_030686995.1. Classification (NCBI taxonomy): domain Eukaryota; kingdom Viridiplantae; phylum Streptophyta; class Magnoliopsida; order Asterales; family Asteraceae; genus Artemisia; species Artemisia argyi. Next base: position 125,011,668 of record CM060693.1, on the reverse strand, counting down.
CACGAAAATTGAAGAATCAAAGAACTTGATGACGTTATCACTAGATGAACTAATTGGCAACTTGAAGGTTCATGAAGAAATCATAAGAAGAGATTCGGAAACGGTTAAAGTCAAGAAAGAACAAACCAAATCCATTGCTCTAAAAGCCAAAAAGGAACCTAGTGATGATGATGATTCAAGTGACGAAAGTGAAGACGAAGAATATGCAATGGCCGTAAAAGAATTCAAGAAGTTCTTCAAGAGACGAGGAAGATTCACTAGATCATCACGAGACGAAAGAAAAGCATTCCAAAGGAATAGAAGTGACAACTACGGGAAAAGAAAGTGCTTTAGATGTGGAAGTCCAAATCATCTCATTGGCGAATGTCTAAAGCCACCGGGTTATGAAAATCAAGGTGCTTTTGTTAGTTGAACATGGAGTGATAGTGACAAAGAAGAATTTGAAAAGCCAAGAGACGAAAAGTGTTTTATGGCAAAAGAAACCGACGAAATATGTTTAGGAATTGACTTGGAACCTGACGAATGGATCAAAGATAGCGGATGTTCGAGGCACATGACGGGGAACCGCAAGCTATTTTCTACATACAAGGCATACAATGGACGTAACGTTATTTTCGGTAGTGACTTACGTGGAAAAATCATTGGCAAAGGTACGATTTCTCAAGACTCACTTACTATTGAAAATGTAGAGCATGTAGATAAATTAACATATAACTTGCTTAGTGTAGGACAAATATGTGATAATAAATGTAGAGTCACATTTAGCGAAGAGGATAGCGAAATAGTTAAGAATGGAAAAATTATAGGTAGAGGAATTAGGAAAGGTGGCATATATGTTATGAAACTAGGAAACAAACCTGAGGATAGGATATGCCTAACGACCCTAAATGAAAACTCTACATTGTGCATAGGAGATTAGGACATGCTAACATGTAACAAATACAATCTTTGACCTCTAAGGAATTAGTTAGAAATTTGCCTAATCTAAAATATGACAAGCATTTTTGTGATGCATGTAAAATTGGAAAACAAGCTCATGCTAGTCACAAAGCTAAGAATATAGTATCCACTACTAGGTGCCTAGAATTATTACATATGGATCTTTTTGGTCCATCCACTGTGCGGAGCTATGGAGGAAACAAATATACCATAGTAATAGTAGATGACTACTCACGATACACGTGGACTAGGTTTTTAAGTGACAAAACCCAAGCCTTTGAAAAATTCGAAATATTTAGTAAAATGATTCAAAATAAATTAGGATGCTCAATAGTTGCCATTAGGACGGACCATGGTAGGGAATTTGATAACGAAGTACAATTCGAAAAATATTGTGAGTTAAATGGAATATCTCACAATTTCTGCGCTCCTCGTACTCCTCAATCAAATGGCGTAGTAGAAAGAAAAAATAGGTCACTACAAGAAATGAGTAGAACTATGTTAAATGAACAATCTGTCCCACAAAAATTTTGGTGTCACGCCGTAGATACATCAACTTATATTTTAAATAGGGTATCAATTAGATGAATTCTAGGAAAAACTCCTTATGAGTTATTAAGAGGTAGAAAACCAAACTTAAGCTACTTTAGGGTATTTGGAAGTAAATGCTATATTTTAAACACTAAGGACTACCTCACTAAGTTTGATCCAAAATCATATGAAGGAATATTTTTAGGATACTCACAAAATAGCAAAGCATATATAATACTTAACAAACACTCCATGAAAGTAGAGGAATCACTAAATGTAACATTTGATGAAACACCACCACCTCCTAAAATATTACCTTTAGAAGATGATGATTTAGTCGAAGATGAAGCTATTGAGGTTAGTAAAACAAAACCCATAGGAAATGATAATGAAGACATTCACTTAGAAAATAACGAAACCGTTCATATTAAAGAATCTAGATCACATCCATTAGATAATATAATAGGACATCTTAACCAAAGAACCCTTAGGTCACAAGCCCAAGATAAAAACAAATTCTTTTGTTTCCTCTCAGCAATAGAACCTAAGAATATTAGCGAGGCTTTAAAGGATGAAAGTTGGGTTATAGCTATGCAAGAAGAATTAAATCAATTTAAGGCAAATGATGTTTGAGAATTAGTCCCAAATCCAAAGGATATGACCATCATAGGAACCAAATGGTATATAGGAATAAGTTAGACGAGAATGGAATAGTTACTAGGAATAAAGCTAGGTTAGTTGCCCAAGGTTATAATCAACAAGAAGGAATTGATTATGACGAAACTTATGCCCCCGTAGCTAGACTAGAATCGATTAGGATATTACTTGCCTATGCTTGCGCCCTAGATTTTAAGTTATTCCAAATGGATGTGAAAACTGCATTCCTTAACGGTTTTATCAATGAGGAGGTATATGTGGCACAACCTCCAGGATTCATTGACTTCGCAAAACCTGATTATGTTTATAAGTTAAAGAAAGCTTTGTATGGACTCAAACAAGCTCCCAAAGCTTGGTATGATCGATTAAAAGCTTTTCTTATTAAACATGATTATTCCATGGGAATGGTAGATAACACTCTTTTCACTAAAAGGAAAGACCCAAATCTCATCATTGTCCAAATATATGTTGATGACATTATATTTGGATCGACTTGTCAAGACATGTGTGATGAATTCGCCAAAATCATGCATGATGAGTTTGAGATGAGTATGATGGGTGAACTTAACTTCTTCCTAGGATTACAAATAAAACAATTAGAAGATGGAATATTTTTTAACCAATCTAAGTACATTAAGGAAATGCTTAAGAAATTTGGCCTAGAAGACTCAAAACCCATGAAAACTCCCATGTCTGTGGAGGTAAAGCTCACAAAGGACGATGAAGGTGAGTCCGTAGATAACACCAAGTATAGAGGAATGATAGGTAGTTTACTATACTTGACGGCAAGTAGACCCGACATCATGTTTAGTGTCTACCTTTGTGCCCGTTTTTAAGAGGATCCCAAAACCTCTCACCTAGAAGCGGTTAAGCGTATCTTCCGATACGTTAAAGGCACTATACACTTAGGATTATGGTATCCTAAGGAATCCGGCATAGAAACCATCGTCTATGCAGATTCGGATCATGCGGGAGACTACGTAGATAGAAAGAGCACTAGCGATATTTGCACGTTTATGGGATGTTGTCTAACGTCTTGGTTTTCGAAGAAGCAAACCGCTCTGGCTATTTCTACCACCGAAGCCGAATATGTAAGCGCCGGAAAGGCATGTCAACAAGCACTATGGATGAAACAAGCTCTGGTAGACTATGGCATTAGGTTAGAAAATGTCCCCATTATGTGCGATAACAAAGGTGCGATAGATTTAAGTAAAAATCCGGTGCAACACTCTAGGACTAAACACATAGAAATACGTCACCATTTTCTTAGGGATAATGTACAAAATGGAAATATATCTATAGAAAAGGTTGCATCGGAAGACAACATTGCGGATATATTCACAAAACTCCTTAAGCGTGAATTATTCAACCACTTGCATTTAGGATTAGGAATGATGGAACAAGTTGACTAAATTATATTGAATTAATTCAAATTTATACTTGCATGAAATTTATTTTTCTTCCATTTCACCTTTTCTAAGTCTAGGAATCTATTTCGCACAAAACTAAAGATTGAGAAGATTTATTTTCTTTGCATAAACCTTTTTGTAAAACTCAATCAATTTTCTCTAAAAATTATTCTCACAATCTAGGAATCACATGAAGATCATTTTCCTTGCATTGTTGACTAATTCTAAAAACATTGTCTTTCAAAATCATGCATAAACTCTCACATAAATTGTCAAGGTATATAATTTAATATATGTCTTTGACATTCATGATCGAGCAAAAATTGAATCAAGGAGATCATTTGGATTGTTTCTTAGGATCGTTATTTGTTTTTGCATCTAGGAGTCGAAACAATCACAACTCCACATTTGTTGCATATAGACACTCACTAGGACAAATTCACTAATAATGGTGTCATCTTGATCCATCACTAGTTTTTCACTCACTAATTGCCTTTGCCTTTAATCTAAGATAGGTGCCTTAGGAAGCTTAAGTGTGCTTGCCTTTACTTACCTCCTATTGCTTATTATGTGTTGATTATTTGCTCTTTTGCCTATGTGTTTTTGCATGCATGCTATATCTTGATTAGAGTAGATTCTATATTGCCTAAGAGAATTGAACTTGCTTGAATTCTAATCCAAACACATAACCTTTCTGCAAATTTTATGCTAAAAACCCAATTCTGGCAACCTGAAAATCACCAGATGGGCGGCCCCCTTAATTTTGTAAGGCGGCCCCCTTAATCATTAAGGGGACCGCCCCCTAATTAAGGGGACCGGCCATCTGATGGTCGGGTTTACAGAATCTTTTCTACTTTTTAGCCCATTTCAACCTACATTTCCCAATTTTCACCAACACAATTTGTCCTAATCTCCCAAACAAACTTTATCCATCCATAAACACACAAATCTTACACTATAAGTACCCCCAATCCTCAAAACTCTTTACTCATCCCTTCATGGCTTCTCCAAACAAACCCAAACCAAAAGCCTCAAGGCTTGCAAAAATGACGGAAAAACCCGTTTGGCGAAGAAAAGCCCTCGAAACAAATCCATCATAACAAATGAAGTTGGAAGTCATTCAACACCACCAACCACTTACTTCCCAAACTTTCCACCAAATTCACAAGGACATTCATTTGATCCTACTTACAAACCATACAACATTGGCCAAACATCTTCCTTCATGCCAAATCACTCACCTCTTCCTCCAATCACTTGTAATGATCCATACAAGTTTGATCAACCATCCTATTACAACTCCAACTACACAAACCCAATTCATCCATATCAACACAATGACTTCCTCTACATTACCACGAAAAAGCAAAAGTTCCGTGATGAAATATCACAAAATCAATGATCTTCGTGATCTCAATGCCATGCATCTTGCACAACGCAACAAAGGGAAACCTTCATCATCACCCTACAACAATTGCCTTCCTCACTCTCTCAACTTGGATCAAGTTACAAACCACACTCACTATTGCCCTTGTTGCATCTTTTTCCAAAAACAAATCCTTTACTTGAGTGAAGATATTTCTTGGATTGAATATCTCCTCACTCGACCTCATCCCATTCCACCCCTAACATGATACAATATCGTAAGGGCCACCTCTTCCGCTCCATACCTCACTCCATATCCCTCTCCATCTAACAACTAAGCTTTATGCTTATGTTATCCTTCAAGCAAATAAAACAATCAACCATGAGTTGCAAGCAAGTCCAAGTGCTCTTTCTAGACAATATAGGACTATGTCTTTTCATTTGTTTTATTATGATTAATATGCCTTAAGCATATTAAATGTTGTAATGCTTTCTATGATGCTTGAATGAATCTATTTTTATAACTATTGCTTTGCATGTATATTTGCCTTGCTTTTATTATGATTAATATGCCTTAAGCATATTAAATGTTGTAATGCTTTCTATGATGCTTGAATGAATCTATTTTTATAACTATTGCTTTGCATGTATATTTGCCTTGCTCTCTTCTAATATTTTGTGTAGCCAAGATTTCCATAGCTCATTCCCTTGGTACTCTCAAATGAGTGGGAGTATACATCAAGGGGGAGCCTTAACCTTTTTGATTTTACAAAAAGGGGGAGAAGAGAATGTTAAACTCTAAATTCTTGTCTAAAAATTGTTTTTTAGACCTAATGAATTTAAGGTTTTGTAATCATCAAAAAGGGGGAGATTGTTGACATAAATAATGTCTTAAAACATTGTTAGCATATTAACAATGTCTCTATGTTTTGATAATTACAAAGCATAAACTCATTAATCTAAAACTTATGACGTAAACAAGTTTTTAGTGATTAATATTTGTCTTTGCTTCCATATCACTTAAGGTATGAATAAACAAAGGGTTTATTACATTTCATGATCAAAGGAAATTTTTCTAATCACTAGAATTTTTATAAAATGTATTAAACATCTTATATCTTTTACAAAATTACTTCTGGAATTAAAAGAATATGTTTAATTCATTATAAATATATGATTTCAAATTTCCAACCAAAAATGGCAAATTCTATCCAGAAAAATATTCCCCACTAAAAGATAAGAAAAACCAACGTTCTGAAGGGGCGGCCCCCTTAATTCCTTAGGTGGCCCCCTTAATCATTAAGGGGACCGACCACTAATTAAGGGGACCGGCCACGCTCCAGAACAGTATTTTTCTCCCCTATAAATACTGGTTCACTCCTCAGAATTTTCTCACCTTTTGCACTTCTAAACTTTCTGATCTAGATCCAAATCTCCATTCTCTTATCCTTTGATCATAAGTGTATAATTCTTTGTTTCAAAGTGATCCAACCTTCATCCTCTCAAGTGCAAGAGAAGAATACTTCTATCCTTCAAGACAAGAAGTATTACAACTTGTTGTGATCTCCACATCCAAGTTGTTGGTGCATCATCAAAGATCATTTACATTATTCTTTGTGAAGATTGTTGTGAATATTTGATTGTAGATAGTTGTGCTAGATATAGATTGTGTGATTAGTTAGTAGCTTGGTGTGAAGAAGAAAAGTTAGGAACTAGATTGGTGTGAAGAAGATAGGTGTGGAGTAGTTAGTTGTGAAGTTGATAGATTTAAAGAAGTTCTGTAGAAGTTGTGACTTAGGTGTGACAAAGTTGTGGTGTGAAAAGTGGTGTGTTAATTGGTGTGTACGGTTTTCTCCGCCACAAGGGAGCTTGTTGATATAGTGAAGAAAACTCTCGAGTTAGGTGCTCGGGGAGTGGAGTAGGGCAAGGAAGGTGTCCTTGTAGCCGAACCACTATAAATCTCTTGTCTCGCGGTTCGATCTTTCCATCTCTTACTTATTTCATTACTTATTATTGTTATATATTGTGTATTGTTAATTGTTTACATTGTACAAGACTTAAGATCACATATTATCGAATCTAAGTTTTCAAAAGCTAAGTAAACTTTAAAACTATCTTTTATAACGAATTAAAAAGACGTAAAACTATTCAACCCCCCTTCTAGTTTTCCACAGTGGGAAAGGTTAGTGTGTGTAATGTTTATGTTTTAGTAATAAAGCTCTATTTCTCTCTCTACACACACTCTCTCTCTCTCTCTCTAAGTATTACCCAAGATTACTAAGTGAAATGGTTAGTTCTATGGTCCTACAAGTGGTATCAATCGCCTAGGGATAATATTAGGTTGTTTTAGATTGATTTAGGTGAAAAAATTGGATCTCGTTACTATTCATCCGAGGTTTATCGAGTAAGTAATTGTGATTATCGAGTAAGGTTACGCGTGATTTAAGGGTTATCGAGTAAGGACTCTTGTTTGTCGAGTAAGGGTTTATATTTTGTCGAGTAAGCTTCATTTCTGCCGAGTAAGGCATTACACCTTATCGTGTATCGACTAAGGTTTCTACTTGGTCATTCCTAAACGAAACTCTACCTCGTTGAAATTAGGTTATCGAGTAAGCAACTTCCTTATCAAGTAAGCATTTATTGTCGAGTTACAAAACTTATCGAGTAAGACAAGTTTCATCGAGTAAGCTCAATCAGATATTTTACCGAGTAAGCTATAGTGTTACCGAGTAAGGGATTGTATCGAGTAAGGATTATATCAAGTGACTAATGCAACCTTATCGAGTAAGCCCAAGTTCTATCGAGTAAGCTTTGTCAGCATCTTTACCGAGTAAGCAACAAAAAAAAAAAAAAAAAAAAAATTCAAATTTTTAGGCAAAAATTCAAAAAATTTCGGTAAAATTTGGCGTCAAAATTTTTAAAACTCAAAATTTTCTATTAACCTTAGAATTGCATTTCATAGTGATTTCCAAATTTTGGGAGAGAAAATTTTCAAATTCAATTTTTGGAGGGAAAATACGAAATCACTAAGGTCAACCTTATACGATTTTCAACTTCACCAAAACATGTAATCTACAACAACAACCTTTGTTATCTTTCAAAAGATCCTCAGAACAACGTTTCACTTTGAGTCTAAAACATGGCAACTCAACAAGATATTCATGATGCCGGTGCCGAAAATCGACCTCAAATGCTTGAAAAAGATGGATATCTTCCATGGACAAGCCGCATGCTTCGTTACATCAAAACAAAGAATGATGGTAAACTAAGGATCAAATCCATTAAAGAGGGTCCATTTAAGCCAAGACAAGTTCAAGATGAAGGCAATCCGAATACAATACCTCCTACTCTACCATTCTTGCGTGAACAAACAGAAGAAGACTACACAGATGAAGACAAGAAGCAGATTGTAACAATTCGCAATTTCAGGTTAACTTTTATTCCCGAAAATTTCACTATTCACTTTTCACTATTCACTTTTTACTATTCATCTCAGAAATTTTTATTTGATATTCTCGAGTGATAAATCATTTCCATGGCAAATTAAATGTTTGACATTCGTCAGATCATTTTCGTGAAAGTTATTAAGGAATTACACGTTTTAGGGTAAAACGTCATTTAGAAATTCTACGTACAACGAAACTCGACCGAGTTAAGTGACCCCGCATCAGAAAAATGTTTGACACACTCATGATTTATTTGAGAATTAATTGTGACTGAGAAAAATATGACCAAAGACTTCCCGGCAGGTCACCCAAGCCAGTACTATTCTCACATGAGCACGCTTAACCGTATGGGCGATTAACCGTTAGACCACAAAACGCGTTTCTAAGACAATTTGAGTTTTCAACTTATTAGAAAAAGTCAACATATTTTTCCCTCCTCCATTGACCAAAAATCCTTCTTTGATTTTATAAGTCATTCCTTGATTTTTAGGCTTGCGGTTTTAGGTCTAAAAGACATTTAACACCAACCGACACTAGACTGAGCCCAGCCTAGACATTATAAGTTATTTTAAGTCATTATTATCCTATTAGAAAAGTTACATTTTACTTTTCTCAATTTTACACAACTTTCGTACGTTTTACGTATTACGCGTTTTAGACCCGTGTTTCCAGTTTTTAGCAGGGTTTTAGCACCCGATAGAACCTACCACTCATTTTATATTTTATTATGGACTATATTGACATGTTTGACCATACTTTCAAGTTTCATATTTTTAGGATACCCGGTTTTATGTTTTGAGGCTTAACAGCTTACGGTTAGCAACCTACGGAGTCAAAACTAGCTCTATATCTTGGATAATATCAACCAAAGACCAAAACTTGGTCCCTAAGCCTTCCAAACCGACTTAGGGGGGAGGGAGTCACCACACATGTGTCTTGAAATTACAAAAGTGCCCTTAGATCACTACATATTCACAACTTGGTCACCAAGTTTAGGAAGCTTACTAGTTACCTTCCTAACCTCCTCAAAACTCATATAAATACCCCCTTGCCCCTCTATGAACGTCCACAACACACACACACCATCATCTCATCCTTAGCTCATTCTTTTCCAAGTTACAAGCAAGATTCAAGAACCATATCAACACATAAACCCTAGTTAGCTTTTGATTCATCAAACTACATCAAAACCCTAGAAAACTTTGGTGATTCTCTTGAGTTTAGATCCACTCAATTCACCTAGATCTTCATCACAATTCCTTAATGAATACAAGATTAGCAAGGGTGGTTAAATATTGGAAGCATGGCTATGGTTGGAAAGGGTTAGGAAGATTAAGTAGTAGTTCTTGGTTTTGATCTTGGTTCTAGTTAGTTTCCTCACAAGTTGTAAGCAAACCCTTATACACTTTCTTGCTCAATATCATTTCATGCTTATTATGTTTCTTTCATGCTATATATGGTCTTTGTATTGTGTTCATGATGTTTAAAAATGGATAAAACAAGTATTGGTATACATATGTTAACTTATGACAAGCAAACAAGCAAACTAGTGATTTTTATGGAAAACCACGACCACAATAGTATAACTTTGATATTTGACACTTACTTACTGTTAAAGAGGACTTAACAAGGAAAACATAGCAAATTGAATCACCCAAAACGAGTATACGAGTCAAAAGTTATGACCATAAGAAGTTAGCGACACCAAAACGCCGAAACTGCCCATAACCTCCTGTTTGCATTCTGCCAATTTGAAAGTCCCACTTCTGGTCCGATTCATCAAAAAGTTAAAACACGAAAGTTGTCCGGAACGACGTTTTCGTTCAGGAACAAAGAAGCTCGAGCCCTGAAAACGCTTTCTGAGTGATAAATTTATTCAAAATCTTAACAGCCCATTTTAGACCAAAGTCACTATATTATAGTTATGATTTACTAAGACCAAGAGGTCTAATGACCTAAAGCCAAGACCACAACCATGGCTAAAGCCAAGGTTGAGTCTTAAGACCATGGTAACAATGACCAAGGTCACGGCAAAGCCACGGCTAAAGACCATATAACCATTAAAGATCAAAAAGCTTATATATATGTTATCAAATACTACAATAGTAGGGAGCCTCATGTGAGGAGTTCATTGAGTAAGCCGTCGAGACGAGTTGTGGATTTACGAGTTAAAGTGTCCTGGCTCCTCGAACGTTTACTCCATGACTTCTGAATTATGTCGGCCCGAACGGTAGTAAGTGATATACAACCTGTACATGTTTCATAGACCACTTATATTCAACGACTTACACTATATACTAAGTACTACATCATGAACATTATGCAAGACATATATGGGCAATTCGTCGTATTCTTAGACGTTACTCCAAACCTAAGTCGCAACGTTCTATTATAGGCTGCTCTTAGAGACTTTCGCGATTCGACTACCACTTTCATTTCTCATTACATAGACTTAAGGTGAGTCATAGCCCCTACTCTTTTCGTACTTGTTTTAACTCTTGGGGGGGATACATGCTCAACTACTTGCTTACTTGTACAAATACTCAAAACGTCTATACTTGACTGTATTATACTTGATTGCTTACATACATGACTGCGTTATACTTAATTGCGTTATTCTATTTATTGACTAGTAGTTATCTTTGGGAATTGACTCCCAGTTGTCTTTGGGAAGTGGCTCCCAGTTGTCTTTGGGAATTGACTCCCAGTTGTCTTTGATACATCCTAACATTTGCGAATGTTGGATACATCATAAAAGTGAGGTCTTCGGAGATGAAGTAGAGACTCACTACTAATTGCTTAATTGTCTTGATGAACTTATACATGTCTTTATTATACTATATGTTAGCAGTGGGTTGTGAACACACAGGTTACAAGTCTCTTATGGCGGGACTTGTAACTGAGTGGATTCTCAATGCCTTTGCTGTGTGATCATTCTTTAAGGCTTTTCAACTGTTTTAAGACAAACTCTATGAACTCACCAACCATTGTGTTGACACTTTAGCATGTTTATCTCAGGTTAGTAAGGAGATAGCTAGTGCGTGGAACTTAGAGTCAAGCTGCATATTCTGAAGACTTACGCTTTTATCATTTATCATTCAAAACATTTTGTATACATTTATGTATCATACTTTGGAATCTCATGTTTGTAACTTTGAATTCATTAATCGAATGGTAACTTTTCAAAACGTCTCATTTAGAGTTCGTTTTCTATAACTTGTACTTTGTATTATGAAGTAGCACCCCAGTGACACAGTCTTCCGCTGCGGTATTTTGGGGGTGTTACAGATTGGTACCAGAGCCTTGGTTATAGAGAACTAGGTTGCATTTAGTGCCTAGACTATAACTGCTATATACGTTGGGACCTTCCTCTTTATTTGCCTTACACACAATACATACACATGTGCTTTTTGGTTAGACGTTTGCTTAGTTCCACGCTGTTAGATGATGTGACTTTAGTATTATAAGGAGCCCCAGAGATTAGCCGAGTCATTAGAAACATGGAGCTCAGTAATAACTAATTAGTTAACTTGATCTTGTGACAGTTCTTGTTTGATTAGACACAAGATTTGAGTTAAATAATATTATTGCTTAGCTTTAGGGATTTGATGGCTTGATTATCTTACCATCGGCCTCAGAAGGCGGATTTTGTGTTGGAAATTCTTAAGTAGGATGTTTTAGAATCTCCTTATTTAAATGGATTGGGACGCCTCTTCAGTTAAATAAAGAAATTGTAAATCACCGAACCATAAGTTTATGAGACCTTACTTACATAAATTTGGACGCTTCTTTATGTAAGTAATGTGTTATAAATAAGTGGGCTTAATTGTAGCCGATACAACTCCTTAACCAGAACCTTAGACGAATCAGAGTGAACACCACTATATTGGAAATTCCGAATTCTTTTAGACACATCGTAAGTAGTTAACATCAACTGAACTTCGGGACGAAGTTCTCCTTAAGGGGTAGAGACTGTAACAATTCGCAATTTCAGGTTAACTTTTATTCCCGAAAATTTCACTATTCACTTTTCACTATTCACTTTTTACTATTCATCTCAGAAATTTTTATTTGATATTCTCGAGTGATAAATCATTTCCATGGCAAATTAAATGTTTGACATTCGTCAGATCATTTTCGTGAAAGTTATTAAGGAATTACACGTTTTAGGGTAAAACGTCATTTAGAAATTCTACGTACAACGAAACTCGACCGAGTTAAGTGACCCCGCATCAGAAAAATGTTTGACACACTCATGATTTATTTGAGAATTAATTGTGACTGAGAAAAATATGACCAAAGACTTCCCGGCAGGTCACCCAAGCCAGTATTATTCTCACATGAGCACGCTTAACCGTATGGGCGATTAACCGTTAGACCACAAAACGCGTTTCTAAGACAATTTGAGTTTTCAACTTATTAGAAAAAGTCAACATATTTTTCCCTCCTCCATTGACCAAAAATCCTTCTTTGATTTTATAAGTCATTCCTTGATTTTTAGGCTTGCGGTTTTAGGTCTAAAAGACATTTAACACCAACCGACACAAGACTGAGCCCAGCCTAGACATTATAAGTTATTTTAAGTCATTATTATCCTATTAGAAAAGTTACATTTTACTTTTCTCAATTTTACACAACTTTCGTACGTTTTACGTATTACGCGTTTTAGACCCGTGTTTCCAGTTTTTAGCAGGGTTTTAGCACCCGATAGAACCTACCACTCATTTTATATTTTATTATGGACTATATTGACATGTTTGACCATACTTTCAAGTTTCATATTTTTAGGATACCCGGTTTTATGTTTTGAGGCTTAACAGCTTACGGTTAGCAACCTACGGAGTCAAAACTAGCTCTATATCTTGGATAATATCAACCAAAGACCAAAACTTGGTCCCTAAGCCTTCCAAACCGACTTAGGGGGGAGGGAGTCACCACACATGTGTCTTGAAATTACAAAAGTGCCCTTAGATCACTACATATTCACAACTTGGTCACCAAGTTTAGGAAGCTTACTAGTTACCTTCCTAACCTCCTCAAAACTCATATAAATACCCCCTTGCCCCTCTATGAACGTCCACAACACACACACACCATCATCTCATCCTTAGCTCATTCTTTTCCAAGTTACAAGCAAGATTCAAGAACCATATCAACACATAAACCCTAGTTAGCTTTTGATTCATCAAACTACATCAAAACCCTAGAAAACTTTGGTGATTCTCTTGAGTTTAGATCCACTCAATTCACCTAGATCTTCATCACAATTCCTTAATGAATACAAGATTAGCAAGGGTGGTTAAATATTGGAAGCATGGCTATGGTTGGAAAGGGTTAGGAAGATTAAGTAGTAGTTCTTGGTTTTGATCTTGGTTCTAGTTAGTTTCCTCACAAGTTGTAAGCAAACCCTTATACACTTTCTTGCTCAATATCATTTCATGCTTATTATGTTTCTTTCATGCTATATATGGTCTTTGTATTGTGTTCATGATGTTTAAAAATGGATAAAACAAGTATTGGTATACATATGTTAACTTATGACAAGCAAACAAGCAAACTAGTGATTTTTATGGAAAACCACGACCACAATAGTATAACTTTGATATTTGACACTTACTTACTGTTAAAGAGGACTTAACAAGGAAAACATAGCAAATTGAATCACCCAAAACGAGTATACGAGTCAAAAGTTATGACCATAAGAAGTTAGCGACACCAAAACGCCGAAACTGCCCATAACCTCCTGTTTGCATTCTGCCAATTTGAAAGTCCCACTTCTGGTCCGATTCATCAAAAAGTTAAAACACGAAAGTTGTCCGGAACGACGTTTTCGTTCAGGAACAAAGAAGCTCGAGCCCTGAAAACGCTTTCTGAGTGATAAATTTATTCAAAATCTTAACAGCCCATTTTAGACCAAAGTCACTATATTATAGTTATGATTTACTAAGACCAAGAGGTCTAATGACCTAAAGCCAAGACCACAACCATGGCTAAAGCCAAGGTTGAGTCTTAAGACCATGGTAACAATGACCAAGGTCACGGCAAAGCCACGGCTAAAGACCATATAACCATTAAAGATCAAAAAGCTTATATATATGTTATCAAATACTACAATAGTAGGGAGCCTCATGTGAGGAGTTCATTGAGTAAGCCGTCGAGACGAGTTGTGGATTTACGAGTTAAAGTGTCCTGGCTCCTCGAACGTTTACTCCATGACTTCTGAATTATGTCGGCCCGAACGGTAGTAAGTGATATACAACCTGTACATGTTTCATAGACCACTTATATTCAACGACTTACACTATATACTAAGTACTACATCATGAACATTATGCAAGACATATATGGGCAATTCGTCGTATTCTTAGACGTTACTCCAAACCTAAGTCGCAACGTTCTATTATAGGCTGCTCTTAGAGACTTTCGCGATTCGACTACCACTTTCATTTCTCATTACATAGACTTAAGGTGAGTCATAGCCCCTACTCTTTTCGTACTTGTTTTAACTCTTGGGGGGGATACATGCTCAACTACTTGCTTACTTGTACAAATACTCAAAACGTCTATACTTGACTGTATTATACTTGATTGCTTACATACATGACTGCGTTATACTTAATTGCGTTATTCTATTTATTGACTAGTAGTTATCTTTGGGAATTGACTCCCAGTTGTCTTTGGGAAGTGGCTCCCAGTTGTCTTTGGGAATTGACTCCCAGTTGTCTTTGATACATCCTAACATTTGCGAATGTTGGATACATCATAAAAGTGAGGTCTTCGGAGATGAAGTAGAGACTCACTACTAATTGCTTAATTGTCTTGATGAACTTATACATGTCTTTATTATACTATATGTTAGCAGTGGGTTGTGAACACACAGGTTACAAGTCTCTTATGGCGGGACTTGTAACTGAGTGGATTCTCAATGCCTTTGCTGTGTGATCATTCTTTAAGGCTTTTCAACTGTTTTAAGACAAACTCTATGAACTCACCAACCATTGTGTTGACACTTTAGCATGTTTATCTCAGGTTAGTAAGGAGATAGCTAGTGCGTGGAACTTAGAGTCAAGCTGCATATTCTGAAGACTTACGCTTTTATCATTTATCATTCAAAACATTTTGTATACATTTATGTATCATACTTTGGAATCTCATGTTTGTAACTTTGAATTCATTAATCGAATGGTAACTTTTCAAAACGTCTCATTTAGAGTTCGTTTTCTATAACTTGTACTTTGTATTATGAAGTAGCACCCCAGTGACACAGTCTTCCGCTGCGGTATTTTGGGGGTGTTACACAGATCGCCGCTGATGATATGGCAATGCATTTAATCCAACTTGGATTACCACGTGAGATCTTTGTTGCGGTCGACAGCTGTGAAACTGCTTATGATATGTGGGAACAAGTTAGAAGAATATGTCATGGTGTGGAAAACTAGAAGGGGGGTTGAATAGTTTTATGTTTTTTTAATTTGTTGTAAAAATTTGTTTGCTTGTTTTGTTTACTTACAAAAATGTAGATTCGATAATATGTGAATTCAAGTCTTGCACAATATAAACAACAACAACAATTAAATACTAAGACTATAATGATGTAAGAAATGAAATGAGTAAGAGATGGAAAGATCGAACCGCGAGACAAGAGATTTGTAGTGGTTCGGCTACAAGGACACCTTCCTTGCCCTACTCCACTCCCCGAGCACCTAACTCGAGAGTTTTCCTCACTATGTCAACAAGTTCCCTTATGGCGGAGAAAACCTTACACATCAATATTCACACCACAACTTCATCACACCTTAATCACACCTTCTACACACAACTTCTTCACACCTAGTCACACCTTAATAACAACACTACTTCTTCACTCCTATCTATCTTCACAACTATCTACTTCACTACTATTTTCCTCACAACTATCTACTTCCCAACAATCTACTACACAACCATCTACTCCTAAATCTTTCTATCTACACACCTTGCTAATCTATATTCTACCAAATATTCACAACTAATTACACAAAGAGATATATGTAATGAATGATGCTCTAACAACTTAGATGTGGAGGTCACAACAAGTTGTAATACTTCTTGTCTTGGAGAATAGAAGTATTCTTCTTTTGCACTTGAAAGAATAAGACTTGGATCACTTTGAAACAATGATTAATGTATATATGATCAAAGGATTATAGGAAGTGGAAATGGGGATTTAGATCAGAAAGTTTTGGGGTGCAAAAGGTGAGAAAAATTTGTGGAATGAACCAGTATTTATAGGACAAAAAATTACTGTTCTTGAGCGTGCCGGTCCCCTTAATTAGGGGCCGGTCCCCTTAATCATTAAGGGGGCCGCCTAGGAATTAAGGGGGCTGCCCCCTCCAGAACGTTGGCTTTGTTTGTCCTTTTGTGGGGAAGGTTTTTCTGGATTATATTTGCCATTTTTGGTTAAAATTTTGAATTCATATATTTATAATGATTTAAACATATTCTTTTAATTCCAAAAATGATTATGTAAATGATATAAAATGTTTATGACATTTTATAAAAAATCTAGTGATTTAGAAAAATTTCCTTTGATCATAGATTGCAATAAACACTTTGTTTATTCCTACCTTAAGAGATTTGGATGTAAAGAGAGATATTTATCATTAAATACTTGTTTACATCATAAATTTTAGTTCAATGAGTTTATGTTTTGTAATCATCAAAACATAGAGATATTGTTAATATGTTAACAGTGTTTTTAGGCATTATTTATATCAACAATCTCTCCCTTTTTGATGATTACAAAACCTTAAACTCATTAGGTCTAAAAATTAATTTTTAGACAAGTATTTAGAGTTTAATATTCTCTTCTCCCCCTTTTTGTAAAATCAAAAAGGTTATGCCGATTAAGCTTCATAAAAGAAGTTAAACGGGTAGTGAGCTCCCCCTTGATGTGTGCTCCCCCTCATTTGAGAGCACCAGGAAACGAGCTATGGAATGCTTGGCTACAAAAAATATGTGAAGAATACAAGACATATATATGCAAAGCAAATAGAAATAGATTAATTCAATCATTTAAGATGATCATAGAAATGAACATCATTACAACATTCAATATGCTAGAAGCATATTGATTACAATAAAATAAAAGAAACAACATAGTACTAACTTTGCCAAAGAGAGTTCTTGGACTTGCTTGCAACCCATGATTGAGTGTTTTATTTGGTTGAGGGGTTCATAAGCATAAAGCTTAGTTGTTTGATGGAGAAGGATATGGAATGGGGTATGGAGCGGAAGAGGTGAATCTCACGATGTTGTATTGTGTCAAGGGTGGTATTAGATGAGGACGAGTGAGAAGATATTCGATACAAGAAATATCTTCACTCAAGTAGAGGATTTGTTTTTGAAGGAAGATGCAACAAGGGCAAAAGTGAGTGTGGTTTGTAACTTGATCCAAATTGAGAGAGTGAGGTAGGCAATTTGCATAGGGTGATGATAGAGGTTGCCCTTTGTTGCCTTGTGCAAGATGCATAGCAAGGAGATCACTTAGATCATGGATTTGGTTTATTTCTTCATGGAACTTTTGCTTTTCCGTGACAATTTGGAGAGAATCATTTTTTTGATATGGATGAATTGGGGTTGTGTAGTTGGTATTGAAATTGTTGGAAGTGTAGTTTGATGGTTCATCAAACTTGTATGGATCATTATAGGTGGTTTGACGTTGAGATGTGTAGTTTGGCATGAAGGTGGATGTTTGGCTAATGTTGTATGGTTTGTAAAGAGGATCAAAGGAATGACCTTGTTGGTTTGGTGTAAAGTTTGGGAAGTAAGTAGTTGGAGGTGTTGAGTGATTTCCAACTTCATTAGTTGGAGGGCTTTTTCTTAGCCAAATGGGTTTTTCCGTCATCCTTGCTAGCCTTGAGGCTTTTGGTTTTGGTTTGTTTGGGGAGGTCATGATGAAATGAATGGAGAGTTTTGAAGATTGGGGTATTTATAGTGTGAGATTTGAGTGTTTATGGATGGACAAGGCTTGTTTGGGAGATTAGGACAAAATATGTTTGTGAAATTTGGGAAGTGTAGAATGAAATAGGCTAAAAAGCAGAAAAGATTCTGTAAACCCGATCATCAGATGGCCGGTCCCCTTAATTAGGGGCCGGTCCCCTTAATCATTAAGGGGGCCGCCTTGCATAATTAAGGGGGCCACCCATCTGGTGATTTCCAGATTACCAGAATTGGGTTTTTGGCAGAAAATTTACAGAAAGGTTGTGTCTTTGGGTTTGGGTTCAAGTAAGTTCTACTCTTTGAGGTAACATAGCATCTAATCTAATCATAATATAGTATACATGCAAAATTACTTAAATAAAAGAACAATCATGTAATCAACAATTACCAAGAGTAAACAAGAGGCAAGAGCAATAAATTCTACCTAGTTAAAATATCTTAAATCAAAGACAAAGGCAACTAGTGAGTGAGTAACTAGTGATGGAACAAAAAGGACAATATTGTATGTGATTATGTCCTAGTGAGTGCCTATATGCAACAAATGTAGAGTTGTCATTGTTTCGACTTCTAAATGCAAATGAAAAAATTTCCTAAGAAACAATCCAAAATCTCCTTGATTCAATTTTTTCTCAACCCGTGAATGTCAATGGTATATATTAGATTATATATTTTGACGATTCATGTGAGATTTTATGCATGATTTAAGAAAGAGTTTTTAGTATTTGTCAAGAATGAAAGAAATGTGGTTTTCATGTGTTTCCTAGATGTGAGAGTAGTTTTAATGAAAATTCAATTGGGTTTTATAACAAAGTTTATGCAATAAAGTAAAGCTTCCCAATCTTTAATTTTGTGCGAAATAGATTCCTAGACTCAGATATGAAGAAGTAGAAAAAAAAAATTATGTAATGGAATAAAATTTAGTCAATTTGTTCCATCATTCCTAATCCTAAACGCAAGTGCTTAAATAGTTCACGCTTAAGGGGTTTAGTGAATATATTCGCAATATTATCTTCTGATGCAACCTTTTCTATAGATATGTTTCCTTTCTGTACATTATCCCTAAGGAAGTGGTGTCGTATTTCTATATGTTTAGTCCTAGAGTGTTGAACCGGATTTTTACTTAAATCTATCGCACCTTTGTTATCGCACATTGTTAGGTCACCATTTATGTAAACACAAGTATGATATTGATAGAAATGAGATGAGAAAAGAGATTGGTTGATTATAAGAAATGAGAGAAAAGTAAGAACAAGAGTTTCACTAAGATATTCAAATAACCAACAAATGTAAGAGTTACATAAGCTTACTATTTATAAGGGAGGAGTAGGGCAACACTCCATTCCTCCCTCATCTAGCTTAAAACGTGGGCTTTCAAGCCCATGGGCTCACTAACTTAAGCCTTGTAACTTTAACATAGTGAATAAAAATAACCAAGCAACCTATTACAAAAGGTAATGACCGAGACTTGACTAAAATACAAAAGTATGATCCCAACAATCTCCCCCTAAGGGTCGGTCATTTGCTTCTTTATACTTTGTAGATTCTTCTTTATTGACGTAGAATCTTTCTTTGAACTTTGTGGTGCTAAGATCTTTGGGGGAGCTATCATTTGCTTCAAGATGTATGTATGAGCATGTTGGAATCTACCATCATGGAAGTGAGGTACCTGCAAGTAAACAGTTAGCAATAAATACCCGGTACTTACAGATAAGGAATTAGAGTTCATCAACAGCATATTGTGAAGACTCCCTCTAATCCTTATCCCGGCCGTTCCCATATCAGATACTCCCGAAGGAGCTTACGAGACCTACTAAGTAGCTCAATGACTGGGTGAGTCGCTGGGGATCACTCCACGACTGTAGACCGCTATGGAACCACCACAAACACTAAGCGTAACCCTTGTGGGGTTACCGAAGTGACCTGCTGTCAGGGCTTCTTGATGTTGACCCTGGCAGGAGTTTCCGTTCAATCATTGAGAAATACATAAGTAATTCTCTCATAAACGTTCTCGGCAGATTGCTTAGATCTACGAAGGACTTGATAATTTACAGCTGGTGTCCATTGATGTAGAATACCAGTTGTAGAAATACTAAGTGTTCCTAAGAGATCTTTGATGTATCTCAAGGCTCTAGACTCTATAAGTGCACACTTAGGTTTCCTATGCGGAGACTAGGGAGGGGTCTCCTGCTTCAATATCAACTATCTCTAAGAGATAAGTCGATAGATTACACTGGTTCCCCGTGAGAATGAAACAAGCTCTTTTAAGAGAACTTGAGTGGTTAAGAAGGTTTAGTGCATTGCGTCACTGGGTCCATGACGACTTTGTCTTCAATACCGGTGTTGCCTTAGCAACATCCAGTAGCATACGAGTTGAACCCGGTGTCTGCCCTAAGGTTGAACATATGGAGGGCTATTTCTTTTCACCATTTTCTTTACTTTTATTTTTAATTCTTCAACTCCTTCTTTCCCTTTCATTCTTTTCTCCTTTTTTTTCGTATCATACCTAAGGACTTCTAATTCTAACTATGGGAGATGTCCTTGGGTAGATCCCTCCGGCTCTGGCGGATCATCGGACGGTTATTCCTATCTTAATCACCTTATAACTCCGACAGTAGCCAAGAAACCTTTGATTGAAAAATCTCTCAAAGTGTTTGTGATAATCAAATATTTTGGTTAACACTTTGAGAGTTTTGTGTACACTTTTGAAGGGCTCCCCCTGCACATGTGCTCATAAGTGTTTAATAAATTTGCACATGCGGGAGGAGCAAGCATTTTGAATTGATCCACTTTCCGTGAACTAGACCGATTCGAGACACGCTTACATCACTAGTTAAACTGGCTTGAAGTTATTACCCTGCCTGGTCAAGTCCACAGAAAGTTTCTCGAGACGGTACATTTCTACTAAGACAAATCCTTTTCGAGACACGCTTACGTGGTTAGTTAAAGAGATACATTGTCAGCTTTTAGGTGACAACTAGCTCTAGTAACTAGCTTGATGTTATTACCCGTCGAGGAAAAGTCTTTTCGATATTACTAACTTTTATTGTCTCGTCAATTCCTGGGTCAATTCTGAGTCTAGCTCGCACATGATACAACTTTAAGCTTTGACTTCGTATATTTTAATCACTTTTTCATTTTCTCCCCCTCAAAAATAGCATATAAAATGATGTTTTTGACAATATTTTAGATTAAAATATGCCTTTTGAGTCTTATGGGGAGATTCACCAAGAACTTTTGATTTAGAGCAAAGTATTTTGTTTTGACAAGTGCTCCCCCTCAACAAGTGATTAGGTCTTATTGAGGTGAAATACTTGTCCTTTTGAGCAGAATTATGAAAAATTCAGAAACATTTGATTAATTCTACTCAAAAGTAAGAAGCCTTCGCTCCTTATATTTAGGAATGAGGCACTGATGCGTACCTCAGGGTCCTTTCTTTACAAGTTCGGGGATGTCGAACATGTTAGGTTTGGTGAGATTCAGCTTCTTCTGATAACTTTCCACTCCCAGTTGAAGATCTTCTACTCTTTCTCTGATGACTATCTGTCTAATAAAGATTAGGAGAGCTTGGATAAAGGCAAGCTGCATCTCTTTGGGTAAGTTGCAAAGCTTTCCTTGAACTTTGAGCAGGTACATATCTTCAATGTCGTTGAGAAGTAGTCGTGGAAAGTCTAACTCGGAAATATCGTACTCCTTTTCATCAAGTCTTTTCAGTGTGATTTTGCTGAGGAAGGGGTACCCAAAGTGAGTGACAGTCGAAATGAACTGAATCAAGACTATCTTCAAATCACTTGCCACATCACCCATCGTCTGATTGAGTCTGCTGCTACGATAATACTGTGCCCAGTTCTCTGGCCAATGATGTATACCATAGAGTGCATTCCGGTCATAGTCAACAACTTTGTCGATGAATAAGGCAGATGCTTCTTCTTCGATGGCATTGTTGAGATATCTAGCTGTAGGGAGAAAGGCAAGTGAGTTGACGTACTTCTTCACAATCTTGCTGCCGAGTTGCAAAAATTCCAAGTCATTGTTGAAGAAGAACTTGTAAGGAATCTTTGGTTCCTTAGGCTTCCCAATCATCGGTAGTGGTTTGGACCAGTCAGTAATGTAGGGTGCGGTTTTCCTTGTGACCGGATCGACATAAGATTCAGGATTGATCCAGTCAATATTGCTTGACATAGCTCAAGCAATATTTTCCAGATGGTACTCAAGTTCGATTGAGTTAGCAGACCGATCTTTCAGAAGATTGAATGCATCATTCTTGATTCTTCGCAGCTCTTTCTTATTCATCTTTTTCATCTGAAACTTATGCTGAATAAACTGAGCGTATTCCACTGTTCGACCATCTTGAGGTTCTTGATTGTCTGCAAGTGGCGGTTGCGAATTAATCATCTTTTCAAACCAGGAGTAATCGGCAGTATCGTCTTGGTCTAGCCATTTGAGGACGGTTTTCGGTTTCTTGGGTTCTGTGCCTTTTGATGAGGTGTTCGGTTTGTGTTGATGATGCTTTCGTTTCCTTTCTTTCTTCTTCTTGGAAGATGGTTCTGGTACTTCATCTGGCTGAGGAATCTCGTCACCTCCTGTGTATTCAAAGTGGTCATGTGCTTTGGGAGTGGAACCAGATGCCTTGGGTTGTTGTGAAGATGTTGTAGTAGTAGGAGGGATGACCGGTGCTTTTGATTGAGATGAGGGTCCTTCGGCTTGCTTATGTTTCTTTGCCTGAGAGTTAGGATCCTGATCTTCATCATCTCTTGGACGTTTTAGTTTGTCCGCCTCTGTGCTGCAAGTCTCTTTAGTCATTTTGGCTTTCAAAGCTTCCAAGACTTTAGCTTCTTCAGGTGATAATGTGAACTTGCTTGCCAGTTTGTCCAAGAGTTGGGCTTCCAATTCGTCCATAGATAACCCCGGTAGTGGAACAGTTGATTTGTCAGCTCGAAGAGTAAATGTGGTAGATCGGATCACTTTCTTGACTGCTTGCTCTGCGAACTTGGTGAGTTCATCTCTCATAGGTGCCAGCAGCTCTTTCAACTCAGCAACTAAATATTGTTCCATATATTGGTGTGCTTGAGCAGCCAATGTGGCTTCCAAGTTCTCTTGCACATCCTTTGCTAAGAAGGTGTCAAGCTTATCTTGAAGTTCCTGGACATTAGTGTTGAGCTTTGTTAGTTCAGCAACTTGGCTTGCTAGTGATGCAACCTGATCTTCCAATTTGTTTTTCTTCTTTTCATGAACTCTTCTAAATGTTGACTTTAGTAACTTGGATGCAGCAGAGGCTTTGGTGCTTGTTGGTTTCTTGATATATTTGTCATGCGTTGATTCGGATGCTGGAGGTGATGACTGTGAGGATTCAAGGTTGGTGGTAACATCTTTGTCATCTCCTCTTTGTGGTTCGGGTTGATCAACATTTGTAGCTTTGGCTGCTTCCTCTTTCAATCTCTGTTCTTCAGCCAGTCTGTCAGCCTCGGCCTTAAGTCTTAATTCTTCTGCGAGCTTGGCTTCTTCTTCTCTTTTCAATTTTTCTTCTGCCAGCTTGGCTGCCTCTTCAGCCTTCCTGCTTTCTTCCATGCGGATTGTCTCTTCCAGTTTGGCTTGTGCAAGCTCCTCAAGCCTAGCCTCTTCAGCTTCTTGCTTTTTCCTTAATTCTTCTTCTTGAGCCCTTTCTCTGAGCTCCATTTCTTCCATAGACAGCAAATGTGGAGCATCAGTATCCATGGGATCTTCCTCTTCCTCTTCTCCCGTTGCTGAAGCATTAGTCATTTCTATATCTGTGGGAGAAACCGAAGGATTGTCGTAGGCGACCAAGTCAGTGTTGATTCCTGTAGTAGAATCAGGAATGCTGCTAGATCCGCCAGCTTCGGTTGTATGAGAAAACACTGGAGGTGGAGGTAGATCAGCATTGAATGCATCTATCTTGCTGTGGAGGAGACCCAGATTGAGGGCTCTTTCATTTTCTTCTTCAACTGAAAGGCCTATGTTTGAGTGAGCAGACTCTTGTTCGGCAGTCATAGGTTCCTTCATCTTCTCTCTCCTGATCCTTTCTTCTTCCAAGATTGACTCTGCTTCAGTGAACGGTCGTTGATTCAGATCTGCTGGGTATTCAGCATTATCAGCAAACTCATCAATGTTTTTCTCCCAATCTTCGAAAGTCAAGTCTTTATCATCAATGTCTTCAAGATTCACATCCTTGTCAATGTTAGCATAAGCTTCCCAATACACTGGACCTTCGTCGGATTCTGTTTCTGAGTCAGATGGTTTTGGAGAAGGTGGTGAGGGAAACCACCCAGGTTCAGGAATGGATGCGGGCTTCTTGGCAGGAAGTCTTCTCTTAAGAGTACCCTTCTTCTTTTGTTTAGATTGGGTAGAACTGTCGGAGCTCCCAGTCTTGCTGCCTTTCTTCCCCCAAAATGGTTGAACTTCATCCAAGAAACCAACTTTGTCTTCCTTAAGTGCTTGTTCGTAGTACTTGTAATTCTGGCAAAGCTTCACTTTGTCATTCAAGAGACAATCAGGAAATTTCTTTCCTTGCTTACGAGTGCTGGTGTCAAGTCTCTTAATGATTCTGAGAGTTTCCTCATTTCTGAAAGTGTGCTTGTCTTTGTCATCAAGTCTCTGTGGAATATCGTCATACTCACGAAGGAAGCTTTCGATGAGTAGTTTGGTGAAACGAACAAATGGAATGTTGGTGGTCTTGTGTTGAATGTGCCACACAAGGTCTTCCCAGATAATGTTGGCATAATCAACTTTCTTGACGTTTGCCACGGCCCAAAAAAGTTTGAGGTGTTGGAGCTTGGGGTGTTCATGGCCAGTGTCTCTGCCAGATAAGGAATTGGCAATCAGACTGTATAGGGTTCTCCATGGTTGTGGAAGAAATCTGATGTTGACCCTAGAATGTCTTATCACAACTTCTTCTGATTCGTCATAGCCAATATCCTGTAACCACTCTATCAGCTCTTCCTCGGTAGGTACTTGATCATATTCTTCATCTGAGCCAAGTTCAGGTAACCCAAGAACATTCCTAAGTAAATGAATGTCCACAGTGACCTGTCTGTCATGAAGCATGCAAGTGAAGGAAGCTTCCCTAAGGTCTAGCTGAAGTGTATGCCAAAACTGGTGTATGTAGAAGCAGGAGACTGAAGCTGACTTAGTGAACAACAGCTTGTTGGGGTGATAAAGGAGAGCATCTACTGCAACAATACATGAGGATTCGTTGCAAGTGATTTTGTTGAAGTTGATATGTAAGTTGTTCTTTCCTATCTTCCTGGTGTAATCAACTGGAAAGGTCTCTTCCCATGAGAGTTTTGGTTCAGGTTCTGGTCCATATGGAACGTCATTGTGTTCTGCCATCTGAATTGATCATAAACAAATACAAACATGGCAATGTTTTACTTTGTTAGCTCAGATATTCATTTACATGATTGTGCACACATTATTGATTGATCAGTGGGTGTTTGTGTGTGAAAAACTTTTGTTATATGACAAACTTGTGTTTTTATCACATGGTAGAAACTTATAACAATTAAGTTACAACATGAGTTTATCATTACAAGAGATTACACATTGGAAATTTAACAACACTTAGAAAAAATTTCATGAATTAGACAATGTTACGCGTAAGTGGAAGAATCTACGCATAACTTAGATTACGCGTAAGAAATGAAATTAAGCGTAGGTACAAAGTCTACGCATAACTTTATATGTTACGCGTAAGTTCAATTTCTGCGTAGGCTTAATTTTACGCGTAGGATTATATCTTATGCGTAAGATTAGAGCTTAGGCAAAGGATTGAACCTTAAGTGTAAGATATAACTTGTGCGTAGGTTTTGACTTACGCGTAAGATCATGACTTAAGCATAAGAAACAACTTATGCGTAAGTTAATCTTTTTATGCGTAAACATTGTCTTATCCAAGACAATGTTTGTCCACGTGTCGAATCTTACGCGTAAGATTCAATCTTACGCGTAGGATGAACAACTTGTGCGTAAAAATGTCTTTTTCCAGAAAATCACTTTAAGTAATTTGAGTTGTTTGATTCCTGAAAGTGTACAAACATAACCACTGATCAATAATTAAACCAACACACTTTATACACATATTTTATGCGTAAACATGTCATGATTCAGAGTTACGCGTAAACCCGTATGAACACTTAATCACAAACAGGTTCAATCATGTTTCTGGGTAGTGATAAACATAGGGCAAGTGTTTCTAACAACCTAAGGAACATATGGTCCAAATTATAACACCAATCGACCACAGAATCACAAGATCAAATCTGCTTGTGCATTCGAACCCTAAATCTATGATTCATGACCAATTCAAGTAATTGAAACAATTAAACCATAATAATATGTTCTTAGGCATATAACAACACAATCCCCATCATCAATTAACATCACTATACTCAGAATCAAGAATCCCTAAAAAATGCGCATGAACCCTAAATCTAATTTCATACAATTCCGTGTTTCTGGGTACAAATGAAGTATTGTGATATGTTTATAATCATCCTAAGACCATTTCCCATCAATTAATTAAGCCATAACAACAACAATTTCTGGGTTCAAGATTTACGCACAACCCTAGATCTAATTAATCGATTATGACAAAATTAGCTGTTGGATTGAGATGAAATTTAAAACCAATGTTTATAAACATGATCAAAAACTTTTGACACTTACAGATTTGAAGATAGATAACCGGATTGATTGAATGATTGTGAGTCGTTGATTATGGTGGGTGAAAGTGATAAATGTTTTTGCAGGTGGTAGTAAATGTGAGGTCAAACGTGTTTTGACCGAGGTTAAATCAAGTTTGAAAGATTGACAAGTATGGTCCCTTAACCTTATTAACCATTTACTCTTAATGCCCAAACTAATACTCACATATAACTTACGTTCATTACACCAAGTTATGATAAGAACAACATGTTGAATTATACTCCCCCTCGACCTTAGACCGTAGTCTTAAAAATTATTAAGCTTTATTATAAAGGTCAATGAGAGTATCCCGAAACACTTTTGAAGCATCATTTTGTTTGAAAAAAAAACGTAATATTTTTGGTAAAAATGCAAGTATAAAAGTAAATATTTTTGAGAAAGTTTTAAGAAAAAATATTTTTCCTCCCCCTCAACACTTGTTTTTAATAATCGAAGACATTTTATAAAAATAGTGTTGAAAGAGGTGGTATATACTTGCATTTTTTAAAAAAAATATTTAAAAAGATAGTTTTGATGTTTGAAAATCAATTGTGTTTTAAAAAACTTTTCCAGATCATCTGGAGTCAAACATCGCATACCAATTTGGTGAACTAGACTAGCAAACCTTGATGGTGCTAAGGATTTGGTAAGTAAGTCCGCCAATTGGTACTCAGTCCCAACAAAATACAGTTCAACGGTACCCTTTTCAACGTGCTCTTTGATGAAGTGATATCGGAGATCGATGTGTTTGGATTTGCAGTGATGAACTGTGTTGCAGGAGATAGCAATGGCACTCTTGGAATCACAGTAGATTAGAATCTTGTTGAATAGGTAGCCATAATCCTTAAGTTGTGATCTCATCCAAATGACTTGAGCACAACAAGCAGACATGGCTACATATTCAGATTCGGTTGACGATAGTGATGTGCAATCCTGCTTCTTTGATTGCCATGACACAAGTTTATCTCCGAGAAACTGTAATCCACCAGATGTACTTTTGCGTGTGTCTAAACATCCTGCATGGTCAGCATCTGAAAAAGCAATTAGTTCAAAACCAGAATCCTTCGGATACCAGATTCCCAAGTTAATGGTTCCCTTTATGTATCGAAGGATTCTTTTCACCTCACTGAGGTGTTTTTCAGTTGGTTTAGACTGATAGCGAGAGCACATGTAGAAAGCAAATACTATATCAGGTCTACTAGCTGTGAGATACATGAGGGACCCAATCATACTTCGGTATTTGGTAGGGTCAACTGGAGTCCCATGTAAATCAGCATCTAGTTTTGTGGTATAGCCCATTGGTGTATTATAAGTATCACAAGACATCATTCCATGTTTCTTTAAAATTTCAAGAGCATATTTGGAATGATTTATAAAAATTCCACGGGGTGATTGATGAACTTGTAGTCCTAGAAAGAACGAAAGTTCACCCATCATGGACATTTCAAAATTATCTTTCATTAATTTTGCAAAATCATTAGAGTAACTTCTTTTTGTTGAGGCAAAAATAATGTCATCGACATATATTTGAACAACAAGTAAGTCCTCCTCGTAGGTTTTTGTAAATAGTGTTGGATCCACCGATCCTTTAGAAAATTTATTGGCCAGCAAGAAAGTGGACAGTTTGTCATACCACGCCCGTGGGGCTTGCTTAAGTCCGTAGAGTGCCTTTTTGAGTCGGTAAACGTGATTAGGACGCTCAGGATCAACGAAGCCGTCAGATTGGCTTACATACACTTCTTCACGGAGTTCTCCATTAAGAAATGTTGTTTTCACATCCATTTGGTAAACAACCATGTTCCTGTGTGCAACATAGGCCAAAAAGATCCGAACAGCTTCATGTCTAGCCACTGGAGCAAAGGATTCAGCAAAATCAAGTCCTTCTAGTTGGGAGTATCCTTTCACTACCAGGCGTGATTTTTTACGTATGACAGTTCCTTCAGCATCAAACTTATTCTTCCAGATCCATTTTAACCCGATGACAAAGACTCCATCAGGTCTTTCAACTAATTCCCAGACTTCTAATCTTATGAATTGTTGAAATTCCTCTTGCATAGATTCAATCCAGTTGTCATAAGTCATTGCTTCTTTAATGTTCTTAGGTTCTTCGTGACAAACTGTGAGTGCATAGATACACGTTTCTCCATCCGTGTGAAGTCGTTGTCTTGTCGTAACAGGTGCATCTGGATGGCCAATAATATGAACTAGTGGATGGTCTCGAGTCCATTTGTGTGTTGAAGGGTGTAGTTGATAAGTATCGTGCATGTTAGCAGGATCCAAATTGCGTGTAGACGACTCAGCAATATCAGGAAAGGTAGGAGCCGGTGCAAACGGGTTAAAGAACGCATCAGGATCATGCTCTGCGGGTTGTGGAACTGATTGTGGTGTAGGATCTTCAGCTGATTGGCGGGAGTTAGAAATAGTTTGTTCTGCTGTCGATGGTGATGCAATTGGAGGACCGTCTCTCTCAACAGTTGTTGTAGTTTGTTGAGGTGAGTTTGGTACTGGAAGGTTATCAGGTTGAGCAGCGGAATTAGGTGAGACCTCAGTAGAACGGTATTCAATTGTGTCATCAAACAGTGGAGCAAACAAGGTTTCCAATTCTTTGCGGTTGAGTGGCAATGGTTCAGCCGAAGATTCCGGAGAGTTAAGATGGTTGAATTCGGGTCCTAAGTTGTGTTGCTCAGAAGCCATTTGTGTGGGTTCATCAAAATTAGCGTGAATGGTTTCTTGAATTTCTCTTGTTCGACGATTCCATATCCGAAAACCTTTAGAATTTTCACAGTATCCAACGAACACTCCGATGTCAGCCTTTGCTTTAAGTTTACCTAAATCATCACGATCATTTTTCGGATAACAAAGTGCTCCAAATACATGAAAGTAATCGATGTTCGGTTTTCTCTTGTGAACAATTTGATAAGGTGTTTTGCGATGGCGTTTAGTGATCATGCAACAGCATAGTTTCGAAAGGCTCAAGGCGCACTAAGGCGCAAAGGGGGGCAAAGAGCCTCGAGTCGAGGCGCATTCTAAGGCGCGGGATTCATGAATGCGAGGCGCACTAAATACATTAAGGTTTTTATAATATGTGTGACCATTTATGTAGCTTAAATAACACAAAATAACATTAAAATACTAATACATGACACATATTGTCATTTTAAAGATTAAAATTGATCATTTGTCACTTCTCAAACGGATCAACTCTTTCGTTTGATGACTTATATAGAGATTAAAATCTATATCAGACTAAATATGCTTGTATCCTACACTTGTAGACTTACATATAAAATAGCTCACAATTTAACCCAAAATATCAAGCAAGCAACATATTAATATTCAAGGCACAATGCCACATTTTCCTGATAATATGTCATAAAGAAAATACTTAATAAAACAAAGTAACTTCTTAAATAAAATTTCAATCAGTAAAATAAACATAAAATCAATTCAAATGTACAAATCATACAAATACTCACCATATGACTTGAAAAGCCCATGCATATAACTTATAAGGCCTGTGTATCTTATCTTAATATTTAGAAAAAAAAGCCCAAAAACCCGTTACATCTCCGAGGCGCAAAAATCCCCAAGGCTCAAAGGCGCAAAAATCCCCAAGTCGCGTGATTTTTGTGGGATTCATGCATGTCGTGAGCCTCGATCCAAAAAAATCCCTAAGGATAGAGCCTCGTGCGATTTAGCGCCTAGGCGCGCCTTAGGCGTGATTTTTAAAACTCTGTGCAACGGTTTTGTAGATAACATGCGGTTGAAACAGCTTCCGCCCATAAGTAATCCGGTAATTGAGCATTAATCAACATAGTTCTAGCAGCTTCCACTAACGTCCTGTTGCGTCTTTCAACAACTCCATTCTGTTCTGGGCTTCTAGGAATAGATGTTTGATGTTCAATTCCCACTTTCTCGAAGTATGACCGAAGTGTCTGATTCTTAAATTCAGTTCCATTGTCAGTTCTGACTATTCGTACCGTATTGCGTAGCTGAACTTGAATTTTCGTGAGAAAGGTGATGATCATTGAAGGAGCCTGATCTTTACTTCGTAAGAAATAAACCCAAGTCCATCTGGAGTAATCATCCACAATTACAAGAATGTAGCGTTTACTGTTGATACTTTGAACACGCATCGGTCCACACAAATCCATATGTAGCAATTGTAAAACATGATTCGTACTGTGCTCAGGTTTTGAAGGAAAATGAGCCCGAGTACTTTTTCCTTGTTCACAGGCTGAACATAAGTGATCTTTGGTAAAACGGAATCTTGGAAATCCATCAACAAGTTTATAACGAGCAAGGTCAGTCATAGTTTTAAAATTCAAGTGCGAAAGACGTTTGTGCCATAACCAAGATTTAGTCGATTCTGCTTTGGAGAGAAGACATATCGGAGATGTAGCAATCATATCTGACATTGATATGGTATAAAGATTAGAACCACGTGAGCCAGACATCAGATCGTTTCCTTGTAAGTCACGAACGAAACAAGTTTTCTCACGAAATGCAACTTCTAGATCCCCATCACAAAATTGACCAACAGAGAAAAGGTTGTGTCCGAGGCCTTCCACATAATAAACACGACTGATTTCAATGTTCCCATTGACATAGTCACCATATCCCATGATTAAAGCGTAATGATCATTCCCGAATCTGACAGTACCAATGAACTTTGAGACAAAGTTTTGTAACAGTTTGAGATTGCCTGTCATATGTCGGGTGCATCCGCTATCAACAATCCAGAGAACAATCTGTACCACCTGCATCACAAGAAGAAGACACAGATGGAACAGAAGTAAGGGTGGAACCCAATGAAAGTGCGGGTTCCTGTTGGTTAGAAGCACATGTATTCAACAATTTACGAATCCATTTAAAGCCTGGTTTGTGTTGTAACCAACGTTGCCAATTACAACTAGTTCGTGCTTTCTTAATGGTGAATTCACTAGTGGTTGGCTGATTCCTAGATTTGTTCTCGGCACTTATGGGGGTAACTTCAACTTCATTAGAAACCGTAGAAGGCAGCTTTCCTAAGTTAGACTTAGAGGCAATAGTGGGCCTAGAAGGAATGCGTGTTCTACGTTTCTTATGACGATTCAGAAGAGAATTAGCTATACATTTTGTATGATCACCAGATGATACGCTTTTACGACAAAACACACAAGATGCATTAATATTCAAAACATTCAAAGGTTCATCATTCGTTACATTTAGATTTTGATTACAATTTGCCAGATTAGAATCTAAATCTGATGCAACATGAGTTTTATTCAAATTCCTAAGTTGATCTTCTACTTCTTGAGCTTCTAGTGATCCTCTCTTACGTTGCCAGAGCCTATTCTTCTTTTTACTTTTTCACTTGGGTCTGCTAACGCTATTAGTGGAGACTAGTCCTGTAGAACTGGAGTTATCAACATTAGTATTTTGAACAATATTTCCTTTAGTAGTTTTGTCTATTTGATACAATCCTGGTGCTATCACCGTGGTGTCAACAAACTTTCCTTTTTGGAGTATCTTGATTTTCTCTTTCAAATCTATGATGATGTGATTCTTATCCTGAATATTTGACTCAAGTACACCATTGCAATATTTGATGTCTTCGTGGTTTTGTTGATATGCAACGTTTTCACTTTTTAAATCCGCAATTTCTTTCTCGTATTTGAGACACAGACTTTTGAAAGACTCATTGTTTTTGCAAAGCTGACAAGAGTTTGAAATATTTTGACTTTGAAGTTTCATTTCCGTTTCAACACTTCGAGCTTGACACCATTCAAGTCTTTGTTTGAGTTGACAAATTTCTTTAGAAAATTGTTTTGTCACATCATCATTTTGTATTCTCAGCTTATCATTATCATGTTTAAGTGTCTCAATTTCCACATTCAACAAG
This sequence comes from Artemisia argyi, assembly GCA_030686995.1. Classification (NCBI taxonomy): domain Eukaryota; kingdom Viridiplantae; phylum Streptophyta; class Magnoliopsida; order Asterales; family Asteraceae; genus Artemisia; species Artemisia argyi. The sequence goes on along the minus strand of CM060693.1, from coordinate 124,978,759 downwards.
TTATTATCAACACAAAGATCATCCATAAGCATAGAAGTACCAGATTTATAGAGATCATTCATGATAAAAGACAAAATATCAGCATTGAGAACTTGTTCCAAGAGTCGATCAGCATCATTCTTTAAAACTCTATTTCTTTGCTTTTGAACCAAAATCTCATTTTCAGTAGAGTTGAAAACATTTATCATATTTTTGACCTCGTTTTGAAGTTCCTGATCCCAACGTGTAGCACAGAGACGGAGGTGTTTGACAATTGGCAACATTTGTTTTTGAAAAATATCTCTCTTTTCTCGCTCGTAAGCGGATTGAAAAGTTTCAATTTTTATTTCAGAATTGCGTTCAATTGTTTCCTCCAAAATTTCGATGTCTTCCATAAAAGTTTTGAAATAATTTAAGACACGACAACTTTTCGGTAAAGGTTTAAGTTCACCGGATGATGGTAAAGGACCATTTATTTGTGCTACAGTTTGGACAGGGGCCGCATTAGAGGATGAAACATATGACTCTTCGACAAACCATGATTTCTCAGGTAATTCCTTTTGAGTAACAAAAGATTTAGAAATGTGAGGAGCTTTTGATTAATCATATGGTGTCCAATATTGAACATAACTCATTTTAGATCGACTCTCGTCTTCAAGTTCTTCTTCTTCCTCAGTATCAAAAACAACAGCACGTACAATCGTATTATCAAGCAAATGGTCTATACTGTAAATTTTAGGAATTTCTTTGAATGCCGTGTGAAGAAACATTGAATTGTAATCGCCAATTGCAAATCCTTTATCGGGTCTTGGTTTTAAAGTAAATTTCTGAATTGTTGTGACAGAGTTCCCGTGTTTGTAAACAATGTTACGAAATTCTTTGAGTTGTTTTTCAAGATCAACAATCTCACCGAGTAAGTCATCTATATACTTCCTTTTTCGTATTTTATGTTCACAAAAATCCTTTTTACAACTTGACAATTCTGTTTCTGTTTCTGAAAGTACTGTTTGAAGACGTTCAACTTGCATTTTCAATTCACATTTCTCACTTTCGAGTTTAGAAATCAACTTCCCGTTTGACTCAATTAAATCTTGCATTTTGTGTTGAAGATCTTGCTCTTTGTTGTAAGAATCTTGAAAAGCTTTTTCAAAACTTTTTGCATATTTAATCTTGTCTTCTTGATTTGAAAGTTGAATTTTATAACACTCGATATCTCTTACAAGAGCCTCATTTGTTTCTTTTAAAGCTTTGTTTTTCTCGTTGCATTTTATGATTTGCAATTGTTGAGCATTCAGTTGTTTAGATAACAATATGAGGTCAGGGTCTGGATCAAATGATGGTTCATGTTGTTCTAAATGATCATGTTTATCATTCTCAATAGGATCATCAAATGAAACAACTGTGTCATCATCAAATATGACAACTGTGCTTATTTGTTCATCTGTTTGAGAAGATGAAGATGATGTAGATGGAACAACTTGCGCCATATCTGATTCAGAAGCAGAGGGTGAGGCTATTTCATGTATTAGGCATGCTTTTTGGTCATGTACCTGAGACAGGCCGTCAGTGTCATACACTGGACCTGAATCATTAAACTGAAGTTCCTGCATGTTGGCCATAAGCATCACAGCTGCATTGGCTTCCAGATCTTCCATGTCATCATCATTGTTCACATTTGCCATGAAGTTATTATCCTGTTTAGGGAAATGTCCATCTTTTTCATCTTGAAGAGCCATGAGTAATGCCTGCTTGTGAAACTTACTACCCCGAGTTCTCGGTTTAGGACATGCTGTCGCTATATGACCTTGTTCATTACAATTATAGCACCATATTGCATTCCCTGAGTTGGAGTTCCTAGTTGCAACTGGTTCAGACCTTTGCTGAGAAGACCCTGAGTTGTTCCTGAATCCCCCATTGTTATTAAACCTCTGACCATTCCCAAAATTTCCTGAAGAACTTCCTGAACCAGATCTACCATAGTTACGATTCTGTATTTCCACTCTTCCATCATCGACAATAGCTTGATTCCTTGTGTTAGAATACGAACGTTGACGGTTATTTGTTTTGTTGGAGAATTTGCTGAAAGCACAAGCAATAAGAGCAAGTCCCTGATTCAAAGTATTAAAGTCATCATCATCATCTTCATTGGAGTTGGAGTAATACACTGCATCATTGTTGTTCAATGGAACAAGTTGAGTAGAAGTATTCTGTGGAGATGAATCATAAGGGACCATTTGGTTTGAGGTAGAAGGTTGTGGATAACTGAAGTAGTTTTGCTCTTGAACATATGCATGATTTGACATTGGTGGTGGAGCATAGGGAGATTGAGCTACGAGAGCCAAAGAATTTGGTGTTGGTGTTGGTGTGTATCCTCCTCGTAGAGCTCGATCTTTTTCAACTTCAGGTTCATGGTGTTTCAGAAAATCATATAACAAACCATATGGAGCATTATGAAGGTTTTTGGTTTGACAAACAAATGTCACATATTTATGCCAATCTGGGCCAAGACTACCAACGAATTTGGAGTTCACTGCGATCCTTGGTACTGTGATTTTGTGACGTTCCAGATCATTGACCACATTTGTGAAACGATGATAGTAGGATTCAAGTGACTCTCCTGGTTCAATTGTGATGTCAGTGTATTCTATGTAGAGTTTGGATTCCATATCATCTTTGTTCAGTTGAGTGCCTTCCATAAGGAGATGAACATGTTCCCACATAGCTTTGGCTGTTTTCTGAGCATCGACACTTCGATAAATTGGATTAGGTATACCTTGAAGTATATAAGCCATTGCATACTCATCAGCTTCACGATGTAATTTCTGTTTTTCTGTGAGTGCAGATTCTGGAAGAGGTCTATCACCAGGAGGACGTGGAGGATCAGCATTTGGATCACCAATTTCAAATCTTGTTGGCCAATCAAATGGTCCTTCAAGTATCACTTGTTTCAAGAATTTCCCATGAGGTTTCTTTAGTTCAAGAAATCGTAAGAATCGACTTGACCATTGAACATAGTTCCCAGGTGTTAGCATTGGAGGTGTTTCAAGGGATCCTACCTCATGTCTGGATTGTTGAGTTGTAATAACTTCACACATTCTATCAAACTAGTGAGGTTGTTTGGAGGAGAACTGAGTGTTTTGTTTGGACATTTGATATGGTTGTTGTTGAGGAATGATTTGATGTTGTTGCATCATAAGATATTGTGGTTGTGGATTAAACGGTTGTTGTTGAAAGTGTGAATGTGAAGGTTGTTGATATGATTGTTGCTGATGGTATTGTTGTTGCTGATACTGCTGATGTTGTTGCTGAGGATTAGAGAAGTAGTAATGTGGTGGTTGAGACATCTTTGAACACTTGTGTAGAAATGGATCTTTGTAGAAGATTGAAATGCACGTTCCATTGGTTAAGTTCAAAATCCCAGGGGTAAGTTGAGTTCTTACGCGTAACAATAATCTTACGCGTAAACTATAGGTTATGCGTAAAGAGTAGTTTGTGCGTAAACACAGAGTTTATGCATAAGTTTTCTCTTTACGCGTAAGCTTTGGCTTATGCGTAAGTTTAGACTTATGCGTAAGGTTAAACAACCAAACAAATCTTTCAAACTTATCCAAGCTTGAAAGATATCCAAAGTCGAAGTATTCCGCTAACTTATCCAAGCTAGGGAAGTACTGAGTCACCGTAACACAAGGAGAAGACCTTTGATGAAGTTATGCGTAGAACTCTGAAACTTACGCGTAAGATATGATCTTATGCGTAAGAGCTGATCTTCTGCGTAGAAAGTGACTTAGGCGTAGGATTCACAAGTTCTTCATAGAATCTTGAGCGTAGACAGTGGACTTACGCGTATGAAATGAACTTACTCGTAGGTTTAAGGCGTAGAATACCAAAGTTACTCGTAAGAACAGGGTTTTGACCTATGTTACTCGTAAGAAAAGGGTTTTAACCAAAAGTTACTCGTAGAAAGGACAAAAAGTACTGTTGACAGCTTTTTAATCGTACTGTTCACGTATGTTACGCGTAAAGAGGTTAGAAACTTGAAAAATCTCAAATTTTTGAAGAAAAATGCTTAGAAATAAGGTACTTTTGATCAAATAACTTCACCAATACTTAGAAAACACTAACTATTGAAGATTTTGCTACCAAAAAACTAGTTTTCCAATATCAAAGAAGCTATAAAACCTTAAAAAACCTTAAAAATCAAAACTTTATGCAAAAACTAAGCTTCAAATCACTATATCAACCTTGAAACTTGTCCAAGCTTAAAGATTTGAGTGAAAGAAACAAAGAAAAATGCAAAAAAAAAAAGGCAAAGAACACCCTTAACCCCACGTTAACCCAAAGAAACACACTTCAAACTCTATTAGGCGAATGATACCACTTGTTAGGTCACCATTTATGTAAACACAAGTATGATATTGATAGAAATGAGATGAGAAAAGAGATTGGTTGATTATAAGAAATGAGAGAAAGGTAAGAACAAGAGTTTCACTAAGATATTCAAATAACCAACAAATGTAAGAGTTACATAAGCTTACTATTTATAAGGGAGGAGTAGGGCAACACTCCCTTCCTCCCTCATCTAGCTTAAAACGTAGGCTTTCAAGCCCATGGGCTCACTAACTTAAGCCTTGTAACTTTAACATAGTGAATAAAAATAACTAAGCAACCTATTACAAAAGGTAAAGACCGAGACTTGACTAAAATACAAAAGTATGATCCCAACACACATAATAGGAACATTTTCTAACCTAATTCCATAGTCTATTAGAGCTTGTTTCATCCATAGTGCTTGTTGACATGCCTTTCCAATGCTTACGTATTCGGCTTCGGTGGTAGAAATAGAAAGGGCGGTTTACTTCTTCGAAAACCAAGATGTTAGACAACATCCCATAAACATGCAAATACCGCTAGTGCTCTTTCTATCTACGTAGTCTCCCGCATGATCCGAATCCGCATAGACAATGGTTTCTATGCCGGATCCCTTAGGATACCATAATCCTAAGTGTATAGTGACTTTAATGTATCGGAAGATACGCTTAACCGCTTCTAGGTGAGAGGTTTTGGGATCCTCTTGAAAGCGGTCACAAAGGCAAACACTAAACATGATATCGGATCTACTTGTCGTTAAGTATAGTAAACTACCTATCATTCCTCTATACTTAGTATTATCTACGGACTCACCTTCATCATCCTTTGTGAGTTTCACTTCCGTAGACATGGGAGTTTTCATGGGTTTTGAGTCTTCTAGGCTAAATTTCTTAAGCATTTCCTTAATGTACTTAGATTGGTTAAAGAATATTCCATCTTCTAATTGTTTTATTTGTAATCCTAGGAAGAAGTTTAGTTCACCCATCATACTCATCTCGAACTCATCATGCATGATTTTGGCAAATTCATCACACATTTCTTGACAAGTCGATCCAAATATAATGTCGTCAACATATATTTGAACAATGATGAGATTTGGGTCTTTCTTTTTAGTGAAAAGAGTGTTATCTACCATTCCCATGGAATAATTATGTTTAATAAGAAAATATTTTAATCGATCATACCAAGCCTTAGGAGCTTGTTTGAGTCCATATAAAGCTTTCTTTAACTTATAAACATAATCAGGTTTTGTGAAGTCAATGAATCCTGGAGGTTGTGCCACATAAACCTCCTCATTGATAAAACCGTTAAAGAATGCACTTTTCACATCCATTTGAAATAACTTAAAGTCTAGGGCGCATGCATAGGCAAGTAATATTCTAATAGATTCTAGTCTAGCTACGGGGGCATAAGTTTCGTCATAATCAATTCCTTCTTGTTGATTATAACCTTGGGCAGCTAACCTAGCTTTGTTCCTAGTTACTATTCCATTTACATCTAACTTATTCCTATATACCCACTTTGTTCCTATGATGGTCATGTTTAGGACTAATTCCCAAACATCATTAATCGTATATTGGTTTAATTCTTCTTGCATAGCTATAACCCAACTTTCATACTTTAATGCTTCATTAATATTCTTAGGTTCTATTGCTGAGAGGAAACAAAAGAAGTTATTTTTATCTTGGGCTTGTGACCTAAGGGTTCTTTGATTAAGACTTCCTATTATGTTATCTAATGGATGTGATTTAGATTCCTTAATATTTACGACTTCGTTATTTCATAAGTCTATGTTTTCATTATCATTTCCTATGGGTTTTGTTTTACTAACCTCAATAGCTTCATTTTCGACTAAGTCATCATCTTCTAAAGGTAATGTTTTAGGAGGTGATGGTGTTTCGTTAAATGTTACATTTAATGATTCTTCTACTTTCATAGTGTGTTTGTTAAGTATTATATATGCTTTACTATTTTGCGAGTAGCCTAAAACTATTCCTTCGTATGATTTTGGGTCAAACTTAGTAAGGTAATCCTTAGTGTTTAAAATATAACATTTACTTCCGAATACCCTAAAGTAGCTTAAATTAGGTTTTCTACCTCTTAGTAACTCATAAGGGGTTTTTCCTAAAATTCTCCTAATTGATACCCTATTAATAATATATGTTGATGTATCTACAGCGTGACACCAAAATTTTTGTGGGATGGATTGTTCATTTAACATTGTTCTACTCATTTCTTGTAGTGACCTATTCTTTCTTTCTACTATGCCATTTGATTGAGGAGTACGAGGAGCGGAGAAATTGTGAGATATTCCATTTAAATCACAATATTTTCCGAATTGTACTTCGTTATCAAATTCCCTACAATGGTCTGTCCTAATGGCTACTAGTGAGTGTGTAAATACTCATCATTTTTGTCGTATCTGAACTGTCAAAACATCCAAAAACACTCAAATGTGCATCAAAATACTGAAAATATCCCAGGATTGTGTTTTACATGTTTCAGATGCAAAATGATTGAAAACAAATGAAAAACGAACAAAGTTTGCATAAATTGGCAGTTTCAGTCCCCTAACTTTCAAAATTTGACAAAATCATTCCCTGAGCTTTTGTTTTGAAAGAAAATTCAATCCAAGTCCTTTAAAAGTCAAAAGTTAACAAAAATGGTCCTGGGGTAAAAAGTTTTAAAAATCTACAATTTTGGTCCCTAAAGTTTCATAAATTGGCAGATTTGGTCCTTGGTAGAAAATTTTGGAAGAAAAATCAACATTGATCCTTGGGAGTTCATAAAATGTCACAAAATGCTTTTGGTGGAAATTTTGAAGGATTTGCAACTTCAGTCCTTCAACTTTGGAAAATGGCAAAAATGGTCCTTGGAAATTCAAATTTGGAAAATGAACTTCAAAAGACCTTGTGGAATTGCATGGTGGCAGAAAATATCCTTGGAGTATATTATGGGGCTTGGCAGATTTGGTCCTTTGGTTTTCACAAATTGAAAAAATGGTCCTTGTTGTTAATTGCTACAAACCAAACGGATCCCATTTTTACTTATACACTAAATCCAACCCAACAAACACAACCAATCCAACTCCCCCATCCAGTCCACTTTACACCTTATAACTCCACCCATTTTATCCAGGCCCAATCCACCTCCCTAGCCTAATCTACAAAACAACCACACCCTTAATAATAAACCTGTGGTCAAACCCACAGGTCAACACCCAACGTTGACCCTCCATCTCCAACACACACCCGTTACCTTGCTAACTGTACTATCTCCCATCATCACACCTCCACCTCTGCCACACTCAAACCCTCCTCCATCATCAATACCTACACCAAACAGTCACCTAAATCCAAAAAACTCAACATATATACAAGTTGTCAGAGATATAGCTGTAAAAGCATTTTGGCGCCAAAAAGGATTCAAGGGTCAGGATTTAATTTACTCATCCAATGGCTGAAATTGTTCATGGGAAAAGACAAAGGGACCTCCAAAACCTTAATTTTCAACTACAAAAGGGCAATGGTAGCAGTGGAAGCAAGGGGTAGATTTTAGCTTATTTTTAGTAATGTTAAATTATTTGTAAACTTTAATTTTAATGTAAAATTTCCTGCCAGTGTAATTCTTAGCTTAAATCTAGTGTTTGTTTGAAGTTACTTAATAAAAATTCAAACGTTCAGTTTCAATTTCAGTTTTCATATTTTTGAGTAACCTTCTCATCTTAGTTTAGAATTGTTAAAAATGATGTGCCTTTGTTCCATTTAATTAACCTAAGTTTACTGTAAGCTTTTATAAGCTATTGTTGCTTGAGAAATAGTTTTTGTAAAAAAAAAAATCCAGAAAATTACAAAATAAAAATAGAAATATCAAAAATAAAAAATTCAAGAAGGAGATTGCATGGAGCAGGGTAAATGGTGGATGGCCCTGGTTTAGGACTCCATGGGGAGTGTTAGGAATTGATAGTTAGTCCATGGTTCTCAGTTCTTGCTTGGATGCACTTCGTAAGCATAAATTTCATTTTTACTTTTCACTGAAGATGTGCTTATTACTACTTATATGTATGATTTTTGTGCTTATTTAGTGTTCCTATGTGAGATTGTTGTTTAAAATTGCATGCTTGTTTGTTAGAATCATTGGTTAATTAGATTGTCACCTCAACTGCCTATATATTGTATAATAGTGATTCTGGTTATTTACTGTCAAGATTTAAGTATTTGTGATTCATTTGGACTAATACATCATAACACATGTTAATCTGCTGAACTAATAGGTTAATACTGAGATTTGCTTAAAAATCTTTACAAAACAGGTTTTTAAAGGGTGTTTGGATCAGCCTTGGTTCCTGAGTTGTAGTTAGTATTGTTCATTGAAATCAGTTGGTACAATCCACATTAGGTTCATATAGGATATATAAGTCATAAAACTTTAGGTAATTTAGTTAGAAAGTCAAAAATTAGTTTCAACCTTAAAAGCTCTCAACTATTAGGATCTTTGATTTCCAAATCTTAGTTATAGGTATAAAAGTTGTTAATCTAGCTAACTTTAGTTTCATTTTAGGTTAGTATAACTTATTTAATCATCTAGGACTTAGTGAAATTCAGTTTAGTCAATATTAGTTCAATAATTAAAAAGTCAAACTTTCAAGAAAAAAAATGAACAAGATTTGATTTGCTTCTCTAGTATTCAAATCAGTTTGGAAATTGCTAAATCTTGTTGATTTGTGAAGTTTTGTTGTTTTTTTGCTTAAATCAAAAAGAATTTTCAGATTTGAAACTCATTTGCCCCTTGAAATTTAAGCTTGAACATACCCATTTTGACCCACTCACTGCCCTGCACCCAGTGTAATCAGTTCTGACCAATTTTTTTATTACACCATATCTTGTTCATTAATTGATCAATTTTCTTGATTCTTGTTGATTTGGAAAACCTATTGGAATGTCTTGTTGCATGTGTAGCTTATTTCCCCTGTAGAGCTTATTTAGCCCCCTAGTTGCCCCATTAGCACCCATTCTGTTGAATATGCATCAGTAGAACTGGAGTTGTTTGATCCTTGTTTCTACTTGATCATTGATTTTGGATTATGGTAATCAGTTGGTTTTTGATCACTTGTGCTTGTGCTTTTGAGTGTTTGGTCTAGCATTAGCTTATTTGCTTATTAAGGCAAACTGCTTATTGAAAATAGCTCACTTAAAATACAAACATCACCACTGTTGGACCTCTTAAGCTTGTTGCTTGGTTTTGGGTGATTTGAAAACCCCACCTTACTGAGTTATAGAAGTTAGTCATTGTTTGCATTCCATTGCTTACTTGTGTGCTCATTTTGAGCTTTTTAAGTAGCCTGATTCAAGCTGTACACTGGTCCATCAGTGTACACAAGGGTTTGTTCATAAGCTCCTTTTAAGCTTATCTTTGAAGCTTTTCTCTAAGCATTTGGTATTTCTTGGAAGCCAGTGGTACTAGTTTTCTAATTCCAGGGTCATCTTGGGCTCAAGAGCTTTTGCCTCTAGCTCAAAATAAGCCTACTTAAACCCCTCTCAGGCCTGTTTGGATTTGAAATTGCTTATTGTGATCCTTCTGCCTATTCAGTATTTTAATTGCTTGATTTGGCTTATTTTCCTTTGCTTCAGTACACCTTTAGCTTATATTACCCTCTGTTTCAGCCCTTAGCTTAATTATTAGCTTGTAGTATATTGAAAAGTCCAATTTAAGCCTAAAAAGCTCACTGTTGGAAACTTTAGCTTGCACACTGCTTATTTTTTAGAACCAATCAAAGTACCTTCACAAAAGTTGTTCATTTTTATTAGATAATTAGTTTTGTAAAAGAAAATTTCAGAAAATCCAAAATTAAATAAAGATATAGCTTCTATTTAAGCTTTTTAACTTTTTTTCTGCTTTTTCAAAAAAGCACTTTTCATTTTTATAATTTTCCTAGGTTCCTGACATCCTGTAGTATTTTTAGGAATTTTTTCAGATTTTTCTCATTTCATTTAGTATTGTTTATAATTTAATTAAGTTTAAATTAATTAATAATTAGTTTTTAATTAATAATAATTAATTAAAAAGTTGGAAAAATACATTTTCTATTTTAAAAATAGTTTTAGGTTATTTTAAAATTTTCTGAATTTAATTTTCATTTTTCTAGATAAAATTCATAATTAATGGTAATTTAGTATAATTTAGATAATTAAAAAGTAATTAGTAATTAGTAATTAATTAATAGTAATTAATTAAATAGTGTAAAAATTAGTTTTCTTTTTCTTAAAATTTTCTTTTGTAATTAGGATTGGAAAAAAGTAATTTTCATAACCGTAGGACTTTATTTGCTCCCGTTTCACTTTTTATTTTGCGCGTTCGCGTTTATTTTAAATTCAAACTCGCGTTTTTAGATTTAACTCACGTTTTTAGGTTATCTGATTATTAGTAATTGTTCATATAGTGTTTTTAAGTAATTCTCATTCCTCATCTCTTAGTGTAATCATACTAAACAAAATCCTGATCTTCCTATTAAATCACCCGATCACTTAAAACGTTTACGATTCCAATTGCACACCTCGTCGGGACATAACGACCCGGGGATACACTATACTCCTTGGTTAGTTGGTTTTAGCCATTTGACTTAGTTGACTATTCACCTTGGTTGACTTAAGTTGACTGTTCAGAACCAATCACTACTATTGTGCATCCTAATTTTTTTTAAATCATTTTACTAAATATTTCAAATTTTATAAAGGCTTGGGTTTTGTCATTTAAGAACCTAGTCCACGTGTATCGTGAATTGTCGTCTACTATTACTAAGGTATAATGGTTTCCTCCATAGCTCCGCACATCGGATGGACCAAATAGATCCATATGTAATAATTCTAGGCACATAGTAGTGGATACTATATTCTTAGCTTTGTGACTAGCATGAGCTTGTTTACCAATTTTACAAGCATCACAAAAGTGTTTTTCATATTTTAGGTTAGACAAGTTTCTAACTAGTTCTTTAGAGGCTAAAGATTGTATTTGTTGCGTGTTTGCATGTCCTAATCTCCTATCCACAATGTGGAGTTTTCGTCTAGGGTTGCTAGGCATATCCTATCTTCCAGTTTGTTTCCTAGTTTCATAACATATATGCCTCATTTCCTAATTCCTCTACCTATAACCTTTCCATTCTTAACTATTTCGCTATCCCTATCGGTAAAGGTAACCCTACATTTATTATCGCATATTTGGCCTATACTAAGCAAGTTATATGTTAAATTATCTACATGCTCAACATTTTCAATAGTAAGTGAGTCTTGAGAGATCGTACCTTTGCCAATGATTTTTCCACGCAAGTCACTACCGAAAATAACGTTACCTCCATTGTATGCCTTATATGTAGAAAAAAAGTTGCGGTTCCCCGTCATATGTCTTGAACATCCGCTATCTTTGATCCATTCATCGGGCTCCAAGTCTATTCCTAAACATATTTCATTGGTTGCTTTGGCCACAAAACATTTTTCGTCTCTTGGTTTTTCCACTTCTTCTTTGTCACTATCACTCCATGTTCCACTAATGAAGGCGCCTTGATTTTCATAACCTGGTGGCTTTAGACATTCACCAATGAGATTATTTGGACTTCCACATCTAAAACACTTTCTTTTCCCGTAGTTATCACTTCTATTTCTTTGGAACGACTTTCTCTCGTCTCGTGGTAATCTAGTGAATCTTCCTCGTCTTTTGAAGAATTTCTCGAATTCTCTTACGGCCATTGCATATTCTTCGTCTTCACTCTCGTCACTTGAATCATCATCGTCACTAGGTTCCTTTTTGGCTTTTAGAGCAATGGATTTAGTTTATTCATGGACCTTCAAGTTGCCAATAAGTTCATCAAGTGATAACATCATCAAATTCTTTGATTCTTCAATTGCCGTTACCTTAGCTCGCCATTTTGGATGCAATGCCCTAAGAAATTTCCTAACACAATTTTTATTAGAAAATGTCTCATCAAGTGCTTTTAAACTTGTGATAATAGTGTTAAATTTAGCAAAAGTATTATCAATTGATTCCTCTTCCGGAATCGTAAATTGTTCATATTGTTGTACAAGAAGATCTATTTTATTGTCTTTGACTTGACTATTACCTTGGTGAGTAATAAGTAGTGATTCCCAAATTTCTTTGGCGGTTTTACACATAAAAATTCTTTCATATTCTTTGCGCTGTAACGCATTGTAAATTATCATTTTAGCGTCATTATTTTTAGCTAGTTTCTTTTTCAAATCATCATTTTGTTTTTTCAAAAGGTACAATTTCATCCATTTTAGTTTCCGGATTTTGTTGAGTTGGAGGAAAATCACCAAAGGTAATAACATGCCAAAGATCAAGATCTTTAGATTTCACATAAGTTTCGAATCTATTTTTCCAATATAAAAATCCATCACTTTCAAATAGTGGTGGTCTTTGCATAGATTGCCCTTCTAAATATTTTTCAGATTCCATAGATCGTTGCAAGTTTTAAAATACAATATATTTTAAAAATCTCGCTTGACGTGGCTCTTGATACCAATTATTGAAAACTAGAAGGGGGTTGAATAGTTTTACGTTTTTTTAATTTGTTGTAAAAATTTGTTTGCTTGTTTTGTTTACTTACAAAATGTAGATTCGATAATATGTGAATTCAAGTCTTGCACAATATAAACAACAACAATTAAATACTAAGACTATAATGATGTAAGAAATGAAATGAGTAAGAGATGGAAAGATCGAACCGCGATACAAGAGATTTATAGCGGTCCGGCTACAAGGACACCTTCCTTGCCCTACTCCACTCCCCGAGCACCTAATTCGAGAGTTTTCTTCACTATGTCAACAAGCTCCCTTATGGCGGAGAAAACCTTACACACCAATATTCACACAACAACTTCGTCACACCTTCTACACAACTTCTTCACACCTAGTCACACCTTAATAACAACACTACTTCTTCACTCCTATCTATCTTCACAACTATCTACTTCACAACTATCTTCCTCACAACTATCTACTTCCCAACAATCTACTACACAACCATCTACTCCTAAATCTTTCTATCTACACACCTTGCTAATCTATATTCTACCAAATATTCACAACTGGTTACACAAAGAGATATATGTAATGAACGATGCTCTAACAACTTAGATGTGGAGGTCACAACATGTTGTAATACTTCTTGTCTTTGAGAATAGAAGTATTCTTCTTTTCCACTAGAAAGGATGAGACTTGGATCACTTTTCAACAAAGATTAATGTATATATGATCAAAGGATTATAGGAAATGGAAATGGGGATTTAGATCAGAAAGTTTTGGGGTGCAAAAGGTGAGTAAAATTTGTGGAATGAACCAGTTTTTGTAGGACAAAAAATTACTGTTCTGGAGCGTGCCGGTCCCCTTAATTAGGGGACGGTCCCCTTAATCATTAAGGGGGCCGCCTAGGAATTAAGGGGGTCGCCCCCTCTAGAACGTTGGCTTTGTTTGTCCTTTTGTGGGGAAGGTTTTTCTGGATTATATTTGCCATTTTTGGTTAAAAATTTGAATTCATATATTTATAATGATTTAAATATATTCTTTTAATTCCAAAAATGATTATGTAAATGATATAAAATGTTTATGACATTTTATAAAAAATCTAGTGATTTAGAAAAATTTCCTTTGATCATAGATTGCAATAAACACTTTGTTTATTCATACCTTAAGAGATTTGGATGTAAAGAGAGATATTTATCATTAAATACTTGTTTACATCATAAATTTTAGTTCAATGAGTTTATGTTTTGTAATCATCAAAACATAGAGATATTGTTAATATGTTAACAGTGTTTTTAGGCATTATTTATGTCAACACATGGAACAGAGATTGGACAACAAGACGTTTAGAAGAGAACTTTACATCCACTGAAGGTGAACAGATTGAATCCTACTATACAAGGTTTTGCACATTAATGAATGAGTTAATCAGAAACAAGTTGACACCACGAACAATTGCAACAAACATCAAATTCATCAATAACCTTCCAGAAGAATGGGGACGATATGTTACAATTGTCAACCAAACTAAGGATTTACATCAAGTGAATTATGATCAACTGTATGACTTTCTAAAGCAAAACCAAGCTGAGGCTAATGAAGTAAGGAAAGAAAGATTGGCAAATAATCATGATCCTCTCGCATTAATTGCTACTACACCAACACCAGTGACTATACCATATCAACCATCATCATTATCTTCTACTCACAACAACATGCAACAATCATACAGTCCACAACCAACACCTGTCTACCAACAACAATTCTACCCACAGCAATAACATGTTATTCCACAACAACAATACCCACAATTCCAAGAACCAGAATTCACTGAACATGATGAAGCTACTGCAGCCTTGACTTAAGCGTTTGCTTTTCTGACAAAGGCATTCCAAGGACGTTATTCTACACCAACAAACAACAACCAAAGGATTTCATCGAACACTCGCAACAAGTAGATTGCTCAACCGAGTTTCAATATGGGCAACGGAGGCCAAATAGTTGGAGTTTATGGGAATCAGCAGGCATATGCTACTGGATTTCATATGGGTAATCAGAATATGCAGAATGCAGGTCAGTATACAGGGAATCAGTATGGTCAGTATGCAGGGAATCAGATGGGTCAGTTTGTTGGAAATCAGAGGGGTCAGAATGTTGGTAATCAGGAAATGGGTAATCAGAATAGGAATGTTGCAGCTCCAGTTGTTGGGAATCAGGGAAATGTGAATCAGGGTAATCCGTAAAGTGTTTCAACTCTCATGGTGTAGGTCATATGGCAAGGAACTGTCCTACTAAGCCAAACAAGAAAGATCCAGACTATTTGCAGAAAGCATTGTTGTTGGCACAAAAAGATAAGGCGGGGTTTCAGTTGAACGCAGAGGAGAATGATCTTATGGCTCTCATGGATGACATGGAAGATAGAGAGGATATCGATGTGAACTGCATATTCATGGCAAATCTTCAGGAAGCTAAGTATGACACGGATTCTGACACGCTTCCGGTTTATGACACCAATACACCATCTGAGGTATCTAACTTCAACACATGTCATAATAATGATATATTTTATATGTCTCCTCATGAGGAACAGCATTCTGAGAAGCTAGTACCCACTTATGAAAGATACCTGGACAAACCAAGTAGTAGCAATACTCCTTCAGCAACTCCAAATGTGAATCATAATGGAGGCTTCGTTTCACAACATACTGAGAATGATGAGGAAACATGTGCTTTATTTGAATCATTATTAAACAATTGTGGTATTGAAATTGAGAATGTGAAAAAGGTCAATCGCGATGTGAAGGCCGCGAATGAAAAATTGACCGCTGAGCTTGAGAGTTACAAGGAAAACGTTAAAGCTTTTGAGTTTCATAACAAAAAATTGTCAGAATTAGAAACTGGTTATCAAAATTCCGTTTCAAGGGAAAAACTTTTGCAAATCAAGTTTGATACACTCGATGTTAATTCACACAAAAAGATAAAATCCTTAAACGCGGAAATTTATGATTTACAAAACCAACTTTCTAAACAAAAATCAGCTTATACCAATCTTGAAAAAGAAATGGATGAGTTGAAAAAGGACTTTGCAAAGAAAGAAGATAAACTTTTGGATGAAATCTTAGAGTCAGAAAATAAGATTGCAAAACTAGAAGAATTAGTGGTTAAAAAGGGTCAGTCAAGTCAAACGATGAATATGATTGCTAATCAAACTAATCCGATTTACCGCACAAAACATAAAATGGCTCTAGGCAACAAAAATCCTTGTAATCTCAAGAAAGCTCAGCAAGAAAAGAATAGTTTGTTTAATGGAAATGTTTTGTTTACTAAGCATGATCCTCCTAATGTTCGTGATTCTGTGGAAATGATAGAATTGGTCGAAGAGAGCATTAATAAAATGAAACGAAAGAATCCTAATTTGAAACCAATTGATTACAACAAATTGAACAAACTTTTGGGCATTACTTTTGTTCCATAAAAACAAGCATGAGCTTTCCAAACCTTTTTCCAAAAGCCCAGAAGTTTCTAAACCCGTAGTTGTTTCCAAATCTCTTTCAAACATGGAACAAATGTCTTCTAACAACCCTTTTAATACAAGTGAGGCTAGAGACATTCTTGATGACGTTAAAAAGAGAATTCAAACACTTCAAAATATTGTCAAATCTAAAACCACTATCAGTATTAACAACTGGCATTCTAGTTTTCATAACGAACAGAAAAAGGTGTTTGAAAACGAAATTACTAGCCCACTGAATAACATCAGTGCGAGGGTAATCCATTTTGAACAAGCTTTTTTAAAAGAAACGGCCGACTTTGTCAAGGACCACAAATCCCTGGTAAAAGAAGCTAATGAAACTCGTGAAAACATGAATGTTTTGGAAAGGTTAAATGATTCTCTCTTCGAAGCAGTTCTATCTACTAATATAATGTCTATCATTTTACAAACATATTCGGTTCAAGACGATGAAAGACTAAGAGCTGAGACCTCAGAAATTGTTTCCAAATATGAAAATGCTCTTATAAAGCTTGAAAAAGAAAATGTGTCATGTTTTAAACAACTTGATCGAAAAAAAGAAGAATGCAAGTATGACAAAATGTCGTATGAGCGTGCCTTCAAGAACATGAAAGAGCAAAATGATCTTTTGAGGGCTCAGCTTAAAAGTCAAAAAGGGAAGGGTGAGGAAACTAAGTTAGCACAACCATCGACTAAGGAAAAACCAAATGTTTCAAAAATGGTTGAGAAACCAAAAATGTCAATTTCACAGTTTGCTCCAAAAGTCGATGAGAAAAAGAATTTGACAAAACCAGTCACTCCAACACTGATTCCTCCCGAACCGTCACTTATTTATCACACAAGCTAACCACTTGTGAATGGTTAACCGTAATATCTAAATGGAGCCCGGGAGGAACTAGCAAAGTTAATCCGTGGGAGTTAAGTACAGAAAAAGTACGTGAGTATAGAAAAGTACATCCCCGGGTCGTTATGTCCCAACGAGGTGTGCGTGATAGTACAATGACTTGTAATGTGTTGAAATAATATGTATATAGAAAAATGGGAATCTGATTGACTAACACTAGAATGTGAATAGTAAATAGCTCTCGTCACAGCTATTTCAGTAAAAACGTGCAATCAGAAACCCTAAAATGTAAAAGATTTACAAACGTACGTTTAGGTTCAAATAATCGTAAACGTACAAAACGATTCAACAAATATAATTACAGTATGTATTTGCATGTCTTAGGGGCTTAAATGCAAATTAAATAACTTTAAAATATTTACTTTATAATTATAATTTATTTAAAATAATATTTACAAGTGTTATATTAATTACTCTAATTAAAAACTATTTATTTACTACTTATTAATTACTTAAATAATAAGAAAGTGTAAAATAAACCTAAATAAATAAAACAATAACTTAGAAAAGTTAAAAGTAATATAAAAGAAATTTTGAAACTAAAAATATATTTATTATGCAAATATTCTATTTATTATTAATTATTTACTATTATTTAATTACTAATATTAGTATTTAATTATTATATATACTAAATTAGCAAAATAAAATTTAAAACTTTTTACATAATTCTAAAATGCTTATAAGAAGCTAAGAAAAATATAAAAACTATATTTTATATACAAAAAATAAGAAAACTTAATTAAAAACTATTTAAACTTATATAAGCTAATTAGACTAAATTAATTATTATACATACTAAACCAATTTATAAAATTATGAAACTTTTTATACAACTATATTAACGTAATATAAACTTTATAAAAATATAAAATTTCCTAAAAACTAATTAATAAGCTAATTTTATAATTAAATATTAACTATTATTAATTACCTAATTTAACTACTTTTAATTTTAATAAATACTAAACTATATTATAAAAATCTGAAAAATTTTATATAACTATTAAATACTGACAGAAACTAAGGAAAAATATAATATGGAACAAAAGCTTATTAATAAGCTGTTAAATAAGCTAAACGTATAAATAAGCTAATAATCCTACTACTACTATAAATATACATGGCAATCCCCTTCCAACGGAACTGGTGCCCCAGAGCAGTTGGAAGGGGTGTGGGTACTTATGCATGATACTAGCCTTGAGGTCCTGAGTTCGAATCCACCCACACCCATTTTTTTAAACTTTTTATTTTTTTATTTTTTTTTTCTTTACAAAAGTATTTACTAACTATATATAAGCAACTTTAATGAAGGAGAACTTATTATATATAACAAATAAGCTCTGTGTGAGCTTATTTTGTAATCAGTTCATTAAAAGTAAGCAAATAAGCAATAAGCCATCTAAATAGAGGCTATCACTTAGCCTTAAAGCATCTTTTTGTGTTTTTCTTTTTCTGGATCTATTCTAATACTAATATTAAACACGTATGAAGAAGATGAAAGTTAATTAACATGGAAATAAGCAGATTCATGGACTTTGGTTTATTCAGATGAGCTAAAAAGCTCTCAGTTAAGCTAAAGTCAAGAATAAGCTTTAAAAAGGAAATAAAAGGAAAAGAAACATTTGAACAAGTATTATGGACATTTATACACAAGCAAGTCCACTGGAATTGGTAGATAAGCTCACATAAGCTAGATAAGCACTTCCAGTTTACTGCAAATCCAAACAGCCCTGCACCCTTTTGTTAAGGCAATTTAAGCTCAGAAAATAAGCTCCAAAATACCAAATAAGAGTTGGGGTAGCTAGCTGAGTTGGTTGGCTTTCCAACAAGCCCAAGCTCACCTATTTTGGTTCACAGATGAGCTTGTGAGGGGCTTATAAAAATGCCTTAATTCCCCTGATCCATCAGTATACTCTGATGAAATGGGACAATCAAAAAGCTCTGTGCAGCCCTAGCAAATAAGCTAGGGCATGGAGTTAAAGCATTGGGACTTGTAGTCTAGTGGATAAGCTCCTAAAAGAAACTAATTTCACAAGCTAAGTCCCATGGATAAGTTAAAGCATTGGTTACCGAGTCTCATTGTGTACTCAGAAAAGTGATAAGTTAAAGCTTGTTGCAGCCCTAGTGAATGGGCTGCAACATAGGATTTAAGGACTGGATCTTAGAGTTTGGTGGGTGAGCTATACAAAAAACTAAAACACCTAAACTCTAGACCACAAATGAGCTTATTAGGAGCTGTGGGTAATGGTGTAAGTTCAAAGAATTGAACTATTGGGAATGGGCAAACCACAAACTTCTATTTAACTTATCTATTTAGCTCATAAATGTTCAACCTCACTAAACCCTTGAGT
Source organism: Artemisia argyi (assembly GCA_030686995.1). Taxonomy (NCBI): domain Eukaryota; kingdom Viridiplantae; phylum Streptophyta; class Magnoliopsida; order Asterales; family Asteraceae; genus Artemisia; species Artemisia argyi. The sequence goes on along the minus strand of CM060693.1, from coordinate 124,959,111 downwards.
GTGATAGATTAGCTTCAAAAGAAACCAAAAACACCAAGCTCAAACTCAATGGGGGGTCTGTTTATGAGCTTAAGAACACAACTCAACCTCCACTGTTTGCTTCAGTGGAAGGAGTTAGAATGGGACAAAAAGGAAGTTGATTAAGCTGTCTAATTAAGCTACTAACTGAAAAATAAGTATGCAAATAACATAATGGCCAGAAGGGCTACACAAAACAATAATTTAAACAAGCTAAAGCTAACTAATAAAGCTTGTGCAAGCTCATGAGATTGAGGCTCAAAGCTGTGCACAGGACACTCTTATGAAAAGGTGCTAAATATAAGCTACTAAATAAGCAGTTTACAAGTCGAATAAAAATTAATTAAAAATACCCTAACCAAGATGAGCAACAAAATAATAAAACCCTACAGGCTAAAAACCTAAAACCTAATATTAAGGTCACAATTAAATCAACTTTTTATTCAAAAAATCTGTTTATATGAAATTTGACTTTTTAAGAAATTCTAAAAAGTTGACTATTATGAGTTTTAATCCTAATCTACTGATTAAACATGTTATATTAAGCTATAATGAAACTAAATTAAGCTAGATAAACAAAAGTTACATTAGTATGATGAATATGAAACTCAAATTCATGGCAGTGATCAAATAAGTGATCCAAATTGGTAATTTTGACTTTTTATATAAATACACCATAGACTTGAGGTTTGTCTGACCTTAAGGAACTCAGAGTCTCATATATTGGCCATTATTAGCAACCTAGGCTCATGTCATCACCACAGAATCCACAATTCCAAACACACCTTAAAAACTTAAATTACACTACAACTTTTATTTTTTAAACAACAACTACTAAATTTAAGGTAAAAACAGATTAAATAAACTTAATTAAAGCTGTTTGAAATGAATTTACACTACAAAAACAATAAGAACTTAATTAAGCTAAAAATGAAGAATTTGCTTACAATTGATCACAGCTGAATTGAGAACCAAAGGACCAAAATCACATCTAGTGGCCTGTCACTAAGCCACTAGTGTTGATTCAAACCAAATGAACTCCTTTGCCCAGCCTCCTTCTTCTTCACCATTTAATTTTTTATTTGTTTTCTATTTTCTTGATTCTTTTTGGTATTTTTGATTTTTAATGATTATAACTGTTTTAAAGTTTCTAAAAGCTTATAAAGCTTTTGTCAGGAGCTTATATTAGCTATAGAGTCCACTAAACACCTACAATCAACAATAATTTAAATAACTTGAATTTAAAGGTTCAAATTAAGCTTAAACTTGAAATTTAAAGATAGATTGTAATTAAACTGTAAAGAATGTTTGTTATACATTGTCAGTGTATAACAAAACATTTGAAAGCATTAAAATTACATGAATTAAAAGAAAGCATAAAAATCTATTCTAAGGTGACAATGGCCGTAGCCAAGGTGTGTTTCCCTCTGTCTTTCTTCTTCTTTTATAGTCTTCTGAAACTTGGTGACCACTCAGAAGTTTTCTCTTTCAATCTTGACCCTTGATTCTTTATAATCGATCTCAACCATTCAAATTCACTTTTGGCGCCAAAGTCTTTTGTGACAGTTGAGGTGGTTTGAGGAGCATTCAATGCTTCTTGTATGTATGTAGAGGTGGAGGGAACAAGTTGGGAAGCTTTATTGAGGCTTGGGGGTCAAGGTGAGGAAAAACAGGGGTAAGGGTGAAGAGGTGGAGTGTTTGAAGGTGGGGAAGCATTTATTATGGAGTGGGATAGGTTTGAGAGGTGGCAGGGAGTAGTATGTGAGCTGGGGTAGCAAGTGGAGGGGGGGAGGTGGCACAAAACCACCTGGTTTTGGTGACTCAGTGGTATGGAAGGGATGGTGAACAGTGGTTCTGGTTTTGGGCGGGGGTTGACCTTTTGACCATTTTTAATATCAAAAAGGCCGGGTTTGTTTGTTGGGCTTGGTTGGTGGGCTGGTGTATGTTTGGTTTTGTGTTTGGTTTTATATTAAAGGGTCCGGATTGGTTTTTAATAGTAATAAGCCCAAGGACCATTTTTGTAACTTCTGATTTCTTGAAGGACTTGACTTGCCAACTTTCCAAACATCTTAAGAAGACCAAACCTGCCATAAAATAATTACACAAGGACCAAAAGTATATAATTTACTATTTTAAAACTTTAAGGACCTAATATGTAATTTTTGGATTTTGAAGGACTAAAGGTGTAAATTCCTGAAATCTTGAGGGGTTAAACCTGTTACAATTCCAAAATTATCACAAGGACCAATATTGTTAAGTTTGATAAACCAATGGACCTAAATTTCATTTTTACAATTTAGAATACCCCGAGGACCATTTATGTAATTTTCCAAAGTTTAGGGGGTTAAATTGTAATTTCCTCAAAGTTATCAAAATAGTTTCAAATTGTAAATTCATGCATAGTACAAGGGTATTTTGTGAAATTTCCAAGTTTTGAATACCCAGGGACCATTTTTGCCAATTTTGTAACTTGAGGGGTAAAAGTTGCCAGTTTGTGTAAACTTTTATCCAGGGATGTTTTGTGAACATTTTTGGTTTCCCAAGGACTTAAGTTGACTTTTTATTCATTTAAAACCTTCAGGGACTAGTTTTGCCAATTTATGAAACTTGAGGGACTGAAACTGTCAATTATGCAAACTTTGTACGTTTTTCATCTGTTTTTGCATATTTTGCATTTGAAACATATAAAACACACTTCTAAGATATTTTAAGTATTTTGATGCATATTTGAGTATTTTTGTATGTTTTGGCAGCTCAGATTAGTATAAAATGATGAGTATTTAGACACTCATCAATCCCCCACACTAAACTATTGCTAGTCCCTAGCAATCTTTTATGAAAAATTAATGGATTTCATCTCTTTACCAAAAGCCATCACTTCTGGAGTAGCCAGGTGTAAGAACTGTGGCACACCTGATAACCGTGTGATTTTGAGCAAACCACCAGCTGTCAACGAATTTGATTCGTCTTTACCAAAAGTCGTTTGCTTCTGGACTAGCCAACTCTTGATGGAATAGTCAACATCTTGGTGAGCTGATTACCAATTATGGTTTTTCCACGGCCTTTACCACAAGCCATAATCTTGCGGGCTAGTCAACTCATTCGCTTTTTAGGATATGGCGAGTTGAGGTACCATACAATTTTGGGCAAATTGCAAGCCATAAACGGGTTTGAGTTATCTTTACCAAGAACCGTTTGCTCCTGGATTAGCCAATCCTTATGTGTGTTAGACATGGTGGATTGATTACCATTTGTTGTATTTAGTGCAAAACACTAATACCAAATGAAAAAATTTTAAATTTTGGCCATTTTTGGAAAAAGGGCATACAAGGGTATATAAGTGATCAAATTCGCCAGAATTTCCATCCCCCACACTAGAAATGAATATTGTCCTCAATATTCAAAATCCCGGCTATTATGCCGAATCCTTGAACGTAAAAAGATAACATTTAAAACTAAGTGGGGTAACACAACAATTATTTTATTTTTATGTATATACAATTTTTTATTTCATTTTCAAAATATATACAACATGTGGGGCACACCCCCACACTTGGGTGGTACACACGGGTGAAAACCCATGTATATGCTACTGTTTTTGATTACCAAGTCGCTAGCTTGACTCGACCCCGAATTAAATTGTCCATGGGGAAATGGAGTGGGATTGCCACTCACAGATTGGATGAGAAATTGGAGTGGGGTTCACTCACAGAATTATAAATAGTAAGGTAAGGAGAATCTTTTTGGTATTTTTATTTTATAATGTTTTTGTATTTTTAAGTTTATATATATATATATATATATATATATATATATATATATATATATATATATATATATATATATATATATATATATATATATATATATATATATATATATATATACAAAGAAAAGAAAAATCCTAACAACCGCCCCCTCGAAAGGGAATCTGGGTCTGACAGAGCTCAGTAACTGTAAACAGCCAACAACCAAATGTTGTAACTGAGGGACTATCAAACTGTGCAAGTTGTGTGCAAAGGAAAAATGTTTTTGTATTTTATATTGTTTATGAAATGAAATATGATATAGTATATGTAATCACTACCTCCCAGGCTTGTGTCAGGTTTACCACGCTAGCTAATCACTTGTGAATGATCAACTGTAGTAAATATGCCCTGACAGCCTCAGAGTTGAATGATAAAGTATATATAATATACATACAAGGATAGATATTTCAACAAAATATAAAATACAAGTCATAGTAGGCAGCACACCTCCCCGGCAACGGCGCCAAATTTTGATTCCTCCCGAACCGTCACTTATTTATCACACAAGCTAACCACTTGTGAATGGTTAACCGTAATAACTAAATGGAGCCCGGGAGGAACTAGCAAAGTTAATCCGTTGGAGTTAAGTACAGAAAAAGTACGTGAGTATAGAAAAGTACATCCCCGGGTCGTTATGTCCCAACGAGGTGTGCGTGATAGTACAATGACTTGTAATGTGTTGAAATAATATGTATATAGAAAAATGGGAATCTGATTGACTAACACTAGAATGTGAATAGTAAATAGCTCTCGTCACAGCTATTTCAGTAAAAACGTGCAATCAGAAACCCTAAAATATAAAAGATTTACAAACGTACGTTTAGGTTCAAATAATCGTAAACGTACAAAACGATTCAACAAATATAATTACAGTATGTATTTGCATGCCTTAGGGATTTAAATGCAAAATAAATAACTTTAAAATATTTACTTTATAATTATAATTTATTTAAAATAATATTTACAAGTGTTATATTAATTACTCTAATTAAAAACTATTTATTTACTACTTATTAATTACTTAAATAATAAGAAAGTGCAAAATAAACCTAAATAAATAAAACAATAACTTAGAAAAGTTAAAAGTAATATAAAAGAAATTTTGAAACTAAAAATATATTTATTATACAAATATTCTATTTATTATTAATTATTTACTATTATTTAATTACTAATATTATTATTTAATTATTATATATACTAAATTAGCAAAATAAAATCTAAAACTTTTTACATAATTCTAAAATGCTTATAAGAAGCTAAGAAAAAATATAAAAACTATATTTTATATACAAAAAATAAGAAAACTTAATTAAAAACTATTTAAACTTATATAAGCTAATTAGACTAAATTAATTATTATACATACTAAACTAATTTATAAAATTATGAAACATTTTATACAACTATATTAACGTAATATAAACTTTATAAAAATATAAAATTTCCTAAAAACTAATTAATAAGCTAATTTTATAATTAAATATTAACTATTATTAATTACCTAATTTAACTACTTTTAATTTTAATAAATACTAAACTATATTATAAAAATCTGAAAAATTTTATATAACTATTAAATACTGACAGAAACTAAGGAAAAATATAATATGGAACAAAAGCTTATTAATAAGCTGTTAAATAAGCTAAACGTATAAATAAGCTAATAATCCTACTACTACTATAAATATACATGGCAATCCCCTTCCAACGGAACTGGTGCCCCAGAGCAGTTGGAAGGGGTGTGGGTACTTATGCATGATACTAGCCTTGAGGTCCTGAGTTCGAATCCACCCACACCCATTTTTTTAAACTTTTTATTTTTTTATTTTTTTTTTCTTTACAAAAGTATTTACTAACTATATATAAGCAACTTTAATGAAGGAGAACTTATTATATATAACAAATAAGCTCTGTGTGAGCTTATTTTGTAATCAGTTCATTAAAAGTAAGCAAATAAGCAATAAGCCATCTAAATAGAGGCTATCACTTAGCCTTAAAGCATCTTTTCGTGTTTTTCTTTTTCTGGATCTATTCTAATACTAATATTAAACACGTATGAAGAAGATGAAAGTTAATTAACATGGAAATAAGCAGATTCATGGACTTTGGTTTATTCAGATGAGCTAAAAAGCTCTCAGTTAAGCTAAAGTCAAGAATAAGCTTTAAAAAGGAAATAAAAGGAAAAGAAACATTTGAACAAGTATTATGGACATTTATACACAAGCAAGTTCACTGGAATTGGCAGATAAGCTCACATAAGCTAGATAAGCACTTCCAGTTTACTGCAAATCCAAACAGCCCTGCACCCTTTTGTTAAGGCAATTTAAGCTCAGAAAATAAGATCCAAAATACCAAATAAGAGTTGGGGTAGCTAGCTGAGTTGGTTGGCTTTCCAACAAGCCCAAGCTCACCTATTTTGGTTCACAGATGAGCTTGTGAGGGGCTTATAAAAATGCCTTAATTCCCCTGATCCATCAGTATACTCTGATGAAATGGGACAATCAAAAAGCTCTGTGCAGCCCTAGCAAATAAGCTAGGGCATGGAGTTAAAGCATTGGGACTTGTAGTCTAGTGGATAAGCTCCTAAAAGAAACTAATTTCACAAGCTAAGTCCCACGGATGAGCTTTTTGTCAACTTATGAAGTATGCTAGGTTACTGAGTCTCATTGTGTACTCAGAAAAGTGATAAGTTAAAGCTTGTTGCAGCCCTAGTGAATGGGCTGCAACATAGGATTTAAGGACTGGATCTTAGAGTTTGGTGGGTGAGCTATACAAAAAACTAAAACACCTAAACTCTAGACCACAAATGAGCTTATTAGGAGCTGTGGGTAATGGTGTAAGTTCAAAGAATTGAACTATTGGGAATGGGCAAACCACAAGCTTCTATTTGACTTATCTATTTAGCTCATAAATGTTCAACCTCACTGAACCCTTGAGTGTGATAGATTAGCTTCAAAAGAAACCAAAAACACCAAGCTCAAATTCAATGGGGGGTCTGTTTATGAGCTTAAGAACACAACTCAACCTCCACTGTTTGCTCCAGTGGAAGGAGTTAGAATGGGACAAAAAGGAAGTTGATTAAGCTGTCTAATTAAGCTACTAACTGAAAAATAAGTATGCACATAACATAATGGCCAGAAGGGCTACACAAAACAATAATTTAAACAAGCTAAAGCTAACTAATAAAGCTTGTGCAAGCTCATGAGATTGAGGCTCAAAGCTGTGCACAGGACACTCTTATGAAAAGGTGCTAAATATAAGCTACTAAATAAGCAGTTTACAAGTCGAATAAAAATTAATTAAAAATACCCTAACCAAGATGAGCAACAAAATAATAAAACCCTACAGGCTAAAAACCTAAAACCTAATATTAAGATCACAATTAAATCAACTTTTTATTCAAAAAATCTGTTTATATGAAATTTGACTTTTAAGAAATTCTAAAAAGTTGACTATTATGAGTTTTAATCCTAATCTACTGATTAAACATGTTATATTAAGCTATAATGAAACTAAATTAAGCTAGATAAACAAAAGTTACACTAGTATGATGAATATGAAACTCAAATTCATGGCAGTGATCAAATAAGTGATCCAAATTGGTAATTTTGACTTTTTATATAAATACACCATAGACTTGAGGTTTTTCTGACCTTAAGGAACTCAGAGTATCATATATTGGCCATTATTAGCAACCTAGGCTCATGTCATCACCACAGAATCCACAATTCCAAACACACCTTAAAAACTTAAATTACACTACAACTTTTATTTTTTAAACAACAACTACTAAATTTAAGGTAAAAACAGATTAAATAAACTTAATTAAAGCTGTTTGAAATGAATTTACACTACAAAAACAATAAGAACTTAATTAAGCTAAAAATGAAGAATTTGCTTACAATTGATCACAGCTGAATTGAGAACCAAGGGACCAAAATCACATCTAGTGGCCTGTCACTAAGCCACTAGAGTTGATTCAAACCAAATGAACTCCTTTGCCCAGCCTCCTTCTTCTTCACCATTTAATTTTTTATTTGTTTTCTATTTTCTTGATTCTTTTTGGTATTTTTGCTTTTTAATGATTATAACTGTTTTAAAGTTTCTAAAAGCTTATAAAGCTTTTGTCAGGAGCTTATATTAGCTATAGAGTCCACTAAACAACTACAATCAACAATAACTTAAATAACTTGAATTTAAAGGTACAAATTAAGCTTAAACTTGAAATTTAAAGATAGATTGTAATTAAACTGTAAAGAATGTTTGTTATACATTGTCAGTGTATAACAAAACATTTGAAAGCATTAAAATTACATGAATTAAAAGAAAGCATAAAAATCTATTCTAAGGTGACAATGGCTGTAGCCAAGGTGTGTTTCCCTCTGTCTTTCTTCTTCTTTTATAGTCTTCTGAAACTTGGTGACCACTCAGAAGTTTTCTCTTTCAATCTTGACCCTTGATTCTTTATAATCGATCTCAACCATTCAAATTCACTTTTGGCGCCAAAGTCTTTTGTGACAGTTGAGGTGGTTTGAGGAGCATTCAATGCTTCTTGTATGTATGTAGAGGTGGAGGGAACAAGTTGGGAAGCTTTATTGAGGCTTGGGGGTCAAGGTGAGGAAAAACAGGGGTAAGGGTGAAGAGGTGGAGTGTTTGAAGGTGGGGAAGCATTTATTATGGAGTGGGATAGGTTTGAGAGGTGGCAGGGAGTAGTATGTGAGCTGGGGTAGCAAGTGGAGGGGGGAGGTGGCACAAAACCACCTGGTTTTGGTGACTCAGTGGTATGGAAGGGATGGTGAACAGTGGTTCTGGTTTTGGGCGGGGGTTGACCTTTTGACCATTTTTAATATCAAAAAGACCGGGTTTGTTTGTTGGGCTTGGTTGGTGGGCTGGTGTATGTTTGGTTTTGTGTTTGGTTTTATATTAAAGGGTCCGGATTGGTTTTTAATAGTAATAAGCCCAAGGACCATTTTTGTAACTTCTGATTTCTTGAAGGACTTGACTTGCCAACTTTCCAAACATCTTAAGAGGACCAAACCTGCCATAAAATAATTACACAAGGACCAAAAGTATATAATTTACTATTTTAAAACTTTAAGGACCTAATATGTAATTTTTGGATTTTGAGGGACTAAAGATGTAAATTCCTGTAATCTTGAGGGGTTAAACCTGTTACAATTCCAAAATTATCACAAGGACCAATATTGTTAAGTTTGATAAACCAATGGACCTAAATTTCATTTTTACAATTTAGAATACCCCGAGGACCATTTATGTAATTTTCCAAAGTTTAGGGGGTTAAATTGTAATTTCCTCAAAGTTATCAAAATAGTTTCAAATTGTAAATTCATGCATAGTACAAGGGTATTTTGTGAAATTTCCAAGTTTTGAATACCCAGGGACCATTTTTGCCAATTTTGTAACTTGAGGGGTAAAAGTTGCCAGTTTGTGTAAACTTTTATCCAGGGATGTTTTGTGAACATTTTTGGTTTCCCAGGGACTTAAGTTGACTTTTTATTCATTTAAAACCTTCAAGGACTAGTTTTGCCAATTTATGAAACTTGAGGGACTGAAACTGTCAATTATGCAAACTTTGTACGTTTTTCATCTGTTTTTGCATATTTTGCATTTGAAACATATAAAACACACTTCTAAGATATTTTAAGTATTTTGATGCATATTTGAGTGTTTTTGTATGTTTTGGCAGCTCAGATTAGTATAAAATGATGAGTATTTAGACACTCATCAAACACCCTTGCCCCAGCAAAGTGAAAATGAAAAGATTGTTGATAAAGGAAAAGCGGTTGTCGAAACACCAAAAGTGCTAGCACCTGGCCTTTTTAGGATTAGTCCTACTAGTGCGTCTGCCTCCACATCTAAGACAAACGAGGGCAAAAAGGATAATTCTAAAGAGTCTAGTGATGCTAAAAAGGACAACAAAATAAATCCTAACGCGTGTGCCTTGCCTTCTACAGGATTAGACAGCACCTCTAGGAGCAGCAGACTAAAGCCTAGGAGCAATACAAGAAATAATAGAATCTCGCCTACCTCTACGAGTAATAGCAAGAATAAAGTTGAAGAAGTAGAAGAAAACCCTAGGAATTTATCGCTTTGTAGTAAGAGACATGTTTCATCTGAATGTAATGTCGAGAGTACTGTTTCTAATGCATGTAATGACTCTGTTTGTTTAATATGCAAGAAATGTTTAATTAATGATGTTCATGATGAATGTGTTTCTAAGAATGTGAATGTTACGCCCGAACAAAAGAATGTTCCAAAAGGAACTAGTGCTAGATCTAGATCTATAGAAAGATTAATTGCACCCTTTAGGTCTACCACTAGTAGTCGAATGCCTAGGAACTACCTTAAGTTTTATATGTGGATACCAACGGCTAGAGAGTTCATTCTCCAGGATGGCAAATTGAAAGTTGTTCAAAATAAACATGTAGCAACCTTTGATGAATGTGATTCAGATTTTACTCCTAACCCCATGGAACCAAATTCAAAACGGTTTCCAAATACAAACTCTTCTGTTCTTGGCAGGTTATCAAAATATGTCTTTGGATCGTCGACTCGGGTTGCTCCAAGCACATGACCGGGAACTTAAAGCTGCTGATCAATTTCGTCTGGAAATTCATAGGAACTGTACGCTTTGGAAATGATCATATAGCAGCTATTTGGGTTATGGAGACCTTCGGTTTGGGAGTTTTTTAATCACTCGGGTTTACTACGTCGAAGGGTTGGGACACAACTTGTTTTCAGTTGGGCAGTTTTGTGATGCAGATTTAGAAGTTGCATTCAGGAGAAACACGATTTTCATTAGAAATTTGGTTGGTGATGATCTCTTAAATGGAAATCGTGGTACAAACTTGTATGCTATCGACATCAACCAAATGGCTTCTACATCACCAATTTGTTTTATGACAAGGGCAACCGAAACAAAGTCCTGGCTATGGCATAGACGTTTATCCCATCTCAACTTTGACACCATCAACAAGTTAGCCAAAGACAACATCGTCAACGGACTTCCTAAGTTCAAATATACCAAGGATCATCTATGTCCATCATGCGAACAAGGAAAAAGTAAAAGAGCATCATATAAACCTAAAACCGTACCTAGTTCGGAAGCAAGGTTACATATGTTGCACATGGACTTATGTGGCCTAATGAGAGTTGAAAGCATTAATGGAAAGAAGTACATTTTTGTTATCGTCGATGACTATTCAAGATATACATGGGTTAAGAGTCTGATGTCAAAAGACGAAGCACCAAGCATCATCATCACCTTTCTGAAGCGTATTCAAGTTCTACTTCAAGCTCCAGTAAGGATTGTAAGAACAGATAATGGCACAGAATTCACAAATCAGGAGTTAAGAACCTATTTTGAAGATGTTGGAATTACACACCAAACATCAGTTGTTAGAACTCCACAGCAGAATAGGGTAGTTGAAAGAAGAAACCGAACTCTTGTGGAAGTTGCTCGCACAATGCTAATTTATTCTAGTGCACCTCTATTCTTATGGGCTGATGCTGTTGCCACTGCTTTTTTCACTCAGAACCGATCCCTAATCCGTCCAAGATTCAATAAAACACCATATGTGCTTGTGAACAATCAGAAACTGGATATCTCTTATCTTCACGTGTTTGACGCTTTGTGCTATCCGATGAACGACAGAGAAGATCTAGGAAAGTTGAAAGCTAAGGGTGATATTGGAATCTTCATTGGATATTCAGAGAACTCGAGGGCATTCAGGGTGTATAATAGAAGAACAAAAAGGATAATGGAGACGATGAATGTGAAGTTTGACGAGATTTCACAAATGGCTTCTGAGAGACTCGCTCTAGAACCTACGCTTAATCCGATGGCTTCTAATCAAAACGGATTAATACCCGCACTAAACCCGCAGACTTCTGGACACATCAATTCAGGACTCGTGCCTCAAGGAGCTTATTCAAAAAACACGGACAAATCTTCAGAACAAGAATTGGAAAATTTCTTCGAGTTAATGTTTGATGAATATTATGGTGGAACTTCGACAAATGCATCTCAACAACATTCCGCTTCACCCGCTCAAAACCATCAACCACCACCACCATCACAAGATGCATCTACAACAATTGAAGTTGAAGTACCAACTACCTCAACATCATCTACATCTACTCCAGCAACTCCAGTACTTGAAACTGTTCTACCAAGAGTTGATGAGCAAAATCAAAACACTAATTTTCAAGAAGAACCAACAAATAATTCAAACGATGTTGCGTTAGAAGATGAATAAGTATTTGAAAACCCATTTGCAACAGACTCTGCTGAATCTTCTTCAAGGTTACAAGAACCGACTAACACACATTCGTTAAACCCAAGGTACCCTTCTACGTTTCAATGGACAAAAGACCATCCAATAGAACAAGTTATTGGTGAACCTTCAAAGCCAGTTCAAACGAGGAGACAACTTACCACCGATCTCGAATTGTGCATTTACATTTGCTCAATCAGCCTCAAAGAACCTAAGAACATTAGGGAAGCAATGGCAGAAAACCCATGGATAGAAGCGACACAGGAGAAAATTCTTCAATACCAGTTACATGATAGTTGGGAACTTGTTGAACGACCACTTGATAAACGTGTTCTTGATCTCAAGTGGTTGTGGAAGAAAAAATTGGATGAGGAAATGACTGTAATGCACAACAAAGCTTGTCTCTTGGCTAAAGGTTATCTACAAGAAGAAGGGATAGATTTCGAAGAATCATTCGCGCCTGTAGCTAAACTTGAAGCAGTCCGGATTTTCTTAGCCTATGCAGCTCACAAAAACATCACAGTCTATCAGATGGACATTAAGACAGCTTTCTTGAATGGTACTCTGAAAGAAGAAGTGTATGTGAGTCAACCAGACGGATTCATCGACAAAGATCATCCAAACTACATCTACAAGCTTAAGAAAGCCATTTATGGTTTAAAACAAGCTCCTAGAGCGTGGTATGACGAACTATCATCTTTCTTGCTCAAAAACAATTTCACCAAAGGAACAGTTGATGACACCTTGTTTACCAAAAAATTCAAAGATGACATTTTGATTGTTCAGATTTACGTGGATGACATTATCTTTGGGTCCACTAATCCTAATCATTCAAAACATCTTGAAAATCTCATGAAAAGCAAATTTGAAATGTCCATGATGGGGGAACTAAAATTCTTTCTTGGTTTACAAATACATCAATCCCCTCGTGGTATTTTTATCAATCAAGCTAAATATACAATAGAGATTTTGAAAAAACATGGAATGAAAAACTGTGATTCTGTTGGTACACCAATGGTCACTTCACCAAAAATTGGTGCTGATTTGTGTGGGAAACCCATCGATCCGAAGAAATATCGGAGCATGATCGGTTCTCTCATGTACCTAACTGCTAGTCGACCCGATATTCAATTTGATGTTTGTTTGTTAGCACGGTTTCAGGCAAAGCCTACTGAACTTTACCTCAAAGAGGTTAAACGGATCGTTCGGTACCTACGAAGCACCATCAACATGGGACGTTGGTATCCGAAGGATTCGGGGTTTAATCTTACAGCATTTTCAGATGCCAACCATGCCGGTGATCAAGTTTCAGCAAAGAGTACATCTGGTGGAGCACAATTTTTGGGTGAAAAGCTAGTTAGCTGGTCGTCAAAGAAACAGGATTGTACTGCGCTATCAACCGCCGAAGCCGAGTATGTGTCTCTATTTGCGTGTTGTGCCCAAGTTTTTTGGATGAGAATACAATCACAGATTATGGCTTTACTTTTGACAAAATACCTATGTATTGTGACTCATAAAGTGCCATAGCCATCTCGTGCAATCCCGTACAACACTCAAAGACTAAGCATATCAAAGTCCGCTACCATTTCATCAAAGAGCACGTGGAAGAGGGTACTGTTGAATTATTTTTCGTTAAGACTGATTACCAACTCGCAGATCTATTTACTAAAGCCCTTCCAAAAGAACGGTTTGACTATTTAGTTCGACGAATTGGCATGCGAAGCCTAACTCCTGAAGAGCTAGAACATCTCGAATCTTCTTGAAAAACAATTTCAAAATAGCTTCGCTGTAAATACTTTTGGAAAAAAAACAAAATACAAAATTTGAAAAACAAAAAAAAACAAAATACAAAAATATAAAATCAAAAAATCCAAAAATATTCTTCTCACGACATGTCTCTCGTATAAATTAATATTTTGTACGTGTCTAGAAATGTCTTTCAACAATGATACAGACATGTACAGATGCTTGAATGGGAGTTCTTTATATGTTTTTCTAATACATGTCGTTTCTCAAAAAGTTTCTTCACAATGGCTTTCGTATACTTCGGTACGAAACCCGGACCCTAATGATGACTTCTGATTATTTTCAAGGACGAAATTGATTGATCCCGAAACGGTCAGATATTATTGACCAAGGCCAATAAGTCAAAGACAGCCTCGTTCCAATTCTCCGGTGATAGTATAGTGTATCCCCGGGTCAGTAAGTCCCAGCGAGATTGAAATGGTGCTTTGGAAATCGTTTTTGGGAATGAGTGGCACTGAGGACAGTAGACAAGATGATATGGAATTGATTTTGCTACTGATATTTTGGTATTCACACAATGAGATAATATTCACAAATAACAGATATACAGATATATGCACAAATTTACAAATTGGAATCACGTAACAGACAGGAAAAGTGGGTTTTGAACAATTTACAAACTACAGGGGTGCAAGTGAAACTTTTGAAAACTTAAAATTAAAGAAAATTGAAAATGAAAATGAAATTATAAAAATGATTATTTTAATATTTAAATATTACTTAATTAATTTAAAACTATTTAAAATCTAATTTAAACCTAATTTAAATTAACTAATAATTATAAAGATTACAAATTAAACTAAAAATTTGCAAAAACAGTTTCTAAACTTAAAAATGAACTTAAAGAAAGTATAAAAAAGTAAAAATAAATATTTTTGTCTTTTTATGAGTTTTTTATTAATTAAAAACTATTTATATTAATTAAACTAATTAAACTATTTTAAATTACTAATAATACTAAATTAACTTAGAAAATTATGTAAAAATTTATAAAACTATTTAACCATCACAAGAATCCTACAAAATTATAAAAACTTCTAAAAATTATATTTAGGCTTTTTCACTAATTATTTACCTTTTAATTAACTTAAATCTAATTTAAATAATTAAAATAAGAAAAATGGAAAATGAACAGTAGAAATTAAAAATATATTTTCTAAAAGTGTATTACATTATATAAGAGCTAGGAAAAATATAAAAACTAGGTTTTGCTTTATAAAAACTAATTATGCTATTTAATACTTAATATTAATTAATAATTAAAAAAACTAATATTAAATCTAATAAATACTAAATTACAAAATAAAAATCTAAACAAATTACTGAAATTACTTTAATATAAAAGGAATTTAAGAAAAATATAAAAAAGCTAAGTACTTAACAAAAATATAAAAATGAAAATTAAAATTTAAATTACATTAAATAGAAACTATCACTTAAAATTAAATTGTTTTTTCTTGATTTTTATTTTTGAAAACTATTTTACACCTAAAAACAAACAACTTTAATGAAAACAACTTTTGTGTAGCTTAAAAATAAGCACTATGGAAGCTTATTAGCTCCACAGTTGACTTTGGTTGACCAACTAAGCAAATAAGCTCAAATGAGCTTAAGTGGGACCCACTATGGATAATTCTGGTTCACATAAGTTATTGTAACATGTTTAAGCAAAAAAATCCAAAAGTGACTACAGAATAAGCAATTAAGCTCAAAATAAGCACATTCCAAAACCAAAGGCTGCTCAGATTTGGGACAAGGTTTACTGGCTAATTCAGGTGGGGTCCACAGGGTCCTAGGTCAAACAAAGGGTCAAAGTTAAGAGCCTACCAGGGGGGTTGGGAGGAACCAAGATCCACCACTGGGGCCCACTGAGGTGGTCAGAAACCACCACCAAAGTGGTGGTGGTGGCTGTGGTGTCTGCTGATGCAGGGCAAACAGCAAGCCCTGCAGCCCTCTTTGGAGGGTTGTGGGGCCCACTAGAAAATTCACAAAAATTAAGTAGCAATGGGACCTTGAAGTGAAGCTGGAAGACAACCAATTCACAACTTAAATCTCTCTACATAAATCACTAAAAATCTTGGTATTTTTGGTTTTTTTCTACAATGGTGCAATTTGACTTTTTAAGAAAGCTTAAGAACTTTGACTTTTTTGAATTTCCAATGGCTTCTACTGATTGAGAATGTTGTATTATACCTATATATATTGAAATTACACAACCTAAACTAGATATGAAAAGATTTGAATGCTTGTGGACTCCACTGTTTTGACAGTTAACTCAAAGGTGAGGTTCAAGAGTAATTTTTACTTTTGACCAAGTGAACCACAAATCTATTGCTTTGTATAGTTATTATTACACAACTAGAAGATGTTGATGCAGATAAACAAGCCAGAAAACAAATAGAACATCCAGAACACAAATCATCCAAACACCCCTTATGAAACTAAAAATGGATTTTTAGTGAAGCAATCCTACAATATGAACCTTAAACCTAAACAATAAACTTACACTCATATTAAACAAGCATAATTGAACCAGGATAAGTAAAGAACAACAACTAAGACTACTTGAAACAAATTATGCAAGAATTTAAGAAGGATCTCATAATTTCACATGCTGAGAACAATGATGAACCAGAAATCAAATCTCATCACTATTGCCTCCCCTGAGGTACTAAACCAGTCCAAATTCCATGTTCCACAAGCTCCTATGCTTATCTTCTTTCCTTCACTGAGTCTCTTATTTTTTTATTTTCTTTGTAATTTCTTGGATTAAAGTAAAGCTGAATTAAATAACTCTTAAACTTTTCAATGATGATAAGCAAACTTGATTGAGCTTAAATTACCATGAACCAACAGTTCTTAACAACTTTAAGTTTGAAATTGAATTTTCATGAAAAATAATAAAAACTGAATTGGCACTAATAACTTGAAATTAAACTGAAATTAACTTGATATTACATTTAAAAGATTGATTACAGAGCTTTTTAACTAAGGTTTACATATGGAAAATGAGATTACATTAATACGACCTAAATCTAAACTAAGCTACTCTAACTGCCTTCCTTGCTCCTTCTCTTTCTCTTTTATATTGACCTTCTGAGGTGTGTGGGACCCACTTAAGCTTTCCCACCAATAAAAGCAGCCAATGGATGTCTCTTGTCCTCACACTCAATTTGGCGGGAAAACTGTTTTTCTTGCAATTGGGATCTGTAAAAGATGCCATAGAGGGGTGACATTTAATAACCTTGGGATAAGGAATTGGGGAAGGGATAAGGGTTGATGTTGGATAGGGCAAGTGGTGGGGAGAAAACCAGGGGTGGTATTTGGGGGATGGAGATGGTGGTTTGGGAGGGAAGCTGGGTTTGACCGGGGTAGTTTGACCCCGTTTTTATTATAAGGTTTGGGTGGGCTTTTGGTTGGGCTTGGGTTTTAAATAAAAAGGGTGGGCTGGGGTTTGTGTGGTATGGATTTGGATTGGACTTTAATAATAATAATAAGGGATCCGTTTGGTATTTTGGTTTGCAAAACACAAGGACCTTTTTTGTAATTTACCGAAAGTTTGGGGTGAGGTTTGGCAATCTTCCAATTTGTTTCACAAGGTCCATTTATGCCATATGATGAATAGTATGAGGTCCATTATTGATTTTTCCATTTTAATTTCACTAGGGACTATTTTTGCCAAACTTTCAAACTTCAGGGACTTGTTGTGTAATTTTACAAAACTTTTCCACCAAGGACCAATCTTGTCACATATGAGAAGTACAAGGACAAAATTTGTTTTTCTCAAAGTTTTAATATCCCAGGAACCATTTTTGACAATTTTCAAAGTTCAGGGACTAAACTTGACATTTTGTGAAACTTTGCACCAAAGGACTAATTGTGTCACTTTTTGATTAAAAAGGACCTTTGGTGACTTTTTCAAGTTTTTAGAACAACCAGGGACTAGATTTGACAACTTTTGAAAGACGAGGGACTGAAACTGTCAATTTTGCAAACTTTGTGCGTTTTTCATCTGTTTTTGATTATTTTGCATTTGAAACATGTAAAACACTTTCCTGTGATATTTTCACTATTTTGATTCAATATTGAGTGTTTTTAGATGTTTTGGCAGCTCAGAAAAGGTAAAAATGATGAGTATTTACACACTCATCAATCCCCCACACTAAAACATTGCTAGTCCCTAGCAATCTTTTGAGAAAAACTTGATGGATTTGAAAATCTCTTTACCAAAAGCCATCACTTCTGGAGTAGCCAGGTGTAAGAACTGTGGCACACCTGATAACCGTGTGATTTTGAGCAAACCACTAGCTGTCAACGGATTTGATTAGTCTTTACCAAAAGCCATTTGCTTCTGGACTAGCCAGCATCTTGATGGACTAAGTCAACATCTTGGTGAGCTGATTACCAATTATGGATTTTCCACGGCCTTTACCACAAGCCATAATCTTGTGGGCTAGCCAACTCATTCGCTTTATGGGATATGGGGAGTTGAGGAACCATACAATTTTTGGTAAATTGCAAGCCATCAACGGGTTTGAGATGTCTTTACCAAGAGCCGTTTGCTCCTGGACTAGCCAATCCATTTGTCATTTAGACTTTGGCGGACTGATTACCAAAAAAATTTTGAACTTTAGTGAAAAATTTTTGAAAATTTTTGAAATTTTGGCCAAAAACGGGGGTATAAGATAGTAAAATGTGATAAAATTCGCTAGAATAGCGAAATACCCCCCCCCCCCCACACACACACACTTAGGATGAATATTGTCCTCAATATTCAAAGTCCCGGCTATTATGCCGACTCTTTGAACGGAAAAGGGCAACATTACAAGCTAAGCGTGGAAAACACCATTTTGTTTTTCACTTTTGTAATCATAGCATGGGTGACTCCCCCACACTTAGGGTGAAAACCCTATAAGCACATGCTACTGTTTTTGTTTACCGAGTCGCTAGCTTGACTCGACCCCGAATTCATTTGTCCTTGGGGAAGCATGATGTAGAAGAAACAATCTCCATCGGACTTTCATTCAAGATGTTTGGACAAACATTTGAAGCACGTAAAAGTTCCACACCGATGAGATAAGTGCCCGGCTCAAGATAATGGTAAATGAAAATGCCAGGATCAAAGATGGTATCTTCATTCCCGAAGGAGTGAAGAACAGGAGAAGTCACCTTGTAGGTGAAGAAAAGGAAGAAAACCATGATGAAAATCATGATAAGATCTTTTTCCTCGAAAGCATGCTCATTAGCCTGATTTTGGATTTCAAAGGTTAAGCTCGTTTGGTTTGAAAACATCCCGGGCGGGAGGGTGGGAATTTGTAAATTCTCATGATTTAGAACATCTCCCCCCGGGTCATCATACTCCGGAGGAGTCATGATATGAGTGAGTTCACCAGAGAACTCCTCAAAGGTGAATGAATCATATTCGGGATTGATGTGCGTGAGTTCACAGGAGAACTCATCGAAGGTAAATGATTCATAATCGGGGAGAGAATTATGAGAATGAGAAGTGGTACTACCACCTATCTTCTCTCCAATAGGATCAATGGTAAAGGCTTCAAACTCCGGAATATGATCATCGGAGAAAATGTCACTATCCTTAATGGGGATAGGAGATGAAATACGTTTCTTTTTGAAAGCCTCGATTTTAGAAATGAGGAGATTGACATTCAATAATGTTGCACGAAGTGCTTCATCTTTGATTTCAGTGTCAATTTCATCATTCTCTTCTTCTAAGCTAACTAGCTGAGAAGGTAATTCTTCCACATAACTGATGTCTCCACAAGATAACGAATCGTCATCATTTGAATCGGAGAACATCTCAACATCATCATTCGGGAAGATAAGAGGAGGAGGGATATCACACATATGATCAAAAATTCCCTGTGACTCTCCTGGGATTGGGACAAGGTTCTCAGCACTAGACTTTATGAATTCGTCCGATTCCTTTTTAGGAACAGTGCTAAGATGCTCATCCCCCATGATCAGAGAGTGAGTGTGAACTTCGGGTGTGATAACAGTAGACTGAGGGAGTTGAGAAGGACTAGCAGTCATGGTTTCTACAAGTTCCATGATTTCTATTGCTAGTGATTCAATCATATTCTTTTCTCCCTGTATTTCTACTGAAGCAGTTTTAACTGAAGTTGAATCAAAAGGTTTCTCAGATACCTTTGGGATTGGAACAAGGTCATCAATTTCCTCAAGAGGATTGATTTTGACTTCCTTGTCCCCCATTGGCAAGATATCTGAAGTTTCCTTAGGGTTTTCCTCTTCAAATGGTTCATCCTCATCACTTTCATCCTCAAGATAAAATGAGTTAACAGGAGGCTTTTGTTTTCTAAGAATCAAATCCTTAAGACAATTTATACTATCTTGAATGGTCTTGTTGACTTGATATTTATTCATAATCATTTTAGTAATCAATTCAGCTCTAGCTAACTCGTCCTGAGGTGGTGGGTGAGGGTTTGTGTATTGTGAGGGCTGGTTAAAACCAAATTCATGATTGTTACAAGGAACCTGTCCATAGACAAACTGATTCCTAATTTGACAATCAGAGCTGTAGTGTGGGCCACCACAGTGCTCACAACAAAAAAACTGTTGAGTCTGACTTGGTGTATTTTGATACGAAGCATTGTTAAGATTTGGATAATATGATTCTTGCTCGTATGAATGTGATGGGTAGTTGGAAAAATTTGAGGAGTTGTTGAATGAGTTCTGGTTAGGATCATAAGCAAATGAATTCCTCGAACCACAAAACAAACAACTCCCGTCTCGAATATCGTTACCACATTGTACACATGTACACCAACGACATGGAAAACCGAAAAGCGGCTCACCACAACCGACACAAGGAACAAAATCCGGAGGTGGGACAAGTGGTGTGCTCTGAGAGCTAGGAATTTCCACCACTTCCGTTATGGTCTCGGGTTTTTGAATGTGAAGATTAGGCAAGTCGTTATTTTCAGTCACAGCTCTAAGCTCTTGGTTTTTGCTTATAACCGTATATCGTGAAAGGTTAGGAGCAATTGTGAGCTTAGATTTTTGGACAACCGAAGGTTGGACGTATTTAGCACTTCCATAGTCAGAGGAAAGTACAGGGTCCTTTGTCAACCCGGTTTCTCGTTCCATTTCCCTTATCGGAGAGGGAATAGGAATCGATGGTCCATCATAATCAACACGACATCTAGACGTTTTTGACAAGGCCTGAAGTTTTTCAATGTTGATCTCAAAGGCCTTTTGTTCAAAGAAATCGTCATCGAGAGATGCCATTAATTACAGGACAAGTGAAAGAAGTTAGAATCAAAAGGATAGAGGGTAAAGGGATGAAGAATCAAAAAGGTGAGAGGGTAAAGGTGAATATTTTTGGTATTTTTGAGAAACATGTTTAGTGCACATGCACCAAAAACAACTTTTCAAAACAAATTCGAGGCAAAACCACAGGGTACTTAAACCAATAATCACAAGTGAATGGCTTCTTTGAAAAAGGTACACCACTCACAGGGATACAAAGGCAAGTTTTAATCTTAAGTTTGGGAACTTATTATGTCCACACCCCCAGTTGGTAGGTGTTCAGCCTTGGTTTGCGGTGGTAAGATTTTATGTATTTATTAATTTGAAAATCTGTTTTAGGCTTATGGGTGTGTGTGCAGAAAACTTGGGAAATATTTTTGGAACTGATTCGTTAACCGAAATCGTTCTTTTAAGATTACTCACAGGCTGGCGGGAGGAAGTAAATAGGTTTCCCCCTCAGTTCGCAATTTAATGTCAGAACTTACCTTAAACCAACTATTTCAGGATGTAATCTTAAAGAAAACGAAGTAATTTAACTTCACAGTTTGTTTTGTTGTTTTTTATTTTTTTGGTGTTTTTAACACTTTAGAAAAAGTGTTAATGAACCTTTTTTTTCTTTTTTTTTTGATATGATTATGTTTTTACAAAAACTTTTTACAAATTTGTGTGAAATTTGTACAGGGAGAGTTTTGAAAAACCACTAAACTTAAAACGATTTAAAAAACACGCAACAACCTCCCCGGCAGCGGCGCCAAATTTTGATTGGTCCCGAAACGGTCAGATATTATTGACCAAGGTCAATAAGTCAAAGACAGCCTCGTTCCAATTCTCCGGTGATAGTATAGTGTTTCCCCGGGTCATTAAGTCCCAGCGAGATTGAAATGGTGCTTTGGAAATCGTTTTTGGGAATGAGTGGAACTGAGGACAGTAGCCAAGATGATATGGAATTGATTTTGCTACTGATATTTTGGTATTCACACAATGAGATAATATTCACAAATAACAGATATACATATATATGCACAAATTTACAAATTGGAATCACGTAACAGACACTAAAAGTGGGTTTTGAACAATTTACAAACTACAGTGGGTGCAAGTGAAACTTTTGAAAACTTAAAATTAAAGAAAATTGAAAATGAAAATGAAATTATAAAAATGATTATTTTAATATTTAAATATTACTTAATTAATTTAAAACTATTTAAAAACTAATTTAAACCTAATTTAAATTAACTAATAATTATAAAGATTACAAATTAAACTAAAAATTTGCAAAAACAATTTCTAAACTTAAAAATGAACTTGAAGAAAGTATAAAAAAATAAAAATAAATTTTTTTGTGTTTTTATGAGTTTTTTATTAATTAAAAACTATTTATATTAATTAAACTAATTAAACTATTTTAAATTACTAATAATGCTAAATTAACTTAGAAAATTATGAAAAAATTTATAAAACTATTTAACCATCACAGGAATCCTAAAAAATTATAAAAACTTCTAAAAATTATATTTAGGCTTTTTCACTAATTATTTACCTTTTAATTAACTTAAATCTAATTTAAATAATTAAAATAAGAAAAATGGAAAATGAACTGTAGAAATTAAAAATATATTTTCTAAAAGTCTATTACATTATATAAGAGCTAGGAAAAATACAAAAAGTATGTTTTTCTTTATAAAAACTAATTATGCTATTTAATACTTAATATTAATTAATAATTAAGAAAACTAATATTAAATCTACTAAATACTAAATGACAAAATAAAAATCTAGAAAAATTACTGAAATTACTTTAATATAAAAGGAATTTAAGAAAAATATTAAAAAGCTAAGCACTTAAAAAAATATAAAAATGAAAATTAAAATTTAAATTACATTAAATAGAAACTATCACTTAAAATTAAATTGTTTTTTCTAGATTTTTATTTTTGAAAACTATTTTACACCTAAAAACAAACAAATTTAATGAAAACAACTTTTTTGTAGCTTAAAAATAAGCACTGTGGAAGCTTATTAGCTCCACAGTTGACTTTGGTTGACCAACTAAGCAAATAAGCTCAAATGAGCTTAAGTGGGACCCACTATGGATAATTCTGGTTCACATAAGTTATTGTAACATGTTTAAGCAAAAAAAATCCCAAAGTGACTACAGAATAAGCAATTAAGCTCAAAATAAGCACATTCCAAAACCAAAGGCTGCTCAGATTTGGGACAAGGTTTAGTGGCTAATTCAGGTGGGGTCCACAGGGTCCTAGGTCAAACAAAGGGTCAAAGTTAAGAGCCTACCAGGGGGGGTTGGGAGGAACCAAGATCCACCACTGGGGCCCACTGAGGTGGTCAGAAACCACCACCAAAGTGGTGGTGGTGGTTGTGGTGTCTGCTGATGCAGGGCAAACAGCAAGCCCTGCAGCCCTCTTTGGAGGGTTGTGGGGCCCACTAGAAAATTCACAAAAATTAAGTAACAATGGGACCTTGAAGTGAAGCTGGAAGACAACCAATTCTGAAAAATTTCACAACTTAAATCTCTCTACATAAATCACTAAAAATCTTGGTATTTTTGGTTTTTTCTACAATGGTGCAATTTGACTTTTTAAGAAAGCTTAAGAACTTTGACTTTTTTGAATTTCCAATGGCTTCTACTGATTGAGAATGTTGTATTATACCTATATATATTGAAATTACACAACCTAAACTAGATATGAAAAGATTTGAATGCTTGTGGACTCCACTGTTTTGACAGTTAACTCAAAGGTGAGGTTCAAGAGTAATTTTTACTTTTGACCAAGTGAACCACCAATCTATTGCTTTGTATAGTTATTGTTACACAACTATAAGATGCTGATGCAGAGAAACAAGCCAGAAAACAAATAGAACATCCAGAACACAAATCATCCAAACACCCCTTATGAAACTAAAAATGGATTTTTAGTGAAGCATCTCACAATTTCAAAGGCTGAGAACAATCCTCCAATATGAACCTTAAACCTAAACAATAAACTTACACTCATATTAAACAAGCATAATTGAACCAGGATAAGTAAAGAACATCAACTAAGACTACTTGAAACAAATTATGCAAGAATTTAAGAAGGATCTCACAATTTCAAAGGCTGAGAACAATGATGAACCAGAAATCAAATCTCATCCCTATTGCCTCCCCTGAGGTACTAAACCAGTCCAAATTCCATGATCCACAAGCTCCTATGCTTATCTTCTTTCCTTCACTGAGTCTCTTATTTTTTTTTCTTTGTAATTTCTTGGATTAAAGTAAAGCTGAATTAAATAACTCTTAAACTTTTCAATGATGATAAGCAAACTTGATTGAGCTTAAATTACCATGAACCAACAGTTCTTAACAATTTTAAGTTTGAAATTGAATTTTCATGAAAAATAATAAAAACTGAATTTGCACTAATAACTTGAAATTAAACTGAAATTAACTTGATATTACATTTAAAAGATTGATTACAGAGCTTTTTAACTAAGGTTTACATATGGAAAATGAGATTACATTAATACGACCTAAATCTAAACTAAGCTACTCTAACTGCCTTCCTTGCTCCTTCTCTTTCTCTTTTATATTGACCCTCTGAGGTGTGTGGGACCCACTTAAGCTTTCCCACCAATAAAAGCAGCCAATGGATGTCTCTTGTCCTCATACTCAATTTGGCGGGAAAACTGTTTTTCTGGCAATTGGGGTCTGTAAAAGATGCCATAGGGGGGGTGACATTTAATAACCTTGGGATGAGGAATTGGGGAAGGGATAAGGGTTGATGGTGGATAGGGCAAGTGGTGGGGAGAAAACCAGGGGTGGTATTTGGGGGATGGAGATGGTGGTTTGGGAGGGAAGCTGGGTTTGACCGGGGTAGTTTGACCCCGTTTTTATTATAAGGTTTGGGTGGGCTTTTGGTTGGGCTTGGGTTTTAATTAAAAAGGGTGGGCTGGGGTTTGTGTGGTATGGATTTGGATTGGACTTTAATAATAATAATAAGGGATCCGTTTGGTATTTTGGTTTGCAAAACACAAGGACCTTTTTTGTAATTTACCGAAAGTTTGGGGTGAGGTTTGGCAATCTTCCAATTTGTTTCACAAGGTCCATTTATGCCATATGAGGAATAGTATGAGGTCCATTATTGATTTTTCCATTTTAATTTCACTAGGGACTATTTTTGCCAAACTTTCAAACTTCAGGGACTTGTTGTGTAATTTCACCAAACTTTTCCACCAAGGACCAATCCTATCACATATGAGAAGTACAAGGACAAAATTTGTTTTTCTCAAAGTTTTAATATCACAGGACCATTTTTGACAATTTTCAAAGTTCAGGGACTAAACTTGACATTTTGTGAAACTTTGCACCAAAGGACTAATTGTGTCACTTTTTGATTAAAAATGACCTTTGGTGACTTTTTCAAGTTTTTAGAACAACTAGGGACTAGATTTGATAACTTTTGAAAGATGAGGGACTGAAACTGCCAATTTTGCAAACTTTGTGCGTTTTTCATCTGTTTTTGATTATTTTGCATTTGAAACATGTAAAACACTTTCCTGGGATATTTTCACTATTTTGATTCAATATTGAGTGTTTTTAGATGTTTTGGCAGCTCAGAAAAGGTAAAAATGATGAGTATTTACACACTCAGCATAAATCTTTTTCAAAAAGTTCGAGTCTAAACAAACGAAAAAGACCTCAAACAAAAACTCATTTTCAAACAGAATTCTTGAGCACTTTTTCAAGATTGTTCAAAAGATTTCTCAAAATCTCTCAAAATGAGTGCTCAAGATAACTCCCTCCAAACCCTTAATTGATTTTAAAATGAGCTATCATTAAGGGGGAGTACAAAAACAAAAATGTTCCGAATTCATGCAATAACAAATCTGTCTTTTTCTCCAAAAGCATTTTCTTAATCAGTTGATATCAAAAATATCACGATATGCTATTTTTGAGGGGGAGAAGACATGATTAAAATGTGTGTGACTAAATCTCAGAAGAGCTCGACTCAGTAAGTACCAATGAATTGACAAAGCTTAAAAAGTCAAGAATCGAAAAGACTTGTCCTGAACGGGTAATAATTTCAAGCTAGTCCAACTAGTGATGTAAGCGTGTCTTGAATAGGACTTGTCTGAGTAGAATGTACCGTATCGAGAGACTTTCTTTGGACTTGACCAGGACGGGTAATAATTTCAAGATAGTCTAACTAGTGATGTAAGCGTGTCTCGAATCGGTCATGTTCACTGAAAGTGGATCAATTCAAAAAGTGCAAACTCCTCCCGCATGTGCAAATTTCTTAAAAGTTACATGAGCACATGTGAAGGGGGAGTCCTTCAAAAGAAACCAAAACTCTCGTAGTGTCAACAAATATGTTTCATAATCATAAACACTTTGAGAGATTTTCAAATAAATGGTTTTACGGCAACAATAGGATAGTCATGAAGATATAAGGTGACTAAGGTTAAGAAAAACCGTCCTATGATCCGCCAGAGCCGGAGGGATCTACCCAAGGACAAATCCAATGGATTAGAATTAGAAGTCCTTAGGTATGATTGGAAAAAGGAGAAAATGAGAAAGGAAAAAGAAGTGATTGAAGAATTAAAAAGAAATTATGTGAAAAAGGATGAAAAGAAATAGCCCTCCAAATGTTCAACCTTAGGGCAGACACAGGGTTCAACTCAAATGCTACTGGTTGTTACTAAGGTGACGCCGGTATTGAAGACAAGACGTCATGGACCCAGTGACGCACTGCACTAAACCTTCTTAACCACTCAAGTCCTCTTAAAAGAGCTTGTTTCATTCTCACGGGGAACCGATGTAATCTATCGACCTATCTCTTAGAGATGGTTGATATTGAAGCAGAAGACCTCTCCCTAATCTCCGCATAGGAAAATGTGCACTTATCGAGTCTAGAGCCTCAAGATTTCAACAAAAGATCTCATAGGAACACATGATACTTCTACACTGGTGATCCAACAATAAGGATGCCAGATGTAAACTTAAGAATCCTACGCAGATCTTAGCATTCTTCCAGAACATTTATGAGAGGATTCACTTTTGTGATTCTCAGTGATTGAATGGAAATTCCTTCCAGGGTCAACATCAAGCAGCCCTGACAGCAGGTCACTTCAGTAATTCTTTATGTGTTACGCTTAGTGTTCGCGATGGTTTCAAACGGTCTACAGTCGTGGAGTGATCCCCAGCGACTCACCCATTCGTTGAGCTACTTAGTAGGTCTCGTAAGCTCCCTCGGGAGTAACCGATATGGGAACGGCCAAGGTAAGGGTTATATGGAGTCTTCACACTATGCTGTTGACGATCTCTAATTCCTAATCTATAAGTACCGGTTGATTTATTGCTAACTGTTTACCTGCAGCTATACATCATCTCCATGGCGATGGATTGCACATGCTCATACATGCATCTCGACGTGACGACGTCAAAGGAAAGATCAAAGCAAAGAAATGTTCAAAGAAATATCCTACGCAATGTGAAAGAAACTACAGAAGTAAAGTGACAAAGATCTGTGTGAAAGAACGGGAACAACAAATGCATGTATCACAAAGACTAAAGATGTATGAACATGTTGGAAAGGCGCATAACCACCAATGTCAAAGAAGTGACGAAAGGCATATTGCTCCACATCACAAAAGAACAAAGAATGATGAAAAGTCACTCATCAAAGATCACAAAGCATGAAGGAACAAAGACTAAAGACTATTCTACGTGGAGCATCATTCGAATGACCACCCCTTAGGGGGAGATTGTTAGCATTAAATATTTTATTAGAAAGTGATGGTCATTCTCATATATTGTAACGTTGTAATGTGTCATAGTTTTTGTTATTAGAAAAGTCAATGGGCTATGGTCTTGGTAAGTTAGTATGTTAAAGTGTAAGGTTTCTTAAGCCTAAGATTAAATGTAAACCAAGCCCATATACAAAAGCCCATGTAAGCCTTCCATCTTGTAAACACTATAAATACCCCCACACCTCCTCACTTGAGAGGTTGGTTGCTTAGTGGGAAAGGTTAGTGTGTGTAATGTTTATGTTTTAGTAACAAAGCTCTCTTTCTCTCTCTACACTCTCTCTCTCTAAGTATTACCCAAGATTACTAAGTGAAACGGTTAGCTCTATGGTCTTACACATTACAAACAGTCTCTGGACTACACGTATACTCGAGCGAGTATAAAAATATAAAGCATGCACCAGTGCTCGCTAAGCCTAAAACGCGAAAAGAGCACGAACGCAACCGGAAGAATGCTCAGCATAAAAAGCAAGAAATGGAAATATAAGTCAAAAGCAAAGAAACAAAGACGGAAACCCGTATCCGCAAGCATAAAACATCAGTGTTTTAGTTACAACTTGTAGCGGGCCACTCCGGTGGAACCCATCTTTAGACGTTTGTAAAGATATAATTCATTATTTGTACTACTATAACAATTTTAATAAAATAAAGTGTGAAGCTTCGCTACCTTCACCATTTTACAATTATAAGTTACTAAATAGTTACTTTACAAACGCGCACATACGTGAGTAAGACGCGCACACAAAGGGCATGCCCCAAAAATGTTATCCTGTATAACTAAAAGGGTGCGGAACCTCATAACCAAACCGCATGTACGTAAGAGGGATTGCAAGTCCAGTACCGGGAGAGAGGTAAAACTATTCCCCCCCCCCCCCCCCCCCGCCCTCTAGTTTTCCATAATTGGTATCAGAGCCACGTCAAACAAGAATTTTAAAATATATTGTATTTTAAAACTTGAATCGATCTATGGAATCCAGAAAAATTTTAGAATGGCACTCTATGCAAAAACCCACCACTATTAGAAAATGAAATTTTTCGCGAATGGAAAGATAAATTTGAAAATTATGTGGAGTCAATAGATCAAGATCTTAGGCATATCATTTCAATTGGTGATCTTCCACCAACAAAAACAGATTTTGAGAATCAATATAATCATCTTCAAATAAAGATTGATAAAAATACTAAAGCCAAATTAATGATTTATAAAACCCTACTAAGAGTTGAATACGAAAGAGTATTCTTTTGTAAAACGGAAAATGATATTTGGAAGTGTCTTTTAAACTTTCACCAAGGAGAATGTCAAGCCAAAAATGATAAATTTGATCTTGAACATGAATTAGTCATTCTAGAAAAATTAATAGATAGACATTTAGTTAAAATAAATGCAAGTGCTACTAGTTTGAATGTAATCATCGAAGGTATTAATGATGAAGAATACATGAGCCAAGTCCGAAGAGAGCTCATTAATGAATCATGGAGCGACATGGACAAAGAAGATAACCACGACATGGTAGGTGAAGATGAAAAAAAAATAAAACTACAAATATTAATGACGAAACTACATGTGTCAAGACCAAAGTAAACTCATAAATGAACCATGGAGCGACATGAACGAAGAAGAGGATCACTTTATGGTATGTGAAGACTGTCAAGTTAATAGAGCTACAAGTAAGGTACAATTTGAAACCAAACACTTTTGCTATGATCAATTTATTTTAAAATTTTCAAAATTAGAAAATGATTTCAAACATTTTTGCAAAATAGACTCAAAAACCATTTCTAAAAATGAATCTTCAACATCCGTTGAAAGTAATTTTGAAAAAGAAATAATTTTAGAAGATAAAATGTCTAGACTTGAAAGTAATATTAAAATTGACCTTGACTGTAAAAAATGTCAAGACTACAAACAAGAAATTAAAAATGAAAATGAAAAAACAAAAATATTAGCTAAATTTGAAAAGAGTTCCAAATCTCTTAAATACTTACTAAGTAGTCAAAAGTCATTTGAAGATAAAATCGAATAACCCATCAAAAAGTAAATCAAAGCAAATAAAATTTGTAAAACCTAGTAGAGAAATTTAAAAAATACTCTATTTTAAATGATAATTTATGTTATGAGTCAAGAAAATCATTTTCCATATGTGAATACATATTGTTAAGAAATTCTTGCACTCGTTTTCGACATCCATACCATGTGCATATTAATGCAATGGATGTTTGTGACTAACCATTTAGGATCCATGAGATTTTGGGTACCAAGTTGTCTTACATGTTCGGTATTAAACTCACGAAGAAAAAGAACTCGCACATGTGTTGGCACACTCCCATATACGTGAAGGTTGACGAACAATTAAGTCATGCATCCTATACAACATCTTTCACGTCGTCATGTTTCAAGAATTCGCTAGTGATGTTATATGCATTTAGGATATGGCATCAATTAATATACAAGACATGATTCGGATCAAGCCACTTTAGTCTTTAAAGGCGTTGGAAGATTATTTTGCTATGATATCTTACCTTGGCTAACTTGAAGATTCAACCATCATTCACAAGCTTACTCATCATCCTAAACTTTATTAAGTAAAGCTGGACATAAGGTAACTTTTCTTTTTTACTTACAAGTAATTATATTATACTTAACTATACTATTATTAGTTTCGATAATATGCTTAAGGTTGTAGGTTGCCTTGTTCTTATATTCTTAGTTATATTCGTTTTATGATGTGTATACTAGGATTCCCTTTAGTTGACCCTCTAAGCATTGAATAAATTATACGCTCTCAAACTCATTATTGAATATGGAAATATTCTATGTCCACTAGTAAAAGGATTAATTATCAACATAGAAGCATGACTAGAAATATCATAATATAACCTAGGGTTAAGACAAGATTTCGTAGACTATAATGTTAAGTTAGATAAGTGTGCGAAAATTAAGTAGCTATAGATATTGGGACATATCCCTTTCACCTCTCTCGCGTCAAACATATAGAATTACGTCATCACTCACTTATGATCATAGGTTATGTAGAAAAGGGTAGCATGTGACAATAGGCTTAACCAATCCTCTTGAGCATGAGATCTTTAATAAACATCTTTTAAAATCTATGATTAATGATATTTGTTGTCAAAAATCGAATATCTCTAAAAATATGCAAAAACCTCACATTTTGGAAAAATAATTTTTCAAATGACTATCTCACTTTTCCAATAACATGTTTCACTATCAATATCCACAATTGTGTTTGATTAAAATCAAAGGTTGGAAAAATTTTCTCTACCTTTCATTAACACATTTTGAAGTAAAACCCAATCTATTCTATTCAAATCTACATACAAACCTATTTCAAAACATTGTTGAATAATGCTAAAGACGTTTCTTTAAATCATGCATGATGATCTCATATTTGTCATCTACATTTATGTACATGACACTTATAAGAAAATCAAAACAAATCAAGAGCGCCATGGTTTGTCTATTTAGAATTTGTTTGTAATAAGTCTAGAAGTCCATGCAATCTCCTTTTTATTGCACATAGGCACTCCTTAGGATCAATGAACTAGTTCATTAATATTCCTATTCATATAATTAATTATATGCTTGGTGTGTTTCACTGTCTCCTTGTTCATTTGATTTACTTGCTTGATGAGTAGGTTGCATGCTAATAAAAAATTACTTGCTTGCTTAATCTCTTTAATTCGAATGCTTTGCATACACATTTACTAGTTTATTACATACTAAGTTGTCTCAAAGAGTTAGACTTGCTTGAAACTAAACCTCAAAACATAACCCTTTCTACAAATTTCTGTCAAAACCCACTTCTGGAAACCTGGGAACCAAGCAGATGGGCGTCCCCCTTAATATTTAAGAGGACCAGCCATCTGAAGGTCGGGTTTAAAGATTCTTTTCTGCTTTTTAGCCAATTTCATCCTATCATTCCCAAAATTCACATACATATTTTGTCCTAAACCTTTCAGCAAAGTTTACCTTCCTCAATCACATTTTCCTCACACTATAAATACCACTTCTCATCATAAATCTCAAATCATCCCATCATGTCATCTCCTAATCACCCAAGATTTAAACCTTCAATGGTTGCAAAGATCTCCGTAAAACCCATTTGGAGAAGAAAGCTTGACACTTGTCATAACTCCAACTCAATAAATGATGTTGTCATCAACCAACCAACACCTAAACCAAGTGTTCATTCAAATGAAACCCCTTGCACACCTCACCATGACAACCTAACAATCACATTTACTTCCAAAAATCCACATTCCTCTCACTCACCTTCATTAAATGATCCTCTTATGAAACATACCAAATCTCAAAACAACAACACCAATATCATTCCCAACACCTCACATCCTAATCAACCCACCTATGCTCCATTCAAAACACCCTCCTCTCATGAAACATCCTCTACACCTATACCACCATCCTCATTCATTCATGATTTCCCAAACTCACATGCCACTCCTATGTTGCATGTCCAAACATCCATTCCAAGTGACAATCACACTCCACCACCATCACCTTCTTCCGAACACTTGAAATTCATTGAAGAACTCAAGGAAGCCCATGAGCTTAGTGCTCTTCTTGCTCTCTATCTTGCTTAACGTAACTTGGATGAACCCTCTTCTAGCTATTCCTCACCATCCCACAACTTGGTGCATGTTGAAGATCATGTCATAAATTGCCCTTGTTGTATCTTTCTCCAAAAACAAACCATTACATTGAATAAATACTTCACTTGGATTGAGAATCTTCTCACTAGATCTCAACCAACACCCTCACTAGAACAACATCTAAACCCTCAATTAACCTCTTCCGCTCCAAGTTCTCCTCCTACAAACTCTCCACCATCAAACTCTCCAACATCCATGCACCAAAAAATATACCTCCGTTGATTCAACAACATAACCCTCACTCAACCACCCTCATCTAAGAATACTATATGCTTATGTTTCTCATCTTTCAAATAAAATATCTAAAACTTTTGTGTTACAAGCAAGTTTGATACACTCTCTTTTGGCAAAATAGGATGTTCTACTTAGTTTAGGATTTAAGTATTATGAATGATGTAACAATGACTATGTATTTGGCATAATCACTCTAAATTAATGGACGTTTTCATATGTGTTCTTAATGTTCTCTTGCCATGATTTTTTATATTATGCTATATATATGCTTGTGCTTCTAGTATTTTTCTTGCAAGCATTTCATAGCTCGACTCCTTGGTGCCCTCGAACGAGGAGGAGCACACATCAAGGGGGAACCTCCATTCCGTTACATTCATACGTGAAACACAACGGCTAAACCTTTTTGATTTTACAAAAAGGGGGAGAAGTGAATATAAACTCACTAAATACTTGTCTAAAAAATAATTTTTGATTTAATGAGTTTAGGTTTTGTAATCATCAAAAAGGGGGAGATTGCCCTTCAAATAGTGGTGGCTTTTGCTTTTATTGCCCTTCTAAAAATTTTCTGGATTCCATAGATCGATTCAAGTTTTAAAATACAATATATTTTAAAATTCTTGTTTGACATGGCTCTGATACTAATTGTGGAAAACTAGAAGGGGGTTGAATAGTTTTATCTCTTTTTCTTTTTATAAAACGTTTATTTTAAAATCTTTAATTATAGTTTTGTATGAAAACTACGCTTGATCGAAATGATCAAATATATATATATATATATATATATATATATATATATATATATATATATATATATATATATATATATATATATATATATATATATATATATATGTCACCTTTTAGTTTGATTATAAAAGCTTTGTTTTATGAATGAAACTTTGTTTGATCTTTATGTGAAATCAACTCATGCATAATATAAACAATTATAGCTATATACGAGAAATAAGTAAGCTAAGTAGTAAGTTAGAGATGGAAATATCAAACCGCGAGACAAAGGATTTATAGTGGTTCGGCTACGAAGCACTTCTTCGCCTTACTCCACTCCCCGAGTCACCTACTCAAGAGTTTTCTTCACTATGTCAACAAGCTCCCTTATGGCGGAGAAAACCTTACACACCTTAGCTTACACCAATTTAACGACACAAAGCTAAATGTCTAGTTCTAATCCTAGCTAGAACCAATCTCACGACTTCAATCACAACACAATGTCTTTACAACTTCTTTACTACTTCACGGCTTCTTCACTACTTCACAACTTCGCGGCTTCTTCACCACTCCACAACTTCAAGGCTTCTTTACTACTTCACAACTTTTACTTATTCACTTCTTCATGGCTTCTATTTCTTTACAACTTTATGGCTTCTATTTCTTCACTACTTTACTACTACTTCTTCTTCACAACTAGCCACTACTCCTATACTCCTCTACTTCTTGACTTCTTTTACTACTTCACACACTTCCAACTAATCTAGTTGCCTATGTCTAAATCTAACTAACCAATATACATACCTTGTACACAAATGAATGAATGATTTAGAAATTATAACATATGAACAACTTAGGTACCAAGATGATACTAAGTTGTAATACTTTTAGTCTTGATTAATAGAAGTATTCTTCTCTTTGCACTTGAATGGTAGTAGCTTGAATCACTTAGAAACAAAAGCTTAAGATTATATGATCAATGTATTTAGAAGGATATGTGGGAGGATTAAGAACAGAAAGTTTTTGTGCAAAAAGGCGAGGAAAAAGTCCAGGGATTGTCCAGTATTTATAGGCAAATTTGGAGAGGTCAGGAGCGTGGCCGGTCCCCTTAATTAAGATGCCGGCCCCCATAATAATTAAGGGGGCGCCTAATAAATTAAGGAGGCCGCCCATTATAGACGTTGCCTAGCTTTGTCTTTTTGTGGGGAAGATTTTTCTGGAATATTTTTGCCATTTTTGGTTGAAAATTGAATTCATATATTTGTGGTTAATTAAACAAGTTTATTTAATACCAGAAATGATTCTCTAAAAGATATAAAATATTTATGAGATTTTATAAAAAATCTAGTGATTAAGAAAATGTTCCTTTAATCATAAAATGCATTAGGCATTTTGTTTATTCATACCTTAAGTGATTTGGTTGTTAAAATGAACATTTACGACTAAATATTTGTTTACGTCATAATCTTTAGTTTAATGAGTTTACATTTTGTGATTATCGAAACATAGAGATATCGAGAAATATTAATAATGTTTTTATGCATTATTTATATCAACAGTGAATATAACCCACAAGTATCCATATAAGACTAAAAGATAAAATCACGTATCAGTACGTATTTTTATCAACAGCAAAAGCACAACACGTAAGTGCAAAAACAAGCTACAAAAAGGTTAGACGTAACTTTAGCGCAAAAAATAAGCTGCAAAAGGGTTAAACATAACCTTAGCGCAAAAAAACAAGCCGCAAACAGGTTAGACATAACTTTAGTGCAAAACATAAACATGTTCATAAAAGCTACACATGTATGAAATAAGCTAGAACATTAAATGAAAATGCACAAAGCATAAATATCATACACACTCACGAACACGCCATTCAAAATTTACAAATGAAAAACTTGTCATTATCAAGTGAAACAATTGTCAAGATACAAAAAGATTGTTCAAGGAAAGACCACACGTGGTCACGGCATGTAATAACAACAAAGGTCATTCCGCATGACCCTGCTCCGAAGCAACACCAAGCTCCTCCCTATAAGAATTCGTAAATAAAGTAATGACATTCCCATCCTTCTCAACATTTGAAACCGGTATGTCATCCGTAGAAATGGATCCGGCTAGCAAAGGAGGTTCGGAAGACGTGGAGAGAGCATCAACACCCATAACAACTGGCCCACTAGAAGGAACGGTTTCCGAACCAGACAAAGTTCCAGGAGAGAAAGGGCTAGACAGAAAGTCAAATATGTCCACTAGGGAAAACTCACCTACACCAATATTCTCTCGAACCTTCTTAACTCTTTGATGTGCAACACTCAAAGAAAAAGAAAGAGAAGCCTCACCAACGACTAAACCATCCCTAAGTTGAGGAACGGAAAGTTGTTCGAAGCTAGGCTGCAAATCAACTAACCCAAGATTCTCCGAAACTTGGGCCTCTAGTTGAAAAAGAGGCATAATATCTTCAATACCAGAATCCTTCTGCAAAGACAAGTCTAATAACAAAGGAAAGTCAAGGCCGCATAAAGCCCGATAAAGGGAGTCATAGTCAGCTCCCGTAGAAGGATTATTGGCAGCAAGAACCGCAAGTTGCCTACCTTTCCTGCCATGTTCAACGCCAGCCTCCAAACCACGCTGCATCCCCCTCCTAACCGCGCAACTCAATAAATTCTTCAGTGATGCACAGTACTCTAGAGAATTCAAACACTTAGTAATAAATAATTTCATGCCACTACTAAGTAGCCACCTATGGCTAGTGACAGCGGAAAGGAGACGAGGATAAAAACCCTCATCAAGCTAGACGGCCACATCCACAAAACGAGCGTCTAACTGGACCAACTTATCAGTAAGCCCCTTCATTTGAGCATCGTGATACTCCTTAAAGAGGCCCTCTAGCGTCTCGATAGCGTTCTGAAGTAAACGAGCCTGTTTGACAAGGAAAAAAGAAAAGACAGATGAGAAAACCAAAAAGAACAAAGAAAAGAGGCAGCAGAATATACAAACTAACGGAAGGTGATGCACATACCCAATCTATGAACCACTTGTGTTGACGCTTTAGCTCCTCGACCTCGGCACCCAAGTCCGCAAGATCGCGGCCCTTACCTTCCCAAGAAGAACAAGACTCTGCCGGCTTTGATGAAGACGTGGCACACTCCGCCTCAACGGACGTAACCTAACCACAAGTGGACATACGCAACATTGCTAGTTTCGCTTTGAGCAAATCACGCTCACCCTTCAACTTCAAAATTTCCTCCATCAAAGCCGGTGTCTCAGCCGCTCCAGGATTACCAGACAACTTTAAGGAAGAGACTTCAGTATTAAGACAAGATGCTTATGTCTTCAACGTCTCAATCTCTGCATCCTTTTCCCTCAACTGGTCTACCAAGCGGTCACAAAGAGGCATAAACTTCCGCTTCAAAGTGATATTTCGCTCAGCACGCATCCGCATCTCTGCACAAAAATAAATATGGTTGGCCGTCAAATAATTGAACTCATCAAAAAATTCTTTACCCTCTATATCGTGGATTTCAGAAAAGAAACCAGGTGGAGCAAACCCATCAACCATTTCGCCGCAGCCTGCAGCAGTATCCAACCGAGAACCACAGGGCACATTCCATTTTGGAATATAAACTATACCAAAAATATTACGGTCTACATCAGCTGCAGAGCGGATACGACCAAAAGGAAATTCACTCCCAGGAAAATCTGCTTGATCATCAAAACTGAACTTGGAACCCCCCCCCCCCCCCAGTAGACGAAGAAACACGTGTAAAGGAAGATCACCCAGAAACACCTTTTTTACCTTTCTTTCTTAATGAATGGCGGGCAGCAGATACAACGGTCCAGGTGGCAAATGACACAGACGGAGTAGAAGACCTAGCAAGAGTATCAACCTCAATATCAAGAGAGCTTGCAAAAGGCGGAGAGTCAGGGGAAACAACAACCTTTCCGTGGGATGGACAGTACGAAGATAAGGCCCAGTGGAATCATCATGTCGAATACCAACTTGCCGTGCCGAAACAAAATGGAGATGACTTAAACAAACGTTGCAAATCTTGAAAGTTAGAAGTCGTCAAGCTTTTAACAGCTGCCATAGACTTACCAGAAGTAGTAGGCCTATTCAAGAGGCCATAGCCCGCCCTCAACTTTTTGGGCGGAGAGGCAGAGCAGGCGCGCCCGTTCTCACTTTTCGCTTATGTTTATGAAGAGCAATAACAGGCTGCAGAGGAACCATCCCAACGTGATCCTCATTTTAAGTGCCAGCATCACCTGCACCAGAGGCACTTGGCCCCGAGCCATGACCTCCATCGTCATTAATCTCAAATTCACCCTCCGCTTGATCCTGCGGAGGCAGGGAAAGAGGGACAACATGACCGGCAGTAACATCCAAGAGCTTTGACTCGCCCTCCACTAGTCGCCTTGCCTCAACACTTACCCCTCTTTGGTTGACATGAGTAATAAAAGTGTACGCGCTTATTTCTACACGGACAAGGAAAAATATATATAATTAACAACAACAATAATTCAAAAAAAGGAAAGAAACATAACACACCAACCTTCTCCAAGGAGACAAAACACGGGGTACTCATCCTCTTTAAAGGGATTGTAGCGGCTCAGGCCGACCCAACAAAGGAAAACCTACGGGTGCCTACGAAACGGGGTAGAACTCCTGGTAAAGGTGTTATATTCCTCCGCACTATACTCACTGGGATCAGGAACAGAATCCGCAACAACGCTATCAGCCGTGTGCCAAGGGAAGACAATGGTCTATCGTAACAAGTACCGGTAACACCACTACGCTTGCTAAATGATAGCCCACCATTTTTTATAGAGTTGACATTAAAACGGCGGAAAAGTGCTATCGTCGGAACAATTTCATGAGCACGGCAAAGAATTTCAAACTGAGAAACCTTGCGCGCACCAAAAAGGTAAAGCTGAGAAATATTAATATGGTAATGATTCAATATATCAACAAAGAAAGAAGAAAGCAGCAAGCGGAAGCCAGCATAATCAAAAAAATGACTATACATGCCTATCTTCCCTACCGGATATTGGTTGATGGCCTGACCGGGATCCGGCAAAATAGGGTGGACATACGGCGGAATATGGCACTGAAGACACAAATCATCAAGTATCTTATGCGACAGATGAGATTCGATCTCCGTGATCATAGCCATGGTGGTAAGAGTAATCGGAAGGCAGGATAAAAAAAAAGGGCAAGGAAATGGAATGTAAAAGTTTAAAAGGATTCTAAATGATGCGGTAGAGAAAGATTGGAAAGGGAAAAATGATAACACATCAACCTAGGTATTTATACCCACGGTATTCCCAAAAAAACCTGATGTACGATGGGTGCCAAAAAAGGCCAAGACCAACGGCTGCGATCAAAAGTAAAAGATAAGGATGACAGCTAATAAAGCAAACATCCGCTCCCCCAAACTGTTTAAAAAGAAAGGGTTCACGTTCCCCCTATGACCCCAACTGTTGTCCAAAAAGACGGGCAATGAAAAATCCATGAGCTTAGAAGCGGAGCGGAAGACATGCTAGTCTAGAAGCATTCACCGCATGCTACACAAAGAACATGTGCAATAAACACACTAGATTGGGGGGATTTGATGATGTGTAGTACGGATAGCAGGCCTACTGGGCCTGGACTGTATTATACACATGGGCCTGGACTATTTCATACAAACTGGGCTTAGACCGCATCACACATAACCAGGCTCTGACCCTACAAACAAACTAGGCTCCGGCCCAATAACCTGACAAACCGGACACGATTAAAGCCCAGGCCCCGAGCAAGGCACAATCCGGACATGTAAGGATCACTTAAAGCGGCACTCCCGAAGTACTCTCGCGGACCGCCTCGTGGTCCGGAAAGTGACCCACGTCCACGAACATCTATTAAGCTGCGACCCTTGCCCGACAAGGGTCCCATTTCGGCCACTACAGCAATATGCGAAATACTAAGGAACCCTAGTACTTCGACCGCCTATAAAAGGTAACCTCAACTCATACTTTCGAGGTATGACTTTCTTACTCATCCCAACATAAACATATTTATCAGACAACATGAGTACTTATTCTCACGTCGGAGCTTAATTGTGGGGTTCGTCCCCACGATAAGGCTAACGGTGTGTTTTTACTTGTGCAGGGATTCAGTCTATTACTTGGATTAGTGTATAAGCCATACAACGGATGATCCATCAAGGTTGGCCCAGCGCGGACTAAGCCCAATCTTAACCCAGCTACTCTTTTTGCACTAACAATTTCTATTATTGAAACTTAAGCCCACTAACCAAACACTTGTAATGGGATTCAAACTCTTCATTTATAGTCATTCTCGTATACCTAACACGCACTTTTCGAACTTGCAAAATTATGTCATTTAGACGTTATAAAAACAAACGATGAAGGAAAACCAAATACACACTAATGCAACAAGGACTTTAGAGCCCGCTTAAAACCAAAAATGGCCAAGTTTTGAAACAAAAAGACCGAGTTTTGAACCGTTCTATAAAGGGTCATTACATGGAAATCACATCGAGACTGGTTTCTATAAGGGGTCTTTACTTCTTTTGGTGTAGTAGACTAGTAATAAGCTGTGACATATGTTAGTTATAATAAACTAGTAAACTAATCTCCGGTTTTTGCACTTTATGTCAACATTACATCAAATTCGATGTAAAAGAGAAAAAAAAAATCCATATTTAAGGTTTGTACCAAACACCACACCAAATTTGATAGGATAAATAGCATCGTCATGCCTTTATAAAAGCCAACCAAAGTGCAATGGTGAGCCCAAGCAACACTAACCACAAGGAACCCCACCCGAACCCATCGGTATATACATTATGAATGCTCTAAGGAATACATTATACATGCAGAGAAACAAAAAAACAATTGACAACATAAAAATCAAACATGCAAAAACAAAAATCTTTATACTTTTGTCTATTTTACACCATTTCAAGCCTTCGGATAATCACATCTATGTTGGTGATTTTAGTGTCATCAACTATTTTAGGTAATTGCGATTTACCAGAGACCAATGGATTTCATATTAAATACGGATACTAGTTAGGGAAGTGTGAAGTGCACACTCGTTGAGCTAATATGTTTTGACCAGACAAAGATGCGGGGTCAAGGGGCATCGCCCCTTACTGTTTCATGAATCGGTATTAAAGGATTTACCTTATTTTCCCGCCAAAAACCAACCAACATGTCTGTTAGTGAAGGGTTATGACTCTTCGGGTTTAACTGAATTTAACCACTAATAACTGTCATAAGTTTCTGTTATTTAACACATAACTTTGGTCTCTTCCAAATATTTGAATCTCACACAATTATCTATGTCTTGCTTTGTTCTCTTGTGCCTTGAAACAAAGTGTTATTCTCGAATTATCCCGATAAGGATTTCATGATACCCAGACATCAATAAAGGTTTAATACTTTATATGAAAAGTGAACTTACACGATTTTTTAAAGATATCCAAAATTATCATCACCTTACCCCAATTACTAACAATTTAGTCCTCCATGCCTTCACAAGGCATCGGAAATAACAGCTTCATGTTTATGCAAGTAATAATAACCTTTTAGGGAGATGCATGCAACGTAA
This sequence comes from Artemisia argyi, assembly GCA_030686995.1. NCBI lineage: Eukaryota > Viridiplantae > Streptophyta > Magnoliopsida > Asterales > Asteraceae > Artemisia > Artemisia argyi. The sequence goes on along the minus strand of CM060693.1, from coordinate 124,917,817 downwards.
CCAAAACATTCAAAACAATGACTTTTGAAAAGATAGATGTCCCACTAGGCACTAGTTGTGAAAAAAGACTATTGAACATATACAACTCATCAAAACAAGACAAAATCTAGACGAAAGTTGATAATAAAAGTTGTAAATCTTGCGAACTTTGTAAGGCTACTCACAGTGGCAATCCATATTGCATCATCTTTCCGGCTGCCACCTCAGCTTTCTCTCTTCAACCCATATTCATCTCTCTCATCACAGTGGCAACCCATATTGCATCATCTTTTTTTTTTTTTTTTTTTTTTTTTTTTTTTTTTTTTTTTAAAACTATTTTTTAACACAAACACACATTTTATTAATAAAACGTAAAAACATTACATAAACGATACGATACGGAATTAAAACATAAAAAAAAAAAAAAAAAAAAAAAAAAAAAAAAAAAAAACTTAAACGACTAAAAATTAAACATGCGAACACTTATTTAAAAACTAGTAATTTAGGTTGTGGCGTGCCTTGATGTCCGCTTTCATTCGCATAAGTTCCTCTCGTTGTCGTTCGGGCAAATTTGGGTCGATAGCCGAGTTGTAAAAAATCAATTCTTGATCCCGTTTGGTAGTTCTCAAGAGTTCCTTTTGTTCCTCCTGGCATTGCAAGAGCTTTTCTGTATATTCCAATTTTTTTTGTTTGATCGCTAGCTCTCGTTCTTTGATTTGTTTCCACGTGTCATCACGCTCTTTACCTTTACCTTTTTCCTTCTTTCCCGGTCTTGATTTCCACACCTCAGCTATTAGCCCACTCATGAATGATTTTGATGTTCCATGAGAGGAGGTGGATGATTTCCTCCTTGCTCTGTCACAACCTTCTGGTCGTGATTCTCTATTATCATCCTCTGTTTCTTCATCGTCGTCATCATCCAAGTCTTGAAAACTCGAGGGGCCGTGTGTTGACCCCGACGTAGTTGTTGAACCCTTCACTTTCTTTCGAACGCCCGATTGAAAAAGGGGTATCTCTTCCTTCCAGCTATCATGCCCCCTCAAAACTTTCCAACACTCCACCATAGTGAAATCTTGACCGTAACGCGCACGATACTCCATAAGAGCTTTGGACATATCGTCAATGTCATTCTCACCACTACCATGCGTCCCCTTGACATTATCAACAATAGCACCAAAATTCGCAATTTGACAACGAATTCTAGTCTTCCATTTGGAAATGATCGAATTCATTGTCCGGTCTGAACCAGTTTCTTTCCAAAAGTAGGCTGCCACCTTGTCCCAAAATTTGTTCCGATTCATAGTGTTTCCTTTTCTTGCATTTTCAGAAACAAAGATGAAATCTTTACAAAGAATGACCTCTTCTCTGCTAGACCATGGTTCAATTCTTTTGGCCGGTTCGGGTTCTTTGGCTTTGGCTTTGGCTTTGCCTTTCGCCTTTGTAGCACGTCGCGAAGGCTTCTTTTGCTTGACGGGTGATGTAGCTTCGATTTCGTCAGACTCATCGTCATCAACGGGCAAAGAACCGTGGAAAGAACCATGGTAGGAACCGTGACCCGAACCTTGCCCCATCGAAACATCTTGACTCGGTTGGTTTTGGCTTGGATAGTCTTGGGTCGAATAGCCATAGTTATGAAAGTCTGCCCAATCATCCAAATTCATGTCAATATTAGTAGACCGAATCGGAGAATGTTGTTGATACGGTTGGGAACAATGCAAGAAATCCATGTTAGGACGATAGGACGGCTCACTTGGTTCTTCGTGATGATTAACACGTTATGGTGGGACAAAGGGACGATGAATGGAAAATAAGTTTTCTCTTTGATTGACTTGTGGTAATTGTGTTGGATATTCGAAGGATTGTGGACGAAAGCGTATGTTCCCTTGTTGTGGTGGTGTTATGCCGGTTAGTTCAAAGGTGTTTTGCGGAGAGAAATTTATGTCGGGTGCATTTTGTGTTAATCGGGATCGTCGGTTTTTTGATTGTGGAGTGTTTTTCTTTGACATTGTGTGTTTTTTGATGTGAATTTGGATGAATTATTTTTGAAATTGTATGTTTGAAAGTGAGGTTGATGTGGGTATTTATAGGATGAAAAGTGGTAAATGTTTTTTGAAAAAAAGTTTTTTTTTTTTTAGCACCAAACGGCTACAAAAAAGGTGGAATAAATTTGAAAAGTTTGTGGAATATCGATCGGCAACTCGATCGATATTGCATCCAAACGTCCGGCGCTCGATTTCCCACAATGGCCACGCTCGATCGAACTATCGATCGATCGATACACACGATCGATTTTTTCCGGGCCACTACCACTAGCCTAACAATGGTGTTTATAACTTGACAACTTTTCAGCCCATGCATCGATTATCAAATTTGTATATAACTTAGGCGAAAAAAAGTTACTCATCCCGTTTGATGTTTTGAGACATACATCTTTGGTATGATACTAGTCACATGGTCACACCACTTAAAATACATGTACAGTCATCTATATAGTTGTTTATTGATAACATAAGATTTTGTATAGTTGAGATTTTCTTATTTAGTAAAAAACACTTAAATTCGATAGTTTATTTCCTTTAAATATTGTCAGATATAGAGTTTTATGGATAAAGATCCTCTAATATTCAGTTCAACATGACTTGGTCATGTTGTTTCACATAAAAAATAATAAAAAATAACCCTCACAATGACCCATTTTGAATTTAAATTATCAGAGTAACTCTTCATGTGAGACAACATGACTAAATAAAAGATCTTGCTCCCGAGTTTTATAAAGTAGAAATTTGTTTTCACCTCGTTAAAGCATGAGGGCTGCTGTAGGCCTATTATGACTGTCAACTCTTGAAAGAATCCTTTTGTATCCGTTGGGCTCATGATTATATGAGTTACTGTATATGTTAGGCCCATGGTTTTCTAAGAAAAAAACCACTATTTTAGCGACCATGGTTTTTTGAGTTAAATATGAGCTACAGCGGATGATAGTTAAATACCATATCACTCGCAGGTACCCACGCGTTGCAGCGACGGGTACCATGAAATTAAATTTTTCGGTGAATTTTGTATTTTACTTTATTAAGTTCTTTTTTGACAATAAATTTACAGATATCAAGAATTTTGTTTAACCCGTGCCCGTTCGGGCTCGAGTCCGTTTGGCCCGCACCCGTTCGGGCTCAAGCCCATTTGGCCCCTTACCCGTTTGGACTTGAATATTTGTATAATGTGTTTTATTATTTGTATTACTGACATTTAATGTAGGAATTGTGTTTAATTTTGTTGTACAATATGTTTGATAATTTGTATTTCTTATGTATGTGGTGTTTTAATAACTGTATTAATTATGTGTTTTAAAAATTGTATTAATTATGTGTTTTTATTCAATATATGCATTAAAGTGGTGTACACTATGCTTCTTGTCTTGTAAGTCTGAAAATTATGTGCATTAAAGTGATGCAAACTATGTTTCTTTTCTTGTAAGTCTTAAAAGATTACAAGCATTGAAAACTATACTTGTAATCAATGTTGCAAAAATCGTGAATCGGTAGTCGGGCGGTCGACCACCCTGCAGCCTGTAATCGGTCAAGGCGGTGATTAATCGGTGATTAATCGGTTTGGCATTTCCTGCATGTTTTGGAAATTTCTGGAGAGCAAACTAAAGATCTTAACTGATTCCAAGCCTTCTATGTTTACAAACCTCAATAAAAGGCTTCAATTCTGATTATGAGGCCCATTGTACGTTATAAGTGAAATAAACAATCCCCAAATTAAGTAAAATGCCTAAATTTCTATTTTTTTAAAATTGACACTCTGCCGATTTTTGGCCGATTCGACCGATTTTTTGCCGATTCGGCCGATTTTTGACCGATTCGGCCGATTTTTGACCCATTTTTTTTTATTTTTTTGCCTAGGCCGATTTTTTCACCGATTTTCGAAAATCGACAAGGTGCATCACCGATTAGCGATTCATCGGCGATTAATCGGCTGATTCGGCCAATTTTTGCAACATTGCTTGTAATAACCCAAACTTTTTAAAGACACTTAAATTTCTTGGCTTTTAATTATATGTGTATGCATCTTTCCTATTAAAGAAATGTTCTTGATCTTAAATATTTTAAGACTTCTAAATATAGATGTCCTAAATACGATAGTATAGATAAAGAAAAATAAATATATTTTTTCTTACTTTTGTTTAGTTACTAGGTGGATCACCCGCGCGTTGCTGCGGGATGTTTTGCCAAAAAAGACTTAGCAGTCGTTGCAAAAATAGGAATGGTAGAAACTGTGTATAAAAATTGCAAGAGTGGCATGCTTTTGTGTATACATAAAGCTGATGTTCATTAGCTGCAATAATGTTATACAAAATGTCAAGTTTGCAGTTGTTGCATATAGGATCAGCCACAGCCAAGGTGTTCTTGTAATTACATTGCATGTGGCATACAAAAGAAGATTCATATGCATTCCGGACAGACTTGACCCTCCAGTTACAGATTTCTGAATCAGCAGCAGGAGTACCATCAAAGGCTGCAACAACCCAATTATTCTACCTGTTAAGAAAAAAAACAGTTTTCAACAAAGGCCTCAAAAAGATAAAAATAATGTAAAATTAACCTTCTTTCATCGACTCTATCCATCACTTTATTCCCATCTAGATGGCAAGCAGTACATTTCAAATTAATGTCCCTCAAATCACTTATATATGAATTAACCTACTCATCTCACAGGTCCGATAAAAAACTTTTGGCACAGTTCCTCCCTAGTATTTTCATTACTTTATAAAAGTAAACACCTACAATGTGCTTGATGGCTTTTCGAGCCTACTACAAAAAGATTATAATTTAGACAATAATCGAGTAACATACCAGAAAATTGAGCCACTCCCATAATCCAAGCACGCTTCAATAACACTTAGAACATCTCCTTTCCATGTCCGTCTGGTCACAAAACCTTAAAAATGCGGCATACATCTTATTTTTCTCACACAACCTGAAAAACGCAGACATATTTTTTGAGTGAAAGAAGAGATAACAAAATGAATTGTGTCCGTTAATAAGAAAGTAAAACTCAAGTATCCTTGTTGATAATTTTTTTAGTCGAAGACGATGTATGGTTCATCGTTTAATAATATTTATAATAAGAACTGTACAAAGGTTAAAAAGAAAATGTTTGGCGCCAAACCAACCCGTTCTGACCCGTGACCCAACCCCATCCAATCTCCATTTTGCAACTCTACCATATAGTACAAAATGTCTTAATTACCACACCTGTTCTAATGTTGCATATGATCCATAATGAATTTCTTTACATGAATGCAGCATAGAAGGACCTAACCTACAGAGGACAATAGAAGAAGTTAATCAGTTCACTCATATATAGCATAAATTTGGTATGTCAACAAATGTGGTTTGCATCATAATGCACATCGGGTATTAAAAAAATGTAACAGCCATATGCGCTCTTTAAAGTTTAAATAGCAAGGCTGGTCCAAACAACTTATTAAAACAGCTTTTAAACTGAATCTATTTGCTCACAGTTAAATAAGCAATCCCAAACACCCTACATATAAGTACTAATTTATCGTTCAATCGTTTCTATTGAAAATGAATAATTAAGGTTGCAACTGTAAGCATCACATCAAGACATCCATTTTCACCCTATACACCATAATTATAATCGTTTAACATACCAGAAAGTTTAGCCACTACCATAATCCAAGTACTCTTCAATAACGTTGGGAACATCTCCATTCCATATTCGTCTTGTCACAAAACTTAAAAAATGCGACACACATCTTTTTTTGTCACACAACATGAAAAACGCAGACGGCTTTTTTTATTAGTGGAAGAGGTAAGAAAATGAATCGTGTCCATTAATAAGAAAGTAAAACTCAAGTATCCCTTAACGAACAACATAAACAAATACCTTACCCCGCGTGTATTTACAGCAGCGATGGTACTTGGGCGAGCAGTAGTCGAACAGCTCTTTATACATTCCTCATGCCAAAAAAGTACGCCACAATGCTAACACCCCAGGTCACATTGGCTCCTGTATATATATACTGAAGGACGTTCTGCACAATTGTTTAAAAATGTAAGCATACATTTGTTACAAATTACCATTACCAAAACACACGACGGTTGGTCCTACCTTGGGTAGCTCGCCGCACACGCGATACATTTTGACGAAAGTTGTCATCCGCACTCGATCGGCCAACGGATTCTGCCGATTTAACAGAATATATATTGAATCAGTAGATAAACATTGGTGTTTCCACTTTTATAACATGTTTATAAATACATATATACATATACACATTTAACACACCTTCATTCGATACATGCCTCCGCTTTGTACCAGAACTCCTATGATTCCCGACAACAGGCACTCTAGGCCAAAAAAAGAAAACAAAAACATATAAGCAACATTCAATATAATTTATGATACACATGGATCGACTACTATGTCTAAATAAACAAAAACAACATATAGGCCAAATTTTATACTTTGACCTGTATGAAGACAAACCAAATACAAAATTTATCCCCGGTAGTATAGGCATATTTCAATATCCGGAAAAAATGTAGAGCAGGTAATTACCTCATTGCGTAATGGTTTCTTTTTTCCATGTTTCAACCATATGCAAGATACTATTGTTGATGATTCTTCCATTTCCACAACACAAATGGTACTCAGGCCTGGTATTACGCGAGTCTCTTCAAACATTCTCTTCATACGAAAATGGTGCACCACAATGATGGCAACGTTCATTACAATCTCCTAAATCCTCATATCAAAGTCCAGAGAATGGGTCAACTACAAATCATCTGGGTCACTCTCCAGAACTGCGCAATAAATTTTTAACACATTAGATGTGGCGAATATACGAATAAGCAGAATGCAGTTTTCAAATGTTTGATACGTGCTTATTTTAAACTTTTCACCTATAATAGTTGCATCAAACATTGAAAACTGCTTAGGTGGTTTGATGATGAGAACATATGTCTCAAACTTCTGTCAAATGTATTTTTTCAGAGAGAGTCGGGGTTGATCCTCCCCATAACTCTTTTAGCTCCCTTCTTGACCATGAGATCAAGACTATGGTTCCAAGCGTCGATGGCACCTACACCAGTCAAACATTTAACAAACAATTAGCCTTATCGATTTTGACCGATGGTCCACTTATACTATGTTTAACCCCAAACATGTCATTTTTTTTTTAAATAATTAATAAAGGTAATAAGTCAGATGAGTTAAACAGGTCAACCATTGTTCGGATACATTTTATTTATAAATAAACAAATTTAAAAAAGGGGACAGAAATGTGATTGTGGCTCAACTGGTCAAACTAATCCAAGTTGCACCATAAAAGTGACCCGTTTTATCCCCTTACCTCATTCATCTTGCCACGTCACAAACAATCAAAATCAGACCACTCTAATGGCAGTCTAATTTAAACCAGCACCAGCCCGCTGAAAGGAAGGGGCCAAGAAATTTTAACCAAATTTAAGGAAAGTAACAACTTGATTTGGTTAAAAATCTACGATACACAACAATTGATCACTTTTATAGTTTAACCATATTTCAACTTTTAACATGAGAAGCAGCGGTCAATATAATGGTAAACGACGCCGCACTTAAAATTTATAGTATGCCTTGTTTAATAACATTTTCAATGACAGAAACATACAAGATATGGAAGTGCCGGTTGTGGAGAATGAGTAAGAATTCCAGCTGCTAACACATCTACCAATCCTAATGCTTGTTCAAACATGTCATCTTTTGAAGGAACCCTGGACACGCGCCAATCAAGGTTTGAAGAGATCCAGTCTATCGGCTAATGTGATTATTAAACTAATCATCATAGAATTGTCTGTGAATCAGATATCTCCATTGCCATATCCCTTTAAAGCATCTTCTCGTATTGAGGTCAAAGTAATACACCCAAGTGGAGCCTCACAAAGAAAACAAATATCAAGGAAAACCAATGAATGACCAAAGGTTGTTGTAAACAAACCAATGATAAAGCCATCATTTCTTATTTGAACTTACACAGTTTAATCTAATTATACATATATCTGATTATGATTTTATCACTCATTTCAGCCCGAGAACCCTCATCTAATACAGTAAAGCGAAGTAGTTGGTAGACTGTCATGCTATTTTCGTTCCGGCGTATATCAATGCCAACACATACATTCCCTGATGTTGATTAAAAGGCTCAGAATTCAGTTCATCATAGCCATATTTATCTGGCATGCCGAAAAGGAACACATCATGGACAAAAGGTTATCCACAACCCATGACCCTAGCATATCAAATTGACACCGAGTATCAGGCTCAGAATAAAGCTTAATAATAAAAAAAGGTGGTCGTCCGCGATGGCTGCAAACATAACAGTTTACCTAGCCAAGACACGGACGGACGCAACCTTATTCAATGTTGCTTGGATTCATCACAGCATAGATGCAAGGCTAATGTAGCCCACCGTAACCAATAAATCGATACAAACAATAAGCAGTTCATATTGTTGGCCATGGCTGCAAAGATACCGCGCCACCCACACTATGCACGCCATGGTTGCAAAACAAGTGAGTTGGCACGGCAAGATCAGTCCACCCCCATGGCTGCAAACACGTTACCGTGATGCCCTGCCAAGATAGGGGCGGATAAGGATAATCAGGCATTAGCTTCACATTTGCAGCGAACCCTATGCAAACCATGATTTTTGCAACCAGAGCGCCGCCAAACCCATACCTGGAAAAAAAATATAAGTCAAATGTCATCCCTTGTAAATATTTCACATAACAATAAGCTAATTAGCAGTTTTTATCACCAATCCAAACACCCTTATAGTATTATTACAGAAAAACTGCTAACAGTCCTAACTTTAAGCTAAACCCATTTGCGAAAATCATTCATATGATTATATCACCGAAAAGAAATAAAGGAAAAAAAATAACATACGAACAAATATACTTTAAGCAATTTCACTAAAATATGTGATTATAACATACCAACATATTGCAACTTCTGTCACAATAACTTTGTAATCAAAAAAAATAATAATAATAAGCAAAAAGGACAAAAGTATAGCATTATCATTAAACACAAATATAAAGTGAGATCCAAACATGACAAAACCTATGTAAATAATTAAAATAACAATAAGCTAATTAGCATTTTTTTATTAGCAATCCAAACACCCCTTTAGAAACCGAATCTAAAAAAGACTCAAAAAAATACCTCAAAAAAACTTCAGAAGCTGTTAGCTAACCTGTTAAAAAGAAACATGAAACTGAGCAAAATTATTTTCAATAACATATATTTTCGACCCAAAAACAGTAGCACAAATAAAAGTGAATTAAAAATTACCTCAACATTAGTTATGGCGTGTTCAATTCCACGAACATATGGCACCATAAGCTGAAGCAAGCGACCTCGTAACAACCAAAAAAACCCTTACCAGGCGTATTAAAAGTAACATATTTTAGTGAAATTGCTTAACGAATTAGTAGGTCAGTTCCCTTCACATATTTTAGTGAAAAAACCCTTATCCAGTGTATTAAAAGTAATGAATTAGTAGGGAAATCATCCAGCTCAATAGTCTACTGGTGTGACCTTATCAGGCGTATTTAAGGGAAATGACCTACTAATTCGTTAAGAGAAATAAAATCATCCAGCTCAATAGTCTACTGGCATATTAAAAGTAACAAAAAGAGGTAAGGGAAATGACCTACTAATTCGTTAAGAACCCTAAAACTTAAATAAGCGGTGTATAAACAATAACTTAAGCACCTAATTACACTAAAACACAACAGAGTAAAAATCCCCAATTTAGCGTATGAACCCTAAATCAAAATCCTAACAATTGATGTTCCAGATTACGATTAAGAGTTAAAAACATGTTTAGGATCACCAAATACCTAAAACCCACTACACTAATTAACCTCTAACACACAAAATCATAAACCCCCAATTACGCATAAACCCTAATCCTATTAATCACCATATCTAAAAATCTATCCGTTGGATTTACAATTACTTCTAAACCACATCTTATAATATGCTAAAGATCACTAAACTACTTACTGATTGAATATATGAAGAAAAAAAAAAAACAAAATTAAACAAAACCACTTACAGCTGATTACCTTTGTTTGGATGATCGATATATTTTTTGTTGCTTCTGTGCGTGATGAGCCAAGGTAATCAGCTTTAGAGAGACAGAGAGATAAAGAGCTGTGGAAGAAGATTCGGGAAAGGGCCCGAAACACAAAGGAAGGGGAAGGGGGAAAAGGAAGGATATAATAATTCTTATTGTTTATAATAATTCTTAAAAAAAAGGCCCAAACGTTACTGTTCATTCATTCCTGATAAATGTTATATAGTATAATTCTCACTTTAATGATTGTCATGACACATATTTCATGACTATGTGAATAGAAGGATGAGTAACAAGATTAAAGTAAAAGGATATCAATGCTCTAACATAAAACTCAATGTCAATTTGTAAACTCCTTGAATAATAATTTAACGTAACATAGCTAAAACACAGAAAAATATAATATCGATTTGGAAACTCTATAAATAATACTCTCTTCGTGTCAAAATAAGTGTTCAGTTGAGTTTTTTGATTCTTTCTTATTCAACTTTTACCTTAAATGTTTTTATTTATCTTATATAATAATTAACGAAAATTATATTATAAAAATACATTTAAAACCCAATATGTTCATATATTTTGCATTAAGTATTATATAACATAAATAAAAGTATTCAAGGCTAAAGTTGAATAACAAAGACTCTACAAAGTCAAACTGAAAACTTATTTTCAGACTGAGGTAGTAACATCTTTTTGACACATGCACTCACAAGATCACACATCTCCCATCAGGAAAATGCACATACTTTAAACTGGTGACTATTTTTTTTCTAAAACGTAAAAAATGAAAAATTGTTCAATATAGGTATGAGCATTTTGACCCGAATCCCGGAATCGAACCAAAACCATACGAGTACCGTATCGAAATGGTACCAAATTCCAATACGGGGTATGGGACTGGTACCAAGAATAGTGGCGGAATCAGGAAATATGATCACGGGGGGCAGCGAGGCAAAAGAGGGGATAAACGACATCCAAAAATGTTACTTTTTATCGTAATTTGAAACAATTCGGTCCGGATTTCATATAAAAGCAATTATTTCAAAGTTGTATTAAGTGATTAAGATATATGATTAAAAATTGTTTCATATTCGGGTTGGGTCGGGTTTAATTGATTAAGATATATGTAATGCAATTGACACTAATTATAAGTTTAGGTGTCTATAACGTTTTGTAAAAGTTATATTAAGTGCTCGTGGGTTGATATAAATGATTTAACTAAAACTGTAAATTGTAAAAGTGTATCAAAATCAAAAATTGTAAAACTATATTTTAGCTAACACCGTGATTATTTTATCAAAATTATAAATTGTAAAAATTATTTGAAAAGAACTATAGTGCTAACTAATTGCAATAAAAATGCGTTTTTAACAAAATTTTATTAAAAGTGTCATATTTTAATGTCGTATACTAACATTTACAAAATAAAATAATGAAAATAAAAAATGATACAACTACAAGAACGAACTTCAATTGTCGGTCAAATGTAATAAGTATTAAAAATATTACTGTACTCCATATACTAGTTATAATGCCCTAGCACGCGCGGGTTTTTTTTTAAATTTTTTGAATTATATATTTTTATTTATTAAAAAATAAATAATTTAATCTTTGTTTTGTTTGATTTATGATGTTTAATTATAGTTTTTTTATTATTAAAGATAATTATTTAAAAATTTTAGAGTAAAGATCGTTTGAGGACTAAACTTTTTACATACTAAGGAACTAATCTTCACTCTCCATCTTCCCTCCATCTTTATTTGATCTAATGGATGAGATTAATCACAACAATTTAAAAAACTCACTTTCATGTTTTTTTTTTCAAATATTAATATCTTTCAAACCGTTAATCGTTAAGCGAAAAAAATATACCGTTATGACGAGCATTTAGTTATCTTTCTATAGATAGACTAATTGATATATTTTCGACAAAAAAAAAAATTTTCGTTTTTTTTCACGTTTTTTTTCGTGGCCGAAAAAATCATATATGATATTACATATCATATATGATATGTAATATCATATATGATATTATATGTAATATCATATATGATATTACATATCATATATGATATGTAATATCATATATGATTTTTTTTCGGCCACGAAAAAAAACGTGAAAAAAATGATTTTTTTTTTCGAAAGTATATATCAAAGTACCCGTCTATAGAAAGATAATTAAATGCTCATCGCGATGGTGTAATTATTTTTGCTTAACGATTAACGGTTTAAGAGATATTTAAATTATAAAAAATATATGAAATAATAAAATGCTTTTAATCTCAACCATTGACTTTCTTTTTAGATGGATGGTAGGGATGAGTCCCTTGGTATGTGAGGAATGTTTGGTTTGTAGAATAACTCGACTCAAAATTTTAATCCTATTATTAATTGTATCTTATCTATATTTTTTGTATTTATCTTCTACTTGTGTTATGGATAAATATAAAATGTTACCTAATAAGAAAATAATTTTTTTTTAAATACAATTATTACTAAATAAGGTATGAATTGATTTTTTTTAAATGGAAAATTCTCAATAGGGGTTTTGTTTTATTATATAAAAGATATGGGGTATGTTTGGCGAAATGGGCTGGGGCTGGTATTTGTTTGGTAAATGGGCTGGGGCTGAGGTTTATTATTGCAAAATTACTAAAAAAAACATAATTAAAAGAGTTTTTGTATATGTTAGATATTTTTGTGGGTAAATAAGTAATTTATTTTTCAAAAGCACCGGGCTAAAGTTTTTAGCCCCTTTTATGAGGCTAAAGTTTTTAGCCGGCTTATTTTATAAGTCCTTCCATAAGCCCCATGACAAACAAGAATTAAATTTTAGGCAGAATTGCATATCTATCTCACCCAAAATGAATAATTGCATATATATATCCTTTGTACAAGTTTTTTATGCATATAATACAATGGTTTTTATACATGCTTTGAATATAAATGCAATTATGCATTTTCGGAAGGATATATATCCAAAAACCCCAATATTTTATTAGCCAACTTATTTTAAAAGCCTAAGGCCCGATAAACCCCATTTAAGCCACTGCCAAACATAGCCATAATATTAACCCACTAAAGCCACTACCCACTAGCACACTCCCCCATACCCACATTCCCATCATCCCCTTCATTTCATTTCTCCGTCGAACAAAACGTCAACACCACTACAAAAGCAGGGGTTTTTCTGCATTATAGCACACTTGAATTGTTATCAAGCTTAGAACGACGAGGCCATTTTAATTTTGTGTGTGAGGCCACTGATACTTTTTAATCCAATTTTCGTATTTTTTTTTCACACAACTTAGGTGTTCCGGCGAAACATGGTTGGAGGCCGTCCCCCCCCCCCCCCCCCCCCCCCCCCCACCCCCCGGGCGCCTTTAGAAGTGGCGCCGCCCCTGACCATGAATCGACCCAAAAAAATTCAGGACCACTTATACAGTACCAGTACCAAAGCGGGATAGTACCGAAAAATACATGAAATTTGCATAGTCATATGTTTTAATTAAACTACTTATCCAAAACACCCATCGAGCCCATTATATTCAAAGTAAAGTCCTCTTTTCTTGCTTTGTTTGCATAATAAAACAGTAGCAATGCTATTATAGCTACAGTATAAAATAACTATGAATGAAATCTATTTATATACTTTAGCATGAAATCAACCTATTATAGCTACTGTAGTATGAAATCACTACGTGCTTGCATTATTGAAGTGTTTGTACGGTAGCTACATTTGTACAATAGCTACAATTAAAATGACAAAAATACACCGTTGGTCCTTGAACTTGTGTTTTTTAGGCCGATTGCGTCCCTTGACCAGTTTGGGCTCGTCAACGCATGTTTTTTGTTATAATATGAGAGGCATAATAGTCCAATCACGTTATAATCAATCCTCCAAACCTGAGTTAACCCAACGGTTAACGTTAGGGACGATTCATAAAGTTTATTTTGCAACTTGAGGTTACCTTCTCTGATATGCTAGCTCATTTTGCGCGCGAATCAATAAACCCACCCACCAAAACCCCTATACCCACCATAATTACACAGACCTATTGAAAAACCAAATCCAAACTGAAAAAGCCTCAATTATCCAAGACAAAATCCAATCCTTCATTTTCCATAACTCATCATGTCTTTTGGACGGAATGTTATGAATTACATGCCGGATTATATTAGCAACATGCCGGATAACGTTATCACCAATATTTTGAACCGTTTGCCACTAAAAGAGGGGGTGACGACATCCAGTTTAGCCAAAAACTAGAGGTTTAAGTGGATGTTGCTCACCGATGTCATAGTTGATGAGGATTTCTTTTATTGTTTGACAAATAAGTTTGAAGGGATGCATGTTACTAGATTTCTGCTTCAGCTCAAAGGTCCCATAAGAAGGCTTGTCTTCTCTGTAGAGCCTAAAACCTTGTTTGGACAAGATGACTTCAATTATGAAGAGATTCATGATTGGTTGTGTTGTTGGGTCAACGAGGAATTGAAGAGCTCCTTATACATAACTGGTATAGTGAACCAGTTATCTTGCCAACCCAAATATACACTCGTTTGGAGTTGAAACATCTGGAACTTTATTGGTGTACGTTACCTAGTTTGGTATCCTTTGAAGGTTTCCCAAATCTATTGAGCTTAGAATTGTTATCCGTCAAATTTCCGACCGATACAATTTGGGAATTTATTGCTGGTTGTCCCTTAGTTGAGACTCTTAAAATCAATCGTACTGATACAAAAAAGATGAGACTATTGGATATTGCATAACTTGGGAATCTAAAGAAGTTGTATTTGTCATTCGATCTTGGAAGAGTGCACATAAAGATGCCAAGACACAAGTTTAAAATGAGATACGAACGCGTGCACATATGTTCTTGAAAGAGTGCGCACATATTCTTGGAAGAGTGCACATATGTTTTTGGATGACATCATTTGCATTTTATTTGAATTTCATTTGATATCGAACTTTTGTGTATACTATTTATCTTTTTTGTTGTTTATAAATGTAGAGGTTACATGTATATGTTTATATTTTTTATTATAAATCTCGAAGATGAAAGAATGTATACTAGAAACATATGCGCAATTACCATTTTAAGCAAAACAAGTTTAATATCTAAATAATTGTACGTAAAAAGACATATGCAAATTTACAATATTACAAAAAAAAACACGCATGCACCTCATTTTTTTTTTAAGAAAAACATGAAAAAAAAAAAAGTCTGAAAAGTAAGGTACTTAAATGACGTTTTTTATTTAAAAAAAAAAAAACAAAAGAAGTATTTTACTATTATGCCCTTTTGATTTAAATAAAAAAATAGTAATACTAAATTTTCATTGGTTCAAAGTGGTTCTGTACAAAAAATTGGTTCTGTATTGAACGTGAACATATATTGTTGATATAAATAATGCGTAAAAACGTTATTTATATTTTTCGATATCCCTATGTTTTGACGATCACAAAATATAAAATCCTTAAACGTAAAATCATTACGTAAATAAGTATTTAGTGACAAAATATCATTATATCCAACTAATTCACTTAAGGTATGAATAAACAAGTGCCTAATACATTTTATGATCAAAGGAAGGTTTATTTACTAATTATAAATTATATAAAATGGTATAAACATTTTATATATTTAAGAAAAACACTTTTGGTAATTAAAGGAAAATATTTATTTCATAATAAATATATGAATTCAAATTTTTAACCAAATTCAGTTAAATTTTCACCAAATAAACTTTCCCCAGAAAAAGACAAAGAATCTGGCCGTTTCATATGGGCGGCCCCCTTAATTTTAAGGGGGCCGGCACACAATTAAGGGGGCCGGCATACGCTCCTGTGTCAGATTTCTTTGCCTATAAATACTTGTTCAAATCTGAATTTTCTCCTAACATTTTGCACTAAAACTTTCTGTTCTAATTCTCTCAAATCATCTTCTTAAATCCTTTGATCATAAATATATTAGTTCTTGTTTTCAAGTGATTCTATCCATCCTCATTCAAAGTGCAAGAGAAGAATACTCCTTTCATCTTAAAACAAGAAGTGTTGAAGATTAGTTGTGTAGCTTGTAATTATTGTAAAGTTGTGTAGTGATTGTAATTGGTAGATCTAGGTGGCTTTGTAAATCTAGTATAGAAGAAGTTGTGGTGTGAAGTAGAAGTAGTGTGTAGTTGTGAATTAGTGGTGTGTATAAGTCGTGAAGAAGGCGTGTTGTGGTGTGAGATTGGTTCTAGCTACTATTAGGACTCGACACCTAGCTTAGTGTCGTTAATTGGTGTAAGCGAAAGTTGTGTAAGGTTTCTCCGCCAAAAAGGGAGTTTGTTGACATAGTGAAGAAAACTCTCGAGTAGGTGCCTCGAGGAGTGGAGTAGGGCGAAGAGGTGCTTCGTAGCCGAACCACTATAAATATCGTGTGTTGTGGTTTGATCTTTCTATCTCTATCTTTTCATTACTTTCGTATTTACGTTACAACTATTTAGTTAGTTAGATTAAATTGTTTGAGTTGTGCAAGTGTTGAAATTCACATAAATAATCATCGAAGTTTTTATTAAAAAAAGTTTTTAAAATATAAATTGACGTAAAAACTATTCAACCCCCCCTTCTAGTTTTCCACAATTGGCATCAAAGCTACGTTAAACAAGATTTTTAAAATAAACTGTATTTTAAAACTTGAAACGATCTATGGAATCTGAAAAATATTTAGAAGGTCAATCTATGCAAAGACCACCACTATTTGAAAGTGATGGTTTTCTTTATTGGAAAAATCGATTCGAAACTTATGTGAAATCAAAAGATCTAGATCTTTGGCATGTTATTACTAATGGTGATTTTCCTCCAATACAAAATAATCCCGAAACCAAAAGGGATGAAATTGGACCTTTTGAAAAAACAAAACGATGATTTAAAAAAGAAACTTGCAAAAAATAATGAGGCTAAAATGGTTATTTATAATGCGTTACCATACAAAGAATATGAAAGAATTTTTATGTGTAAAACCACAAAAGATATTTGGAACTCTTTACTAATCACTCACCAAGGTAATAGTCAAGTCAAAAATAATAAAATAGATCTTCTTGTATAACAATATGAACAATTTACGATTCCGGAAGAGGAATCAATTGATAATGTTTTTGCTAGATTTAACACTATCATCACAAGTTTAAAAGCACTTGATGAGAATTTTTCTAGCAAGAATTTTGTAAGGAAATTTCTTAGGGCTCTCCGTCCGAAGTGGCGTGCTAAAGTAACGGCTATTGAGGAGTCAAAGAATCTATCAACTCTACAACTTGATGAGATAATTGGAAACTTGAAAGTGTATGAGGTGATAATAAAGAAAGATTCCGAAATGGTCAAAGGAAAAAGGGAGCAAACCAAGTCAATCGCATTGAAAGCAAAAAAGGACTCTAGTGATAAAGAATGCTCAACCTCCGAAAGTGAAGATGAAGAGTATGCCATGGCCGTAAGAGACTTCAAGAAATTCTTCAAAAGACGAGGAAGATACGTTAGACAACCATTTGATGAAAGAAAAACATTCCAAAGAAACAAAGACGACAAGACTAGCAAGAATGAAAGAAAGTGCTTCAAGTGTGGAGATCCAAATCATTTTATTGTTTATATATACACATATTTTTTTCTCTTATAGCATATATATATATATATATATATATATATATATATATATATATATAGAGAGAGAGAGAGAGAGAGAGAGAGAGAGAGGAGGGTTAATGTGAGATCAAGCTTAAAGTTGTAAAAATAAGATCTAGTCTAAACAACCACTAAAACCATTTTATAAACAACCATATTAGCAATAATACACAAAAATAAAGTATTAGTACGAATTACTCCCTCCGTCCCATATTAAGTGTCCACTTTCAAGTTGCACAAAGTTTTAGAAAATTCCACTAACTACACTCTCCACCAATCAAATATCATTTTTTCCCCACTAAAATATCATCTCATTGGTTGGAATAGAATATGGACACTTAATTTGGGACATCTCAAGATTCCATTGTGGACACTTAATATGGGACGGAGGGAGTAACATTTTAGCAACTAATAACCAACTGATACATGAGTTTAGATTAGTGATACACAACTATAAATTTACATGTCGAATCAAAGTGTATCACCTTAACCTGATACATTACATGTCGAATCAAAGTGTATCACCTTATTTTCGTCAATTTAAAAAAGAAAACCATCGGAACTTTAACAGTTTTAGTTGTACTCAATAAAAATTTTAATTTTACTTTAACGAGAGTGTTACTTGTCAAATTTTAGTTGGATCTTATTTTTACAACTTTAAGATTGAACTTATTTGATCTAGATTTTATATATATATATATATATATATATATATATATATATATATATATATATATATATATATATATATATATACACACACACACACTTATACATATTACTATTATATATATATATATATATATATATACACACACACACACACACTTATACATATTAATATTATACATACTATATGCCTTTAAAACCTAGAAAACTCATTAGTTGATTTTCTAGAACTAGAAATTGTTCGTTTACGAACCTTTTCTTTTCCCCTTTTTGGCCTTCTTGAACTTTAAACATTCAAACATATTCATGTTGATGTAAAGAAATGAGTTAAATAACCTATGGATGAAACAAACTCCCGTCACCTTTTGCATCCGTCTCCCTCTCTTTTTCTCGTCTTATAAACCCATACTATATATATATATATATATATATATATATATAAGGTGGGGTTATTATAAAAAAGGCTTTATAATAAAAAGTGTAGGAAGGATTGTGGGAGTGACATGTGTCACCCCCTTGCCACATCATATGACACGTGTCACCCCACCCCCACCCCCCCCCCCCCCCCCCCCCCGCCGAAAAAAAAAATTTTCCCGCCAAAAAAAAAATTTTTTTTGGGGCAAAAAATTTTTTTTTTTCCCGCCAACTTTTTTTAGTGCATCACAGTTATAAAGTTACTGCATCACGGTTATAAAGTTACTGCATCACAATTATGATTTTACTGCATCACGGTTACTGCATTCATGGTTTTAATGTTACTGCATCATGGTTATAAAGTTACTGCATCATGGTTATAAAGAAACTGAATTATCATATGTTTTATGCATCATATATGTATGTAACTGCACCACAATTAAAATACGATTCTTTTTTAAGTTTTGGTACATCTTTATTATAAGTTACTGCATCATAGTTAATAGTTTAGTGCATCAGCTATGTTGTAGTAACTTATAACCTTAATGCACTAAAATTTAAAACTGTGATGCAGTAACTTTTATAATTGTGATGCAGTAACTTTATAACTGTGATGCACTAAAATTTTTTGGCGGGAAAAAAAAATTTTTGCCCCAAAAAAAATTTTTTTTTGGCGGGAAATTTTTTTTTTGCGGGGGGGGGGGGGGGGGGGGGGTGACATGTGTCATATGAAGTGGCATAGGGGTGACACATGTCGCCCTCACAATCCTTCCTACACTTTTTATTATAAGACCCTTTTTATTTTAAACCATACCTATATATATATATATATATATATATATATACACACATATATACCTTCCACACTTTTCATCGTCGACTTGACGAATTGATTAATTTTATCCAAAATTATCAAAGAAATTTTAGTTGACGAAATGTCAAATAAAAACGTCAAGTAATTCTCTTCGTGCGAACACTCTCCAATGTATTTTTGATTAAAAATAAATCTAATATATATATTTATATACTTACTTATTTTTATTTTTAAAACCCAAAATAAACTGGGCGACCCCTTTAAAATTAAGGGGACCAACAGTGTTAAAATGGGCGGCCCCCTTAATGTTTAAAGGGGCTGACCATCTGACAAAATTCATCCATTTTTCTTCCTTATTCTACTTACCAAACACTCCATTTTTCTTTCCCCACTCCCTCCTTGCAGCTGCTGTTCGAACCAAAAACCCAAAACCACTCAAAATCCATCCTCAAATCCTCATATTAACAAAGGGCAAATACTTATAACACGATTAGCAACAAGTATTGTAAGTTTTTCATAACACATTTCTTTTAATTTCATCTAATTTGGTCATAATCATGATTTAGCATTTTATTTCAGTTTCTTCAATTTCATCTTTTCTTTCAAATTAAGTCTAGGAATTCTATAACTAAATGCTTCCCTTAGTATTAGAATGTATTATGAACACTAGAAACTAAAAATTACAAACCCTCTTGTCGAAAATTTTTGAAAAAGTTCATACACTCATTTTAAAAATTTTGCTTATACACATTGTTGAATAATGCTACAAAAACTTGTTAAAACATATCATATTATAGTTTTATAACTTATTAATCACAAAAACAAATTTTTCGGTGAAGTAAAAATATATTTTTTTTGTTTGATAAGAGGGTGTTTAGATCATGCCCAAATAGTGTCGAATATTATCCAATATAACCTTTACAACACATCATCATGAATACAAGTATAAAACTAGCATTTTAGAGTTGTCAAGATATATAATTCATATATATATTGACATTTTGGTAGTAAATTTTCTAGATAAGGAAGCGTTTGGTTTAACTAGAAACATAGTATTTTTGAGTCAAAATATAAACTATTATTTTCGAAACAAATCATTTGCATAAGAAACTTGTTGGAAATAGCTAGTTATACAATCTAATGTACATCTAGCGAATTTTCATGATATATTAAAATGTTTAAAGGGGCGTTTGGATTATCCCATGACAACTTGATAAACATCGTAAAATATATCTAACACAAGTTAAAAATAAAATAAGGAACAAGGTAAACTACTTCTTAAGTTAAAGATCTTTAGAGTCGAAGTACGTTTACGTTCCACATATGTTAAAATATATATATATATATATATATATATATATATATATATATATATATATATATATATATATATATATATATATATATATATATATATATATATATATATATATATATATATATATATATAAGCATCATATTTTAATGTTAACTTTATTTTTGTTGTTATTGTGTTTAGGTGAAAATGCCCAAAGTTATTACCGAAGATATTTCCTTAACCAAAAACTATATTCCCAAAGTCTCACAACTTCCCAACACCTCTCCTTCCATTGCTCATTTCTATCGTCAAATTGAAGATAAAAGTATTCATGAAGGTCGTGTCGTACATCCCTCTTACTATCAATCCGATTTCATCGATCCTATGTTCACAAATATCCGTTTTGAATGTCTCTTCCAAATGAATGAACCCATTATTCCTCGCTTCATTCTCGACTTCTATAGCCAAGTCAAGGTCCAAACCGATGATTTTGGTTCCATTCTCATCTCATTCATGATCCAACATGAATTCATTACTCTAACTCTTGCACAATTCGGTCAAATCCTCCAAATTCCTTTCACCGGTCAATCCGTTTTCACAAACGAATGGGATCTTGGTTCTCTTCAATATTCTCGTCCAACTTTTGGTCCTTATTTCTCCAAAATTCCTTCTCCACTCGAAATTCGTCAAATGCTCGGTTTAACCCGTGAAACCACCACTCGAAAAATCAAATCCAAAAATGTCGATATCACCGAAAACCAAATTCTACTCAAAGAATTAAGCCCCGACATGAAGCGTTGGGAAGAACTCATTCGTGAGAATGCGTTTGGTACCGGAGGCCACCGTGACCATCTCCCGGCTAGCCTCGCTCATATGTTGCATTGTATTGTTACCGAACAACATTACAATTTGGCTTATTTCTTTATCAAGCGCATTGAACGTGCAAGATCTACTCCTAAAGCAAATCTTCCGTATGGAATGTTCCTTACTCGTCTCTATCGTCATGTTATCGCAAACTATCCCGATCTTGATGGAAGTATCTATGAGTCCATCTATCCGACCCTACATCCTCTCGTTCTTAAACAAACCCGTAAACCTCGTAGTGATAAGGGTAAATCTCATCGTCACAGTTTCCATGGCTCATCATCTCGTCGAGAGGATGACGAAGAGGATGAATTTATTCATCGTGCTCCCTCTCCCGATACGTTTCTTGAAGACTTGGAAGAACTTGAAGAAGATGATTACCTAGTGCAATCTCCTTCGTCTCAAACTAACCAAGTGCTATTTGAGCGACAAACCGATTTGCTCAATCAAAACCGAAGGATACGCGAGGAGATGCAGGGAGGCTTCAAATCTATTGCTAAGACGATTAGAAAATTGTTCAAGAAGAAGAAGTGATGGGGTCTTTTTATTTGCTTTGGATGATCATGTTTGTTAAACTATTTGTTTGTTGAATAATTGTTTCTTGTGTACTATATTTCCGACATATATTCGGAAATTAATATTTGTTGCTATGACTTTAGATACACTTAAACTATGTTATTAGTTAACTTATTGTTATTAGTTGCTCTACATGTATGCATGTTTTTATACTTGCTTTTAATCTATGCTTGCATGATTTGTGTATGATTATATATATATATATATATATATATATATATATATATATATATATATATATATATATATATGCTTCTCTAATAGACCAAAACTAAAATAAAATGTTCCAATAGAGCTTGCTGCAAACACAAAACCAAAATAAACCACTTTTAGAAAATTTTTGAAATTTGGTCGGCTGGGAATTTACCAGATGGGCGGCCCCCATAATTCACACAGGCTGTCACCCCCCCAAAATACCTGTATTAACAGCGGAATGGAATACCTGGGGTGATTGCCATAGCATCACAGTTACAGTTATATTGAACGACCTAAAGTGTCGTTTATAAAATACATCGTTTGATCATTTAAAATATTCAGAGTTTACAAAGTAAGGTCCCAAAAGGTGTTGCAAGTTACTGAAAAACAAATCATACTAGATCAAACGTTTTCATAAGTGCATGAAATAAAAATGAGACGCGTCGACTCCGCGACTCCATGAAGGTCCAAATGCATGCAAGCAAGAGCTACTTTAATTACCTGAAAATACATTGCTAAAAACGGTCAACAATAATGTTGGTGAATAATCATAGGTTTATAAGTTAAATCGGATGTACATTAGCCATAAGTAAAGTAAAGTGACAAGATGTCAGAAATAAAGCTACATTGGCTCTTAAGTTCATGACCCCGAAGCAAGACATAAGTTACTTGGCCCCAAATGAGTGTTTACCAGATGGTCTATTAAATAATATCTTTCTTGATGATTCAAAATTCAATAGTTATGAAATGTGGCGCGGTTTTCAAACATGTTGTGAGTAGGACTGTTTACCAAGGTTTGATGTTTAAATATTTCTCATTGTACAATGGTTCTGCTAAATATTGACTAAAAAGGATCGTATTTATTCAGAATAGGCAATTCAAAATTATTTTCTACGAGATATATGATTTGTATAAACACAATTTTGAAATCAACTTCATTTAAAAGTAAAAATACTAACAAGGATAAAATAGTAGGATAGGTAATGTTCGCATAAATGCATAGATGCCTAACGTTCGGTTCCTGATATTGGAAGATGCCTATTGGCAGGTATCGGGCAAAACTACAAGCCTAGGTATTCAACCAACTTAAGTCCTGAAATGGTTTATCGTTGAAATTGTCATCATATTGCCAAAATGAGGGTGTCCATTGATACTATGTCGATGGATGTCTATTTTATTTTCACATGAAGCTGGGGAGATATGCTTGGGCCTGATGCCTCTCTTGATGTATAGGTGAGGTTATCTAGAATTTCTTGAGGACACAAGTCTTTAGGGGAATCTATATCGATATCCATAATTCGAATCAATTATTCTTTGCGAAAACTCACTGCAGAGAAGTTTGAGTATGGATGAGGCCATGTTTAATTGGAATGCTTTACAGTATCAGTTAAGAGGCTTGGTTTATCCCTATAGTGTTGCTTAGCGTACCTTCACAGTGTGTTCGATCCTGCAACTCAATCTAGCTAGTACCTTTGGATGATAGAATTGGTCGACTAGGTCAGAGATGGTGATTCGGATGGTCTCGTGGTATCTTAGAATTCTTGTTGAGTTATAAATTGTCTTACTGTATACTTCTAGTCTAGGTTAGTAGTTCTGTAATCCTTTTATTGCTTTTCTCGTATCAAGGAATCCTCCTTATAATTGATATAGGAAGTCTCTTTTAGGGAAATCAATGGAAAATTCAACTTAATGGCTGAGTGAGTGACAGGTGGAGTAAGTATCCAGGGAGGGTTTGTCAAAAAGAGATGTTTATGAAAGAGTTTATTTGTTTAAAACGCTTTTGGATGAAGATTGTTATTAACAATCCTTTAAAAAGGTAATCATTTTCTTTATGGCATAATCCTTCCTGAATTATACATAGGTGATCAGGCTATGTCTAATTGAGGACTAATGATGCGATGCTTGATTTAGTCAAAATAGCATTATTTTTCTCAAAAGTTTTAGATGGTGTTCAACGTTTTGTTACGAAAAATGGTATTCTAGATATTTCCTTTCAAGTAACATGAAAATTGTTTCGTATAATAATAGTAAATATTTGACGTAATGACGGAAAAATCAATTTATAGGGTGGTAATAAAATAGTTTCTTTTAAAATTCCATAAAACAATTCCCCCATATGATAGTAAAATAGTTTGAAGTAAAATTCGTTGAATGGTTTATTGGATACATGGGTGAATCTTATGATATGGTAATAGTCTACTAATCCACTTATTTAAAGAATGTAA
Organism: Artemisia argyi; assembly: GCA_030686995.1. Classification (NCBI taxonomy): domain Eukaryota; kingdom Viridiplantae; phylum Streptophyta; class Magnoliopsida; order Asterales; family Asteraceae; genus Artemisia; species Artemisia argyi. The sequence continues at coordinate 124,892,971 of CM060693.1, read as the reverse complement.
ACATCTTAGTTCATAACAGGGCAGTGGTTTATGATTATGAAGTGGTCGAGAATATGGTAGTGATATTGAGAGCGTGAAAGATGAACGTGTCTTTAAGGCACCTACAATCAACTGAAGGGGTAGTATATTTGTGAAAGGATATAGGGCAGAAATTTGGTGCCAATGATTTGAAGTATTCGAGAATTTATACTAGGTAAAGTTTGCAGGTTCAAATGCTTAAAAGTTTATACTAGGTAAAGTTTGCAGGTTCAAATGCTTAATCCCTCTAGGCATGACTAAATTGTATAAAGAATGGAAATTGTTGTACAGGTGATTTGAGTTAAGTAGGTACCACATCGAATGATGTTTGATTTTCCATGAATGCAAGTTAAATGCCTTATGGTCAGGTGAAACTTCTCGATATCCTTTCATGAAAATGAGGTCTTGTCCCAATGTGACTAAGCTATATCGATCTCCGAAAAGAATATAAATTATGTTGAGTAATTGTACCTTGATCTTTTAATCCAACGAGCTTATACTAGCGTGAGGGTCTGTTAGGTCATGATTTTAATAACATAATCACTAATAGATCTAGAGAGAGAAAGAAAGTTTAGAGAGAGAGAGTGGAAGGAACCCTTAGAATGAGAATAAGAGAAATGAAATTACTAGGAGAACCAACCCCTCTCAAAGGAGAGGTTACATAGTATTTATAGGTGAGGACTAGGGCAACACTCCCTTCCTCCCTATCTTGAAAATAGAAATGGGCTTAAGGCCCATGGGCTTGCTACATAAGCCTTAAGTTATAATAAACATACAAGCCTTAGCAACCTATTACAAGTAAATGACCGAGACTTGATAAGTAGTAAAACTACGTTCCCAACAATCTCCCCCTAAGGGTCGGTCATCAAGGTTGCTTGACGTCTTCGTCTTAATCTTTGACTTTCAAAGCTTTAGACGTCTTCTAAATCATTCATCGTTCTTTGTTCTTAGTTGATGTAGTTGTGATCATCTTATTACGAAATGTAATGACCGAGACTTGAATAAATATAAAAGTACGTTCCCAACAATCTCCCCCTAAGGGTCGGTCATCACGGTTGCTTGACATCTTCTTCTTTGTCTTTGACTTTTGACTCATATAACTTAAGACGTCTTCAAAAGAGAGTGGGTGTTCTTTTGCTTCATTGTTCATTGTTCGTAATAGATGTGGTAGTGATCATCTTATGAAGTTATCTGCCATGCGTCACTTCTACGTCTGTGGTGGTCGTCGTCCATTCCAACATGCTCATACACCTTTGAACTTAGACATTCACATGCACGTAGTTCCCTTTCATTCACATAGATCTTTAGTCCTTAAACTTTGTAGATTCTTCTTTTTGGCGTAGAATCTCATTTTGAACATTGTGTTGCTTAGATCTTTGAGGGAGCTTTTGTTGACTTCAAGATGTATGTATGAGCATGCGGAATCAGTCTCCATGGAGATGATATGTCCCTGAAAGTAAACAGTTAGCAATAAACAACCGGTACTTACAGATAAGAAATTAGAGATTGTCAACAGCATAGTGTGAAGACACCTTCTAACCCTTATCAAGGCCGTTCCCATATCAGATACTCCCGAAGGAGCTTACGAGACCTACTAGGTAGCTCAATGACTGGGTGAGTCGCTGGGGATCACTCCACGACTGTAGACCGTTAGAAACCACCGCAAACACTAAGCGTAACTCACGAGGAGTTACCGAAGTGACCTGTCAAGGCTGTTAGATGATGACCCTGACAGGAGTTTCCGTTCAATCATTGAGAAATACTTATGCAATTCTCTCATAAACGTTCTAGGCAGATTGCTAAGATCTGCGAAGGACTCGATAATTTACAGCTGGTGCCTATTGATGCAGAACACCAGTAGTAGAAAATACTAAGTGTTCCTAAGAGATCTTTGATGTATCTCATGGCTCTAGACTCGATAAGTGCTCACTTAGGTTTCCTATACGGAAACTAGGGAGGGGTCTCCTGCTTCAATATCAACTATCTCTAAGAGATAAGTCGATAGATTACACTGGTTCCCTGTGAGAATGAAACAAATTCTTTTAAGAGAACTTGAGTGGCTAGAAGGTTAAGTGCAGTGCGTCACTGGGTCCATGACGGCTTTATCTTCAATACCGGCGTTGCCTTAGCAACAACCAGTAGCATACGAATTGAACCCGGTGTCTGCCCTAAGGTTGAACATATGGAGGGCTATTTCTTTTCACCCTTTTCTTTGCTTTTCTTTTTAATTCTTCAACCCCTTCTTTCTCCTTTCATTCTTTTATCCTTTTTTCATATCATACCTAAGGACTTCTAATTCTAACTATTGGAGATGTCCTTGGGTAGATCCCTCCGGCTCTGGCGGATCATAGGACGGTTTTTCCTAACCTTAGTCACCTTATAACTCCATGATTATCCGACAATAGCCAAGAAACCTTTGATTGAAAATCTCTCAAAGTGTTTGTGATTATCAAACATTTTGGTTAACACTTTGAGAGTTTTGTGTTTATGAAGGGCTCCCCCTTCACATGTGCTCATATGTATTGAATAAATTTGCACATGCGGGAGGAGCGAGCACTTTTTGAATTGATCCACTTTCAGTGAACAAGACCGATTCGAGACACGCTTACATCACTAGTTAGACTAGCTTGAAGTTATTACCCGGCCTGGTCAAGTCCACAGAAGGTTTCTCGAAATGGTACATTTCTACTAAGACTAATCCTTTTCGAGACACGCTTACGTGGCTAGTTAAAGAGTTCCATTGTCAGCTTTTAGGTGACAACTAGCTCTAGTAACTAACTTGATGTTATTACCTGTCGAGGAAAAGTCTTTTCGATTTTACTAACTTTTATGTTTCGTCAATTCCTGGGTGAATCTGAGTCTAGCTCGCATGAGATTTGACATTTCAGCAACTTTTAACTTTCATATTTTAATCACTTTCCTTTTCTCCCCCTCAAAAATAGCATATAAGATGTTGTTTTTGGAGAAACATTTGATTAAAATATGCTTTTTGAGTCTTATGGGGAGATATCAACAAGAACTTTTGTTTTCCAAAACGATGAGTTTTCAAGTGCTCCCCCTCAACAAGTGAATACTTATTGAGGTGAAATACTTGTCTTTTGAGCAGAATTATGAAAAATCAGAAAGTCTTTGATTAATTCTACTCAAAAGTAAGAAGCCTTCGCTCCTTATATGAGGATTGAGGTACTGAAGCGTACCTCAGGGTCCTTTAATTATAAGCACGGGTTGTACACTGTTATGTGTGCACAAACCATCAAAACGTGATTTTGACAAAGCATTTAGATTTTGAATACTCCCCCTCAAAACGAGCATGTGTTTTGACATTTTTAAACTTTGGAGCGAATTGGGGAGTAAAGGTTTGAAAAATCTTGAGCAAAATTTTGAAAAGTTTTGAAAAACCTTTTGAAAAATTTTGAATAAATTTTGCTCAAGATTAATAAGTTTTAGATAAGCTTTGCATGAAAAACTTCTTCTTGTTTTTAAGGATAAGTGCGCGTTTGGTTTTAAAGAACGGTTTAGCAAGGCACTTTCCTTTCTTTGAAACTCGAGTTGTGCACTGAAATGTGTGCACAAGTCGTTGTTTTTATACAAAATTAGTTTTCTATTAAACAAAACACTCCCCCTCAAATAATGAACATTATTCGAGAGATAGTCTTCTTGAGCAGAATTTAGAATCGTATTAATGAAATACTTTTTGAAAAATTCGAGAGATGATTCTGCTCAAGGTTTTAGAAAACATAATCAAGTATTATACAACAAAGAATGCTTGAAATTCAAAACTCTTTTACTGTTGAAAGTTGTTTGAGACCCGGAGTCTCTCTTTTGAGTTTTAAAAATCTGAAAAAGATTTCCATCTAAAGTTGAACCTCATGGGTTCTTTTTGAAGATTTGATTTTGTGATGAATGGAAAACTTCTGGTATTTGGGATGTTCAGATCAGAGACATTCTTTTATTGAATCCAAAGCATTCCATATTTTGAAAATATGAAAGGTTTTGAATGACTTTGCTTTGGTCTCCACACTTGCTTTACCGGTGTAAGACAAGAGTGTAGAGTTTGGAAAAATTTGTTTCTCACCATCTTGAATCCATTTACCAGTTTAGCCTTTAAACACATTTTGTCCTTTGACCTCAAAATATGTTCTATAAGAAACATTTTGTCGAATGTTGAAATTTTGACTTTCAATGGGATGACATGTACTTGCACACAGAGAAAATGCATCAGGCACAAACAAATATACAGATTAATGAAGAAACTCATTCTAAATCAACCAAAATGCTCAGAATTCTCTAATTAACACACAAAATCACAGATTAACTCATCCTATCACTCGAGATTTTCCAATTATGAAAATGGTTTGGGGTTATGATTTGAGTCTATGCACACTAGTTAGCATCATAATGCCTGAATATTAAACAAACAAACGTCCTAGTAATAGCGGCAAAGACATCGACATCTTAAACTCTAACTCACATGATTCTAATCCTATGTTGTTCCTAATCGAGCAAGTACACCAATCGAGCATTCTTTAGCGTTCTCTAAAGCTATATAAAGTAGTTAATTAGACTAAACACATAAAAAAAATGAAAGCCCTGATTGATAACCCTAGTTTCTGATTATGCCTTTTGACCGTTGAAAACACTTGAAACATTTAGGGAACGATTAGACAACAACCATGAAAAAGTTAGAAACTCACAATCGGGAACATTCGAGGAAAAAAAATCGTTACTCTGAATCGATGAGGTTTATCGATTATGTGTGATACTTTTGAGAATATTTAAAGAAACATTTATTAGAGCCCGTTTTATTTTCCATGCAAGATCCTTTCTTGTGAATCTTTACTCATTAAAGGTTAATTACTTTTCCATTTGAAGTCCAAACAAGATAAATTTGGAATCATTGCAGAAAAATTTCTTTTCTCCCCCTCGAATTAGCATATATTTTGTGAAACCTTTTTGTACATTTTAATTCGAGAGATCATAGAAATTTTTGAAAATGAGTTCTTAATCCGAATGATGAAGAAACATTTTATCCTTGAAGAATTATGATGAGGTGTGCAAACTTCATGATATTGTGAAAAGTTTTCTCCCCCTCAAAACATGTTCCATTTTGACAGAGAAAAGCAAAAAGTTGTTTTAATGAAGGAACATACTTTTGAAGTTACGAAGTTTGTACACAGAGAAATAAGATTTTTTTTTTTTTTTTTTTTTTTTTTTTTTTTTTTTTTTTTTTTTTTTAAAGAAAAAAGTTAGATGTTTGACTCACTTAGTTTTAAAGAAAATTTTGCAAATCATCTGGAGTCAAACACCGCATACCAATATGGTGAACTAAATCAACAAACCTTGATGGAGGTAATTATCTCGCATGTGAGCAGGATCCAAATTGCGTGTAGACGACTCAGTAATGTCAGGAATCAGTTGGGTCATGCTCTGCGGTTTGTGGAACTGATTTAGGTATGGAGTCTTCAGCTGATTATCGTGAGTTGGAAACGATTTGTTTTGCCGTTGTTGGAGATGCAATTGGAGGACCGTCTCTCTCAACAGTTGTTGTTGTTGTTTGTTGAGGTGAATCAGGTACTTGATTGTGATCAAGATGTGCAGCGGAAATTGGTGAGACCTCAGAAATACGGTTTTCAATCGTATCATCAAACAATGGAGCAAACAAGGTTTCCACTTCTTTACGGGTGAGAGACAGTGGTGCAGCCGAAGAATCCGGAAAGTTTAGACGGTTGAATACGGGTCCTAAGCTGTTGTGCTCAGAAGCCATTGCTGAAGTGCGGGTCCGAAACTGAATTATTCCGAAGCCATTACATTAAGCTCGGGTCCGAAACTGATTTGTTCCGAAGCCATTACATTAAGCTCGGGTCCGAAACTGAGTTGTTCCGAAGCCATTACATTAAGCTCGGGTCCGAAACTGAGTTGTTCCGAAGCCATCGTGTTGAAGAATCTGCAAAGAAAGAAAGAAGAGACAAGAAAACAGAGAACAAGGATTCCCAAGAGTAAATGGGTTCCAGATGTTAGAAGCATAAAGATGTAGTGTCAATTATCTTCTTGACACTCGAACACACAATACCGATGGTTTTCATTCTTGTCTCAGAGGTAGATGTTGTGGAGATCACATTAGTTTTGGTGCAAATGTCTAAAATCTTTCCTGTAGGAATCCACCTAAGACCAATTGATTTGAAAATTCTACCCGTGGGTACCCACCTAGTGTTAGATCTAGGAGAAGTTTTCCTTTTAGATGCGGTTGAATGAATTGTGGGAGCATCACTTCTTTGAGAAAACCTACGTTCTATGTTGATCCACTTCTTAGGTTTCTGACTTATGACTCTTGGTTCAACGGGTTTGTTTGTCTTAGTCGATTGAGCCTTTTCAAGTGAAATTCCCTTTTGAAGATAATTTAAAGCACATACATCATGATTATTTCCGCAACTACTCTTAGATGCTAGCCAATTCCTATTAGTTTGTTGAGAACTCCTAGGTTTTGGTTTGCTACTACTAGCAGTGTTTTGCACTACATTGGAAGGCTTCACATGAGGTTTTGAACCTAGAATTCCATCCTTTTGAAGTAGCGCCTTTTTCCTAGCCTTTTCTAGATCATAGTTCTTGTACATGTCATATTTGCCATAAAACTCTTTACTTTTAATGCTCGTTTTAGACACTATTTTCGAACTAATCCTAGAAGAGCTAGGTATAATCACGTGTTGAGATTTAGCAGACACAGATGCATTTTCCTTAGGCCAAGAATATGGAGTGACTGGTTTTGTCAAATTGTTATTCTCAACAACTTGGGAGGCAAACCGAGGTTTTGAAAATTTAGGTCGTTCAGATTTAAATGCAGTTGGTTGTCGAACCACTGATTGTTTTCTGTTTGTTTGAGAAGGTTGTTTCCCCAAGATTGATGGTTTTGCAAACTTAGTATCCACACTCTGGCCAGTCATTCTTCTTAATTTGTTTTGTAATGCAGCATGTGCAAACACCTTTTCTTGAATTTGACCTTTTAAAAGCTCATTTTCTTTAACTAATGTATCCATGATGAGGCGAAAAATGATCCATTTTTAGGGGGTCATTTAAGCCCGAATCCGAATTTATTTGATCAAATATTGCCCTAAATCGTTCCTTTTGTGATTTTAGGTGTTTGGAGAGTGAATTCTGGAAAAGAGGCTATTTTGGACGTTTTTGGAGCATAAAGTGAAGAAAACAACAAAGTACCAAAAATCCAAGCTGGAAATACAAGGTGACGGCGTCAGGGGTTTGCTCTTGACGGTGTCAGACATGAAGAATAATTTACCGTAGCTGGTGACGGCGTCAGATGGAGAGGTGACGGCGTCAAAGTGGCCAAGAATAATTTACCGAAGGTGGTGACGGCGTCACATAGGCCGTCACGATTTTATCTAGGGCGTCCGAGGAAGTGTATGGCGGCGAGTTGACGGCGTCAGATTTTACTCTTGACGCCGTCAGGACGATTTTCCTATATATAGTTTTCTAGTTTTTTTCATTAAATAGAGAGAAGTTTTGGTGAAACCCTAAAGACGATTTTGGTGCCTCTTTTACAGGTTTTTCAAGGGTTCCAAACCTTTGAGACCTTGCATTGTAATTGAGATAAGTATACTCTTAATTCAATCAATATGTCTATGTGTTGGTTGTTTATCTTTTGTTCTTATCTTAACTCTACTATGCTAGGCTAGATCTCTCTTGTGTTTGCTTAGATCTAATGAAACCTAGATGTTGATTATGTGTTGATTACTTGTCTATTCTTGTTTTGAATGAATGATTTTATATGTTAGGCTTAAGAAAACTGGCAGATCTCCAAATGGTAACATGCTTGAACGTCTTAAGAAACATGAACCGAGGCGTACTAGGTCTTTATTGGTTGTATTTAATGCATGAGCCACTGTTTACAATCCCTATAGTTGTGCTGGGTCATGGTGTAGGAGGAGATAAGAGCTCATAGAGTTGGGGAGTTATGTATGCCACTCCACGAATGGTATTAAGGAATACAACCCGTCATTCATACAAGTGTAACAAGTAATTGACATGTAAAAGATATCTAGGGAGTAATGAAGTCTAAGTAAACACAATTTCTCCACATACTGCTCACAACCTTAGTTTAATATTAGTTTAATTTTATTTTCATTAGTTTAATTAGTTATAAAGTAGTTTTTGGGTTAGTTGAATAACAACTAATTCCGCCCACTCTTCTAAAAACCGAGATTTTACTTGCTTTCATAAAATATAAAAATACAAAAATAATCATCTCTCACCTCTAGAACTATTAATTAGGTTTTCTAATCCTAGCGACACTATTCCTAAGCTGAACGATCAATCCCCCGGTACTTGTCACTATACTATACTACAACGATCAGGTACACTGCCTGGTGGGGGTTGTAAGCCTCGCGAGATCCCTCGAGAGGTAAAGCAAGGTGCGATTCCCACGCATCAAGTTTTTGGCGCCGTTGCCGGGGAATAGTTATTGTTTAGGTTGAATTTGATTTTTATTAGGTCTACTCATTAGATTCCTATCAAGTGAGATTTTTTTTTTTTTTTTTACTTTGTAGCTTTCTCGTAGTCTATCTTTTCTTTGTGATTTTGTTTGTAATTTGCTTCAAATGGACTTTACACTTAGACTTCTAAGATTACAAGATAGGATTGAGTGGCTAACACACCAAAGAGTTCAAAATACCTCATTTAGAGACACCTATGAATCATATGAGCCTTCACCTAGGATAGATTCTTATGAACAACCTCCATATTTAAGATCTAGTTTTAGTGAGGCCAATAGGAAATGCGACCTAGTTTGCCATGGAATTATGGAGAGAGCCATTGCAACAAATCATAAGTTGGATGAAGCACTAGGTTTGCTATTATCACTTCCTAAGAAAACAATTGACGAGGATTTAGCCGAGCATGATCACATTGATCAAAAAGACCTAGGTCCTATGATCGATGATGATGAATCTCAAGAAACAGATGATGAATCTCTTGGGCAATTTGTATATAGTAGTCAGAATATTGAAGATGATCCTTATGATTCGGACATAGAAGTTGAGATGCCTAGAGAAGCACGTGAGATACTTGGGAGAATGTTAGGGCTAGATCCTGACACATGGAATGATGAGGTGAACAACATAAGCCCACAAAATACTCAACCATCATTTGAGGCACATACACCGCCCGTGACTTACCCGGAAGAAGTAGAAGAAACTTTAGGAATTCCTATGGAGGTAGAACACTTGGACCAGGCACCACTTGAGGATATAGGTTTGAACACCTGTAGTGATAACCTTACTCCTAGTTCTAGGGAATTTCCTAGTGTTGATGAACCGGAACCTCAACCTTTACACAACTTTCCATCCTTAGATATATTTCTAGGAGACAAAAGAGGAACCGACCCACCCATCAACCAATATTATCCGGGTAGTTTTAGGATGAAGGAAGCCATTCACTCACCCCCTTCACCTCACGTGGCATATTCACACCCTAAGGGTGTGTATCGCTACTTTCACCCACACTTAATCCTAAGTGTAGGGAGAACCTCCCCTATTTCCATTAAATAAGGGTAGAGTCAGGCTCGTGACTCGAACAAAAACAAGCGCTTCTTGGGAGGCAACCCATGTTTTGTGTGTTTTTATTTGTTTGTTTGTTTGTTTGATTGATTTTATTTGTTTCCGTATGCATGTTTTATTTTTATTGTTTGTGGCTCATGTTTCAAAGTAAATTGTGAAAATGCTTTATTTTGTTTTTAACTTCGTCTTAATTGCATATAAAGGTATTTTGCAAAAGATAAGTGTAAGGGAGATCCAAATTTGTTTATAAGAACGAAATTGAGCATGAACCACAACGATATTAAATGGACATGTGTATTTGTACTTATTAGAGTCAAATGCTTGTATCGAGTCGTAATGATGTTTTGCAGGATTTTCCAGGAAGTAGGACGAAGTTTTTCCAGAAATTTTCCGGAAACTTAACATAAAGATTTCTGCAGGTCCATTCTGACGGCGTCAGGCAATTGCTCTTGACGGCGTCAGGAGTCAAAAATCTGGAAATTTTACCAGTTTTGTTTTTCTAACGGAGTCTTATGGTTTTTGTGAATTATTAAGTTTTATAATCTCCAGGAAATCTGCAAACTTCATTCCACAAGCATTATATCTTATTTTGTTTTCTAGGATTTAGTAACTTATATAGGATGCCGCCGATTTTACGCGAGGTTGCCTTGTCTACTTTTGTCAGGATTTACAGGTTATTTGAGACAAGAAGATGATTTATATTCTGGAAGGGAAGCTTTGATTGTTCGTTTTCTTGGAAGAAGATTTAACCTGGCCAACTAAAATCCATACCGAGCGAATCAGGGGAGTATTTGATTTCATTCTCTTTACTTTTTACTTTTACATTCTTTACTTGAACATTGGGGACAATGTTCATCTTAAGTGTAAGGGGAGGGTAAAAAAATGATACCTTACATATGCACTTTCGCTTGAGTTTGTTTTGTTTGATAGTAGATGAGTAATAAAACTATGAAAATACTTGTTAGTGTAATTTTAGCGCCAAATTTAAAATTTTTTACAACATTTAGGAGTGAAACTTTAGCCATAGCAAGCGTCTCATGGATAGGAGATTGTATGACTAGCACATAACCGTATATTCAGAAAAATTTTCCACCCAAAAATGTGAGGTTCGCCTTTAGATTTGATAGGAAAAGCATTCATTATTAGTGCTTATGAGTGTACCGGTAGCATTTAGATTCTAGAACTTGCGTTAGTGATGCATCCCGAGACCGCTAGTGAGACTACATTCGTGTGGTAGGATTTACTACATGATAAGAGGCATTAGGATCACCCTTGTGTTAAACCTGTATTATAATTACTTGACCATTTAAGTCATATTACTTGGCTAGTTAAGTCAACTAATTTTTCCCACACCCTTTGCGTTGTACTCATTTTTAGTACACGATACCCCTAGTACACCCCTCCGAGCCTATCTTTTCGTTTATAACTTTAAGCATTTTACTTAAAGGAAGAATTTGTTACACCCCACTTAAATGTACAACCAAATCGCCTTAGCCTTCCGTGTATGCGCTCATTTTTAGTGCATTATTGTTATTTGTTAAACCCTAAGTTAACTCTCTAATTGATTACATGGTTGCTAAGTCGAGTCATATCCTTGTACATATTGTTTTGGGACGATTGGGACTCATGGGTAAGTACTTATTTTATGGAGTAATGGGGAAGAACATCATATTATTACCCCCATATGTACGTTAATTTTAAAAGTGCTCCAAGTGTTTTGATTTTCTTAATTCGAGTCATTAGAATAGTTAAATGTAAAGTATGTAAAGATTCAAGTGTAAGGGGACTTCTCATCCCCTATGATGTATTATTTTGGATGGTAGGGTAAGAGTGTATAAAAAATTAAAAAAAAAAAAAAAAAAAAAAATCGAAAAAAAAAATAGAAAAAAAAACAAGAAAAAGAAAAAAAAAAAAAAAAAAGAAAAAAAAAAGAGAAAAAAACATACGGACTACCATCCCGTTTTCATTCTATGTTTTTGTTATTTTTCATTTAATAGCTTAAGTCGAGTCTAGTCTTGGCTTAGCAACGCCATCTTGTACATGTAATTTACTAAGATTGTTAACTCGCCACCAGTAAAATTCCCTTTATCCAACAAAACCGTGTAATTCATATCCCTACACCTAACGTTATAACCCTTTAAAAAGACCTCTTTGATAGTTTATCCTAGGTGCTTACGCCATGTGGTGGAGGTTTGATCCTTTCCCAAGCCTATGGTAATCTATTTTGCTATGACAGGTAGTGAGAGATATCTTCCATTTCCATAATGTTATATTACCTTATTACACTCGAGAGATGTGAGTATCTAAACAATATTTGTGAGGTGCTTGTGTATGACCTCCGTGCTTGTCTATTGGTCTTTAGTGGAACGATTATTAGTTGTAATTACTTTTATATTAGTGTTAAATGACCCCTAACTTGTCTTTTGAGTAGAATAAAAGCTCATTTGCTTGAGGACAAGCAAATCTCAAGTGTAAGGGTATATGATGAGGCGAAAAATGATCCGTTTTTAGGGGGTCATTTAAGCCCGAATCCGAATTTATTTGATCAAATATTGCCCTAAATCGTTCCTTTTGTGATTTTAGGTGTTTGGAGAGTGAATTCTGGAAAAGAGGCTATTTTGGACGTTTTTGGAGCATAAAGTGAAGAAAACGACAAAGTACCAAAAATCCAAGCTGGAAATACAAGGTGACGGCGTCAGGGGTTTGCTCTTGACGGTGTCAGACATGAAGAATAATTTACCGTAGCTGGTGACGGCGTCAGATGGAGAGGTGACGGCGTCAAAGTGGCCAAGAATAATTTACCGAAGGTGGTGACGGCGTCACATAGGCCGTCACGATTTTATCTAGGGCGTCCGAGGAAGTGTATGGCGGCGAGTTGACGGCGTCAGATTTTACTCTTGACGCCGTCAGGACGATTTTCCTATATATAGTTTTCTAGTTTTTTTCATTAAATAGAGAGAAGTTTTGGTGAAACCCTAAAGACGATTTTGGTGCCTCTTTTACAGGTTTTTCAAGGGTTCCAAACCCTTGGGACCTTGCATTGTAATTGAGATAAGTATACTCTTAATTCAATCAATATGTCTATGTGTTGGTTGTTTATCTTTTGTTCTTATCTTAACTCTACTATGCTAGGCTAGATCTCTCTTGTGTTTGCTTAGATCTAATGAAACCTAGATGTTGATTATGTGTTGATTACTTGTCTATTCTTGTTTTGAATGAATGATTTTATATGTTAGGCTTAAGAAAACTGGCAGATCTCCAAATGGTAACATGCTTGAACGTCTTAAGAAACATGAACCGAGGCGTACTAGGTCTTTATTGGTTGTATTTAATGCATGAGCCACTGTTTACAATCCCTATAGTTGTGCTGGGTCATGGTGTAGGAGGAGATAAGAGCTCATAGAGTTGGGGAGTTATGTATGCCACTCCACGAATGGTATTAAGGAATACAACCCGTCATTCATACAAGTGTAACAAGTAATTGACATGTAAAAGATATCTAGGGAGTAATGAAGTCTAAGTAAACACAATTTCTCCACATACTGCTCACAACCTTAGTTTAATATTAGTTTAATTTTATTTTCATTAGTTTAATTAGTTATAAAGTAGTTTTTGGGTTAGTTGAATAACAACTAATTCCGCCCACTCTTCTAAAAACCGAGATTTTACTTGCTTTCATAAAATATAAAAATACAAAAATAATCATCTCTCACCTCTAGAACTATTAATTAGGTTTTCTAATCCTAGCGACACTATTCCTAAGCTGAACGATCAATCCCCCGGTACTTGTCACTATACTATACTACAACGATCAGGTACACTGCCTGGTGGGGGTTGTAAGCCTCGCGAGATCCCTCGAGAGGTAAAGCAAGGTGCGATTCCCACGCATCAATCCACACGTTTTCTTTGTTCATTCAAAAATTGACCATTGTTGCCCGAATTTAGAGATTCGTCTTGCAATTGAAGTTCAAGTGAGATGCAATGTGCCTCTAATTTTGAAAAATCTTTATGAAACTGGGCAATGGTCTTTTTGAGAAGAATGTTTTCTGACTCAAGAGTTTGGTTTGATGTTGCAGTCATAAGATTATCAGGTAAGGACTCAGACTCAGAACGTTTGTCAAGACATTGTACAACATCCTGGTCAACCTCACCTTCATTACTGAAGTTAGGTTGCTCAGATTGTTGTTTCTCATTAGCAGGCATAATGTGATCAACAGTAGATTGTACCTCATCCATGTGCTCTTTGTCAAAGTTGGGTTCTGTGTCATAGATGGGTATGACGTCTTCCTCATCCATCTGTTCTTTGTCAAAGTTGGGCTCTGAGTCATAGAAGGGTATGATCTCTGCACAGTCTGCATCTGTATCATTCCCCAATCTGCTGTTGTCATCCTGCACTTCTGATTCTGTCCCATTGTTATCCATGAAAACCACATTAGCTTTCAATGAATCATCTTTATGAACTTGCTCTTCTTGAATCTGCAACTTCTGTTCTTTGATAGCATTCAGATGAAGTGATCTTTCATTAAGCATAAATTCTAAGCGGTTTAGGCGTGAAACAAGTTGATCTCTAAAATCTTCAACCTCCATACTTGTGATGTTCTCTCTCCATACATTGCTTTCATAATTATAGTGTATGAGAGATTTAAAATGCAATGCCATGAACACTTTGAACTGATCTTTGAGCGCTCTAAATCCTGCCATGCAATCGCTTCCCTGTTCAATTTGTTTTTCAATTTGAACAATGTTTTTTCGGAGTTTCCTTTGGAAGGTTAGACGATCCATTCCAGTTCCGAAGAATGCATTAAAGGTACCCCCCGTAGGAAACCATGCATCTGAGAGAATCTTGCATTGAGTCTTAACTGATTCAAAATGAGCTAAGAAATTTTCTGTAGAATTGATGGCTCTTTTCTCAGCTTCAGTCATCTTTCTCTCAAATGGGTCTTTAGAGTCATCAGAAGCATTTGTGTCGTATACTGGTTCAGTATCATCCATGACACCCGAATTATCTTCCAATATTTTAACCTCATTGCCTACATTAACTATATTTGCAGTATTCTCACCATTCCCAACCAGCCTTTGAGCATTACTTCCTTGTATTCCAACTCCTTCACCTTGCTTGACAGCTCGATTTCGGGAATTTCGGGAATTATATAGAGCCTGACTCGTAAATTGTATGAAGTTTGAGATGATTCTGCTGTGACTTAGTTCATGCATTTGAGACCTTGATTGATACATTTTATCTTTGTTTAATCTCACAACTGGATCTACAGAATTATCAGACTCATACTCTGAGCCAGTATTATCCATGTGAAATTCCTGCATGTTTGCCATTAACATCACATCTGCTGTATCGGTTTCCAAATCTGCTGTATTGGATTCCAAATCTGCATATTCATCATCAGATGGAATATCTCCCATGACCCTTTGCAAAACAGCATTGAGATTACCCCCTTCAACTTCCATTTGACTAAGTGTGGCATTGTATTCAACATTATCGTCAAAGAGTGGAGTTGAATCATAATCTTGATCTTCCACATCTGCAATATTTTCTGTATATGCCAAAAATGCCATGCTCGGTTCGATAAGATCTTCTTCATCATCAGAATCTTTCATTGTATATAAGCATTCAGAAGTTGAAGTCATAGCGCCATTGCATTTCTTAGAAGATACTTGACTCAGCTTCACAAGATTTTGCAGAAGAGATTGCACATTATTACGTAGTGTAGTAGGATGGTACTGTGGAATGAAGAAAGGCTCAGGTGCATTCGGAGGATTGAAGAAGAGACCATTTGGAGTGTAAATTAAGGATCCATGGTCAACAGCTGGAGCAGGGAGAATGGTCTTCAGAGGATTCATGCTTAAACAGGATTCAAGAATTTGCATCATTCTGATGTGATGAAGTTCTTCTGTACGATGCATAGCTTCAAGATATTTCCACATTTCATAAGCACTGGCTTGAAAGTCCATATTCATGTAAATTGAATTGGGAAGGGCTAATGTCATGAACCATGCAGCCTGATGGTCAGCATCGTACTGAGCAAGTTCAGTAGCATTCAAATCTTCATCAGTTTGTAGTCTGATAATCCCTGTTGAGTCAGCAAAAGATATCATTTTGTATGGACCATCTTGAATGGATTTAAGCATGAGATCTGCAGCAGGACGATCTGTGAGCCATTGTAGAAATCTCCGTTTCCAAATAGTATACGTTCCTGGTAGCAACATTGGAGGCCTTGATTCATTGCCAAAGAGCAGAACATGGCGAATGAGAGAGCTGTGACTTTGTTGTTGATGATACTGTTGCTGATGAGAAGGAAGGTAGTTGGAAGAAGGTACTGTTGCTGATGACTGTTGCTGATGAGAATATTCGTGAGGAAGATAGTTGGAAGAAGGTGATTGAGACATTGTAAATGACATTTCTCTCCCCCTTGATTGTTGCGACGAAATCGAAATAATCAAACCAAAATGTCACACACACGCAAGGTCGAAATAGTGAATTCAGATTTTCCCTCCAAAAATTATTTGAAAAAAATTTCTCTCCCAAAATTTGAAAATCACTATGAAATGCAATTTAAAGGTTGCAAGAAAAATTTGAGTTTCAAAAAATTTTGCCGCCAAATTTCACCGAAAAATTTTGAATTTTGGCCTAAAAATTTGAATTTTGGGCCAAAATTTTCAACGTTATACCAAAATTTAAATTTCGCGTAAAAATTGAACGTTTAGTCTGCTGTAGAAAATAAATTTTACTCAAAATTTCCCGCCAAAAAACTTTGTAAAGATGAGATGATGTGATTATGTTAGATTTGGATCTTTTAAGGATAAATAAAGGTTTAAATTTTAATTTGATTTGAAAACTGGAAAAAAAATTTGTGTTCTAACTTGATAAGTCCAAATATGGTTTCAAACTTGATAAGTTCAAAGATGGTTTCTAACTTGATAAGTTCTTTGGTTTCTAACTCGATATGTTTTAAGATGTTTCTAACTCGATAAGTGCTTTGCTTCTAACTCGATAAGTGCTTTGCTTCTAACTCGATAAGTTAATAAAATTTTGGCAGAGTATCCCCTTAGAAGGTAGCTACGCTGATCCTAACTCGATAAACGATTAGATAAACAAGGCTAACTCGCCAAAATCCAACTTCAAACTCGATAGAAAACTTACTACCTCTAACTCGATAACTTTGACACCTAACTCGATAGAAGGAACACCTAACTCGAAAGAAAATTAAGTTAGACACCTAACTCGAAAGAAATACCTCTAACTCGATAGTTTTGACACCTAACTCGATAGAAGGAACACCTAACTCGAAAGAAAATTAAGTTAGACACCTAACTCGAAAGAAATACCTCTAACTCGATAGTATTTAAGGCACCTAACTCGATAAACTTTTAGGCACCTAACTCGATAGCAATTAAGCACCTAACTCGAAAGTAATTAAGCACCTAACTCGAAAGTCTTTATGGCACCTAACTCGAAAAAAAAACCAAAGTGAACCCTAACTCGAAAAAAACACGATGAACAGTAGCATTTTTTGTAAGAAAATCACTTTAAAACCAAGTTTTTCTACCAAATCAAACCTAAATCAACCTATATTATCCCTTGGCGAATGATACCACTTGTTAGGTCATGATTTTAATAACATAATCACTAATAGATCTAGAGAGAGAAAGAAAGTTTAGAGAGAGAGAGTGGAAGGAACCCTTAGAATGAGAATAAGAGAAATGAAATTACTAGGAGAACCAACCCCTCTCAAAGGAGAGGTTACATAGTATTTATAGGTGAGGACTAGGGCAACACTCCCTTCCTCCCTATCTTGAAAATAGAAATGGGCTTAAGGCCCATGGGCTTGCTACATAAGCCTTAAGTTATAATAAACATACAAGCCTTAGCAACCTATTACAAGTAAATGACCGAGACTTGATAAGTAGTTAAACTACGTTCCCAACAGGGTCTTATAATATGGAATGAGCGAAAAAGTCGTAATTTGAAGTAGTAGTGTTAAGGCATGGTGTATCAATATTGGCAATCTCTGGTAGAGGGGTTTCTTTCGCATCTAAGGTCAAATAGTAAGTAGGTATAGTGGTTGCTTTCGAGATTCGTTCATGAGTTATGCGTGTTCCTTCTTGGAGATATGGTTTCTAAAATTAACAACATTTATTTGAGTGAAACATTGTGAAATTTGGTCATAATTGTATTTTGGAGTGACTTTATTTGAAGTTTGTAATGAATATAGTTATGTAAAAGATGTGACTACGAAATATTTTGTATTTTGATAAAAACGATATCTTATATATATATGTCTTTGGAAAAAGGGAATTCAAGAAGATTGTTGCTAAAATAAAAAAAAAGAAATTGAGTTTTAATCCAACCATTGAAAATCAATAATTTGTCGTACTTCGTCAGGTTTGTAAGAAATCTTTTTGTTTGTACAAAAATTTAGTTTGGCTTTGACTTACTTGAATTGTTATTATCTCCGAAACACGAAAACTAGGGTAGTCACTTTTATCTTAGTCAACATGACCATTTAATCGTAAAGACGTCTTCGTCTTTATTAATCCTATTGTCTTACTTGCATCTTCCCAAAGTTGTAATTACATGTCAAAACTACTAATGTGACCACATTGGTAGGTATGAGTCGATCATATCTAAGATAATATAGAGTCCTTGTGATAGATGCCACCCTTGGGCGATTTGTTGCAATTCTTATTGTGTTTGTGAGGCTTGTGGTATTATTCAGAGTGTATCATCCAAACACTCGTGAGTAATCTTAAATAATTAGAGGTCATCATCTGGCGATGCAGAGTTGTAGGTTCTCTAGTAGTAGAGGCTCTCAAACTCTCACCAACCTCAAACTTATAAGGTGGTGTAACGTGTGGTAGATGGTAATGGTATGTCAAATAGTCGTTGCTTCTTAAGCGGCCTGCCATATATGGGTGTAAGGTCTCTGAGGTGTGATGATGTTGGTGGTGCTTTAGATGATGAGAACAAAATTGATGACGATGAGATCCTAGTGGTGAGTTAGGAGACGATGGTAATAATAGTGAATGGAATACTACCCTCTTTCGCGCTATCTCGCGACATCTAAGAGGTAAAACTGAAGTGCGCACTATGGGACGACCAATAGTGAAATAAGTAGCTGACGGTGGTTGTAGTACCTGAGTAGTGAGTGCCTTACTAGTGAAGGAAAGAAAACATATTATCTTCCTTGCGATAAGCATCCTAATAGGTCTATTAAGATTAAGTCTGAATACTCTACCAAACGGCATTCTATGTATGGGTTGGATGATAGGAAAACCTTGTTCCTATAACGATTCAATGGTGCTAATGGCAGTGAAAGTGCAACTGGTGGTACAATGATAGTGGAAGATGACAAGGCATCTTCAATGTCGGAATCCGATGAAAGGATGACAGGGTGTGTATCTGAAGACATGTCACTTGTGAACCAGGTCAATATAATTATATATGAGTATGGGTATAAATAACTCGCACAGTATGTGCATGAAACAACATGTATAATGAATATGCACCTATGATGAAATGATGAGATGCTATGATGATGTGGTTATAGTCTAGGGTCCAAGATACATCCTAGTTCGCTATAACCTTAGCTCTGATGCCAATCTGTCACACCCCCAAAATACCTGTATTAACAGTGGAATGGAATACCTGGGGGTGACTGCCATAGCATCACAGTTACAGTTATATTGAACGACCTAAAGTGTCATTTATAAAATGCATCGTTTGATCATTTAAAATATTCAGAGTTTACAAAGTAAGGTCCCAAAAGATGTTGCAAGTTACTGAAAAACAAGTCATACTAGATCAAACGTTTTCATAAGTGCATGAAATAAAAATGAGACGCGTCGACTCCGCGACTCCATGAAGGTCCAAATGCATGCAAGCAAGAGCTACTTTAATAACCTGAAAATACATTGCTAAAAAGGTCAACAATAATGTTGGTGAATAATCATAGGTTTATAAGTTAAATCGGATGTACATTAGCCATAAGTAAAGTAAGTGACAAGATGTCAGAAATAAAGCTACATTGGCTCTTAAGCTCATGACCCCGAAGCTAGACATAAGTTACTTGGCCCCAAATGAGTGTTTACCAGACACTCTAACGATATTAGACATGAAATGCATCCGTTTTCCCGTTGTAGCAACCTAAACACGGATGGAGGAGTCACCCTCAATAGATCTATTCACTCACTCTCGCTTGTAGATTAATTAACGGTCCATGATAATAAAGGGGACTTGTCATGACCTGGTAATAAGGCAACTTAAGCAATGTAAGGAATTTATACTTTGGCATGTACAAAAAATTAAGTGATGCAATGTATTCTCCCCCGTGGGATTTGAAATCAAAATATTGAATTAAAACGGGGCTATGAAAACTCACCTGAAGCGATGATACTATGACGTGAAATGATAGGGACAACAAGGCGCAATATTAGCCGCAACCTAATATAACTAATAACGATCTACTTTAGATCATGACGTGATGTAATGAATGCACATGCACATGATACCTATACCACTCGTAACTTGGAAATACTAGTTATCGTTAAAGTAAAATGTTTTCCATAACTTGGGAATGATACATCTAGTTAGACTTGTAAAACTAGTCGTAATATATTGTACATAAAAATGTTTGTGTTTAACTCATCGCCTTGAAAACCTTAAAATGACATCTAATAGTCGCGTAAATAGATTTTTGGTCATACGGGCTTCAATGGATGGAAATACGGCTTTTCAATGTTGTTACTAGAAAATATAGTTTTTAGTACGTTAGAATAATATTTCTAATAGTGGCTGTCAAAATAATATAGTTTGTCGGTTTTGAAACGTGTATATCTTTGTCGTTATAAGCTCGTTTCCTTCGTTCTTTATATCCACGGATTCGTATTAATGCATACTAATATATTTTTGATGATTCAGCTCCTCTAGGTTACGTCTAACGCCTCTTTTTGTCCGTCGAAAATCGTCCAACAGCAAGTATAATTTTCAGAAAATCGTTTTCGTCGTTACACTTGCAAAAATCATATCTCCTTCGTTATAAGCTTGTTTTTATCCGTTCTTTCGCCCACGGCTTCGTTTTTTAAAGTATTTTCTAAATATTTAGTCAAAAATTACCCTTGATTCCCTGAGTTTTCTGGGTTTGGCGTTTTGGGACAGTAGGTTTGTATATTTGTTTTAAACTCATTTCTAGTGTTCCAAACTTGTTTCAAATCCAACAAAATCACTTTCAATCACCACCAAACTAATTTATTACTACCATACACCTTTTTAGGGTGTCATGGGTTCTTAAACATCATCCACCAAGTTAATCTACCAAGGGTTTCCATATTATCCATTCTAGGGCTTAAAAGATATAAAAGTTTAAATAGAGTGGTATAAACTAGCATATGCATGTAGATCTTGTATAAAAATCATATGAACATTGAAATAACTTGGTAAAATTATGAAAATGAGTTTTGTATACTTACTTGAAAGATTAGGGAGTTTTTGATGATGAAAACCTACTAAAACCTTGAGTTTTTATTTCAAAACCCTAACAAGGAGTACCAAATGGACTTGATTATCACTTGATCTTGAAAAGTTGATGATTCTTGCTTGTTCTTTGTTGTTTGGCTGAGCACCAAGAAGAGAGAAAAAGAGATGATAGTTGCTAGTTTATTTTGTGAAAAAGGTGTAAGTAATGAAGTGAAAAATGAGATATTTTTAGACAAGGATTAGATGGCATTTAAGTGAGTTGGTGAGGTGCACATGAGGGCTTAGGAGAAGGGGGGGGGGGGGGGGGGCTCAAAAAGGAGGAAAGGGGGGGGGGGGTGTTTTGGGATTTAATTAAAAAGTTAGTGGGGTATTAGTGTAGTAGTAGCTAGTTTTTGTTATAGTCGGGTACCGGGTTTGCAAGAAATAAATTTTAACGAAGTTAACCAGGATATGATAAAGTCATAAAAATTGTAAAAATATGTTGGGTACAAGTATTGGGTGTTTGGGTGATTATTGTCTAGTTTTTACGAAAACCGTCGTAATTATATTAGACGTACGATATAATTTAAATAAATTTCCAAAACGCCGGGTAAATGATTTTCATAATATTTGTAATGTTGTAAGAAGTGTAAAAATATATAGGGACCATTGTAGGGAGTGTCGGATATGTTAGTCCCATTTATCGATCGCGTGTTAACGTTTGTTTAAGAATAATCATACGTAAAACGTCAAATATACCAAAAATATTAATTTGAATATCCTACGAGTGGAATAGTATGCAAATGCTATTGTTATGATGTGTAATCTATTTCTAGTCCATATGAAGTGTCCCTACTGATGACGCATGAATTCGCAGCTAAACCTGACTGGTTACGCGAATGTAAATACCCGTAAACTAAATTTACGATGAAATGAGTGATGCGCATGAATAGTGTTTTCTCTCTGGAAATGAATAGTGTCATGTGAATAGTGAATTTTCTGAACGCTTCTTGAAATCTCAAACTGACTCCAAAAATGATGAATAGTAAAATGATGAATAGTGATCGGTGAATAGTAAATGATGAATAGTATATTGGGAATAGTAACTTTCCAATATGAAAATGATATTTCGACATCTGAAAAGTGATCTGAAATTACGAGTTGTGACACGGGCGGCCCCTTTAATTTTAAGGGGGCCGGCCATGAATTAAGGGGACCGGCCACCTGGAACAGTTTTTACACTGTTTTCTTTTGCAACTTGTGACTTCTTTTGCTAGTCTCAGCTACCATTTCCCTTAAAAACTAAACTGATTTTGGAATCTAACAATGCAATTTCAAATTAATACCATTTCTAAACATGATTTCATGCTATATAACCCTTTACACCTTCATCCACACTCCATTATCATCATCAACCTCTACCAATTCATCATATCATCACCAAAAACCACCACCTCCAACAAAGCCAAGAAACAAAAATTTGTTATCATCCCACCAAAACAACTCTTTATTGATCTCACTAATGAAGACAATACCACTCCATCACCACCACATCAATGCTCATCTCCTAGTGCTCCAAATGCACCATCCAAAACACCATCAACACATGGAACCTCCACTTCTTCCATACCATCATCATCATCCATCAATGACTACATCAACACTCACCTATCACCTCCACCAAGAATTCCACCACCACCACCTCTTGAAAATGCAACTTTAGACATCACCCTTTCGTTATCACCCATCACACCTCTTGATACACAATTTTCACAATCACCACTCAATCCACCAAACTACAATCCCATCCCATGGAGCTTGCTTGAAGCTCATGGTGATACTTGCCTTTGTTGCATCCATAACCGAACCATCATCTTTGGATCAAGAGATGAAATCCACTACATGTTTTCATACCTTGAAAGCTTGTTCCCTCAACCTCAACCAACAACATCCACACCTCCACCACCAACATCAACCACACCTCCACCTCCATCAAACACACCTCCATCAACCCCATCATCTCCACCTACAACTTTGCTCCTCCCAAACTAAGCATGGCTCATGGTTGGAAAATAAAATTGTTTTTAACCATTTTGATGAACAAGCTCTAGGAAAAACATTTCTATTAGAGTTTTGGTGGATTGTAAGCCCTTAAGGCTTTAGATTATTAGTTGTATTATTCATGCATCTTGGATGCATGTTGCTTGTATTTTCATCCTTATTAATGAAGTGTTTCCTTCCATGCTTATATTGCTTGTTTTATTCATATATATAATTGTTGCATGCATATATATTGTATGTTCTAAATATTTTTGCAAACATTCCATATCTCGACTAGTCTTGTAACCTTTAAACGAGGGGGAGTACACATCAAAGGGGAGCTCATCCAACTTCGGGACAAACTTTTTGATGTTTACAAAAAGGGGGAGAAGTGATACAAAACTCACTAAATACTTGCATATATTATAATTTTTGATTTAATGAGTTTAGATTTTGTAATCATAAAAAATGGGGAGATTGTTGATATAAATAATGCGTAAAAACGTTATTAATATTTTTCGATATCCCTATGTTTTGACGATCACAAAATATAAAATCATTGAACGCAAAATTATTACTTAAATAAATATTTAGTGACAAAATATCATTATATCCAACTAATTCACTTAAGGTATAAATAAACAAGTGTCTAATACATTTTATGATCAAAGGAATGTTTATTTACTAATTATAAATTATATAAAAAGGTATAATCATTTTATATATTTAAGAAAAACACTTTTGGTAATTAAAGGAAAATGTTTATTTCATAATAAATATATGAATTCAAATTTTTAACCAAATTCAGTTAAATTTTCACCAAATAAACTTTCCCCAGAAAAGACAAAGAATCTGACCGTTTCACATGGGCGGCCCCCTTAATTTTATGAGGGCCGGCACACAATTAAGGGGGCCGGCATACGCTCCTGTGTCAGATTTCTTTGCCTATAAATACTGGTTCAAATATGAATTTTTTCCTCATCTTTTGCACTAAAACTTTATTTTCTAATTCTCTAAAATCATCTTCCTAAAACCTTTGATCATAAACATATTAGTTCTTGTTTTCAAGTGATACTATCCATCCTCACTCAAAGTGCAAAAGAAGAATACTTCTCCAACATCCTGTTTAGAAGTATTGAAGTGTAGTGTATATTGTTAGGTGTTGTGTAAATTATTTGTAAAGTTGTAGAAGGTGTGTAGTTGATAGATCTAGGTGGGTTAGTAGTTGTGAATAGAAGTAGTGAAGATATAGTTGTGTTGTGAAGAGGTAGTAGTGAAGGTGTGAGAAGTAGTGTAGTAGTAGTGTTGTGTACAAGTTGTGAAGAAGGTGTGTTGTGGTGTGAGATTGGTTCTAGCTACTATTAAAACTCGACATTTAGCTTAGTGTCGTTAATCGGTGTAAGCAAAAGTTGTGTAAGGTTTCTCCACCAAAAGGGAGCTCGTTGTGTTAGTGAAGAAGACTCTCAAGTAGGAGACTCGAGGAGTGGAGTAGGGCAAGGAAGGAGACCTTGTAGCCGAACCACTATAAATCCGCCGTGTCATGGTTTGATCTTTCCATCTCTTGTTCATTATCCTACTTATATCTTTATTGTTTAAATACTCATATATATATTTGCATTTAGTTGTAGCTTGTGATATTGTGCTAAAATTGATTTCATACAAAGTTCAAACTAAAGGTTCATTCACAAAATAAAGTTTTTATAAATAACCTAAAAAGATACTATATATATATATATATATATATATATATATATATATATATATATATATATATATACATATATATACTAGTAAAATTGATCATTTAAATTAAGTAGATTTTTACAATAAATCTTGTATCGAAGTTTTTATAAAACAAAGTTTTAGAATCTAAATTGACGAAAAACTATTCAACCCCCCCTTCTAGTTTTCCACAATTGGCATCAGAGCTACGTTAAACAAGATTTTTAAAATAAATTGTATTTTAAAACTTGTAATCGATCTATGGATTCGGAAAAATATTTAGAAGGAAAAATGACATTTAAACTACCATATTTTGAAAATGAGAATTTTAGTGAATGGAAAAATAAATTTGAAAATTATGTGAAATCAATAGATCAAGATCTTTGGCACATCATTTCAATTGGTGATATTCAAATAAAAACGGATTTTGAAAAACAATACAATTAATTACTCTCAAACAAACATTGATAAAAATACCAAAGCCAAACTAATGATTTATAAAACCCTACCTGGAATTTAATATGAAAGGGTATTCTTTTGTAAAACGGCAAATGATATTTGGAAATGTTTTTTAAACTTTCACCAATGGAAATGTCGAGCCAAGGATGATAAACTTGATGTTGCACAAGAATTAATTGTTCTAGAAAATTTAATAAACAAACGTTTAGCTGATGTAAAGCCAAACTAATGATTTATAAAACCCTACCTGGAATTTAATATGAAAGGGTATTCTTTTGTAAAACGGCAAATGATATTTGGAAATGTTTTTTAAACTTTCACCAATGGAAATGTCGAGCCAAGGATGATAAACTTGATGTTGCACAAGAATTAATTGTTCTAGAAAATTTAATAAACAAACGTTTAGTTGATGTAAATACAAGTGCTACTAGTTCAAACATGGTCATTGAAGGTATTAATGACAGAGATTACATGAGCCAAATCCGAAGAAAGATTATAAATGAAATTTGGAGCGACATGGAAAATGAAAAGGATCGGTATATAGCATGTGAAGATTGTGAAGCATATAAAGCCCCAAATGAGGTACAATCCGGAACCAAACATTTTTGCTATGATCAATTCATATTAGAATTTTCAAAATTAGAAAGTAACTTCAAAAGTTTTTGCAACATAAACTCAAACATTACGTTTAAAAATGAATCTTCAACATTTACCGAAGAACATTTTGAAAAACGAAAAATACTTGCTAAATTTGAAAATAGCTCCAAATCATTAATATACTTACTTAATACTCAAAAGAATTTTGGTGACAAAACCAGATTAGGATTTAATGCTAATGATACGTTGACAAATAAATCAAAGTGATGAGGCGAAAAATGAACCGTTTTTAGGGGGTCATTTAAGCCTGGAATTGAATTTATTTGATCAAATATTGCCCTAAATCGTTCCTTTGTGATTTTAGGTACTTTGGGAGTGAATTCTGGAAAAGGAAGCATTTTGGACGTTTTTGGAGCATAAAAGTGAAGAAAACGGCAAAGACTTAATTTTCCATGCTGGGAACAGTACCTGACGGCGTCAAGAAGGAAAATATGACGGCGTCAAGAGCAAAATCCATGACGACCCAGAGAAATCCTGAAGGCGTCAGAAGAAGGGCGACAAGAGTTATTTTGGTGACGGCCTGAAGAAGGATTACACATGACGGCGTCAGACCTAGATCTAGGCAGTCCTAGAACTTTATTGGCGGCGAGATGACGGCGTCAGAAATTTACTCTTGACGCCGTCACCTCACAAAATCTAAATATACTTTTCTATTTTCATTCATTAAGAGAGGAACTTGTGTGGAGAATACTATGGCCTAGCCTAATAAACCCTAGGTCGTTTGTAACAATATTTTCAAGGGTTTTCACCCCTTGAAACCTTTCATATTGAATTAAGATAAGTCTTCTTTCAATTCATTCAATATGTCTATGTGTTGTTTGAATATATCTTATGCTTGTCTTGATTTCAACATGCTAGGCTAGATCTTTCATGTGTTTGCTTAGATGTAATGAAATTTTAGGTTGATTGCTTTTTTATAGTTGATTCGCCTCAAACTAGTCAGACGATTATTAATCAACCACTTGTGAATGGTCAACCATAAAAGTCAAACTAATCAAAGGCAAATGCTTCCGTGGAATACAGTGTTTCCCCGGGTCGTAATGTCCCAACGAGGTGTGCGATGTTTTATTATAAACGAATTTGTGATCGAGTGAATATGAACAGGAAAGCTTATAAGTGTGTGTGTGTGTGTAACTAGGGTTTTATAACTTAAAATAACTTAAATAAACTATCTTAACGATTACGTGAAACCTAAATATCTAATACGTATAAACGTACACCAATTTAAAATCAGACGCGACTGCGTACTGAGAAAAAGGTGAGGTTTAAGAAAAATAAACTACAGGGGTTAAAAATGAAAATCCTACAAACTTAAACTTAAATTTAAATTAAATTAAAAGAAAACTATTTTTTAGATTATTTAATTATTTATTATTAATTATTTAATTAAAAATTATTTAACTATTTAATTAAAACTAACTTAAATAAAAACTAAAAATAATAAACACTATAAATTAAACTAAAAACTTATAAAAATAAATTCTAAACTTAAAAATGAACTTGAAGAAAGTATAAAAAATAAAAATAAATGTTTTTGTCTTTTTATAGATTTTCTATTAATTAAAAACTATTTATATTAATTAAACTAATTAAACTATTTTAAATTACAAATAATACTAAAATGACTTAGAAAATTATGAAAAAATTCCTAAAATTATATTATGACTTAATAAAGCTAGGAAAATATAAAATCTAGGTGTTGCTTAATAAAAAGTAATTATGCTATTTAAAACTTAATTATTGATTAATTATTAAATAAACTAATATTAATTCTAATTAATACTAAAAGACAAAATAAAAATCTGTGAAAATTATTAAAAATACTTTAACCTACAAGGAAATTAATAAAAATATAAAATTACAAATTACTTAATAAAAATCTAAAAATGAAAATTAAAATTAAATTATATTAAATAGAAACTATCACTTATTTTTATATTGATTTTTCTTGAATTTTCTTTTACAAAACTAAATTATACTTAAAAATAAACAACTTTTGTAAAAACAATAATTTTATAACTTAAAAATAAGCTAGATATAAGCTAACAACCCTAACAGTTGACTTATGTTGACTGAAATTGGAAATAAGCTCAAAAGAGCTTATGTGGGGTCCACCTTGGATAAGTCTGATACAAATAAGTTATTTGTACTTAATTAAGCTGGAAAAATCACTTTGGGACCAGAAGATAAGCCAATAAGCCACAATAAGCACTTGCTTATTGTGGACTGAGACAGATTAGGGGACAAAGTTGAGGGTCCAATTTAGGTGGGGTCCACTGAGGCACAGGTCAAACAAGTGGTCAACTAATACTCCCTGGTAGGAGGGGGTTCAATTGAATTAAGTTTGAAGTGTGGGGCCCACTGTGGTGGTCACAAATCACCACCAAAGTGGTGGTGATGTGACTGAGTCTGATGGTGCAGGGGAGCTTTCTTCCCTGCAACCTACTTTGGAGGTCTGTGGACCCCACAACAAAAATCACAAAAATAAGAGGGTACTGAGACCTTGAATTTGAGGTGGTAGGCTACAGTTAGGAATAAGTTTCAACTCCTAAAACCTTATACAAAATTCAAAATAATTTCCCCAATATTTGGAAAAATCTGAGTTGTGCAAACTTTGACTTTTGATAGAAATTAAGATTTGACTTAAATGAACTTGTGATTGATTCTATTGATTTAAAATGAGATTATAAACTATATCTAAACTAGATTACACTAATTTAACAAACATAGTACCTTATGCAACTGATTTGAGACCCCTAACCCCTCACAGTTAACTGTGAGGGAAATTTATTTATGATTTTGACTATGGCTAAAAATTTGACCAAGATTTGAGTTGGTTAGAGTTGGTTAGGTCATAAGTGAGTTGCCTAGATAGGTTCTAGCCACAAATGACAGTCACAATATAGCCAATCACAATATTCCAAACACCCCTTTATGATTATCTATCTTTGATTTTTCAATACAAGTCACAATTTGAACTTCCAAACTGAGATTTAAAGACTTACTAGATTATATTATGCTAAGTTAAGCAGAAAACACTAACAAATAAGCAGTTTTAACTAGTTAATCCTCAATAAGCTAAATAAGCTAGTACCTAACAGTTTTACAAACAAAATTATTGCTACAACTACCTAAACCATTTATTTAGTAAAATTAGTTCAAAATACTAATGATAAGCATGAACACACTAAAATAAGCACTTAATAAGCTGAAATACAGTGAATTACAAAAAAGTGAGATTATAACTTACAAGCTAACCAAGCATGAAACTGATGAACCAGAGCCCATGATCATACCTAAAAGCTTCCAAACAAGCTTCTAATACCAGAACAACCATCATTCACCATACTCCCAGCTTCTTTCTTTCTTCTCTTCTGATTTTTTTATTTTCCAATTATTTTCTCTATTTTTTTTTTATATTTTTGTAATTATAATCTAAACTGGATTCTTAGGATATCTAAAAGCTTTAATAAGCTTTGTCAGAGCTTAAGTGGACTTTAGATTCCAATAACAACAACAAGTAACAGTATTACACAAATTTGAGATTTTTAATGAGAATTTAGCATAAACTGAATTTCACCAAGAAACTTGAAATTGATTGTTACAAAAGTTTAAGGATACACTAAAATAACTTAATTGATTGCTTAAAAGCTTAGAATTACACTGAAAGACTAAAATTAAATTACACGACACTAATTTAAACTTCCAAATCTAATACTCTCTCATCACTGCTTCTTTTCTCTTTTGTAGACATTTCCAGGGTTTGTGGGACCCACTGGGTTATTTCCCACCATTCCTTAGCCCTTGATATGGTCAATTGAATCATGGCCGTTTAAAACGCCATTTCGCGCCAAAAGTCGTGGGGGGTACTTTGTTTGCGTGGAGAGGTTTTCAATGCTTTTAGAAGGTTGTGGAGGTGGAGGTGATGAGGTGGAATGAGTGGGAAGCAAGTTGGGGTTGAAATCTGTGGGTGTGAGGTGGTATTGAGTTGCAGTGGTGGAAGTGGTGGATTGGGAGGGAAAGGGTAGGCTGGGTGGTTTGGTTGACCGGGTGTTGACCCTGGAGTGGGTTGTTTTTATTTTTGGGCCAGGGATAGTAGGGTGGGCTGTTTGGTGTGTTGGGTTGGATTTGGTTTTGGCCAATAATAATAAAGGATCCGTTTGGTTATTTTAGTAACAAATCACAAGGACCAAATATGTAATTAAGTGAAAGTTTAAGGGGTGTGAGTTGCAACTGTTCCAAATTTATTCATAGGGTTTTTCTTGCCAAGTGTGAATAGTACAAGGGTAGTATTTGATTTTTTTCATTTTTAAAATACCCGGGGACTATAATTGACAAAACTGAAACTCTAGGGACTTAACATGTAATTTCTCCAAACTTTTCATCCGGGGACTAATAGTGACAATTATGAATTCCCTAGGACCCTTAATGATAATTTTCCCATTTTGAACACCCAGGGACTAAAACTGTCAAGTTTGAAACTTTGAGGGACCTGTTTTGCCAAACTGTGAAACTTCAGGGACCAATCATGTAAATTCACCAAACTTCACACCAAGGACCATTCCTGTAAAAGATTATTAGTACAAGGACCAAAATTAATTTTTCTCAAAGTTTTTACATCCCAGGGACCATTTATGTCAATTTCCAAAGTACAAGGACTAAACTTGTAATTTTATGAAACTTTGCACCAAAGGACTAAATATGTAACTTTATGATTAAAAAGGACCTTTGGTGACTTTTTCATGTTTTTAGAATAACCAGGGACTAGTTTTGCCAATTTATGAAACTTAAGGGACTGAAACTGCCAATTATGCAAACTTTGTACGTTTTTCAACTGTTTTTGCATATTTTGCATTTGAAACATATAAAACACACTTCTAAGATATTTTAAGTATTTTGATGCATATTTTGAGTGTTTTTGTATGTTTTGGCAGCTCAGATTAGTATAAAATGATGAGTATTTAGACACTCATCAATCCCCCACACTAAACTATTGCTAGACCCTAGCAATCTTTTGAGAAAAACTTAATGGATTTGAAAAAATTCTTTACCAAAAGCCATCACTTCTGGAGTAGCCAGATGTAAGAACTGTGGTACATCTGATAACCGTGTGATTTTGAGCAAATCACCAGCTGTCAACGGATTTGATTAGTCTTTACCAAAAGCCGTTTGCTTCTGGACTAGCCAACTCTTGATGGAATAGTCAACATCTTGGTGAGCTGATTACCAATTATGGATTTTCCACGGCCATTACCACAAGCCATAATCTTGCGGGCTAGCCAACTCATTATCTTTTGAGGATGATGGGGAGTTGAGGAACCATACAATTTTTGGCAAATTGCAAGCCATAAACGGGTTTGAGTTATCTTTACCAAGAACCGTTTGCTCCTGGATTAGCCAATCCTGTTGTGGGTTAGACATGGAGGATTGATACCATTTATTGCGTTCTAAGTGAGAAATTTTTTTAAAATTTTGGCTAAAATGGGGGTTCTTGATGGAACATGTGTTTAAATTCGTTAGAATAACGAATCTCCCCCCACACTTAGAACTGAATATTGTCCTCAATATTCAAAGTACCGGGTGTTAAACCAACACTTAGAACGTAAGAAGAAAATATTCCTTAGCCTTTATTTAAGATGTATATACATACAATTATTTTTTTCGATAAAACTTCTTAAATAGAAGCTATCACTATATTTACATTTTTTTTAGAGGATATATATATTTACAACATGTGGGGCATCTCCCCCACACTAGGGTGTTACACACGGGTGAAAACCTATGTACATGCTACTGTTTTTGATTACCGAGTCGCTAACTTGACTCGACCCCGAATTCATTTGTCCATGGGGAAGCATGATGTGGAAGAGACAATCTGCATCGGACTTTCATTCAAAATATTTGGATAAACATTTGAAGCACGTGAAAGTTCCACACCGATGAGACATAATGACATCCGGCTCAAAATTTATAAATGAGAATGCCGGGGTCAAAAATAGTGTCCTCATTCCCGAAGGAGTGAAGAATAGGAGAAATCACCTGGTAGGTGAAGGAAAGTAGGGAGATCTGAATAGCAATTAAGATAAGAACTTCCTCCTCAAGAAATGCATATTCAAGTGGAGGAGGCAAGTCCTTAAGCTTGATCTCAGGAAATTTATCAGTTTCCTCAACTGATTTGATTTCCTCATTATGAAGTTGTTTGGTTGGAAGAGGGGGAAATGTATCTTCGTTTAACAAACTTTCTAGAAAAAGAATGTCCCCCTCGGGATCAAGATAATTATCATCAACTTCGTATGAAATTGAACTATCTTCAGTCATAAAAGCCTCGAATTTGTCCAAATCATTTTCACTTTCCGGAGGAAGTGGATTGATCTGAATGAGTTCAAACGCAGGATCATGAGTAGGTAAGAATTCTAACTCTCTACAATCCATTTCAAAGTCAAAGACTTCATTTTCATCCTTTGGTGGGATGGGATCCATATGAGAGAGTTCATCAGCTAACTCTTCAAGAAGATAGTCAACATTAGACTCAGGAAGTGATGCATCAACAAATTCGATGTCTCCATAAGATAAACAATCATTACTGGAATCAGAGACAGTCTCAATTTGTTCATTTGGATTATTAGGGTGAGCAGGAATATCACACATAAGATCAAAAATTCCCTGTGACTCACTTGGGATTGGGACAAGGTTCTCAACACTAGACTTTATGAATTCGTCCGATTCCTTTGCAGAAATTGTGTCAAGATGCTCGTCCCCCATGTTCAGAGAGTGAGTGGGAACCTCGGGTGTGATAACAACATACATAGGGAGCTGAGAAGGACTAGCAGTTATGGATTCTACAAGTTCCATTTTTTCTACTGCTAGTGATTCAGTTATATTCTTTTCTCCCTGTATATCCATGGAAGGAGTCTCAACTGATGAACATGATGAGGTATCATCACTTTCATCATCCTCATCATAAAAAGCAGCATAGCGAATATTGGCACGTATTTTGGCTACTCTTTGCTCAGTAATTAAATCTTCCATGCTTTTCCCAGAATCTCGTTCTTCAGCAAGTAATTCTGCGATAGATTTATCACGAGAATTTGGAATGAGTGGAAACTGTGGGGGTGTGGATGTGTCAAAACCGGAAGGTTGACATTGATCATCATTATGAGGACCCCCACAATATACACAAGAAGAACTTGGTGCATTGTGAAACGACATATTAGCCAACTCCTCTCCAATGTTTTTAAGTTTTTCAAGAACCTCTAGACATGGGTCTTGCTGGTTTTGAGGAGTTGCTTGGTTCATTTGGTATTGTGGAGGTGGGTCTTGAAACGAATAGTCGTAATTGTTACAAGGAAATGGATTCCTTGTTTGACAATCAGAGCTAAAGTGTAGACCTCCACAGTACTCACAACAGTAAAATTGTTGAGTCTGACTTGGTGTATTTTGATACGAAGCATCATTGATATTTGGATAATATGATTCTTGCTCGTATGAATGTGATGGGTAGATGGAAAAATTTGAGGAGTCGTTGAATGAGTTTTGATTAGGATCATAAGCAAATGAATTACTCGATCCACAAAACAAACAACTCCCGTTTTGAATATCATTACCACATTGTACACATGTACACCAACGACATGGAAAACCGAAAAGCGGCTCACCACAACCGACACAAGGAACAAAATCTGGAGGTGGGACAAGTGGTGTGCTCTGAGAGCTAGCAATTTCCACCACTTCTGTTATGGTCTCAGGTTTTTCTTTTTGATAATTGTGAAGATTAGGCAAATCGTTCTTTTCAGTAATTGCCCTAAGCTCTGTACGTTTGCTTGACAAACTTTTAACCGTAAACCGTGAAAGATCAGGATTGATTCTTGAAGGTTTAGGAGCATTTGTGAGCTCAGGTTTTTGGACAACCGTGGTTTGGACGTATTTAGCACCTCCATCGTCAGAGGAAAGTACAAGGTCCTTTGTCACCTCGGTTTTATGATCTCTTTCCCTCACCGGAGAGGGAATAGGAATCGAAGGTCCATCATAATCAACATAACATCTCGACATTTTTGACAAGGCCATAAGTTTTTCAACTTTACTTTTACAGGCCCTTTGCTTAAAGAAATCGTCATCGAGAGATGCCATTAGAATTAATTATGGGACAAGTGGAAGAAAGTAGAATCAAAGGGTTTTGGGGATGAGAAATGAAGAATCAAATAGGTAGGGGTGTAAAGGTGAATATTTTTGTGTTTTGTTTTATAAAAATATAGATAAAAGATGGTAAATGTACAATGGATGTATATTCAGATTCACTAATACGCAAAATCGTTTAAAATAAGCGCACAACCTCCCCGGCAGCGGCGCCAAATTTTGATTCGCCTCAAACTAGTCAGACGATTATTAATCAACCACTTGTGAATGGTCAACCATAAAAGTCAAACTAATCAAAGGCAAATGCTTCCGTGGAATACAGTGTTTCCCCGGGTCGTAATGTCACAACGAGGTGTGCGATGTTTTATTACAAACGAATTTGTGATCGAGTGAATATGAACAGGAAAGGTTATAAGTGTGTGTGTGTGTGTGTGTAACTAGGGTTTTATAACTTAAAATAACTTAAATAAACTATCTTAACGATTACGTGAAACCTAAATATCTGATACGTATAAACGTACACCAATTTAAAATCAGACGCGACTGCGTACTGAGAAAAATGTGAGTTTTAAGAAAAATAAACTACAGGGGTTAAAAATGAAAATCCTACAAACTTAAACTTAAAATTAAATTAAATTAAAAGGAAAACTATTTTTTAGATTATTTAATTATTTATTATTAATTATTTAATTAAAAACTATTTAACTATTTAATTAAAACTAACTTAAATAAAAACTAAAAATAATAAACACTACAAATTAAACTAAAAACTTATAAAAATAAATTCTAAACTTAAAAATGAACTTGAAGAAAGTATAAAAAATAAAAATAAATGTTTTTGTCTTTTTATAGATTTTCTATTAATTAAGAACTATTTATATTAATTAAACTAATTAAACTATTTTAAAATACAAATAATACTAAAATGACTTAGAAAATTATGAAAAAATTCCTAAAATTAAATTATGACTTAGTAAAGCTAGGAAAAATATAAAATCTAGGTGTTGCTTAATAAAAAGTAATTATGCTATTTAAAACTTAATTATTGATTAATTATTAAATAAACTAATATTAATTCTAATTAATACCTAAAGACAAAATAAAAATCTGAGAAAATTATTAAAAATACTTTAACCTACTAGGAAATTAATAAAAATATAAAATTACAAATTACTTAATAAAAATCTAAAAATGAAAATTAAAATTAAATTATATTAAATAGAAACTATCACTTATTTTTATATTGATTTTTCTTGAATTTTCTTTTACAAAACTAAATTATACTTAAAAATAAACAACTTTTGTAAAAACAATAATTTTATAACTTAAAAATAAGCTAGATATAAGCTAACAACCCTAACAGTTGACTTATGTTGACTGAAATTGGAAATAAGCTCAAAAGAGCTTATGTGGGGTCCACCTTGGATAAGTCTGATAAAAATAAGTTATTTGTACTTAATTAAGCTGGAAAAATCACTTTGGGACCACAAGATAAGCCAATAAGCCACAATAAGCACTTGCTTATTGTGGACTGAGACAGATTAAGGGACAAAGTTGAGGGTCCAATTTAGGTGGGGTCCACTGAGGCACAGGTCAAACAAGTGGTCAAATAATACTACCTGGTAGGAGACGGGTTCAATAGAACTAAGTTTGAAGTGTGGGGCCCACTGTGGTGGTCACAAATCACCACCAAAGTGGTGGTGAAGGGACTGAGTCTGATGGTGCAGGGGAGCTTTCTTCCCTGCAACCTACTTTGGAGGTCTGTGGACCCCACAACAAAAATCAAAAAAATAAGAGGGTATTGAGACCTTGAAGTTGAGGTGGTAGGCTACAGTTAGGAATAAGTTTCAACTCCTAAAACCTTATACAAAATTCAAAATAATTTCCCCAATATTTGGAAAAATCTGAGTTGTGCAAACTTTGACTTTTGATAGAAATTAAGATTTGACTTAAATGAACTTGTGATTGATTCTATTGATTTAAAATGAGATTATAAACTATATCTAAACTAGATTACACTAATTTAACAAACATAGTACCTTATGCAACTGATTTGAGACCCCTAACCCCTCACAGTTAACTGTGAGGGAAATTTATTTATGATTTTGACTATGGCTAAAAATTTGACCAAGATTTGAGTTGTTTAGAGTTGGTTAGGTCATAAGTGAGTTGCCTAGATAGGTTCTAGCCACAAATGACAGTCATAATATAGCCAATCACAATATTCCAAACACCCCTTTATGATTATCTATCTTTGATTTTTCAATACAAGTCACAATTTGAACTTCCAAACTGAGATTTAAAGACTTACAAAATTATATTATGCTAAGTTAAGCAGAAAACACTAACAAATAAGCAGTTTAACTAGTTAATCCTCAATAAGCTAAATAAGCTAGTACCTAACAGTTTTACAAACAAAATTATTGCTACAACTACCTAAACCATTTATTTAGTACAATTAGTTCAAAATACTAATGATAAGCATGAACACACTAAAATAAGCACTTAATAAGCTGAAATACAGTGAATTACAAAAAAGTGAGATTATAACTTACAAGCTAACCAAGCATGAAACTGATGAACCAGAGCCCATGATCATACCTAACAGCTTCCAAACAAGCTTCTAATACCAGAACAACCATCATTCACCATACTCCCAGCTTCTTTCTTTCTTCTCTTTTGATTTTTTTATTTTCTAATTATTTTCTCTATTTTTTTTTATATTTTTGTAATTATAATCTAAACTGGATTCTTAGGATATCTAAAAGCTTTAATAAGCTTTGTCAGAGCTTAAGTGGACTTTAGATTTCAATAACAACAACAAGTAACAGTATTACACAAATTTGAGATTTTTAATGAGAATTTAGCATAAACTGAATTTCACCAAGAAACTTGAAATTGATTGTTAAAAAAGTTTAAGGATACACTAAAATAACTTAATTGATTGCTTAAAAGCTTAGATTTACACTGAAAGACTAAAATTAAATTACACGACACTAATTTAAACTTCCTAATCTAATACTCTCTCATCATTGCTTCTTTTCTCTTTTGTAGACATTTCTAGGGTTTGTGGGACCCACTGGGTTATTTCCCACCATTCCTTAGCCCTTGATATGGTCAATTGAATCATGGCCGTTTAAAACGCCTTTTCGTGCCAAAAGTCGTGGGGGTACTGTGTTTGCGTTGAGAGGTTTTCAATGCTTTTGGAAGGTTGTGGAGGTGGAGGTGATGAGGTGGAATGAGTGGGAAGCAAGTTGGGGTTGAAATCTGTGGGTGTGAGGTGGTATTGAGTTGCAGTGGTGGAAGTGGTGGATTGGGAGGGAAAGGGTAGGCTGGGTGGTTTGGTTGACCGGGTGTTGAACCTGGAGTGGGCTGTTTTTATTTTTGGGCTAGGGATAGTAGGGTGGGCTGTTTGGTGTGTTGGTTTGGATTTGGTTTTGGCCAATAATAATAAAGGATCCGTTTGGTTATTTTAGTAACAAATAACAAGGACCAAATATTTAATTAAGTGAAAGTTTAAGGGGTGTGAGTTGCAACTGTTCCAAATTTATTCATAGGGTTTTTCTTGCCAAATGTGAATAGTACAAGGGTAGTATTTGATTTTTTTCATTTTTAAAATACCCGGGGACTATAATTGACAAAACTGAAACTCCAGGGACTTAACATGTAATTTCTCCAAACTTTTCATCCAAGGACTAATATTGACAATTATGAATTCCCTAGGACCCTTAATGATAATTTTCCCATTTTGAACACCCAGGGACTAAAACTGTCAAGTTTGAAACTTTGAGGGACCTGTTTTGCCAAACTGTGAAACTTCAGGGACCAATCATGTAAATTCACCAAACTTCACACCAAGGACCATTCCTGCAAAAGATTATTAGTACAAGGACCAAAATTAATTTTTCTCAAAGTTTTTACATCCCAGGGACCATTTATGTCAATTTCCAAAGTACAGGGACTAAACTTGTAATTTTATGAAACTTTGCACCAAAGGACTAAATATGTAACTTTATGATTAAAAAGGACCTTTGGTGATTTTTTCATGTTTTTAGAATAACCAGGGACTAGTTTTGCCAATTTATGAAACTTGAGGGACTGAAACTGCCAATTATGCAAACTTTGTACGTTTTTCAACTGTTTTTGCATATTTTGCATTTGAAACATATAAAACACACTTCTAAGATATTTTAAGTATTTTGATGCATATTTTGAGTGTTGTTGTATGTTTTGGCAGCTCAGATTAGTATAAAATGATGAGTATTTAGACACTCATCAATAGTTGTAATGGATGAATGATTTCAACGTTAGGCTTAAGAAAACTGGCAGATCTCCATTGTGTAACTTGCTTGAACGTCTTAAGAAACATGAACTGATGTGTACTAGGTTTTTATGGTTGTATGTAATGCATGAGCGAATTCTAGTGATCCCATGTTAGGAGCTTCTTAGCCGGCTCGACATAGGAGTGAAGTAGGAGCTTATAGGATTGGGGAAGTAAGTACGCCACCCCATGAATGGTATTAAGGAATACAATCCGTCATCCACGCAACTGTAACAAGTAATTAACCTGTAAAAGATATCTAGGGAGTAGTGAAATCTAAGTAAACACAATTCTCCCATATATTGCTCACACCACTATCTTAATATAGTTTATTTTCATTTTTGTTATTTTATTTTGATTGCATCTTAGTTTTTGGGTTAGTTGACTAGCAACTAATTCCGCCCATCTTCCAACAACCGAGATTTTTAATTGCTTTTCTAAAAATATAAAAATACAAAAAGAATCATCCCTCACCTCTAGACCTAGTTTTTAGGTTTTCTAATCCTAGCGACACTATTCCTAAGTTGAACGATCAATCCCCCGGTACTTGTCACTATACTATACTACAACGATCATGTACACTGCCTGGTGGGGGTTGTAAGCTTCTCGAGATCCCTCGAGAGGTAAAGCCTGGTGCAATTCCCATGCATCAAGTTTTTGGCGCCGCAGCCTGGGGAATAGTTATTGTCTAGGTTAGAATTTCTTTTTATTAGGTCTACTTGCTAGATTCCTTTCTAGTAGGATTTTTATTTTTATTTTTTTTTAAGTTCTCTTTAGTCTATCTTATTTCTTTGTGTCTTTGTTCGTATTAGGTTGGTCTTTATGGATTTAGAGAATCGCCGTTTAGAAGTTAGCAAGAGGCTTATAGCGCATAAAAGAAGAAAGAGAGAAGTTAACATATTTAAGCAATTTACAAAGCCCCTTCAAATGAAAATTGAGTTTACAGACTTCGCTCCAACCCCTGATGAATTGAGTTACCATAGATTTCTTTTACAACACCCCTGCCCCTCAAAATATAGAAAGGTACCATGGATTAGGAGGCATAACTTTAGGAACATAAAAATTCCTTGCATGATTGGGTACATGTCTAGAGAGCACACATACACTGACATAAAAGCACCCATGAATATTATGTCTAGGCTCTACTACAACTGTATAATGAACGAAAGGTTAAGCCCTAGAAAAGACCCTTACAACTCTAATAGGCTTTGTAATTTCGTCAAGAGAGTTAAAGGGGTACACATCTTTATAGGAAATTATACTTATCAATGCGACTTTGTAGTCCTAGAAGATGTTAGAGGCATTATAGATCCACACCTAGGAGAGATAGTTCTAGGACGACCTTTTGTTGTATGTATTGTGATCATGAGAAGGGGATAGTTCAGTTTACTGATGGGATAGAGAAGATTACTTTTATGATGCCTCACATGAAGGAAGAATTAAAAGGCATCAAGAATCTACAAATTGATGAAATTCAACCTTATGAGGT
Organism: Artemisia argyi; assembly: GCA_030686995.1. Classification (NCBI taxonomy): domain Eukaryota; kingdom Viridiplantae; phylum Streptophyta; class Magnoliopsida; order Asterales; family Asteraceae; genus Artemisia; species Artemisia argyi. The sequence continues at coordinate 124,853,102 of CM060693.1, read as the reverse complement.
TAAGGAAGATGGAATTGATGATGATGCTTATTATGAGAGGAGGTGAACATACTATTCAGGTTGCATGAATCTAGACCCTGAGTACAAGCGTGATGAGAATTGGGTTAAATGTTTTGAGTCGGCAGAAAAGTGGGAAAGGAAAACGTAACCCATGACCTTGAGTCTAGCTACAAGACTCGTAAATAAAGAAAAGCGCTTCTTGGGAGGCAACCCATGTTTTGTGTGATTTTTATTTTGTTTGATTGTTATTTGTTTCCGTATGCATGCTTTATTTTTATTGTTGGTAGATCATGTTTCAAAACTAAAATGGTGAAAATACTTTACTTTGTTGTTTGGCTTAGTCTTAACTTCATCCAAAGGTATTTCGCAAAAGATAAGTGTAAGGGGAAACCCTAAATATGTTTTTAAGAAACAAAATTGATCATGATTCTCCACAATATTAAGTGAACATGTATATTCATATTTGTTAGAGTCAAATGCTTGTATCGAGTCATAATGATGTTTTGCAGGATTTTCCAGGAAGTAGGACGAAGTTTTTCCAGAAATTTTCCGGAAACTTAACATAAGATTTCTGCAGGTCACTTCTGACGGCGTCAGGAAGAAATTCCTGACGGCATTGTAACACCCCCAAATTTAAGTTTGTCGCAACGGAAAATAATTTGAGTGTTACGGGGAGGATCGAAGTTTTAATCTCATAAAACGGTTTAAAAGAAACGTTTTGAAAGTTATTTGTCATTCAAATAATGTTTTTGATAAAAGATGAACCATTTGATTTAAAATTTTATGAAAAAGATATAAAGACTTGAAAGAATGACATATTTGATTTTTACGCCATTTTAATTTATCAGAGTAATAAATGCCCACTCCGTGTCTTGTCCTGCTCCGTTAAATTACCTGAGATACACATGCTTAAAAGTGTCAACACAAAGGTTGGTGAGTTCATAGAGTTTTATGGAAAACCATTTATTTGATAGATTTCAAGAATATTTGGAAATGATAAATACAAACAGTAATGAAACAAGTATTGACTAATGTTGATTATAATCACAAATAAATCATTTAAGTATTCAATCAAAATCAAGTAAGGAATCAATAATCCTAACAAGAGCTGGAAACTCATGATGCTAATTTAATCAGATATACAATTCAAGTATGGTCAAATTCCTATACAGCTGTATCTAAATATATGTTGAAAACATACATTTCCTTTATAGATATTGCACCAAGCCTCATGACACACAAGCTTAACCAAAAGAGGTGTTTTATCAAATTGATGAGTGTCTAAATACTCATCATTTTATACTAATCTGAGCTGCAAAAACATACAAAAACACTCAAATATGCATCAAAATACTTAAAATAATTTAGAAGTGTGTTTTATATGTTTCAAATGCAAAATATGCAAAAACAGATGAAAAACGTACAAATTTTGCATAATTGGCAGTTTCAATCCCTCAAGTTTCAAAAGTTGTCAAAACTAGTCCCTGGTTATTCTAAAAACTTGAAAAAGTCATCAAAGGTCCTTTTTAATCATAAAGTTACATATTTAGTCCTTTGGTGCAAAGTTTCACAAAATTACAAGTTTAGTCCCTATACTTTGGAAATTGACATAAATGGTCCCTGGGATGTTAAAAACTTTGAGAAAAATAAATTTTGGTCCTTGTACTAATAATATTTTGCAGGAATGGTCCTTGGTGTGAAGTTTGGTGAAATTGCATATTTAGTCCCTGAAGTTTGGTGAATTGGCAATTTTGGTCCCCGGATATTAAATATGAGAAATTATTATTATTGGTCCTTGGGGTATTCAATCATGGCAAGTTTAGTCCTTAATTAAACTTTGGAAAAGTTACACATCAGCCCCCCCAAACTTTTAGCAATTTACAAATTTGGTCGTTGTGATTTGTTACTAAAAAACCAAACGGATCCTTTATTATTATACCACCAAAACCAATCCACTAAACCCAAAAACCATACCAGCCCACCCACTATCCTATTCTTTGTCCCAACACAACAAAAGCCCACCCAAACCCTTGCTAAGTTTGACCCCGGTCAAACTGCAATACCACCCTCACCTTTACCACTCTCCCTCACTCACAGACCACCAAACCCACCACCACCTCACTGGTTTCACCCCCAACTTGCTACCTCTACCTCTCCACGCAAACCCTCCACCTCACACATGCTCCCAAAACCCCTTAATTACCTTGAAAACCTCTCCACGCAATCCACAGTTGTCCCAAGACTTTTGCCGCCAAAAATATATTTAAACGGATAGGATGATTGAGACCAATCCAACGATCCAGAGGTGGTGGGAAATGTCATTGTGGGTCCCACAAACTCAGAAAATCTCTACAAAAGGGAAAAGAAGCAGAAGAGGAGAAATATTAGATTAGTTTAGTGTAGTGTAGTATCGAATAGTTTAATTTATCATTTCAGTGTAATCCTAAAGCTTTTAAACATTCAATTAAGTTGTTTCAGTGTATCCTTAATCTTTTTCAATCATCAAATTCCAATTCCAGTTTGATTCTCAGTTTTTGTATTTCTTAAATTCTCAAAAATCTCACAAAGCTTGTATGTTGTTATTTGTTGTTATTATTGAATTCATAAGCTCATATAAGCTCTGACAAAGCTTATCAAAGCTTTTAGATATCCTAAGAATCCTGTTTAGAGTATAATTACAAAAATCTAAAAAAAATAGGAAAAATAACTATAAAATAAAAAATTGGATCATAAGAAAGAAGAAGCAATGGAGCAGGTTTATTTCTGAATGGATCATGGTTTAGAGTCCTATGGGGGACACTAGGTTATGAGATTGGTTCATGGTTTTGTGTTTCTCAGCTTATCATCAATTGTAAGCTAAATCTTAATTTTTAACTTATCTAGTTTTTATTGTTTCTTCAGTATAATTTTACTTCAAATAGTGTAATTGTAATTCACTTAATCTGTTTTAGTAAGAAAAATCATAGTTGTAGTTTAATAATTAAAAGTTATAGTGTAAAGTTAGTTATAAAGGAGTGTTTGGATTATCTGTGTAAGCCATGCTCATGGTTGTTATTGTTGTTGTTTGTTATTGCAGCATGTTAGTTCAAGTCTAATTAGGTCTAATCAGTCATAAAAATAGTACCTCATTAGTTAAAAAGTCAAAATACACAATTACATACCATAAGCAGTTAACTGTGTGGGTTTGACAATCCCATATCAGTCATACATGCTCACATCTTGTTGTAAGTGCATAAATTAGTCTTATTATATCATAAAACATCAATCTCAGTTAGTTTAGAAGGATCAAAGTTCATAACAGTCAAACTAGTTCATTTTCATCAAAAGTCAAATTTACATCTCTCAGATTTTCTCAAAACTTCAAGGAATTTTGTAGAATTATGTATTAGGTTTTAGAATTTGAAACTTGTTGTAGTAATACTCTACCAGCTCATCTTTGAGATTCCACAATCCTTATATTTTTAGCATTTTTACCCTGGGCCCCACTCACCCTCAAAGTCACTTGCAGGGAAGAAAGCTCCCCTGCACCAGCAGACCATAGCCAAACCACCACCTTTGGTGGAGTTTTCTGGCCACCTCAGTGGGCCCCACACTTCCAAATTAGTTTCTCCCAATCCCCCTCCTACCAGGAAGTAATAGTTGACCATAAGTTTGATCTGAATCATTGTGGACCCCACCTGAATCAGACCCAAAACTCTGTCCCCATTCTGTGTTAAAAATTGGTTTTTGGAATAGCTTATTTTTGCTTATCAGCTTATCTACTGAGCTTATTTAGCATAATTAATATAAATAGTTTTTAATTAATAGAAAATCTATAAAAAGACAAAAATATTTATTTTTATTTTTTATACTTTCTTCAAGTTCATTTTAAGTTTTAGAAATTATTTTTACAAGTTTTTAGTTTAATTTGTAGTGTTTATCATTTTTAGTTTGATATAAATTAGTTTTAATTAAATAGTTAATTATTTTTTAATTAAATAATTAATATTAAATAATAAAATAATCTAAAAAATAATTTTCTTTTTAATTTAATTTTCTTTTAAGTTTAAGTTTACAGAATTTTCATTTTTAACCCCTGTAGTTTATTTTTCTTAAAACTCACATTTTTCTCAGCACGCAATCGCGTCTGATTTTAAATTGGTCTACGTTTATACGTTTTAGATATCTAGGTTTCACATAATCGTTCTAATAGTTTACCTAAGTTATTTTAAGTTATAAAACCCTAGTGTAATCACACACACACACTTTTATACCTTTCCTATTCACATTCACTCGATCACAGATTCGTTTTTAATAAAACATCGCACACCTCGTTGGGACATTACGACCCGGGGAAACACTGTATTCCACGGAAGCATTTGCCTCAGCTGTTTGACTATTATAGTTGACCATTCCCAAGTGGTTGACCAATAATTATCTGACCGTTTCAGGCGAATCAAAATTTGGCGCCGTTGCCGGGGAGGTTGTGCGCTTATTCTAAACGATTTTGCGTATTAGTGAATCTGAATACACGCTCATTGTATATTTATCCATCCTTGTTCATATTATTATCATATAAAAACAAAATAGTTCTCGAAAACATTTTAAAATTAGTTTTCAACGAACACAAAAAAACCAAAAATATTTTCCTTATTATTATTACTACAAAAATTTTCAAAAATACCAAAAATATTCACCTTTACACTCCTACCTATTTGATTCTTCATTTCTCACCCCCTAAACCCTTTGATTCTTTCTATGTCTTATTCTCACCCTCTTGTCTGTCAATGGTGTGGTAGTCCTTATAACGGTGGTAATTGCCCCAGTTGTGGCATGGTAGAGTCAGGAAACGGGTCTGTCTATAACCAAAATCCCTATTCCTACCCTGACATGACTGATTCATTCCACCAGCTTCCACACCATGAGACTCAGCAGTTTTACTGTTGTGAGTACTGTGGTGGTTCACACTACAGTTCTGATTGTCAATCAGGAAGCACACTTGTCTATGAGCAGGTTCCTGATAACAATTATGACTCAAACACATCCGACTCACAGTCACATCAGTTCAACTGTTGCGAGTACTGTGGAGGTCCTCACTTTAGCTCGGATTGTCAAACAGGGAATCCATTTCCTTGTAACAATTACAATTATTCATTTCAAGACCCACCTCCACAGTACCAAATGAACCAAGCAACTCCTCAATACCAGCAAGACCTTTGTCTAGAGGTTCTTGAGAAACTTAAAGACCTTAAGGAGGAGTTGGCTAATCTTTTGTCTCACAATGCACCAAGTTTTTCTTGTGTACATTGTGGGGGTCCTCATGATGATTTCCAATGTCAACCGTATTATAAACCTGAACATTGTTCTAGTTCTCATACATCCGGTTTTGACACATCCACACCCCCACAGTCTCCACTCACTCAATATTCTCGTGATAAATCTATCGCGGAATTACTTGCTGAAGAACATGCTGCTAGAGACGAAAGAAGCATGGAAGAATTACTAGTCTTAGAACAAGCAGCTATAACACGTACCAAATTTCAAAATGTTGCTCTTCTCGATGAAGATGATGAAAGTGATGATACCTCATCAAGTTCATCAGTTGAGACTACTTCCATGGATATACAGGGAGAAAAGAATATACCTGAATCACTAGCAGTAGAGATTATGGAACTTGTAGAAACCATAACTGCTAGTCCTTCTCAGCTCCCTGAGTCTGCTGTTATCACACCCGAGGTTCCCACTCACTCTCTGAGCATGGGGGACGAGCATCTTGACACTGTTCCTAATAAGGAATCGGGCGAATTCATAAAGTCTAGTGTTAAGAACCTTATCTCAATCCTAAGTGAGTCACAGGGAATTCTTGATCATATGTGTGATATCCCTCCCCCTCTTGTCTTTCCAAATGATCATATTGAGATGTTCTCTGATTCTGATGAGAACTATTCTTTATCTTGTGGAGACATAAGTTATGTGGGGGAATTACCTTCTGAGCGTGTCAACTCAGAAGAAGAGAATGAGGAAGAAATAATCCAAGACGAAGCTCTTCGTCTTACTTTACTAAATGCTAATCTTCTCATTTCTAGAATCGAGGCTTTTAATGAAGAGCCTATTTCATCTCCTATCCCCGTCAAGGATAGTGAGGTTTTGATCAATGATTCTACTCCGGAATTGCAAACGTTCCATTTTGATCAAACGGGAGAGAAGATAAGTGGTATCACCACTTCTCATTCTTATAATTCTCTTCCCGTTTATGAATCATTTACTATTGAGGAGTTCCCCAGTGAATTCACTCAAATCAATCCCGAATACGAATCATTCACCTTTGAGGAGTTCTCCGGTGAACTCACTCATATCATATCTCCTCCGGAGTATGATAACTTCTATTTTGATCTAGACATACCCATAATATGTCTTGATCAAACGAGCTTAAAAGAGGAGATTCATGAAACAATGAATTCTCCTATTGAAGATGATGAGTTAGTTATGATTTTTATCATGACTTTCTTTCTTTTCTTCATATATCCCGTGGCTTCTCCTGTTCTTCACTCTTTTGGGAGTGAGGACATTATCTTTGACCCCGGCATTCTCATTTATAAATTATGAGCCAGGTACTTATCTCATCGGTGTGGAACTTTCACGTGCTTCAAATGTTTATCCAAATATCTTGAATGAAAGTCTGATGCAGATTGTCTCTTCCACATCATGCTTCCAAATGGACAAATTAATTCGGGGTCGAGTCAAGCTAGCGACTCGGTAAATAAAAACAGTAGCATTTACTTAGGGTTTTCACCCTAAGTGTGGGGGAGATACTAACCCACATGTTGTATATATGTATATATCCTCTAAAAAAAATGTGTGTACATAAACTTAAATAAAGGCTAAAGAGTATTTTCCTTCTTACGTTCTAAGTGTTGGTTTAACACCTGGTACTTTGAATATTGAGGACAATATTGAGTTCTAAGTGTCGGGGGAGATTCGTTATTCTAACGAATTTAAACACATGTTCCATCAAGAACCCCCATTTTAGCTAAAATTTAAAAAAATTTTCTCACTTAGAATGCAATAAGTGGTTATCAGTCCGCCATGTCTAACCCACATAAGGATTGGCTAATCCAGGAGCAAACGGTTCTTGGTAAAGATATCTCAAACCCATTGATGGCTTGCAATTTGCCCAAAATTGTATGGTACCTCAACTCGCCATATCCCATAAAGCGAATGAGTTGGCTAGCCCGCAAGATTATGGCTTGTGGTAAAGGCAGTGGAAAAACCATAATTGGTAATCAGCTCACCAAGATGTTGACTATTCCATCAAGAGTTGGCTAGTCCAGAAGCAAACGGTTTTTGGTAAAGACAAATCAAATCCGTTGACAGCTGGTGGTTTGCTCAAAATCACACGGTTATCAGGTGTACCACAGTTCTTACACCTGGCTACTCCAGAAGTGATGGCTTTTGGTAAAGAGTTTTTCAAATCCATTAAGTTTTTCTCAAAAGATTGCTAGGGACTAGCAATAGTTTAGTGTGGGGGATTGATGAGTGTCTAAATACTCATCATTTTATACTAATCTGAGCTGCCAAAACATACAAAAACACTCAAATATGCATCAAAATACTTAAAATATCTTAGAAGTGTGTTTTATATGTTTAAAATGCAAAATATGCAAAAACAGATGAAAAGTGTACAAATTTTGCATAATTGGCAGTTTCAATCCCTCAAGTTTCAAAAGTTGTCAAAACTAGTCCCTGGTTATTCTAAAAACATGAAAAAGTCATCAAAGGTCCTTTTTAATCATAAAGTTACATATTTAGTCCTTTGGTGCAAAGTTTCACAAAATTACAAGTTTAGTCCCTATACTTTGGAAATTGACATAAATGGTCCCTGGGATGTTAAAAACTTTGAGAAAAATAAATTTTGGTCCTTGTACTAATAATATTTTGCAGGAATGGTCCTTGGTGTGAAGTTTGGTGAAATTGCATATTTAGTCCCTGAAGTTTGGTGAATTGGCAATTTTGGTCCCCGGATATTAAATATGAGAAATTATTATTATTGGTCCTTGGGGTATTCAATCATGGCAAGTTTAGTCCTTAATTAAACTTTGGAAAAGTTACACATCAGCCCCCCCAAACTTTTAGCAATTTACAATTTTGGTCCTTGTGATTTGTTACTAAAAAACCAAACGGATCCTTTATTATTATACCACCAAAACCAATCCACTAAACCCAAAAACCATACCAGCCCACCCACTATCCTATTCATTGTCCCAACACAACAAAAGCCCACCCAAACCCTTGCTAAGTTTGACCCCGGTCAAACTGCAATACCACCCTCACCTTTACCACTCTCCCTCACTCACAGACCACCAAAACCACCACCACCTCACTGGTTTCACCCCCAACTTGCTACCTCTACCTCTCCACACAAACCCTCCACCTCACACATGCTCCCAAAACCCCTTAATTACCTTGAAAACCTCTCCACGCAATCCACAGTTGTCCCAAGACTTTTGCCGCCAAAAATATATTTAAACGGATAGGATGATTGAGACCAATCCAACGATCCAGAGGTGGTGGGAAATGTCATTGTGGGTCCCACAAACTCAGAAAATCTCTACAAAAGGGAAAAGAAGCAGAAGAGGAGAAATATTAGATTAGTTTAGTGTAGTGTAGTATCGAATAGTTTAATTTATCATTTCAGTGTAATCCTAAAGCTTTTAAACATTCAGTTAAGTTGTTTCAGTGTATCCTTAATCTTTTTCAATCATCAAATTCCAATTCCAGTTTGATTCTCAGTTTTTGTATTTCTTAAATTCTCAAAAATCTCACAAAGCTTGTATGTTGTTATTTGTTGTTATTATTGAATTCATAAGCTCATATAAGCTCTGACAAAGCTTATCAAAGCTTTTAGATATCCTAAGAATCCTGTTTAGAGTATAATTACAAAAATCTAAAAAAAATAGGAAAAATAACTAGAAAATAAAAAATTGGATCATAAGAAAGAAGAAGCAATGGAGCAGGTTTATTTCTGAATGGATCATGGTTTAGAGTCCTATGGGGGACACTAGGTTATGAGATTGGTTCATGGTTTTGTGTTTCTCAGCTTATCATCAATTGTAAGCTAAATCTTAATTTTTAACTTATCTAGTTTTTATTGTTTCTTCAGTATAATTTTACTTCAAATAGTGTAATTGTAATTCACTTAATCTGTTTTAGTAAGAAAAATCATAGTTGTAGTTTAATAATTAAAAGTTATAGTGTAAAGTTAGTTATAAAGGAGTGTTTGGATTATCTGTGTAAGCCATGCTCATGGTTGTTATTGTTGTTGTTTGTTATTGCAGCATGTTAGTTCAAGTCTAATTAGGTCTAATCAGTCATAAAAATAGTACCTCATTAGTTAAAAAGTCAAAATACACAATTACATACCATAAGCAGTTAACTGTGTGGGTTTGACAATCCCATATCAGTCATACATGCTCACATCTTGTTGTAAGTGCATAAATTAGTCTTATTATATCATAAAACATCAATCTCAGTTAGTTTAGAAGGATCAAAGTTCATAACAGTCAAACTAGTTCATTTTCATCAAAAGTCAAATTTACATCTCTCAGATTTTCTCAAAACTTCAAGGAATTTTGTAGAATTATGTATTAGGTTTTAGAATTTGAAACTTGTTGTAGTAATACTCTACCAGCTCATCTTTGAGATTCCACAATCCTTATATTTTTAGCATTTTTACCCTGGGCCCCACTCACCCTCAAAGTCACTTGCAGGGAAGAAAGCTCCCCTGCACCAGTAGACCATAGCCAAACCACCACCTTTGGTGGAGTTTTCTGGCCACCTCAGTGGGCCCCACACTTCCAAATTAGTTTCTCCCAAACCCCCTCCTACCAGGAAGTAATAGTTGACCATAAGTTTGATCTGAATCATTGTGGACCCCACCTGAATCAGACCCAAAACTCTGTCCCCATTCTGTGTTAAAAATTGGTTTTTGGAATAGCTTATTTTTGCTTATCAGCTTATCTACTGAGCTTATTTGGCAAATTTTAGCTTAGACAAGTCCAATAAACTTATTTAGATCAGATTCATCCATAGTGGGTCCCACATAAGCTCATTTGAGCTTATTTGCTTATTCAGTCAACAAAAGTCAACTATGGAAGTAATAAGCTTCCACAGTACTTATTATTAGCTTATAAAATAATTGTTTTTACAAAAGTTGTTTATTTTTAGGTATAATATAGTTTTCTAAAAGAAAAATCAAGAAAAGACAATATAAAAATAAGTGATAGTTTCTATTTAATTTAATTTAATTTTAATTTTCATTTTTAGATTTTTATTAAGTAAGTTGTGTTTTTATATTTTTATTAATTTCCTTTTAGGTTAAACTATTTTTAATAATTTTCTCAGATTTTTATTTTGTAATTTAGTATTTATTAGAATTAAAAATAGTTTTATTAATAATTAATTAATAATAAAGTTATAAATAGCATAATTAATTTTTATAAGGTAAAACCTAGATTTTATATTTTTCCTAGATTTTATAAGTCAGAAAATAGTTTTATAAATTTTTTCATAATTTTCCAAGTCAATTTGGTATTATTTGTAATTTAAAATAGTTTAATTAGCATAATTAATATAAATAGTTTTTAATTAATAGAAAATCTATAAAAAGACAAAAATATTTATTTTTATTTTTTATACTTTCTTCAAGTTCATTTTAAGTTTTAGAAATTATTTTTACAAGTTTTTAGTTTAATTTGTAGTGTTTATCATTTTTAGTTTGATATAAATTAGTTTTAATTAAATAGTTAATTATTTTTTAATTAAATAATTAATATTAAATAATAAAATAATCTAAAAAAATAATTTTCTTTTTAATTTAATTTTCTTTTAAGTTTAAGTTTACAGAATTTTCATTTTTAACCCCTGTAGTTTATTTTTCTTAAAACTCACATTTTTCTCAGCACGCAATCGCGTCTGATTTTAAATTGGTCTACGTTTATACGTTTTAGATATCTAGGTTTCACATAATCGTTCTAATAGTTTACCTAAGTTATTTTAAGTTATAAAACCCTAGTGTAATCACACACACACACTTTTATACCTTTCCTATTCACATTCACTCGATCACAGATTCGTTTTTAATAAAACATCGCACACCTCGTTGGGACATTACGACCCGGGGAAACACTGTATTCCACGGAAGCATTTGCCTCAGCTGTTTGACTATTATAGTTGACCATTCCCAAGTGGTTGACCAATAATTATCTGACCGTTTCAGGCGAATCAAAATTTGGCGCCGTTGCCGGGGAGGTTGTGCGCTTATTCTAAACGATTTTGCGTATTAGTGAATCTGAATACACGCTCATTGTATATTTATCCATCCTTGTTCATATTATTATCATATAAAAACAAAATAGTTCTCGAAAACATTTTAAAATTAGTTTTCAACGAACACAAAAAAACCAAAAATATTTTCCTTATTATTATTACTACAAAAATTTTCAAAAATACCAAAAATATTCACCTTTACACTCCTACCTATTTGATTTTTCATTTCTCACCCCCTAAACCCTTTGATTCTTTCTATGTCTTATTCTCACCCTCTTGTCTGTCAATGGTGTGGTAGTCCTTATAACGGTGGTAATTGCCCCAATTGTGGCATGGTAGAGTCAGGAAACGGGTCTGTCTATAACCAAAATCCCTATTCCTACCCTGACATGACTGATTCATTCCACCAGCTTCCACACCATGAGACTCAGCAGTTTTACTGTTGTGAGTACTGTGGTGGTTCACACTACAGTTCTGATTGTCAATCAGGAAGCACACTTGTCTATGAGCAGGTTCCTGATAACAATTATGACTCAAACACATCCGACTCACAGTCACATCAGTTCAACTGTTGCGAGTACTGTGGAGGTCCTCACTTTAGCTCGGATTGTCAAACAGGGAATCCATTTCCTTGTAACAATTACGATTATTCATTTCAAGACCCACCTCCACAGTACCAAATGAACCAAGCAACTCCTCAATACCAGCAAGACCTTTGTCTAGAGGTTCTTGAGAAACTTAAAGACCTTAAGGAGGAGTTGGCTAATCTTTCGTCTCACAATGCACCAAGTTTTTCTTGTGTACATTGTGGGGGTCCTCATGATGATTTCCAATGTCAACCGTATTATAAACCTGAACATTGTTCTAGTTCTCATACATCCGGTTTTGACACATCCACACCCCCACAGTCTCCACTCACTCAATATTCTCGTGATAAATCTATCGCGGAATTACTTGCTGAAGAACATGCTGCTAGAGACGAAAGAAGCATGGAAGAATTACTAGTCTTAGAACAAGCAGCTATAACACGTACCAAATTTCAAAATGTTGCTCTTCTCGATGAAGATGATGAAAGTGATGATACCTCATCAAGTTCATCAGTTGAGACTACTTCCATGGATATACAGGGAGAAAAGAATATAACTGAATCACTAGCAGTAGAGATTATGGAACTTGTAGAAACCATAACTGCTAGTCCTTCTCAGCTCCCTGAGTCTGCTGTTATCACACCCGAGGTTCCCACTCACTCTCTGAGCATGGGGGACGAGCATCTTGACACTGTTCCTAATAAGGAATCGGGCGAATTCATAAAGTCTAGTGTTAAGAACCTTGTCTCAATCCTAAGTGAGTCACAGGGAATTCTTGATCATATGTGTGATATCCCTCCCCCTCTTGTCTTTCCAAATGATCATATTGAGATGTTCTCTGATTCTGATGAGAACTATTCTTTATCTTGTGGGGACATAAGTTATGTGGGGGAATTACCTTCTGAGCGTGTCAACTCAGAAGAAGAGAATGAGGAAGAAAGAATCCAAGACGAAGCTCTTCGTCTTACTTTACTAAATGCTAATCTTCTCATTTCTAGAATCGAGGCTTTTAATGAAGAGCCTATTTCATCTCCTATCCCCGTCAAGGATAGTGAGGTTTTGATCAATGATTCTACTCCGGAATTGCAAACGTTCCATTTTGATCAAACGGGAGAGAAGATAAGTGGTATCACCACTTCTCATTCTTATAATTCTCTTCCCGTTTATGAATCATTTACTATTGAGGAGTTCCCCAGTGAATTCACTCAAATCAATCCCGAATACGAATCATTCACCTTTGAGGAGTTCTCCGGTGAACTCACTCATATCATATCTCCTCCGGAGTATGATAACTTCTATTTTGATCTAGACATACCCATAATATGTCTTGATCAAACGAGCTTAAAAGAGGAGATTCATGAAACAATGAATTCTCCTATTGAAGATGATGAGTTAGTTATGATTTTTATCATGACTTTCTTTCTTTTCTTCATATATCCCGTGGCTTCTCCTGTTCTTCACTCTTTTGGGAGTGAGGACATTATCTTTGACCCCGGCATTCTCATTTATAAATTATGAGCCAGGTACTTATCTCATCGGTGTGGAACTTTCACGTGCTTCAAATGTTTATCCAAATATCTTGAATGAAAGTCTGATGCAGATTGTCTCTTCCACATCATGCTTCCCCATGGACAAATTAATTCGGGGTCGAGTCAAGCTAGCGACTCGGTAAATAAAAACAGTAGCATTTACTTAGGGTTTTCACCCTAAGTGTGGGGGAGATACTAACCCACATGTTGTATATATGTATATATCCTCTAAAAAAAATGTGTGTACATAAACTTAAATAAAGGCTAAAGAGTATTTTCCTTCTTACGTTCTAAGTGTTGGTTTAACACCTGGTACTTTGAATATTGAGGACAATATTGAGTTCTAAGTGTCGGGGGAGATTCGTTATTCTAACGAATTTAAACACATGTTCCATCAAGAACCCCCATTTTAGCTAAAATTTAAAAAAAATTTCTCACTTAGAATGCAATAAATGGTTATCAGTCCGCCATGTCTAACCCACATAAGGATTGGCTAATCCAGGAGCAAACGGTTCTTGGTAAAGATATTTCAAACCCGTTGATGGCTTGCAATTTGCCCAAAATTGTATGGTACCTCAACTCGCCATATCCCATAAAGCGAATGAGTTGGCTAGCCCGCAAGATTATGGCTTGTGGTAAAGGCAGTGGAAAAACCATAATTGGTAATCAGCTCACCAAGATGTTGACTATTCCATCAAGAGTTGGCTAGTCCAGAAGCAAACGGCTTTTGGTAAAGACAAATCAAATCCGTTGACAGCTGGTGGTTTGCTCAAAATCACACGGTTATCAGGTGTACCACAGTTCTTACACCTGGCTACTCCAGAAGTGATGGCTTTTGGTAAAGAGTTTTTCAAATCCATTAAGTTTTTCTCAAAAGATTGCTAGGGACTAGCAATAGTTTAGTGTGGGGGATTGATGAGTGTCTAAATACTCATCATTTTATACTAATCTGAGCTGCCAAAACATACAAAAACACTCAAATATGCATCAAAATACTTAAAATATCTTAGAAGTGTGTTTTATATGTTTCAAATGCAAAATATGCAAAAACAGATGAAAAACGTACAAAGTTTGCATAATTGGCAGTTTCAGTCCCTCAAGTTTCAAAAGTTGTCAAAACTAGTCCTTGGTTATTCTAAAAACATGAAAAAGTCATCAAAGGTCCTTTTTAATCAAAAAGTTACATATTTAGTCCTTTGGTGCAAAGTTTCACAAAATTACAAGTTTAGTCCCTATACTTTGGAAATTGACATAAATGATCCCTGGGATGTTAAAAACTTTGAGAAAAATAAATTTTGGTCCTTGTACTAATAATATTTTGCAGGAATGGTCCTTGGTGTGAAGTTTGGTGAAATTGCATATTTAGTCCCTGAAGTTTGGTGAATTGGCAATTTTGGTCCCCGGATATTAAATATGAGAAATTATTATTATTGGTCCTTGGGGTATTCAATCATGGCAAGTTTAGTCCTTAATTAAACTTTGGAAAAGTTACACATCAGCCCCCCCAAACTTTTAGCAATTTATAAATTTGGTCCTTGTGATTTGTTACTAAAAAACCAAACGGATCCTTTATTATTACCACCAAAACCAATCCACTAAACCCAAAAACCATACCAGCCCACCCACTATCCTATTCTTTGTCCCAACACAACAAAAGCCCACCCAAACCCTTGCTAAGTTTGACCCCGGTCAAACTGCAATACCACCCTCACCTTTACCACTCTCCCTCACTCACAGACTACCAAAACCACCACCACCTCACTGGTTTCACCCCCAACTTGCTACCTCTACCTCTCCACACAAACCCTCCACCTCACACATGCTCCCAAAACCCCTTAATTACCTTGAAAACCTCTCCACGCAATCCACAGTTGTCCCAAGACTTTTGCCGCCAAAAATATATTTAAACGGATAGGATGATTGAGACCAATCCAACGATCCAGAGGTGGTGGGAAATGTCATTGTGGGTCCCACAAACTCAGAAAATCTCTACAAAAGGGAAAAGAAGCAGAAGAGGAGAAATATTAGATTAGTTTAGTGTAGTGTAGTATCGAATAGTTTAATTTATCATTTCAGTGTAATCCTAAAGCTTTTAAACATTCAATTAAGTTGTTTCAGTGTATCCTTAATCTTTTTCAATCATCAAATTCCAATTCCAGTTTGATTCTCAGTTTTTGTATTTCTTAAATTCTCAAAAATCTCACAAAGCTTGTATGTTGTTATTTGTTGTTATTATTGAATTTATAAGCTCATATAAGCTCTGACAAAGCTTATCAAAGCTTTTAGATATCCTAAGAATCCTGTTTAGAGTATAATTACAAAAATCTAAAAAAAATAGGAAAAATAACTAGAAAATAAAAAATTGGATCATAAGAAAGAAGAAGCAATGGAGCAGGTTTATTTCTGAATGGATCATGGTTTAGAGTCCTATGGGGGACACTAGGTTATGAGATTGGTTCATGGTTTTGTGTTTCTCAGCTTATCATCAATTATAAGCTAAATCTTAATTTTTAACTTATCTAGTTTTTATTGTTTCTTCAGTATAATTTTACTTCAAATAGTGTAATTGTAATTCACTTAATCTGTTTTAGTAAGAAAAATCATAGTTGTAGTTTAATAATTAAAAGTTATAGTGTAAAGTTAGTTATAAAGGAGTGTTTGGATTATCTGTGTAAGCCATGCTCATGGCTATTATTGTTGTTGTTTGTTATTGCAGTATGTTAGTTCAAGTCTAATTAGGTCTAATCAGTCATAAAAATAGTACCTCATTAGTTAAAAAGTCAAAATACACAATTACATACCATAAGCAGTTAACTGTGTGGGTTTGACAATCCCATATCAGTCATACATGCTCACATCTTGTTGTAAGTGCATAAATTAGTCTTATTATATCATAAAACATCAATCTCAGTTAGTTTAGAAGGATCAAAGTTCATAATAGTCAAACTAGTTCATTTTCATCAAAAGTCAAATTTACATCTCTCAGATTTTCTCAAAACTTCAGGAATTTTGTAGAATTGTGTATTAGGTTTTAGAATTTGAAACTTGTTGTAGTAATACTCTACCAGCTCATCTTTGAGATTCCACAATCCTTATATTTTTAGCATTTTTACCCTGGGCCCCACTCACCCTCAAAGTCACTTACAGGGAAGAAAGCTCCCCTGCACCAGCAGACCATAGCCAAACCACCACCTTTGGTGGAGTTTTCTGGCCACCTCAGTGGGCCCCACACTTCCAAATTAGTTTCTCCCAAACCCCCTCCTACCAGGGAGTAATAGTTGACCGTAAGTTTGATCTGAATCATTGTGGACCCCACCTGAATCAGACCCAAAACTCTGTCCCCATTCTGTGTTAAAAATTGGTTTTTGGAATAGGTTACTTTTGCTTATCAGCTTATCTACTGATCTTATTTGGCAAATTTTAGCTTAGACAAGTCCAATATACTTATTTAGATCAGATTCATCCATAGTGGGTCCCACATAAGCTCATTTGAGCTTATTTGCTTATTCAGTCAACCAAAGTCAACTGTGGAAGTAATAAGCTTCCACAATACTTATTATTAGCTTATAAAATAATTGTTTTTACAAAATTTGTTTATTTTTAGGTATAATATAGTTTTGTAAAAGAAAAATCAAGAAAAGACAATATAAAAATAAGTGATAGTTTCTATTTAATTTAATTTAATTTTAATTTTCATTTTTAGATTTTTATTAAGTAAGTTGTGTTTTTATATTTTTATTAATTTCCTTTTAGGTTAAAGTATTTTTAATAAGTTTCTTAGATTTTTATTTTGTAATTTAGTATTTATTAGAATTAAAAATAGTTTTATTAATAATTAATTAATAATTAAGTTATAAATAGCATAATTAATTTTTATAAGGTAAAACCTAGATTTTATATTTTTCCTAGCTTTTATAAGTCAGAAAATAGTTTTATAATTTTTTTCATAATTTTCTAAGTCAATTTGGTATTATTTGTAATTTAAAATAGTTTAATTAGCATAATTAATATAAATAGTTTTTAATTAATAGAAAATCTATAAAAAGACAAAAATATTTATTTTTATTTTTTATACTTTCTTCAAGTTCATTTTAAGTTTTAGAAATTATTTTTACAAGTTTTTAGTTTAATTTGTAGTGTTTATCATTTTTAGTTTGATATAAATTAGTTTTAATTGAATAGTTAATTAGTTTTTAATTAAATAATTAATATTAAATTATAAAATAATCTAAAAAAATAATTTTCTTTTTAATTTAATTTTCTTTTTAGTTTAATTTTATAGAATTTTCATTTTTAACCCCTGTAGTTTATTTTTCTTAAAACTCACCTTTTTCTCAGCACGCAATCGCGTCTGATTTTAAATTGGTCTACGTTTATACGTTTTAGATATCTAGGTTTCACATAATCGTTCTAATAGTTTACCTAAGTTATTTTAAGTTATAAAACCCTAGTGTAATCACACACACACACACTTTTATACATTTCCTGTTCACATTCACTCGATCACAGATTCGTTTTTAATAAAACATCGCACACCTCGTTGGGACATTACGACCCGGGGAAACACTGTATTCCACAGAAGCATTTGCTTCAGCTGTTTGACTATTATAGTCGACCATTCACAAGTGGTTGACCAATAATTATCTGACCGTTTCAGGCGAATCACAAATCAATGATAAATTTTGCCCTCTAATAATAGGTGATTTGCCAATTCCTATTTTTCTACGAATATAGTGTATCACGACTAATACGACTATCCATTTGCAAATGGCATTCCGTCAAGTATTAGTGGGACAGGAGGTCAGCCCTTAACAGGTTTCGAATATGTTCACTATATTCACGCCCACTTTACATGTGATTAATGGCTCATGATTGAGGGACTTTATGGCGATAAGGCAACTTAGGCAATATCAAGGTAATAATGGGATCATTCAGAATAACATCATGTCCACAGTAATCAGTTTGGAAATTTTATCATTTGAGTATCAGTAATTCAGTTTAAGTATTTCGCCAGTAACACATGTATATCACATACCAAAATAATCGAATTGGAAACACTATCATATGAGTATCAGTATTTCAGTCAAGTAATTCATCAGTAAAATATATATATCACATACCACAATAATCAAATTGGAAGCATTATCATATGAGTGTCAGTATTTCAATTAAGTATTTCGTGAGTATTGTATATATCACATCTTAAATCACAAACCATATTAATTTAATATCAATTAGAAAATTGATTTGAATAATGTATTTTATTTCATATACTTATCAATTTATCAAAGTATATGTAAGCATGTATCTCCCCCAATGAGTTAAAAATAATTATTGGAAATGGGGCTATGACTCACCTGGATTGATACGGAAATGGTGAAAATAAAGTAGGATGAGATTTATAGAAATGATTATGGAAATGTCTTTGATACTGAGCCTGATAAATAAATTTATCTGAGAATATAACCAAATACTATTTGGTAAATAAGAACGAATAACGAATAATATTTATTAGTTATGACAAATAGATGATGTGCAGTGTAATTATTATGCCATGCATGATATGATAAAATACTTTATTTAAAATATCCATCGAAGTTTTACCTTTTTAATTGTAAATAAAAATATTAACTTTTGAAATATCGTTATATATATTATTAACGTAAAAATAAATAATATATAAATAAAATGTAATAAAAATGCATATGACGTGATGGTTGACGTAAAATAGAAAATAAAATAAGAATGTCAAATATAATATATTGGTCCTTGTCCTTTTCCAGCTTTTACACTTTTTACTCTAACGGTGTTAGCGTTACACCGTTAGTCCTTTTTATATATATTTTATAATTATAGTCCACTACTTGTCCAAAATAACTTATTGATCCTGAAAAATGATATATATCAATTTATATCCTATAGATTCTGTTTTTACAGTTTCAGTCCTTACTTTTAACAGTTTGACAGTTTTAGTCCTCCTAAGTGTCGTCGCGTTACATTTTTAGTCCAAATATACAAAAATTATAAGAAAAATTTTGTAAAAATTTCCGAAGCTTATTAAATTAATAACAAGCTTATTTTAACTGCTTATTTTATAAAAGAGCTTATTTTTATATAAATGGGCCTTAATGAATCAAAACAAAGGCCCGTTAAGAATATTAGAGGCGAGGACATGGAAATTGTTTTGGGCCTGAACTTGGGCTATTTTTATGATTCTAAAAATATATTTTATGGGCCTGATGGACTGATAAAACGCTAAATCTTATTGGGCTTAGTATAAGCCCAATCGAATTTTATTAAATTTTGAATAATATTAACTTTAGAAAACCTTGTGATTGTCCATCAAATTGGCTAAATTTTAGTGTCGAGACGTGAGTATTTTTACAAGTTATCTAAATAAAAGTGATAGTTTTCTAGGTGGTCTAGCGAGTCATCTAATAATATTGGATGTTCGTTAATTTAGATTATGAGATAAACGAGTGTTTCATGAGACGTTTGTGACGTAAAAAGACTTAGAAATATTTCTAAGTGTTTAGAGTTTTTCATCCGATTGAACATGGTTTAATATAAGTTCATATGATGCATGCAACTTAAAAATAAACATGAATCAAGTGTGTGTCATGACTCTAGGCCTTCCAAGATAGAGGCTAGTCGCGTTTTGTGTACTATATGTTAATATATATACGTAACACATATTTAAAAGTATATACGTTCAAACATGAATTTATATGCGATGCATGGATAATAAAATAACGTACGAGATGAATTTAATAGAGATGAAAACGACTTACAACACCTCAAGGGTGGTAGGGAGTCGAGATTGATGAAAGAAAACACAAGAATTAAACACGTTTGATATAACCCACTTATACGTTTGTATATATATAACCCGTTTCTTCGATAAGCCTTCCAAATGATTTAATGATACAAGCTGGTCTTCAAGAGATGATTTTGTGAGAGAATGAGAGTTTATTTATGGCAATATTTATTGTGTGAAGGAAAGTGGTGAAGAATGGATAGATATATATGAAGTTGAGGATACGTAAACTTCATATATTTCAATAACATGTTGTACTATTCCATCAAAGTGAAGGGATGACTCTTTAGTCATTTTATGAATAGAAAAAGATTGTGTGAGAGCATGAATTATGGAATATGTCCTTGTGATTCATACATATGTCGACCATCAATTTATATATATACACGATTTACAAAATCATGTAACGCTTGGTCTATAACTGATGAAACTTGATTAGGAACACGAAATGATGATTGAAATATTGTTAGAATCATTTAGAAACAAACCGGGATTAAAATGGTTGAGTTTGGAATTTTTATATGTGTCGAATGGGTTGGATTTTGGTCAAACACTTTGCCTCTATTAAACGTATCAAACGTTCGTCTTAGAAGCTAAAATTTGGTGTCCTACTTCTTTGGCGGGTAGACAATTAGAAGGTATAAAAATATGGACATGTTACGTTTAAAAATTGAAAGAAAACGAGGCGTTTTGGGATGATCTGGGTCGATTAGAAACTGAAATAAAAATAAAGTTGGGCCCTTGGTGTGGGCTGATGAACAGTGACGAGAAAAAGGAGTTGGGCTGGAATTTTATTAAGGGCCCATTTGGTTATAATTAATTTTAATTAGGATTAGTAACTTTTTAATATTTTGTTAAACATGTCGAGAACTTGTTTCGTCGTTTGGTGAATTTTACAATATCTTAATCGTGACCATTTTAATATACTAAGAAAATTTTAAATTTCCCCGTAAAAATGGTGATTAAAATAATGACAGAGATTTATATATAATTAAACGTTTTTAATTATATGGATTTTTGCGAGGTTTTACAGTACCCACATGTCATTCTGAATTTCGTCCCGAAATTCAAATTTAATGTGATTACTTGAGTAAAGAATTTTTGAACAGAGGGTTGTCGAGAGATTTTTATTCCTAAAAATTAAGGAAACATGATTCAGTTAGATTTATCTGTATTAAACAAGACAAAATAACTGATGTATTTAAGGGCTGTGAATAGTGAATACTAACGGTCGTGAATAGTAACCTAACGGCTATATTTGGTCCCAACGGCTAGATTTTTAGCCTATAAATACTCCATTTACTTTCCTATTCTTTCATCAACCATTTTCCTATCATTTCACATTTTCTATTCTTAATCCTTTTCTCTCATTAAATACTTCCGAAAATGCCGAGCCTAATTACTATTATCGCAATGGTATATATCGTTATTGCCATCACCTATTTGACTTTTGTTCCGGATGAAGATTATGTAGTTTTGGTCGGGATTTTGGGGTTCCTAATACCACTCACGGTTCTATTATATGCTGTTGATAAGATATGGAGGCACTAATCTTGAGCTAAGGTTGTTTAAAATGTATCCTTGTTATGTTTCTATGCAATCCTCAATAAATGTGAAATAAAACTTATTTGTCTTTATGTTTAAGAACTAGGCTTGCTATTGTTTCTAATGGTGTACTTATACTTATCCTTTAGAATAATCAGAGTAATTCATCCTATGGTGGTTCTTGCTATGGTACTGTTGATGGAAATCCTTATTGTTATGTCGGGTCAGCCTATTGAAGATTATACGCTTTTTATTGTAATCATTGTAATAATAGCACTTCCTATGCTAATTATATGCCTATATAATAATTTCTGTGGTCTCTAATAAAATTTTCACTATTGATGTTTTCCATAAGCCTTTGTGAACTCTTAGGTTTCTAATGTTTTTACTTTTCTCGACTTACTATAATAAAAATGATGGGTATTAAGTGTAAATATCTCTTGGAGTTTGTAAAAAAAATGAGGTTTATAAATAGTTTATTTAATCTCAAGATTTTGCTTTTACATGAAGATTGTTATTTAGAAAATCTGAAAAGATAATTGTTCCATTTATGACATAATTCTTCCTAAATTATACATAGGTAGCTAGGCTATGTATAATTGAGGACCAAATGATGTGATGCTTGGCTCAGTAACAATGGTATTTATTTTTCTTTAAATTGTTTTAGATGGTTCAGTCTCAATGGTTTAATGACATCTAATCATTTTCAAAAGAATTTAGTAAATTTTTGTTCATAATATGGTGATGAGTCAGGAATTTCTAAGAAAATACTAGGATATTTTTGGTATAAACTTAAAGTTCATTAGACAATTCTTATAGGGTGGTAATAATCTATCGTTCAGTCGGAAATGATGTTAACTAGATTCCTAAGGTGATCTAATTTCAAGATATGTCTGGGTAGTATCTTAGATAATTTATCAACTCTTGGTATAGGATTGCTAAGGAACAAACGGGTTATCTACTAAAGCTAAAGTTCAATAACCTTCTCTCTATTCTTCAAGTTATCTTCCAAAAATATGTCTTATAAAATTCTATGGTTATAGCCTAATCATGGTAGGTATAAGGTATCATAATAATCATAGGTATTTATCAAGGTAAGTTTGAATATATTCACTATAATTAACATTATATTAATAACTTGATTGATTGTTTTTGCAAAACAAACGATACAAGATCTTTTATTAATACTCCATTGATATGAGGAGAGTCATTTGTCTACCAAAGAGAGTAACAAATGGTGAGATTTTTCATGAAGGTATGAGGAATCATTACATGCATGCGTAGTATCATGATGTAAAGAATTTATTAATAACAGAAGGTTATAACAAAAGGAGATTTTTATTAAAGGTTGGTTACAAGTTTTGAGAGTTTCAGAATTATTAGGAAATCTGTCATCACTAACCAAAAACTTTTTGGTTTAGTGGGTACAACTTTCTGTTAAGGGGAATTAAGTGAAGATACATCGTTTGAGATGTATTGTATCGAGAAATTTGGAGCGTCAGGAATAGAGAATTTGGAAATATCTGGTATTGAGGAATCTGAAGTATAAGGTAACGGAGAATTTGGCTCAACGTTCTTCTACGGCATCTCTTGGCTTGAAATTCGTCCAACTTCGAATGCTGCTTGACCACCAATCAAATCTTCATATGATTCAGTAGTTCTTCTGAGTTTTTTTTTTTACGTAAAGGTGAAAAAATAGGTGACGATGGAAGTGATTTCTGAGTGAGTTTTATATCAGGCTGGGATTGTGATATTCGTACGTAAGGATCTTCAGTATTCGGAGAATTTTTATTGATATGAGAGTTATTAGTATTATGGAGAGTAGTTTTGATATTCACGGGAGTTCCTGAAGACATGCTATAGTAGTAACCGAGAATAATATTTTATGAGAATTTTGTATGTTAAAAATATAACAGTACAGATGAAATAATTATTGTGTAAGAGTAATTTCTAAACATGTAATATAATCTCAACAGATAAGATATTGAGCACGACAGTCTGCAGACACGGAGGGCATAAAACGTTATGGTGTAAAATCATTATATTGAAAATGTAGTTATAGTTTTAATGTTTGAAAACATTTAATTCTCTATAACTGTAGCTCTGATGCCAATCTGTAACACCCCCAAATTTAAGTTTGTCGCAGCGGAAAATAATTTGAGTGTTACGGGGAGGATCGAAGTTTTAATCTCATAAAACGGTTTAAAAGAAACGTTTTGAAAGTTATTTGTCATTCAAATAATGTTTTTGATAAAAGATGAACCATTTGATTTAAAATTTTATGAAAAAGATATAAAGACTTGAAAGAATGACATATTTGATTTTTACACCATTTTAATTTATCAGAGTAACAAATGCCCACTCCGTGTCTTGTCCTGCTCCGTTAAATTACCTGAGATACACATGCTTAAAAGTGTCAACACAAAGGTTGGTGAGTTCATAGAGTTTTATGGAAAACCATTTATTTTGATAGATTTCAAGAATATTTGGAAATGATAAATACAAACAGTAATGAAACAAGTATTGAGTAATGTTGATTATAATCACAAATAAATCATATAAGTATTCAATCAAAATCAAGTAAGGAATCAATAATCCTAACATGAGCTGGAAACTCATGATGCTAATTTAATCAGATATACAATTCAAGTATGGTCAAATTCCTATACAGCTGTATCTAAATATATGTTGAAAACATACATTTCCTTTATAGATATTGCACCAAGCCTCATAACACACAAGCTTAACCAAAAGAGGTGTTTTATCAAATCAATGATAAATTTTGCCCTCTAATAATAGGTGATTTGTCAATTCCTATTTTTCTACGAATATAGTGTATCACGACTAATACGACTATCCATTTGCAAATGGCATTCCGTCAAGTATTAGTGGGACAGGAGGTCAGTCCTTAACAGGTTTTGAATCTGTTCACTATATTCTCGCCCACTTTACATGTGATTAATGGCTCATGATTGAGGGACTTTATGGCGATAAGGTAACTTAGGCAATATCAAGGTAATAATGGGATCATTCAGAATAACATCATGTAATCAAGTATCATACCACAGTAATCAGTTTGGAAATTTTATCATTTGAGTATCAGTAATTCAGTTTAAGTATTTCGCCAGTAACACATGTATATCACATACCACAATAATCGAATTGGAAACATTATCATATGAGTATCAGTATTTCAGTCAAGTAATTCATCAGTAAAATGTATATATCACATACCACAATAATCAAATTGAAAGCATTATCATATGAGTATCAGTATTTCAATTAAGTATTTCGTCAAGTATTGTATATATCACATCTTAAATCACAAACCATGTTAATTTAATATCAATTAGGAAAATGATTTGAATCATGTATTTTATTTCATATACTTATCAATTTATCAAAGTATATGTAAGCATGTATCTCCCCCAATGAGTTAAAAACAATTATTGGAAATGGGGCTATGACTCACCTGGATTGATACGGAAATGGTGAAAATAAAGTAGGATGAGATTTATGGGAATGATTATGGAAACGTCTTTGATACTGAACCTGATAAATAAATTTATCTGAGAATATAACCAAATACTATTTGGTAAATACGAACGAATAACGAATAATATTTATTCGTTATGACGAATAGATGGTGTGCTGTGTAATTATTATGCCATGCATGATATGATAAAATACTTTATTTAAAATATCCATCGAAGTTTTACCTTTTTAATTGTAAATAAAAATACTAACTTTTGAAATATCGTTATATATATTATTAACGTAAAAATAAATAATATATAACTAAAACATAATAAAAATGCATATGACATGATGGTTGATGTAAAATAGAAAATAAAATAAGAATGTCAAATATAATATGTTGGTCCTTGTCCTTTTCCAGTTTTTACACTTTTAACTCTAACGGTGTTAGCGTTACACCGTTAGTCCTTTTTATATATATTTTATAATTATAGTCCACTACTTGTCCAAAATAACTTATTTGATCCTGAAATATGATAATATATCAATTTATATCCTATAGATTCTATTTTTACAGTTTCAGTCCTTACTTTTAACAGTTTGACAGTTTTAGTCCTCCTAAGTGTCGTCGCGTTACATTTTTAGTCCAAATATACAAAAATTATAAGAAAAAATTTATAAAAATTTCCGAAGCTTATTAAATTAATAACAAGCTTATTTTAACTGCTTATTTTATAAAAGAGTTTATTTTTATATAAATGGGCCTTAATGAATCAAAACAAAGGCCCGTGAAGAATATTAGAGGCGAGGACATGGAAATTGTTTTGGGCCTGAACTTGGGCTAGTTTTATGATTCTAAAAATATATTTTATGGGCCTGATGGACTGATAAAACGCTAAATCTTATTATGCTTAGTATAAGCCCAATCGAATTTTATTAAATTTTGAATAATATTAACTTTAGAAAACCTTGTGATTGTCGATCAAATTGGCTAAATTTTAGTGTCGAGACGTGAGTATTTTTACAAGTTATCTAAATGAAAGTGATAGTTTTCTAGGTGGTCTAGTGAGTAGTGTAATAATATTGGGTGTTAGTTAATTTAGATTACGAGATAAACGAGTGTTTCATGAGACGTTTGTGACGTAAAAAGACTTAGAAATATTTCTAAGTGTTTAGAGTTTTTCATCTGATTGAACATGGTTTAATATAAGTTCATATGATGCATGCAACGTAAAAATAAACGTGAAACAAGTGTGTATCGTGACTCCTAGGCCTTCCAAGATAGAGGCTAGTCACGTTTTGTGTACCATATGTTAATATATATACGTAACACATATTTAAAAGTATATACGTTCAAACATGAATTTATATACGATGCATGGATAATAAAATAACGTACGAGATGAATTTAATAGAGATGAAAATGACTTACAACACCTCAAGGGTGGTAGGGAGTCGAGATTGATGAAAGAACACACAAGATTTAAACACGTTTGATATAACCCACTTATACGTTTGTATATATATAACCCGTTTCTTCGATAAGCCATCCAAATAATTTAATGATACAAGCTGGTCTTCAAGAGAAGTTTTTGTGAGAGAATGAGAGTTTATTTATGGCAATATTTATTGTGTGAAGGAAAGTGGTGAAGAATGGATAGATATATATATGAAGTTGAGGATACATAAACTTCATATATTTCAATAACATGTTGTACTATTCCATGAAAGTGAAGGGATGACTCCTTAGTCATTTTATGAATAGAAAAAGATTGTGTGAGAGCATGAATTATGGAATATGTCCTTGTGATTCATACATATGTCGACCATCAATTTATATATATACACGATTTACAAAATCATGTAACGCTTGGTCTATAACTGATGAAACTTGATTAGGAACACGAAATGATGATTGAAATATTGTTAGAATCATTTAGAAACAAACCGGGATTAAAATGGTTGAGTTTGGAATTTTTATATGTGTCGAATGGGTTGGATTTTGGCCAAACATTTTGCCTCTATTAAACGTATCAAACGTTCGTCTTAGAAGCTAAAATTTGGCGTCCTACTTCTTTGGCGGGTAGACAATTAGAATGTATAAAAATACGGACATGTTACGTTTAAAAATTGAAAGAAAACGAGGCGTTTTGGGATGATCTGGGTCGATTAGAAACTGAAATAAAAATAAAGTTGGGCCCTTGGTGTGGGCTGATGAACAGTGACGAGAAAAAGGAGTTGGGCTGGAATTTTATTAAGGGCCCGTTTGGTTATAATTAATTTTAATTAGGATTAGTAAATTTTTAATATTTTGTTAAACGTGTCGAGAACTTGTTTCGTCGTTTGGTGAATTTTGCAATATCGTAATCGTAACTATTTTAATATACTAAGAAAATTTTAAATTTCCCCGTAAAAATGGTGATTAAAATAATGACAGAGATTTATATATAATTAAACGTTTTTAATTATATGGAATTTTTGCGAGGTTTTACAAGCGTCACGTGTAAAATTCTTGAAATTTTACCAGTTTTGTTTTTCTAACGGAGTCTTAAAGTTTTTGTTGAATCTTTAGTTTTATAATCTCCAGGAGATCTGCAAACATCATTCCACGAGCATTATATCTTATTTTGTTTTCTAGGATTTGTTAGCATATATAGATTACCACCGATTTTACGCGGGGTTGCCTTGTCTGTTTTCTCAGGTTTAACAGGTTATATATGACAAGAAGATGATTTTTATTCTAGAAGGGAAGCTTTGATTGTTCATTTTCTTGTAGGAAGATCTAACCTGGTTACCATATTATCCATACCGAGCGAATCAGGGGAGTATTTGATTTTATTCTTTTACCTGTTTTACTTTTACATTCTTTACTTGAACATTGGGGACAATGTTCATCCTAAGTGTAAGGGGAGGGTAAAATGATGATACCTCACAGATACACTTTCGCTTGAGTTTGTTTGTTTGATGGTAGGTGTGTAATAAAACTATGAGAAATACTTGTTAGTGTAATTTTAGCGCCAAATTTGAAATTTTTTACAACATTTAGGAGTGAAACTTTAGCCATAGCAAGCGTCTCATGGATAGGAGTTGTATGACTAGCACAAAACCTTATCATTCAGAAAAATTTTCCACCCAAATATGTAAGGTTCGCCTTTAGATTTGATAGGAAAAGCATTTACTATTAGTGCTTATGAGTGTACCGGTAGCATTTAGATTCTAGAACTTGCGTTAGTGATGCATCCCGAGACCGCTAGTGAGACTACATTCGTGTAGTAGGATTTACTACATGATAAGAGGCATTAGGATCACCCTTGTGTTAAACCCGTATCATAATTACTTGACCATTTAAGTCATATTACTTGGCTAGTTAAGCCAATTAATTTTTAAGAAACCTTAGCGTTGTACTCATTTTTAGTACACGAAACCCCTAGTACACCCCTCCGAGCCTATCTTTTCGTTTCTAACTTTAAGCATCTTACTTAAAGGAAGAATTTGTTACACCCCACTTAAATGTACACCCAAATCGCCTTAGCCTTCCGTATATGCACTCATCTTTAGTGCATTATTGTTATTTGTTAAACCCTTAGTTAATTATCTAATTGGTTACATGGTTGCTAAGTCGAGTTATATCCTTGTACATATTGTTTTGCGAAGATTGGGACTCATGGGTAAAGTACTAATGTTATGGAGTAATGGGGAAGAACATCTATTATTACCCCCATATGTGCGTTAATATTTAAAAGTACTCAAAGTGTTTTGATTATCTTGATTCGAGTCATTAGATTAGTTTATTGTAAAGTGTGTAAAAATTCAAGTGTAAGGGGAATGTTCATTCCCTATGATGTATTATTTTAGATGGTAGGGAAAAAGTGTATGCAAAAAAAAAAAAAAAAAAAAAAAAAAAAAAAAAAAAAAAAAAAAAAAAATACGGACTACCATCCCGTTTCATTCTATGTTTATTTTATATTTTTGTTATTTTTCATTTATTAGCTTAAGTCGAGTCTAGTCTTGGCTTAGCAACGCCATATTGTACATGTAATTAACCAAGATTATTAACTCGCCACCAGTAAAGATTGCCTATATCCAACAAAACCGTGTATTTCATATCCCTATACCTAACGTTACAACCCTTAAAAGACCTCTTTGATAGTTTATCCTAGGTGCTTACGCCATGTGGTGGAGGTTTGATCCTTTCCCAAGCCTATGGTAATCTATTTTGCTATGACAGGTAATGAGAGATGTTTTCCATTTCCATATTGTGATATATACTTTATTAGATGTGAGTATCTAAACACTATTTGTGAGGTGCTAGTGTATGACCTCCGTGCTTGTCTTTGGTCTTTAGTGGAACGATTATTTGTTGTAATTACTTTTATATTAGTGTTAAATGACCCCTAACTTGTGTCTTGACTAGAATAAAAGCGCATTTGCTTGAGGACAAGCAAATCTCAAGTGTAAGGGTATATGATGAGGCGAAAAATGAACCGTTTTTAGGGGGTCATTTAAGCCTGGAATTGAATTTATTTGATCAAATATTACCCTAAATCGTTCCTTTTGTGATTTTAGGTACTTTGGGAGTGAATTCTGGAAAAGGAAGCATTTTGGACGTTTTTGGAGCATAAAAGTGAAGAAAACGGCAAAGACTTAATTTTCCATGCTGGGAACAGTACCTGACGGCGTCAAGAAGGAAAATATGACGGCGTCAAGAGCAAAATCCATGACGACCCAGAGAAAACCTGAAGGCGTCAGAAGAAAGGCGTCAAGAGTTATTTTGGTGACGGCCTGAAGAAGGATTACACATGACGGCATCAGACCCAGATCTAGGCAGTCCGAGAACTTTATTGGCGGCGAGATGACGGCGTCAGAAATTTACTCTTGACGTCGTCACCTCACAAAATCTATATATACTTTTCTATTTTTCATTCATTAAGAGAGGAACTTGTGTGGAGAATACTAGGGCCGAACCTAATAAACCCTAGGTCGTTAATTTTCAAGGGTTTTCACCCCTTGAAACCTTTCATGTTCAATTAAGATAAGTCTTCTTTCAATTCATTCAATATGTATATGTGTTGTTTGAATATATCTTATGCTTGTCTTGATTTCAACATGCTAGGCTAGATCTTTCATGTGTTTGATTAGATGTAATGAAACCTAGATGTTGATTATAGGTTGATTGCTTGTTTATAGTTGTAATGGATGAATGATTTCAATGTTAGGCTTAAGAAAACTGGTAGATCTCCATTGTGTAACTTGCTTGAACGTCTTAAGAAACATGAACCGATGTGTACTAGGTTTTTATGGTTGTATTTAATGCATGAGCGAATTCTAGTGATCCCATGTTAGGAGCTTCTTAGCCGGCTCGACATAGGAGTGAAGTAGGAGCTTATAGGATTGGGGAAGTAAGTACGCCACCCCATGAATGGTATTAAGGCATACAATCCGTCATCCACGCAACTGTAACAAGTAATTAACCTGTAAAAGATATCTAGGGAGTAGTGAAATCTAAGTAAACACAATTCTCCCATATATTGCTCACACCACTATCTTAATTTAGTTTATTTTCATTTTTGTTATTTTATTTTGATTGCATCTTAGTTTTTGGGTTAGTTGACTAGCAACTAATTCCGCCCATCTTCCAACAACCGAGATTTTTAATTGCTTTTCTAAAAATATAAAAATACAAAAAGGATCATCCCTCACCTCTAGACCTAGGTTTTAGGTTTTCTAATCCTAGTGACACTATTCCTAAGTTGAACGATCAATCCCCCGGTACTAGTCACTATACTTTACTACAACGATCAGGTACACTGCCTGGTGGGGGTTGCAAGCTTCTCGAGATCCCTCAAGAAGTAAAGCCTGATGCAATTCCCACGCATCACAAAGCAAATATAGTTTGTAAAACCTAGTGGAGAAATTTAGAAAATTACTCTAATCATAACAATTGTTTATCACTTGAGACAAGAAGGACATTATCATTATGTGAAAACATATTGATAAGAAATTCTTGTACTTGTTAACAACATCTATACCATATGCATTTTAAATGCAATGGATGTTGGGACTAACCATCTAGGACCTAAAAGACTTTGGGTACCAAGTTGTTTTACATGTTAGATATCTTAATCATGTGGATTGGCACACTTGCATATACGTGAAGCTTGACGATCTATTGAGACATGCATTTGAATCTTCATGTGTTTATGCTTCAAGAACCTGCTTGCAATACTTTGATGTTATCTCGTTATGGGTTCTCTATTACATTGTCTTCTCTCTATGATCTTCTTGGTACTCATTGCTTCCTCTTTTCACTCTATCATATGTCTTATTGAATTAATTCTCTTTAAGACGCAAGGTACGTTCTCTCTTTTATTATAACGTAAATTTCCAAGATTGCTAATTGCATGTTAGTATGATAGTTTTGCTTATTGTATTACTTACACTGAGGATATAGTCACTAAACCCTTTTAGCATGTACAACTTTATCACTAGCGTTTAGGATTAGGAATGATGAAGCAAATTGACAATATTCTATTGATTTTTCATAAATAAATTATTGCATAAAATTGTTTTATTCTATCTTCTTCATTCTTGAGTCTATGCATCTACTTCACACAAAAATTGAAGATTGAGAACTTTACATTGCATAATTTCTTTAAAAACTCAATCTATCTAAACTATTCACATTTTTAGCAACAAATATTGTAAGTCATTCATAACACATTTCATCAAATTTTGGTCATAATCATCATTAAGTATTTTACTTCAATTTCTTCATAACATCATTTTGGTTCTTTCAAATCGAGTCTAGAATTTTCATAACTAAATGCTTTCCACATGATTAAAATGCTTTATTAACATTAAAATCATTTAATTACAAATCCTCTTAATGAAATTTCTCTTTGACTATACATTACCTCTCAAAAACTTTTCTTAAACACATTGTTGAATAATGCTGAAAACGTTTTCTCAATAAATCATGTTTGATACTACACGTGTAATTGTTCTAATATATAATCAAATATATATTCTTGACAATCGTGAGTTCAACTAATAACATCAGGGAGATTTTGGATTGCTTCTTAGGATACATGTATTTCTTTGCATTAGGAGTCGAAGCAATCGCATCTCCACATTGTTGCATATAGGCACACACTAGAAAAATGTCAAGTGTCACTTGGTCACATTTGTTCCATCATTAGTTTCTCCCTTACTAAGTTGCCTTATACTTTATTTGTTGCCTTATGATACATAACTTACTTATTTGTTCTTTATCATTATTTCACTTGCATGAAAACTGTTGATATAAATAAATGACTAAAAACGTTATTCATATCTCTCGATATCTCTATGTTTTGATAATTACAAAACGAAAACTCATCAAACCAAAGATCATGACATAAACAAGTATTTAGTAGTAAATACTCATCTTTACCATCTAATCACTTAAGGTATGAATAAACAAAGTGTCTAATGCATTATAAGATCAAAGGAACACTTTTGTTAATCACCAGATATTTATAAAATGTCACAAAACATTTTATATCTTGTGGAAGGATTCTTCTTGTGTAAACACTTGGGATGTTAATCTTTAATGATGTGTTTGGGATATTTATGAATGAATGTGATTTAGCACGCGGAATTTACTAAAACACACTAAAGGAACAAAGGTGGTGAATAAGTAAACGTGAATAAGTTTAGAGTGATGAACACAACATGAATAACACAAAACGATTCAATATTATTGATGAAATAATACGGGTGGTCTAAACTATCACCAGGATTACAAGTGTAACCTTGAATCTTTGATACGTGAAAAAGGATTCTAAAGGTGGAAGTTATGCATGTAGTGATTTATCTAGTTGTCAAGTATGCTTACTTGTTGTGCATGTGATCTATCTAAACTCATATCTCAGAAGGTGACTTAAGGGTTCCTTTTATAGCATAAGGAGCCCTTATTACAAGTTGTCAAGTTGTCTAATATAATATATTAGAGACTTATCTTATCCTAATATTACACCTTTCAAGGTAAAACACTCCATTGTATCTACTGAGACTTCTGTACTACTTCTACTTAACGTATAACTTTGTACAAAGACTAATAATACAACTAAATATCTCTAAATAAAATATAACAACTTGTCGTTAATACTGGCAGGACCTTCTTTAACTAGCAGTACCTTCTTACCCAGAAGGTACTATTAGTGTATCTTCAACATCAACAAAACTGAAGAGGCAGGCTTAACTATCATCTAGCAGGCTCTTCTAGCAGACTCTTTAACTTGTGCATTTTATTCCCAACAATCCTCCCCTAAACTTGTTATTCCTTTTTAAAATAACCAAGTTTCTTGTGAATAAAATTCATACCTTGAGGATTTGAGGGAACTCTTCCAAAAACTTTATCTATTTCTTATTTGGCTTTCATACTGATCCAATATGCTTTCCTTCAATCTTTTGACTGCATCAGTTTCTTCTTCACATAATAGCTTGTTGGAGATCAAGACTGATAATACTTCATAGCTTAAAGGATACTCCTTCTCACCTAGCATAAAGAGCTCTATTCCACTCTGAGTGGAAAGATGATGAACATGACTCATGTTGAAGTATTCCCATGTAACAGATAAATCATAGTAAGGAAATTTCCAATGTGTATCAGTAGGATTTGGATCATACAATCTGCTGAACTCCACCCATAGCTCTTGCTCCTTTGCATCAGGTTTATACTTGGTTTTCAGCTTCTCTTGAACTAATACCCATAATTCATCTAAATCCATTCTGTTACATGCTCTAAGTAGATTTTCAAAGTTCTTGAAAATCTCAACCTTGTTTCCAACTCTTGTTATCTTCCATGCTTTGCCAAACTTATCATTGTAGATTTCCCAATCTATGATTGGATGCCTTGCATGTAAAGGTTCAGCAAAAACAATTTGTGGAACATGGACAACCATTTCTCTTGACTGAACAAGAGGCAAGTCTGCTTTCTCTGCTTGTTCCTTCTGATCATCTTTTCTTCCTTTGGAAGGCCTTTCTTGTGTATCCGTGAGAAAACTGGTTTTGTTTCTTCTGTAAGCCTCTAAGTATAGAAGCTTCAATTCATCAAAAGATTTACCTTTGAGTTGATGATCCTTCATGTTCACTTCTCTTTTCAGATATATCTTGAAGAATTTCTTCTGATCTGCCTCAGAATGAGGCATTTTAAATCCTTTCTTCTGATTCTTCTGGATCTGCTGATAGACATCATCCAATGCCTCTTGATTGTATTTCTTAGTGATGAAATTATTGAGCTTGATTGTCATTTCATCTGAGCTAAGAGACTCATCACATACCAGAGTATAAGCTTCACCCCTTACAATTGGATCAATGGAAATGATGTATTGCAGCTGAGCATCAAACTTTTCTTGCAGCATTCTTGATTCTTCTTCAGCCCCGATAACTTCTTCTTCATGAAGCTGTTTGGACAACTTTTCATCCACAACTATCTGAACTTGTTCACTCTTCTTCAACTTTTTAGGCTTTGGTTCATCTTCAAACAAAATTTTCTTGCCTTTGTCTTTTGGAGATGATTCTAGACTTGGAGCAGCAGATTGTTCATCAGGAACAAGAAACCTCCCCTGAGGCTGTGATCCCCTCTTTCTTTTGTAAAACATTTGATCAGAACCTTTTAACTCCATAGCCAATAGCCTCTCAATCCTAGCAGGCTCTTGCTCTGCTTCAGCAGTATCTTGTTTTGCTTCAGCAGTATCTTTTGCATAAACAGGCTCCTTTTCTTCAATAGCAGGCTCTGTTTCTTGAATAACAGGCTCTTCATCAATCACTTGAACTCCTTCATGAAATTGAAATTGAATCTCTTCTTCATTTTTAGAACTACCCATCCTCCCCTTTTTGGAAGAGAGACCCAAACCCTCTGCATCTGAACTTGAAGAACTAGAAATAACTACCTGAGATGTTCTTTTACCCTTCAATAATTTCACCTTCAAATCTAATTTCTCAACTCTCTTAAATAACTTGGTGTTGATCTCTGTAAAATGTTTGTTTTGACTTTCAAGAGTAGTTTGCAAGTGCTGCACTGTCTCTTTTAATTCCCTTACAGTCTGAGCATCTACACTTTGTTGTGGAGGAGATTGTGGTGGTGAGTTATGATGTGATAATGATGGTGATGTTGCAGATGGTGTGTGTGTTAGTTAGTGAGATGGTAATGGTACTGGTGATGGTGGTGTGACTGATGGTACTGTTGGAGTGATGGATGGTACTGATGATGGATGTGGTGGTGAATGATCAGATGATGTGGATGGTTCTTCAGAATTTTGTGGTAACATTTCCTCAAAAAGTGGTACTTCTTCTCCTTGAAAACCAATTTTCATGTTTGAAAACACCTTGTGTGTAAGTTTGGGAGTTTTAA
Source organism: Artemisia argyi (assembly GCA_030686995.1). NCBI lineage: Eukaryota > Viridiplantae > Streptophyta > Magnoliopsida > Asterales > Asteraceae > Artemisia > Artemisia argyi. The sequence continues at coordinate 124,817,447 of CM060693.1, read as the reverse complement.
AAGGTTTGTTTGGGGGAAGTAACAAATGTTTGGATTTGTTGATGAGGCACTGAATAAACCTTGGGTACATCAAAAACTTTGTTTCACTGTCCACATTTTTAACCAATCCTTCAAAAATATATTTTGAAAAGTTGAATTTCTTGTTTGTTGCCAGGCAAATGAGAGCTGCAGCCATGTTACCACTAAATTGCTCCCATGAGGTTTTCTTTTGGCTTAAACAATGAAGGATGGTATGAATCAAAAATCTCCATTGAGGGGTAAAATGCTTTTTAAGAAATGTAAGCTTTGTAGAAGTTACAGTATACCCCATTTTTGTCAAATTTTCAAAGATTTTAGTATCAGGTAGTTGACTAATGTCATCTGAATCATCCAAATGAAGATGTCTTCTAATGGATGATTCGGTAAAAGTCAAGGTTCTACCATCCACTTTGACCATTAACTCTTGAATCCCATCCCTAAGAGTGTTAACTTTAGCAGTTTGCCAAAATTGTGAAATTTGAGATTCAAAAATAGTGGGATTCACGAGTAAAGCAAACCTGACATAAGAATTGTTTAGAAAATCCACTGCGTGATGAAAAGATTCATTGTCATCAGACTTTTCCAAAAATGCTAGTTGGTTGTGACGTTTGACAAAACTTAGATAAGCCATGGTGAAAGGTTTGATGAATAATTTGATTATGATGGTGGGATTTTATTGTTGTACTGGTAGAAGATGAAAGGTGAGTGTGAATTATGATAAGGATTGATTATGAGAAAATTACTTTTGACCGACTATTAAAGATATGGATAAGCAATTGAAGAGGCGGTCAAAAAGATCTTTAATTATAATAACTATATCCTTAATTCTAGAAAAACTTGAGTAATTCACAAAAATACCCTTTAAAACAACGGCTATATTTTTAACCTGACAAACTCAACGGCTATGTAGCAGTACCATTTTACTCTACCAGTACTAAAATTTGAACTACTAGTACCTTGTTTTTGAAATATAACTTGGCAGTCTCTTTGAAATTTTAGTAAACATCCCTTATAGTTTTTAGCAAACTATCAGCTATCAACAGATTTGATAAGTCTTTACCAATAGCCGTTTGCTTTTGGACTAGTCAGCTCGTTAAGTTTTTGAAACTGGGTGAACTGATTACCTTATAGTTTTTAGCAAACTATCAGCTATCAACGGATTTGAGAAGTCCTTACCAAGAGCCATTTGCTTTGGACTAGCCAGCTCTTAAGTTTTGAAAAACTTGGTGAACTGATTACCATTTGCTCATCCTGGTTTTGTTAGCAATCTTGAGTAACCTGAAATGGTTAGTTGTAGACCAAAAGAACAGAGTGCAAAGCACTTGTTTTATAGCATTGTTAACATTTAAGCATCAAGATAAACAAAAATATAGCAAAATTTGAACTTGCAGTACCAATTATGTACTGACAGTACCTTATGACTAACTAGTAGTACCATGTTTAGAGGCCAGAACTTGTTTATTTATATACAAAAACACATGTTTTTCAAAGATTTATCATACCAATACCTGCTACCAGGTATTTAAACCTACCTAAATCAAAAGCTTTTGTGAGAAGGTCTGCAAAATTCTTTTCAGAATCAATTTTGACAACTTGAATTAACCTTTTCTCATTGCAATCTCTTATGAAATGGTGTCTGATTTCAATGTGTTTTGTTTTTTAATGTTGAACTGGATTTTTAATGATACAAATAGTACTGCTATTGTCAATGTAAATAATGGTGTTAAGAAAATTGTACCCATAGTCAAGCAATTGATTCTGGATCCAAAGAACTTGGCCACAACAACTTGCACTTGCAACATATTCTGCTTCAGTTGTAGAATTGGCCACCATTGTTTGCTTCTTGCATTGCCATGATATGAGTCTGCAACCAAGAAATTGACATCCACCAGTTGTGGATTTTCTGTCTAGGGTTGCACCAGCATAGTCACTATCTGAATAAGCTACTAAATCAAAAGATGATTCCCTTGGATACCATAGACCCAACTTAGGTTGACCCTTGAGGTATCTGAAGATCCTTTTGACTGCTGTGAGATGAGAAACTTTTGGATTTACTTGAAACCTTGCACATACACATACTGAGAACATGATATCTGGTCTTGATGATGTAAGGTACATCAAGGACCCAATCATTGATCTGTAATTGTGCACATCAACATCTTCACCCTCAGCATCTTTGAGTAACCCCTTTTCTGGATCCATTGGTGTACTTGCAACCTTTGAATCTGCAAACCCAAACTTCCTTAGGATCTCTGCTACATACTTATCTTGGCTGATAAATATGCCTTCATTTGATTGTTTCACTTGGAGACCCAGAAAGAAAGTAAGTTCCCCCATGGAACTCATTTCAAACTTATTATGCATAAGTTTTTCAAACTCTACACACAACTCTTGGTTTGTGGATCCAAAGATAATGTCATCAACATAAATCTGTACCAGCAAGATGTCTTTCTTGGTTCTTTTGATGAACAAAGTTGGATCAATCTTGCCTCTTTGAAATCCATTTTCCAGTAAATAGAATACCAATGTTTCATACCATGCCCTGGGAGCTTGGTGTAGACCATAAAGAGCTTTGGTAACCTTGTACACCTTGTCTGGATATCCTGCATCAATGAAGCCTGGAGGTTGAGAAACATACACCTCTTCTTCAATAGTACCATATAAAAAGGCACTTTTGACATCCATTTGGTAGACAGTGAAACCTATGAAAGAAGCATAGGCCAATAATAGCCTAATTGCTTCAATTCTTGCAACTGGAGCAAAAACTTCTTCATAATCCACTCCTTCTTCTTGAGTATACCCTTGGGCCACCAATCTGGCTTTATTTTTTTATCACTATTCCCCTTTCATCTTTCTTATTTCTGAAGACCCATTTGGTTCCAATTGCCCTGTAACCTTTGGGCAAATCAACCAGTACCCAAACCTTCTGAAGTTTGAACTGAAGAAGCTCTTCTTGCATTGCTTCAACCCAGCTTGAAGCATCTAAGGCTTTTGTAATGTTTTTGGGTTCTACTTGTGAGAGAAAGCATGAAAACAGGCATATATGGGCAACTTCATGATTCTTTTCTTCATACACAGCTAGGACAAACCCATCTTTGTCTGAAGATAAGACTTGAGTTCTTGTTTTAACCCCAGAATCAATGCTGCCAATCACATTATTAATGGAGTGATCTTTGAGAATTCTTGTGTTGTGTGTTGTAGGAACATCATAGGAAATTGGAAGGTTTCTAATTCCTACATCTTCTGGTAAGGAATCATCTGATAGAACATTTAATGGTTCAGCAGGACCAATTTGTGAACTGGCAGTGCCATCATTTGAACTGGCAGTACCATCTTGTGAATTGGCAGTACCATTTTCATTTTCAAAATTTTCTTGGTTCCCTTGATCTTGAGTTCCATGATCATCTTCAACACCTTCATTTGTTGTATTTGAAGGCTCTTCATGACTTGAAGATGAATCCAAATCTTTCCAAATTGGCATCAATATGTAATCTTGATCCTCATTTGTGTCAACATTGTCTTCAAAACCTGCATTATCATTAGTATTTGTACCTGTGACAGGCACATAATTCATAGATTCTGAAAGCTTATCAATGTCAAAACACCAATCTGGTCCAATGCCTGAAACATTTGGTAGTTTCTCTTGAAACTCTATGTGCAGATTTTCTTCCACTAGCATAGTGCATCTATTATACACCCTATAGGCTTTACTTTGCAAAGAATACCCTATCATGTAGCCTTCATCAGCTTTTCCTTCAAACTTTCCTAGATGATCTTTGGTATTGAGAATAGTGACATGACATCCAAAAGGTCTCATAAAACTTAAAGATGGTGTTCTACCAAATAAAAGTTCATATGGAGTCTTTCTATGAGGTTTAATCACAAGAACCCTGTTCTGTACATAACAAGCAGTACCTACAGCTTCAGCCCAAAATGAAATAGGTAACTTAGAGTCTACTAACATTGTTCTAGTAGCCTCTATAAGAGTTCTATTTTTCCTTTCTGCTACTCCATTTTGCTGTGGGGTTCTAGCTACACTATATTCTCTTTTTATTCCTTTTTCTTTGCAAAATTCATCCATAACTCTATTCTTGAATTTTGTCCCATTGTCACATCTAATTACTTTTACTTTCTTATCTGTTTGGTTTTCTATTCCTGTAATATAGGACTTAAGGATCTCACTTGTTTCATCCTTAGTTTTTAAAAAGAAAACCCAAGAAAATCTGCCGTAATCATCAGTAACCACAAGACAATATTTTTTACCATTCAAGCTATTCACAGAAGTAGGACCAAAGAGGTCCATATGAAGCATGTATAAAGCTTGAGAAATTGAGTTATGGGTCTTGGGCTTACAAGAAGCTCTATGTTGTTTGCCTTTTAGACAATCAACACAGGTTTGGTCATTTTGAAAAATCTTTTTGGGTAAACCTCTAACCAAATCATATTTTGCAATTGTATTGATTGTTTTAAAGTTTACATGACCAATTCTTCTATGCCAAAGCATAGATTCATCCAATGAGGCTTTTGCTACTAGACAGGTTAAACTCTCTTTAGGAACAATGTTCTTTAAATCAACAATGTACATATTGTTCTTTCTAGGGATTTTAAGAAGAATCTGACTTTCATCAGGAGTTTTAAAATCAGGAGAAAGTACAATGCATTCAGTGTCAGTAAAAAGAACATTGTTCTTTGTGTCACACATTTGTGAGACACTTAAGAGATTAAACTGTAGTTCTTTCACAAAGTACACATTTTCAAAATCTAATTTACTGGTTTTAATTGTACCTTTACCAGTAATCTTTCCTTTGATTCCTCCCCCAAAGGTAACATATCCTCCATCAAATGACTTGAAGTCTGTGAGGTAAGACATGTTGCCTGTCATGTGCCTTGAACATCCACTATCTACATATCCTTGATCAGCAATATCAATTGAATGTTCCTGCACATGTATACACATACTAGTTTCCTTGGGGTACCCAAGCCATAACTGACTTGGGTTTGCTTCGTGCATCAATGTAATCAAACCTTTTTAGGACTGTTGATGCACCATTTGATTGGAGTGGTCTCCAAATCCAACATGCTGAGGACTTAACAGCATTCTCATTTTTAACACATTTTGTGGTTTTTGGTCTGACAGTACCATTTTTGGCAGTACCTTTTGGTCTAGCAGGACTTTTTGGTTTTGGTCTCCAATTTTGTGTTTTAACCACATAATCCCTTTCAGTGAGACTTTTCACAACTCTTGGTGTATGTTTGAAAGTATTACTTGCACCCTTAGTAGTGAATTTTGGGTAAACAGGCTCATTTGGTCTAACATTATGATTGACTTTTGATGTGTTAGATTTCACAAAACCTTTTCTGGGGTTTGTTTTATTTGTTTTAGACTTTGATGTACTCCCAGAAACCCAATTGTTACAATAAGCATGAGTATGATTAAAACTACCACAGTAATAACATGCTTTATTGTACATAACAAAATTATCACCAAGTTGGTGTGACTTAAGATTGTTCCAATTTCTCTGACTACCTCTAGGTTTGCTACTACATTTAGCACAACATTCAACAGTTTTTAGAACAACTTTAGTCTTTGTTATACTCTCTATACTTTTAGGACTGGTTGGTCCTACTTTGTTTCCTTTCTTAAAAACAGTCTCTTTTCCATTCTCATCAGATGTCCAACCTTCATTAGATGTATCATCTGAGCTCTTATCAGTGAGCACCTTTTCTTTGGAGAGTGAAGTCTCACTTGCACTCTCAAAAGGTTCACTATTCTCTACAGGTTTTACTTTTTCTAGTGGTTTATGAGTGAGTTCATGTAAACCTGATTCAACAAGATCTATACCTGGGGGACAGGGAATTCCTCTGTAAGGAGGTGGGCATGTGTTGTATCCAATCCCAGATTTGATTTTCTTGTTCATTTGGTTTTCAACTATACTTTTAGTACATGCAGAAGCATTTTCTAAAGTTGTAACAGTTAGTTGAATATTATTTTTTGCTTGTTTCACTTTAGCAAACTCAGTTCTTAACAGATTTATTTCAGCATCTTTAAAGAATATATCTCTATTAAGAATAGTTTTTGTGTCAGAAAAGGTGAGTTCAGTTTCTCTAAAGTGAATTATCTGTTTCTCAAGTTTGGCCATACCACACTTATGATTAACTAGGTCTTGATGAGTTTTTCTTTCTTCTATTTTCAGTTCATCATAAAGTTTTCTTAAGATTTCTAATTCTTTAAAAACTTCACAAGTAGCAGAACATTTAGTAATTTGTACCTCAGGATTGGAGAGAGCCATTAGAGCCATTTCATTTGAAGATGACTCTTCTTCACCCATAAAGCTCCAATCAAAACCCAACCCATCAATAGCTACCATAGCTTTTGTTTCAGTGATGGCCACTTCCTTGCTCTTGTTCTCATTGTTTTCCCTGTTCTTGTTCTCAAAACCTCTTCCCTTATCACCCTGCTTCTTTGGTCTCCTACATTCTCTTGAGTAGTGACCCTTCATGTGGCAGTTGTAGCACTCCACTTTAGACTTGTCATACCCAGCAGGTTCATTGCCATTGATGACAATCTTCTTTCCAGTCCTCATCAAATATTTCTTAGCCCTCATGCTAAGAAGTAAAAGCTGCCACTTTATGTCAATTTCTTCAAGATCATCATCACTGATCTCTTGAAGGTCTTCAAAGGTCAATATGGAACCATTGTGTTGTGATGTTAGGAAAGCACAACCAATTGTTTCATCTAAAATGGTTTTGGTACTGCTGGAAGTACTGGCAGTACCAAAATTTGTGTTGGCAGTACCTTCTTCTCTACCATCCTTTTCTTCATCAACTTTCTTGGAAGTACCATGAGATGACACAAAGGCCATATTTCCTGAGCTTGAACTAGTGGACTTTTTGAGTTCATGTTCTACTATTTTGAAGTTGCAGTAAAGATCATTGAGACTCATGGAATCAATATCTGGTTTGTTTTTCCAGACAATGACATGCATGGCCCATTCAGAGGGTAGACTTCTAAGAAATTTGGAGTTTAAGTCTTCTTGAGGTATTATCACCTCATGAATGGCTAACTGACTAGAAAGCTTTTGTAGTCTATTGAACATGCTATCCAAAGACTCATTTGTTGTGGCTGAAAAGTTTTCAAACTGTTGTTTTAAAAGTGTTTTCTGAGTTTTCTTGGTGGCATCATTACCACCATATCTAGCCACAATAGCTTGAAAAAGGGTTTTAGCACATTTGTACTTGTTAAATATTAAGAGATGGTCATTTGGAAGAGACATGACAAGCATACTCCTGGCTTTAAGATCATTTCTCTTTTGGATTCTTTCTTCTGCGGTTGATGGGTTTACTTGCACAGTTGTGACAAGTGCATCGTTTACTGTGGAGGTGGTGGTTATTGGTTTGAATGAGTTTCCTTCTTCAATAATCTCCCAAATTGCATAGTCTTGCACTTGAAAGTATTGCTCAACCCTCAATCTCCACATCTCAAACTCATTCTGTTTGAGTAATGGAAGTTTTGCAGCCACATTGGTTTGAATGTGCTCAACATCCATTTTTGCTTTGTTCTTTTATGTCGTAAATATCAGCCTTGCTCTGATACCACTTGTGGAAGGATTCTTCTTGTGTAAACACTTGGGATGTTAATCTTTAATGATGTGTTTGGGATATTTATGAATGAATGTGATTTAGCACGCGGAATTTACTAAAACACACTAAAGGAACAAATGTGGTGAATAAGTAAACGTGAATAAGTTTAGAGTGATGGACACAACATGAATAACACAAAACGATTCAATATTATTGATGAAATAATACGGGTGATCTAAACTATCACCAGGATTACAAGTGTAACCTTGAATCTTTGATACGTGAAAAAGGATTCTAAAGGTGGAAGTTATGCATGTAGTGATTTATCTAGTTGTCAAGTATGCTTACTTGTTGTGCATGTGATCTATCTAAACTCATATCTCAGAAGGTGACTTAAGGGTTCCTTTTATAGCATAAGGAGCCCTTATTACAAGTTGTCAAGTTGTCTAATATAATATATTAGAGACTTATCTTATCCTAATATTACACCTTTCAAGGTAAAACACTCCATTGTATCTACTAAGACTTCTGTACTACTTCAACTTAACGTATAACTTTGTACAAAGACTAATAATACAACTAAATATCTCTAAATAAAATATAACAACTTGTCGTTAATACTGGCAGGACCTTCTTTAACTAGCAGTACCTTCTTACCCAGAAGGTACTGTCAGTGTATCTTCAACATCAACAAAACTGAAGAGGCAGGCTTAACTATCAACTAGCAGGCTCTTCTAGTAGACTCTTCAACTTGTGCATTTTATTCCCAACATATCTTTTATAAAACATTTTTGGCATTAAAAGAATATGTTTAATTCATTACAAATTTATGAATTCAAATTTTCAACCAAAAATGGCAAATCTAATCCAGAAAAATTTCCCTCACAAAAGGACAAGAAAATCCAACGTTCAGGTGCGCGGCCCCCTTAATTATACTAGGAGGCCCCCTTAATCATTAAGGGGACCGGCACGCTCCAGAACAGTATTTTCTGGCCCTTTAAATATTGGATCATTCCACATATTTTTCTCACCTGTTTGCACTAAAGACTTTCTGATCTAAACATCCATCTTCATCCTCTAAAAATCCTTTGATCTTATATACATTAATCTTTGTTTCAAAGTGATTCAAACCTCAACACTCAAGTGCAAAGAGAAGAATACTTCTATTAGAAGTATTACAACTTAGTATCATCTTGCTATCTAAGTTGCTTGTTTATCTCTTCTTGTAAATCCTTCATATTTTGGTGAATAAGGTGTATGTATTAGTTAGCTAGATTTAGTTATAAAATCTATAATTGTTGTAAGTGTGAAGTGGAACTTGAAGTGAAGAAGTAGTGTTGGATAGTAGTGGTGATAGGAGATAGTAGCAATAGTGACTAGTAGTGAAGAAATTGAAGCTTCCAAGTGGAGAAGACTAGAAGACATTAGTGGCTTGAAGTAGTGAAGACATTAGTGGCTTGAAGTTGTGAAGACATTAGTGGCTTGAAGTTGTGAAGACGTTAGTGCCTTGAAGTTGTTAAGTTGCAAGACATTGAAGTTGTGAAGTATTTGTGAAGGCGTGAAGATACTTGTGGTGTGAAGAAGTATAGAAGAAGTGAAAAGGTGTGAAGAAGGTGTGGTGTGATATTTGTTGTGAGATTGGTTCTAGCTACGATTAGAACTCGACATTTTGCTTTGTGTCGTAAATTGGTGTAAGCATTTGGTGTGTACGGTTTTCTCCGCCATAAGGGAGGTTATTGACTTAGTGAAGAAAACTCTCGAGTTCGGTGCTCGGGGAGTGGAGTAGGGCAAGGAAGGTGTCCTTGTATCCGAACCACTATAAATCCTTTGTCTCTCGGTTTGATCTTTCCATCTCTCACTCTTTTCTTGCTTTCTTTTTAGCTTTTCGTACATTGTTATAATTGTGTGTTGTGCATATATTGATTTCACATAAAAGATCAAACTAGGTTCCATTTACAACATTACTTGTACATTAGTAAAATATGAGTATATACAATTATTAAAACACATATACATATATAAATACAAACTTACATTAAAGTGAGATATATGAAATTATAATTTCTATACAACACTTTAAATAAGTAGTGTTTATGTGATATATGTGAATTAATTTGTATCTATACTAATTAGCTTCAAAGGTTTTTACAATTAGCATCAATTATTTAAAAGCAAACTTTTATTTAACGAAAAAGACACAAAACTATTCAACCCCCCCCCCTTCTAGTATTCCACAATTGGTATCAAGAGCCACGCCTAGCAAGATTTTTAAAATATATTGTATTTTAAAACTTGTAACGATCTATGGAATTCGAAAAATATCTAGAAGGGGAATTTACACAAAAACCACCATTATTTGAAAAAGATCATTTTCTTGAATGGAAAAACAAATTTGAAAATTATGTGAAATCAATAGATTTTGATCTTTGGCATATCATTTCAATTAGTGATCTTAAACCAACCAAAATGGATTTTGAAAATCAATATAATAATCTTCAAACCAAAATTGATAAAAACACTAAAGCCAAATTACTTATTTTCAAAACTCTACCAAGAGTTGAATATGAAAGATTATTTCGTTGTAAAACGGCAAATGATATTTGGAAATGTCTTTTAATGCACCAAGAGAAATGTAAAACCAAAGATGATAAACTTGATATTGCACAAGAAATAGTTAATCTAGAAAATTTAATAAATAAATATTTAGTTGAAATAAACACATGTACTACTAGTTCAAATGTGATCATTGAAGGTATCTATAACGAAGAATACATGAGCCAAATCCGAAGAAAGAGCGTTAATAAATCATGGTGCAACAAGTACGAAGAAGACGATAATAATACGGCTCGTGAGAATATTCAAACAAATGTGAATACAAGTATTGATGGCAAGGACTACATGCTTCTAGATCCAAGCGAAATTACAAACAAAACATGGAGCGACATGGACAATGGAATTGATCACCGTATAGCATGTGAAGAATGTACAACTACAAATAAGGTACAATCCAAAACCAAACATTTTTGCTATGATCAATTTATATTAGAATTTTCAAAAATGGAAAACAACTTCAAACATTTTTGCAACATTGACTCAAAAATTATTTTTAAAAACGAATCTTCAACATCCGCTGAAAACAACTTTGAAAAAGAAATAATTTTAGAAGATAAAATGTCTAGACTTGAAAGTAATATTGAAATTGATCTTAAATGTAAAAAATGTCAAGACTACAAACATGAAATTAAAATGGAAATTGAAAAAGCAAAAACATTGGCAAAATTCGAAAATAGTTCTAAATCTTTAAAATATCTTCTTAACATTCAAAAGTCATTTTATGATAAAACCGGTTTAGGATTTACTGCAAATGATTCTTTAACAAATATATCAAAACAAATAAAATTTGTTAAACCTGGTGGAGAAATTTAGAACTAATATTATTTACACTCATTATTTATCACTCTAGTCAAGAAAGTCATTGTTTGTTGATTAAAACAAACTATTGATGAATTCTTGTACTTCTCGACGGCATCCTCATCATGTGCATTTAAATGCAATGGATGTTCTCAACTAACCAACTCGGACCCATGAGAATCTGGGTACCAAGCTCTTTATCATGTTTAGGTAATTAACGAACGAAGAGACTATTACGTTTTGGATTGCTCATCTCGCTCTATTACTTTTGACGGCTATTGGTTCCTATCACTATGTTTCACATTCTGCAAATGATTTGTCTATGACGTTGTTGCGGTCATTTATTGTCTCGGCATTTTGTTCTTCATTCTTGGAGTATTGGTGTCATGGTGTGTCTGTTACTATTTCAAGATGAAGGCTCTAAAGCACAATTATTCTTAGTCTTCACGACTTGTGATGATTGGTGTAATCAATTAAGCATCTCGGATCAAGCTCCCTTGATTTCTATTGCGTTGGAATGTCACTTTGCTACTTCGACATGTTTTGGACAAACTTTTAAGATGTCTTCCATTTCTCTTTTGCCCACTCTTAAAGAAAAGTTGGACCTGAGGTAAGTTTTCTTTTCAAAAACTTGCCAATATTACATTATATTAAAGAATGCTTTAATTAGTATGTGAATATGATTTAACTTATAAGTTGCCATGCTTTTAGATCATTAATACTAATATATGCATATATGATATTAGGATTATTAACCTTCTTGTTGTTTAGTCTATTATCATTTTTCTTAGTCTTCATTTATATTGAAGATCCTCTATGATCTATAGTAGAATACTTTCCATTTAAGCTATATGATCTTACTAGTTGCATTAATAGATGTATTATAATTGAGACTTGTTAGTAACTTGATATTATGATGTTCTTTGTACACATATATATATATATATATATATATATATACTAGATGTCGAAGCCCGCCCGATGGGCAGACATGACTTATAATGATAATTTTGATATCCATTAATGGAAAATTATTTTTATCAACGTTGATTTCATTTAATTTTGTTATGGTATTAGTTTACGTTTAAAGAATTTTTAGAGAAGGTGTGGTTGGCGTATAAGAATTATTCTTTTGATGGTGTTGTTTAATGGGAAATTATTTTTAAGGACGTCGATATTATTTTTAAGGACATCGATGGGCGAGCATTACTTATAATTATTCTTTTGATGGTATTAGTTAACGGAAAATAATTTTTAAGGAAGACGGACATGACTTATAATTATCGTTGGATAGTTGCTAAGCCCGCCCGATGAGTGGCATCACTTATGAATATCGTTGATAAAAATAAGTTAACAAAAAAATAAGTTATAAACAAACCATTTTTTTTTAATCTAATTTAACAAAGAAAAGAAATAAACGGTAATCGAATATGACAGGAAAAAAAGTTTCAAAGTGCTACGAAAGAACAAAGTATCAAATCATAGCCCGCACGATGGCCGTTCAAGCCTTATGAATACCGTTAAAAATCTTAAGTTAACGAAAAATAATTATGGTCCGATCAAATTGATGGCCCGTCTTTTTTAGCATATTGATATATTATGATTTAAGGAAGTCTACAATACCTTACGCGCAGGACATTTGAATGGAGAAGCATGAAGATTTGTGTTTATCGTTAAAAAAAGTAAGTTGGCACCATAATACAATATATTATAAGTTTGACACCATAGACTCATTAATAACACACTAAATGTAATGCACAAATGCAAAGAAACAATTTCACAAATGGAACATCTGAGCCATAACATTTGTGAAGACACTTCAAAAGAACAATGCAAGATATACTTGTTAAATCCAATGACAAGTTTCCTGTTTACCATGACACAGAAAACAGTCTTTATTCTTATTAAACCAAAAGTGGTTGCTTGTTTATAGTCAATAATCACAGTGTACATTTCGCAATATTTAATAGGGAACAAACTGGCTATCAAAAATGCATTAACTTAATAGGAACAGTAGCAATTTCAAAACATTGTTTGTTTTGCGCTCGCTGTGTCTTTGAATTTTGTGGAATAGCATGAACGTCGGATACGCGTACAGCTAGAACCTTTGTCAGGAAGTCCATTTTCGCGATTGCCATTATCTGTTGGTTCCACGCGTACTGCTAGAAACCTTTTTTGGACCTTCATTAATACCTACAACATAATGAAATTATATGAAATAGTGTAGCGGAATCATCATTTATATCCTCTATATAGTACTTCAGCTCGATAGCTTATGAAACTCTTTCAAATTGTATTAGTCAATTAACTAATAGATTCTCCTATATGGTCATGCATTGTGGAATTGCCGATGATTGACATAGCATCTACAATCAAAAGCTAAACAATGTCAATAAATCTTGCTTTAACTTTCGTTGTCAATAATCACATATGTTTCATCCTTAAGCAATATTTCATTCAATAAAACGCATGATTAAAGAAGCAATTACCTTGAAATATGTGCTTGAAGTTTCATTTCTTTCCATGCAAATCCTTGAGTTATAGGTTGTGGGTCAAGACTTGCTTTGACATGTCCTGCCACAAATGTTGCCTATTGAGCTGCTATGATCCGAGGTACTGGCAATTGGTCCTTATATGATATGTTGGTTACAATTACGAATAGATAGTCTCGCTTACGGTGAAATAAAATAGGTTACCTCCCGTTACACCTCCTAAACGACTTTGCCTTTTGGGAGCTCAGTAGACTCAAGTACTTTCTGCTAATTCTGTAGAAAAATAACAAAAAGAACATTAGCGAAAAGTTTTACTATATGAGACTTGTATAGCAAAAACATACTTTCAGTACAGACACTACCCATATTACAATACGATAACATAATCATACTAACTAAGTTTAACTCTTCTTTGTGCTTGTTTATAAGTGTGATTATCTATCTTGATAGAAAACTATATAAAGTAACAAAATAAAAGCAGACAGTAGCAGAAAAACACTTACTTGAATTGATTGATGGCATCTGAGATAGCATACCCAAACAACACCATTGTTTGATCTGATATGCGTAACGGAACATTGAATCCAGAAACCAACACTTTATCTAGAAGAGTCAACAAATCAAGAGCAACATGGGCAAACCTACATAGATATACAATTTTCAGATTATAACCAATAAACAAAAATAGCTGCTTATTAACCAGGGTGTTAAGAGTGTCACTTCCTCAAAAGCTTACATGAGAATTCTTTGTAATTTCATCTTCTTTAAAAACATATTGTAAATGAAAGTTCCAATCATAAGGCCTATACACCCAAGAACACGTGTTGTACCCCGAAATGATGTTTCCAAGTTTAAGACTTCTGCTTGGTAGTAGAACATGAAAGTTGAGAGATTCGGCATTGTCACCTGCGCTAGGAAAAACCAAGCCATTGGTCTGGTCTCCAGATCAATCCAAATAAGATATCATCATCACCAAAATTAATATCGAAAATTTCTTCTCATTATGTAATGTTTCGTGATAGAAATCTCATTGACATAACTAATACTTAAGCAATTTCGTTAAAGCTCATATGGAGTCAGAAGTTGCAATTTTCATTGGAAAATAGTATCCGAGTATATATCATTTGTTAAATAAACTTTAAGCATATCCATTAGAGGTAGCAAGATGGGCAAATCAGGAGCGTTGGGTGCCGGGTCAAAGAAGGTTAAGGTAGTAATGGGTTACTTATATGTAGAATTTATAAAAAAAAAACGTCCTTTGCTATTCCTAAAAACAGACACTACCTGGTGTTATATAGCTAACCTGACACCTGATGAAGAGGAGATTTCAAACATGATTAGCAGCTTCACTACAACTATCGTTGGTCCATATATCGGACTCCAACCGTGGTTAATCTTAACTTGCAAGATTTTGCTTCTGAAGTTAGAAAAAAGGCACCACAGGACTCGAGCATATGGAAGTATGAGAGAAACCATTCTCCAAAGTAATAGTACCAGAAACATTACATACCTGTTTGATTATTGCAACTCGAGCTTTCCACCAAATTGTGTTTTCATGGGTACAGGGAAAGGATCAAAAAGTATTATTAATCTTTTCAGGAAAAAAGAACAGTTGACCTGAAGCCAAATGTTCAATGATTTCTCCACTTCAACACGAGCTTTAGCCTTTCTAGCAGTACATTCCTATAACTAATAAATAAAGAAAAGTAAGTGAAATAGCCAAAAAAAACTCAATGAACAATGTGTAAACAAAATATTAAACCTGCATAGCTTTAATCTTCCTTTGAACAGGTTTGATCAATTCAAAAATTGTATTGTTGCAAAGGACGACTTAGGGACATACTGTCTAGAAAAATGCAGTCATGTAATCATATATTTTTCTTCCAAAGTGGATCACGATGTTGACTGCTTGAATAACTATACCTCTGGTAAATAAATCTTGGCCAAGGAAAAACATATTATACATTGGTCAATAACGTATCAGCTATTAGAATGAATTATATTACAAAGCAAACACCCAGAAGTATACCAGTACAGGCAAGGTTAGATTGGTTGATTTGTAGTTTTAAATGAAACATCAAATAAATAAAGATTGTTTACTATCTAACTGAAACAATATCTAATAAAAAAAACATATTCCTAAATTTGACCTAACCTTGGAGAAGAGTGTATTGAGGCAGTGGTTTAACCCCTTGTTACTACTGTTATCCCAAATAGCGCTTCGTTTCTCCACCACATTGTGCTTAAGTGAACAGCTGCAATCGGGTTGTTGTCAACTGATAAACTTCCTACTGGTCTAACAGGCTGTGATCGTGTCGAATCTTTTCGTGGGAAGTTAGTAGTATTATTACATGGTAAATCCAATCTCTGTGTGCTCATTGAAGGGAAATGACAAGCTTGAAACTGTGCAGATGATTTAGTATATCCAGCCGGCATTCTTTAAACACTTCCAAACTTGTTAAATTTTAATATAACGCGCGATTCACAGTTACAAATGTTTACAAAGGATACATCCGTATGTTGTGTTGCGAGCTATTTATTGCCTATGTAGGAACGACAAATGAGCCATCAGCTTCTTGTATGTTGCTGATATAGGATAAAATTATTGTGTGGTCACCATCTTTGTTTTCTAGCTTGTTTGTCGCTTTGCCACAGAAATATTTGGTTTTCAAATCCAGCAAGAGGAAGAAAAAGCGATGGAAGTTAATCACACATTTCTGTTGATAAATATTACGATCATTCATTTAGAAATGACCTTGGGCGACAATCACAGTTTATTTATAGATACTCTCCCTAGCAAATGTACCTATCTTGCTCATTTATTTTGTTGAATCCCCTCTTTAAAGTGTCTATTCTCGTGTGACTGGGTACTTGAGCATAACTGTTGTGAGTCCAATAGCATAAGCTCCTTTTCCTTAAAGTGTAAACCGCCCTATGTCCAGTTTTTCAACATATATCTGCATAATAAATTTTAGAGAAAAGGTTAGTACTACTAATGATTCTTATATGATCAAGCTTAGTTGAATAACAGGATACACTTATTTTAGAAACTCAGATTTTGCAGCCCCGAATAATAAGAAAAGTACATAATTCTAATCAAACATAATGAGTAGGTGATTGGAATCATAATTCCAATCAAACACTAAGCCCTATGATCTAAATTGACAAAATCTAACATATCAAATGAGACACTGGTTCGTATATCAGGCCCGAGTATGAGATATTGAATCTACCCATATTAATTTAAGAGGAACAGAATAGTAGTCCTAAATTACTAATACATGACCATTAGAAGACATGATTCAACCTATGTGACTTACCAGTGCTTATAAATTTTGGGGTTGATATACCTCCGGTGCTCATAACATCTATTATAACATGTGTTTTCCCGAATTCAGATCCAAATTGTCCACCCGAAATCTCTGATTTTTGCATTAGATCCTGGAATAAGGAAGACTTAAAACCATGGACTAAGATAAATCCTTTACTCTCATACTGAAGTGTCAACATGAGTAGGTATTGCGGATTTAGGTCATAGTTGAATATCGGTTCGAGTTTTTAGGCTGTAAAATTCTATATTACTATTAACAGGTACCAAATGTACCTGTACATATGTAATCAAGGGTGCAAGACAAACATAATCGTGAGGCATGTCATTAATAACAGTTGACGAGCCCAGTTTCCAGCAGGATATTTCAGCCTTTTATCTCATAATAATGCATGCATGACCATTTTGTTGCCTGCACTTCTAATCATCTGCATAAATTTACGCCATGTAAATCAGCATACCATGCTCTACAGCTGCATGTTATATGTCAATAATAAATCAAGAATAGGCATGTGGGAGAACGTCACTGGAAGTACCTTCATGTAAAATATCTTAGATGAGCAAATATAGCTTTTATTGAATATTTGATACTTAATGTAGCATATGCTTAGTAGCACAGTAAAATTTAATCATGTGGATACGTCTACAGATGATTTATTAAACTAATCCAGAGATACTTTATGCCCCTATAAAGCTAAGAAATAGAATGGGAAGTTTCACATCACACTCACCAGATTTATTATCAATGTGTACGAAGAAACTGGAAGCAACTATGAGATAGCAGAGAATTAGAATCAGATCGACCTTTAAATTAATTTGATGTACCTTCCTGCATCCAGCCAATTAATAACCTTTCTCTATTAATATTTTCCAAAATAGTTTCTATTGAGCCATGCTGTCGGATGAGCTTCAAAGCCGTCTGACCATCAATGCCTAATAATCAAAAGAACAAATATTAGCACACAAATAAAATACTTGATGTGAAAGTCATGTTTTACCTTTAATGCTATCACAATAATTACACCCATATAGAATGCAATGTTGGTGAGCAGAGCATCGGTTTTTGTGTATGACCCGGTAGTAGCCTTCATCCATTTTTCAGCGTTAGTCACCAACTCTATGTGTAAGTATTCATGTAAATACCATCTGAGGTGTTTCTTGAGATGAATTCTTCTTTGTGATGTTTGATGGACATACATATCTTTCAACTTCCTAGAAGATTACAATATGTTAATCTAGGATAAGAAGCTGGTGAACACAAAGTTGTTAGAGAGGCCTTAAGTTTAATCGAAAAGGTAAAGTAACATGCAAAATCAAGATTAAGTAAATCAATAAAGTAAACCTGTTATACATTCCCAGAGATTGGGTACTGGGAAGTTTTGAGCAACATTCATTAGCATAACCTCAGTATCCAAAGGACGGCAATACTGCTTCTGCAGTTCATGTGCCAAGCCTGCAGAAATTATACAGTTAGTCGTATAATTATGTGGTTAATTTGATATTATATACGGATAGGATTGAAGCCAATAGATGTTGCAGCTTTTCTTTGAATCCACTTGTACTAAAAAAACATCAGATTTACATTTTATTGATCTCTGCTTCAGACAAAAGTAAGAATGCCTCAATCTTCAGTTTGTAGTGTGCCGGTTCATTATTTCAACTTGATATCGACACACCTAGTCACTGTAATGATTAGAGATTTAAGACTCGAGAAAAGTTTTTATTTGATATTCGTTAGTTACCTCGACAACATTTCTTTCAGGAAGATTGGTCAATTTCCGAAAATTGTTACTCAAATCAACCTTCTCGGTCATATCGTTAGTATGAAAGGAGTTAGTGATAGGAGAGGGTGTATTTGCATGACGGCCCACCCTGACCTGCTGTTTCAGCCTTGTATAAACCTACTCACTTTTTTCGTAACCCAACGACCCACCAATTTTCCACCTCCAACAATTCAAGCATCTAAAATATAAGTCAATTTGTAAATATATAAAAGAAACACTCGAATCACAAAAATAACTCTAATATTGTCGAATCAAAACTACAATAAAATCATACCTCATAATGCCATGTATCATAACGTCGTCGGCTATTCCAAAATTCAAGAAACTACTAAATCAATGTTTATTAATGATGATGCAGGACATGGAGTAACTTTGGTGGAGCCTTATGTTGAAGAAGCATCAGTGGAATTGAAATGGTTATATTCGCCCCTGTTTGTACTGTACCAGCATCTAAGCAATTCATATGTATCCAGTTTGTCTGTTTTGTGTATCACACTTACATCTAGCTTCTTTAAATCAAACACTCTTCGCAAGGAAACTGGTGAGTCTCTAAAAGGAATGAATTTATCTTAATTATTGCTTACATGCAAGAATCATAAATAACAAAAAGCAATCTGATAGTATTGTTGCACTCATTTAAATGGTTGGTTCACTCCTTGGACTTCTTTTTTAGCACTGGTATCATGTTTTCTGCATGATTCATATCTGACAAACAATGGAAGCTTCCAACGTAGGTACTGTCCCTTATACCTGCAGAGATCCACTCCACTTGTGAGGCATCTTTTAGGTCATGTCTAATTGAATAGCATATCATTATTTTTAGTTATTTATCATAAGTCTCCGGTTTCCAATACCTATAACCTTGTTGTGTATTGTATTAATAAAATAATATATAAAAGCTTTATGTTTCTAATTCTTCCTGAAATCTACATCTCAGATATGCTAATTATAAACTTATATTGAAAATTAAGAGATTATATATACCTTTTATTGAGGTGGTTGACTAACAACAACATGCATCGTTGTAACTCCACCAGGAACATCACACTGTCTTTGGGGCACTCTCTTTGTCTGTCTGACCAAAAACATTACACTGTTAAACATATTCCAAAATTTGACCTAACCTTGGAGAAGAGTGTATTGTGGCAGTGGAGGATGAAACTGCATGCATAAGGATTCGAAAAGGTTATACTGCAAAAATCATACCCTGTAACCCTGTTGCTTCCACAACAGACGCCTAGACGAACAACCTGCACATCAAATTAGAAAATAAAAATCATTAAAACTCTAAAACCATAATGGAGTTTTTTGTGTGCTTGATATCAAACGTTGTGTATAAAATGTGTGAGAAGAAGGATGGCAACGAATGAATTTGTTTCGGTTTGTTTTGATTTAGGGTTTTTTAAGTATTGTTTTGATATACGTAATGTTTTAAGGGTTTTTATTCTAATTTAGGCTTATTATTGTTGAAATAATAGTTTATGTGGCTTTATCAATTATGATTTGGAAATAGAATATCAAAAGTTTCATTGTTCCAGTGGTTAAGATACATGTTATTCTTCAAAACAACCATGGTTCGAATTCGAATCATGCAAGAGTATTTTTTTTTAAATTTTCTTCTGAAAATAATTGCTTAGGTGGCCAAAATGTGATGATATAGCTGATAATGAATTACTGGGCAATGACTGGACAATGAGGTGGCATATATTCTTCAAATGCCTCCTGTTATATATAATGTAGAGATATATACACATGTCCTTCTTGTATCCATAAATGATTTATTTTGTCCCTCCCTATCTCATTGCATTTAGATCATAAATATCTACCATCTCTCTTTCATATCTTTAGTTGTCATTAGAGATGATCATATGTGACAATGGGCTTAATTGATTCTCTTGAGCATGATAAGTTTCCATTTCAAATCCTTCACTTGCAATTTCTTGTTATCATGATCAAAACATCATGTATAAAACCTCTCTCTCTTTGAATATAAATCTTTCAAATATCTATATTATTTTTCTTCAAACAATATGCTTAACTATAATTTTTCATAACTTTATTTTAATCAAAAACAAGATTGAAATTTTTTATTACATGTTATGAAACAAAATTCAATTTATTTTATTGTAATACACACTTGAATTTATTTCAAAACATTGTTGAATAAAACTAAAAACGTTTTGCTTAAAACATATTTGATTATCTCACATGTGTCATACACTTCTATGGAAATGACATTCACAATTTAATCAAATCATTTCATGAGAATCATGGCTTGCCCATATGGATCTTGTTTGTAACAAGTCTTGAAGTCCATATAATCATATCCTCCTACTTGTTACTTGTTAGCAATCATCAATATGTTTACACTAGACTACATGTTATCATCTTCATATAGTTACATATTTAACTAATTTGCTTTATTGCTTCCTTAGTTGCATATTTTAATTGATAAATTAGTAGATAGCATGATTATTATAAATTTATTGTCTACTTTACTTATTTCTATATCACTCTCTACATTCATGAATAGCATGCCCTATATTGCCTCAAAGAGTTGAACTTACTTGAATCCAAACTCAAAAACACAACCTTTTTGAAAATTTTCTGCCAAAAACCCATTTCTGGCATTCTGGGAATCACCAGATGGGCGGCCCCCTTAATTTAAAGGGGACCGGCCATCTGATGGTCGGGGATACTGTTTTCTTTATCACTTTTTGACCCATTTCACCCTATACTTCCCAAAATTCACAAACATATTTTGTCCTATACTATCCCTCAAAATTTACCTTCCTAAACCACATTTCTCATACACTATAAATACCCTCTTCGCATCATTAATGCCATCACTCCCAAACATGTCATCTCCCAACAACCAAAAACCAAAGATTTCAAGAACCGCAAGGATCTCCGTCAAACCCGTTTGGAGGAGGAAACTTGACTCTTGTCATAACTCAAGTGATGTTGTTCCAAGTCAACCAACAACTAAACCTCAAACCCACACTAATGATTCATCTCACAACCTATCATCCACTCATGCCCTCATTAATGCTTCTTCTTATGATGAGCATGCTCAATCCCAAAACAACAATCCCAATCTCTCAATCAATACTTCACATGTTGCTCATTCAACAAAAACACCACTCACTCATGAAGAACCTCTTCCACCCATTTCATGTTTTCATGACTACCCAAGCTCAACCATGTCTCCACCACCAAGAGTACCACCACCACAGCTTACAACCTCACATGCCATTCCTATGTTGCATGTTCAAACCTTCACCCAAGACAACTATCATGTTCTACCATCATCACCTTCCTCCGAACACTTGAAGTTCATTGAGGAGCTAAAAGAGGCTCATGTGCTTAGTGCTCTTTTAGCATTACATCTTGCTCAACGCAATTTGGATCAACCCCAATCAAGCTCACCATCATCACCACACAACATCAACCAAATTGAGAAGCATGTTAACAATTGTCCTTGTTGCATCTTCCTTCAACAACAAACCATTGCATTGAATGAGCACTTCACTTGGATTGAGTATCTTCTCACTAGATCTCAACAAACACCATCACTTGAACAACAACAAAACCCTCAATCAACAAACCCAACTTCAAATCCACCACCTACAAGCTCCACATCTCCAAACTCACCAACATCCATGCAACCAAAAGTTTATCTCCACTAAACAACCAAGCATTTTATATGCTTATGCTTCTCATTTTCAAAATAAAACTCCTCAATCATTTTGGGATTCAATAAAGTTTTGTGACACTCCTTGTTGGCACATTAGGATGCTCTACTTAGTTTAATATTCTATATTTATGGCCTTTGTAACAATGATTATGGGTTGACATAATCATTTTCTATTAATGAATGACTTAATATGTGTTTCTAACTATCTTTTGCCATGCTTATTATTTGTTGGTATTATGATATATGTGTTTGCTTGTGTCATGCTTGTGCTTCTAATATTTTTCTTGCAAGAATTCCAATACTCGAACCCTTGGTGCCCTCAAACGAGGGGGAGCATACATCAAGGGGGAGCTTGGCTTAAACCTTTTTGTTTCTACAAAAAGGGGGAGAAGTGAATATAAACTCACTAAATACTTTGTCTAAAAATTAATTCTTGGATTTAATGAGTTTAGGTTTTGTAGTCATCAAAAAGGGGGAGATTGTTGATATAAATAAATGATTAAAAACGTTATTCATATCTCTCGATATCTCTATGTTTGATAATCACAAAACGAAAATTCATCAAACCAAAGATCATGACATAAACAAGTATTTAGTAGTAAATACTCATCTTTACCATCTAATCACTTAAGGTATGAATAAACAAAGTGTGTAATGCATTATAAGATCAAAGGAACACTTTTGTTAATCACTAGATATTTATAAAATGTCACAAAACATTTTATATCTCTTATAAAACATTTTTGGCATTAAAAGAATATGTTTAATTCATTACAAATTTATGAATTCAAATTTTCAACCAAAAATGGCAAATCTAATCCAGAAAAATCTCCCTCACAAAAGGACAAGAAAATCCAACGTTCAGGAGGGCGGCCCCCTTAATTATACTAGGCGGCCCCCTTAATAATTAAGGGGACTGCCCCCTAATTAAGGGGACCGGCACGCTCCAGAACAGTATTTTCTGGCCCTTTAAATATTGGATCATTCCACATATTTTTCTCACCTTTTTGCACTAAAAACTTTCTGATCTAAACATCCATCTCCATCCTCTAAAAATCCTTTGATCTTATATACATTAATCTTTGTTTCAAAGTGATTCAAGCCTCAATACTCAAGTGCAAAGAGAAGAATACTTCTATTGGAAGTATTACAACTTAGTATCATCTTGCTATCTAAGTTGCTTGTTTATCTCTTCTTATAAATCCTTCATATTTTGGTGAATAAGGTGTATGTATTAGTTAGTTAGATTTAGTTATAAAATGTAGAATTGTTGTAAGTGTGAAGTGGAACTTGAAGTGAAGAAGTAGTGTTGGATAGTAGTGGTGATAGGAGATAGTAGCAATAGTGACTAGTAGTGAAGAAATTGAAGCTTCCAAGTGGAGAAGACTAGAAGACATTAGTGGCTTGAAGTAGTGAAGACATTAGTGGCTTGAAGTTGTGAAGACATTAGTGGCTTGAAGTTATGAAGACGTTAGTGCCTTGAAGTTGTTAAGTTGCAAGACATTGAAGTTGTGAAGTATTTGTGAAGGCGTGAAGATACTTGTGGTATGAAGAAGTATAGAAGAAGTGAAAAGGTGTGAAGAAGGTGTGGTGTTATATTTGTTGTGAGATTGGTTCTAGCTATGATTAGAACTCGACATTTTGCTTTGTGTCGTAAATTGGTGTAAGCTTTTGGTGTGTACGGTTTTCTCCGCCATAAAGGAGGTTATTGACTTAGTGAAGAAAACTCTCGAGTTCGGTGCTCGGGGAGTGGAGTAGGGCAAGGAAGGTGTCCTTGTAGCCGAACCACTATAAATCCTTTGTCTCTCGGTTTGATCTTTCCATCTCTCACTCCTTGCTTGCTTACTTATTAGCTTTTCGTACATTGTTATAATTGTGTGTTGTGCATATATTGATTTCACATAAAAGATCAAACTGGGTTCCATTTACAACATTAATTGTACATTAGTAAAATATAAGTATATACAATTATTAAAACACATATACATATATAAATACAAACTTAAATTTAAGTGAGATATATGAAATTATAATTTCTATACACACTTTAAATAAGTAGTGTATATGTGATATATGTGAATTAATTTGTATCTATACTTTAGCTTCAAAGGTTTTTACAATTAGCATCAATTATTTAAAAGCAAACTTTTATTTAACGAAAAGGACACAAAACTATTCAACCCCCCCTTCTAGTTTTCCACAACACTAGAAAAATGTCAAGTGTCACTTGGTCACATTTGTTCCATCATTAGTTTCTCCCTCACTAAGTTGCCTTATACTTTATTTGTTGCCTTATGATACATAACTTGCTTATTTGTTCTTTATCATTTTTTCCCTTGAACGAAAACTATATTATATGCTTAGTTGCCTACATACACACTTTTCTTGCATAACTCCATTAAGATAATACTTGATTAAGTTGCCTAAAGAGATGGACTTGCCCAAAACCAAACCTCGAAACAAAGATCTTTCTGGAAAAATTTCTATCAAAAACCTTTTCTGGCAATCTGGGAACCAGGCTCTGGGCGGCCCCCATAATTATCAAAGGTGGCCCCTTTAATTTTAAGGGGGGCGGCCATTAATTAAGGGGGCCGGCCACCTGATGGTCGAGGTTTCCTGTTTGCTTTCTGCTTTTTAGCCCATTTCACCCTATTTTGATTCCTCACTTCCCTAAAATCACAAACACATTTTGTCTAGTAAACCCTCTACTACTTTATCCTTCCATAAACACATCATCATCACACTATAAATACCTCTCCTCATCACATATCCTTACTTAACCATTCCATCATGACCTCTCCCAACAAATCAAAATCAAAATCCTCTAAGCTAGCAAGGATGACTGAAAAGCCCACGTGGAGAAAGAAACAAAGCCCTAGAAACAAATCCATCTCAACAAGTGGATTTGGTTATCAATCAACATCCCCAAACACTTACTTTCCAAACTACACTCTAAACCCACAGGGACACTCCTTTGAACCACTCTACAAACCTTACCACATTGGCCAAACATCCAATTTCATCCCAAAACCATACATCTCAATTTCCATCCAACTACAACGATCCATATCACTTTGGTCAATCATCAAACTACAACCCAACTACAAAACACCAATCCATCCACCTCCACCAAATGATTCACTCCACATTACCACGGAAAAACAAAAATTCCGTGAAGAAATTAACCAAATCCATGATCTTAGTGATCTCCTTGCTATGCATCGTACACAACGTAACAAAGGGCAACCTCCATCATCACCCTATGCAAACTGCTTATCCCACTCTCTCAATTTGGACCAAGTTACAAATCACACTCACTTTTGCCCTTGTTGCATCTTCCTCCAAAAACAAATACTCTACTTGAGTGAAGATATCTCTTGGATTGAGTATCTTCTCACTCGTCCTCATCCAATACCACCTTTGACACGATACAACATCGTGAGATCCAGCGCTTCCGCTCCATATCCTACACCATATCCTTCTCCATCAAACAACTAAACTTTATGTTTACGTTTCACATCACCAAATAAAATTGTCACAAACCTTTTGTATCCCAAGGAAATCCAAGAGACCTCAAGTTGGCAACTTTGTATTATCTAGTGTAGTTAGCTTGAAAAGCATATATTTATATGCTTATGTACTATTGATTATGCTCTCAACATAATCTATTTAAACAATCAATGAATGTGTCTTGTGTTCTTTTAATATTATTTGCTTGACTATTATGCATGATTTTCTCTTTAGTATAGATACATGTTTGCATGATTAGTTTATGATTATATATATGTTTCTCTAATAGACCAAAACTAAAATAAAATGTTCCAATAGAGCTTGCTGCAAACACAAAACCAAAATAAACCATTTTTAGAAAAATTTTGAAATTTGGTCGTCTGGGAATTTACCAGATGGGCGGCCCCCATAATTAACACAGGCGGCCCCTTTAATTTTAATGGGGCCGACCATGAATTAAGGGGACCGGCCACCTGGAACAGTTTTTACACTATTTTTTTTTGCAACTTGTGACTTCTTTTGCTAGTCCCAGACTCCCAACTACCATTTCCCTTAAAAACTAAATTGATTTTGGAATCTAACAATGCAATTTCAAATTAATACCATTTCTAAACATGATTTCATGCTACATAACCCTTTACACCTTCATCCACACTCCATTATCATCATCGACCTCAACCAATTCATCATGTCATCACCAAAAACCACCACCTCCAACAAAGCCAAGAAACAAAAACTTGTTATCATCCCACCAAAACAACTCTTTATTGATCTCACTAATGAAGACAATACCACTCCATCACCACCACCTCAATGCTCATCTCCTAGTGCTCCAAATGCACCATCCAAAACACCATCAACACATGGAACCTCCACCTCTTCCATACCATCATCATCATCCATCAATGACTACATCAACACTCACCTCACCTCCACCAAGAATTCCACCACCACCACCTCTTGAAAATGCAACTTTAGACATCACCCTTTCATTATCACCCATCACACCTCTTGATGCACAATTTTCACCATCACCACTCAATCCACCAAACTACAATCCCATCCCATGGAGCTTACTTGAAGCTCATGGTGATACTTGTCTTTGTTGCATCCATAACCGCACCATCATCTTTGGATTAAGAGATGAAATCCATTACATGTTTTCATATATTGAAAGTTTGCTTCCTCAACCTCAACCAACAACATCCACTCCTCCACCACCAACATCAACCACACCTCCACCTCCATCAAACACTCCTCCATCAACTCCATCATCTCCACCTACAACATTGCTCCTCCCAAATTAAGCATGACTCATGGTTGGAAAATAAATTTGTTTAAACCATTTTGATGACAAGCTCTAGGAAAAACATTTCTATTAGAGTTTTGGTTTATTAGTTGTATTAGTTCTATTGTTGTATTGTTCATGCATCTTGGATGTATGATGTTTGTGTTTTTATCTATTTAATGAAGTGTTTTCCTCCATGCTTATATTGCTTGCCTTATTTTTATATATAATTGTTGCATGCATATATATTGTTTGTTCTAAATATTTTTGCAAGCATTTCATATCTCGATTGGTCATTTAACCTTAAAACGAGGGGGAGTACACATCAAGGGGGAGCTCATCCGTCTTCGGGACAACCTTTTTGATGTTTACAAAAAGGGGGAGAAGTGATATAAACTCACTAAATACTTGCATATATAATAATTTTTGATCTAATGAGTTTAGATTTTGTAATCATCAAAAAGTGTGCGATTGTTGATATAAATAATGAGTAAAAACGTTATTAATATTTTTCGATATCCCTATGTTTTGACGATCACAAAATCTAAAATCATTAAACGCAAAATCATTACGTAAATAAGTATTTAGTGATAAAATATCCTTATATCCAACTAATTCACTTAAGGTATAAATAAACAAGTGTCTAATATATTTTATGATCAAAGGAAGGTTTATTTACTAAGTACAAATTATATAAAAAGGTATAAACATTTTATATATTTAAGAAAAACACTTTTGGTAATTAAAGGAAAATGTTTATTTCATAATAAATATATGAATTCAAATTTTTAACCAAATTCAGTTAAATTTTCACCAAATAAACTTTCCCCAGAAAAGACAAAGAATCTAGTTGTTTCACATGGGCGGCCCCCTTAATTTTAAGAGGGCAGGCACACAATTAAGGGGGTCGGCATACGCTCCTGTGTTAGATTTTTTTGCCTATAAATTCTGGTTCAAATCTGAATTTTTTCCTCATCTTTTGCACTAAAAATTTCTGTTCTAATTCTCTCAAATCATTTTCCTAAAACTTTTGACCATAAACATATTAGTTCTTGTTTTCAAGAGATACTCTCCATCCTCGTTCAAAGTGCAAAAGAATAATACTTCTCCAACATCTTGTTTAGAAGTATTGAAGTGCAGTGTATATTGTTAGGTGTTGTGTAAATTATTTGTAAAGTTGTAGAAGGTGTGTAGTTGATAGATCTAGGTGGGTTAGTAGTTATGAATAGAAGTAGTGAAGATATAGTTGTGTTGTGAAGGGGAAGTAGTGAAGGTGTGAGAAGTAGTGTAGTAGTAGTGTTGTGTACAAGTTGTGAAGAAGGTGTGTTGTGGTGTGAGATTGGTTCTAGCTACTATTAGAACTCGACATTTAGCTTAGTGTCGTTAATCGGTGTAAACAAAAGTTGTGTAAGGTTTCTTCGCCAAATGGGAGCTCGTTGTGTTAGTGAAGAAAACTCTCGAGTAGGAGACTCGAGGAGTGGAGTAGGGCAAGGAAGGAGACCTTGTAGCCGAGCCACTATAAATCCGTCGTGTCTTAGTTTGATCTTTCCATCTCTTGTTGTGACAACCGGCAATTTAGGGAGCTATTTTGAAAACCCGCATTACGTTAAAGTTCGTTTATAATTTTTATTTGGAATTTTTATTCGCAACGAACTTGTAAGACCAATTTTTATGGATAATTATATTTTATGTCGTTATGGAATTCGAGAATTATTTTAATAATTCATTATGGAATTTACCTTACGTGATGATGTATTTTTAAAATTCTCACTGGTACTACGTTGACTCCGGCACTAGGTTTACCTAACGGGAAATTTTATGATTCGTTTTACGAGTCCGATGATATTTAATTATTTACGGGATGTTTTTCGGGAGATATTGAAGTTTGAAATGAGTTCGGGTTTCGGGCCGTATATTTTACATTTACCCACTTTACCCACTCAACACAACTAGTAATATTATAATTACTATTATTACTATTATTATTATTTATAAACTTTACAAAAAAAAATTAAAAAGAGTGAACCACAAAATTGGTCCTTGTGGTCCATTTTTTCTCACACAACACAACACCCTCACTCACTTATCTCTCTCTCATTCTCTCTTCTCCCTCAACCCTAGCCGCCGCCATATTTTCCAGCCATAACCATCACACCGCTGGCCACCACTACAAACCACCACCATTTTCGTGATCTCCACCATCAAATCTTCTAGATCCGCCCCTACACGCGCCTGTAACATCATTTTCATCACGAATCATCACCATAATTCACCACCAATCGGTTGTTATCGAAGGGTTTTACGGTTTGGAGCTTATTTGATCGAAGGTGAGGCGAGTGTGACTCGCATTTTTGTTAAAACGTGACCTTTGGTCACGATGGGTCTAGATTCGAATGGGTTTTCACCCAAAAACGGAAAAATACTTATGGGTTTTTGTTGGAAACTCGTTTTTATTAAAAGGTTTGGTATCCGGGTTGTTATTTGTGGGTTTGGTTCGAACCGTAAGTCCATGACTCATGGCTTGGATATTGACTCGAGCCATGGTGCTCAATTTCTTGTTATTATGAGCCGTGGTTTTGGCTCTTGAATTCTTGCTCTCGTTGGTATGCTTGGTTTGACTCATGGGAGTCGCGGCTCAAAGCCATGTTATTGTTGTTGTTGCCGAGACCCTCATGGTCGAATTGGCATTATGGAGTGCTCCTTGGAGCCATTTTTGTGACCCTTGGTACTTGGTTCGAGCCCCTCTTGGCTCGTGGTGTTTACCGCGACTCAGTCGAGTCGTGTAGACTCGGGTTTGGCTTGGTAAACCAACCCGAGTGTGACCTTGGTTATATTGTTTCTTGAGTGTAACTTGGTTTTGTAATTGGTTAGTTGTTTATTTTATTTCTTGGCCGAATGAATGTGGGTCGAGACCATGTTTGGTCTCGACATTGGATATTGGATATTGGTATTGAGAAGTGTTGACGAAATGTGTTATTGGGGACCGATTGTGAGACGGTCACTTAGATTGACGGAGATAGGTTAGTCGGGTGCCGTAGTCGGACCCTGTTGTTGTAGCACGTGGATTGGGATTGTTGGACGGAGATGTATCAAATTTTGGGGGTGTTACAGATTGGTATCAGAGCCAAGGTTATAGAGAACTAGGTAAATAAACGCCTAAACTATAACCGAATTTTTATAGAAAATGATCTTTGACCACTGCCCGCCAGCCCGCCAAGCCGAAGCATCTTCTACTATTTTGAGGTATTATGAGATATTTGAGATGACTATTAGATTTGGGATTTCTTGAGATGAATTGAGGTTTTGAGGCTTATTGATTTAGTAATAAGATGGCGTTTCGAGGAATTATATGGTCTAAATGTTTTATAAATGTTTTAGTAATGCGGTGTTTGAAATTCTTTTATTGAGATTACATGATTGAATTATTTGATGAGGATTTTTGGTATGGCATTTTGAGTTGTGATTTAGTTGTTTTGAAACACTTACACCTACCCTACGCCGTTGTCACAGACCATGGCCTCCCATTTGCCCGATGTTGTCGAGGATATTCTTACTACACCGGTATTACCAGCACAGTTCACTATGGCATCTGATGATCCTTACCAGATTGTCATGCTTTCAGCTACTGTGCCGCAGAAAGCTTCTACTTCAGCACTACCTGCTGCATCTACGCAGGGAGCTTACTCTTCATCAGGATTTGGCTCGTGTGGCCCCACGCTTTGCCCACCGAGCTACGGCACGCATGTCGGTACGCCCTACTCCATCACCCTTACAGATTGATGCTCACTCTCTACTGTCAGAGGCGCCACCCACATCATTGCGTCGTCGTCCTAGATCACCTACCACATCT
This sequence comes from Artemisia argyi, assembly GCA_030686995.1. Lineage (NCBI taxonomy): Eukaryota > Viridiplantae > Streptophyta > Magnoliopsida > Asterales > Asteraceae > Artemisia > Artemisia argyi. The sequence continues at coordinate 124,786,488 of CM060693.1, read as the reverse complement.
CCACATGGTTCACCTGTTAGGAGACGACGATTGATGAGGTACTCTTCCGATGAGGAGGAGGAGGAGTACGAGGGTGAGGATGAGGCTGATGACCCTGAGGAGGAGGATGACCCTCAGGAGGCTGAGCAGGGTGATGATGATGACCCTGAGGAGGAGGATGATCCTCAGGAGGATGAGATGCCTGATGATGATGTGTTAGTACCACCAGCTCAGGCTGAGGAGCCTGACTCACCTATACACCCGATTGAGCCTGTCTCACCCGATCATCCGTTTCTGTTTGATTCACCACCTGGTAGTCCAGTGGCGTCGGATGCATCATCTGAGGTTTCTGTTGTGCAGGCAGAGTTAGGTGAGAGTGGCAGGTTGTGGGCTCAGATTACTGCCCAAGGCGAGAAGATCTCGCGATTATCTGATCGACTTGAGAGAGTTATTGGAGAGTTTATAGCGGGTTTGAGAGTTGACATGACTGTTGTTGAGGGCAGATTGATTGAGATGAGGAGAGTTTTGATGGAGGTTCATGAGCAGATCGCGAATTTACAGCGAGGTTTTGTCACAGCTCGAGAGGCCGACCGCAAGTTATGGCAGCGGAACACCGAGCTAGAGAAGGAGGTGGCAGACCTCAGGAAAGACAGCGACACCCATAGCGTGGAGCTAGGATCTTTATGGAGAGATCTTGATGGCTTGAGGCAGGAGTTGAGGAGCCTCCGCCAGCAGCGTGGCTAGTTACTTGGGTTATGTTGTCTTGTTGCTTTCTACACCGAGGAGTGTTCGGTTTGAAAAGCTAGTTATCATATTTTGATGTATTTTGTTCAGTATTCGTCTCTTTTGGGAACGATTAGTATGTTTTGTGTTTTCCAGTAGTGGAACGATGTTGAATTTCTATTGTATGGTTGATGGTTATTAGTATATGGTATTATGTGATTTTTGGGTATTATGGAAATTGAGTCCCTATTCGCTTTATTGATGTTTTGTGGTGTATTGTTGCTATTCTTTCCATGACTTGGCTTCGTTGAATTACATTTGTTGAGCATATTGATAAGTTCTATTGGAGACTCATGAACTTGTATGATGTTTCAGATCAATGGCCCCACGACGAAACCCTGTTAGAGCTACCAGAACTAGTCCTGCAGTGACTACCCCTGGTCGCCGAGGACGCCGACCTACTCGAAATGTTGAAACCCCTACTCCTAACAACCTGGACACTACTAACCGCAACAACAGGAATCAAAATGTTGATGTTCAGGGAGACAATGATCATGTTCCACTTAATGCACCTACTGTGGATCAAGCTATGATCAATCAACTTGTGGAGCAAAGAGTTGCTGAACTACTAGCTGAGTCAAATCATTCCAATAATTCTGCTGGAACTTTTCCACCTGTTCGCGCTAATGGATGTCAGTACAAGGAGTTCAAGATTTGTGGACCCATTGAGTTTGGTGGAACTGAAGGAGTGGTTTACTTGGTCAGATGGATTGAGAAGACTGAGTCAGTGTTCAATGTCAGTGGTTGTGCGGAGAATGCGAAGGTAAAGTTTGCTTCTTTTACTTTCAAGGATGAAGCTTTAACTTGGTGGAACAATTACCGAAATTCCGTTGGGAGTGATGTAGCTTATGCCATGACTTGGGAGCAATTTAAGTCTCTGCTGATTCAGACTTATTGCCCAAGGAATGAGGTTAAGAAGCTAGAGATTGAGTTTTGGAACCACAAAGTGAAAGGTAATGATATGACGACTTACAATCGTCGTTACCAGGAGTTGGCCTTGCTTTGCCCAGATATGGTAAAAACTGAGACTCAAAAGATCGAGAGGTATACCGATGGGTTGCCTGTAGCTACAAGGAATGATGTGATTTCTGCTAGGCCTGCAAACATCCATGAGGCAATCACAATTGCTCAACAACTTATGGATTCGTTGGAATTGGAAGGAGCTGATAAGGAGAAGAATGGAAAGAGAAAGAGAGACCATCACTCTAAGGGTAATGATCACCGAAGCAAGAGACAAGCTAAGGCATATGCTATCGGGAATGGAGATAAGAAGAACCAGAACGGTGATGCACCCAAGTGTGGTCGTTGCCACCAGTATCATACTGGATGGTGTAGTGTGAAATGCCAGAACTGCTCAAAGAAAGGACACACAGCTAAGGATTGTAGAGCTCGCCCTCTTGCTATGGTTCAAGCTGCTCCTGAGATGAGAAATAAGACAGACGTTACTTGTTATGGGTGTGGAAAGAAGGGACACTATAGGAACGAGTGTAGAGAATCGTGAAACCGAGGAAATCAAGGCTCGGGTGGTAATGGGTACAATCATGGAAACCGTGGAGCTGGAGGAAACCGTGGACGACAAGATAACGGGGACCAACGTGTGGAAGCTGGAGCTGCTCAGGGAAGAGTGTATGCACTCGGGAACGAGAGAGGAGAAGATCCGAACGTCGTTACTGGTACGTTCCTTCTCAATAATCGTTATGCTTCCATACTATTTGATACTGGTGCCGATAGGAGTTTTGTGTCCACTACGTTTGCACCCTTACTAGAGAAACCCCCGATGGCCTTAGGAATTGGATATGATATAGAGTTAGCAAATGGGAATATAGAAAGGATTAATACCATCATTCGCGGTTGCACGTTAAATTTCTTGAACCACCCTTTCAACGTAGATCTTCTACCTGTCAAGTTAGGAAGTTTTGATGTCATCATTGGTATGGATTGGTTGTCGAAGTATCGTGCTCACATACTTTGCGATGAGAAGATCGTGCGTGTACCTTATGGAAAGGAAATCCTAAATATATTAGGAGATCGAAAGGATTCGAGGAGCCCATCCCGGTTAGCAGTCATTTCTTGCACTAAGTTACCAAAGCTAATGGAGAAAGGATGTTACCTTTTCTTAGCTCAAATTTCTGAGAAAGGAGGGACGAAGGAAAAGGAAAGGTGCATTGGAGATGTGCCTATAGTTCGTGATTTTCCTGATGTGTTTCCCGATGATTTGCCGGGAATCCCGTCGACTAGACAAGTGGAGTTTCAGATTGAGTTGATACCTGGTGCTGCACCTGTAGCACGAGCACCTTATCGTCTTGCACCTACCGAGCTAGAAGAGTTGTCAAAACAATTGGCGGAGTTAGCCGAAAAAGGATTCATAAGACCAAGTTCTTCACCTTGGGGAGCCCCAGTCTTATTCGTGAAGAAGAAGGATGGATCGTTTCGTATGTGCATTGACTACCGAGAGTTGAACAAGTTAACGGTGAAGAATAGATACTCGTTACCGAGGATCGACGACTTGTTCGATCAACTCCAAGGATCGAGTGTGTATTCGAAGATCGATTTGAGATCGGGATATCATCAACTTCGAGTTCGCGAGGAAGATATTCCGAAAACGACTTTCAGAACCTGTTACGGGCATTACGAGTTTCAGGTGATGCCGTTTGGGTTGACTAACGCACCGGCGATATTCATGGATCTCATGAATCGAGTGTGTAAGCCTTACTTAGATAAGTTTGTGATTGTGTTCATCGATGACATTCTGATTTATCCGAAGAGCGAGAAGGAGCATGAGGAGCATCTAAGACTTATCTTAGAATTGCTCAGGAAGGAGAAACTGTATGTCAAGTTTTCTAAATGTAAATTTTGGATTCCGACGGTACATTTTTTGGGTCATGTAATTGATAGGCAAGGAGTCCATGTGGATCCCGCTAAGATTGAGGCAATAAAAGATTGGGCTGCGCCTACAACCCCAACAGAAGTTCGTCAATTTTTAGGTTTAGCCGGTTATTACCGAAGATTCATCGAGGGATTTTCGAAGATAGCTAAACCATTAACCAAATTGACTCAAAAGAGTGTTACGTATGAATGGGGAGATAAAGAAGAGGAAGCATTTCAAATACTTAAGAAGATGTTGTGTAGTGCTCCTATCTTAGCGTTACCTGAAGGTAACAAGGACTTCGTCGTCTATTGTGACGCTTCACATAAAGGTTTGGGAGCCGTATTAATGCAACGAGAGAAAGTGATAGCTTATGCTTCCCGACAGCTCAAAAAGCATGAGAAAAACTACACCACCCATGATTTGGAGTTAGGTGCTGTGGTTTTCGCCTTGAGGATATGGAGACATTACTTGTATGGAACAAAGTGTGTTGTGTTCACTGACCATAAAAGTCTACAACACATCTAGAATCAAAAAGAGCTCAATATGAGACAACGACGTTGGATTGAGTTGCTAAGCGATTATGATTGCGAAATTCGCTACCATCCTAGTAAAGCAAACGTTGTTGCTGATGCTCTTAGTCGAAAGGAAAGAATACCACCATTACGAGTTAGGTCATTAGGAATGACTATCGTATCGCCATTACCGTCTCAAATACTTGAAGCTCAAACGGAAGCGTTGAAAGCAGAAAACCGATCTGCTGAGAATATATTTGGGATGGCTGAGAATGAGAAAGGATTTGTTAAGCATCCTGATGGATTACTATGTTTTGGAGATCGGATTTGGGTACCTTTATATGGAGGAATTCGGGAGTTAATTATGCATGAGTCGCATAAGTCAAGGTACTCTATTCATCCGGGATCTGACAAGATGTACCAGGATCTTAAGAAGTTATATTGGTGGCCAAACATGAAGGCAGATATAGCATCGTATGTTAGTAAGTGCTTGACATGTTCTAAGGTTAAAGCCGAACATCAGAGACCGTCAGGATTACTGACGCAACCAGAACTTCCAGTCTGGAAATGGGAGCGGATTACAATGGACTTCATTACCAAATTACCGAGGACAACTAGTGGTTGTGACGCTATCTGGGTAATTGTGGATCGTCTGACAAAGTCTGCTCATTTCCTAGCAATTAGTGAAGATGATAGTGTGGATAAACTTGCGAGGTTATATGTGAAGGAAATTATTTCTCGTCATGGATTCCCGATATCGATTATTTCTGATCGTGATAGACGTTTTACGTCAGCTTTGTGGCGACACTTCAAACGGCTTTGGGGACGAGACTTGATATGAGTACTGCATATCATCCCCAAACCGATGGTCAAAGTGAGAGGACCATTTAGAATTTAGAGGATATGCTTCGTACATGTATCATAGACTTTGGTAAAGGCTGGGAGAAGTATTTACCCCTTGCGGAATTCTCCTATAATAATAGCTACCACACAAGTCTTAAAGCTGCACCATTTGAAGCTTTGTATGGTCGAAAATTTCGTTCGCCTATTGGTTGGGTAGAAGTTGGAGATAGCCAACTCACAGGCCCTGAACTTATCTTGGAAACTACAGAGAAAGTAGCTCAGATTCGTGATCGGTTGCAAGCGGCCAGAGATAGGCAGAAAAGTTACGCCGATCAGAGACGTAAACCCTTAGAGTTCCAGGTTGGAGACAAAGTGATGCTGAAAGTCTCGCCTTGGAAGGGTGTGTGATGAGGCGAAAAATGATCCGTTTTTAGGGGGTCATTTAAGCCCGAATCCGAATTTATTTGATCAAATATTGCCCTAAATCGTTCCTTTTGTGATTTTAGGTGTTTGGAGAGCGAATTCTGGAAAAGAGGCTATTTTGGACGTTTTTGGAGCATAAAGTGAAGAAAACGACAAAGTACCAAAAATCCAAGCTGGAAATACAAGGTGACGGCGTCAAGGGTTTGCTCTTGACGGCGTCAGATATGAAGAATAATTTACCGTAGCTGGTGACGGCGTCAGATGGAGTTATGACGGCGTCAAAGTGGCCAAGAATAATTTACCGTGGGTGGTGACGGCGTCACATAGGCCGTCACGATTTTATCTAGGGCGTCCGAGGAAGTGTATGGCGGCGAGTTGACGGCGTCAGATTTAACTCTTGACGCCGTCAGGACGATTTTCCTATATATAGTTTTCTAGTTTTTTCATTGAAAAAAGAGAGAAGTTTTGGTGAAACCCTAAAGACGATTTTGGTGCCTCTTTTACAGGTTTTTCAAGGGTTCCAAACCCTTGAGACCTTGCATTGTAATTGAGATAAGTATACTCTTAATTCAATCAATATGTCTATGTGTTGGTTGTTTATCTGTTGTTCTTATCTTAATTCTACTATGCTAGGCTAGATCTCTCTTGTGTTTGCTTAGATCTAATGAAACCTAGATGTTGATTATGTGTTGATTACTTGTCTATTCTTGTTTTGAATGAATGATTTTATATGTTAGGCTTAAGAAAACTGGCAGATCTCCAAATGGTAACATGCTTGAACGTCTTAAGAAACATGAACCGAGGCGTACTAGGTCTTTATTGGTTGTATTTAATGCATGAGCCACTGTTTACAATCCCTATAGTTGTGCTGGGTCATGGTGTAGGAGGAGATAAGAGCTCATAGAGTTGGGGAGTTATGTATGCCACTCCACGAATGGTATTAAGGAATACAACCCGTCATTCATACAAGTGTAACAAGTAATTGACATGTAAAAGATATCTAGGGAGTAATGAAGTCTAAGTAAACACAATTTCTCCACATACTGCTCACAACCTTAGTTTAATATTAGTTTAATTTTATTTTCATTAGTTTAATTAGTTACAAAGTAGTTTTTGGGTTAGTTGAATAACAACTAATTCCGCCCACTCTTCTAAAAACCGAGATTTTACTTGCTTTCATAAAATATAAAAATACAAAAATAATCATCTCTCACCTCTAGAACTATTAATTAGGTTTTCTAATCCTAGCGACACTATTCCTAAGCTGAACGATCAATCCCCCGGTACTTGTCACTATACTATACTACAACGATCAGGTACACTGCCTGGTGGGGGTTGTAAGCCTCGCGAGATCCCTCGAGAGGTAAAGCAAGGTGCGATTCCCACGCATCAAGTTTTTGGCGCCGCAGCCCGGGGAATAGTTATTGTCTAGGTTAGAATTTCTTTTTATTAGGTCTACTTGCTAGATTCCTTTCTAGTAAGATTTTTTATTTTTATTTTTAGGTCTTCTTTAGTCTATCTTATTTCTTCGTGCTTTTGTTCGTAACTCTTCACCATTCACCATCATGGCAACCAACGAATTCTCCAACCTTAGGATCACTAGAAGTCGTAGCACCACTAAAGACCTCGTCTTGCCTTATGCAGAACCCGAAAGAGAAATGTGTAGGTTAAGACGAACTCACTCAACACCTGAACCATCCAGCATTGCTATCGACTTTGATGCACCTCTCTCTGAAGAAAATTCAGAAAATCACATCACAACCCCGAGCTCCCACAATGAGACGAATACTCCTATAATACCTCCTCCTAAGCGTCTCAAGGGTTACTCTTCCCCAACTCCTCGTGGGTTTTCCAATGCCATTGTTTATCCAAACGAACACACCAACGAGGTCTTGCATGCGAATGATATTTGGCTTGTCAAAAGTGTGTGTAAGTTCCACGGACTTGATGAGGAAAATCCGATCCAACACATCAAGGACTTCCTAAAAATAGTGGATACCATCCATACGGGTGGGACTACTAGAAACACATCCCGACTGCGATTCTTCCCTTTTACCTTATACGGAAAAGCCCAAGAATGGTATAACAAACTCCCTTCTGAATCTATTTTCACATGGGAGCAACTCATATCCAAGTTCTATGAGAAGTTCTTTCCACCTGGAAAAACCTCAGCATTCAGGGATAGGATCCTTCGTTTCCAAAAGGGGAAGGATGAACCCTTCCATAAAGCGTGAACTAGATTCAAAGATTTAATAAGACAAGTTCCACATCATGGCATTGAACTTTGGCTCTTGGTCCAAATCTTTTACGAAAATATCTCCTCTAATGACCGGAACGGAATCAACCAATCTAGGAAAGGAAGATTGGCCAATCTTAGTGCCGAGGAAGGATGGGACAGGATTGAAGAATATGCCCAAGACCTGGATGACACTTGGGATGAACCTGAGTCGACTATCGGCATTTCTGAAACCACCTCGGATCGATTGAGCAAAGTTCACAAAAGAATGGATTGCCTTGCTGGATCACAACCACCTAAAATGCTGTCTAATCCTTACTTGATCTGTGATTACTGTGGAGGTCCGCATGAGGTGGAGGAATGCGGAGGAGCAGCCACAACTGAACATGCATGCTTGTCAGGAGGAGACATTTATGTTGATCCCTCCCTTTTGCCTTTCTACCAAAATGATGATTATACCCTTTGGGGAAATCTGGTAAGGAAAAGAGAAGGGGAGGGAGGCCCTGAATTCAAGATCAGGAGCAATTTCGAAGATGACCTTGGTCACTTCACTCAAGAAAAAGACTTGCAAATGAAAGGGCTTAATGAGCTTTTCGACGAACAGCAGGAGGATGTCGGAGAATTCTTCAGCAAGCTTAACTCAGCCCTAGATAACCTCCAACCACTGTCAGAAAGAGGAAAAGATCCCATGCTCGCGATAACCACACGGGCCGGAACGACAACCAAGGACCCTCCTTACCCAAATTCGTCCCCAATCACACTCAATTCAGACAAACCTGGGGAGGAGGAGCAGGATGTCGTCATTGGCACCCCGGACCAACCACCAGTAACAACCCCCTCCCCATCAGCCCTTCCTAACCCACCTGTGAGAATTCCATACCCATCCCGACTAAGGAACCAAAAAACGGAGAATGATAACAAGAGGTTCTTGTCATACCTAAAAGACTCGGTTGTCACCATACCTCTCCTGGATGCTTGCTATCACATGCCAAAGTATAGCACATATTTCAAAAAACTGCTCGCTAACAGGAAGAAGCTCGAGGGTCTTGTAACCCTAGGGGAAGAATGCTCAGTGGTGACCCATAAAGGGCTACCAAAGAAGGTAGACGATCCGGGCAGCTTCACCTTGCCATGCTCTATAGGTCCTCTATCAATCAAGAATGCTCTTGCCGATTTGGGAGCAAGTATCAACCTCATGCCTCTCTCTATGTTCCGTAAACTAGGATATTCCGGATTGAAGCCTACCCGTATGAACATCCAACTAGCCGATAGATCAGTCAAATACCCCGAAGGGATATGTGAGAACGTGCTAGTCAAGGTTGGGAAATTCAAATTCCCTGTCGACTTCGTAATCCTGGATATGGAGGAGGACGACGTGGTACCTATCATTTTAGGTAGACCATTTCTTGCTACCGCTCGTGCAGTCATCGATGTCTACGATGGCAAATTGACCTTACGAGTAGGAGACGATAGCACAACCTTCGACATTAAGGATTCTATGGACCTCTCCCTCGAAGCATCCAACCGGCTCTACTTTATCGGGGAAGTAGATGAGCTCACAGATATCATTGATGACTGCATCGATGAACAAATCGATGAAGGCTGGCTACGGGACGAGAGTTTTCTTCCTTTGCTGGAGGTGGAAAAGACGGAGGAAGTTAATGCAGTCTCCTTCTACCCCAGACAAGAGACAACGGAGCATCTCGAGCTCCGAAAGCCCGAGAACAAGCTAAAACCTTCTATTATCGAGCCCCCTGACGTTGATCTTAAAGAACTCCCTAATCATTTGGAGTATGCCTTTCTTCAGGGAGAAAACCAACTCCCGGTAATCATAAATTCTTCCTTGGAAAAAGAACAAAAAGTTAAACTCTTAGAGGTCCTGAAGAAATACAAGGGGGTACTCGCATGGAGTGTGGCCGACATTAAGGGGATTGACTCCACTTTTTGCACACATAAGATTCTTATGGAGGAAGATTATAAACCCACTGTGCAACCCCAGAGGCGAGTTAACCCTAACATTAAGGAGGTAGTGAAGAAGGAAGTTATCAAACTTTTGGATGCAGGACTGATTTACCCAATCTCGGATAGCCCATGGGTTAGTCCTGTGCAAGTTGTACCTAAAAAGGGTGGAATGACTGTAGTAAAAAATGACAAGGGCGAGATGGTGCCACAGAGAACTGTCACTGGATGGCGGGTATGCATTGACTATCGAAAGCTCAACGATGCCACGAGGAAAGATCACTTTCCCTTACCATTCATTGATCAGATGTTAGAAAGATTATCTGGACACGAGTACTATTGCTTCTTAGATGGGTTCTCTGGATATTTTCAAATCCCCATAGCACCTGAGGACCAAGAAAAGACCACGTTTACTTGCCCCTATGGAACGTTTGCCTACAAACGGATGCCTTTTGGGCTATGTAATGCCCCCGCCACTTTCCAGCGTTGCATGACCGCAATCTTTCACGAACTCATGGAAGACAGCATGGAAGTATTCATGGATGACTTTTCAGTCTTCGGGAACTCCTTCGACCGCTGTCTTGCTAATTTAGAGAAGATGCTTAAACGTTGCGAGGAAACCAACTTGGTGTTGAACTGGGAAAAGTGTCATTTCATGGTAAAGGAAGGGATTGTGTTGGGCCATAAGATTTCAGGGAATGGGATAGAGGTGGACCAAGCTAAGGTTGAAGCTATATCTAAGTTACCATACCCCACAACTGTTAAGGCAATACGCAGCTTTTTGGGGCACGCCGGATTTTATCGGAGATTCATCAAAGACTTCTCCAAAATTGCCCGGCCAATGACTCAATTGCTTGTGAAGGATGCTCCATTCGATTTTTCCCAAGAATGCAAGGATGCTTTCGACCTCCTAAAAAGGGAACTCACTCAAGCTCCAATCATGATCACACCCAACTGGGAGTTACCATTTGAAATAATGTGTGACGCTAGCGACTTCGCTGTCGGGGCTGTATTAGGTCAGCGACGTGACAAGCTTTTCCAACCTATTTACTATGCTAGCAAAACCATGAATCCCGCCCAAGAGAACTACTCCACCACCGAAAAAGAATTATTAGCCGTAGTGTTTGCATTCGACAAATTCCGACAATATCTTGTCCTTTCAAAGACAGTCGTCTTCACTGACCACTCAGCTCTTAGATATCTGTTTGCGAAACAGGACGCCAAGCCACGACTAATTCGGTGGATCTTGTTGCTACAAGAATTTGATGTTGAGATTCGCGATAAGAGGGGGGCAGAGAATCTAGCCGCCGATCATCTATCTCGCCTGGAAAACCCCTTGGATAAACACGATAGAAGTGAAATTAAGGATTCGTTTCCCGACGAACAACTGATGTCTATCCTTGATTCGGAACCATGGTACGCCGACTTCACCAATTACTTCGCAAGTAGATGTAGACTTGTTCCTGAACACCTGACCAAATACGAAAGGAAGAGGTTCTTTTCCCAGCTGAAATATTACTTCTGGGATGAACCATTTTTATTCCGAAGGTGTCCTGACCACATTATAAGGCGTTGTGTTTCGGAGAATGAGGCAGTGAAGATCATGAGGGAATGTCACTCCGGTCCCTCTGGAGGGCATCATGGGATAAATGTTACTGCTCGAAAGATTCTCGATGCAGGATTCTATTGGCCCACAATTTTCCGTGATGTAAAAGATATGGTACAAGCGTGTGATGCATGTCAACGGGCTGGAAATATATCACATAGGGATGAGGCACCTCAGAACTTTATACAAGTTTGTGAGGTATTCGATGTTTGGGGGATTGACTTTATGGGACCCTTTCCATCCTCAGAAGGAAACGAGTACATCTTGGTCGCCATTGACTATGTTTCGAAATGGGTTGAAGCACAAGCCCTTAGGACTAATGATGCTAGAGTGGTCATTCATTTCCTAAAAAAGCTTTTCGCAAGATTTGGGATTCCGAAGGCTCTTATCAGTGATAGGGGGACACATTTTTGCAACGCGCAAATGGAAAAGGTCATGAAGAGGTATGGAGTACCCCACCGATTCTCCACCGCCTATCATCCACAGACCAATGGCCAAGTCGAAAACACCAATAGAGCTATTAAAAGAATACTTGAAAAAACGGTTAGTCAAAACAGAAAGGACTGGTCATTCAAACTCGACGAAGCCTTATGGGCATTCCGAACTGCTTACAAAACACCTATTGGAACGACCCCGTTCCGCATGGTGTATGGTAAGGCATGTCACTTACCGGTAGAATTAGAACACAAGGCTTATTGGGCGCTTAAGGCATGCAACTTAGATTACACAACTGCGGGGAACCATAGGTTTTTGCAATTACACGAGCTTGATGAACTTAGATTAGAAGCCTACGAATCCTCCATCACATATAAAGAGAGAGCTAAAAGATGGCATGATCAAAGAATTAAGAAACCCAAAGAATTTTCAGAAGGAGACAAGGTCCTATTATACAATTCTCGGTTGCGATTATTTCCGGGAAAACTTAAGTCTAGATGGTATGGGCCGTTCACGGTGAAGAATTCCTCTAAATTTGGAGCTGTAGTGTTAGTTGATGACGAGGGTAGGGAATTCACGGTTAACATACAACGTGTAAAACATTACCAAGAAAATAACAATGAAATGATTAATGAGGAGGATGTGATGTTTGATGATGAAATCACGTAGTAACCCACGACTTTGAGTCTAGCTACAAGACTCGTAAATAAAGAAAAGCGCTTCTTGGGAGGCAACCCATGTTTTGTGTGATTTTTATTTGTTTGATTGTTATTTGCTTCCGTATGCATGTTTTATTTTTATTGTTGGTTGATCATGTTTCTCAATTAAAATGTGAAATACTTTATTATGTTGTTTAGACTAGTCTTAACTTCAACCTAAAGGTATTTTTGCAAAAGATAAGTGTAAGGGGAAACCCCAAATATGTTTTTAAGAAACAAACCGATCATGATTATCCACAATATTTAATGAACATGTATATTCGTATTTGTTAGAGTCAAATGCTTGTATTGAGTCATAATGAAGTTTTGCAGGATTTTCCAGGAAGTAGGACAAAGTTTTTCCAGAAATTTTCCGGAAACTTAACATAAAGATTTCTGCAGGTCCATTCTGACGGCGTCAGGCAATTGTTCTTGACGGCGTCAGGAGTCAAAAATCTGGAAATTTTACCAGTTTTGTTTTTCTAACGGAGTCTTATGGTTTTTGTGAATTATTAAGTTTTATAATCTCCAGGAAATCTGCAAACTTCATTCCACAAGCATTATATCTTATTTTGTTTTCTAGGATTTAGTAACTTATATAGGATGCCGCCGATTTTACGCGAGGTTGCCTTGTCTACTTTTGTCAGGATTTACAGGTTATTTGAGACAAGAAGATGATTTATATTCTGGAAGGGAAGCTTTGATTGTTCATTTTCCTGGAGGAAGATTTAACCTGGTCAACCTAAAATATATACCGAGCGAATCAGGGGAGTATTTGATTTCATTCTCTTTACTTCTTAACTTTTACATTCTTTACTTGAACATTGGGGACAATGTTCATCTTAAGTGTAAGGGGAGGGTAAAAAGATGATACCTTACATATGCACTTTCGCTTGAGTTTGTTTTGTTTGATAGTAGATGAGTAATAAAACTATGAGAAATACTTGTTAGTGTAATTTTAGCGCCAAATTTAAAATTTTTTACAACATTTAGGAGTGAAACTTTAGCCATAGCAAGCGTCTCATGGATAGGAGGTTGTATGACTAGCACATAATCGTATATTCAGAAAAATTTTCCACCCAAAAATGTGAGGTTCGCCTTTAGATTTGATAGGAAAAGCATTCATTATTAGTGCTTATGAGTGTACCGGTAGCATTTAGATTCTAGAACTTGCGTTAGTGATGCATCCCGAGACCGCTAGTGAGACTACATTCGTGTGGTAGGATTTACTACATGATAAGAGGCATTAGGATCACCCTTGTGTTAAACCTGTATTATAATTACTTGACCATTTAAGTCATATTACTTGGCTAGTTAAGTCAACTAATTTTTCCCACACCCTTTGCGTTGTACTCATTTTTAGTACACGATACCCCTAGTACACCCCTCCGAGCCTATCTTTTCGTTTCTAACTTTAAGCATTTTACTTAAAGGAAGAATTTGTTACACCCCACTTAAATGTACAACCAAATCGCCTTAGCCTTCCGTGTATGCGCTCATTTTTAGTGCATTATTGTTATTTGTTAAACCCTAAGTTAACTTTCTAATTGATTACATGGTTGCTAAGTCGAGTCATATCCTTGTACATATTGTTTTGGGACGATTGGGACTCATGGGTAAGTACTTATTTTATGGAGTAATGGGGAAGAACATCATATTATTACCCCCATATGTACGTTAATTTTAAAAGTGCTCCAAGTGTTTTGATTTTCTTAATTCGAGTCATTAGAATAGTTAAATGTAAAGTATGTAAAGATTCAAGTGTAAGGGGAATTCTCATCCCCTATGATGTATTATTTTGGATGGTAGGGTAAGAGTGTATGCAGCAAAAAAAAAAAAAAAAAAAAAAATATATATATATATATATATATATATATATATATATATATATATATATATAAAATAAAAAATAAAAAAAAAATAGAAAAAAGAAAAAAAAAATAGAAAAGAAGAAGAGAAAAAAACATACGGACTACCATCCCGTTTTTATTCTATGTTCATTTTATGTTTTTGTTATTTTTCATTTATTAGCTTAAGTCGAGTCTAGTCTTGGCTTAGCAACGCCATCTTGTACATGTAATTTACTAAGATTGTTAACTCGCCACCAGTAAAATTCCCTTTATCCAACAAAACCGTGTAATTCATATCCCTACACCTAACGTTATAACCCTTTAAAAAGACCTCTTTGATAGTTTATCCTAGGTGCTTACGCCATGTGGTGGAGGTTTGATCCTTTCCCAAGCCTATGGTAATCTATTTTGCTATGACAGGTAGTGAGAGATATCTTCCATTTCCATAATGTTATATTACTTTATTACACCCGAGAGATGTGAGTATCTAAACACTATTTGTGAGGTGCTTGTGTATGACCTCCGTGCTTGTCTATTGGTTTTTAGTGGAACGATTATTTGTTGTAATTACTTTTATATTAGTGTTAAATGACCCCTAACTTGTCTTTTGAGTAGAATAAAAGCTCATTTGCTTGAGGACAAGCAAATCTCAAGTGTAAGGGTATATGATGAGGCGAAAAATGATCCGTTTTTAGGGGGTCATTTAAGCCCGAATCCGAATTTATTTGATCAAATATTGCCCTAAATCGTTCCTTTTGTGATTTTAGGTGTTTGGAGAGCGAATTCTGGAAAAGAGGCTATTTTGGACGTTTTTGGAGCATAAAGTGAAGAAAACGACAAAGTACCAAAAATCCAAGCTGGAAATACAAGGTGACGGCGTCAAGGGTTTGCTCTTGACGGCGTCAGACATGAAGAATAATTTACCGTAGCTGGTGACGGCGTCAGATGGAGTTATGACGGCGTCAAAGTGGCCAAGAATAATTTACCGTGGGTGGTGACGGCGTCACATAGGCCGTCACGATTTTATCTAGGGCGTCCGAGGAAGTGTATGGCGGCGAGTTGACGGCGTCAGATTTAACTCTTGACGCCGTCAGGACGATTTTCCTATATATAGTTTTCTAGTTTTTTCATTGAAAAAAGAGAGAAGTTTTGGTGAAACCCTAAAGACGATTTTGGTGCCTCTTTTACAGGTTTTTCAAGGGTTCCAAACCCTTGAGACCTTGCATTGTAATTGAGATAAGTATACTCTTAATTCAATCAATATGTCTATGTGTTGGTTGTTTATCTGTTGTTCTTATCTTAATTCTACTATGCTAGGCTAGATCTCTCTTGTGTTTGCTTAGATCTAATGAAACCTAGATGTTGATTATGTGTTGATTACTTGTCTATTCTTGTTTTGAATGAATGATTTTATATGTTAGGCTTAAGAAAACTGGCAGATCTCCAAATGGTAACATGCTTGAACGTCTTAAGAAACATGAACCGAGGCGTACTAGGTCTTTATTGGTTGTATTTAATGCATGAGCCACTGTTTACAATCCCTATAGTTGTGCTGGGTCATGGTGTAGGAGGAGATAAGAGCTCATAGAGTTGGGGAGTTATGTATGCCACTCCACGAATGGTATTAAGGAATACAACCCGTCATTCATACAAGTGTAACAAGTAATTGACATGTAAAAGATATCTAGGGAGTAATGAAGTCTAAGTAAACACAATTTCTCCACATACTGCTCACAACCTTAGTTTAATATTAGTTTAATTTTATTTTCATTAGTTTAATTAGTTACAAAGTAGTTTTTGGGTTAGTTGAATAACAACTAATTCCGCCCACTCTTCTAAAAACCGAGATTTTACTTGCTTTCATAAAATATAAAAATACAAAAATAATCATCTCTCACCTCTAGAACTATTAATTAGGTTTTCTAATCCTAGCGACACTATTCCTAAGCTGAACGATCAATCCCCCGGTACTTGTCACTATACTATACTACAACGATCAGGTACACTGCCTGGTGGGGGTTGTAAGCCTCGCGAGATCCCTCGAGAGGTAAAGCAAGGTGCGATTCCCACGCATCAAGTTTTTGGCGCCGCAGCCCGGGGAATAGTTATTGTCTAGGTTAGAATTTCTTTTTATTAGGTCTACTTGCTAGATTCCTTTCTAGTAAGATTTTTTATTTTTATTTTTAGGTCTTCTTTAGTCTATCTTATTTCTTCGTGCTTTTGTTCGTAACTCTTCACCATTCACCATCATGGCAACCAACGAATTCTCCAACCTTAGGATCACTAGAAGTCGTAGCACCACTAAAGACCTCGTCTTGCCTTATGCAGAACCCGAAAGAGAAATGTGTAGGTTAAGACGAACTCACTCAACACCTGAACCATCCAGCATTGCTATCGACTTTGATGCACCTCTCTCTGAAGAAAATTCAGAAAATCACATCACAACCCCGAGCTCCCACAATGAGACGAATACTCCTATAATACCTCCTCCTAAGCGTCTCAAGGATTACTCTTCCCCAACTCCTCGTGGGTTTTCCAATGCCATTGTTTATCCAAACGAACACACCAACGAGGTCTTGCATGCGAATGATATTTGGCTTGTCAAAAGTGTGTGTAAGTTCCACGGACTTGATGAGGAAAATCCGATCCAACACATCAAGGACTTCCTAAAAATAGTGGATACCATCCATACGGGTGGGACTACTAGAAACACATCCCGACTGCGATTCTTCCCTTTTACCTTATACGGAAAAGCCCAAGAATGGTATAACAAACTCCCTTCTGAATCTATTTTCACATGGGAGCAACTCATATCCAAGTTCTATGAGAAGTTCTTTCCACCTGGAAAAACCTCAGCATTCAGGGATAGGATCCTTCGTTTCCAAAAGGGGAAGGATGAACCCTTCCATAAAGCGTGGACTAGATTCAAAGATTTAATAAGACAAGTTCCACATCATGGCATTGAACTTTGGCTCTTGGTCCAAATCTTTTACGAAAATATCTCCTCTAATGACCGGAACGGAATCAACCAATCTAGGAAAGGAAGATTGGCCAATCTTAGTGCCGAGGAAGGATGGGACAGGATTGAAGAATATGCCCAAGACCTGGATGACACTTGGGATGAACCTGAGTCGACTATCGGCATTTCTGAAACCACCTCGGATCGATTGAGCAAAGTTCACAAAAGAATGGATTGCCTTGCTGGATCACAACCACCTAAAATGCTGTCTAATCCTTACTTGATCTGTGATTACTGTGGAGGTCCGCATGAGGTGGAGGAATGCGGAGGAGCAGCCACAACTGAACATGCATGCTTGTCAGGAGGAGACATTTATGTTGATCCCTCCCTTTTGCCTTTCTACCAAAATGATGATTATACCCTTTGGGGAAATCTGGTAAGGAAAAGAGAAGGGGAGGGAGGCCCTGAATTCAAGATCAGGAGCAATTTCGAAGATGACCTTGGTCACTTCACTCAAGAAAAAGACTTGCAAATGAAAGGGCTTAATGAGCTTTTCGACGAACAGCAGGAGGATGTCGGAGAATTCTTCAGCAAGCTTAACTCAGCCCTAGATAACCTCCAACCACCGTCAGAAAGAGGAAAAGATCCCATGCTCGCGATAACCACACGGGCCGGAACGACAACCAAGGACCCTCCTTACCCAAATTCGTCCCCAATCACACTCAATTCAGACAAACCTGGGGAGGAGGAGCAGGATGTCGTCATTGGCACCCCGGACCAACCACCAGTAACAACCCCCTCCCCATCAGCCCTTCCTAACCCACCTGTGAGAATTCCATACCCATCCCGACTAAGGAACCAAAAAACGGAGAATGATAACAAGAGGTTCTTGTCATACCTAAAAGACTCGGTTGTCACCATACCTCTCCTGGATGCTTGCTATCACATGCCAAAGTATAGCACATATTTCAAAAAACTGCTCGCTAACAGGAAGAAGCTCGAGGGTCTTGTAACCCTAGGGGAAGAATGCTCAGTGGTGACCCATAAAGGGCTACCAAAGAAGGTAGACGATCCGGGCAGCTTCACCTTGCCATGCTCTATAGGTCCTCTATCAATCAAGAATGCTCTTGCCGATTTGGGAGCAAGTATCAACCTCATGCCTCTCTCTATGTTCCGTAAACTAGGATATTCCGGATTGAAGCCTACCCGTATGAACATCCAACTAGCCGATAGATCAGTCAAATACCCCGAAGGGATATGTGAGAACGTGCTAGTCAAGGTTGGGAAATTCAAATTCCCTGTCGACTTCGTAATCCTGGATATGGAGGAGGACGATGTGGTACCTATCATTTTAGGTAGACCATTTCTTGCTACCGCTCGTGCAGTCATCGATGTCTACGATGGCAAATTGACCTTACGAGTAGGAGACGATAGCTTTCGGGAGATATTGAAGTTTGAAATGAGTTCGGGTTTCGGGCCGTATGTTTTACATTTACCCACTTTACCCACTCAACACAACTAGTAATATTATAATTACTATTATTACTATTATTATTATTTATAAACTTTACAAAAAAAAATTAAAAAGAGTGAACCACAAAATTGGTCCTTGTGGTCCGGTTTTTCTCACACAACACAACACCCTCACTCACTTATCTCTCTCTCATTCTCTCTTCTCCCTCAACCCTAGCCGCCGCCATATTTTCCGGCCATAACCATCACACCGCCGGCCACCACTGCAAACCACCACCATTTTCGTGATCTCCACCATCAAATCTTCTAGATCCGCCCCTACACGCGCCTATAACATCATTTTCATCACGAATCATCACCATAATTCACCACCAATCGGTTGTTATCGAAGGGTTTTACGGTTTGGAGCTTATTTGATCGAAGGTGAGGCGAGTGTGACTCGCATTTTTGTTAAAACGTGACCTTTGGTCACGATGGGTCTAGATTCGAATGGGTTTTCACCCAAAAACGGAAAAATACTTATGGGTTTTTGTTGGAAACTCGTTTTTATTAAAAAATTTGGTATCCGGGTTGTTATTTGTGGGTTTGGTTCGAACCGTGAGTCCATGACTCACGGCTTGGATATTGACTCGAGCCATGGTGCTCGATTTCTTGTTATTATGAGCCGTGGTTTTGGCTCTTGAATTCTTGCTCTCGTTGGTATGCTTGGTTCGACTCATGGGAGTCGCGGCTCGAACCCGTGTTATTGTTGTTGTTGCCGAGACCCTCATGGTCGAATTGGCATTACGGAGTGCTCCTTGGAGCCATTTTTGTGACCCTTGGTACTTGGTTCGAGCCCCTCTTGGCTCGTGGTGTTTACCGCGACTCAGTCGAGTCGTGTAGACTCGGGTTTGGCTTGGTAAACCAACCCGAGTGTGACCTTGGTTATATTGTTTCTTGAGTGTAACTTGGTTTTGTAATTGGTTAGTTGTTTATTTTATTTCTTGGCCGAATACATGTGGGTCGAGACCATGTTTGGTCTCGACATTGGATATTGGATATTGGTATTGAGAAGTGTTGACGAAATGTGTTATTGGGGACCGATTGTGAGACGGTCACTTAGATTGACAAAGATAGGTTAGTCGGGTGCCGTAGTCGGACCCTATTGTTGTAGCACGTGGATTGGGATTGTTGGACGGAGATGTATCAAATTTTGGGGGTGTTATACTTGTTCATTATCCTACTTATATCTTTATTGTTTACATACTCATATATATATATATATATATATATATATATATATATATATATATATATATATATATATATATATATATATATATATATATATATATATATATATATATATTTGCATCTAGTTGTAGCTTTTGATATTGTGCTAAAATTGATTTGACACAAAGTTCAAACTAAAGGTTCATTTACAAAATAAAGTTTTTATAAATAACCTAAAAATATACAATATATATATATATATATATATATATATATATATATATATATATATATACTAGTAAAATTGATCATTTAAATTAAGTAGATTTTTACAATAAATCTTGTATCGAAGTTTTTATAAAACAAAGTTTTAGAATCTAAATTGACGAAAAACTATTCAACCCCCCCCCCCCCCCCCTTTCTAGTTTTCCACACTATGCCTGCAGCTAAGCCTTTACCAAGCTAAAATTCAACTATGCCATCAAATATCACATATGATTTTAAATAAGATTTAAATTTCTTTGAAAAATCATATATGATAATTTTGAAAAATCATATATGATACTTCAAATGTTTTTTAAAAATAGAAAATATCACATATGATATAGAATATAGATTAAAAATCTAATCCAACTTACTTGTTTTATAGGAATTTTATGAAAAAATTGAAGAGAAGTTTGACAAAAATTCAAATGAAAAAACAGAATTGGTTGAGACGATGAGAGAGGGTATGCTGAAGTTCAAGGGAGACAAAACATTGTTCAGTTTGTGTAAGAAATACAAGAAAATGTTCAATGTTTTGGATTTTGATTTAGAAGAAACAGAAAAAAAAAAAAAAAAAAAAAAAGGATAAAGAAAACACAAACAGTGATGAAGAAAGTGATGATGACAACGATGATGGAAAAAATGATGACATAGGAGGTGGCTATGAAGAAGATAAAGATAAGGATGGCAGTGGTGATGAGAAGGGTAACGAAGAACAAACTGGGAAAGATGACAAAGAAGATACAGAGAGTGGGAGTGGTGAAGAGAGTTGGAGTGATGAAGAAAGTGAGAGTGAGGTCGAAACAGAAAAACAAATGGAAACAGATGTTCAGCAAGACAAAGAAAAGGAACAAGAAGATGAGTCGGAAACAGAATTGGAGACGGAAAAAGAAATTCCGATTGAGAAGGAAAAAGAAATTCCGGTCGGGAAGAAAAAAGAGAAAGAAATAGAAATTGAGAAGGAAAAGGAAACTGCAACTGAGAAGGAAATGCAAAAAAACCAATTGAGAAGTTAAAGGGAACTCTGGTTCTTTCTTTTGAGATGCTAAAAGAAAGCAATATCGATGAAGAGACTTTAGACAAGATTTTTGACGAAGCAGATAAGCTTTCTCAATCACAAAACAAAAAGGCAAAAGAATCAAAAACAACTATCATCTCACCTAAACAGGCAATGACAAGAAGCAGAATGAAATTGATTTCACCACCATCATTCAGTGTTGGCATAAGCCCAGTAACCAGTAAACCTGCAGCTGCAACTGACACAACTACAACAAAAGAAACACCAAAGATTGAAAAAAGGGTTGTAGCTGAAACAGACACAACAACAAGTGAACCAAAACCAAAGATGGCAAAAAGGTCGAGAAAGATAGTTACCGAAGAAGAAAACAAGGAAGAAGAGCCACTTGGAAAAAGAGCAAAAAAGCCTTCAAGATTTCTGGTTTCACCGTATATGAACAAGAAAATTGCCTTAAAAGTACCAACAGACCCGGATGAAGCGATGGTATCAGAAGTTTTATTCTCAATGCAAGGAGATCCATAGTAAGTATGCTTTATCTTATTAAAAAATCATAAGAAAAAAAAGTAAAATTGTGCTAACAATATCATATGCGATAATTTATTCTCGTTGTATTTTTTATTGATTTATCACATATGATAATGCATATCTTTTTTCAAGTCATTTGTTAAATCACATGTGATATATCTAAATCTGCTTTATCTTTTTTTGTAGCGAATTTGTGTTTCAAACAGAATGGGCATGGGAAGCAACAACAATAAGAGACAACATGCAAACACTAGCACCACAATTAAAAGTGGATGTTAGTGTCACTGACAGCTTTGCTTGTATTTTAAATTATGAAGAAGCAATCACCAATGGTAGGATCAAAGATTAAACAATTTTTCCACACTGGAATACTCGTAAGTACCTTAAAATTTTGAACTTAATTACCAAAATCTTAATTTGTTTCTTAAAGATATGTGGATTTATGAAAACAGACAAAACAAATAGTTGAAGCAAAAAGGGAAGATGAAGAGAAGCAGTACAAAGAATTTTGTGCAAACTTGACAACCGTGTTTAAAGGCAATACAGAAGACAAGTCAATGAATCATGTAGATTTGGTAACTACTTCTTTCACTTATTATGAAAAACAAAAAAGTTTTACTTGTATAAAAATGAATCTAATTTTTTTCTTTCTATTTATACAAGCATTCTTTCCAATAATCGCGCATGAACACTTTTATCTGGTTGTTTTCAACATAACCAAAGGCACTTCAGTCATCATTGACAACTCACCAAAGACATATGATGCAAAATACAAGAAGGAATGTGATGTTCTGGTAAGTAATTATAGATCAATGGGTTTGGGTAACAGTTGGGGGTTTTGGCTAAAAACTCATATACTTATCATATGTGATAAATCAATAAAAAAAACTCAAACAGAATAAGCTATCACATATGATATAACAAAAGAAAATACAATAAATAATGTGATGTTCTGGAAAGTAATTAGATATTACAAAGCTATATTTTAGACTCTTATGCAGCTAAGCCTTCGACTTGGACGTAGGCGTACGATACGGCTAAGCCTTTTGGCTTAGCGTATGAGATACTGAATTGTCTTTAATAAACTAAATTTTCTATTTTGTGTAGAAAAAACTGCTTTCAAGATATCTGTAATCCCACAACCACACAAAGGCGTCTGACATAGCGACAAAAAATCCAATAGTGATGAAGGTAAAGTGGGCAACAAAAGAGAATGTCATAGATAATGATATTTTTCTGATGATGCATATGGAGAAATATGGTGGAGAAACTGCAAAAAACTGGAATTTGGAGTTTCCAAAAGAAGGAAAAGAACAGGAAATGGAAATTATAAGATTGAGAATCAAGTATGCCACCAAGATGCTCATGCATGAATTGAACATCCACGGAGAAAAGATGAGCGAGGAAGCATTTGAGTTTGCAAAGAAAAACACAGATAAGGCAATGAAGCAGCATATGATAAGAGAAGAGATAGAGAAGAGGAAGGTAGAACAGGCTTCAGGCCATGTTGCAAGTGCAATATGATGGTAAATGTTAGCGGTAGTTATGCAAGAATCAGAAGTAGGACTGATGAAGAAGAAGGGGGTACAAAAACTTTTTGGGGCCACTAATGCATATTACAAACTAATTTCTGTAGACACTATTATGTAATGTCGTATGCCATCAAGTATGGCTTAAACAATGTCTTAATTCGTATGTTGTATGCTACAATATCGCAAGTAACTTTAAATTTCTAAGTAGGATAATGGTTTAACTTTGTAGGAACTATGTTGCCATGTTTTATTAAGAAATAAAAATGGGGAAACATCTCTAGATGTTATTTTGGATAATATGTCTTGTTTAAGTTTTATTGAACCAATTTATAATCACTTGTTATAGCTATTGTTAATCGCTAAACGCCTCTGCGTTTTTTTATAACACATTGCATAAAAAATAACCAAAAAAAGGTTAAATGGCATAAAATTACTACATAATCATATGTGATATACGGAAAAGTAATATAGCTCGTGTAAAATCACATATGATTTTAAAGAAATATCACATGTGATATACACTTAGAAAACTTATCTTATGAATTATCACATGTGATTTTCTTAAAAAGTAAATCAACAGTTAGAAATCACATGTGATATTCTTGTATTATTACATATGATATATAACTGACAAATCATAATTATAAAAAATCACATGTGATAACTGAAATGTTAGTAACCAAAATTCTTGAAGACAATAAGCAACAATCTATTTCATATAAAAACTCAGTAATAATCATACAATCATGTGTAAGTCTGTTACTCAAATTTCTTCAACACAATCCGACAAATATAACATAATCAAAGATACTAAAAAAATATGCGGACGAATTATGTTGAAATTTCTGGTTCATCCAAGACCTCCTCTCTTGTAATCTCTGGTTCAAAGTCCTCTTCTATTGAAATTTCTGCTTGATCCAAATTCTCTTCTCTTGTAATTTCTGGTTGAACCGAGTCGTCCTCTTCTATATACTTTTTTGGGCAGGTCCTCTTGTTGTGACCATCTGTGGCTCCACAAAGTAAACATGCATTCATATTCTTCGTATTCTTATCAAGAGCTTGCTCTTTTCCTACTTTGATGCGCAACTTTTTACGGCCTTTGGGGTTACAAACAGATGGATTGTTAACGGTTTTTACAGCCGGCTTCGGGACTCCAACAAGTTCCTCCAAATTATCAGCCTTGTTCTTATATGGAGGATTCGGACAATCAACCTCAACATCAATCTTTAGCAACCTCAACTTCTCAACAAAAGCAACCAACCTTGCTTCGTCTTTACTCAACATATGGACACAGTGATCGACAATGGAATTTGCCTCGTTTGCATACTTCTCAACAATCTCGTTCTTCTCACCATATCTGTTTCTTTTGTTCCTAAAAGCAGCAGGTATAAGGTTCTTTGTCCAACGCCTCAAAATGTATTGATTTGGAATCACTTCAATGTTGGTGTTCTTAAAGACACAGAAAACATGTCAGCATAGTATTCCAACCCGAACAAAAAGCTGACATGTCCATTTTCTTGGATACGCAACACCTTCATGGACAAAAAGTGAAAAGATAGTTATATATCACATGTGATAATAGAAAGAAAAAACTTAAAGAATGCTTTTAAGAAACTAACATACCTTATACAGCCCATCTACTCTATAAAAGAGGTTAATTGGCTCTTCCTCATCTTCTTTATCCTTATCCTTACCTTTATCCTTAAGTTTCTTCTTAGCTTTCTCTTTCAACTTAGCTTTCTTCTTCTCCATTAATTAATCAACAAATTTCGTCTCTTTAATAATAGACACCTCAGATCCCTCAACCAAACTCTTGTTATCTATTTGGCAAAACCATGTCCCTGCAAATATCTCAGCCTGAACCAACTCGAACAGAGGACGAGTATAAACCTTTGATGCATGACGTTCAATCTTAAGATAGGTTCTAAACTTCGGAACAGAATCAATAGTCTTATGATCTACCTCTCTTGTATATGCCTATGCTTTTCCATTGCCGTCTCAAAACAATTCATAAAACTCATAAGAGTAGAACCTTGATTCGTAAAATGAGAGAAAAAGGAGTTCTCACTCTCAGACCTAGATGTCGTCCTCATCAAACCGCACAAGGGGGAATCAATAAAATAAGCAGGAATCCAACACGAATGAATCAGAAACATCTTAGTTAACCACTTATGATTCTGCAAGCTAAACTCATCCAATAACTTAGCCCATCTATCCTCAAACTCCTCCGGACCGATATACATATTCCATACAATTTTATTGAACTTCTTCTTAAAGTCAGTGTCATCATAGATTTTTGAACATATCTGGAACAATATATCACATGTGATTTACCAAATGACTTGAAAAAAGATATGCATTATCATATGTGATAAATCAATAAGAAATACAAAGATAATAAAGTATCATATATGATACACCAAAGGTAAAAACAAAAAAAAGGCAGAAAAATACCTTTCCAGGAAGCTTTTGTGTAATATGCCACATGCAAAGTATGTGTTTTTAACCCGCAAATTCAGCTTCAATAGCATTCCTCATAGCCCCATCCTGATCAGTAACAACAATATTCGGAGCCTTACCAAACGCCTTTATGAATGCTTTCAGCAACCATATATACGAAGTTGTAGTTTCATTTTTAAGCAACCCTGCAGCGACTGTAACACACCTCTGATGATTATCTATGGTTGTAAAGGGAACAAACACCATTTTGTACCTAAAAAAAATACAAAAAATAGTTAAAATAACAGATTAAACAACAAAACACAAAACATATACACTCTGTTCTTAAGTTTGGTATTTGGAAAGAAAATGAAAGGAAGTGAAGAATATAAAATTATGTTGTGTTCTCAAGATTATTTAAAGAAAGAAAGTGAGAGGAGGCGGAAGAAAAGGAGTGGTCAAATGGGCATTTATTGTTACGGAGTTTCCATCCCAAATATGGGAGGAAAGTGAATGGAACTTAATATTATATTATTTTCTCTCATGTGTAGTTGTACTTTTTTTGGTAAAATAATCAAAATAATATTATTTAACACATAATGTGCATCATTCTCTCTCCTATCGTACCATGTGATAGCTGTACTTTTATCATACTTTTTGTTTTTTTTATTTTTCAATTCACTTTTTAATAAGGCATACCTTCTCATTTCTTTTGTATTTCTTCTAACTGGAGAACATCAAACAGATAGCACGTTTTCCCTACTTTTCTTTAGTTTACTTTTCTTTACCTTACATTCCTCTTCTTTCCTCTTATCAAAACCACTCGAGAACAGAGTGATACTCAAAATCTCATAATTAACATAGAAATACTTACTTGTTTGTTTTGAAAGTAGCATCAAACGATACAGCATCAGAAAACTCTCTGTAATTGTACTTAGAAACTTCATCAGCCCAAAAAATTGCCGCAAGCTCAACATTTTCAACCAAATAATCAAACAAAAAATCCGGCACATGCTTCTTCCTATTCTCCATCTTAGATATAAGCATCTGTGCATCACTATCACCTATATAGCAGTTCACACCCCTAAAAAAGTTCATAAAATCAACAGTCGTACCATGAACAAGTAAATAAGAACCCTTCAAACCGGTTAAGATGTGATGCGCCTTCGTTGCGCCTATATTTACACTAGCAGCTTTAACAATAAACAATTGTTCAGCATAGGTTAACTGCCTCTTAGTTTTCGACAAATCAAAAATAACATTCAACTTGTACTTAGTAGTACCAGGAATCAAATCAAAAATAACACATGCTTTTGCAGCCTGTGATATGCAGGCTCAAACTTCTAATCTACTTGTCATTATTCTCTAAGTCTAAGGTGTCCACATGTATTCCCTTAGGACAACCTTCCCTATTACACACTAGATACTTATGCTTCACAGTACCATTCCTCAATCTTTTCTGGCATAATTTCCTAACCACAAACCTTGCTTTAGCAACATATTTCATATAGTCAGCAATGCACTCATCAATCGCCTTATAAACTTTGCCTTTAACAAGTAAAACGTCCACAGGAACTTTCGAAATATAATAAACAGTTCCACCAGGAGAATCAAAATTAGAGTGAGTAGCAAATGATTCAGGAGTTTTCAAAGCATTCAAATCTGAAAAAATAAACACAAATATAAAAACAGTGATTAACTATAAATGGAAATCACATGTGATACATAATTCTGTGATATATCACATGTGATATATCCAAACTGCTTATTATTATCAACTACTAAGATGATTAGTTCAGAGCTTAAAAACTACTTATTCAGAGCTTAAAAACTGCTTAATTCAATCAAAACCTAACTAAATAGCTTATTCAGAGCTTATAACAGCTTAATAACATAGCTTATTCACAATCACACACGAATTATGGTAAAAATTAAGATAATCAAAGAGCTTACTCTTAATAGCTTGAGATTCATCACCGTGTTCATAAGCTACAATCTCCTCAACATACTTAGCTGAAACATCATCACTAACAACGATCTCTTCAGAAGTAGAAGATGAATCATGAACAACGATCTCCTCAGAAGTAGTAGAAACAGAACTTTGAAGCGAATCCATAAAATTTGCATATCAGATAAAAAAATTGAATCAGTTACCTTATAATTCAGCTTATTGAATCAGATAGCTTATAATTCAAGCTCAGAATTCAGCTTACATAAAAATTAGGGTTAAATGATTATAAGAGATGAATAAGGAGATCAATTGATGAATTATGGAGCAAAAATTAGGGTTTGTTGATTAACGGGATGAAAGAGACGGTTAGATGAGAGAGAAGATAAATAAACACTTTATGTGTGTGAAAAAATTGATGTATTAAGTGAGATGGGAGGAAAAAGTAATATTTATATAATCAAAAAATACCGTTGTAGTGTAAAAGATATATTTAATCTCAGCTTTTAGATCAAAATAAATGAAAGGTGTAGATTCCAAAAAATCATTCCAATTTAGAAAGGGAAAAGAGTAAAAAATTTCTAAACTGGACCTTAATAACCGGGACCCACGTTTTTCCAACTTCCTTCCCAGTCTCTTCAAACCATTCCATTCAAGATCTTCATTTCACAAAAACCCTAAAAAATTCCACTCCACCATAAATTCCAGGTAATAACAAACTAATTCTCTCAATTAACACACATTTTTAACCACTACGTAGTATTAATCTAACTGTTAACTTTACAAAATTATATCGATTCAGTTGATTGTGATTAGTATCTGCTTACTCTGTGTTTTTTAGTGTGTGTAGATCTGTATAAGTTGACTTTAAGTTGTTTAGTTTACAATATTATGGATCGTGTGATCTCTTTATGTTCAGTTAAAGTGACTCCTGTGTGTTTTAGTAGGTGTAGGTCAATGTAGTTTCATTTTAGGTCTTAAGTTTACGAAGATATGGATCGCTTGATTTGTTTACAGTGTAATCGACTGTTTTGGTAGGTGTAGGTCAATGTAGTTTGATTTAGGTCTCTATTTTATGGAATTATTGATTTTTTAATTTTTTTGTAGTGATTATTCTTGTTTATGTTTAGGTAAAGTTATCAAGCAATCGTGATCAAGTGGTTTGGTTGATGGTGATAGTATGTTGACCGTGTGTTTTAGTATGTGCAGATCAATGTAGGTTCGCTTTAGTTGTGGAGTTTACGAAATTATCGATTGTGTGATTTGTTTACGGAGATTACTAATGTTTATGCCCAGTCGATTGTGATTCGTATGGCAAATGTGTGTTCTAATATGTGTAGTTGATTTCGGTCTTAAGTTTACGGAAGTATTGATTGTGGCGATTTGTTTGCGGTGATCAATGTAGTTTGTGTTAAGTTGAAGCGATCAAGTGGTTTAGTTGATTGTGATAGCATGATCATTGCGTGTTTTAAAATGTGAAAAACTCAATTTATTTTGTCTATTCTTCTTACATCTATGTAATTATTGCTTTGTTTGTAGTGATTTATGTTTAGCCGAAGTGATCGAGTGATTTAGTTGATTGTGATTAGTATAATGATATAATCCTATGTGTTTTAGTATGTGCAGGCTAATGTTGTTAGGTTTTAGTATAATAGTACGCTGACTGTGTTTTTTTTAGTATGTGTAGGTCAATGTAGTTTGATTTTAGGTCTTAAATTTATGTAATTGTCGATTCGTGTGATATGTTTGCAACGATTAATAATGTTTATTATAAGTTAAGGTGATTAAGTACTTTAGTTGATTGCGATAGTGTACTTACTGTTTGTTTTATTATCTGTAGATCAATTTTGTTGGATTTTAGGTCTTAAGTTTACGATATTATGGATTGTGTGATCTGTTGCAGACTTGCAGTTACTAATATTGTTTGTGTTAAGTTGAAGTATTCTAGTGGTTCGGTTGGCTGTGATAGTATGCTGACTATGTGTAGGCCAATGTAGTTTAAATTTTGTTGTTAAGTTTGCTGCATTATGGATTGTGTGATTTGTTTGTGGTGATTACTAGTGTTTGTGTGGAGTTAAAGTAATCAAGTGGTTATTTTGATTGCGATAGACTGATAGTATGCTCACTGTGTGTTTCAGTATGTGTAAAAACTGTAAATCAATCTAGTTTGACTTATGTTCTAAGTTTATTTGTGTGATCTGTTTGCAGTGTTTATGCTAAGTTGAAGTGATCGAGTATGCTGCATGTACCGGCAACGATCGAGGAACAGTTGATTCTGAGAGCAATTAAGGAAGAATGTCCTTGGGAGAATCTTCCTAAGCGTCTTCAATCGACTTTGCATTCAAAAGATGAATGGCATAGAAGGTTTATTTTGCCAACTGTTATTAGTTTCTTCTGCATGTCTTTTATTTTGTTTGTTTGTTTTAATTGAATTGTAATTGAAATGTATTATGTGTTTACTTAATCTGGAATCTTTGAACAAGCAGCAGGGATCAACTGTTTAAACGACTTAAATCTAGTGTAGATGAGATAGTCAGCAAGTTCTTAGTTTTGATAGTTTTTAAAAGCTATGAATGACATATCTGAGCCTGACTTGAAAGTGTCATAGTTGAAGCAATTGTTGTTGAAATAGATTTGAGCTATAGATTAGTTAAACGTTTTGAAATGTTTGGCTTAAGAAGTAATGAAGTTTATTTAAGAACTGAAGGAACTGCAATTGCTAATCTCTAGGGCATGATAGTGATTGGGTTAGTAAGTTATCTGGGCACGTTCTTGTTGCGCTGCATGGCATATGTACTTTTATATACTTGTTTGTTATCTGGGCTGGAGTAGTTTTCAACTCTAGTCGTGGCATATTTTTTACTCTGATAACCAGGGGCAACATTAATGCAATTCTTGTTCTGTCATTACTCATCGGCCATAGCAGTTATTGAGACTAATTTAATTCATTAATTTTTATGTGGCTTTTTAAGCACAAAAATTTACTGTAATCAAATCAAATGTCAGTATCTATAATTTGCTAGCATTCTCCAAAGTCCAAAGAACTTATTGTATAGTCTTGTTTAATTTCAATCAATCATTATTAGTGTGATTTTTTGATACGTTGAGCAACCTCATAAATTTCATTTTGTCTTGATCCCCTTTTTAAGTCCCGTCACACATGCCTTACTGTATGAGGTCTTTCATAAATTCCCTTTTTAACCGACATTATAGATCTTGTACTAGCAATTAAAAATCTTTAAGCACAATTAGAGAGAATGTGAAGTTTAGTGGCATTTGAATGTTGTAGGGCTACGAGCTTATTTCTGGTGGCATGTACATACATTCATGAATTTAACTGATAAATATGTTCATGGGTTGACGTTTACTATTAGGCAACCCTGCACATAAGCTCTCCTTTGTATTCTTTGTAGTTAATTTTATTGGCATGTACAATTCCAAGAAGACAAATCTCTTAAAGACATTCTCTATGAAATCTGGTTGTTTGTCTAACACTACATTTTAACAGGATAACTGAACATTGTATAAAGAAAAGGCTTCAATGGAACACTTCATTTGTCCGTAAAGTATGCAGAGAAGCAGAATATTATGAGGATATGATGCGTTATCTTCGAAGGAACTTAGCGGTATGTACTAGACAAATATTACGGGTTTCATTCATAGTCTGCATGCTACACAAAACTTTGTTGTGTCTGCTAATATTACTTTCTTAGGTTTGGACTGTGATAGTGCATCCTGTTGTTTTGCATTATCAACAAGTTTGAGAAAACACATGACTGGCAATGTATGAGTCACTATATGATTGGGTGGCCCGCAAGTTACCCACTTAACTGTACTGTTTAAATGTACTTGATAGTCAACTATATTTTCTACCTATGTATCTTTTATTTCACCCACAATGCTTTTAGATGATAGACAATTCTGTTTACTGTAATTAGGCTCATTCAGTTATATGTTTTTTTCTTTTTGGTTTTGCAGTTGTTTCCATATCACCTTGCTGACTATGTTTGTCGTGTAATGAGGATTTCACCATTCAGATACTACTGTGATATGATATTTGAAGTCATGAAAAATGGTAATAGGCTACATTATTATTTATTTTCTTCTTATTTGTTTTTTAATAATTCTGTGGAACATAAAATGAAAAATGATATATATTTGAAGAATTGAGCTACCTGATATTGCTCTACTTGATGAGATAAAACTATTAAAATTCATAATTGTTTGTCTGTATGCTACTATGCTAGTCTCTTCTAGAAAGGCCAAGATATGCATGACTAGTGTAATGAGCCACCCTTTATGTTCTTTTTTGGAAATTAGATGAGCCTTGATGCAGCAGGCTCATTGATATGAACCCATCCCATATTAGCCATAGGCTAGGTGTAGAACTCACTCCAAAATGCTAACTTAAAGCAGGAGGGGACACTAGACTTTATAAGCCATCAACCAATCCCACACTTGGCCGAAGTGGGATCGTAACAATACCCCACATTTTGTAGAACCAACGTCCTTGTTGGTCACGGCTATGTTGGTCACGGTCGACACCCTTCTTTTTCGAGTCCAAGCCACCACTGCATAAGCCACCACCCTGAGCTCGTTAGTCACAGTTGGCACCCTTCTTTTTGGGTCCAAGCCAT
This sequence comes from Artemisia argyi, assembly GCA_030686995.1. Classification (NCBI taxonomy): domain Eukaryota; kingdom Viridiplantae; phylum Streptophyta; class Magnoliopsida; order Asterales; family Asteraceae; genus Artemisia; species Artemisia argyi. The sequence goes on along the minus strand of CM060693.1, from coordinate 124,754,288 downwards.
CAGTCCGAGTGTTGGAACCTTGAAAGGTGGGACTGCCTCTGATACCAATTGATACGAACCTATCCCATACTAGGTCGCATCAAGCCACAAGCTAGGTGTAGAACTCCCTTCAAAAAGTTAGCTTGAAGGAGGAAGGGACACCTAGACTTTATAAGCCACCGACTAAAACCAATTCCATACTTGGCGGTCGATATAGGATTGCAACATTCATCTTTTAGTATGCAACATATAAGAAAGATATCTAGAGTACTTTTTCGATGCACAAATCAAGATGTGATAACTATTATGTACTATTATTAGCAACTTATATGTTATATTGCTAATATACCTATTTATTGCATAAATGGTTTTGCAAGTGAATTTACATTAGTGGTCAAATGTTGGAGACACAATTTACATATATTCATACATACAAGGTAGAGTATACCAGAACATTTAGCTCACCCAACTATGGACTAAAAATACCAAAAACAGAACATTCGGATTGCAGCTAACCACCATTTGCCACTTCCTCCTTTGAGTGTGCCTTCTATTTGCCATAAAGAAATAACATGTAAACATTTGTCATGAATCATAATTAGTCAATGATCAGATATATTTTCATGTTGAGTTTTTATAGCTGACTTGTATATTGTTATGTGGGATCTATGCATCATTTCTAGTGGCTCTTATCATTTCCTTTTGCAGCATTTCCATTTTATCTTCAAAATGAAACTTATGTTTATATCATCTGCAGAACAACCTTATGATGGCATACCGAATTTTAGTGCGGCAGATGCTCTGCGACTCACTGGTATAGGAAGAAATGAATTCATCGATATCATGAACAAATGTAGATCTAAGGTATAAACATAGATTTTGTTACAGATATATAATATTTTTGTGCAGTTAGGCTACATTGCTTTGCTTTCATCTAATTATCCATAATGATTTTGGAGCTATCCAGAAAATTATGTGGAAGCTGAACAAGTCCATAGCGAAGGAATCATTGCCCACACATCCTGTAGACTTTGCAATTGAACCTTGGTGGGGAGTTTGTCTTGTAAACTTTACATTGGAAGAATTTAAGGTGAGATACTTGATAAAATTTTCTATCGCAGAACTAACAAGTAATATTGGGGCATTATTACAATCATCAAAGCAGTTTGTTGTTTTTAGTTATCATCATCTTAATGAATTTTGCACCTCATACCACCTTTTTCTGTGAATAAATTAGTCAAAGTCAAACAGCAATTTAAACGGTTCAGATTAAATCGTAGGTTGATCCGACGGTTAATATATAATGCCATGTCATCATTTTTTCTCTCTGCTCAGTCGGCAATATATATTATAATTCAATATCTATGTGTGATGTGCCATTTGAAACGTTCAGATCTTGATCTTGTCCTATGTTTGTTATGAGCAAATAGAGGCACAACCGCACAATGTTATGCTAATCGATATTTTTTGCAGAAACTCTCAGAAGAAGAATCAGCAACAATTGACAAAATCTGTAAGGAGGAAGCAAATGCGTTTGTACTATTTGACCCGGTTGTCATTAAGGGTCTCTATCGACGAGGGCTGGTCTACTTTGATGTCCCTGTTTATGCTGATGACCGTTTTAAAGGTATCATTGTGAATTCAGTCTAATGATATTCTGTATTCTGATATATCTTAGTATCGTTTACTTAGCGAAAATGTATGACGAAACGTCCCTCCCAATTCTTGGTCATACGATGCCGGAGTCCACCAATTCCTTGACCAGAGCGTCAAATGTGTCTTCCAATTTTTCGGTTTCTTTGTCGTACTTTTCAATGTCTACAACTTTTATTATAAAACACGATTAGTTATGGTGAAATCAATATAGAATTCTAAACAAATGTCCTTAACTTACTAACTTTCTTACTGACGAAGATTACTTAATAACCATAAACTTTAAAATTTATAGCTATGTTCAATGACCACATTATGTATATTTCATGACTAATATTTGACTTTAAGTTAAACCATATATATTTTTCTTACTTTATGTGATTTACTAATATGATGATGAGTAAAAGTACTTGTGGTGTCTGTTTTTGAATGTAAGGTGAATAACTTGCTTTAATCGATTTTTGGGGATCAGTCAATGTGCAATCTTAAAGCAATTGTGCAAAGATTTCTGCTTTTCTGATTGGTTTCCTGTAAGCAGCTTTTTGATCTATTAAAAGTTTACTCTATATGACTAAATTGATTTAACCTGGAGTATTAAAGATTTAAAGTGATGCACGCGATGGGTGCTTTTTGTTTCTTGTGCTCATATTTTCTAGATATAAATTTCAGAATCTGACGTGTTTAGTTTTACAGTGTCCAGGCTAGAAGGGTTTGTTTCCAACAGAGAGCAGTCATATGAAGATCCTATTGAGGAGTAAGAGATTGGTCTTTTCTAATTTTTCTTTTTGTTTTCCCTTTAATCAAGAGGTGGCAAAATGAGAGGGTCGGGCGTGTTGGTAATATGTCAAAATGGGTTCGGAAGCTTTGGCAGACCCTGATTTTTTTATTTTGTCTTTCTTTCTTTTTATTTCTTTTCTTTTCTTTTCTTTTCTTTTCTTCTTTTCTTTTCTTTTTTTTTTTTTTTTTTTTTTTCTTTTTTTCTTTTTTTTTTTTCTTTTTCCATTAAGTAATTTATACACCAACTTTTATTACAAAACCTACTTACTTTGCAATAAAAGTATAGTTTTTTGAATAAATGATGTAGGAGGTTGTACGCAAAAAAAACCCACTTTACGCAACTGTCATACTGTTTTGAGCCATTTTACTCGTTTGACCTATTTTTGTTTTAGCTTAATATTTTTACTAAACCGATTTGATTCATTAGAGGTTAAACATAATTGAAATTAACCCATTTATAAGTAGATGGCGTGAATCGTTCAAACAATAAGCAGATGGCTTGAAATTGTCACAGCTATCTTTATCTCTTCAAGTACCATTCTGCAAGCAGTCAAATTGAACATCCTGTGTATTGTAAACTTTACTTCACAGGTTGCTTTATGCTGTTTTTGTGGTTTCGAGTGAGAACTCAACTGTTGCTGAGTTGGCGGCAACATTACAGGCTGAACTCTCTCAACTGCAGGGTGCTGCATCTTTTGCATGCCGATTAGGATGGGCAGTCAAACTAATTGACCCTGGATCTATTCTTCAAGATCAAACTACTGCTGCCCTCAATGACGAGGAAGAAGGTACTCTTGATACTGTAGGCTCTGGAAACATATCTACTGATGCCGGGTTATTTCAACAAGATGCTTCAGGGACAGAAAACCATGGACCAAATTCTGCATATGCACGTGTTGCATTTGTGGTTGATGCTAACATAACATCATATCTTATGATGGGCTCTGTATCACCTGGTTAGTTTGCGCTTTCCAATTCCTTTTTCATTTTCATTCTTTATGTATATCCATGTCATATTTTTTTTTATGTGAGTTTATTACCTCATTTATCTACATGAATGTCCATTGACAAAGTTCTCTGTTTTTATTCTTCTTTTTTCTCCTCTTTCTGTGATCTACTATATCAATTAATGTCCTGCCAGTAGTCATTTTTCCTCTTGTTGATGTCTTTTTCAGGCTTAAAATCTCATGCAGTAACACTATATGAAGCGGGAAAACTAGGTCATGCTAGCATTGAAGATCTTTGCAGAGATCTAAGCACATTAGAAGGGACAAAATTTGAGGGAGAGCTGCAGGAATTTGCCAACCATGCATTTAGTCTTCGAATGATTCTAGAATGCTTAACATCCGGAGGGCTTTCACCTGATGAATTGAACACCCCTGCTATTGGTCCTTCAACAAATGAAGAGGTTACGCCTAAGGTGGCTGACATGTCCCTAAATGAAGAATCTGAGGCTGCCATAAGTGATTCGGGCCCAGTTGCTAACAATTCTGATTCCACTTCTATAAATGGAAACGCCAGTGATGTTGAGAAACTAGTATCTGCTGATGATTCTGTTACTGGAAAACTAATGAAAAAGAATTTAAGAAAATACCGTGTAGATATCCTGCGGTGTGAAAGCTTAGCTTCTCTTCCAGCAACAACGCTTGATAGTTTGTTTAAACGTGACTATGAAATTGTTGTGTCAATGGTTCCTCTTCCGGTTTCTTCTTTATTACCGGGCCCCAAAGGCCCGGTTCATTTCGGCCCGCCTTCACATTCCTCAATGTCACCATGGATGGACTTAGTATTGTATACTTCCATTGGTAGTGGGCCTGTTTCAGTTGTTTTAATGAAGGGTCAATGTTTAAGATTGCTCCCTGCACCATTGGGTGGTTGTGAGAAAGCCCTTGTATGTTCATGGGACGGGTCCACAGTTGCAGGTCTAGGAGCCAAATTCCAAGGGAAGTTAGTCAAAGGAAGTATACTCTTACATTGTATAAATTCACTTCTCAAACATACTGCCGTATTAGTGCAACCCTTTAGTAAGTTTGACCTAAGTGGGTCTGGAAAATTGAATACTATTGATGTTCCTCTCCCTCTAAAGAACTCTGATGGTTCATTTGCGGATATAGGGAAGGAGTTAGGGTTAACCACAGATGAAAGTTCAAAGATAAACTCTCTGTTGCATCAGTTAGCGGATAAAATACCGTTGTGGACTGTAGGTTATGTCCGTTTGGTGAAGCTCTTTAAAGAAGGAAACACAAATGTCTTTGCACTAGATGATGCGAAATATGAATGGGTTCCATTGTGTGTAGAGTTTGGAATTCCCCTATTCAGTCCAAAATTATGCAATTTTATATGTCAAAGAGTGGTGTCTTCACGTTTGCTTCAAACAAATTTGTTCACTGACCATCATGATGCAATGCAAGATCTGAGACGAAGGCTACATGACATCTGTTCTGAGTACCAATCAACTGGTTCTAGTGCAAGGATGCTTTATCAAAGGGATCAACCAAAGACTCAGAAGGGTCAACTTATGACATATGCGAGTCAAAGATGGAATCCTCTTACAGAACCCTCTTCTCCAATTTCTGGAACGAGTGATCTTCAAAGACTGAAACTTGCCAACAGGCAGCGTTGTCGTACGGAAGTTCTGAGTTTTGATGGTAACATTTTAAGGTATGTCATGATTGGTCTTTCTAATTTATTTGTTAGGCTGTTTGAAATGCTTCCTAGTCTTTTGCTGATAGAGGTGGCAGATGCATGGGTTGGGTAATGGCTTTGGGGTGAAACGGGATGTATTTTAGGATGGATTTTCTCCATTATAATATAATTTTAGATAATCACTGCATTAAATGCAATCACAAAACAATTTTTGCTTCTTTAAATCCTTTGGATGATTTGGAAGTGGCGTAACAAGATTCTTCATGCCTCTTCGAATGAATTGGAGAAAGTCAAACATGAGGACATTTTTCTCTCCGTCCAAAGTTAGTCCCTATTATGGTTGGAGAATAGGAGCTCGCGTTTGGCTCTCAACTGGAAGAATTGGGTGATAAGCCCGTATAATGTAGATGTTGGTTAATATTTCTAGCTTTGGCCTATTTTATTTTGGGTTGTCTCTTTTAATTTTGCTTTTGTAGGGCTTCCTCTCGTAGCCTATGGGTGTTTCTGGCCTTTGGCCTTTCTTGGTGTTTAATAAAATTTCGCTTTCCCAAAAAAAACATTACAGGTGGTTTTATTGTATGAACCAAAATTAGATTTGACGTGGTATAGATGAAACATAATTTAAGTCGGCCTATTCATACGTTAGTGGGTCAAAATTGCCATCTCTATAAAATGACAAAATAAAAAGTTATGGTTAGAAGTCTCTAAGAGGCCAATTCGAGAGTGTTGATAGACCTTGAATTTCACTTTGTAATAATATATAAGCAGTCTTCCTTTTTCAAAACTTGTGAAATATATCATGACGTGAATGAACACATGCAGGTCATATGCTTTGGGTCCAGCTTATGAAGACACCGCCAAAATGAGCGAAGAGACATCTAGCTTAAGCAGTGGTAAGGTGGAATCAGATGATAAGGACAGTGGAGAAAACGTCCTGCCAGGTGTCAATCTTCTATTTGATGGATCTGAGTTGCGTCCATTCGACATAGGTGTTTGTCTTCAGGCCCGACAACCTGCATCTTTGATATCAGAGGCTTCAGCCGTCTCTGCTTCATTTTCTACGATTAGATAGGAGACCTCACTGCTAAAAACTTGGTTATGGAATTGTATATAGAAGAGTTTCTCTGTATACCAAGTGGGGCTTTGTTGTTTAACCTCGTGATTTACTTCTGCTAGTTTGATTCTGTCTCAACCAAGTTCTGTTGTAGCTGGCAATTAAAGAGGTACAATGATGCTCCTTTCTCTCCCAAGGTATCTATTACTTTTAATTAGAGGTTAAAAAATGGATGGTTAGGGTGGATTGAGTACAATTCCAAACATATAATTTTCAGGGTCGGGTGTGGTTGCAAGTTGCAACTCGCAACAGAATTTCTATATTAAAATCTGAATGCTTCAGGAGTTTCATGTGTTATAAGTACACTTTGCTCCTGCCCGACCCCATTGATTCATTAAGCTTTTCACTGTTAGATTTACCCAATTGACCGAATGTAGATAAGACAATTCCCGAATTGACATATACATAACTAAATGGGTCGAACTCGCAACCTCTACTTTTGACTCAACAGTCAACGGGGTTTACGCTAGCCCTCTTTTTGAATCCAGCAATATTCAGACGTTCTGGCCAATGGGAGCAGGCCTTTTTCCTATTGCTTTGTACCATTTATAACAAGGCTGTACTCATTGTCCATATTCTGGTTCTTATTTTTGCTATTGTACACAGAGCTATCTGCTATCACATTTTTTTTTCATAGACCATAGAAACACAGATGAAAATATCAGAAAATCATCTTAAATGCATGTGTTCATTCTATGATGGTTGCTTGATTGTTAGTTAGATTTCTTTGATGCCCTCTATTAATCACATAAGGGGCTATCATGGGGCGGAATCCATAGGGTTAGCCAAGTGAAGATATCTTATTTTGGCTTTGACATTTGTCAAAATTTATGGAGTGTTGCAATTTCCATGGGAACATATACATCTTAAGCAGTTAATTTGGAGGTCTAATCTTGTTTCTTCTATTATGTAGGAGACGCTACTAGTTTGGATCGAAAGTGAATGAAGAACTACCATTTGTTGCTAACTACAGCAGTTAAGAAAAAGGAAAGAAGATTGCCAAATCCAGACTTAAAACTTTCTGGCACACGGTGAAGCCCAGTTCACACATATTTTGAACTGTAATACTGTCTATATGCACCCAAAAATTGTGTGTTGCTTTTTGCGCACTCTAATGACAAAGTTAGAGTAGATTGATGTAATGTGAGCTGGATTAAGTTTGTTTCACTTACGTATTGGGTCATTAATCAGACCCTTTATTTTTGTATACGTTGAAGGATAGTCATGTGCATTGATTGCTCTAGATTCCAATACATTTTTTGTTATTTTCACATGTCAATGGATGTTTCCATCAGAGTGATCAATATTTCTGGTTAAAATCTTAAAAAATCTGAAGTACACAAAATAAATCTAGTTTCTTTCCATTTCTTTTCCTTTCCCCTCTAAATTAATCTTGAGAACACAGTGTTAGTTCAAATTGCATGATAGTTATGGTGTGCACTGGCTAATTGTTAAGGGAGGTGATTTGCACACTCCCATATTTGATTGGGACACTCCAAACAGTGCATTAAACAGTTGTACTGTAAATATAATCTGCTTTAACTGTTTGTACATTGAGTGTCCCAATCAATTTTTTGAGTGTGCCAATCAATTCCCAATTGTTAAGTTACAATGGCTGAGCAATTGTTAACAACAATTAATACCTTTCTTTTCTGATCATTCTTTAAAATCATGTATCAGTACAGCCTAAAGGATTAACTAGTCCTATCAATAACAGAGACAAAAGTTTTGTTGAAAATCTACCATCCCATGTACAGATATTTGTTTGTTTTTTCCTTCTTTATCATATATTCAAAACGAAGGTTGCAAAAATTGCGAATCCGTAATTGGATGGCCGACTCGGTTTTAGCTAGTAATTGGTATAAGCAAGATTAATTGGGGGCGCTTCATATTTTCCTTAACCATTTACTATTGGGGTTGGTTTAAGTTTCCTTAACCATTTCCTATTGGGGTTGGTTTAAGGAAAGATCGGGGAAGTTGATTAATCGTATTAGTATTTTCGGAAAATTTTAAGTATTTTGAGCTAGTTTTGGGTATTGTTTGCAAGATTATTCGTAAAAAATTTGTAATAAATATAAACAGTGACTATAAGTAATTCAAACAATGAAACAAGTATACTACAAGTTGGACTCTAAATAAAGGGTCAAAGGGGGTGGAGGTTTTATTTTTTTTACTTATTAGTGGGCTAGGAGAGTACCAATAACACAACCCATTAAAAAACAATACAGAAAATTAGTAACTTTTGTTACCAAACAAAATTTTCGACTTATACAATATTTTCTATAGACACGCTTATACATGATTATATATGTGAGTAGTTGTTTGAGTTGATACTTGAAGTAAACACCTATAACATATTACTCCGTACTACGTAATAATATATTAATAAGTGTATGATTCTTTGGTTTTACTAAACAGTACATTTTTTTTCTTTTTCTTTTTCTATCTTTTTTTATTTTATTTATTTTTAAATAACAATTTCATTCTATGCTACAACTGCCTTCAGTGTGATTCACTCGTAGCGAACACCCCTTAATCGTCATGGCGTATGCTTAGCACAGCCCAGGCTATGTTTGGCACAAAGCTTTTTGGAGCTTTTTTGATCAAAGAGCGGTGAACAATGAGCTTTTTGATTTTTAGTGTTCGTTTGGCATGAGAGCTGTGGGTTTTGCTATTTTTTAGGAAAACTCATTTTCCCAATGCTTCTTTATGAAGCTGTGAGCTTTTTTGGTTACTGCTCACAGCTCACTGCTACTGTTCACAGCACTGGTCACAGCTACTTTTGCCAAACATAGCCCTAAAGATTAACTAGTCCTATCAGTAACACGAATAACTACGGGTTTCATTATTCAACGGACCTCATCGCTATAAATGACAACGTCACCTGACTTGCTTTGATATCAGCAAGGAGACGAAAAAAAAAAAAGAAAAAAGCAACGGTTAGAGATGAAAGTATGCAGATATTTTATGCAAAACTAAAAAGATCATAAAAGACACGTGAGTTCGTCACGTGGCAGACAACGTAATAGCCCCTCCCGCCCGCTTCTATTCTCGTCTTGGATCACTCCAATCCTTCAAATTCAATCCAACAAATATATTTAAAAACATACTAATAACTTTTTAGTGTGTGCTTGCCTGGTATGCTTCACTTTATTTGCTTCTTTTCAGAATGATTCTCAACACCACCACAAATTCACCGATTCTTCGTCATAATACATTCACTCCTCTTTCTGCATTTCGCGCCAACAGGTTTCTATCTATCTATCTATCTATCTATCTATCTATCTATCTATCTATCTATCATTTCCATTGAAATTTGTTCCAATAGATTATCTTCGTTATGTTGCTTATTGGGTGATAAAAAAATGCATTATATTAGTATGCAGCTCAATAGTTTATTTACGGATAAGGATCCTCTCATGTTCATTTGAACATGAGAGGTAATGTTATGTTTCTTGTGATTGTACATTTGAATTAAAATAAAATAAATATTTTGCGATAACGGCGGTCACAAGAAGTAGAACATTACCTCTCATGTTCAAATGAACATGAGAGGATCCTTATCCTTTATTTACATTTCAAGGTAATTATCCCTTTAAAGGATAACTGTCCATAAATGTAACTAACTAACTTGTCACATTTTCGAGTTCTTAGGTAGCCATTCAACCACCTGTAGTAAACTTACCCATTTCTCTAGTTGTGTGTAGTCATCTTTTTTCTTTGCTTTTATATACCCTAAACTTTCTGATTTCGACTTTTGTGAGTATTTACGCATGTAAAATGACCATTTTATCCTTAGCTGTCAATAAAGTGGTTACAAAAATATAAGGGTACAATGGTCATTTTATAGAAAGGTTTATGCCTTTAAATAGAAACAAACTTTTTGCTAGGGGGGGAGGGTGCTCACCCTTTTAACCAAGGGCGGAGACAAGGAGGGGTCACAAGGTGCAAGTGACCCCCTAGCGAAAAAAAATTGTAGTGTAAATTTTCTAAAATATCGGGATATTTTTTGTAATTTGCCCCCTTAAGAACCAATTTGTAGTGTAGTTTCTAAAATTATTAAAGTGTGCCCCCTCGAGCAAAATTTTCTGGCTCCGCCCCTGCTTTTAACCCTATAAGTTTATTACTTACGCTGATCCTTACACTTGTATTCCTAACTTCCAACACATAAATGTTCCCTAGAGTCTAATTTTCTCATTTGTATATTTATGTGATTAATGTTTTGTTACAAACGTGGGATTTAAAACAGAGTAATATTGAGTAGGAATGCATCAGGTAAAAGTTCTGTGAGTGGATTTTCTGGTAAGGTATTCATTCATCCGCCCTATCACTTCAATTTTCTTTCATTAATAGCTACGCTTATTAATTACGTGCAATTTGACTTATTGCAACTGAATACATGACCGAGCTCCTTTGGATCAGGTTATAGGGTCAGAGTGCATGAAGCATAAGCCTGCTTACGTGCATAGTCAGCGTGCAGAAGAGATTGTTATTGAGGTACTTCCCGTTGGGTTCACATGCATGATGTTACGTTAAAAGTTGTGATTGTTTGTTCTTTGAGACGCGTGGTGCTGTGTTTGACCTTTTTTTTACCTTTCAAATGCACGAAGAAATTACTTTTCTGAATGATTGTATAAATTATAAGCCCATGGATGCTACAAAACTAAACTGAAGAAGAATTTTAGCAAATGCCAAGATTACTTTGTATAAAGTAAGTGCATGCCGGCTACTCGATGTCTTATTTTGTGTAGTACGACGAGATATTAGAATGCTCTATCCTTGTCTGATAGAAGTTCTGTGTCACATATTTCATTAATTTTAGAGGAGAGGGCTCGCTTAATAGGAACAGATATGTAGGCTGTCGCTTGTCAACTTCACCATTAGTGTAAATCGGAGAGTGGAGATGTTACAAGAGGAAAGGAAGGAGAGAATGACAATCTTTGTTGTGAGGACACAAAGCAGAATCAATCAGAATACCCTGCATAATTTTTCTGGAAGGTATGTGAAGATAGCTGGGATAATCGTGCCACGTAATATGCACTTGTTGAATACAGGGATATGTATACCTAAGAAACAGTAATAAGATTAAATGGGCGAGGTTTGATAGTCGTGAATGTAAAGGTGTTCACTGTGAAGGAAAATTAAGATCATGGACATGGAAATGGTGAGGAGAAGCGCGTGAAGGTGAGAATCATGAAGGGGTTGAAAAGGGATGTGAAAGTATGCTGTGTCATGAAAGAGGTAATAGAAGAGTCATGGTTGTTGGGGATGTCTTCGGTTTCTGTGATGAACCAGATTAATAATGATGATGACAGTCTGTTCAGAAAGTTTGTGCAATGGGGATCAACATTGGACATGGCAAAATTTAAAGCTAGTGATAGTCTTGGTAATCAGTTAAAGCTGAGCTCCAAAAGAGAATATATGATAAAAGCACAAGGAATGTCAAAAAATCAATAAGTTTAAATCTCCAATTAAAGTGTGCACTGAATAAGGAAAGCATATATGGTAAGTCATGGTCATAACTATTTAAGAAAGTTGAAGTGGTCAGAAAAATAAAGGAAAAACATCTAATGGTTTACAGTTGAATTAAGTCAGCTGGAAAGGAGGATGATGCTGTTGTAGATGATTTCATTGTGATGAGATGACACCTAGCATCATATCTGCTTGGTGGAAATAATATTTAGTCATATATCTTGACTGTTTGGTTCAATAGTCTTTAACTTAATCATGCCTAGGACATACTGTCCTTTACATTATTTTATTATGTACAGTGATTCTATCAATAAACTATGTTTGTTTCCTTAAAGTATAGCTTTTGTTGATTAAGTATTTCCATTTTTGAAATATTTCAGGATGAGGTTGCAGTGATGTCAGAAGCCGGACCATCTTTGAAAAGCATTCCAGGCCTACCAAATCCTCTTGGAGTATCAGAAACCGAAAACGGAATCAATTTCGCTCTTTTTTCACAGCATGCAACTTCAGTTACATTATGTTTATCACTTCCCGAGAGGTGAGTGTGTATCTCAGAACATTTTTTTTATATAAGTTAACTTTCTGTTTGCTTGTATTTGGTTCTCATTGCTTTTTTCTCTTGGTTTTGTTCCACGGATTTTTTTAGGGAAAATGATGGAATGGTCGAGCTGAAATTGAACCCACAATCAAACAAAACCGGAGATATATGGCACATATGTGTTCAGGTAATTTCAATTTTACATTTCTGCTTGAACATTTTTTAGGTTCATGAGAGGCTCACTTAAAGTCAACTCACATTAACACAGATGCATCAATTGCAAGTTTTGTTGTTTTTTTTGTTCTTTATATGCTTAGCATATGTTAGTGACGATTAAAGGTTTAGCTGTTTGTATCATCGTCATTCATGTTAGTGTCATTTACGCATTGCAGTGCTTAGTTATACATTTGGAATTCTGTTTATTCTTTTTGATATTTTTGCTTAACATGAAAGGAACAACTCATTTCAGGACTTGCCTCGGAGCAATGTCATTTATGGTTATCGGATAGATGGTCCTCAAGGTTCGCATCAAGGACATCGCTTTGACAACAGTGTTGTTCTGATAGACCCTTATGCAAAACTAGTAGAAGGTCGTCGGATTTTTGGCGATTCAACAGAAAGGTTCTCTAAACTTCATGGGACGTATGATTTTAGTAGCTCTCCATTTGATTGGGGAGAAAACTATGCCCAACCAAATATACCAGAGGTAAAAGTTCGGACAATTGATGTTAGTAGATTTACTCGTGTTCCAGCTTCCTCTCGTCTTTCTATCAGTGTATTTTTCATTCTGTACCCCATCCTCAGCTAATGTGTGTAACTCACGGAAAAAAAACACATCATTGATACGAAGATACCATTTTGCTTTTAAGTTCTATTTTATTATTGCGATGTTCTCTTTTATTCTTACTAGAATAGTTTCTGATGTTGTAGAAGGACCTAGTAGTATATGAAATGAATGTCCGGGCTTTCACAGCAGATAAATCTAGTGGATTAGGAGAAGACATACGTGGCAGCTACCTTGGTATTATAGACAAGGTAATGATATGATCTTTAACAACCAGTAGTACTGATCTCCAACAGAATTTGCAATGAACTATTTATATTTGGCTTATGACTCACCAATAAAATCACATTATCGATACCACATTTTTTTCTTGCTGTGAAGATACCACATCTTTTAGAGCTTGGCATTAATGCAGTGGAATTGCTTCCGGTCTTTGAGTTTGATGAGTTTGAATTCCAGAGGCGCCCAAATCCTAGAGATCACATGGTAATATATGTTTTCTATCAGTAAAGACATGTTCATAACTTTCTTTGTCAATATATATTCAAATTTATATCCACATTCCAATCGCGTCTCTCTTTTTTTATAGTTGCATCTTGCTAATTGATCTTACACTGATATTCTGATTTTGAAGATCAACACATGGGGTTATTCGACAATTAATTTCTTTGCTCCAATGACTCGGTATGCAAGTGCTGGTGGAGGACCAATTTGTGCTTCCCAGGAGTTCAAAGAGATGGTTAAAGCTTTGCATCTTGCAGGAATCGAGGTATTAAGATTCTGTTTGGTGAACCTTGATTGTGTCGGTATTCTGATCAGTAGAATTTATAAGTACTTTCTGTGAAATATGTTGAAATTCTTTAACTATACAGGTCATCTTGGATGTTGTTTATAACCATACTAATGAGGCTGATGACAAGAACCCTTATACCACATCATTCCGAGGCATAGACAACAAGGTATTAACCTCAAAGAATCTAAAAGAAACTAATGCAGCACTTTGTAATAATGTGATTTATTGTCATTACCTACAGAGTGTTGCATTAGATAAAACTTCCCAATATTTAATTGCACTGGAGCACTGAATAAGTTTCCATGTTTCTTATCAGAATTCACCATGAAACACAAATCATCTAAGTTATTTACTATTAATCTTGTGTATCTATTTGTCTACAGACGTATTACATGGTGGATGGTAATGGCCAATTACTAAACTTCTCCGGCTGTGGTAATTTCATCCTCCACATCATTTTTGAGTTTATATTCTGCTCGTTTTCTATACTATGTTTCAGCTTGGTGTATAATTATATGGCCATAACCGGAAATATTTTTCAACGACTACAGGTAATACATTGAACTGTAACCACCCTGTTGTCATGGAACTCATACTTGATAGCCTCAGGCACTGGTACAGTTTCTATTATTTCAAATTATTTTTCTGGTAATTATTCATCATGAATCTATAAAAGTTATTTTCATAATAAATGAAGGGTCACCGAGTATCATGTGGACGGATTTCGCTTCGACCTTGCAAGTGTTCTTTGTCGAGGAACAGATGGTTCTCCACTTGATGCTCCTCCACTCATTAAGGTAAGTTTGGCACTCTCTTGTTGGCAAGAAATGAAGATTTCTGATTTCAGTAATTTTTCATGATTCTTACGCAATTGCTATTGTTTTGCCTTGTTTGGGGATTTTCTAGTGTCTATCTAATAGATGCTAGGTGGAGGTTGGTGTCACTGCATAAATTATTACTACCAATCACTTGAATCCTGCTTAATTATTTTACCATGTGAGAGAACGTGCTTTGCAACATGCGAAACATTGATTGTGGTTTATGCAAAAGCTTTGACTATGTTTAAGGTCAGGGTAGGTCAACTGGGCTGACTAATGCTTTGTAATGTTTTTTCTTACATAAATGTGGCAAAATGGGCAGCTTAGTAGCAGGTCAAATTGGGTAAAATTTTTGTAGGGGAAGGAACAGACTGGATCAATTAAGATTTGCTCGGAAAAGTCACTGCATTATTCATTTTCATTGTTCATTCTGTGCTTGCAAATTCTTAGCGAACATATCCTCAAAATCTGTCTTCTATTGCTTGCACAGTGGTATCTAGAAGAGAACAAAAATGATAATATGTTATGCCTATCAAATCATCCAATGTTTTTTTTTTTTTTTTTTATAGATGGAACACTTTCTTTTACTTACATGCATGTCATAAAAATGGAGCAGGCCATAGCAAAAGATAGTATACTATCCAGGAGTAAAATTATTGCTGAACCATGGGACTGTGGAGGCCTATATCTTGTTGGAAAGTTCCCAAACTGGGACAGGTAATTTTCTATTTGTTTGTTATTTCATAAATTTTCTTAGTTCCACTTGGTTCTTGCTTAATTTATATAAATCCTACCCAATATGTCCTTTCATTATTTGGCTGTCATAAAGTTCCAGATTGTATTAGAGCATTGCAGTTTGTCAATTCTAAATATGGAACTTGGTTTTACCGGCAAACAAGCTATATTTGCTTTGAACATGCAATTTAAGAGCACTACAGTTTCCAAGAAGGAACAAATTTCGACAAAAAGAAAAATAATAATAATAATAATAATAAATCTAGGGATCATATTTCTTTTTTTAAGTACAATGTTCATTTAAAACTTGCTCACTATTAAATATTAGTTTTATTTTCATATTTTTACAAATACCGGTGGTTAGTTTGCTGCGAAATGCCAAAATACAATGGTTTAAAAAATTCGACCACTATTACACGTTTGTTGAGTTCTTGCTTTTGCTTGGCAGATGGGCCGAATGGAATGGGATATATCGTGATGACTTGCGAAGATTTATAAAGGTAAATGGTTCTTACATCGATAAAACCATGTAAATTATACCCATTCTGGGTCTGCCTAAGGCTGAGGGTGTTTTGGTCTTTACTTTTTATGGATAAACGAACTATAGGGTGACACTGGGATGAAGGGTGGTTTTGCAACTCGAGTTGCTGGTTCTGCTGATTTATACAATGTAAGTGCTTATAACATTCTCCATCCATCCTAATATAAATGCAAATTGGGATATTGCAAAACAAGTGCAGCATTTTTCTTTCTGACACAATGTCAAACACAAAATCTCCCTACTTTGACATGATTGACTGTTATTTTGGACATTGACAAATAGCAAACACTTCCATCATACTAAGGATTCCCCATGTCATGTATTTGATAGGTAAATAAGCGCAAGCCATACCATGGAGTCAATTTCGTTATAGCACATGATGGTTTTACTCTTTATGACCTTGTGTCGTATAATTACAAGGTACTATTGAACTTCACACCTCTGTGGTTTCTATAATATTTACTTATCATCTTATTTCTTTTTCTAGCACAATGATGCTAATGGAGAGGGTGGCAATGATGGAAGCAATGATAACCTTAGCTGGAATTGTGGGCATGAAGGTAATTATCATATGAGTTGTCTCTAAATCGTCACCCTTTGATTATTATAAATGAAAAAAAAAAAAAAAAAAAAAAAAAAAAAAAAAAGTTCTCTCTGAAAATATTCAGCGGCTAAGGGTTTAATTAGAGGTGGAAATTTTGATTCATTTACTCATGAATTAGTCCGTTTGTATTATGTTTTTATCACAACATGTCATACATATAAATAAGAAGTTCGCTTAAATCAGAAACGAGCCAAATGGATCGACATCTGACCCGCTTTATGCCAAAATTGCATGTTGTTATGACCGTTACTCCTTTTGACCCGTTACCCAATCCATTCATTTGGCCACATCTAGATTTAAACATATGTATTGACTTTTGAGTTATCTCTATTTTGTGTAATAGGGGAAACATCTGATGTCAACATCAAAGCCCTACGTTTCCGGCAAATGAAGAATTTTCATTTGGCATTAATGGTATCTCAGGTAAAACTGAAAGTAGTTCGTCCCACAGACAGTCCATGGAAAATGTATTTTTCTTAACAAAAAAAGAATTTCGTGTGTCCTTTGATGATATTTTAATTTCATATGATTGCTATTGATAGGGTGTACCGATGATGCTTATGGGAGATGAATATGGCCATACTCGTAATGGAAATAACAATAGCTATGGACACGATACTGCCTTAAACCACTTTCAATGGGGACAAGTAGGTGTTCTTATTGTCTTATTTTTCATTTATAGTGCTTCATTCTATATACCATGATCTTTACTTCTCGAACCTTTCACTTTGACTCATCAGTTGGATGCAAGAAAGAATGACTGCTTTAGATTTTTTGCTGAGGTGATCAAATTCCGCCTAAAGCATAGAGTATTTAGACAAGAAAATTTCATTGGCGAGGTAAAACATACTCTACATTTGAATTTCCATTCGTTTATTCGTTTTCTGCCTTTCTGCATTTTGTGGGTTGTTTCTGTAATTGACAGTTTGACACCTCATTCCGTCATAATTTCTAATCAGATATTACATATTGGACCTGAAAATGAATATGTTATTCAAAACCCACTCTATACAATTTAAGTTTATTCTCTTATTAATTCAATATGAGATTTTAGTTTAATTTCTAATCAGATATTACATATTGGACCTGAAAAATGAGATTTTAGTTTAGTTTCTTCTCATGTTTGTCACCATTTAGCCTAAAATGTTGAAACACATCATTGTTCATGATAATCGATTCTATAAAAGAATTCAGCCTGCCAGAATTCTTCCATTTTTTTTTTTTCTGATGGATGGTGAGTGATCCCTGGATTCCAAGTTCTTTCTTGTCCCCTCCCTAGATCACAATGAAGCCCCTCAAAAGCTCTTAAATCAAATCCAGGAGTAAGTTCGAACTCTGCACCAAAAACCGATCCACCCATTTGCTGTTTTCTTGGTGCATTAGAAGGCACATCCTTCTCTGGTACACGTGATTGGTCCCCTGACGAAGTCGTGTTCCTGTTGTCTTGGTTGTTTGCAGATTCCGGAACTCCAATGCATGTGCCAATGTCTTTTGAATTAAAATCCTTAAGAGTACTATCAGTTAGTGGTAGGTTTTCCCCACCATATTCATCAGCATCTTTTATGTGACATGAACACCTTTAAAACCGTTGTCTTTCACCTCCTTGCTATTGGTATAACTTTCCCCACACTTTTCTTCATCCGCACTTTTGGTAACCATTGTAATATGTGGTTCTGCTATGTAACTCTCCTGGTTCAGCTCACAAAACTCTATCATATTGTCGACTCCTTCACAACTAATTTCTGTCACGTTATATTTCTGGTCACTCTTATTTCCCGACCTTTCAGCAAGTAGTTGCTTGATCTCCCATATATCCATCTCCATACTCTACTGAACAATCGCCATCCTTAGTACAGATCTCACCGTCTCCTTATGGACTTTTTTTGTAAGTCTGCATACTTGCTCGATGCTCTTCCATTATAGAATAATTAGAAGAAAATAAACAAGATAGATGGTTTATGTTAATGGGATAACCCGACCTATAATGAGTTATATTAATGAGATAAACATACCCCCGGTTCATATGCAAATCAATAATTTGATACGAACCAATTGGTGATAGAAGGAGTAGCCCACCAAGCTTATATGTTAACTTTGAGATTATATTTCTACCGATGTGGGATTGGGTTTGTACACCCAACAGAACCAAAATCGATAATGAGATATAACGATAAATAAAGAACAAAGAGAGAATAATCGACATTCGAAAGGTCGAATAAGCTCTCCCAATAATAATATTAAACTACAAGTCCATTCATAATATTCAGCCTAATCCAGTTACAACCCTAATGCTCTATACTTTTCAAAATGTAACGTTTTAGTACATTTACTTTTTTAAAGTTGTAGAATAGCAATGTACTTTCATAAGTGTTTCAATTTGGTGCGTGACGATGACATGTCACGCTATAAATGGTGCCACGTGTCAGACTTTCGGGTATGACACATCATCGTCATGTACCAAATTGAAACACTGATGAAAGTACATTGCTATTCTACAACTTTTAAAAAGTACATATACCAAAATGGTACGCTTTGAAAATAATCTACGACTTAATCCCTATATAAAAAGACTTAACTTGGTGACCAACAAATAGATTAGAGGAAACTAATTATAAGGTAACTAACTAATAATAAGGAAATACCAATAATATATAATACTAGTAATAAGATATGGGAATACTAATATGGTTCGTATTGCATGGGATATGTGTGCTTTTTATAGTTTATTGTTATGTGTTCTGTTTTTAGTCGCATGAAACTAATTAAGCACTTGTTCGAATGCAGAAAGAGATAACATGGCATGAAGATAACTGGGATAACTATGAGAGCAAATTCATCGCATTCACGTAAGTTAATTAACTGAAAGTGTGTCGTAAAGAATTTTCTTGTAGATCTATAAGGGGTCTGATATTTTTGTAGGGGATGTGGTTTGTACACTACTAAAGTCAATTGGCGCACAACAAAAATCATTCAATTCTATAATTTGCCTTCACGGCGCAATAAAAGAGAAATAACTAAGTGCTAAATTGTGAATTTGAAGGGTTTTTGTTACGTGTGTATCATCAGTCAATTTTGGTTGTGTATAATTCACCTCCCTTTTAGTAGACCAGTGATAGTTGCATACTTCCATATAAGAGTTTTATTTATCTTTTTAGTTAACTGAGGCATACAATATATAAGGAAGTCGTCTTTATTCATAACTTGTTTGAACAGCCTCCATGATGGGGATGAAGGGGACATCTACTTGGCATTCAATGCACATGATTACTTTATTAAGGTTTCAATACCTTCTCCACCTCAGCAACGACGCTGGTTTCGAGTGGTTAGTCTTCTTATTAGTCTTAATCTCTACTTAAAACATACGTGTGAACATATGAAAGCTCATCTTATTATAATATATATAATTCACGTTACTATATTAAAATGTTTCAAAATAAATGTCCAGTTTTTAAAAGAGTGGTTTGAATTGTTAAGTTTCTCCTAATGCTCCTCTTCAAATTTATTATTTAAAACTAAATGAAAGCATTATTTATTGGTCAAAACCGTCTTTTTTGTAACTTTTGCTGCAATCAAGCCGGTCCTTATTGCATTTTTCTTAAGCTGTGTGTTTCATCCGGTGGACAAATTCTGGAGTGAATGTTTACTTATTCAGAACCAAAGTTGGTTTAATTAATATCATTAAATAACAAATGTCAATTACAAAGACTATTTTGATACCACAGTTATGTTTTTAAATATTCATAGTAGCTTTAAGAAGGAAACAGCTGCATCACAAAAAGTAAAAATAATAATAGAAAGCGTAAGTATCATCAGGCATTACTTTGGTAGTTAGGACTTTTTACCTGAAAGGCACCATCCTAATGTCACTGTTGAATAAGTATCTCTTGGAAGGACGAGTATGACAACTCTTTCTACCCATCCGCCATTATGTGTGATGTATCTGCAGGCTGCAGATATAGATATATATGCATGCTACATTAATGCATATACATATACTAACTTGTACTACTTTCTACATTGGATGTTTAAATCTCATTTGGAATTTGTTGTTCTATTTCTTGTTAATACAGGTCGACACCAATCTCGAGTCGCCAAATGATATTGTACCTGAGGGTGTTGTTGGCATAGGTGATACATATAATGTTGCTCCCTACTCTTCCATTCTACTTCAAGCAAAGCCATAATTTATATAAGCCAAAATAAGTTGTAGCTTAAGTTGGCATAGTTGTCAATCTTGTAGAATACTAATAATTATGATACGAAGATAGGCACGTCACGATACTTATACATCGACACATATCGTTACATATGAATCTGTAGTAAACAGACCGTTTCATCACAATTCAAAAAATTTAGTTATAAGGTTGATCCTTTGTTTTGTTCTGAAACGCCAACGCCATTGCCATTGTAAACTCTTTTAACTATTTGCATTGCTATGCTTTGATAATGCAGTTTATAAATAGGGGACAGTACTTTGTCAACTATCTAAAAAAATGATTAGATGTAATCAGTCTAGTACTTTGTCAACTATCTACGCTTGTGCTTGTAGTAAACGAGTCGGGCGACGGTCGGCCGCGTTGCGGCCTCGCGGGTTTTTTGAATGTAATTTTTTTGCTAAACAAAGCCACACTACCAATCTGTCATCAAAATAGTTATCTTTTGCCCTTGGTATCTGCCATATGTATTTGATTGGCTAGCGAATCTGGGGGCACAGATGTAACGTTTTCAATCCCGAATGAATATCGTTTTCCTGCAAACCAATATTAAATGTTTTAGTAAATAAGCACATCATATTTTAGCCAAATACAGCAGCCGTTTGTGGATTACCTGGTGTGGTTTCTGTTGGACAACTTTCTGCAGGAAACAATCTGGTCGCCAACTGGACTGAAGGAAAAAATACAGTTAAAGTAGCATTAGCTTAAGAGCAGCGCAAGGTATGTAACCACTTGCCTGCAACTGATGATCGTATCCAATTATCTTGACCATACAGAGGAACGATTACATTATTCGCCAACCTATTTCTGTGCAACAAAAGTCCTACACAGGTAAAAAAAAAAAAGAAAAAAAAAAGAACACTATTAAATTGATGATGAAACGCTATTTCCAAACCGTCGTAGAAATTAGCATTTCAATGATCTGCCAACGGTTGTAATTGCTTTTTACACTTTAAATTTAGCTTAAGGAGCAACCGAGTCGAAGAGATTAAAATCACCCAAAGTCTATTCTTTAGTACGTTCAAATATTAAGCTTAACAGATAATGATTTGCATATTGTTTGTTTGCAATTCAATAGGGTTAATGGTTTACACAGAATAATTTGTAACTTAAAAAGACCCAAGGCTTCACGCACCTGCTTGCATCCAAGGTATCATCTCGTCACCTCTCACAAACTCTGTCAAGCCCTCCTACCGAATTAGATTCCTTGACAGTCTTTGGTGCAGCAGATGCACACTGCATAAGTACATAGTTCAGTAAGCTTGATCATATAATAGAGAAACAATCATCATTTTTATAGCAAATGACAAAAAATACCTCAATTTTTTTTCACACTCAGCCTCTACTGCTCTAAGAAGAGTGGCCTTTCACATCAAAACAGGAATGCTTAGCATTTCTATTGGCAGCAACACTTGATTGTAAATCAGTATCTTTACTCGTACACATACTCGCATAAGCAGAAATAGTAAAAGCATCAACGGCCGAAATCTGTGAGACCAAAGTTATAGAAGTACTTGTCAAAGGTCGAAATAATGAGCATTATTATCCATCCTAAGACTAAACATAAAAACTGAAAAATGCCTAATTTTTTTACCTTTGTAAGATGACTGGTACGTCTTTCTCACCATTGCAATGAATCAATCCATGCTAATTTATCCCTTAGATTTACCATTGAATTCCGCCACTTTTAACATCTGCAAATTAACCAAAATGAATATGAAAGTCAATATTCGCAAGTCAACACCATACAGACCTGTAATCTCATATATATATATATATATATATATATATATATATATATATATATATATATATATATATATATATATATATATATATATATATATATATATATATATATATATTCACAATAGGTCAAGGTTAGTGTCATAATTATGGGCGAACAGATACTGACTAAATCAACAACAAATGGAAGTTGAGAAGTCAACTTGAGCTTGCAACCATGAGCCACATCAGCAAGTACTACCACCTCTGCTATCTTTTCTGAAAAATAGCATAAAGACGTAAATGCATGATATTCGGGTTTACAAAAGAAAAACAGTAAACACTTTTAGTTGTAAAAAAATATGTAGCAAAGGCAATATACTTACAGCTTATGTTCATCAAAATTATCAAGTCCTCGCAAGGTTCAGATAGCATGCTAATTACACGTAATCAGTACATTGGCAAAGTTAAAGTTGCAGGTATTCAAAGGCCAACAGGGTTAACTGGGTCATTTCGTCATCAAGTGTTTGCTGCCATATCTCTGTTTTCCGACAATCGAACCCTCGAACCTGATATGTTGAATGTAGCTGTGGCCATGTAATGAGAAAGTGACAGTTATTGTTAAGAAAGAAATAAAAGCATTTTACTATAAGACAGTTATTGGTTTATGAAACATGTTTGTTTGGCTTACTTTTTTGTCTAAGAGTATGCAGCGTAGTTGAGTGGGGATGCGATTGCGCACATTTCTGGTAGTCCATTTTTGATAAACTTTAACCTCGATGGGCTTGTTAACGTCTGTAGGTTTTACCTGCGCAACAACATCATGTTCAATGGCTATCATCTTGCTGCACTTTTGGACAATGAATCAAGGAAGCTACTGGCAGCCATTAACTTAACAAATACTAACGTAAAAAAGAACCACATACCTTGAGCACATTGACAGCTTCTTTCCAAATGCAATTTTTAAAACAGCTAGGACATACACGAATATAATCAGAACACCACACATCGTATACAACCGCATATGTTGATATCCAGGTTTTCCCTCCTCTCTCTTCAACCAAATCATATCCATTTGTGACAAATACAGAATGTGCACATGCATTCCTATCGACCCGTAGATAGCCATTTATTTATACACATATTAATGTCATCAGTGGCTGCAATACAAACGAAATTCCAAAAAGTGAATGTAAGTAAAATTATGCACACATCCAATAGTTGACAGTCTTCATTAAAACTACTGGTACATATAAATAATGCAAATATTCAAATTTCCTTTTAAACTACTTAAACAACATGAGTAAGTTGTTTCGCTCCACACTAAATAGCAAAATATTATAAATATCTTTATAAATGCAAAGCGATTATCTATTGCATAGAAATTCAACCTTTAATGAGCAATACCAAACCAAAAAGAAAGGTGTCTTCCTTGTACATACTGCTATTTAAAAATGAGAATTCCATGAATAGCTTATTCAGAACAACCTGGTTCATTTGTAGCTGATTGTATATCTAACAGTCAATAGTTTATGTAAGCTTAAACTTATTAACCGTTTGTCTGTTGTAACAAATTGCGATAAGACTGTTAAAGAGGCATTTGGGAAAATATTTTGAACAGGTCATGCTTATCTACAAAACGACTTATAGGCCTATGTTGCTTTAAGGAGGTGTTTTGGTAAGCTTAGTAATGCAATTTATGACTTTAGATTTGTTAAGAGTATCTAAACAGCCAGCTAGCTTATAAGGAGGATTGTCGGCTCATTCGGCCCCAATAAGTTGTTCTATAAAAAGTCACGATACAAACGCGTATCTAAAAAGAACTATACAGTCATACACTCATAAGTGAATTAGCAGTTAAGGACAATTTTTTTTGAAATAATAATAATAATTATAATTAATTATTAAATAACACCTACTAACAGCATGTGGAAGTAATGTTTGGGCTTGATACTCACATGTATACGAGTGTACGGCCTGAATACTGTAACTTGCCATTGTGATTTATAGATTGTAGTTTTGATCATTGCATATCAATGTCATAGGTAATGAATATAATTAGGCAGCCTAAGTTCTACACCTCATGGGCTTTTCCAAAAACAAATGTGTCCGTAAGCTGGTAAAATAAACTAATCCAAACACCCCGTTAATAATTTTCCCAGCACACCAAAACAGAAATTAGATCCGAAAAACGCAGAAAAAAAAAATAAAAACTTACTTGGAAACATTAACAAATCCCGACTAATAATCCATCCAAGCAATTCCGGCCTTGAGACATTCAATTCCTGTAAAAACCTGAAAAAATTAGGGTTTCATGTTGCATACTATAAAATAACGGAAAAGTTGAGAAAAATCTTGATATTATGCGTGCCTACGCTGATAGTTCTTTTTTTCATCAAACTAAATTCACTTGCTAACTTACTTCTATCAACCACGACCCAAGGTTGATCAATATCGTGCCACAATATGAGACGAAGATGAAGTCAATGGGAACTATCCAGATTAATTAGTCAGATTTAATGGAGAAGAGGGTTCTGGAGTTTCTGTGTGTCAGAAAGCTTTTTTTTTCTGGATAACCTCTGGATAACCTACGCTATATCAATGGAAAGAAACAAATGGGCTTTGGATCACTTTATGGGCTGCGAAAAAAAAAGGATCTAGCATTGAATACTGTTCATAGAACGACGTAGTTTTGAATGCTCTATAATATATATAGTAATAGGGTGCTTTTGGTTGGAAGGTTTATAGTGGGGTTTTGGGTTAAGTCCGAAAATTGGGGTTTGCTTTGATAGGGTTTGACTTTTCAAAACCCATTTACATGGGTTTTCAAAAAGTTAGCTAAAGAGAAAGGTTTACTCTAAGTCTCTAAGTCCTTGAGACATACTTTTCTTCCCTCACATACTGAACAACTTTAATATTCAAATAATAATTTTTATTTAAATTTTATTATAAATAAATATAATTTCTCTCCTAAACCTATCAAAATCAAATCATAAAGAAAATTCAAATCCTATTCTGACCTCACTTATAAACCAAACAAACCCTTAATTTAATGAGAGGTGATATGCACAGCACAAAATCACAATCACTTTTGGTGGTGTGCATATCACCTCTCTAATTTAATTTGGATGTGACTTCGCTTAGTTTAGGTTGCCTATATTAGACGTGACTTCTCTTAGTTTGGGTTGCCTAAATGTTGTTTAAAATAGACTTACATTTGTTCTGAAGAGTTTGAAACAGTGAAAGATTAGTAAATTTCACTTTGAAGTTAAAACTTAACTTTTCAGACTGTAGTACAATGAAATTGACAAGTAGCCTTATTATTATATAAAAGATCAAATTGTGTCTTTGAGCCGCTAAAAAGCATGTGGTGAATTATTTATTTCTTATTATGAGACGAAAGGTAAATAATCTTCAAGCATATAAGAGCACACAGTATGGTTGCAAATAATGTGCCATCCATGAGCCAACCATACCGGCCAACATGCCAAACTTGTGCCAAAAGTACCCTAGTCCTTTCAGCGGCTCACGCTAAATGTTTTTTTTTTTTTTTTTTTTTTTTTTTTTTTTTTTTTTTTTTTTTTGTGTATTGTGATTGAGTGGGTATATTTAGTGGGGACCTACAGGTGATGTTATTGGGAGGAGATGATGTGACGTTAAGATGACATACCACTAACGTGTTATCCGTTAGCACCATACCTTGTGCTCTAATAGAAAGAAATTTGATAAGTAACATAGCTAGATAAGCTGGAATAAGTTGTTATGATCCATAGTATGTGACAAGTGAGGTGCACATGTCTAGCATAGCTAGTCAGTGAGTTACACGTGTATATTCTCACTACTTGTGGCTTAACAGTTTTTCCCGCCAAAATGTACTTTTAAATATCTGTTCTTCCTCATTTGTAAGATAGCTTAGTTTTAATCCAATTCCTCATTTCTCTCAATTCTCTCTTGTAACTGTTTGTTCTAACCAAATAACAAACTCAGTTTCATTTACTAATACAATTTCAGTAATCTTTTTCTGTTCTTGATTTCTCTATTGTATTGTAGCCCATTAACGAATCTTAATTGATTCCTAGTGGTGTATATCAACTGGTATCAAAGCTCTTTTCTGGATCTATATCATCATTACTTCACTAATAACAACCAAATTTATCATAATTCTCTTCTCTGATTAGGTTTATGGTGAAAGTTGTTCAAATTCCGGTCAGTTGGTTACTTTTCCGGCCAACAAAAATTCAAGAAATCAAGAATACTACACTGGTATTCTGATTATATATCAATTGTACTACACTGGTACATTGATTATACGTGTACTATTCGTTCAGAAACAAGACTACTTATTGAGTATCCATCGCGATCACAAGAACAACGCATTAGTGCTTAAATCCTCTGTTTTTGGTTGAATGATCAGTTTTGGTTAACTCAAGGGTAGCCAAGAAACGGTTTAGTTGTTGATTATTGCTCGGCTGAAGGGTAGAGAGTGATAATCAGTAACATTTTCAATAAATAATCAAGATATAGTACACGTGGCAGTAGTTGAAGAAACTTAAATCAGTTAATAATGGCGCCTGTTACACGGGTTGTTGGGAATGTAACTTGTACTAGTAATGGATCTTCTTTGGTTCTTGATGAGGAAACCAAGAGATACATCGCATAAACAATTGCTCAAATGGTGAATACTACTTTGACTCAAATAGTGAATGGAATTATGGGTCCTGTTACTCAAAGATTTGATCAAATGGATCAACAGATAACTGGATTGAGTCTTCAGAATAACACACAATCTCAATACACTAAGGTGGCAAAGATTGATTTTCCAAAGTTTGGTGGTGATGATGTCAGGGGATGGTTGTTTAGGTGTGAAAAACTCTTCTTGATTGATCATGTGGCTGAAATTGACAAGGTAAATCTTGTTTCCATTCATCTTTATGACAAAGCTTTGTTATGGCATACACAATACATAAGAATTCATGGTGGTTTTGTGGATTGGGAGGTGTATAAACAAGTAATTTTGAGTAGATTTGGAACTGTTTATGATGATCCCATGTCTGAAGTTAAGAACTTGAAATATGAAACAAATGCTAGGGATTATGAAGATGCTTTTGATAATTTGTTGAGTAGAGTTGATATAAGTGAATCTCATGCAATGAGTTTGTTCATGGGTGGATTACCAACAGAAATAGCAATGAGTATTAGGATGTTCAAACCTAAGACACTAGCGTATACCTATTGCTTAACCAATTTACAAGAGGCTACTTTCAATGCTGTTAAGAAGAAGAGTAGGCATGTTTTTAGTGGTAATAATTCAAGATTTGGTCATGGTGGAGTCAATCAAAGTTTTCAAAAACCTTTATTTGCCTTACCAAACACTCCTACTATCACTGCTCCTCATAAGCCACCTACACATGTGAATGGTACAAGTAGGAGATTGATACAAAAAGAATATGCAGAAAAAAGGGCTCAAAACTTGTGTTTCTATTGTGATCAAAAGTATACACCAGGTCATAAGTGTAGTGGACAATTGTACTCTCTTGTGGTTATGCCTGAATTGGATATAGATGAGAGTGACTTGGTGGAAGATGAAGAGGAAGACATGTTTGATATTGATTTGTTAGAAACACAGCAACCTCAAATCTCTTTACATGCTCTCACTGGTACTACCAATTTTCAAACAATGAGGGTAATCGGAACTGTGGGGAAACATGAGGTGCATATTTTGATAGATTGTGGTTCCACACACAATTTTTTAGACAAGAATATGGCCAAGAAGTTGGGATGTGATATTAGAAGTACTTGTCCTTTAGTTGTTACTGTAGCTGGTGGTAATAATTTGATGAGTACTGCTGAGTGTAAAAACTTCACATGGATGTTTGGTACAACATCTTTCAAAACTGATGTTATGTTTCTACCATTGGGGGGTTGTGAGATGGTGTTAGGCATTCAGTGGTTGTCTACACTGGGCAACATAAGATGTAATTTCAAAGATTTGAGAATGGATTTTAAGCATAATGGCAAAAGGGTCACAATCAGAGGAACTAAGAAGTCGACAATGGAATGGTTGGGCAACAAGAAAGCTGATAAGACTATGAATCAAGTGGTGCAGGGTGAATTACATTCAATGGCCTTATGTGTGTTTCTAGAGGCTGCTTCTACTTGTATGCAAATTGAAGGTGTCCAAATTGCAATCCATCCAAGTTGTCAACCTATGGTGGAAAGTTTTGTTGATGTCTTTGAAGTACCAAAGGAGTTACCACCTAAGAGGACTCATGATGACAGAATACCTTTGGTTACAAGCACACAACCAGTTAACGTTAGGCCTTATAGACATCCTCCTTCACAAAAAGATGCAATTGAAGGCATGGTTGCAGAATTGTTGGAAGAAGGGGTCATCAAAAAAAGTCACAGTCCATTTTCCTCTCATATTGTCATGATGAAGAAAAAAGACAACTCATGGAGGATGTGTGTTGATTATAGACAGCTCAACAAGCAAACTATTAAGGATATGTTTCCTATTCCTATAATAGAAGAGCTTATTGATGAGTTACATGGGTCACAATTGTTCACAAAGCTTGATCTAAGATCTGGTTACCACCAAATCAGAATACATGAAGAAGATGCGGTCAAAACAGCTTTTAGGACTCATGAAGGCCATTATGAGTTCTTGGTGATGCCATTTGGCCTCACAAATGCTCCATACACATTTCAATCTTTGATGAATGAGGTATTCAATCAATACTTGAGGAAATTTGTCTTGGTTTTCTTTGATGATATACTCATTTACAGTCAAAATGTAGAAGACCATGTGATGCATTTGTAAGCAGTTTTAGAAACAAAGAGGCAAAACAAATTGTATGCTAAGAAAAGTAAATGTGTGTTTGGCACTGATAAAGTGGAGTACGTGGGTCATATTATTTCATCAATGGGAGTTGCTACTGACCCAGAGAAGATCAAAGCCATGGCAAACTGGCATGTACCTACCAATGTGAAGCAACTTAGAGGGTTTTTGGGGTTAACTGGATATTATAGGAGGTTCATTCAAGGTTATGCAAGTGTAAGCAGACCTCTTACTCAATTACTCAAGAAAATGCTTTTACTTGGAATGAGGAGTCACAAGCAACTTTTGAAAAGTTGAAACAATCTATGATGAGTGCACCAGTATTGAAGTTGCCAGATTTTACAAAGGAATTTACACTTGAAATAGATGCTTCAGGGGTGGGATTGGGAGCTGTGTTGTTACAAGAAGGACATCCTATAGCTTTCCTTAGTAAAACCTTATCTGCCAAACATCAGCTTATGTCTACTTATGAAAAAGAATTTTTGGCAATTGTGTATGCTTTGGAGAAATGGAGAGGATATATGTTAGATAGGCATTTTAAGATCAAAACTGATCACTTCAGTCTTAAATACTTATTGGATCAAAGAATGACAACTCCTACTCAGTTAAAATGGCTTCCAAAATTGATGGGTTTTGACTATGAAATTGTGTATAGAAAAGGTGTGGAGAATGTCACAGCTGATGCTTTGTCTAGAATCCAAAGTTCAGGGGAGCTGTTTAGTTTGATAACTTCTTCAATGAGTACTGACTTGTATCAAAAGAGTCACTCAGGGGTCAAAACAACCACTCATAAGATTTGCAGTGTGTTTTATTGGAAGAAGTTGAGGAAACATGTGAAGCAATTGGTCAGGGATTGTGATACTTGTCAAAGGAATAAAGCATATTTGTTAGCTTATCCTGGATTACTACAACCATTACCTTTGCCAGCTACTATATGGTCTAGTATCTCCATGGATTTTGTAGAAGCTTTGCCAAAATCACAAGCTAAGACTGTCATCTTTGTAGTTGTTGATAGGCTAAGCAAGTATGCACATTTCATTCCTCTTGCACATCCATTCACTTCCAAAGATGTTGCACAAGTTTTCTTGGACAACATATATAAGCTTCATGGTCTACCAAATACTATTATATCAGATAGGGACAAAGTTTTCCTAAGTATTTTTTGGAATGAGCTGTTTAAACTGTTACAAGTGAAGTTGCACATGCCCACCTCATACCACCCTCAAACTGATGGCCAAACTGAGGTGGTCAATAGGTGTTTGGAAGCAATGGATGCAGTGGTTATCTTTGGCTGAATAGTGGTATAACACTAATCATCACTCTGCAACAAATGTCACACCTTATGAGATAGTGTATGGGCAAGCTCCACCTGTTCATGTTCCTTATGTGGGAGGTGAGAGTAGAGTAGAAGTTGTGGATAGAACTCTTACAGCCAGAGAGGAGGCCATTAATCTCTTGAAGTTCCATCTCAAAAGAGCCCAAGATAGAATGAAGTCTTAAGCTGACAAACATAGGAGTGACAGGACATTTGAAGTGGATGATTGGGTTTACTTGAAACTGCAACCTCATAGGTAAGTTACAATTAGAAAATGGAAGCAGAATAAGCTATCACCAAAGTTTTATGGCCCATTTCAAGTACAGGCTAAGATTGGACAAGTTGCTTACAGGTTGAAACTACCTAGCACATCTCAAATACATGATGTTTTTCATGTATCACAACTCAAGAAATGCAGAGGCATAGTAACTCAAAGTGGAAGATTGCCTGCTTTTGATGTAGAAGGTAAAGTGTTGGTTGAGCCTTTAGCAATATTGGAGAGGAGGTTGGCAAAAAAGGGGAACTCTGCTACTGTGTTTGTGCTTGTACAATGGACAAATGGGTCAAAAGATGATGCAACATGGGAGCCCATTGAAGATTTGCAAAGAAGGTTTCATGCTTTTGTTTGCTAACCTTGAGGACAAGATTAAATTGAGGGGATGGATTGATAAGTAACATAGCTAGATAAGCTGGAATAAGCTGTTATGATCCATAGTATGTGACACGTGAGGTGCACATGTCTAGCATAGCTAGTCGGTGAGTTACACATGTATATTCTCACTACTTGTGGATTAACAGTTTTTCCCGCCAAAATGTACTTTTAAATATCTGTTCTTCCTCATTTGTAAGATAGCTTAGTTTTAATCCAATTCCTCATTTCTCTCAATTCTCTCTTGTAACTGTTTGTTCTAACCAAATAACAAACTCAGTTTCATTAACTAATACAATTTCAGTAATCTTTTTATGTTCTTGATTACTCTGTTGTATTGTAGCCCATTAACGAATCTTAATTGATTCCTAGCGGTGTATATCAAAATTATAAAGAAAGCGACGGAAGATAATTTAAGTAATTCCTTTTAACTTAAAGCAATATGGGGGTACAAAAGATGATTCAAAGTAACGTGGTCATGTATATGGATGGATTTGTGAATAACTTTATCTACTAGTGTCTTCGTATCTATAGCTTTATTTTCTTTAGATAAAAATGAAATGCCTCGTGAAGACGTAACTCCATGAGTTGTATCTGCTCGATTAAAGTCACAGTTTCTTGAAACGTACAAGTCTTTTACTAATTTTGTTTGTTATTCATGCGTATAGGATTTGGTTTTAGAAGCTTAATTGGTGTATACCAAATATGGTCTTGAATGTATTTTACTTTTTGCCTTGAGAATCAATAGATAACCTCGAATATTCAATGTTTGGAAACACGGTTCGACCCGGCCCGTTCAATCAGTTTTAGTCAAGAAAAAAAGCTTAATTGAATCGGGTTTTCGATTTTCGAAACCAAGTTAGACCCGCCGGGTTTAAGGTGACCCGGTTTAACCCAGTTCTCGAGACCCGGTCGGATTTGAGTTTTTTCTTGTTTCTTTTTGGGCAAATGATTAGAAAAAGTATCATCCTTACCACCATTTTCTCTTGTGGGTAGTGAACACTTTTTTTTTGCTTTTTGTGAGTACTTTTCTTTCAAATTCATCATTTTTAGGGTATTATGTGACATTTTTGCCCTTCTGAGAAAAGAATTTTCTATTAGATAAGAGGGGCAAAAATCTCCAAAAATTTCACAAAATACCTTAAAAAATATGAATTTGAAACAAAAGTACCAACAAAAGAAAAAATTTATGTTCGCTACCCACAAAAAGGAAATAGTGGCAAGTATGATACTCTTTTTAATTATTTTTTCTTTTCTTTCAAATAACGCAAGTTAACATGTAATTGCGACATAATTTTATTTAAGAAACTTGATGAAAGGTCCTCATGTGTGCATCTTATTCCATGTTTTATAAGACGATAATAAAATGCATTATTTGAAAAGCATGATCCAAATATAAAAATACTAAAGTACAAACTCTCACTCACATAGACGGAGCCAAGATCTAGCAATAAAGGGTTGATTTTTTCCCCAAACTAATATAGTCATAAACTCATGTTCTAGTGATCAAATAGGCCAACAAGTCCGAGTTACAAACTAAAAATTTTGATAAGAAAAACACATGACAACTAATAAAACAATGATTACATGAATACCTTGTGTATGAAACGGTGTCGAGTTTCTCTTAATTCTTTTACTGTCTAAAGGTTAGGGGTCATTTACCTCTAGTTGAGCCATGTGCTTAGATTTTATAAGATAAATAGGAAAGCAATTATGCCTGTTAGAAGGGGCCAAGCACCCTCCTCTGCCTCCGCCCCTGCTCACTCACCTGACACCCGCTTAGACACATACCCCCCCTCTCTCTCTCTCTCTCTCTCTCTCTCTATATATATATATATATATATATATATATATATATATATATATATATATATATATATGGGAAAATATTAGCTACAATTAATTGTAGCCAATTGGCTACAATTTTGTGCTATAAATGTGGGTCCCTGATTCAATGCTAGTGTATTTTTATGAAGGATTCTAGCCAAGCTATCTCATATATATATATATATATATATATATATATATATATATATATATATATATATATATATATATATATATATATATATATATATATATATATATATATATATATATATATATATATATATATATCTTGATCAAATAAGATCAATCTTAAAGTTGTAAAAATAAGATCCAACTAAAATCTGACAAGTGACACTCTCGTTAAAATAAAATTAAAATTTTTATTGAGTACAACAAAAATTATTAAAGTTCCGATGGTTTTCTTTTTTAAATTGACGAAACCAAGGTGATACATTTTGATTTGACATGTAATGTATCAGGTTAAGGTGATACACTTTGATTCGACATATAAATTTATAGTTGTGTATCACTAATCCAAACTCATGTATCAGTTGGTTATTAGTTGCTAAAATGTTAATTCGTATTAATACTTTATTTTTTTGTGTATTATTGCTAATATGGTTATTTATAAAATGGTTTTAGTTGTTGTTTAGACTAGATCTTATTTTTACAACTTTAAGTTTGATCTTACATTATATATATACATATATATATATATATACATATATATATATATATATATACATATATATATATATATACATATATATATACATATATATATATATATACATATATATATATATACATATATATATATATATACATATATATATATATATACATATATATATATATATATATACATATATATATATACATATATATATATATATACATATATATATATATATACATATATATATATATATATATATATACATATATATATATATATATATATATATACATATATATATATATATATATATATATATATATATATATATATATATAGTTAGGATCAAATAAGAAGATTACTTAAAATAAGAAGAACTATAACCACAAATCCGAGATGCACCGACCTAAAATAGATGCATCCCTATAATTTTAGATGCATTATAACGCACCATAGTGTGTTTTCTAGCTTTTAATCAGATGCATATGCGTATATTAGATGCATTTCATGATTTCTCTTGTTTTTTGTTCTTCTGCATGTGCCGAAATCATGAAAATCAATTTGCACCATCTATACATCAAATTAACTTTCGAAACACAAGATGTTGCATCTATATGAATAGAAATGCATCTAATGCAAGTCGTTGCATATCAAATGCGTGGTTTTGGTCACTTCCCACCACTTCTTATTTTAATTTACTTCTTACTGGATCCCTACTCTCTCTCTCTCTCTCTATATATATATATATGAGTTAACTACATTTTTGGTCCTCATGGTTTACCGGGTATAACGGTTTTGGTCCAATTTTTAAAATTGTAACGGATCCAGTCCAAGATCCGACGACCCGTAACACTTTTGGTCCAATTTTTGTTGACCATAGATTTGACTAGGTAAAATGACTAAAATACCCTCACCGTTACGCACAGAATTTGCACCATTCGTCCCTAACCAAACGGCCGTTAGTTATGTTACTTTAAAAAACTTTTTTTTTTCAATTTTTTTTAATTCGAAAAAAAAATTTAGAAAAAAAAATCAAAAAAAATTTGAAAAAAAAATTAAAAAAAAAAGTATTTTCGCTAAAATAGTTTTCCAAAAAAATTTCAAAATTTTTTTTTTCAATTTAAAAAAAAATCGAAAAAAAATTTTAGAAAAAAAAGTTGAAAAAACAATTCAAAATAATATTTGAGCTAAAAAAGGTTTCCAAAAAAATTTCAATTTTTTTTTTCAATTTAAAAAAAAAAATCGAAAAAAAAATTTAGAAAAAAAAAGTTCAAAAAAAAATTTGAAAAAAAAATTCAAAAAAATATTTTAGATAAAAAAGGTTTCCAAAAGAATTTCAAAATTTTTTTATTCAATTTAAAAAAAAATTCGAAAAAAAAAATTTTAATTTTTCAAAAAAAAAATCAAAAATTTTAGAAAAAATAATTCGAAAAAGAATTTTAGAAAAAAAATTTTAGATTTTCCAAAAATTTTAGAAAAAAAAATTCAAATAATTTTTTTTTCAAAAATAATTTTTCAAAAAAAATTTTGGAAACATTTTTTGGCGAAATTTTTTTTTGAACTTTTTTCTCAAAAAAAATTTTTTTTTTGAATTTTTTTTTCTAAAATTTTTTTTCGATTTTTTTTTTTAAATTGAAAAAAAAATTTGAAATTTTTTTGGAAACCTTTTTTAGATAAAATATTTTTTTGAATTTTTTTTTCAAATTTTTTTTGAACTTTTTTTTCTAAAATTTTTTTTCGATTTTTTTTTAATTGAAAAAATTTTTTTGAAATTTTTATGGAAAACTTTTTTAGCGAAAATACTTTTTTTTTTAATTTTTTTTTCAAATTTTTTTTTGATTTTTTTTTCTAAATTTTTTTTCGAATTAAAAAAAAAAATTGAAAAAAAAAGTTTTTTAAAGTAACAGAACTAACGGCCGTTTGGTTAGGGACTAAAATGGTGCAAATTCTGTGCGTAACGGTGAGGGTATTTTAGTCATTTTAACTAGTCAAATCTATGGTCAACAAAAATTGGACCAAAATTGTTACGGGTCGTCGGATCTTGGACTGGATCCGTTACAATTTAAAAAATTGGACCAAAACCGTTATACCCGGTAAACCACGAGGACCAAAAATGTAGTAAACTCTATATATATATATATGCATGTGTGTGTATGTGTATGTATGTGTGTGTGTTGAACTCAAGAACTAAGTTAAATCACATTCCATGCAAACATATGGACGTGTATAAACAGTTTATAGCAATAATACTTCAAGCAGTTTAAATACAAAGACACAAGGCAATTTTCAACATTTTACAATTCTTATTTGAATGAATCAAAGAATTTAACAAGGGTTACTTATGGAATAGCAACCCTAGTTGAATGACAATGGGTGCTGATCTCCTCTCTAACTTAAATACGAACATGTGTTGTGCTTAAGTACAAACTTTCCTTACTCACTAAATGTTCAGCGACCAAGTTTGACTCAAGGAGTAAATGTTCTTTTGAATGTGTTGTCACATTAATTACAAGAGATACTTTTACTCTTTTACAAACATTCCCTTTTATAGAAGGGAATTAGGGCTTCAATGGGTTCCTACTTTACACGTGTTGAGCATCTAATGGATGGTTAGGATTACATTAAATGCTGCTGAACAGGTACAAGGTTAGGACATGCTTTAAGGAATAGTTGAGTACACTGTTTGTACTTTTATACTAACTTAGGAAAATGGTCATTCTCAAGACGATTTTACTTTATCCTTTTTGCATAAATTATCTTTTTCCCGTCTTGAAACCTTCTAGAAGCTAAGAGCTTTTCGCTCAACATCTTTGTTGAGGAGATCGGCATCTTTCAGCGAGGCATTGCCAACCTCATTGAATTGAACTTCTTCTTTGTGATTTGTGCTTAACCGCTACAAACACTGAAGTGAATACTTTGTCTTTAAGAACTCAGAAGAAGTTTATGCTGAAGTTGTCTTTAGATCTCCATTTATAATTAGACTATTTTATGTGAAAATCCTATTTAAGGACTGTGGGCACTGAAATGACCCAACAATCTCCCCCTATTTGGATATATAAATAGACTAGGTTATCATATGCAAGTGAGCTAACAACTTATTCTTACTTACTGATAAAATTAAAAAAAGGCAATATTGGATGTTGGGAATACATTTTATGTTTATCAAGTGTTGGTCATTAGTATTTTGTAATAGGTTGCTTAGTTATTAATGTTTAATGTGTAAGTTATGTTATTAGGCTTTTGTTTACTTAGAATAGTCCATGGGTCTTATAAATCCCATAAGATGAGTATGTAAGAATCTAGGGGTGTTGCCCTAGTCTTTCCACTATAAATAGTCCTTGTATGCATACATTAATATTGTTGGTTATTTCATTTATGCAAGCAAAGTTTGTCATTCTTATTCACGATATGATCGACCATTCTATTCTCTTCATCTCATCTCTATCTTTGTTTATTTACTTGTGTTAATTATTATGAGAACCTAACATGCAGTATCATTTGCCTACTAGTGATTGAAGTGTTGTTTTTTAGTTCATTCGTAGCTTTCAAAGTATTTTTCTATCTCTTTTACTCGTTAATCTTTGTATCTCCCACTCAAATCTTGAAGCTTGGAAAGTTTTAAGATTGATATAGTGTTTAGATACATAGATTTAGCATAAAGTTTCAAACTTTATAGTTTTTACAACGTTTTCTTTTCTTTTCTAGTTCGTACCACTTTACGTGTAAGCTCAAATTTCATTTATTGTGTTGAAGTTCGAAATTTTATTGTTCTTTAAGTGTTTTTGAAGAGATTTGATCAAAAGACACTAAATTTGTATTTTTATGCAAAAAATCGAGTTTTGAAGCATCAATACACTTTACGCGTAAACTAGTACAATAAACCATTTTCTTACGTAAAAGAAAGTGAAAAACCATATTCTTACGCAGAAGCATCTCCAAACCTTCATCTTATGAAAAAGTTGGAAAAGTTACGCATAAGTCTCATGTTTTTTACGCAAAAGCAGAATCTTTACTTACGTCAGCGTTCAAAGGTTACTCAGTACTTCCTTAGCTTGGATAAGCTTGTGGAATACTTTGACTTGTGATTTCTTTCAAGATTGGATAAGTTTGAAAGGTTATTTGGTTTCTAAAATCTTACGCGTAAAATACACAATCTTACGCATAAACCTAAGTTTACGCCTAACCAAAGTTTGCGCATAAGCATCAGTTTACGCATAAACCTAAGTTTTTGCCTAAGCAAAAGTTTACGCATAAGACATAAGTTTACGCATAAGATCCTCTTTACACTTAAGATCAAGTTTACGCGTAAGACCAGATTTTGAACTAAGGAACTTACATTTCATTCAACTACAAAGATCCATCATCCACACAAGTGTAAACATGTCTCAACCACCTTACTGCAACTTTTATCATCATTAACAGCAGTATCCTCAACAACAACAGTATCCTCAACAACAAAAATATCATCAACAACTGTATCCTTAACAATAACTCTTCATGCAACAACATCAATTCTATCCACAACAACAATACCCTCAACAACAATCATTGCAATAATTCCAACTTCCAGAAAAACAACCACATTGGTTTGACCAAATGAGTGAGGCAATCAACAGCCAACAATCGAGACATGAAACTGAATCACTTGACACACCTCTAATGCTCACTCCTGGAAACTACATTCAATGGTCAAGTCGATTCTTAAGGTTCATCGAACTCAACAAACACCTACCATTACGGTTCCTGGAGATGCAAATGCTGTTCCTCCAAGAAAAACAATAGTGACCCCTGTTCCTGACTCCCAACTCACTGCAGATCAACTACTTCATCGTGAAGCTAATGAAATCGCTATAGCATATATTCTTGAGGGAATACAAAATCTGATTTTCCGAAGCATTGATGGCCTGAAAAAAACTAAGGATATGTGGGAACACGTTCATCTCTTAATGGAAGGCACATAACTGAACAAACAAGACATGGAATCCAAGCTTTACCTCGAGTATACAATGTTTATGATTGAAATCATGGGAGTCACTTGAGTCTTATTACCATCGGTTCACAAACATCATTAATGATTTGGACAGACACAACATCAAACTACCTAGGATTGCAATAAACACTAAGTGTCTAAGTTGTCTTGGTCCAGATTGGCAGAAATATGTCACGTTTGTTCGCCAAGCCAAAAATCTTCACAATGCACCGTATGGGTTGTTGTATGATAATCTGAAGCACCATCAATCTGAGGTTGACAAAGATCGGGCTCTTTGATTTAGGATTAACCGACCAGGTTTTAATATTTATAAGTTGCTCGTCTACCTAAGGTCTACCTAATACACTATCGGGTAGTATACCCGGTCGTGTATGGTATAGCTAACGGTAAAGCCGAGGTCGTCCCAAGAGCTATGCGTGCGGATATTATTTAAGTCTAATGTCATAATTTTAAAGGGGGTTTTAGTATTTTGATTAATTAAACTACAGAATGAAATAAACAAACAATAAAAGCAAGTAAATAAGCGAAGGGAAATCAGATGGGGAGAATAGTGTTAACCTAATTACTACTCTTGTTATTATTATGACAAGTTTTCTAATAGTGCATCCTATCTTTTCATCTGGGGATTCAAGTCGATAGACTCAGATGGTCAAATCATCTAATCCTATCTTACACCTTGCCCTATTCCTATAACCTTGATTATAAGAGTTCGCTGGTTGGCCTTGGCCTACAAGATGTAAGAGTCATTAAGTGCCTCTACTAACTTAGAATAGTCTAACGGGATGCGGCCGGTCGGAACTTACATCCCCTCTAATTCCTTAAGCAAATCATTCCCCTTTCCTTCAAGTTGCTTGGCAATTTATTAGGGGGCTCCCTGCTGATGACAATGGCGTCGTCCGTAGGTGATCGTTCGTTAAAATTTCCACATGAATGGTGATATTTCTATCACCAAAACAAACCCTTATCCGCTATGGGTCCTATGGTCAATTCTGCCAACCTCAATGGAACTACCAAACATCAATACTACTGAAACTAGAGTGTCTTAAGATATGCTAAGAAAGTATACAAATAAAACGATAATAAATGCGAGAAAACTAAATCATTGCAATAACAATTTCATAATGAGGCTAACATCAAAGGTATTTAGCCACTTACACTAATAAAGGCAGAAAAATGTTTGACATAATAAATGTAAACATGAATTCGATACAAATGGAATGAATGATAAAACCGGTGATTATGGTGTGAATTCTCCCTTGGAAATGACTTGTATGCTGGTAGAACTTCGTTCTCCTTGCTCCCTGAATTCCTCCTGACTTCTATGTGGTGAAAAGTGATTATGAAAACTCGGAATTAGGGCTGGTATTTATAAGGCTCGACTCTGCTACGGCGTAGCTCTAGGTTTGACTACACCGTAGCCCTTGTAATTGGCAACTACGCCGTAGCTTGATCATTGGCTACGGGCGTAGAACTCTTGTTAACACATCTACGGCGTAGTTATACTAGGAACTACGCCGTAACTTCATCAAGGGTCACGGAAATTCTTTACTGTATAGAATGAAGACCTATGGCGTAGCTTGAATGTTAGCTACGCCTGTAGAAGTCTCGTAGTAGTAACTACGCCGTAGTCGAGATATCGACTACGCCATAGGTATTTGGTCATCGTTGACTGGTCTTCAGTGAGTGCTACGGCGTAGGTAGAGAATACCTCTACGCCGTAGTCAGTGCTGATTTTGCATACTTCAAATATTTTCATAAATAACCTTCCAATTCCGCGTCTTTTCGTTCCTATGCTCATCTTTGCCCTGAAAACAGAATATAAACAAATAAGAGTATGTATCCTAGTAAAATAATACAAAAGATGAGTATAATAGGGGGAAATTAACACTAAAATATCGGCACTATTTAATGTTATCAAATATCCCCCCACTTGAATTCTACTTGCCCTCAAGTAGACCTTATTAGAATAATTTTTAAAAACATATCTCTCGAGAAACCGGAAGATATGAATCTAAAAACTTCCTATGCTAGAATCAAACAAAGCCGAACACCTCACGAAGTGGGAACAAACACTCATACTCTCTTACTTATCTAAATGTTAATTTCGGGGTGATCACTCAACGCACAGTCATAGTAAGTATTCTATCATAGGCTTGGCGGTTACACAAATCTCCACCACTAGAACTAAGGTTGAAACAATTTTTAAAGGCAATATTTGGTGAACACATATAAGGTTAGGGGTGTAATGTTGTTACTAACATACTACGAAAAAGACGACAAAGGTATTTAATGTGAAAGAGATGTAGTGCAATCCATGTGTCACTCATTTAATGGGTTAGGCTCATCTTTATGTTTATATTTTAGGCATATCAATCATTTTTCTTTATACAACGGGTCCCGCTATATGCACCAAAAACTTTTTAAACTAATTTTTTTTTTCTTTTTCATTTTATTGGGAAGAGTTCTTAAGCAAAGGTTATGTATTTTTCTGTGCTAACTAATCCCACAATCTTCTTTATCAACTCCCTTGCTACCTTTCTCTCTCTAAACTTTTTTCTTTTTTTAAAGTTCTTTTTAAACTTCTTAAACCCCATAAAACTCATTTAGCATCGACCATCATCACCATTCATATAAACAAAAACTCATGTATTGTATGGAAGATGTTATTGATTTCCTATTAATTATTATATGGTTTTGGCGGTCGGTTTATATTTCGACGGGTACCATTTTCGATTCCGGCAATGGCTAGTCTCTTTGGTTTGGACGATACAGTTAAAGGCTCGATGATGAGATCTGAAATTAAAATCTAAATTTTTAAAACAGATTGGTGGGTTAGATCTTTGCTTGAGAACTAAAATTCATATAACTAGAAGCACCACCGGAAACCACCACACTGCCGAAAAACACCACCGCATGATGCATTTGTAACATCTCCAGATTTAACGGTCGTGTTTGTGATGAGTTAAATATTATATGGATTATGTTGAATACAAATTAAAAAACCAAAAGAGCATACGCAAACATAAATAATGAAGAATCATTAAGGTTTATGTGTTTTGTATTGTTTGATTTTGTGTTTAAATTGAGTTTTTGCAATTTGTGGAAAACAAATATGAAGATATCGTATATGCATGATTCTTTTGTTGATAAGAGAGAAGAAGTAATACCAGTACTTGATTAATATTTTAATGTGAATAAAATGGTTAGCATTAATTAATTAATTTGTAATTATTATTGTGTCTTTAGTTGAATGATTGTTGAATGATTTCGGTGTATTTAGAAGACCTCTATACATATAATAAAAGGAAAATGATTAATTTTGGGCAAAAATATGTTTTATGGGGCATAGCTAAGGGTGGTGGCAATGGGAGCGGGGTGAGCAACGGTTTGCCCCAAACCGTCGGGGATCACCGCCGCCACCCCAGCAGTTTGGTTGGGAGGTATGGTCCAGCCGTGATCTTCATTTCCACGGTTTGAACAAATATAAACGTTGGGCATTAATGGTTTGTGAACGTTGGAGGTAAAAAACAAATTTTCAGTTATGAAAATGACTAAATAGTGAGATCTGAAAGAGAAATAGAAGTGACTAGGTTTTTGGAGAAGACAAAGATGTGTGAGAAAATATTATTTTATTCTAGTTCTCTTTCATTTTATTGGGAACAACCTCAAAATTTTAATTTATGGCAGTAAAAAACTCTACTAGTGGCATATTGCTTTTCCTCTTTACTTGTTTATTTTCATTTGAGTAAGTTAAGACTTCGTGTTAAAAAAAAGGTTAAGACTTCCGAATTTATTTTATATATTCATTTGAGTTATACTTATTTGAGCCCAAGTTATCATTTATATTTACGTAACATCTACAAAGATAGATAAATCAGCTTATTCTAAAAGAAACCCCATGTAATTTTCTGTTTAAGTATTATGTATTTTTCTTTTTAAGTATTATGTATTTTTTTTTAATTAGTAATGAAATATTATGTTTTTATTAAATTATTTATTTATGAAAATAAAAAATAAAAAAATAAAAAGTTGGTAGTTTAGGAGTGATAATTGCGTTTTTGAGTGCGTATCAAATTAATATACAGTAGACGTGAGTGGAATTCACGAATCAACCTTTAGGAAAAGAAAGACTTGCGAAAACTCGTGAATACAATATATATATATATATATATATATATATATATATATATATATATATATATATATATATATATATATATATATATATATATATATATATATATATATATATGTGATACCGGGTAAGTGATTACCCGGGTCGTGTCCCAACGAGGTGTGAATGGGCAATATCGTGTGAGATTCGGAGATTAAAATGCTTGTAAGAATGGTTTGAGAGATTATTTGGTATTGTTGAATTACGAAAAATTGCAAATAACGTACGAAAATAAAATAAACGTAACTAAAACATGAACACAAACAGGGAATGAAAATTAAAACTTGAAAACTACTTGGAATTCTACGGGAATGATAATAGGAAGCTAGGGGACCCTAAAACGTAAACTAATTGTAAAAAACGTACAAGTTACTTTAAGAAAGACGCGAGGTGACTAAGTTTATCAACCCCGTCTTAAGCTCGAAATTGTCAGCCACGATGGCTGGAATGATGATAGCATCTCCGTAACCCTCGATGGGTGCTTGGAGAAGCTCATTCATAGTGGGCTTGGTCGCCATGGTTGGAATAGTACGAAGCTCGGGTTCGACTATTCGATTGGTATGTCGTCGATTACGCCTTCTTCTTGGAATGTTATTAAGCGATTGCAAAGGGCTTGTTGACGTAGACGAACGTGTGCGCATGCACCACAAAAAA
The DNA here is from genome assembly GCA_030686995.1 of Artemisia argyi. Classification (NCBI taxonomy): domain Eukaryota; kingdom Viridiplantae; phylum Streptophyta; class Magnoliopsida; order Asterales; family Asteraceae; genus Artemisia; species Artemisia argyi. Next base: position 124,710,766 of record CM060693.1, on the reverse strand, counting down.
TATCAATTAAAACAATACCACTTTAAAGACAAGGGAACTTAAACCAATAATCAAGAACGCAAGGTTAACTTCTAAAGAAAAACGCACAAAGAAGCGGGAGAGAAGAATGGATCTCTCACTGGGCGAAGTTCGTTGGATCGCCACATACCGTTTTGACTCCTCTTAAAGTGTGTTTCTCGTTTAAAAGTTTTCCAAAACGCAAGTGATACAAAGGCAAGTTTTGATCTTTGGTTTGGGAACTTATTATGGTCACACCCCCAGTTGGTAGGTGTTCTGCCTTGGTTTGCGGTGGTAAGATTTTAACGTTGTAATTATTAAACAATGAAACGGGAAAATCTTTTTGTGTTTTTATTTAACTTTTATAGATATAATACATATACTAGAAACAAAAAAAAATATATTTTTGGTTTTTTATACGTTTTATAAAAGCGTAACTTATTGCGAAGGTTCTACAAGACTAATCGTCTAAACCTTATCGAGACTTTCGACACACAGCCTCCCCGGCAGCGGCGCCATTTTGATAATTGCGTTTTTGAGTGCGTATCAAATTAATATACAGTAGACGTGAGTGGAATTCACGAATCAACCTTTAGGAAAAGGAAGACTTGCGAAAACTCGTGAATACAATATATATATATATATATATATATATATATATATATATATATATATATATATATATATATATATATATATATATATATATATATATATATATATGTGATACCGGGTAAGTGATTACCCGGGTCGTACCCCAACGAGGTGTGAATGGAAAGCTTCGAATGAGATTGGGATTAAAATCTTGTATGATTGGAAAGGTTATTTGGTTTTACGATACGTTAAACTAACAAATTTGGAAAATTAACGAACGAAGGTGAAAATAAATTAATCTAAGGTAACTAGCAAACTAAGAAACACCTAAAACACTACGGGAAAACATAATTAGGTATCGGGATCCCTAAAACGTAACCTAAAAATTACGCGAGTGCGCAAAATAAAACGTGAATTTTAAATTCTAAACGTCCTACGGGTGTAAAAATGATTTTTCTACGTTCCTAATAACGAAAGAAATTTTTAGAAAAAGGAAAATTATTTTTTTGCTTTTTTAATTAATTATTATGTTTTATAAACAATTTAAACTAGATTAAATCATTAAAAATACTAAAACTAATTTTAAAAATCTAGAAATTTTTTGGAAATTAGATAATACTAGTTCTAAGCTAGGAAAAAAAAAATGAATAAGCAGTTAAAAATAAGCAGAGAATAAGCAAAAGGAAAAGCTGAAATTAAATAAGCTAGACAATAGTTATGTACTAAATATAAAAGTCAAACTAGAATGAACAATAACAACAAGGGAGCACAGATGGTTGAGTCTGTGTGGTGTGGGGTGTGAGACCAGGGTTCGACCCTGGCTCTTGTCTTTTTGAGATTAATTTTTATTTTGCAACTCTTCCAAACACTAAAATGATATAGCTTCTAAAAACGGATTTTAAACCAACACTTTCAAGCAAATTTCACTGCCAATTTAAACATCAGATTGAACTTTCTAATTTTCTTTCTTTGTTCAACCTTTCTTTTTCTTTTCTCTTTCAAGAGTGACCACCACACAAGTAAGCCACCAAGCTCAGATAAGCTTATTCAGATTTGAGAACAACACAAACATCAATTAAGAACAAAAATAACAACAAATTGGTCTAACAACAAGATGAATCAGCAAGCTGGTTTATGCTTAAGTAATTTCAACAGTGCAGACCCAAGAGCAGTCTAAATAGGTACCAAATGAGCAATCTAGAGAAGGACTTAGGAAAAACTAAAGGCTGACACCTAAACACTACCTAAGGTACTACTCAAAACAACAAAGTTCAAATCCTAAGGCTAACTAATGATCATTTTGAACTCTTATGAAAGTTGGCAAGAAACTGAGGGTGCAGGTCATGCTTATGACAGATGTGCAGCTTCAAATTCAAGAATGAGTAACCAACCTTACTTCAAATTAACTTTTCCTTTTTGAGAATGATACATAAGCTGGAGAACTTCCAGAACCAACAGCTTTTAATTATTTTACTACAACATTAAAGATCTGAGGTTGTTTGGAAATTCCTCAAGAATTAGACTTGCACCTTTTTGACTTTTGCAAACAATTACTTTGAAAGCTTTGACTTAAACTAACTTTGAATGTTAAATTCTTACTGAAAATGGAGTTTGAACTAATGAGTGGTGAATAAAACCAAAACTGTGACTGCTTTAACTTTTGAGTGAAAAGCAACTAACAAACCTAACTCTTAAGCTGTCATGACAAATGCGACTTTGATTTTCAACTGAAACACCTCACTAATTCTATGTTTGTATAAGCCTAGGGGAACCTAATTGATATATCTAAACTGATTACTAACTCTGAAACAGTGAATATCCCAGCAACTAAAGTGTGCCAAACACCCCTAATACTTACTTGTTCCAACAGGTTTAAAAATGAATTACTACCTTTCTTAACAAACTGGGTTGAGTAATTAAACTAATTAAAACTTAAGCAAACATAAATCAACAAACATCCAAAGCAATTAGCAACCAAGGTAAATTAAGATCAAATTATTTGACAAAAAACCTACTTGATATCCACATTGTGAGGGTGAGAACCAGGAATCAAGTACCAACTACATGCCCCCATGGGCTCTAAACCATGCTCCCATCCTTGTTGCAACTGCTACTTTCACTCTCTTTTTTTTTTGTAACATTTTTTTTTTCTTTTCTTTCAAATTTAACTAAGCAGTACAATAATTAATAAACTTCTCAGTGAAATAATAAAGCTTTAAAATCTTAACTGGAACCCAAATTTAAAATAATTTCAGAATACTTTCATTAAACTTGAAAAATGTTGAATTACAATAAAGCTCTTAAAAACTTGAAAAGATAAAAACTTAAAACTGAGATGCCTCTTCTGGGCTTACAACAATACCTATTTATACTAAAACTAAGGTGGTAGGTACACAATCAAGCTTCTTCTTTGTCTTCATCCTTGGTGTGTTTGTTTGCTGAGGCAGAGAAAGCTTGTGAACCCTTTGTGCTTCCTTGATATCACATCACCACCCTTGGATTACATTTGAACTCATCACAGCCCTTGACTCCAATTTGGCACCTAAATGGGTGGTGGATTACCAGCTTGTCCTTCCATGACTGGTTTAAAGTGTTAGGTATGGTTTTGGAGGGGGATTAGTGGGATTGGGGATTGGGGTTTAGGGCAAGGGAGATGAAATTGATGGTGAGATGGTGATGTGGTGTTTGGATGTTAGCAGGTCACGGGGAGGTTTTATGATGGAGATGGTGTTATTTTTTTATTCAGCGTTTAACTGAATGGGGAAGAAGAGGGCAGATATATGTTTTAATAAAACGTATTTAGGGTTTAGGTGTAGGGATTAGGTATTGGGCCATGGGTGGATATTTGGGCTTGGTAAGGATTGGGTTTGGTTTATGATTGTTGTAAAAAAGGGTCCGTTTGAATTTGTAACTATGAAACCATAAGGACCAAATTTGCAACTCTGAAATTTCACGGACCATTTTTGTAAATATCCCACATCACCAAGAGGACAAAACCTGTCAAGTTAGATAAACCATAGGACCAAAAATGCAATTTTCTAAATTTGAAGCACCAGGGGTTAAAATTGCCAATTTACCAAAGTATAAGTACCAATTGTGTATTTTTCCAAAACTTTTTACCCAAAGACCATTTGTGATTTATTTTGACTTTTAAAGAGTAAGGGTTGACTTTTCTTTGAAATGATTGACCAGGGACTAGTTTTGTAAAACTTTGAAAGTCGGGGGACTGAAACTGCCATTTATGCAAATTTTGTTCGTTTTTCGTTTGTTTTCACTCGTTTTGCATTAGAAACATATAAAATACGATCTTTGGGATTTTCTTCGCATTTTGGTGCGCTTTTGAGTGTTTTTGATCGTTTTGCAGCTCAGATTTGACTAAAAATGATGAGTATTTACATACTCATCAAGGAGATATGAAAAAAGTATGGTTGTCACTAAAAAAGAGTTGGGAAGTATGAAAAGGGTATGAGTGAGGTGGAATGATATTATTGGTTGGTTGAGAGGTATGAGGGATTTTGGGAGTGATCATTGTCACCACCCTTGAGAACCTAAAATCTTAAGAACAATTGTTGTATTAACTTTTAATGATGCATAAATATTTCAAGGGAAAATCATCCCTGCAGTAACTGTAGGGAATGGTCTCTACTGTAATGCATAAATCAAGGGCTAAATATGTACAATTGTAAAAGTTGAGGGATGTAGAGTGAAAATATTAAAATCACTTTAAAACAGCACAGCAGGTAACTGCAGAAAATTTTACAGCAGCAATGTTGGGCCCATATTTCAATGAGATGAAACTAAAGATGTAGTTAGACCATGTTCAGTGGCGAAGCTAGAAAATTTTCACTGAGGGGTCGGGATCTAAATTTTTTTTCCTAACACTCTTTTTCGGGTAATATGTTCGGGTCGGGTCAAAAATTAAATACTATTATTCTAAAAAAAGTTTCAATCACTAAAAGACTAAACATTTGTCCAAGACAACTAAACATTAAAAAGGAGACAAACAGTTGGTACCTAGTTCAATTCATTGAAGAAATTAGAGTTCAGCCTTTCGACCTTTAAGATCCTTGAATTCTTCAATTATGGACTCCGCATCAAACTTGTTAGCAATTTCTTTTTCTATGTAAAGCACCATACTGTTTGCTAGATTCTGATCTGACATCTTATTACGTAGGAGATTCTTGAATATCTTCATTGCCGAAAATCCCCTTTCTGTTGTTGCAGTTGAAACCGGAAGTGTCTAGACTAGCCGACACACTCTTTCAACCAAATTGTACATGCTATTATAACTGGTTCGCTTGTTGAACCTTTTTGACGTTTACTCTCTTGAATCTCATCATCAATTCCTTCTACTTGTTGTTCTTCATTCTTTCTTCACCAGTCACAATCTATAAATCTGTCCTACACCTACATAAATTGCAAAGAACTTATATTAGTGGTACACAATCTATAAATCTGTTCTAATTTCTACTAAATCCCTAATTTCTACAATTCTACTAAATCCCTAATTTCTCCTAAATCCCTAAATAAAAGACAAGTAGATAATCGATTTAAAGACAACAAACCTGACCAGAAGGGCCGCTGAGGTGGTGGTCTGCCGTCGGCGGTGGTCGGTGGTGGCAAGCGAGACTGCAGGAGTGAGGAGCCAGGAAGGTGGGACTAGGGATGGCAATGGGCAAGAAAAAACCCACAACCCGCGGGTACCCGCCATAAATGGGTGGGTAAACGCGTCAATTTTCACCCACGGGTGGGCCATGGGTGAAAATCTCTACCCATCAGTGGGTAGCGGGTGGGTGACGGGAAAGGCATACCCATCGCGGGTAAACCCATGACACCCATTTAAAATACCCACGGATATACCCATCAAAATACACGTAGATGTACCCATAAACCCATGTTAAAATTAATTATACTATTTAAAATATTTATGATGTTGCAGGTATACATTCAATAGTTACCACCAAGTATCAAGAAAACACATTAACCTAAAAGTTTATTTGAGTTTCAAGACTAAAAATAGAATATGCAAGATCAAATAATCAAAGTTGCATTTGGCAAATTGATTGGTGTCTTACTTTCATAGTTAGTTTTCATATCATCGTTTTGTAGTTTTGTTGCATAACACTAATTCATGGGTAAAAAATACCCGTGGGCAAGGGCATGGATAAAAAATTGTACCCATTGGTGGGTGATGGGTGAGAAAAAATCTACGTGGGTGGGTGACGGGTTAGAGGTACCCGTGCCCATTGCCCACGGGTGCCATCCCTAGGTGGGACTGTGGGAGGAGATGAGGGTCGATTGGGGGAGGGTTTGTTCCGTTTTTTTTTTTTTTTTTTTTTTTTTTTTTTTAATGGGCTAAGCAAATAAGTAATGGATTTTAGTTTGGGATTTGGTTTATTAATGGATTTTAGTTTGGGTAGATGGGTTTATGTAAAATCTAATGGATCAAATTTTATTGTTTAATGTATAAAAAAAATTAACAATTAAAATGGGGGGGTCGAAACCGAATATACCGAAATTTTTCTACACAAAAACTATATACTCCCTACATCGCAAAAAAAAATTCGGGGGGTCGAGCGCCCCTCCCCGCCCCTACATAGCTGCGCCTCTGACCATGTTGACGTCATCGATTCAAGAACACGCATTAAACTTTTTCCTAAACAAAAAAACATTTTTTAACTATGAAATAATTGTTATCACAGTTCGATACTATACGTTGCAAATCTTGGGTGATCATCTTGATGCAATATCTAATTTTGTAATAATTGTGATGCTTGTTGTATAAGTCTTGGTACTAAATATTAATATTTTGCGACAAGGAAATATAGGTAATATAAACAAAAGTAGCAAAATATAAAATACTAGCTTCAAAGCCCGCTCGATAGGCGGCTAGTTTTAAGAATTGTTTTTAAAAATAACAATAACTAGTACAATGGTTTGATAATACAGTAAGATTGTAAATTGCGATAGGAATTTGTCATTATGATACATGTAAGTTGTGTATATAGGATAAAATTTTGTGGTCATACAGAATCATGCAAAGAAAAAAAAAATATATATATATATATATATATATATATATATATATATATATATATATATATATATATATATATCATACTTGTCTAGAAAAAATTAAAATGGAACAGAATAAATGCTGTGTTAAAAAAGTAACTTGGTTCGATAAGAAGATAATACTGATAACCATGGCTTGCATGAAGTGCAAACAGCCACCTTATTAGGAAAAAAAAAGTGCTTCAAACATGGGAAAAACAAAACCAACTTTAGGTGGGATTGTTTTTTAAACGCCAACAAAACAGAAAAGAAAGCATAAAAGAACTAAAACATTATGATTAAAAAAAAAAGAATAGCAGCATCAGGATGCATAAGAAACTTATTCTTCATCGTCGCTCACATTGTGGTCAACCATGTGACCACCTGTTATCTTGTGTCCTGCTGCACATAGTCGTCGGATCATTATATCAGCATCCTTGACACGCTCCATCATGCTATTCCAATCGGCCTTCTTTATATGGTTCCTCTTGATCTTATGCCAACTACCGTTATAGTACACATACTTATCTGATCAAGAATATTCAAAAGACACCAATATTGAATAAGTAATTAAATAAAGGAAAATATATAAGAAGAAAAAAAAAATTCATATATGTTTAAGTATAATTACCTGCAGGCTTTTCTTGTGTTTCGGCCTTATTCTTTTCTTGAGATTCGGCATGGTTAGCAAGTTGTGTAGCATGTTGTGTTGTTGGTTCTTCCAAAAGGCTAGTTTCGCCATCTTTCTTGTGTGTTTCTGTGTTCAATGAACTGGAAACATTTGTATTGGATGGGTTTAAAGGTGTCGACATTTTTTTATCAGAGTCGTCGTATCCATCCAAATCAATTATGCTATGATTACCACTTCCAGAGCTCCCTGTATCATCACCAGAATCTTGTATTCCTTTAGCTGTTGGAGGAGTTGCTTCAATGTTGAAAGGGATATTTTCACCACTTGAAAATTTGTTATCTTAATAGCAGACAACACGGGAGTTTGCATCTCAGCAGCATTAACAGGCTCCTAAAAATATAAGTACTGATTGTTAAAATAAGTTATACGTATGCCACATTTTACATTTTCCAGGTTATGCAAATAAATTAAAGAATTAAAGAAATATAAAAACTAATTGGTATAATAATACCTCAGTGATGAAATCAGTTTTAAAGGCGCTGATGATGATTTCTTCTTCAGACATCATTTTGACTTGATACACGTGGTTGTTGTTATTCATATTGTAGTCTGTATAATGGAATCGGAATAACAACTTCTTACCAACCATTAAATTAAGTTCAGATGGAAAATAGCTCTCGTGATCTTTCCCATACTCTTTGATCAAATTGTGACAGGTTACGCCACACAACTTTTTAACCAAGTCATCAAACAAAAGTAGTGATGCTAATCCAGTATCATCAATGACGCGTACAATGACCTTGAACCTAAATTTGAAAATTACATTACATACAGTATTAAAAACTACCTACTACACATAGTTATAGAAGTTCTAAGTTACTTGTGTTATCTGTGCTATCAACTACACATAATTCACAACTAATAGAATATCACATAACCTATTACTTTCAATAGGCTGAAAAAGTATTAAGTCCAATTACACTTGGAAGGAATTGGACAATTTTACCAATAACACTGGTTTGCTAAAGAATTAGGACAAAATTGAATAATGAGTTGGTCAACATTAAAAGAAGATTAAATACCTCATACCGACAACAGTGATCTGATTGTGTTGTTTGCACTTCCAAGAGGTAGTACCCTGAACCTCCTTAGCAGCACTACCACATCTTTTACATGCAAGGTATGCCCATCCGTGTGTCACGATGAATTTTGTGAATTTTACCATACACAACAACATGGCATGCCTGGAAGAATTGTAGCAGTATTTTAATGTCTAATCTATATTTGTAACCATAATTAAAGTAAATAATATAAATAATATATTTGCAGAATGCTTACATGGTCAGAGTCAAATGGGCTGAAGACTTTTTTGACTGGAGTACAGACAGTGATTGTGTGTTTTTTGGGATCATAACCATCAATCTCTGCATACCTATAATGGTGTTGATATATTAATAAAAAAAAGTGAAATTAAACATCAATAAGTTGTCCGGTAAATGACAAAAAGTGTAATACGTTTGTCTGAATGCGACAATCTCTGGAATATCTTCATTGATGTATATTTTTGTTGAAAATATAGCAGGACGCACAGAAGTTCCATTGTTAAAATACTTAACTTTAGCCAGCTGAAGTATTAGCACAACATGACCATGAGATTCACAGTTATCAGCATACTTGTTAAATTTAGCCGCCCAATCATCAAAGAAACAACACTCAAGTTTGAAGCCACTAATAATAAATAACAACATATAAGTTTAATTTTTTTAAAATGACTATTTGATAAATATAATGTATTTAAAGATTCTTACTCAGGATCTTCAAGTACAACATTCTTTCTTATCTGGTCTACGCCGGAAGAGTTAAATGGAACATGATCAGTAATTGATACAATTGTTCCAATCACATCTGGCCATAAATATAAAAATTATTAGAACACGTTTTGACAATTTATATGGATGTATAGATAAATATCAACTGAAAAGGTATAATGATAAACAACAACTCACCAACAACATCAGTATCTGTATAACGTTTACTGGCAAAGTTTGGGAATGGTTCAAACTTAAACTCAGGAACATTGTTATCAAAGGAGGGTAGCCTTGTGACAAAAGTGTTTTTGAAAAAAGTAATCTTGAATCCTAATCTGCAAGTAAAAGCCAAGCTTAAAATCAGAGGATGACAACCCAAATTAAAAAAAAAGAAAAAAGAAAAAAAAAACATCCATACAATAGCTGAATAACATACATATGTTGGCACACTGCCACACACCTCATATTATTTGCCTAACGCGGGTCGATTCAGGTTGATCATCTGTAATTGGCTTCATAAACCTCGATAAACCATCATGCCCATTGCACTGCATTTTCCTCGCCTGCACCTTAATTAGCAGCCTTGGTATAAATAGCAAGGAAAATATTTTAATTAAGCGATTCATTGACATTATGCTTCTAACGATTAGGAACCAAAAATTTTAGATAAGTCTTATCGTTTTGATTGGAGCTTTTCAAGTTAATATCTAGACTTTGACACTACAATAATCGTGAAAAACAAATAAAATCAATAAACCATCTTTATATCTATATTCCATATCAAATAATAAAGGTAAGGATTTGATTTTTATAGGTATTGTGAACAAATATTGAGAATGATAAAACAAAAATTGATAATAGCCACAATTCTAATAACTTTTAGTATTAAACCTTGAATCACGACTCCATATATTTGAAAATGCATAGAAATCAATCAAACAGTTATAATAAAATTGACAATACCCAAAATTTATAAAGATTAAAAATAACCTGAGAATGAAATGAGTGTGTATCCCAAACAGCCTATAACCAATAATCAAACCTCAACAAAGATATAGGGTTTTAGCTTCATAATACATGGATTTTCGATCTTGATTTAGAACCAAACATATAATTATGATCCGGACGTTTTTTTCCAATTGATGTAGAACTTAAAATCTTTGTTAAGGTTTGTTTTATGTATAATCATTGAGGAGCATGGATTCAATTGAGGAACAGGTTCAATTTGATTCATTGAGGAACATGAAAAATAATTTGGGATCGAATTTGGGGGAGATTGAATTTAGGGTTTTGTGATTGGGGGATCTTTGTGTGTCTTTTTGATCGGCAATTATTATTATTTTTTTTGGAACACCGAATGGAGGCTACAATAGAAATCCCGCCCATAGGGTTTATTGTTTAAAGGCATAAATGAATATAGGCCGTTAGATCAGGTTTATTTTTTAGGTGTCAAGTTTTAAGGTATTTTGGAGAGAGATGATGTTTTCAAAACCCTGTTTTATTAAGATAGTAGATGTGCATCGCACATGTCTGATGAACTAATAACATGTTTATGTTGAAAAATGATATAAAGCGTATTTTACAAAACAATACAACAACTTGCGCCAATGATAAGTAGGTTTATTAGGCACAATCATGTTGACCATCCACACTCGACACTAATCAAATAATGATTCGTTTTTGTATAATCACGTCTGAACCGTTTATTCAAAACTGTTTAACTTGGATCGAAATTGTTGCATGCAATGTTTGAACACTTTCGTTTGAAAAATAAAACCAATCATCACACGGGTCTGAATGCATTGTTTTTTAAGAAGGTGATTGGCATACTCATATTTTTTATTGACACACTCCAGTGTACAATCACTTAAAGCATATTGTATATACAATACAACTAATAAAATGTGGCAATAAAGATATGAGTGTGCAAATTAATGTTATTTTATAATGTATGCTTGTAAGATGCTAAAGATAAAATGCTATCAATTAATTGTTTAAAAAAAAAAAAAAAAAAAAAAAAAAAAAAAATTGAAAGTAACGCTAAAACTACTCTCCCCATTCACATACGTCATTTAACTACCGTGTCAAACCCCAAGTCTAAAATTAGTTTTTTCTTTTTTGTTTTTGTTTTTTTTTTTTTTTTTTTATCTTTTTGAAAATTGACTTTCATTGGGGAAATCCAAGTCCAATTTGAAACCCGATGGGAGAAAAACCTTCAACTTAAGCCGCCCGAAGGCACGACATTTAAATTGAAGTCTAAAATTAGTTAAGAAAAATAAAAACCATTCAACAAAGTCAAAGGAAAAAAAAAGAAAAAAAAAAAAAAAAAAAAAAAAACGCTAAGTTATGATCTGTGTTTCCCGTTGGAAAGTGAAACCACCAAAATAATTTAAATTAGCCCCAGCAACGTGCCTCATTTATAACGGTAACCTGGAAACTTAACATTTCTTTACACTTTCCCAATCTTTAATTCAACATTTTTTATACTTTAATCCAACGGCACATTGCACTCACATACGTGTAAGTCAGTGATAACACACAAATATAAAATCCAACGGTCCAGATTCCATCTCTTTAAAACCGACTTAAACAACACTATATATATAAACCCTCCATGTCCGTAATCTGTACCACCTTTTATCATTTCATCTCTCTCTAACAAACTCACTGTTCATTTTCATTAATACCAAACAATGGCTTCGTCTACTGGTATAGTACTGATCGTTTTATTCGCTGTGTTTGTTGGAACTGCCATCTCTCAATCACCCACGTCATCACCGACGGTGTCTCCGGTAGCTTCTCCGACTGTATCTCCGACTGCGTCGCCTACAAGTCCACCGACTGAATCACCACTAGCTTCACCACCAGCGCCGCCAACTGCTGATACACCTGGAGTGTCCCCGGCGATGACGCCGTCTATTTCGTCTGCTCCCGGTGATGCTCCGGCGAGTTCGACGCCGAGCGGTGCGAATTTGAACAGAGCTTGTGGTGATGCTGTTGTGATTGTTGCATTGGCTGTTGCTGGTTTGGTTATGTAGAGATCGATATGAGATTTTTTATTTTATTGTTACTATTATGATACGGTTTACTTTTTTTTTTGGGTTACTGTAGGTTATTATTATTGTTACTAGTATTATTGTTACTAGTATATTATGGATTCTTTTGTTATGATTTGTTACTGTTATTTCTGTTATATTTTTCTTACATTAACTCATGGTTGATTTTTTATTTTTCTTACATTAAATCGTGTTAATGTTGGACAATTTTGAAGCACCTTAAGAACGCTATTTGTTTTTAATTTATAACGAACATGAGTTAAATAGTGTATTTTAAAATTTCAACTATCTAATTAGATTTTCAAAGACATTTTATTGATACACAGCTATAATAGTCTGATATCTTAAAAGAGTAATCTGTGTCCAGTTTGAAAATGAACATATAATATGGAATTTGAAGAAATACTTTCTAAGCTGGTTATAAGCGGTAGTTGCAATCAAATTTCAAGATCTTTAAACTCGTTAAGTGACGCAAACTCTTCTCTTTTTTTTTTTTTTTTTTTTTTTTTTTTTTTTTTTTTTTCTACTTTTTTTTGAACAAAATACAGACACTACCTCAGTAAGTCATGATTATATCTGCCATCACACATACTCGAATATCTTATTAATTGTTAACTTTGTAAAATTTAATTTCGTATAAACCCCTGTGAAGTTGCAAGCGCCGTGAATATAGGTTTTGTAGATACAGATGTGAACAGGTGTCGTTTAGCACTGAAATAAATAAAGGGAAAGTGGTCGGTTACGTTTGTTTAGTTTTGTGATATATTGAGGTGTTGTCAGTCATGTATGTGGATTTACAGCTGGGATATCATAGAAGCCCATGTGCTTTTGTGCTCATCTTTACCGTCCCACTCTTTTTATAACTTTTCTTCGGTGCAACCCCAATACAAATGTTGTCATATTTCCCTTTTATTACAAAGTGAGTAGAAATAAGGATTTCTATTGATATGGGTTTCAGTGTGACGTGGAATGTTTAGTATGGGTCGTGATACTTGTAAGCTAAGCTTTTCTTGAATTAGAAATTGGTGCTCCCATTACAACCGAATGATGTATGTATGACAGTACGACTTTAATCGACGCGTATTGGGTTGCCGTGTTGGATTCAAATATTAATGTGAGATAAAATATTCAAGAATTACATAGTTAAAAGCACGCGTGTACACTGCGATATTAACATTACTATATATATAATTTTGCGTCGTGAAACGACGCACCACATGTCATTTTGGACTTTCCGTTTTCGGCCTGGCCCATTGCTATTGTCTAGCTTCCTATCCAGGCCTGCTATCTTAGCCCCTCTTTTTCTAACCGCCTGCGATGTTTGATACAAACAATGACACCGCCTCTTCATACTTATCTTCGCTTCCATTTTCTTCTGGAATGGTTCTGTGGTCGCTGGTCTTGGTGCACACTTCTACACATCGTTGGCCTGTAACAAAAGAGATTGGTCATCTGACCTGCCGACCCTTTTTTTTCCTGTAACAAACAACAAAAGAGATAACCAATCTCTACTTCGAACCTTCCGGCACATCCTCTACCCTTTCTGAGATCTAAAGTCGGTGGTCTAACCTACTATCGAATGGTCAGCTCTGAAATTCGGGTTTTAATTTGGTGTTGGGTTAACTGTGATAAGAAGTTTTGCAAATCCAGGTTTGATTTTATTCATAAAATTAGGGCTTTTTGTTTTTATGCTTTCAGTGTTTGAGATTCTTCGAACTAATGTTAAAGTTATATTTTATTTGTTATTATTGTTATTTATTATTACGTTTGGGTGTTTTGATTATTAGGTTTCATTGATGAATTCTATTTTTGTGTTTATTTAGGCATGTCGTTCTTAGGTCCGAAGTTGCGGCTCACAATACTTTGAGTAGTCCCTGCTCTAAAAGGTAACTGATCAGTTTATAATTCATAACGTTCATAGCCTCAAAAAAACTTAATGGTCCCCAAATCAGGTATGCTAAACAATAGCTAAAGGGTAAAGCTGATAAGCTTGGTGAACTACTTGAAAGTGTTTGCCGCTTTTAATGGAAGTCCTTTATAAAGAAGTAACTCAAGTTTAGCCCATTCAGGGAGCTTTTTCTGCTTTTGCTTGAGTGGTACATAATCACAGTCTGATATTTGCAGGACAACGGCATTGAGTTTTCGAGAAGTTTTGAGGCCGGGTTCTTTACTCTTAATTCCAGGAAGATATGTTGTGTCTCTTTGTATGGTAACGGAAAATGTATTGCACAAGTTTTTACTCAGTGATTATATGCAGTTTTCTATTTTTATTTTTTGATATTGGAGACTTGGAGTTTAGGCTGGAAAATACTTCGGTTTATTTATTTTGTTACTTCTGTGAAACAGGTTGTTCATCGATCGTGGTCACGTGAAAGATGAAGATGCCTCGGTGGTAAGAATATACAATAACATCGTTTCACTATTCACTTCCTCTTTAAAAATAAAGTAACCCATATCTTGGCGGGGTAGCCATACCACGATTGTGGTTGCAGCCATGGCGGGTGCTTGGTATCGGGAACTGTGGTCACAAATATCATTATAAATTGTCATCAGAAGCTGTGTGTAGGCCATGATATTGTTCTTTGGTAGTTTCTATGGACAGATTCTGTTCATTACAATGTATATGTTAAACTTTTTGTCAGTAGATATTCAAATATTTTGATAAACGCGATGCTCACAACATAATGAACTTAAAACTGATTTTGCTTTACATATTTGAAATCGGCTAGGTGGATTTAGATTTCTTACATGCTTAACGTCTGTAACGTTTTGTTAATTGTGTAGGTGTCGACGTACGAGGTAGCAACATGTCGGCCTGCGTACATGACCATGCCGACTGTAGGTGGTTTAATTGTTGTGCAGACCAATAAAAATATATGGGGATTAGCGTAATAATTGACAGCGATCACTGGACTGCCCAAATTCTATGCGTCTCTTGCCGAACATGTGATCCTGGATTCTCTTGCGATAATAGTCCGGTTCTTTGTATTGAGTAGTCACAGTCGGATAAACTGGTATGTGATCTGCCCATTTTTTGGTTGGTAGTAACATTTTATTGTAACGGATAATTTTGTGCACATAATTTGATTTTTCTGTATCATGTGTTGGTTTACTGGACTCAATTTCTTACTGACTCTCGAGGACAACAAAAGGGGAAAATATTGAAAAACAAAGGGGCAACATAGATTTCAAAGTTGGAAGAAAAATGACAAAGTATTCACCAACGGTCTACAAGTAATTAACTCAAACTATTTTATCGAATTTATTTCTTTAATCTAATAATTTCAGTTCAGAGGTTGCAGATAATAAATAGTTATGTAAAACCTGCATATGTACTTGCAAAGAACTTTTCATGACCTGAAAACAATATTTTTTTACCAGTGAAGTCCACATGTTTGCTGAATAATTGTTTAAAAAAACCAATTTTTATATGCTTACAAACTTATTTTACATGTATTATAATTATTCACCATGTTGACTCATGGGAGAATTTAGGTTAAAAGTTGTCTGCTCCTGTACTTGATTCAGATATAATCTCTTTATGTTGTTTCAGCAGGAAAAAAGGCGAGAGGAAGAGGAAGCAGAAGCTCAGTCTGATATACAGCGTCCACAGCAAGCATCACAAGCCAAACTGGCTACGGATCTAAGCAACGAGGTAAAATAACTATCGTACTATGATGCGTTGGTGGCAAAAAAATATTTCATGTATGCAGTTTGACACTTTTAGTCTGATGGGTTACAAGTATCCTATTTTTTGGATTATTGGTGAACTATTGATATGGTTAGTGGGCTTTGGTGAGTTGTTGATCTGATATATGTATACTTTTTTTTTGAACGGCACAAACTTCGAGACTGCACATGTTTAGTGAATACATGTATATTTTTGTTTCCTATTTCCTCTTGCAGTAACAAAATATGTTGTTGTGAAAGGTATTCAAAATGCATAAACGGCGGCCCGCCGTAACGCGACGGCTCGCAGCCGTCCTCGTTAATGAACATGTGTCTCCTAATCGTCTTTTATATATAGTCTGACCAACATAATAGGATCATAGCCATACGTGTTGGTTTAGATATGTATAGTTGGACAAAAGCATGAAAATGAACGAGAGAGATAGGCACTTCGGAAAAAGAGAACAACACAATGGCAATAGACTAGGACCGAATTATACTGGTGGAAAACTCACCTCGGCAGTGTCGTTTATGTTTTTCAATTACCCGGAGGATTGGGGGATGGGGAAACTGTGGATGGTGTTCAAGAAATACGGAACGGTCTTCGACATGTTCATGGTCCAAAGACGGTTACGTAATGGTAAGAAGTATGGTTTCGTACGTTACAAGTTCGTGAAGGATGCCGAGGGACTGCTTTTCCAGTTGCAAAGGATCAAACTAGGAGATGAATGTTTAAGAGTATTCATTGCTCATGATAGAGAACGTAAGGGTAATGGTACGTCGGGTGCTACTGGAATGAAACAGGAAACGACTAGGAGATACGAAAACCAGGACAGGTATCCTACGAATGGTGGCAGAGTCTACAACCGCGACAGTAGAAGCTTTGTCGATGTGGTTAACACGGGGAACACAAGGTGGGAATGGACGAGTAAAGAGAAAAACACAGAAGGAACAAAAACACAACAAGACACGAGGGGTTTACACACAACAACTAATCATAATCAAGATAGGAACAGTGAGAGAGATGGGGGCCGTATGGGGAAGCAGGTGAGTGGGAGAACTATAGTCATTGAAGATAAAGATATAAACATCGAGATGATTAGTAGAAGTGTGGTGGGTGAGGTGAAAGTGGCATGCTTTTTACACAACTTACCTATCCTCTATGAGGAACAAGGCCTTTGCAAAATTGAAGTGAAATTACTCGGGGGTCTTGAAGTAATGATGGTCATGGAGAACATTGAAACCGCGACAAACGTTCTAGAGGACAGAGAGCATGGTCTGAGGAGATGGCTACAAAAAATTAGGAGAGGAAATACCATTAACTGCACAGCCGGAAGAATGACGTGGATCAACATCATGGGTATCCCTATCTCGTGTTGGAATGAAGAAATGTTTAAAAAGATTGCGGCATTACACGGTACTATCTTAGGTATGAGCAACTGCAGATTGGAGGGTAACCAAAACTTAATATTAGGGAGAGTGCACATTCACACGATTAATAAAGGCCTCATCAATGAAGAGCTCAACATTAACATACAAGGTAAAACACACACCATGCATGTGATAGAGGAAATACGAGATTTCTTCAAGGTTGACATTCAGGAAGGTTCGAAACTGGACCAAGCAAGTAAGACGAGAGAAGGAGATGTAGAGATGATGGGAGAAAACGAAGTGCAACATGATGATGAGAATGAAGACGACAAAGATGATTCGAACAGTGAGGAAGGGGACACGAGTGACGATGAGGTTGACGTTATGACGGGTGACAGTCAGTGGGTAAAAAATTCCGGTGGTCGGAACGGCGAAAAAGATCAAGGGTCCAGGTGCTCTGGGGAAACCAAAGTCTGTGAGACTTTTGAGGAAGAGTTAACATTTCCAAGAAAAAAGGTTATGGGGAAGCGAAGGCGGCGCATGGGGAAACGAATGAAGCGCATGGGGAGAGTAAAATAAATCAATTGGGCGGCTACCATGTTGAGGATGGTCCCACAGTTGACAAAAACCTATCAAATAATCTAGCACGTGATAACACATCGGGTATACACAATGTATATGAAAACAGGTCTGGTAACATTTTGGATCAAAAGTTGGGCCATGATAACGGGCCAAATGATGGAAAAGATTACAACACAAGCCATGTCCAATACAGCTTAATGTATATGATACTGGAAGGGACGGACAAAAACCATGTGACAAAAACGAAAACAGAAAACACATCACAGATGCAAGTAATTCTAAATTGTTGGATGAGTCGAATGATTGTGACCGCGAGGAAACAACGGCTAGGAAAGAAAAAAGAGAGATGTCGCCAACTAGCTCGATGGAGAATTATGAAGCAATGTTGAAGAAAAAAAGGAAGGCAACACAAGTAAATTCGATTGGTGAGGATAGATTTGAAACAACATTCAATCAAGGTAAGGTATGCGTAGATATTCTGAATTCTAAATCGAAATTGGGTAGAAGGAGCGTGAGAAAAGCAAAGGAGGTGGCAAGGAAAACCGGGGTGGAGGGTTTAGGAGACGACACAAAAGGCGTTTCGGACGTGTACAAAGAATTTCACAAGGCCGATAGGGTGAGCAACGAAGTATTCAGGTACGGTGACAATTATGTGAGAAAAGAAGACAAGGAGAAATGCGAAATAAGTATCGAACAAGTCAAAGAAGTTGGTGAGATGATTGGGGTTTCGTGGTGTCAAACAGAAAATGAGAGGAAAAAGAAAGGAGTATGCGAAGTGGCAGGAGATGCTGCTGGGATCGTTGGGTCTCAGGCCCAATAAGCCTATGTGGTATGTTTCTTTGCTCTATTGCTCGTTATTTATTACAGTTGTACCATGAAGATTGTATCATTGAATATTAGGGGTATGGGGGAAAGTGGGAAGAAAGGATGGATTAAATCTATTATTAGGACCGAAAAACTGGATGTGATTGGGTTACAAGAAACAAAATGTGGCGTAGTTAATGAGAGTGGGTTGAAGAGATATGGGGTGGAAGTGGTTACGGGTTCGCTCAATTACCATCGAACGGGAATTCCGGGGGAATATTACTTATATGGGATACGAGAGTAATAACATGTAAAGAGGCGATTGGAGATGAGAGGTTTATTGCGGTGAGGGGTTCGTGGAAAGGGAAAGAAGTTGAAGTGTCCCTTGTATGCATTTACGGGCCACACGTGTCCCGTCAAAAAGCATCCTTGTGGGATAGATTATCGGGGTTGATGAATAGATGGCAAGGAGCTTGGTGCATTTTTGGGGATCTAAATGTGGTGAGATGTAGTAATGATAGGCTCAATTCTCAAGTAAACTTGAAGGAGGCAAGCGAGTTTAATGATTTTATAAATAATACACAGTTGGTCGAGATTCCAATGGGAGGAAGGAAATTTACAAGGATAAGCGACAATGGGTTGAAATTTAGCAAGCTTGATAGATTTTTACTTAACGATGATTTTAACAATTTGTGGGGTAATCTATTGGTTGTTGCTTTGGATCGTAAATTATCTGATCACTGTCCGATTGTTCTAAAAGACGTGGAGTTAGACTTTGGTCCAAAACCGTTTCGCATCTTCAACATTTGGATGGAAGAAAAGGATTTTAATCATGTTGTCGAGGAGGCTTGGAAGAAAGATGTAACAAGTGTGTGGCCGGATTGTAGATTTCGAGACAAAATGAATAATGTTAAGGCGGCACTTAGAATATGGAGTAAAGAAAGGTTCGGAGGTTATATAGGAAAATTGGATGATTTAAAAAATGAAGCCATGAGGTGGGAACTAGAAGCGGAAAGGAGACCATTAAACGAAGACGAAAGAGGTGCATGGTTGGAAGCAAGAAAACAGTGGGAGATTAAAGATAAGGAATATGCAAGCATGCTTCGACAAAAATCTAGAATCAAGTGGGACGTAGAGGGCGACGAAAATACGAAGTTTTTTCATTCGTATGTGAAGAGAAGGAATAATAAGAGTAACATACGAGGGCTAGTGGTAAACGGAATATGGTGTGAAGACCCTAAGATAATCAAAACGGAGATGGCTAGGCATTACAAAAAATTGTTCTCCGAAAGAACGAGGATGAGGCCAACCTTTTGTTGCAACAAATTAGAAAAAATATCAACAGAGGATGCTCGAAGCCTTGAAAGTGCGATCGACGAAAAAGAAATTTGGGAGGCAATTCATGGGTGTGGCGGGGATAAAGCACCGGGTCCTGATGGTTTTAATTTTATGTTCATCAGGAAACCTTGGGACATCATCAAGACGGATCTTGTAGGGGCGATCACGTGGTTTTGGGAGTCTATGGTGCTTTCAAGAGGCTGTAATGCCTCTTTTATCACCATAATTCCTAAAGTGAATGACCCTATTGGTTTGGGAGATTTTCGTCCCATTAGTCTTATTGGTTGTTATTATAAGATTATTACAAAAATTTTGGCGAAAAGGGTTAAGCGAGTAGTGGGGTGCGTAGTTGGAGAAGAGCAAAATGCATTTATAAAGGGCAGATATATTTTAGATGGGGTTATCATAGCAAACGAGACAATGACATACCTAAAACAAAAGAAGGAGAAAAGTTTAATTTTTAAAGTAGATTTCGAGAAGGCATATGATAGTATTAATTGGAGCTTCTTGTTGAACATCATGAGAAAGATGGGATTCGGGAATAAATGGTGAAAATGGGTTGAAGCATGTCTCAAATCATCTTCAACTTCCATTTTAGTCAATGGCTCTCCATCGGAGGAATTCGGAATCGAAAGAGGCGTTAGACAAGGTGACCCACTAGCACCTTTTCTTTTTATTTTGGTGGCGGAGGGGTTAAACGCTATTGTGAGTGAAGCAGTGGAAAAAGACATTTTTAGAGGAGTTAAGGTCGGGTCGGATCAAGTCACGGTTTCTCATTTACAATACGCGGATGATACCATTTTTTTCGGAGAATGGAATAAAGAGAATGCTAGATCTCTTATGTGTATACTTAGATGTTTCGAAGAAGTATCAGGATTACGGGTGAACTATAATAAAAGTAAAATATACGGTTTGGGTGTTAGTGATGAGGAATTGAGAATTATGGCTAATTGGATGGGTTGTGATACCGGGGAATTTCCTTTTACGTATTTGGGCTTACCAATTGGTGAAAACATGAGTCGGGTGAATGCCTGGAAACCCATCGTGGACAAATTCAAAAATCGGTTAGCCGATTTGAAAGCGAAAACGATGTTGTTCGGGGGTCGTCTAACACTGGTTAAATCAGTCCTCGGTAGCTTGCCATTGTACTATTTCTCTATGTTCCGCGTGCCTATGAGTGTTATAAAAACTCTTGAGTGTATTAGGAAAAACTTTTTTTGGGGTGGGAATGGGGAGGGTAATAAAATTTCATGGGTCAAATGGGATTCGATTCTTGCTCCTTTTGGGGACGGGGGATTAAATGTGGGTTCTCTTAGGGCAAAAAATTTGGCGTTGTTGGGTAAATGGTGGTGGAGATTTAAGACGGAGGGTGGGGGGCTATGGGCTAGGGTTATTAAAAGTATTCATGGGGTTTGTGGAGGTCTAGGTGATCTTCACGTGAGCCATTGGGGGGGGGGGGGTAACGAGGGGGGGGGGGGAAGGGGAGTTTGGACCGATATTATGAACATTGGTGTTGAGATTGACCGGATTGAGGTTGATTTCACATCTTCGTGTTTGGGGGTGCTAGGTAATCGGAGGGACATAAGGTTTTGGGAGGATAGATGGGTGGACCATAGAAGACTTCGATATAGATTTCCAAGATTATATCATATGGATAGTAGAAAAGAGGGTAGTGTAATGGACAAGGGTTATTGGGAAAATAATGGGTGGACTTGGGCGTGGGAGTGGAATAGGATTATTAGGGGTAGGGTTTGTAGGGAATATGATGATTTAATCGATGTTTTGCGGAATGTTGTTGTTTCTAACACTTGTAGGGATAGATGGAGGTGGGCACTCGATGATGATGGCGAGTTCAAAGTCAAAACGCTTACGAGTTTGATTGAGGAGAAAACTCTTCAAGTGGATAGGGGCGGTCACGAGACACTTTGGAACAAATTAGTGCCTAAGAAGGTCAATGTTTTCATGTGGAGAGCTCGCAAAGGGAGACTTCCGGTCGTGTGGAACTTGATAGAAGAGGCATTGACTTGGATTCGATTCTTTATGCATCTTGCAACGATAGTGTGGAGTCATGCGCTCATTGCTTAGTCACTTGTGATTTAGCAATGAGCGAGTGGTCCAAAGTATTCAATTGGTGGAAGGCGGGGAATGCTAACATTTTTACTATTGATGAGATCTTATCTCATAGTGGATATGTTAATGTTCCTACCTTTCTATCGTCTATTTGGCAAGCGGTAATTTGGACTTCCAGTTACTTCATTTGGAAAGAGAGAAATGCTCGTGTGTTCGGCAATAAAGTCTCAAGTGTTAATAAGAATGTACAAGATATTCAAATCAAAAGCTTCGCATGGATAGTTAGACGATCAAAGAAATATAAAGCAATAAATTGGCAACAATGGCTTCGTGATCCTCGAAATATTCATCTGCATTAATCATTTGGTGTCTTTTGAGCAGTTGCAGTTCCTCGAGTCTGATTGATACGTTCTTTGAGTTCGGCATAGTATTTAGACATCAACAGTGGGCTCAGTATGCATTGTGCAGCCCAGGTAATTTCATGGCAATATGATTTGGTTTGCGACAGTGATATAGTGACTTCTGTTCCAGTTAATATTTAATGGGTGGTCTTGGGTCGCAGTGAGTCTTGAGGAATCTACACCGGTTAGTGGGTTCGTCTGACCTTTTTCGAATGTTTTTATGTCTGTCTAGTGCCCTTGATTGGTTCTGTGTTAGTGGGGCTGATTTCATGGTCTTCATTTGTGTTGTGGGATACTGCATACTGTCATTTATGCGCTTTTGGAACCAGTTCTTGGAATGTTGATATAGTAATCTAATAGGAAAAATGGGAACAGGTGTTTATTTTTGGAAAATAGGAACATGGTTTTTTGTGGGTAAATGGGAACATGTGTTGGTGCCTGCATATGGTGACTTTTTTTGCAGTCAAAGATAGGATTCTAGTCTTCATGCTCCAACTGTGGACAACATTATTTAGAGTTACTTTCAAGAGGCATTGGGTTGGTCTATATATTGCGAGTCTGTGATTTAGCTCCTGTTGTATTCGAGCTAGGTTCTTTGTATCGCTAATTCGCTATGGTAGGAGTTTTGTCTTTGTTTTTGTTTTTGGTTTGTATTGTCAATTCTCTTTTGGGCCTCACTCTCTTTTAATTATCTTGATTATTAAGTGGGGCGCCTTGTATTGTAATTTAGTCTCTTTCGAGGTTCAATGTTATGTTGCCTTTCCAAAAAAAAAAAATACTCATAAGATCAAGTCGACGTTTCTAATTACAAATAAAATTCTAGAAGTCTGTGATGATAGTTTTAAAAAAATGAGAATCGTTTTCACCCTGGTAAGAGATTGAGATGGTGGATATGTAAGTATAGTAAGTATAAATTTAGCTTCCTTGGTTAAACCGGCTCTTGATGAAGTCGTGGACTAAATCAAAATCAAAACCATTTGCAATTGGTGAGTTGCTTTAAATTGCCTCCAGTAAATTGATATTAATCTCGTATCTTATAATTAATATTAATCCCGTATCTCATAATGAATACACATGAGAGTATAAATGCAGAAGTCATGATATAAATGGGTTAGACCCAATACCAAACAAATACATAGACCTAAATACCTCACATAAAATACATCTAAGGGTGCATTTGGTATGCTGCGAGGAATGACAGTAGGAATGAGTTTGATTGCAGTGGTGGGCCCCTCAACTATGAAAAAATCCATTCTCCCATTTCTAGCTATATATAGAGTATGGAAAATATGTGACTTTCATAGTTATAGTGGTGGGTCCAACAGTCTTAAACAAACACTTGCAATGAGTATCAAAGTCATTGTTTCATTCCCTTAGTAACATACCAAACGTGCCCTAAGTGTTGGAAAAATGATATTTGCAAAATGAGGTTTTGCAATTTTTTGACACTATTTAATATAGGTACATGTGGTATATATTTATATTTCTTGATAGCTTTGTGTTCTCCTTAACGAGAGCTTCGCAACGAGCTAAAATATGTCAAATATGGAGTTATGAATGAGATATCGTGTCTTAAAGTGAGGCACGTGAAACACAATATTATGGAAAAATGTAACATCTCACATCGCCCAAAACATGAAGTGAGTTCGAAGCTCCTCAACTCATGCGAGCCCGCACAACCTACGGATACGAATGCAGCTTCGAAATTTCACCTACGTGCGTATCTTTTTGCTACAGATTTCGTCTCCTTATTTTCCAGATTTTGTGTAAACCTATTTTAGGAATTGATTTAAACTTTGTGTACAAGTTTAATTCAGATTCGGATATGATTTTCAAATCATGTTATTTATATAACAAATTTGTTTTATATTACAGGATATTCTGTCTTGGTGACCAAGACAAGTATTCCTTATAAATTAAACACATCTTATTCGGTTTGGGATACATAAAACAAAGCTCCATTCGAGACGAATTCTAGCAATCTCTTCGATCTGAAACACTCAGCTTCCGTGATCTTTCATTCAAGTTTTGTTTGGTCCGGGTGTACAACACATTTGGACGTTATACCCTGGGAAACAGACTGCGAATCTGTTTTAAGTGAATCGTGTTTAATACGAGCCTCGTTCTGACCTTTTACTGCTTTTATTTACTTATCCTTTAATAGTGTGTGTGTCTTCTGCTTCTACTCCTTGCTGTCTGTTATTTAATTTTCTGTCATTTAATTACTGTTATTTTATTATTGATTCTTATAATTTGATTATATTAATAAAAGTGTACCCCATTTCCCACACTAAGCACCCCCCCTCGCAATCAGAGCGGGAGAAGGGCGAATGCTCAAACTAGATCTAAAATTATTAACGCATATGGAATGCCTTTGATGAAGATATCTACAAACTGATAATGAGAAGGAACATGCAGAACACGAGCAAAACCTACCACTACCTGGTCGCAAACAAAATGTATGTCAATGTGTTTCGTGCGCTGATGTTGCACGTGATTGGAAGACATATACACAACACTTACATTATCATAGTAAACCAATGTAGCACGCTGTAATGGAGAATGTGGCTCACGTAATAAGTTACGTAGCCAAGCAGTCTCGGCAATTTAATTAGAAACACCACGATACCCAACTTCCTTACTAGAGCGATAGAGAGTAGCCTATCGCTTGGAGGACCAAGTTAACAAGTTATTGCCAATAAACAAATAGTACCCGGACGTAGATTGACTGGTAGTAGGCTAGCCTGCCCAATCTGCATTGAAATAACCAACCAGGGAAATAGGAGATGTAGAAAATAGTTGAAGTCCATAAACAAGAGTACCCCGAACATAATGTAGAATCCGCATGAAAGCTACTAGATGTTACTCTCGAGGATCATGCATAAAAACAAACCTGATGAACCGTATATGACAAATCATGTCTAGTAAACCTAAGATATTTAAGTGATCCTACAAGGCTCCTATAAATAGTCGAGTCAGACAACATACGACCATCAGCACTGTGATGATTGGGTCAATTGGGTGTGGTGGTCCGATTGGTTTGCTTGGTTATTTTGGGGCGGAGGTTGGGCCAAGTGTGGTTGTAGATGGTCTGAAGACAAGCTAAAGGTGTATTAGTCTTATAAGACTCGGTGGTGATGGACATGTGTAAAATAATCGGATCCTTGTCGAGGAATATGCAGAAGGGGGCATCTTTAGGTGTAACCGAATCGTATGGGAAAATGGTTTTTATAAAAGGTGACGTGACGGGAAATGATAATACTGTTAGTGGACAAGTCATGGAAATGGTATCATCGATGGTTAGAAGGATAGCCAAGGAAGATACACGGGGTAGACTGGGGTGCAAGGTTGTCGATGGTGTTAACACGAGGGTAACAAAGACATCCAAAAACATGCAAAAATGTGTAGTTGGGTTCCGTATTGTATAGGTGTGTTTGAGGAGTGTCATTTTGAATTATGGTTGAGGGACGGATGTTAAGTAGGTGAGCGGCCATATAAAGTGTCTCGACCCATAAATGAGGTGTTAAGTGGGCTTGGAACAAAAGGGTTCGAATTTGAATATTGATGGTGCGAATCATTCTCTCAGCCTTCCCATTTTGTTAGGAGGTTCAGGTCAAGAGAATCGAATATGGATGGCATTTTAAATCAAAAAGACGTTGAAGATTATAGTTGTCGAATTCACCACCATGGTCACATTAGAAAGCCTTGATATCTGTTTTGAATCGATTTTTAACAAAAGAACGAAATTGAGCAAATTTACTAAATGTATTGTTACTGAAACATTGATTAAGTCTCCTTTATGGTTTAATGATGACAAATAAATGTTCCCAAAAAATAAAATCACAAACGTTAGCCAAAAATTGAGCTGGATCCTAACTGGTCCTAGCGCGGTGCTGACGCACCAGCCCCCTAGGGTTCTACTAGAAAAGACTCAATTTTTCAAAGTCGGCTTTCCTCTTAACCGACAAATGTGGTTCTTTAATTACATGTATGTATATGATAACCGAGTAATTAGGTAAACTCGCAACATGGTTTAGACTTAAAGAGATGCCAAAACAAGTCTTCCCGTCTTACAAAACGGAAACTCAAAATGATTTTACTAAATGCCTCTAGCCAAGGTCAAAACTCTTTTTCTAAACCTATGACATTCTTACTTTCAATATAACTTCAAACAAAAGTATTCATATGACCTTAACCCGTGCGTATGTCTTCTCTAATCACGTAACGAGTTTACTCCCTTCTTGATCAAACTAAGACAGGTTCTGTTTGTGTAAATGCATGTTTTTCCCTTTATGGGAAGTGCTTTACTTGTGATGCAAATCAATTAGTTTATTTACATCAAGATGATTAAGGATTATGCTTATTGTTTGTGGAAAACTAGAAGGGGGTTTAATAGTTTACCGATTTTTTGTTTAATTATCTTTGAAACTTTTACATGTAATCGACAATTGAAACTAATAGACAATAAATAATATGCAAGATAAAGAAAGAAACAATCAAACCACAACACGGATGTTTATAGTGGTTCGGCTACAAGGACTCTTTTTTCTTGCCCTACTCCACTCACCGAGTATCCAACTCGAGAGTTTTACTTCACTAGTCAACATGCTTCTTTCACCGGTGGAGAAAACTTTACATACGTCGCTTACACTTTTTCCGGTACAAAGGTAAATACCAGGTTCTATTTCGAGGTAGAACCAACCTAACGTCGCCTGTATAATGTTTCCGACACTAAGCTAGATGTCGAGTTCTTTCACACGGGTACAACTCTCCCTTCACTCTAAGTATTTTAAGGACAAAAATACTAACCACAACCTACTGAATGAATACAATCAAGAGATGTATAAACTATACAAGTTTACACAATGCTAATACTAACAAGTCTTGCAACGTTGTGTTGAAACGTGTAGATTTTCGTATGAACTTGTGATCTTCTTGCTACAAAAGAATCTCACATAAATGAAATGGTACTAAGTTAGATGAATGAAATGAGAGTGTATATGTAAATATGATTGTAAGTTGTAAATGATTTCTTGGATGTTGCTTGGTATTTATAGGGAAAACCTCAGCCAAGCCACGGATCTGGCGGAACCCTTTTGAGGGTTTTGTCCATGTATCCCAGGGTTCCGTCACATCTGACAGAAAATCTTTCAAGAAATCTTTCCAAATCTAACTCAAATCTAACTAAAATATTCTCAAGATCTTCCAAAGTCAACTACAAGATTGTAGTGTGTAAATCTACACAAAATATATGATGTGACAAATCACTTAAGAGAATATTTGATGATGCAATGCATGATGTATATGTATATTTCTATTCTTAGAATATTATGTAAATAAAAGTAAACTTTTAAAATTTAAAGTAAACTTGTAAAATGTTTATATAACTACTTAGAATGTATGTATGAGATGTTTAAAATGTTTGAAATTTTATGACTTAATAAGACACATTATTTTGTAAAACTTACTAAAAATGTTTTCGACACTTAAAGTGTTACTAACGTTTAACTTATGAAACATGTTGGAAATGTATTGTTAACTTTGAAATAAAGTTTATGTATGAAATACTTATGCCATATTTATGTTTTGCTAAATATAAAGTTTACACTTTGTCGTTAACAAAATTTAGCAAAGATCGTAAAATATAAATAACGTTTTTAGGTGATACTTGTATTAACAATCTCCCCCTTTTTGTTGAGGACAAAACATAAATTTTATTTTTAAGCAACTAGATAATTATAGTATCAAGTCTTTTTAATAATCTATATTAAACTTTGTTTTATGCAATTTTTATTTATATGTGAGACTAATGTGCTAAAATTATATATAAAAGTTGAGTTTAATATATATTCTTCCGTTTTTT
Organism: Artemisia argyi; assembly: GCA_030686995.1. NCBI lineage: Eukaryota > Viridiplantae > Streptophyta > Magnoliopsida > Asterales > Asteraceae > Artemisia > Artemisia argyi. The sequence goes on along the minus strand of CM060693.1, from coordinate 124,682,528 downwards.
GTCGAAACAAAAAGAAGAGATGCGTAGCGGAAATGTAGTGCAAACCAAATTGCTCCCCCTTGGACAATACTCCTCCTAAATGGAGTGCCAAGTAAGGATACATGGATTTTGATCCTATAAAAAGAAGTTAGTTGTTGAAAATGACAAGTATATAATGTCAACCAAAACAAGTCTTGAGAAGATAATCAATCATATCACAATCACAACAAGTAACAATTCAACCAACAATACATAATTTAAAGTAGAAAAAATTCCATTCCAAGTAAAATTTTGACTTTGACAAAAGGCAAAAGACATGAAATGGCAAAGAAGAAGTCCTACTTCTAAAAAGAAAAATGCAAAAAGGAAAAATAACAAGAAAATAAAAATGCTACATCTATAAAAGGAAAAACAAACTAGGTCCTAAGTGAGATGATTGATTTTTCTTAGGAGAGCTCTAATTGTGGGAAGGATGACTAAGAGCATTGAGACACTCTAGGATGTGTTGGAGCATGAAGCGGGTTTCATCTTGGACTTGGTGGAGCATTATTTTGATGCTTTCACTAATCTTGGCCGTTCTCTCACATTGAGAGTAATTGTGATGAGGATTAGGAAGGATGAGATCATTGGTTGATGGTGGTGGTGGTGGAACATTTGTTGTTGGTTGGTTGGTGTTTTATGCAACTTTTATTTATATGTGAGACTAATATGCTAAAATGATATATAAAAGTTGAGTTTAATATATATTCTCCCCTTTTTTGTCGAAACAAAAAGAAGAGATGCGTAGCGGAAATGTAGTGCAAACCAAATTGCTCCCCCTTGGAAAATACTCCCCCTAAATGGAGTGTCAAGTAAGGATACATGGATTTTGATCCTACAAAAAAGAGTTAGTTGTCAAAAATGACAAGCATATTATGTCAAACGAAACAAGTCATGAGAAGATAATCAATCATATCACAATCACAACAAGTAAAAATTCAACCAACAATACATAATATAAAGTAGAAAAAATTCCATTCCAAGTAAAACTTTGACTTTAACAAAAGTCAAAAGACATGAAATAGCAAAGAAGAAGTCCTACTTCTAAAAAGAAAATGCAAAAAGGAAAAATAACAAAAAATAAAATAAAAATACTACATCTATAAAAGGAAAAACAAACTAGGTCCTAAGTGAAATGATTGGCTTTTCTTAGGAGAGCTCTAATTGTGGGAAGGATGACTAAGAGCATTGAGACGCTCTAGGATGTGTTGGAGCATGAAGCGGGTTTCATCTTGGACTTGGTGGAGCATTATTTTGATGCTTTCACTAATCTTGGCAGTTCTCTCACATTGAGAGCAATTGTGACGAGGATTAGGAAGGACGAGATCATTGGTTGATGGTGGTGGTGGAGCGTTTGTTGTTGGTTGGTTGGTGTTTGGTGCTACAACAGATGAGAGCAAGACGGATTGGAATTCCATCGCTTGATGGAGGTGTGTATCCACCATGTTCTTGAAAGCATACAAGTTTTCGAGGCGATCATTGATCTCCTCATGGGTGTTTGGATGGTTGTTCCATAAAGAAGCCTCGATTTCCTCATACGAAGGAAAGAGGGACTCAAAGTGTTGTGAATGGGATTGAGAATGCAGTTGAGATTCTTGAGGTAGAGGTTGATCATGTTGTTGGAAGTTGGGTTCTCCATACAAAGGACCATGGATTTCTTTGTAGATTGGGTGAAACAACAATGGTTTGGGTTGAGATGATTCTTGTTGTGGTGGTGGTTCTTGTTCAAAAGGCTCATTAGGCTCAAAGAAAGCCCTTGGTTGTTTATTTGCCATTTGTTCAATGGATCCAAACAAAGGCAATGGTGGTGGATTGGTTGATCTAGGTGGAAGATCATCTAAGTATTATAGAAAAGGATGAGGTGATGTTGGTGGAGTGCCAAAAAGTTCCATGGATTCAAGCTTTGGTGATTTTGGAGGTGATAGAGATTTTGATGGTTGAGTTGGAGCAGGTGGTGGTGTTGGATCAATGGGTTTTTTGTTGGTGGTGGAGTGGATATTACATTTTGTGGTCTTGGTGATGGTGTAGGAGTGACAAGATTAAAGAAATTTTCATCCTTGATTGGTGATGAGATGATGAGTGGTGATTCATCCGAAGATGATGAGCTTAGGTTGATTGTTGTGTTGAAGCAACAAGGTTTGACACTTATTCAGGTGGTTTGTCTAATGGGTCGTGATGGTAGGGAAGAATTGTTTGACTTTGTCATTTTCAAAGGTGGTTGTTTAGAAGCTAAAAGATCATAGATGTTGATGGTGATGGTGTGATTTGGAAGTGTCCAAGATGGTCAAATTTATAGAGTTAAAGTAATTTTGGAAGGAGTGTTTGGATTTGATGTTCTTCCATACAAGGATTGAGGTTCCTAATCATTTGGAAGGTTTAAAGAGGTTGTCATTTTAAGTAACTTTCTAATTTTAGCAGGTTTCCTAAATTAGTAACTTTCCTTATTAAATAAGTTTTAACATGACTTTCCAATTTAGTTAAATTAGGTTTAGGGTTCGAGATTATCAATTAGGTTAATTGTACCCACACACAAGTCAACACGACATTAAAAGACACACCCGACATAAGAACATGTATTAGGGCATCAAACATCAAAGTGATTTAATTAATACTTTTATAACACATGCATAACATTAACTAGTTTTATAATCAAATTAAGCCCAATTAACGAATTTTAGAAATGTATTAGAAGCCCAAACTAAAAATCAACAAAATTCTCACAAAAGCACATATGTCTTGAGAGCCTACATGAATTTTTATGGATTTTTATTATTAAGTAGTAATCCGCTTTCAAAAATTGTTTATCAAAATAATCCCAGAAAGTTAACTACACATATATGCAGAAAGTTTGCATTTGATTAACCCATTTCAACACTGCAGAAAAATCCAAAACAATTCCAGAAAGTCACACTTAACCCAAATATTACTCCTATAAAAGGAGAGCTCTTAACTCCTTGTGGTTTGAAAATGAAAAATCAAAAACACCATCTGATTTTCAGACTCGATTTCTCAGCTTTGACACTTAATCTCCCAAAAATCAAAATACCACTCTCCCGAACTCCAATTGCTATGAATCTTATATTCCCAGAAAGTAGACAAATAGTACTTATGTTTAGACTTAAAAATCATTTAAAAACATGTTGGCATCTTCAGTTTGGACACTCATCAATCCAACCCAAATTCTACACAGCATCACAAACAAAACCCTAACACTAACCCTAACTAACGCAAGATAACACCTCTAACACACCCCTGATTATATTTTAATGATCAAACATACTTGATTACTGAGATTTTAATAAACCCTAATCTATCGTATGAGTTACATAATTAATCACAAGGAATGATGAAAAAAGATCGTTTACCCTTACTATGCTTTGAAAAATTAGACTTGATTCTTGGTTTCTTGAATGTTTTTGACAAATAACAATGGAGGCTAGGGTTTTCTCCTTCCCTCTTATTTATTTATTTTTTCCTGGAGACCGATTATGGGAGGGAGGGACCGAATATATATATATATATATATATATATATATATATATATATATATATATATATATATATATATATATATATATGTATGTGTGTGTGTGTGTGTATGTGTGGGTTGGATCAATTACTAGTTGGGTTTGGGCTTTGGTTAGCTTAATGATTTAAGTTTAACTGGGCTTGTTTTAGGCTTATTATCTCTTGTACACACGTCAAAATACTTGGCCCATGTTTCTTCCTAAACGTGTATATGTAGTGTGATACAGGGGATTGCGCCCTCGCAACAGGTTTTACCTCTCAAGGGATCTTGAGAAGCTTGCAACCCCCACCAGGCATTGTACCTGATTGTTGTAGTAGAGTATAGTGACAAGTACCGGGGGATTGATCGTTCAACTCAGGAATAGTGTCGCTAGGATTAGAAAGCCTACTAAACTAGGTCTAGAGATGAGGGATGATTCTTTTTGTATTTTTTTTATATTTTATGAAAGCAAGTAAAATCTCGGGTTTTGAAGGAGTGGGCGGAATTAGTTGCTGGCCAACTAACCCAATTAACTACAAATGCAATCAAAATAAAATAAAAGAAATGAAAATTAAGCTAATTTACTAATTTGGTGGAAACAATAATGAGAAAAGTTGTGTTTACTTAGATTTCATTACTCCCTAGATATCTTTTACCGGTTGATTAGCTTGTTACAATTGCATGGATGACGGGTTGTATTCCTTAATACTAGTTGTAGGGCCGTGTAAAATATTCCCTAACTCTATAAGATCCTACTTCACTCCTATGTCGAGCCGACTAAAAGCTCCTAACATGGGATCTTTAGAATTCACTTATGCATTAAATACAACCAAAAATCGTAGTACACCTCCGATCATGTTTCTTAAGACATTCAAGCGAGTTACCAATGGAAGTCTGCCAGTTTTCTTAAGCCTAACATCGAATACAATCATCCGTAACAACTATAAACAAACAATTCGACATATGATTTGTGTTTAAGTATTCCACAATTTGTTCAACACTTTGTTCCAAAGTTTACAATAAAAAATTGGAAAAATATATATAGACATAGCATCTTGACGGCGTCATGTATTAGCCTCTGACGCCGTCAACTCGCCGCCAAGTTGAAATTCGTATTTCCTAGATCCAGTCTTGACGCCTTCATATGTAAATCTCCTCTGGGCCGTCACTTGTATTTGGACCCTGACGGCCTTGGTGACGCCGTCAGGCTATTAACACTGAAAATGTTCTAGGCCGTCACGTTATAAATTTCACATCCACCTCTTTTGCCACTCTTGACCTCCTTATGTGTTATGGCTTGATGTCGTCAGGTACTGTTCCCAGCAAGGAATTTGAGACTTTACCTTTTTCTTCACTTTTATGCTCCAAAAATGTCCAAAACGCTTCCTTTTTCAGATATCTCCTCATAAGTACCTAAAATGACAAAAGGAACGATTTACCATAGGCTTGGGAAAGGATCAAACCTCCACCACTTGGCGTAAACACCTAAGATAAACTATCAAAGAGGTCTTTTTAAAGGGTTATAACATTAGGTGTAGGGATATGGAAAACATGGTTTTGTTAGATAAAGGCAATATTTATTGGTGGCGAGTTAATCATCTTGGTTAATTACATGTACAATATGGCGTTGTTAAGCCAGGACTCGACTCGATTTAAACTAATAAATAAAAAATAACAAAAACAGAAAACAAACATAGAATGAAACGGGATGGTAGTCCGTATGTTTTTTCTCTTTTTCTTTTTCTTGATTTTTCGATTTTTTTTTTTTTTTTTTTTTTTTTTTTTTTTTTTTTTTTTTTGCATACACTTTTACCTTACCATCCAAAATAATACATCATAGGGGATTTACATCTCCCTTACACTTGAATTTTTACATACTTTACAATAAACGACTCTAATGACTCGAATCAAGATAATCAAAACACTTGGAGTACTTTTTAAATATTAACGCATATATGGGGGTAATAATTTGATGTTCTTCCCCATTACTCCATAACACTAGTACTTTACCCATGAGTCCCAATCATCCCAAAACAATATGTACAAGATATGACTCGACTTAGTAACCATGTAACCAATTATACAATTAACTAAGGGTTTAAACACATAACAATAATGCACTAAAGATGAGTGCATACACGGAAGGTTAAGGAGATTTGGTTGCATATTTGGGTGGGTTGTAACAAATTCTTCTTTTAAGTAAAATGCTTAAAGTTAGAAACGAAAAGATAGGCTCGGAGGGGTGTACTAGGGGTATCGTGTACTAAAAATGAGTACAACCCAAAGGTGTGGGAAAATTAATTGACTTTATTAGTCAATTAATATGACTTAAATGGTCAAGTAATTATGATACGGGTTTAAACACAAGGGTGATCCTAATGCCTCTTATCATGTAGTAAATCCTACTATACGAATGTAGTCTCACTAGAGGTCTCGGGATGCATCACTAACGCAAGTTCTAGAATGTAAATACTACCGGTACACTCATAAGCACTAATAATAAATGCTTTTCCTATCAAATCTAAAGGCGAACCTCACATATTTGGGTGGAAATTTTTTTAAGTGGTACGGTTTTGTGCTAGTCATACAACTCCTATCCATGAGACGCTTGTTAAGGCTTAAAGTTTCACTCATAAATGTTGTAAAAAAATTTAAATTTGGCGCTAAAATTACACTAACAAGTATTTCTCTTAGTTTTATTACACACCTGCTATCAAACAAACAAACTGTTAGGAATACGTTTATTCATATGAAGAGTCGGTCACCCCGAGTATAGTTTAGCATAATGTAGCTCGTAGTATTTATCATATTAGTCAAAATATAGTTTAGTATTAGTTAGTATTTGTGGAGTCGGGTCGGGTCTTTACCCACTGTCAGCTCGATCCACAGCCCGTTTTATGAGGTGTTCAGTAGTTTGTATAAATACCCCTCTCCACTAGTGGAGAGGGTTGGACCTTCATTTGGAATACAACATCTTACTAGTTTTCTCTCAAGGTTCCCTTCACTTTCCCTCTCTAACATCTCACTAGAAACTACACCTTTAATCATTTAAAACACAAAACCTACCATGTTCTATCATTAGAGTATGTTACAATTGCTATCAGAGCCATGGTTTCATCCTAGGGATTGTATACTCATGGATTTGTTGTGTGGTTTTGTGGTTTTAGTGTGGTTCGAATGTTTTATATAGTTCTCCTCTTAGTTTGATCTCGTTACATGTTAATCTTGTGTTTTTTCGTGTACTTTCTTGATTAGACGAGTCATTAGTTCCTAGGTTTGCATTTGGAGCAGTTGAATTTCTCATTTGTTTGATAAAAAGTATGATTTAGGGTGTTATTCATACCTGCGAGTTGATGTTCTCACGTAGAGAGTTGGCAGGTTCTTCCTAGCGAGTTGACATTAGCGTGTTGGCGTTTTGCCATTTTGGGATATACGGACAAACCGCTACGATAGTGACAACTTTGTCTCATTACTAGCGAGTTGTCAGGTTTTGGAACTAGCGAGTTGGTATTAGCGAGTAGAGGAGATAGCGAATTGTCAGACTAGCGACATGACTACCAGCGAGTTGTTACACTAGCGAGTTGATTCCATCCAGCGAGTTGGTGATTAGCGATTTGTTATTAGCGAGTTGCTTCTATTCAGCGAGTTGTCTACTAGCGAGTTAGTTCCAGTGTTCAGTGAGTTGGTGTTGTCAGAGGGTTAATACATTCTAGTGAGTTGTTCAATTCTAGCGAGTTAGTGCACTTGTAGCGTGTTGACCTGTCTTGTGGTGAATTGATATGTTTCAGAGACTTGGTGTGTCTAGCGTGTTGTGGTATTCTTAGTGAGTTGGTTTCGTTGCATTAGTGAAACTTGTGCGCTGTTACGACTTAATTTGTTACCACCATTTCTACAGTAACTTGACGTTGTGAGGCTAATCTTACGACTTGGCTTGTTATTTTAATAGTAACTTGACGTTGTGAGACTAAACTTAAAATTTGACTTGTGTTCTGTGGAGCGGTTGTAATTCGACTTGTTGCAACAAAACACGAAATTCACTTGTGTTTACAACTTGACATTTGGACCTACTCACTTTCAATAGTATGGCAAGTACTTCCTCTGATGACATTTAGGCTGCAGGGTCGGATACTCGTCCTCCAATGTTTGACAGGACCGACTATGAATCATGGGCACAAAGGATTCGTCTTTACTATTTAGGAAAGGAAAACGGGGTTAACATTTTGAAATCCATCGATGAAGGACCCTTTCAAATGGGAGTCACTAGAGACACTATTGCTGCTACTGACGACCAACCTGCTGTAGTTGGCCCCAACAGACATCGCACCTACGATGAGTTATCTGAGGAAGAAAAGAAACGCTATGATGCCGACATCAGAGCATCGAACATTGTCATTCAAGGGCTTCCCAAAGATGTCTACAAACTTATCAACTACAACACAGAAGCCAAGGCAGTTTGGGATAATGTGAAAATGCTTCTTGCAGGGTCTGAGTTAACCAAAGAAGATCGTGAGTCTCAGCTATATGATGAATTTGAGCACTTCAAAATGAATCCAGGTGAAAGCATCACAGACTATTATGTCAGATTTCACAAGTTGGTCAATGATATGAGAATCATCAAGATGACAATGCCTAACATTCAGCTTAACTCCAAATTCGTGAACAACATGGCACCTGAATGGGATAGGTTTGTTACAGCTGTTAAACTCAACAAAGGTCTTAGGGACACCAATCATGAACAACTTTATGCATATCTGCAACAACATGAGAAGCATGCTGCTTATGATCGTTTAATGCGAGAAAAACTCAATCCGTCAACTACAAATGACTCTCTTGCTTTCGTCTCAAATGTTCAGCAGCTTAATCAATCATCAATTGATCCACCTCAATCACAACATCCTTTGTCAAGGTCCACTAATCAAGCATCAACTCCTTCACCATCTGCTCTAAACACCCATCTGGACTATGGTTATTCCCATACTGACATGATGATCGATAATCTTTCCAATCAAGTCTCATTGTTGGTTTCAGGGCAGCTCTTCCATCTACTAATAACCAACTTCGGACCTCATCCAACCCTCGTAATCAGGCATTCATAGAGGATGGTAGAGTTGTGGTGCAAAATGTGCAAGGAAGACAGAATTTGAATCAAAGAAATGCTGGTATTGGGAATGGGAACTATAGAGTCGGTAATGCTCTCCAAGGTCAAGCCAAGCAACCTAAATGCTACAACTGTGGAGGAATGGGTCACATAGCTAGGAATTGCACTCAACCAAAGCTTCCTCAAAACTCAGAGTACTTCAAAGACAAGATGCTGCTTATGCAGGCACAAGACAATGGGACTGTTTTGGATGAGGAAGCCTTACTCTTTCTGGCTGGTGATGATGGAAATACATTTGATGCTGATGTAGATGATCAACCAGTTCAAGACTTAGCACTCAATGACCCGAATATCATCCAAGTTAAGGACTGTGATGCATTTGACTCTGATGTTGATGATGAACCCACTGCTCAAACCATCTTCATGGCTAATCTGTCTGCTGCTGTTTCCCCTCCACAACAGTCTGGATCATCCATCACATCTGCCATCTCTGAGGTCCCAACTTCACTCAACCTAAATGACTATGCCAATCCACAGAAGGTGTGTGAACTTGTACAACTCAAGGATATTGACAACACAGGTGCCATTGATATGGGAAATACCAATATTATCCCATATGAAAGGTATTTGCATGTCAATGGACTACCAGTTGTACCAAGTGATGCACCTTCTGTTGATATTCATGAACTTGAGCTGCATGAGCACACTGTATACAGCCCTGATGATTCTTTGCCCACTAGATTTAACATCCTTAAGGATCAGGTGACTATATACGAACAACGGGCTAAATTTGAGCTTAATGAACGTGAGCAGAAAATGGAATGGCAAATGCGTGCTTACATAACTGAAAATAATTCCAAACAAGAAACATTAAAAAGGGAGTTAATGTCTTTAAAGAAACAATTAGATCAAACTGTTAAACAAAAACAGGAAATTCAAAAGGGGTTAACCTCGCTCAAACATGATTACAAAGACAACGGAACAAAACTTTTAAATGATGTTTCTAATCTCAAAACATTGAAAAATAAACTGGAAGAAAAGTTGTACACGCAAGGCCAAACCATCCAATCTGCTCAAATGATGCAGAACCATAGGAAATTAAGAGATGAGTTTAGTGAACAGGATGCCTCTAAACCTAAGGTGAACTTCCTTAGAAATGGTATAGGTGCTCAACCCGCATTGTATGATGCAAACATTATGTTTGAACCTGACCATGTCCCTCCTGATGTGAGATCCTATGACGAAATTGACGAAATGGAAGATAGGACCAGAGAAAAACTAGCTGAGCAATTAAAGGATCCCGTGTGTATTGCTAATAATATTGTCTTTCACTATGATTACACTGATGATAATCATTCGGCTATTTTTGTCCCTCAAAAGAAAATCCTTCCTGAAAAAGTTTTTTGGAATATTGATATTGAGAAAATGAAAGCTGAAAGACTTGTGGGTAACACACGAACTATTTTTAGGATAGCTGATCCAACCATTTATCCTCTAAACACTCCCATGCACCTTGTACCATTTACTCTTCCCACACAGTGTAATACTCTTATTGGATTATATGTACTAGGACAAATGTTTAATGATTTTGAGAAAACATGTAAAAAGAGAATTACACCAACTGGGATTACTGAAGGGGAAAGGGGATTTGAACAAACAAAACGATGTTACCTAACTGAAGTCATGCCATTTTTCAATCTTCTTGATGAACACTTTGAGGGCCTTAAAAAGACAATTAATGATGATGTAACGGATATGAAAAAGATCTTCAAAGAGGTGGAAAATGAGGGTAAAAAATTGGCAATTGATCTCAAATATAGTGAAATTGACAGGAAAAACATTCTTATTATGAATGAAAACTTGATTGCTAATTGCATTGCTCAAGATGTTTTCTACACTGTCACCGACTCTGCATTATCTGCTCGAAAGTTTCATGAAATGTCGGTTACGTTGAATGTATTTCAGAATCGTGTGATTGAGCTTGAGGGGGAGAATTTGAAATTACACAATAAAATTCAAAATGACGACCATGATAACATGGTCAGGCATTTCTCAAAACTAGAAGTTGATAATCTTAATTTACAACTACAATATCGACATCTAGAAGAAAGCATAAAGATCTCAAATGCCAAGACATCTTCGGATGCTCCTGAATTTGACACATGTTTTGAATTATCCAAAAGGGATGAAGTAATTCAAGCTCACTCAAACACGATTCAGAAATTGAGGGCCCAAATTGCACAATTAATGTCTAACATGGGTAATGTAACCAATACCAGTCACCAAATGTCGCTAGATTCTCAAAACTTTCAGAAACAAGACATCATTAATGCATTACAACATGAAAATGAGTGGCTTCGTACTGAAATGTCAAACGCTAAACAACGTTACAAAGAGTTATTTGAGTCTATTAAAATAACACGTGACCAAAACAATGAAAGAGTCACTTCTTCGTTAAACAAAATTGAGAATCTAAAGACCATGGTGAAGGGTAAAATGCCCGGCATTTCATGTGATCATGGAATTTCCAATGTTCATGCTTGTAAGAAATATGCGTGCGATGCTTTGAATGTTTCTCTTCCCCTTAGGAACAATAAGTTAGTTCAAACTATCTTAGATATCTTAAGGATTGCCTGGTCATACTTAGAGAAACCATTAAAGATAATAGGATACCTGAACCACTGGATGATGTTATTGTTGGTGCGTGCTTCCTCACTAATAGAGCCCAGGAATTATTAGAATACGCTATAGGATCATGCCCCAAGAATGATAACAAGTCGGATAGGTCATTTTCATCGCACTCTAACACTAGCAACAAACATGTTACATTTGATTATCCCCAAACCATGTCACAATCCGCCACCATGATCACCGGTAAACAAGTAGCAATTAAGCATACTAATGTTCCCGTCATTGCTTCTACAGGAGTAAACGGTGTTTCTAAAGCTAGCAAGTCACTGCCTAGGTGCAATACAAAGAATGATAGGACTTTGCCGGCTAAGAGTGCACTTATGAAGGAAGTAGAAGAATCCTCTAGGAACAATAAAGTTATGATTAATGAAAGGAATCGAGTTGAATCAAACATTTGTGTTAACAATGATGTAATTAATTTGAATTCTGGTGCTATTTGTAAGACTTGTAATGAATGTTTATTTTTTGGTAATCATGATGCTTGTGTTGTGTCCTTCTTAAAATCCACTATGCAATCTCCGGTCATGAATGTTTCAAGTGCAAAAAAAGGGTTAAACAAGTCTAGAATAAAACAGGAAAGGTGTTCACTAATGTTGGTTATCAATGGAGACCTACTGGAAGGAAATTCACCCTAGGAGAAAAGTGCCCATTGACTAGGATTACTAACTCCAAAGTTGTGCCAATTAAGAAATGGAGACCTACTGGTAGAAGGTTCCCAGTAGAAGCACTTAGTACCACTCCTAAGTCTAGTGCATCAAACTGTAAAAATTCCAGTAATATATCCGTGACATATGATAATCCAATATTTGTGTGTGCTAACCAAACGGACCCCAACTGTTTGTGGGGCTCCAGCTTTTTCAGTTATCTACCATTGTCTGGTTTCAAATGCAGGTCGTACAAATCGTCCTTTGGTATTTGGACTCAGGCTGCTCAAAACATATGACTGAAAATCGCTCGCAACTCAAGAATTTTGTGGAAAAGTTCATTGGTACGGTCAGATTCGGGAATGACCATTTTGGAGCTATAATGGGTTATGGTGATTACGTCTTTGGAGACAGTGTGATATCCAGAGTATACTACGTGGAGGGACTTGGACACAATCTATTTTCTGTTGGTCAATTCTGTGACTCTAATCTTGAAGTTGCCTTCAGAAAGCACACCTGTTTTGTTAGAGAATTAGATGGTGTAGATCTTCTCAAAGGGAGTCGGGGCACTAATCTTTATACCATCTCTATTGAAGACATGATGCGGTCCTCTCCAATTTGCTTGCTTTCAAAAGCCTCTAAGAACAAATCATGGTTGTGGCATCGTCATTTAAACCATTTGAACTTCGGTAACATCAATGAACTCACACGTAAGGATCTTGTTCGAGGCTTGCCCAGACTTAAGTACGAAAAGGATCATCTATGCTCCGCATGTCAAATGGGCAAGAGAAAAAAGCACACCCATAAACCCAAAACTGTCAATTCCATCATGGAAGTCCTACATACTCTTCACATGGATCTCTGTGGACCAATGAAGATTCAAAGTATCAACGGAAAGAAATACGTGCTAGTTATTGTTGATGATTATTCTCGTTTCACGTGGGTAAAGTTTTTACGATCAAATGATGAAACTCCAGAGATCATCATCAAACTCATCAAGCAATTGCAAGTTCAACTCAACAAAACAGTTAGATTCATTCGTACTGATAATGGAACGGAGTTCGTGAACAAACAACTTTCTCAATTTTATGAAGGTGTTGGCATTAGTCATCAAAAGAGCATTCCACGTACTCCTCAACAAAATGGAGTTGTTGAAAGGCGTAATTGCACCTTGGTTGAAGCTGCTAGGACTATGCTCATCTTCTCCAAAGCTCCTATGTTCCTTTGGGCTGAGGCAATTGCAGCCGCTTGTTACACACAGAACCAATCCTTGATACATCCTCTCCACTGCAAGACACCATATGAACTGGTTCATGGCAGAAAACCAGACCTTTCGTTTCTTCGAGTATTTGGCGCATTGTGTTATCCAACAAATGACAGTGAAGACCTTGGGAAACTCAAGGCCAAGACATTGGTTTCTTCATTTGTTATGCTCCAGAATGAAAGGGGTACCGAATCTACAACAAATGTACCAGAGACATAATGGAAAACAATCCACATTACATTCGATGAGCTGACTGAGCAACCGGTTCCTTGACAATCAAGTTCTGGACCCGTACCTAACCTTTTGTCTTCTGGACCTATAAGCTCCGGGCTTGTACAGAATCCCACTCCTGCTACTCCTTTTGTACCTCCTACAAGTGAATATTAGAGGAAACTGTTTGACCCAATGTTTGATGAATACTTTGAACCTCAAAACGTAGATGCTCTAGAAGCTACAGTCGTTCCACAACCAGCTAGGGTAGCAAATGTCACAACTCGTAATTTCCGGTCATTTTCTAAACCTCGACAATTTACTATTCACAAGTTACTATTCATCATTTACTATTCATCATTTTCGAGGTCAATTTGACATTCTGAGAAGCGTTCAGAAATTTTACTATTCACTTGACACTATTCATTTCCAAAAGAAAACCACTATTCACGTGCATTACTCATGTCATCGTAAATTTAGTTTACGAGTATTAAATTCGCGTAACCGTATTGGTTCAGGAGCGAATCCATGCATTATCATTTGGGACATCTCATACAGACTAGAAGTAGTCTGCGTATCATCATTAGGGCACTTGCATACTATTCCACTCGTAGGATATTCAAATTATATTTTTAATATAATTAACGAATTTCGTATGTTTATTTTTAAATAAACGCTAATACGCGAACTATAAATGTGATTAACATGTCCAACACTCCCAACTATGATCCCAATATATTTTTATATTCATTTTTATAATATAAAAATTATAATATTAATTTACCCGATATTTTGGATATTTATTTTAATTATTAACTTAAGTTTACTAAAACTTCGACGGTTTTCGTAGAAATTAAACTATAATTATCTAAACACCCAATAATTTTACCTAACCTATTTTTATAATTTTTATAACTTTATTATGACCCGGTTAACTCCGTTAAAATTTATTTTTAGTTAACCCGGTACCCGGTACACTTTAAAACTACAAATAACACATAATAATACAAATTACCTCAAAAGTCTTACATTCATCCCCCCCCTCCCTTGACTTTGCCGCCCCCCCCCCCCCCCTCTCCAATCACTTACACCTTTTACTTACACACTCTTTCTCATTAAATGTGTACACTAACTCTATTATATTAATTATATTTTCAATAATTCATATACCATACTTTACTTCTTTTATTTCATTTCATTTCACAAACTCAAAAAGTTTTCTTCCTCTCTTTTTCTCTCTTCACCTCACGGCAAACAACAATAAGAAGGGCAAGACCAAGAATTTTTCCAAGATCTTAGTGTATTTTGTAGTCCTTGTTAGAGTTTTGAGATACAAACTCAAGGATTATTAGGTTTTAATCATCTAAACTTCACTAATCTTACAAGTAAGTTTACAAAACTCATTTCATAATTTTTACAAAGTTATTACTATGTTTATACATTTTTCTTGCAAGATCTCATACATGCATTAACTTATACCACTTTATTTTTGTAAACTTTTGATCATACAAGCCCTAGAAGTGATTTTTGGTTAGATCCTTGTTAGATCTACTTGGTTTTGATGTTTAGGAACCCATGACACCCTAAGAAGGTGTATGGTAGGATTAGATTAGTTTTGTGGTGATTGAAAGTGGTTTGAATGAAGATGGAACTAGATTAGAACCCTAGTAATGGTTTTTGAAACACTTGAAATACCTACTGTCCCTATTTTAATTTCGTGGGAAAATCAGTGGTTGATGGTTAATTTTTGACCAAAGATTTAGAAAATACATTCAAAAACGAAACTTTAGGCGAAAGAACGGATTAAAACGAGTTTATAACGAGTTTATAACGAAGGAGTTATGATTTTTGCAAATTTAACGACGAAAACTACTTTTACAAAAACTGCTTGCTGTTTGGCAGATTTCAATGGGTAAAAAGAGGCATTAAACGTAACCTAGAGGAGCCGAGTTATCAAAAATATATTAGTATATACAAAGACAAATCCGTGGACATAAAGAACAAGGAAAACGAGCTTAAAACGACCGAGTTATACCCGTTTTAACATTGTCAAAACTATATATATATTTTTGGTCACAAATAAAAATAATAACGTACGTACTAAATGGTATATTTTCTAGCAACGTTACTAATGACTATTTTCTTAACAAATGAATACATACGACCCAAGAGAATATTTATACGACTTAACGACGTTATTTTAAGGTTTTCGATACGATGAATATAACGCTAACATTTTCCTACAAGATAATACGACGAGTTATATACTCCTATATATGGGCTTATTTGTCCTAAGTATGGAAACTATTTTACCATGACGATAACTAGTATTTCCAAATTACGAGTGGTATAGGTATCATGTGCATGTGCATTCATTACATCACGGCATGATCTAAATTAGATCACGATTATTCATTTAGGTTGCGGATAGTGTTCGCGCCTCATTGTCCCGACTATTTTTACCTCATTGCACCATCTTTGTACCATCACTTCGAGGTGAGTTCTCATAGCCCCGTTTTAATTACTTATTTGATTTTAAATCCCACGGGGGAGAATACATTGCACAATTATTTTTGTACATGCCCAAGTATATCAAATTCCATACATTGCTTAAGTTGCCTACTACCAAGTTAAGTCCCCTTATATATATCATGGACCGTTAATTTTAGATAAGCGAGAGTGAGTGGATAGATCTATCGAGGGTGACTCCTCCATTCGTGTTTGGGTTGCTCCAAATGGGACGAATGCATTTCATGTCTTAACGAATTGAGTGTCTGGTAAACACTCTGGTGGGGCATTACTAAGTCTAGCTTCGGGGTCATGAGCTTAAGAGCCAATGTAGCATTTTTGACATTCTTTTCGGTTTACTTATTACTTGTGGCTTCTGTACTTACGATTTACTTATAAACCTATGATTATTCACCAACATTCGTGTTGACCGTATTTCGCAATGTATTTCTCAGGTTATTAAGGTAGCTCATGTTGCATACATTTGGACCTTCATGGAGTCGCGGAGTCGACGCGTCTCACCATATTTTCTGCACTTATGAAACGTTTGATCTTGTTGTACTTATTTTAACTAAATTGGCAAACTCTTTTGGGACCTAAGCTTTGTAAACTCTGAATGTTTAATGATCAAACGCTGTATTTTCTAAACGACGCTTTAGGTCGTTCAATATAACTGTAACTATGGTGCTATGACAGTCACCCCCAGGTATTCCATTCCGCTGCCATTCAGGTATTTTGGGGGTGTGACAGATTGGTATCAGAGATAAGGTTATAGCGAACTAGGATGTATCATGGACCCTAGACTATAACCACATCATCATAGCATCTCATCATTTCATCATAAGTGCATATTCACTATACATGTTGTTTTACGCACACACTGTACGAGTTACTTATACCCATACTCCTATATATATATTTATGATTTTATTGACCTGGTTCACAAGTGACATGTCTTCAGATACCCACGCTGTTATCCTTTCGTCGGATTCCGACATTGAAGATGCCTTGTCATCTTCCACTACCATTATACCACTAGCTGTACTTACACCACCATTAGCACTATTGAATTGTCATAAGAGCAAAGTTCTCTTTCAAGCCTATACATAGAATGCCGTTTGGTAGAGTATTCAGACTCAATTTTAATGGACTTATTAGGATGCTTATTACAAGGGAGATAGCATGTTTTCTTTCCTTCACTAGTAGGACGCTTACTACTTAGGTACTACCACCACCGTTGGTTACTTATTACACTATTGGTCGTCCCATAGTGCGTACTTCAGCTTTACCTCTTAGATGTCGCGAGATAGCGCGAAAGAGGGTGGTATTCCATTCACTATTATCACCATTATCTCCTAATTCATCACTGGGTTTTCATCGTCATCAATGTTATTCTCATCCTTTAGAATACCACTATTGTCATTTCCCTTTTCCATTTCCACTTGCCACGAATTAGATAACACCTTGTGGATAATACCAAGATTACGGACTCAATAGGAACATCTGCAGGTTCCTCAAGAATGGCTTAGAATCTACACTATCTAGAACTTGATCGATGCACAACTTCAGACACTACTTCAGGACTATCTCGACCTTATGATGCCATAAATCTGATTCCACTTAGAGGGACTACAGGAAGTCTTTAGACTAGACTTATATCCTTACTAGCTCTTACTATTGCCCTAGCCACGAGAGGTGTGGCATAGTTCGAAGAAACTTGTAGTATTTTGATTGATGAACAAACGGAATCACCAAGTATTGACTCTACTATAAGGGAATGGTTGTGCTATCTATGATATTGGTCCATATAGACCGAAACCTTCATGTGTTATATTCATGTGTTATGAATAGGATGATCCTTATTACATATAGATTCTCATGGACTCTTATGATTTGATGGAAATAGATTTAAGCAAACAACTCCAAGCATGACGCAAGCCGCTGTTGGACAATTCATTGCCAGGAACGTAACTACCGCCCTCACCAAGGAACTTACTCACGTGGAATTTATAGGTTGTAACCCCCCTCCTTTAGCGGAATTAGAGACACAAAGAAATTTCTCAAATGGTTCGAGGAAATAGAAACGATATTTCGATGTGGCGACTGTCGTAAGGAAGACAAGGTTAAGTTCGCCACATGCACTTTTCAGGATCTTGCCCAGGAATGGTGGACCACACATGTTAAGATAGTAGGAGTTGATGATGCTTACTCACGCTCTTGGGAGGAACTAAGAAAGATGATGGGTATAGCCTTTTGTGTAAGAAGTGAATTACGGGCAATAGAACAGGAAGCACTAAACCTTACCATGGTAGGAGATGATGTTGTCAAGTATACTGCTCATTTTTATGAATTAGCTCGACTAGACCCTGCAATTGGTGAACCAGAAATTAAGAGACTTGAAAGGTACGTCGGAGGACTTTCTCCTGAAATTCGTATGTTGGTCATCGCATGGGAACCCAATGCCATGTCTGAAGCTATCCAGATGGCAATCGAAGCAAAGGAACGCATAATTCGCGACAAGACATCAGGAAACAATAGTAACAACAAGAGAAAATGGGTCGGTAATCTGGATGCTAATGCTTCTCAACAACCACTTAAGATACAACAAGTGGTGGAGACCCGTGCTGCTGGGTCAAGCCAAAAGAAAAAGTATAATGGTAAATTACCTGAGTGCAACAAGTGTCAGTTTCATCACAAAGGATCTTGCCCCTCTCGATGTAAGAACTGCCAAAAGGTCGGACATGAAGCCAAGGACTGCAAGGCTCCCACCCTCGCAAAGCATCAGGAACTCACGGTAATCTGCCATGAATGTGGAGTAGTGGGACACTTCAGGAGTAAATGCCCGGTGTTGAGAGACCGAAACTGGAGGAGGCATTTCATGTTGTAAAACCATAGTTTGAGCCCTCTAGGGTTGTACTTTCTTTTGGTACTTTCCATAAGTACGTTGGTATAACCTAGTAGTATTAAGCACTTTCCTATATAATGTAATGACTATCTTTTGTTACCTCTGTGATAACCGTAGCCTTTGTTTATTCCATTTTCTATTGCAATTGCGCAATTTTCAATCGTTTAGAAACATTATACCATTGTCTTATTAAGGATTTGACCGATTTCGTAATTGATGGATTAGTAGATTATTACCAATCCATAGTATTTACCCATGTATCCAACAAACCATTCAACGAGTTTTATTTCAAACTATTTTACTACCTTATGGGGAAATTGTTTTTACCGAATTTCTAAAATAAGTTGTTTTGTTACCGTACTATAAACTGATTATCCAATATTACGCCAAATATTTACTATTATTACGCGAAACAATTTTTATATTACTTTGGAAGGAAATAATTAGTATACCATTTTTAATAACAATGCGTTGAACACCATCTAAAGCTTTTGAGAAAAAGTAATACTATTTTGACTAAATCAAGCATCGCATCATTAGTCCTCAACTATACATAGCCTGATCACCTATGTATACTTCAGGAAGGATTATGCCATGAAGGAAATAGTTACTTTATAAAGTATTGTTAATAACAATCTTCATCCAAAAGCGTTTTAAACAAATAAACTCTTTTATAAATATTTCTTTCTGACAAATTCTCCCTGGATACTTACCCCACCTGTCACACACTTAGTCATTAAGTTGGACTTTCCATTGACTTCTTTAGGAGAGACTTCCCATATTAAGTACTAGGAGGATTCCTCGATACAAGAAAAACAATAAAAGGGTTACGAAACTACAAACCTAGACTAGAAGTATACACCAAGACAATTTATAACTCAACAACAATTCTAAAATGCCACTGGACCATCCGACCCACCATCTCGGACCTAGTTGTCCAATTTATTATTCAAAGGTACTAGCTAGACTGAGCTACAGGATCAAACACATTGTGAAGGTACGCTAAGCAACACCATGGGAATAAACCAAGCCTCCTTACCGATACTGTAAAGTGTTTTGAGTTAACATGGTCTCATCCATACGCAAACTTCCCTGCAGTGAGTTTACGACAAGAATGATTGATTCGAATTATGGATATCGATATAGATTCCCCTAAAGCATTATGTTCTCTAGAACTTCTGGATAACCTCACCTATACATCGAGAAAGGCATCAGACTTAAGAATATCTCCCCAGCTACATGTGAAGACAATACGGTAATTCATCGACAGAGTATCAACTGAAACCCTCATATTGCCATCATGATGGCAATTTCAACGATAAACCATCTCAAGACTTAAGTTGGTTGAATACCTAGGCTTGTAGTTTTACCAGATACCCACCAATAGGCACCATCCAATATCAGGAAACGAACATTAGACATCTATGCATTATGCGAACATTACCTATCCTATTATTTTATCCTTGTTAGTGTTTTCACTTTTAAATAAAGTTGATTTAAAAATTGTGTTTATACAAAACACATATCTTGTAGAAGATAATTTTTGAATTGCCTATTTTGAATAAATACGATCCTTTTTAGTCAATATTTAGCAAAACCATTGTACAACGGGAAATATATAAACATCAAACTTTGGTAAACAGTCCTATTCACAACCTATTTGAAAACCGCGTCACATTTCCTAACTATTGAAATTTTGAATCATCAAGAAGGATATTATTTAGTAAACCATTTGCTCCATTTTCTAAATTCGTTTATTCAGAAAAAGATTTCGACCAAAAACTCAAAAATCGCGAGATAAATTTTGAAAACCAATCACCATGCTACATCGCTTATGCATTTAGGGCATTGTGACTTGACAATAAGGAATATTAGAATATGTGATGAAGGAAATTAGGAGGAACACCATAGAACGATTACAAACGTCAGTAATGGAGACCAAGCACAGTAGGCAAAGAATGACACATGTCTTAGCAATCCATTAGACCAAAAGACAAAGAATCAAACATTGTTACCCATAGTCTATCTTCTTCGTATAACGCCGTGTTCGAAAGACGTAACGTTGTGGAATTAGTCACAAGATTTATTGTACCTATTTCAATTATTCCTGATAAAGGTAATCGAATCACCTCAGACTTCTAGCTATCATTTTAAGACTTCCTTCGGAACCCCATTTAGATGTAAACACCGCCTACTATCCTCAGACCGATGGTCAGAACGAGAGAACGAATTAAACATAGGAAAGTTATGCTCAGAGCATAAGTGATTGACTCTAGAAATGGTTGGACTAATCCTTTATCATAAATCAGATTCGTTTGCAATGGTAGTTATCGCACGAGCATAGAGACTACACCATTTAATGCACTTTATCGTCGAAGTACCAATTACCCATTTACAGACCGAAATCGGAAAGTTAAATTCACCGGTCTAGGACTAAATTATGGAACAACAAAGGAAATTTCCCAAGTCAAGAACCCGTTACAAGCAACGAGAAACTGGTAGAAGTTAGGTTGGTACTTGACGCACATCATACCGATTGGGTATCCTTGAACAGCAAACTAACCAGGTTCACGTGAAAGAACGAGCTAAGTTGAAAGCTTTGCCTTGGAGAGGCATGATACGATTATGGTAACACGAGAGATTGAACTTTTAAGTATATTGGACCATTTCAGATTCATTTTAGAATCGACCAACTGACGTATAAGATTTGAGTTCTAACATAGTTCAGCAACATATATTACCCATATTACATTATAAACCTGAAGAAGCACTGATCATCTATTGACGAACCAAACTCGGAAAAAGCTAAACTCACTATTCCAGTAGGCATTCATGAAATAACCAGAGATTTCCTACAAGTCGAGAATCAATTACAAATTCTATAAGTTGTAAACCATTAAAACTTCAAATTGGTAGCCAGATCATGTTGAGAGTTCTGCCTAGGAAAGGCATGATATTATTCGGAAAATTTGGAAAGTTAAAACTGATATACACTGGACCATGTAATAATTCAGACAGAGTAGGCCTAGTAGCCTTCAGACTTGAGCCTTGTTAAAGAACAGCCGGATTACACAACTATGTTTCACCTATTTGAATCCAAGAAATGACTTTCAGATTAGTCAATCATAATCCCATTTGGAAGGGAATCCAACCCTGAGACAAACGTAAACTTGGTAAGAGAACGAGTACAAAGCATGGACCATGAGGTCAAACGGTTGAAGCAAAGTCAAAATTCCTATCGTGAAAGTTCGCTGGAATTCTTGAAGAGGTCCCGAATTTACTTGGGAACGGGAAGACCAAATGCAACTCAAGTATCCACGTCTTTTTACCAAATATACTTCAGAGACCAACCAAAACTGAACTTCGGGACGAAGTTCCTGTTAGAAGGGAAGACTGTCACAACTCGTAATTTCCGGTCATTTTCTAAACCTTGACAATTTACTATTCACAAGTTACTATTCATCATTTACTATTCATCGTTTTCGAGGTCAATTTGACATTCTGAGAAGCGTTCAGAAATTTTACTATTCACTTGACACTATTCATTTCCGAGAGAAAACCACTATTCACGTGCATTACTCATGTCATCGTAAATTTAGTTTACGAGTATTAAATTCGCGTAACCGTATTGGTTCAGGAGCGAATCCATGCATTATCATTTGGGACATCTCATACAGACTAGAAGTAGTCTGCGTATCATCATTAGGGCACTTGCATACTATTCCACTCGTAGGATATTCAAATTATATTTTTAATATAATTAACGAATTTCGTATGTTTATTTTTAAATAAACGCTAATACGCGAACTATAAATGTGATTAACATGTCCAACACTCCCAACTATGATCCCAATATATTTTTATATTCATTTTTATAATATAAAAATTATAATATTAATTTACCCGATATTTTGGATATTTATTTTAATTATTAACTTAAGTTTACTAAAACTTCGACGGTTTTCGTAGAAATTAAACTATAATTATCTAAACACCCAATAATTTTACCCAACCTATTTTTATAATTTTTATAACTTTATTATGACCCGGTTAACTCCGTTAAAATTTATTTTTAGTTAACCCGGTACCCGGTACACTTTAAAACTACAAATAACACATAATAATACAAATTACCTCAAAAGTCTTACATTCATCCCCCCCTCCCTTGACTTTGCCGCCCCCCCCCCCCTCTCCAATCACTTACACCTTTTACTTACACACTCTTTCTCATTAAATGTGTACACTAACTCTATTATATTAATTATATTTTCAATAATTCATATACCATACTTTACTTCTTTTATTTCATTTCATTTCACAAACTCAAAAAGTTTTCTTCCTCTCTTTTTCTCTCTTCACCTCACGGCAAACAACAATAAGAAGGGCAAGACCAAGAATTTTTCCAAGATCTTAGTGTATTTTGTAGTCCTTGTTAGAGTTTTGAGATACAAACTCAAGGATTATTAGGTTTTAATCATCTAAACTTCACTAATCTTACAAGTAAGTTTACAAAACTCATTTCATAATTTTTACAAAGTTATTACTATGTTTATACATTTTTCTTGCAAGATCTCATACATGCATTAACTTATACCACTTTATTTTTGTAAACTTTTGATCATACAAGCCCTAAAAGTGATTTTTGGTTAGATCATTGTTAGATCTACTTGGTTTTGATGTTTAGGAACCCATGACACCCTAAGAAGGTGTATGGTAGGATTAGATTAGTTTTGTGGTGATTGAAAGTGGTTTGAATGAAGATGGAACTAGATTAGAACCCTAGTAATGGTTTTTGAAACACTTGAAATACCTACTGTCCCTATTTTAATTTCGTGGGAAAATTAGTGGTTGATGGTTAATTTTTGACCAAAGATTTAGAAAATACATTCAAAAACGAAACTTTAGGCGAAAGAACGGATTAAAACGAGTTTATAACGAGTTTATAACGAAGGAGTTATGATTTTTGCAAATTTAACGACGAAAACTACTTTTACAAAAACTGCTTGCTGTTTGGCAGATTTCAATGGGTAAAAAGAGGCATTAAACGTAACCTAGAGGAGCCGAGTTATCAAAAATATATTAGTATATACAAAGACGAATCCGTGGACATAAAGAACAAGGAAAACGAGCTTAAAACGACCGAGTTATACCCGTTTTAACATTGTCAAAACTATATATATATTTTTGGTCACAAATAAAAATAATAACGTACGTACTAAATGGTATATTTTCTAGCAACGTTACTAATGACTATTTTCTTAACAAATGAATACATACGACCCAAGAGAATATTTATACGACTTAACGACGTTATTTTAAGGTTTTCGATACGATGAATATAACGCTAACATTTTCCTACAAGATAATACGACGAGTTATATACTCCTATATATGGGCTTATTTTTCCTAAGTATGGAAACTATTTTACCATGACGATAACTAGTATTTCCAAATTACGAGTGGTATAGGTATCATGTGCATGTGCATTCATTACATCACGGCATGATCTAAATTAGATCACGATTATTCATTTAGGTTGCGGATAGTGTTCGCGCCTCATTGTCCCGACTATTTTTACCTCATTGCACCATCTTTGTACCATCACTTCGAGGTGAGTTCTCATAGCCCCGTTTTAATTACTTATTTGATTTTAAATCCCACGGGGGAGAATACATTGCACAATTATTTTTGTACATGCCCAAGTATATCAAATTCCATACATTGCTTAAGTTGCCTACTACCAAGTTAAGTCCCCTTATATATATCATGGACCGTTAATTTTAGATAAGCGAGAGTGAGTGGATAGATCTATCGAGGGTGACTCCTCCATTCGTGTTTGGGTTGCTCCAAATGGGACGAATGCATTTCATGTCTTAACGAATTGAGTGTCTGGTAAACACTCTGGTGGGGCATTACTAAGTCTAGCTTCGGGGTCATGAGCTTAAGAGCCAATGTAGCATTTTTGACATTCTTGTCGGTTTACTTATTACTTGTGGCTTCTGTACTTACGATTTACTTATAAACCTATGATTATTCACCAACATTCGTGTTGACCGTATTTCGCAATGTATTTCTCAGGTTATTAAGGTAGCTCATGTTGCATACATTTGGACCTTCATGGAGTCGCGGAGTCGACGCGTCTCACCATATTTTCTGCACTTATGAAACGTTTGATCTTGTTGTACTTATTTTAACTAAATTGGCAAACTCTTTTGGGACCTAAGCTTTGTAAACTCTGAATGTTTAATGATCAAACGCTGTATTTTCTAAACGACGCTTTAGGTCGTTCAATATAACTGTAACTATGGTGCTATGACAGTCACCCCCAGGTATTCCATTCCGCTGCCATTCAGGTATTTTGGGGGTGTGACAGCAAATGTCCCATATGTTAATGCTGGGCCATCCACTTCGTTGTCATGGGATCCTGAAGCCCTCACCATCAGTCGTTCAGTTACCACATCTAATGGTCAATCTTCATCTGTACAACGAGTAGCAGTTGTGGATAATTCGTTTGAAGTAAATCCTTTTGCTCCACCTGATGATGAGCCGTTTGTTAACATCTTTGCTCCTGAATCGTCAAATGAAGCAACATCCTCAGACGAATCTAACACGGCCACCTCGGTTCCCTATCCTCAACCCCATGAACACCTTAGGAAATGGACAAATGATCACCTAATTGACAACATTATTGGAAACCCTTCTCGTTCGGTATCAACCCGTAAGCAACTTGCAACCGACGCATTATGGTGCTTATTCAACTATGTTCTCTCTAAAGCTGAGCCAAAAGATTTCAAGGATGCAATGTCTAAACACTCATGGTTCACTACTATGGTGGACGATATTCATGAGTTTGATCGACTTGAAGTGTGGGAATTAGTACCACCTCCCGAGTGTGCTATGATCATTGCTCTCAAATGGATATTCAAAGTAAAACTAGATGAGCATGGAGATGTATTGAAGAACAAGGCAAGGCTTGTGGCAAAAGGATATCGTCAAGAAGAAGGAATCGACTTTAAAGAATCCTTCGCGCCTGTTGCCAGAATTGAAGCCATAAGAATATTTCTCGCAAATGCTGCAATTCAGAACACGGTAGTTTATCAAATGGACATTAAGACTGCATTCTTAAATGGTGATCTTAAAGAGGTGGTATATGTTAGCCAACCTGAAGGATTCGTGGATCCAGAACGTCCTAACCATGTTTACCGTTTGAAGAAGGCTCTTTATGGGCTTAAGCAAGCCCCTAGAGCGTGGTATGATACCTTGTCAAAATTCTTCTTGCTAACAAGTTTTCCAAAGGTGTTGTTGATCCTACACTCTTTACCAGAAAAACGGGCAAAAACGTTCTTCATGTACAAATCTATGTTGATGATATCATATTTGCTTCCTCTGATCCCAAAGAGTGTGATCATTTTTCCCAAGAGATGAGTTCTGAGTTCCAGATGTCCATGATGGGTCAAATGTCTTTCTTTCTAGGCTTGAAAATATCTCAAAATCCCAATGGCATCTTCATTAATCAATCCAAGTATGCTAATGAAATTTTGAAGAAATTTGGATTCGATTCCTGTGACTCAGTTGATACTCCTATGATTGAAAGATCGAAGCTAGATGAAGATGATGTTGGGATCCCGGTCGAACAAACCAAGTATCGAAGCATGATTGGTTCCTTAATGTATCTTATAGCTAGCAACCGGATCTTCTGTTTGCAGTTTGCATGTGTGCTCGGTATCAATCCAAACCTACCAAGAAACACCTGGAAGCTGTCAAGAGAGCGTTTTGGTATCTTAAAGGAACAATCCACATAGGCCTATGGTACCCTAAGGACACTTCTATGGCGCTCACAGCCTACTCTGATGCTGACCATGCCGGATGTCAAGATACTCGTCGAAGTACATCTGGGGGTGCTCAATTTTTGGGTAATAAGCTAGTCAGTTGGTCTTCGAAGAAACAAATGAGTACATCGATCTCCTCCACAGAGGCTGAATACATTTCCATGTCCTCGTGCTGTGCTCAGATTTTATGGATGAGATCTCAACTTTCGGACTATGGCTTCGTATGCAACAAGATTCCCATGTACTGTGACAACAAAAGTGCAATTGCACTCTGCTGCAACAATGTCCAGCACTCAAGGACTAAGCACATTGACATTCGACATCACTTCATCAGGGAGCATGTTGAGAAAGGAATTGTGGAACTTTACTTCGTGAGGACTGAGTTCCAGCTAGCTGATATCTTTACCAAAGCACTTTCTAGGGACCGATTTTAATTCATCCTCCCTCGCCTTGGTATGAAGAGTCTCACGCCTTAGGATCTCTTAAGTCTTCAGGAAGATCAGGAGGAGTAAAGGGTTTGCTTCACATATCCTTTGTACATAGTATTAAAACAAAAAGAAAATAGAAAAATATAAAACCTACAAAAACCATAAAAATCAGAAAATCATAAAAACCAAAAATATTCTACTCACGACATGTCTCTTGTGTAATCAATATTATGTACGTTTCTAAAAATGTCATTCAATAATGACACGGAAACTTACATATGCTTGAGCAAGAGTTTTTCTTATTAATAATGTTTTTCTAAAACATGTCGTTTCTAAAATTATTCTCTCAAAATGGTTTGCTATTACTTCAGATAGCAACCCGGTCTTAATATTGGGGAAAGTTCGTCGCCAAAAAGACGACTGTTCCTAACAAAGGCATGAATTACTTTATATTCGTGCCTTTCCAATCTGATGTACGCTTAAGTGCATCATTTCTGGTAAAAGAAGAGAAGTCTTCTTTATATCTCAAATATTTTTCCTTCAATGATTCTTCGGGAAAATATTTGCTCCAAACTTGGTGGTACCATAGTTTTTGAAGATCAAACAAACTCGAAATGTTGTTTAAAATTTACCACTCAATCGATGCTAAAAGAATTAATACTTTGTGCAAAATATTTAATTTTAAAATGTGTCATCGATTGAGGGGGAGAACGATTTCAAAAACCTATATATCATCAAAACGAGATCTTTGTGCATAACTCCAGTGGATTAAGTGCAATTGTTATGTGTTAGTATATGAATTTTTCATGGGTTTCTCGCTAAACTCACAATTATTTATAAACTCATCATCTCTAACACATAACATACTCCCTCAAGGTTTGAGGGGGAGCTAAAATGTCGTCTCAAAATCAGTCATTCTTAAAAATGTCACATCTTTCTCCAAAACTCTTTAAACTTATTTAAATCACTTGGGATTACAAATCTCAATTGGTTTGAAATTTTTGATCGGGGGAGAAGATGTGATTTAAATATGAAAAACTGATTAAAACGTGATGTTTTGAACCCAAATATATGCTCTTCCCTATGTGCCAAACTCTTTTGTATATCAATGCACATATTGAGGGGGAGCAAATGATTTATGAAAAGGGATCATTGCATCTTAAGAGTTCGAGACTCAGACTTGACTCATGAATTGACGAAACATAAATGTCCTGAATTAAAAGGACTAGTCCTGGACGGGTAATAACTTCAAGCTGGTTTAACCAGTGACGTAAGCGTGTCTCGAAAAGGACTAGTTTGAGTAGAATGTACCGTTTCGAGAAACATTGGGTGAATCTGATCGGGTCGGGTAATAACTTCAAGCTAATTTAACTAGTGATGTAAGAGTGTCTCGAATGCCAGGCCATGTTCACTTAAGGTTGATCAATTCAAAAAGTACGACTCTTCCCGACATGTGCAAATTTTCAAAATCAGTACATACAAGCACATGTTAAGGGGGAGCATTTGAAAATGACAAAACTCTCAATGTGTTAACAAAATGTGTTTCTTAATCATAAACACATTGAGAGAATTTTCAATGATTTGCTGTATGGCAACATAGGATAGTCATGAAGTTATAAGATGGCTAAGGCTAGGAAAATTGTCCTATGATCCGCCAGAGCCGGAGGGATCTATCCATGGACAATACCAAATAGATAGTATTAGAAAGTCCATAGGTATGATTATGAAAAAAGGAGAAATGTGAGAATGGATGAAGAAGGGGTTGAAGAATTAAAAAGAAATGAAATGAGAAAGGGTGAAAAGAAATTGCCCTCCAATTATTCAACCTTAGGGCAGAAACCGGGTTCAATTCATAATCTACTGATGGTTGCTAAGGCGACATCGGTATTGAAGACAAGACGTCATGGACCCAGTGACGTAATGCACTAATCCTTCTAAGCCACTCAAGTTCTCTTAAAAGAACTTGTTTCATTCTCACGGGGAACCGGTGTAATCTATCGACATATCTCTTAGAGGTGGTTGATATTGAAGCAGGAGACCTCTCCCTAATCTCCGCATAGGAATACCAAATGCACTTATTGAGTCTAGAACCTCGAGATGCATAAAAAGATCTCATAGGAACATGTGCTGCTTATACCCAGGCTGTTCAACCTTAAGGACACCAGTGGTAAACTTATGAGTCCTACGCAGATCTTAGCAATCTGCCATAACATTTATGAGGGACGTTGCTATTGTAACTCCCAGTGATTGAATGGAAATTCCTGCCAGGGTCAACATCAAGCAGCCCTGAAAGCAGGTCACTTCGGTAATTCCTTATGGTTTACGCTTAGTGGTCGTGGTGGTTACCAATGGTCTACATTCATGGAGTGAACTCCAGCGACTCACCCAATCGTTGATCTACTTAGGTAGTTCGTGTAAATCCTTTCAGGGTTTGCCGATTGGGAACGGTCATGGTAAGGGTTAGAAGGAGTCTCCACACTATGCTGCTGACGATATCTAATTCCAAACCTATAAGTACTGGATGATTTGTTGCTAACTGTCTACTTGCAGGAATTTTTTACGGTTGCAGTTGATTGCTGAAAAGATGCTGATCCATCAACACATGCTCACACTTCAACATCACAATCTAAGAAATCATGATCATTGATTGGGCCTCACTTATGCTTCTACAACTCTGATGCAGAAGATCATGATCCTGAAAAGTGTGAGCATGCCGACACAAAGATGTTCATATCACATGGAGACGTTACTGCTCAAAGATGACTTTCAGACACTCATTTGGATGATGAACTTGAAGCAACTTCCAAAGATCATCCATCACATTGAACAAGTCATCTAGAGTCTACCACTTAAAGCACAAAGATCTCAACACTGAAGAATCAAAAGGCTACGAGCTACAAAGATGTCGTCAAAGACTTGAATGCTAGGATTCAATATTTATTTTCCGGGGTGACCTCCCTTAGGGGGAGATTGTTAGGAATATGTTTATTCATATGAAGACTCGGTCACCCCGAGTATAGTTTAGCATATTGTAGCTCGTAGTATTTATCATATTAGTTAGAATATAGTTTAGTATTAGTTAGTATTTGTGGAGTCGGGTTGGGTCTTTACCCACTGTTAGCTCGATTCACAGCCCGTTTTATGGGGTGTTCAGTAGTTTGTATAAATACCCCTCTCCACTAGTGGAGAGGGTTGGACCTTCATTTGGAATACAACATCTTACTAGTTTTCTCTCAAGGTTCCCTTCACTTTCTCTCTCTAACATCTCACTAGTAACTACACCTTTAATCATTCAAAACACAAAACCTACCATGTTCTATCATTAGAGTATATTACACAAACTCAAGTGCAATTGTATTGTTAATACAAATATCGCCTAAAAACGTTATTTATATTTTACGATCTTCGCTAAGTTTTGTTAATGACAAATGTAAACTTTTGTTTCTAAGTAAAACATAATCTTAGTTTTAAAGACTTGCATAAACTAGACTTTTGCTCCATTTTACATTTCATAAAACACAACACTTCTTATTTTCTAAAAATAGAATTGTCACATCACATTTATGGCAAGTTTTGTCATTATACATTTATGGAAAGAAATGTGTTTGACTTACTTAGATGTTGCTTGCAAGTTTAGTGTTTGACTTGATATTATGTGATGTGACATTGTTTGGTTTGCAAGAGTAATGAGATGTGACTTTGTTTGGTTTGCAAGATTTATTGCAAAACCAACTGCAAGCCCGGCGGTACCCTGGAGGTACACGGGCGGAACCCTTCTCAGGGGTCCGCCTGATCCGCCAGACCTGTAGAAGGTTTTGGCTATAAATATTGAGCCACAAGTTGAATTTTGGCTCATCACTTGACATCATATTTTTACACACACATTCATTCTTTCATCTAACCTCTTAACATTTCATATGTGAAGTTTCTTTTTGTAGCAAAGAGATTCACAAGCTTACTAAAAGTAACAAGTATTCAACACAACATTGCAAGACTTGTTAGCTTAGCATTGTGTAGACTTGTGTAGTTTACACTTCATTTGATTGTGTATTTTCAGTAGTGATCGGTTAGTATTTTAGTCCTCAAAATACAAAGTGTATAGGGAGTAGTTGTACCCTTGTAAAGAACTAACGGGAGTGGTTGTACCCTTGGTAAAGAACTCGACATCTAGCTTTGTGTTGGTAAAAGTATAAGTGACGTGTAAGGTTTTCTCCGCCGGTGAAAGGAGCTTGTTGACTAGTGAAAGAAACTCTCGAGTTGGATACTTGGGGCGTGGACGTAGGGCAAGGAAAAAGAGTCCTTGTAGCCGAACCACGATAAATACTCGTGTTGTGGTTTGATCGTTTCTTTCATTTACTTGCATGTTATATATTGTGTTTGTGTACATATCTTTTATCAAACGGAAAGTTTCAAAGCTAACTTAACAAGTTAAAAAGATTTTAATCGGTAAACTATTCAACCCCCCTTCTAGTTTTCCACAATTGGCATCAAGAGCTACGTTACTCAAGCTTTTAAAATATATTGTGTTTTAAAACTTGAAACGATCCATGGATTTTGAAAATTACAAAGAAGGGCAATCTATGCAAAGACCACCACTCTTTGAAGCAAATGGTTTTATATATTGGAAAAACCGTTTTGAAACTTACGTGAAATCTAAAGATATAGATTTGTGGTATATAATTATTGATGGTGATAACGTAGTTACTAACATCAAAGATAATGATCAAAAGAAATTAATAGGTAAAAATAATGAAGCTAAAATGATGCTTTACAATGCTTTGCCTAAGAAAGAATATGAAAGAGTCTTTTTGTGTAAAACCGCCAAAGATATTTGGCAATCTTTAATTGTCACTCATCAAGGAAACTCACAAGTTAAAGATAACAAAATTGATCTTCTTGTTCAACAATATGAACAATTTGTTATTTCCGAAGATGAGATTATTAATAATGCTTTTGCTAGATTTAATACTATTATTACTTCACTTAAAGCACTTGACGAATCTTTTTGTAGTAAGAACTTTGTCAGGAAATTTCTTAGAGCACTCCATCCGAAGTGGAGAGCAAAAGTGACGGCAATTGAAGAATCCAAAGATCTTTCAAGCATGTCACTTGATGAGCTAATTGGAAACCTCAAAGTTCACGAAATGGTAATGGAGAAAGATTCGGAACTAGTTAGAGGCAAGAAAGAAAAAGTTAAGTCCATTGCCTTGAAAGCTAGAGTCAAATCAAGTGATGATGAAGAATATGCTATGGCCGTTAGAGACTTCAAGAAGTTCTTTCGTAGAAGAGGAAAGTTTGTAAGGCAACCTAAAGATGACAAGAAAACTTTCCAAAAAGATCGTGATGATAGGAAAGGAAATGATGAAAGAAAGTGCTATAGGTGTGGAGACACAAGTCATCTTGTAGGAGAATGTCCAAAACCACCCAAGAGCAAACCTCAACAAGCTTTTGTGGGTGGTGCTTGGAGTGACTATGAAGGAGATGACGATGAGCCAAAGAATGACGATGTTGCTCTCATGGCTCACAACTCAAATGAGGTATTATCCGACTCATCTTACTCCTCTATTGATGATGACACTTTACAAAAAGAATATAACAAACTTTGTGAATTGAGCTTAAAAATCATAAACAAAAATAAATTTTTGAAAACTAAAAAGGATTTTTTAGAAAATGAAGTTTATGAGTTAAAAGAAAATGCTAAGAGATTAGAAAAGAGTAAAGGTATTGACACACCTTGCAAATCATGTGAAGAGCTTAAACTAGAAGTTGAGAAACTCAAAATTACTCAAAATGATCTAATAAAACAAACCACAAAGTTTAAGAAGTTCGATAAGAGCATTTCTTGTGCGGATGAAATTATGAAACTTCAAAAGTCACCCTTTGATAAAACAGGACTAGGATTTACGAAAATAGAAACTTCAATGGGTCAAATGAAACAAGAAAAGATTGCATAAGAAACAAATAAAATTGCTACAGCAGCCTGCGGATCAGGCGGAACCCAATTTAGGGTTCCGCCCGTTGGTCCCGAAGGTTTCGCCAGGCCTGCTGCAGCAGTAACCTCATCCACTTCGGCTCGTTCAAAATTTGTTAAAGTTACATACAAAATTGGAACAAAACCTGTGTTTAAAACTGGAGTAGGATTTAGTAAAAATGAATTTAGAGCTAAAACTACTCAACCAAGACCTAAGACTCCAATTCCCAAACGCCCCTTTCCAAAGAGCAACTTCAACGCTCGACCAAACTACCAACATGTTTGGAACCAAAACACTCCTAGACATTACCAAACTCCAAACCACATGCCATGGAACCCTTATGCTCTATTTTCATACTTGGAACAAATTAATGGCATGCTTAACCAAAATGGACCCATGAGAAATTGGGGACCAAATGTTTGAGTGTTTTTCATAAAATAGGTGTGCCTCAAAGTTTGTTTGGAACCGGATGAATGGATTAAAGATAGCGGTTGTTCAAGGCACATGATGGGTAACAAAAGCCTCTTCACTTCTTATCACAAATGTGACGGAGGTAATGTTACGTTTGGTAGTAATGCTAAGAGCAAAATCATCGGAAAAGGTATATTCTCTCATGACTCCCTCTTTATAGATGATGTAGCTCATGTTGATAACTTAGGTTTTAATCTCCTTAGTATTAGTCAACTTTGTCGTAATAAGTATAATGTTCTTTTTAGTGAAAACGGAAGTAAAATACTTAAAGATGGTATAACCATAGCCAAAGGTGTCCTTAAGAACAACGTATATGTCATAAAGATGGATCCAACATCTAGAGACAAACTTTGTCTTACTTCATTAGATGAATCTTCAACTTTATGGCATAGACGTTTAGGACACGCTAACATGAGACTAATACCAAACCTCTCCTCCAAAGACTTAGTTCGAAACCTACCCAAGTTGAAATATGACCAACACTTTTGTGATGCTTGCAAAGTCGGTAAACAAGTCCATAATAGCCATAAGGCTAAAAACTTGGTTTCTACATCTAGATGTCTAGAACTTTTGCATATGGATTTATTTGGTCCATCCGCTATACAAAGTTATGGAGGTAACTTCGACACTTTGGTCAAAGTTGATGATTACTCAAGATATACTTGGACAAAATTTTTGAAAAGTAAAAATGAAGCTTTTGATAAATTTGAAATTCTAAGTAAGAAAATTCAAAATCAAGTAGGGTCTAATATTGTGTCTATTAGAACGGATCACGGTCGTGAATTTGATAATGAATTTCAATTTGGTAACTTTTGTGATAATAATGGAATAACTCATAACTTTTCGCCTCCACGTACTCCTCAATCTAATGGTGTAGTAGAACGTAAAAACCGGACATTGCAAGAGATGAGTAGAACAATGCTTAATGAATAAAACATTCCACAAAAGTTTTGGTGTAATGCCGTCGACACTTCAACGTACATTTTAAATCGAGTCCTAATTATTCCATTTTTGAATAAAACCCCCTATGGACTATATAAAGGTAAAAAGCCTACATTAGGATACTTTAGACTATTTGGGAGTAAATGTTTCATTCTTAACACCAAGGATTATCTCACCAAATTTGACCCAAAGTCTTATGAAGGTGTATTTCTTGGATATTCACAAAATAGTAAAGCATACATTGTTTTGAACCAAGAAACCTTAAGAGTCGAGGAATCGTTGAACGTAACATTTGACGAGAGTCCACCTCCCTCTAAGACATCACCTTTGGTAGATGATGACTTAGTTGAAAGCCAAGCAATAGAAAATCAAGAAATTTTAAGTGATGACAAAGAAGATGAACTATTTAACAAAGAACTTGTCAATGTCAAAGAATCTAAAAGTCATCCATTAGATAGTGTCATTGGCAACATTAACGAAAGAACACTAAGGTCAAAAGTTCAAAATGAAAGCAACTACTTTTGTTTCCTGTCAACCATTGAACCTAAAAATATTAATGAAGCAATCAAAGATGAGTCTTGGGTAATTGCAATGCAAGAAGACTTAAACCAATTTGTTAGGAATGATGTATGGACATTAGTTCCTCAACCAAAGAGTCAAACTATAATTGGAACAAAATGGGTATTTCGAAACAAAATGGATGAAAATGGAATTGTGTCTAGAAACAAAGCTAGGCTAGTTGCACAAGGATATAACCAACAAGAAGGCATTGACTACGATGAAACTTTTGCTCTGGTTGCTAGGCTCGAGTCAATTAGAATCTTACTTGCATATGCATGTGCGCACAATTTTAAACTCTTTCAAATGGATGTCAAAAGTGCATTTCTAAACGGAGTCATTAATGAAGAAGTGTATGTTGCTCAACCACCGGGCTTCATCGATTTTGAAAAACCAAATCATGTTTACAAACTTAAAAAGGCTCTTTACGGACTTAAGCAAGCTCCAAAAGCATGGTATGATGACATTATATTCGGATCAACTTGTCAAGAATTATGTGTGGATTTCTCAAAAATCATGTATGACGAGTTTGAAATGAGTATGATGGGAGAACTCAACTTTTTCCTAGGACTCCAAATCAAACAACTAGAAGATGGTATCTTCTTTAACCAATCTAAATATATTAAGGACATGCTTAAGAAATTTAGACTAGAAGATTCGAAACCTATCAAAACTCCCATGTCCACAGAAACCAAACTCACCAAGGATGAGGAAAGTGAATCCGTAGATAGTACTAAATATAGATGTATGATTGGTAGTCTACTTTACCTAATGGCTAGTAGACCCGACATTATGTTTAGTGTTTGTCTATGTGCTCGTTTTCAAGAAGATCCTAAAACTACCCATCTCGAAGCCGTTAAAAGGATTTTTAGGTATATTAAGGGCACTACACATTTAGGTTTATGGTATCCCAAAGGAACGGGAATAGACACCATAGTGTATGCCGACTCGGATCATTCCGGTGACTATGTCGATAGAAAAAGTGCAAGTGGTATTTGTACTTTTGTTGGACATTGTCTCACCTCATGGTTCTCTAAGAAGCAAACGGCTCTTGCTATCTCAACAACGGAAGCCGAGTACGTTTCGGCCGGAAAGGCATGTCAACAAGCTCTTTGGATGAAGCAAGCTCTTGTCGACTACGGAATTCAACTCAACGACATCACAATTCTTTGTGACAACAAAGGTGCCATTGATCTTAGCAAAAATCCGGTTCAACATGCTTGTACCAAACATATTGAAATCCGTCATCATTTCCTTCGTGACAACGTTCAAAAAGGAAATATCTCAATTGAGAAAGTTTCTTCCGAAGACAACATAGCCGACATTCTCACAAAACCCCTTAAACGTGAACCTTTTAACCTTCTTAGACTAGGCTTAGGACTCGTGGAAACTACATTATAGTTCTGGACATTAGACAAAAATCACAAAAATCAAAACAAATCCATAACTATTTTGCTCAGCAGGGTCGGCGGAACCCTCACACATAACGGGCGGAACCCATTTCAGGGGTCCGCCGTATCCGCCGACCTGCAGAACCAAAAATCTTTGTTTATATTATACCAAACACCCATTATCTCATACCACCACTTCTAAACTGCTACTATTCACTTTATCATCCAACCATACCTACGAATTCTTGGTCTTTCATTCATTTACATTGCAACTAAATCATCATTGTAAGTATTCTAAACATGATTACAATCCTGATCTGAGTCTAGGAATTCTATTTCTTGCATAAAAACAAAAACTTGGGGTTATGCATTAACTTGAAAAACTCATGCATTAGATTAGGTGTTTAATAAAACTAATCATGTTTCACATAGTTAGGAATTGCATCTTTAATTAGTATAAACATGTTTGCTAAAACACCCCATGTCAAATCCTTCCAAAAATTTCTCACAAATAGGACAAATATTTTTTCATCTCACATTGAGAATACAAAATCAAAACGTTATGTTTAAAACATCACTTGCATAATGTCTCCTGAATGCTAAAGGGAATACATAACCAATATGTATTTTTGGGTACATTCAAACGAAGCTACATTGAACTAGGAGTGTTTGGGTTATCTTTTGTTTTATAACAAAACTTGCATAAAACGATTTTGAAGCATCAAAATGAGTCAAGATAACCGCACCTCCACATTGTTTTCATATAGGCACACACTAGAACTTCCACATTATAATAGTGGTTTACGTAAACTAAAATGTGAAATTTTGTTGTTCTAGGAATCATCATGCCTCCTCTTACCCACTACGACCACAAGGACACCATTAAGTACCTACCAAAACACCACAAAACCAAAGGCCTTACCGCAAATCAAGTAAATGTTTTCAAAGCCCTAGAAAAACAGTATGTCCATGAGGGTAGAACCATTGACCCGTCTTTCCTAGAAGGCACAAACCTTTACGCTGATTTTTCCACAATCAACTTTGAGTGTCTTTTGAATATCGACGAGCCTATTTGTCCTAGGTTCATTCTAGAGTTCTATGCATCCTCCGTCCTCTCCACGGATGATTATGGTCATATGTCTATCAACTTTAGGGTTAGCGGTCATCAATACTCCTTCACTCTTGAGGAGTTTGCTCAAATCCTAGGTGTTCCAAACCATGGTACTTGCCTCTATTCCGACTTACACTCCCTCTCAACTCTTGACAACCTCCAAGACCGTATCCACCCTTATGACACACCCCTTGTCTCAAAAGACGTTCTCCGTGACCACCTCTTTGTTAGGACCACCACCACTAGGAGAACCCGTTCGGAGAATGAGGTCGATAAGGACCCATATGGAATGGAAATGAACGAACTCAAACCCCAATTCAAGAAATGGGAGGAAGTCCTTAGAGCCAATGTCATTAGCATAATAGGGAACCGTGACCATATCAACCTTTGCCTTTGCTACATGCTCTACTCCTTGTCCGTTAGGCAACCCTTCAACCTTGCCTACTACATGGCCAAGAGAATGGCCGACATTCCCGTGCATGGCACAACGGCTATGCCGTATGGAATGCTCTTGACCCGTCTCTTTAGGTTCATCTTACCCATTCCACCAACTCCAAACGGTCTTCGCCTTAACTGCTCTCTCATCCCACACACCTTTGTCCCACTAAGTGATAAGAGAGTGTACAAAGCCCAAGGAAAACGTCCACATCCTCCTACCTCATCTTCGTCTTCCTCAATGAGTGAAGATGACAATTTGCCAAACTCTAGGCTCCCTCCTCTCGAATACCTTTCTCAACTTCCGGATATTCCTAATGAGTCGGAGGAGTTCAAGCAAACAAAGGGGATGTTTAAGAATCTTGGAAGGTTCCTTGGAAAGCTCAAGAACAAGATCGACTGTCAATGAGTGCGGGTGTGTAGGAGTGTTTGGCACTAGGTGCTATTTGAACAAATTTGGTCGTTTAAACAATATTTGTGATGAATTTATGTGTTAGTACAATGTTTGATACAATTTGGAACATGTAGTATCTAACTTTGATGCAGGTAGACAACTCTTGGCAAGTTGTCAAATTTTCAAGTTTATGATATTTTCACTAAGTATAGTGAAATTCTCGACCTCAAGGTCAAAGTCCTACGAAATGCATGTTTACGTGTCTATTTTTTGCATTGCCCAACCAGAAATGCCTTATCTTTTTTATTTTAGGAGTTTTCGAAAATTTTGAAAATCGTCTCGCGGGTCAAAAACGCGGACTGCCAATTTTTTTGGGTCTGGCGGATCTGGCGGTACCCAATATTGGGTTCTGCCAGTGTAAATTCTGGGAATTCCATAATTGGCCCAACGGACCAGGCGGCACCCTAAAATGGGTTCCGCCTGTGTATTCTGAGGGTGCCACTAGCAACCTGCAGAATTTTTGTTTTCATTTTCACCAATTCAACATCCAAACACCAAAATCCAATCCTTTTAGGTAGAAACCCATTACTTGCAATGTGTTTAGCATAATAGGATACTCCTTCTTCCATAAACTTAACCAAAACCAATTCCCGCCAAAATTCAAATTTTGCCATAACAACCTCAAGGAC
Source organism: Artemisia argyi (assembly GCA_030686995.1). Taxonomy (NCBI): domain Eukaryota; kingdom Viridiplantae; phylum Streptophyta; class Magnoliopsida; order Asterales; family Asteraceae; genus Artemisia; species Artemisia argyi. The sequence continues at coordinate 124,643,462 of CM060693.1, read as the reverse complement.
CCCTCAAACATAAAGGAAGGAACCCTTTTAAGGGATCCGTGAAATCCCTGAGATTTATACTACCACAAATCTACCAAAACCACTAAGCATTTAGTGCAAAACTTGTCTTCTCACTTCACCATTTTCATTGGATTGACTTCCATGATATGACAACCCACAATTAGTTTTTCAAATCATTAGAAACCTCCATTTTTGTATGGACTAACATCAAATCCAAACACTCCTTTCCATAATCCATCAACACTATAAATTAAGCCATCCTAAACACCATCAAATCACACCTTCCTCAACACAATTTCTGAAACTTATAAACCATTTTTCACCATGACTAAGTCAACAATCACCTCTCAACCATCAAGACCCATCCGGAAAACCGCCCGGATTAGTGTTAAACCACTATGGTCTAATCAACCCATCAACCTAAGCTCCTCATCCTCGGATGAATTCACATCACCCATAAAAAATGAACACTTTTTGAACCTTGCATCTCCATCACCATCACCCAATGAACCAAATGAGCTCACTCCACCACCAACTAAATCACCTATTGACCCAACTCCACCAAGTGCTCCAACTCAACCATCCAAAACTTCATCACCATCACCATTACCCAAAATTGAGCCAATGGAACTATTTGGGTCTCCTCCCACATCACCACACCCATTTGTCCAAGATCTTAATGATCTTCCACCAAGACCTACACAACCACCACCTTTTGCAAATGAATCACCAAGGTCAATTCTTGACCAAGATAACCTTTTTAACCACATTCAACCACCATAACAAGTGTACCATCAACCTAAACCATTATTGTTTCACCCCATCTACCATGACATCCATGGTCCTCTATATGGAGAACCAAACTTTGAAAACCATGATCACCCAAATCCACCACGCCCTCAACCTCAAACCTTTGAGTCTTTATTTCCTTCATATGAGGATATCCAAAACACGGTTGAAAACCATCTCCATCAAGCAATGGAATTTCAAACCACATTGCTTGACTCAATACCAAACCCATCATCCACCCAAGAACCACGAACCAATCAACCCTCAAACCAAGAAACCAATGCCAACCCATTTCTACCCACTCATCCCCATGTTTGCTCAAATTGTGAGCCAATGGGTGCAAGCATCAAAACGTTGCTTCACCAACTCCAAGATGAAACCCGGTTTGCATTCCAACATGTCATCGAACGTTTGGATGCCCTTTCCCACCCAAACAAACCCTAGAGAACCATTTGGAGGCCGTTTGCCCCAATTTAGGAAACTAGGCTTTTATTTTTCTTTCTTGGTTATTTTTTAAGTTTTTAAAAGTAGAAGAATTTTACCCATTTCTTGTCTTTTGACTTTTATAAGTCCAAATTTTACTTGGAATGCTATTTCTTTCTACTTACTTTCGTGCATTGTTGGTTGATCATGTTTATGTTGTCATTGTAGTTGCAATGTGTGTGGTAACTACAAGATTATATATATCACCAACTAACCATTTTTTTTGTAGGATCCAAAATCCATGTTTCCCATCTTGGCACTCCTTTTTGGGGGAGTAACAAGCAAGGGGGAGCAAGTGCATTTTTTCGCTTCGCTACTCTACTTTTTGTTTCGACAAAAAGGGGGAGAAATATATTGAACTTTCAAAACTTAATATGATTTTCATATATTAAGTAAAACAAGTTTAATATAATTTTTTTTAAGTCTTAAAAACCAAGATTTTGTGAGTTACTTAAAAGGGGGAGATTGTTAATACAAATATCGCCTAAAAACGTTATTTATATTTTACGATCTTCGCTAAGTTTTGTTAATGACAAATGTAAACTTTTGTTTCTAAGTAAAACATAATCTTAGTTTTAAAGACTTGCATAAACTAGACTTTTGCTAAATTTTACATTTCATAAAACACAACACTTCTTATTTTCTAAAAATAGAATTGTCACATCACATTTATGGCAAGTTTTGTCATTATACATTTATGGAAAGAAATGTGTTTGACTTACTTAGATGTTGCTTACAAGTTTAGTGTTTGACTTGATATTATGTGATGTGACATTGTTTGGTTTGAAAGAGTAATGAGATGTGACTTTGTTTGGTTTGCAAGATTTATTGCAAAACCAACTGCAAGCCCGGCGGTACCCTGGAGGTACACGGGCGGAACCCTTCTCAGGGGTCCGCCTGATCCACCAGACCTGTAGAAGGTTTTGTCTATAAATATTGAGCCACAAGTTGAATTTTGGCTCATCACTTGACATCATATTTTTACACACACATTCATTCTTTCATCTAACCTCTTAACATTTCATATGTGAAGTTTCTTTTTGTAGCAAAGAGATTCACAAGCTTACTAAAAGTAACAAGTATTCAACACAACATTGCAAGACTTGTTAGCTTAGCATTATGTAGACTTGTGTAGTTTACACTTCATTTGATTGTGTATTTTCAGTAGTGATTGGTTAGTATTTTAGTCCTCAAAATACAAAGTGTATAGGGAGTAGTTTGTCACACCCCCAAAATACCTGAATGGCAGCGGAATGGAATACCTGGGGGTGACTGTCATAGCACCATAATTACAGTTATATTGAACGACCTAAAGTGTCGTTTAGAAAATACAGCGTTTGATCATTAAAACATTCAGAGTTTACAAAGCTTAGGTCCCCAAAAGAGTTTACCAATAAAGTTAAAATAAGTTCAACAAGATCAAACGTTTCATAAGTGCAGAAAATATAGTGAGACGCGTCGACTCCGCGACTCCATGAAGGTCCAAATGTATGCACATGAGCTACCTTAACAACCTGAGAAATACATTGCGAAAAACGGTCAACATAAAGTTGGTGAATAATCATAGGTTTATAAGTAAAATCTAGTGTACATATGCCATAAGTAAAGTCAAGAAATAGGATGTCCGGAAAAATATATACATTGGCTCTTAAGCTCATGACCCCGAAGCTAGACGATACTTGGCCCCAATGACTGTTTACCAGACACTCTAATAATAAAGACATGAAATGCATTCGTCCCATTTGGAGCAACCCAAACACGAATGGAGGCGTCACCCTCGATAGATCTATCCACTCACTCCCGCTTAGTACTAGAAATTAACGGTCCATGATAATAAAGGGGACTTGTCAAGACGTGGTAAATAAGGCAACTTAAGCAATGTATGAAATTTTATACTTAGGCATGTACACAAAAACAAGTAATGCAATGTATTCTCCCCCGTGGGATTTGAAATCAAAATATAGAATTAAAACGGGGCTATGAAACTCACCTCGAAATGATGGTACAAAGATGGTGCAATGAGGTAAAAGTAGTCGGGACAATGAGGCGCGAGTACTAGCCGCAACCTAAATGAATAATCATGATCTAACTTAGATCAAGCCGTAATGAAATGAATGCACATGCACATGATACTCATACCACTCGTAATTTGGAAATACTAGTTATCGTCATGGTAAAATAGTTTCCATACTTAGGAAAAATAAGTCCATTTAGAGAAGTATATAACTTGTCGTATTATCTCGTACGAAAGTGTTAGCGTTATAATCCTCGTATCGAAAACCTTAAAATAACGTCGTTAAGTCGTATAAATATTCCCTTGGGTCATACGTATTCATTTGTTAAGAATATAGTCATTAGTAACGTTTCTAGAAAATATACCATTTAGTACGTACGTTATTATTTTTATTTGTGACTATATATATATATATATATATATATATATATATATATATATATATATATATATATATATATATATATATATATATATATATAGTTTTGACGATGTTAAAATGGGTATAACTTGGTCGTTTCAAGCTCGTTTTCCTTGTTCTTTATGTCCACGGATTCGTCTTTGTATATACTAATATATTTTTGATAACTCGGCTCCTTTAGGTTACGTTTAACACCTCTTTTTACCCATTGAAATCTGCCAAACAGCAAGCAGTTTTTGTAAAAGTAGTTTTCGTCGTTAAATTTGCAAAAATCATATCTCCTTCGTTATAAGCTTGTTTTAATCCATTCTTTCGCCTAAAGTTTCGTTTTTGAATGTATTTTCTAAATCTTTGGTCAAAACTTGGCCACCATCTACTGATTTTCCCACGAAATGAAAATAGGGACAGTAGGTATTTCAAAGGTTTCAAAAATCGTTTCTAGGGTTCTAATCTAGTTCCATCTTCATCCAAACCACTTTCAATCACCACAAAACTAATCTAATCCTACCATACACCTTCTTAGGGTGTCATGGGTTCCTAAACATCAAAACCAAGTAGATCTAACAAGGATCTAACCAAAATCACTTCTAGGGCTTGTATGATCAAAAGTTTACAAAAAAAAAAATAAAGTGGTATAAGTTAATGCATGTATGAGATCTTGCAAGAAAAATATATAAACATAGTAATAACTTTGTAAAAATTATGAAATGAGTTTTGTAAACTTACTTGAAGGTTTAGGGAGTTTGGATGATAAAAACCTACTAATCCTTGAGTTTTTATTTCAAAACTCCAACAAGGATGACTATATGAACTAGTTTATACCTAGATCTTGTAAAACTTGTTGTTCTTGCTCCTTGACCACCCTAGGTCGATTACACCACAAGAGAAAAGAGAGAAAAACAAAAGTTTACTTGAGCTAGAAAAATGATTTGTGTGATAAATGGGTGAAAAAGTTTATTTTATACTTAGGGACAAATGTTTGGTGAGCATTTAATTTGGTTGGTGAGATTAGTTCATGAAATGGCTTAGGAAGGGGGGGGGGGGGGGGGGGGGAGGGCCGGTTCACCAAGGAGGGAAAAGGGGGGAATGTTGGGTGATTTATTTTTGAGAATTAGTATAAGATTGTGTAGTATTAATTAGTTTTAGGTTTAATCGGGTACCGGGTTTGTTAGAAATAAATTTTATTGAAGTTATTCGGGACATAATAAAGTCGTAAAAATTGTAAAAATATGTCGGGTACAAGTACGGAGAGTTCGGGTGATTATTGTTTAATTTTTGTGAAAACCGTCGTTATTAAATTAGACGTACGATACGTAATAAATAAATTTCCAAAATACCGGGTAAATTAATATTATAATTTTTATATTATAAAAATGAGTATAAAAATACATTGGGATAATAGTCGGGAGTGTCGGACATGTTAGTCACATTTATAGTTCGCGTATTAGTGTTTATTTAAAATAAACATACGTAAATCGTTAATTATTTTAAAAATATAATTTGAATACCCTACGAGTGGAATAGCATGCAAGTGCCATAAAGATGATATGCAGACTATTTCTAGCCTGTACGAAATGTCCCCATGATAATGCATGAATTCGCTCCTGAACCAATACGGTTACGCGAATTTGAATACTCATAGACTAAATTTACGATGACATGAGTAATGCACGTGAATAGTGGTTTTCTCTCGGCAATGAATAGTGTCAAGTGAATAGTAAAATTTCTGAATGTTTCTCGGAATGTCAAATTGACCTCGAAAACGATGAATAGTGATCGATGAATAGTAACTTGTGAATAGTAAATTGTCGAGGTTTGGAAAATTACCGGAAATTACGAGTTGTGACAGTCTTCCCTTCTAACAGGAACTTCGTCCCGAAGTTCAGTTTTGGTTGGTCTCTGAAGTATATTTGGTAAAAAGACGTGGATACTTGAGTTGCATTCGGTCCTCTCGTTCCCAAGTAAATTCGGGTCCTTTTCAAGAATTCCAGCGAACTTTCACGATAGGAATTTGACTTGCTTCAACCGTTCGACCTCATGGTCCATGCTTTCTACTGGTTCTCTTACCCAGTTTACGTTTGTCTCAAGGTTGGATTCCCTTCCAAATGGGATTATGATTGACTAATCTGAAAGTCATTTCCTGGATTTGATTAGGTGAAACATAGTTGTGTAATCCGGCTGTTCCTTAACAAGGCTCAAGTCTGACGGCCACTAGGCCTACTCTGTCTGAACTATTAAGTGTTCCAGTGTATATCGGTTTTAACTTTCCAAATCTCTCCGAATAATATCATGCCTTTCCTAGGCAGAACTTTCAACGTGATCTGGCTACCAACCTGAAGTTTTAGTGGTTTACAACCTGTAGAATTTGTAATTGATTCTTGACTTGTAGGAAATTTCTGGTTATTTCATGAATGCCTATTGGAATAGTGAGTTTGGCTTTTTCCGAGTTTGGTTCGTCAATAGATGATCAGTGCTTCTTCAGGTTTATAATGTAATATGGGTAATATATGTTGCTGAACTATGTCAGAACTCAAATCTTATACGTCAGTTGGTCGATTCTAAAATGAATCTGAAATGGTCCAATATACTTAAAAGTTCAATCTCTCGTGTTACCTAAATCGTATCATGCCTCTCCAAGGCAAAGCTTTCAACTTAGTTCGTTCTTTCCCGTGAATCTGGTTAGTTTGCTGTTCAAGGATACCCAATCCGTATGATGTGCGTCATGTACGAACCTAACTTCTACCAGTTTCTCGTTTCTTGTAACGGGTTCTTGACTTGTGAAATTTCCTTTGTTGTTCCATAGTTTAGTTCTAGACCAGTGAATTTAACTTTCCGATTTCGGTCTGTAAATGGGTAATCGGTACTTCGACCATAAAGTGCCTCAAATGGTGTAGTCTCTACGCTCGTGCGATAATTATCGTTGCAAACGAATCTGATTTATGGTAAATGGTTAGTCCAACCATTTCTAGAGTCAATCGCTCACTCTTTGAGCACAACTTTCCTATGTTTGAATCGTTCTCTCGTTCTGACCATCGGTCTGAGGATAGTAGGTGGTGTTTACATCTAAATGGGGTTCCGAAGGAAATCTTAAAATGATTGCTAGAAGTCCAAGGTGATTCGATCACCTTTATCAGGAATAATTGAAACGGTACAATAAATCTTGTGACTAATTCCACAACGTTACGTCTTTCAAACACGGCGTTATCTGATGGGGATAGAAAATGGGTAACAATTTTTGATCCCTTGAGTTTTGGTCTAATGGATGCTAAGACATATGTCTTTCTTTGCCTACTGTGCTTGGTCTCCATTACTGACGTTTGTAATCGTTCTATGGTGTTCCTCCTAATTTCCTTCATCACATATTCAAATATTTCTTATTGTCAAGTCACAAAGCCCTAAATGCATAAGCGATGTAGCATTGTGATTGGTTTTCAAAATTTATCTCGCGATTTTTGAGTCTTTGGTCGAAATCTTTTTCTGAATAAATGAATTTAGAAAATGGAGCAAATGGTTTACTAAATAATATCTTTCTCGATGATTCAAAATTCAATAGTTAGGAAATGTGACGCGGTTTTCAATATAGGTTGTGAATAGGACTGTTTACCAAAGTTTGATGTTTATAATTTCCCATTGTACAATGGTTTAGCTAAATATTGATTAAAAGGATCGTATTTGTTCAAAATAGGTAATTCAAAAATTATCTTCTACGAGATATGTGATTTGTATAAACACAAATTTTAAATCGACTTTACTTAAAGTGAAAATACTAACAAGGATAAAATAGTAGGATAGGCAATGTTCGCATAATGCATAGATGTCTGATGTTCGGTTCCTGATATTGGATGGTACCTATTGGTGGTTATCTGGCAAAACTACAAGCCTAGGTATTCAACCAACTTAAGTCTTGAGATGGTTTATCGTTGAAATTGCCATCATGTTGGCAATATGAGGGTTTCAATTGATACTATGTCGATGAATTTCCGTATTGTCTTCACTTGTAGCTGGGGAGATATTCTTGAGTCTGATGTCTCTCTCGATGTATAGGTGAGGTTATCTAGAATTTCCTGAGAACATAATGCTTTAGGGGAATCTATATCGATATCCATAATTCGAATCAATCATTCTTGTCGTAAACTCACTGCAGGGAAGTTTGCGTATGGATGAGACCATGTTAACTCAAAACACTTTACAGTATCGGTTAGGAGGCTTGGTTTATTCCCATGGTGTTGCTTAGCGTACCTTCACAATGTGTTCGATCCTATAGCTCAGTCTAGCTAGTACTTTGAATAATAAATTGGACAACTAGGTCAGGGATGGTGGGTCGGATGGTCCAGTGGTATCTTAGAACTGATATTGAGCTATAAATTGTCTTGGTGTATACTTCTATTCTAGGTTAGTAGTTTTCGTAACCCTTTTATTGTTTTTCTTGTATCGAGGAATCCTCCTAGTACTTAATATGGGAAGTCTCTCCTAAAGAAGTCAATGGAAAGTCCAACTTAATGACTAAGTGTGTGACAGGTGGGGTAAGTATCCAGGGAGAATTTGTCAGAAAGAAATATTTATAAAAGAGTTTATTTGTTTAAAACGCTTTTGGATGAAGATTGTTATTAACAATACTTTATAAAGTAACTATTCCCTTCATGGCATAATCCTTCCTGAAGTATACATAGGTGATCAGGCTATGTATAGTTGAGGACTAATGATGCGATGCTTGATTTAGTCAAAATAATATTATTTTCCTCAAAAGCTTTAGATGGTGTTCAACGCGTTGTTATTAAAAATGGTATACTAATTATTTCCTTCCAAAGTAATATAAAAATTGTTTCGCGTAATAATAGTAAATATTTGGCGTCATATTGGAAAATCAGTTTATAGTACGGTAACAAAACGACTTATTTTAGAAATTCGGTAAAAACAATTTCACCATAAGGTAGTAAAATAGTTTGAAATAAAACTCGTTGAATGGTTTGTTGGATACATGGGTAAATACTATGGATTGGTAATAATCTACTAATCCGTCAATTACGAAATCGGTCAAATCCTTAATAAGACAATGGTATAATGTTGCTAAACGATTGAAAATTGCGCCATTGCAATAGAAAATGGAATAAACAAAGGCTACGGTTATCACAGAGGTAACAAAAGATAGTCATTACATTAGATAGGAAAGTGCTTAATATAACTAGGTTACATCAACGTACTTATGGAAAGTACCAAAAGAAAGTACAACCCTAGAGGGCTCAAACTATGGTTCACATAACTAAAACATAAACTTCTTCCTCCAATTCTGGTTTCCCAACTCCGGGCATTCACTCCTGAAGTGTCCCACTACTCCACACTCGCGGCAGGTTACCGAGAGTTTCTGATGCTTTGCGAGGGTGGGAGCCTTGCAATCCTTGGTTTCATGTCCAAGCTTTTGGCAGTTTTTACATTGAGAGGGGCAAGATCCTTCGTGATGAAACTGACACTTGTTGCACTCGGGTAATGTACCAACATACCTTTTCTTTTGGCTTGACCCCACAGCACAGGTCTCCACCACTTGTTGTATCTTAAACGGTTGTTGAGAAGCATTAGCATCCAAATTACCGACCCACTTTCTCTTGTTGCTACTATTGCCTCCAAAAATCTTGGTGTGAGCTATGCGCTCCTTTGCTTCGATTGCCATTCTGATAGCTTTCGGCATGGTATCGGGTTCCAGTGAGTTGACCAACATACGAATTTCAGGAGAAAGTCCTCCTATGTACCTTTCAAGTTTCTTGCTTTCTGGTTCATCCATTGCAGAGCCTAGTCGAGCGAAATCATAAAAAGAAGCAGTATACTTAACAACATCATCTCCTACCATGGTAAGGTTTAGTGTTTCCTGTTCGATTGCTTGTAATTCGCTTTTCACACAGAACTTCAAACTCATCATCCTTTTTAGTTTCTCCCAAGAGTGTGAGTAAGCAGCATCAACTCCTACTACCTGGACATACTTAGTCCACCATTTCTGGGCATGCTTCTGAAAAGTGCAAGTGGCGAACTTAACTTTGTCTTCCTTACGGCAGTCACCACTTTGAAAGATTGTTTCTAATTCTTCGCACCATTTGAGAAATTCTTTTGTGTCTATATTTCCGCTAAAGGAGGAGGGATTACAACCCATAAATTCCACGTGAGTAAGTTCCTTGGTGAGGGCGGTAGTTACGTTCCTGGCAATGAATTGTCCAACAGCGGCTTGCGTCATGCTTGGAGTAGTTTGCTTAAATCTATCTCCATCAAATCATAAGAGTCCATGAGAATCTATAGGTAATAAAAAAATCATCATATTCATAACACATGAATATAATACATGAAGGTTTCGGTCTATATGGGCCAATATCATAGATAGCACAACCATTTCCCTATAGTAGAGTCAATACTTGGTGATTCCGTTTGTACATCAATCAAAATACTACAAGTTTCTTCGAACTATGCCACACTTCTCGTGGCTAGGATAATAGTAACAGCTAGTAAAGATATAAGTCTAGTCTAAAGACTTCCTGTAGTCCTTCTAGGTGAAATCAGGTTTATGGCATCATAAGGTCGAGATAGTCCTGAAGTGGTATCTGTAGTTGTGCATCGATCAAGTTCTAGATAGCGTAGGTTCTAAACCATTCTTGAGGAACCTGCGGATGTTCCTGTTGAGTCCGTAATCTTGGTATTATCCACAAGGTGTTATCTAATTCGTGGCAAATGGAAATGGAAAAGGGAAATGACAATGGTGGTATTCTAAAGGATGAGAATAACATTGATGACGATGAAATCCCAGTGATGAGTTAGGAGATAATGGTGATAATAGTGAATGGGATACTACCCTCTTTCGCGCTATCTCGCGACATCCAAGAGGTAAAGTTGAAGTACGCACTATGGGACGACCAATAGTGAAATAAGTAACTGACGGTGGTGGTAGTACCTGAGTAGTAAGCGTCCTACTAGTGGAGGAAAGAAAACATGCTATCTCCCTTGTAATAAGCATCCTAATAAGTCCATTAAAATTTAGTCTGAATACACTACCAAACGGCATTCTATGTATAGGTTGAATGAGAACCTTGCTCTTATGACAATTCAATAGTGCTAATGGTGGTGTAAGTACAGCTGGTGGTGTAATGGTAGTGGAAGATGACAAGGCATCTTCAATGTCGGAATCCGACAAAAGGATAACAGCGTGGGTATCTGAAGACATGTCACTTGTGAACCAGGTCAATATAATCATATATATATATAGGAGTATGGGTATAAGTAACTCATACAGTGTGTGCGTAAAGCAACATGTATAGTGAATATGCACCTATGATGAAATGATGAGATGCTATGATGATGTGGTTATAGTCTAGGGTCCAAGATACATCCTAGTTCGCTATAACCTTAGCTCTGATGCCAATCTGTCACACCCCCAAAATACCTGAATGGCAGCGGAATGGAATACCTGGGGGTGACTGTCATAGCACCATAATTACAGTTATATTGAACGACCTAAAGTGTCGTTTAGAAAATACAGCGTTTGATCATTAAAACATTCAGAGTTTACAAAGCTTAGGTCCCCAAAAGAGTTTACCAATAAAGTTAAAATAAGTTCAACAAGATCAAACGTTTCATAAGTGCAGAAAATATAGTGAGACGCGTCGACTCCGCGACTCCATGAAGGTCCAAATGTATGCACATGAGCTACCTTAACAACCTGAGAAATACATTGCGAAAAACGGTCAACATAAAGTTGGTGAATAATCATAGGTTTATAAGTAAAATCTAGTGTACATATGCCATAAGTAAAGTCAAGAAATAGGATGTCCGGAAAAGTATATACATTGGCTCTTAAGCTCATGACCCCGAAGCTAGACGATACTTGGCCCCAATGAGTGTTTACCGGACACTCTAATAATAAAGACATGAAATGCATTCGTCCCATTTGGAGCAACCCAAACACGAATGGAGGCGTCACCCTCGATAGATCTATCCACTCACTCCCGCTTAGTACTAGAAATTAACGGTCCATGATAATAAAGGGGACTTGTCAAGACGTGGTAAATAAGGCAACTTAAGCAATGTATGAAATTTTATACTTAGGCATGTACACAAAAACAAGTAATGCAATGTATTCTCCCCCGTGGGATTTGAAATCAAAATATAGAATTAAAACGGGGCTATGAAACTCACCTCGAAATGATGGTACAAAGATGGTGCAATGAGGTAAAAGTAGTCGGGACAATGAGGCGCGAGTACTAGCCGCAACCTAAATGAATAATCATGATCTAACTTAGATCAAGCCGTAATGAAATGAATGCACATGCACATGATACTCATACCACTCGTAATTTGGAAATACTAGTTATCGTCATGGTAAAATAGTTTCCATACTTAGGAAAAATAAGTCCATTTAGAGAAGTATATAACTTGTCGTATTATCTCGTACGAAAGTGTTAGCGTTATAATCCTCGTATCGAAAACCTTAAAATAACGTCGTTAAGTCGTATAAATATTCCCTTGGGTCATACGTATTCATTTGTTAAGAATATAGTCATTAGTAACATTTCTAGAAAATATACCATTTAGTACGTACGTTATTATTTTTATTTGTGACTATATATATATATATATATATATATATATATATATATATATATATATATATATATATATATATATATATATATATATATATAGTTTTGACGATGTTAAAATGGGTATAACTTGGTCGTTTCAAGCTCGTTTTCCTTGTTCTTTATGTCCACGGATTCGTCTTTGTATATACTAATATATTTTTGATAACTCGGGTCCTTTAGGTTACGTTTAACACCTCTTTTTACCCATTGAAATCTGCCAAACAGCAAGCAGTTTTTGTAAAAGTAGTTTTCGTCGTTAAATTTGCAAAAATCATATCTCCTTCGTTATAAGCTTGTTTTAATCCATTCTTTCGCCTAAAGTTTCGTTTTTGAATGTATTTTCTAAATCTTTGGTCAAAACTTGGCCACCATCTACTGATTTTCCCACGAAATGAAAATAGGGACAGTAGGTATTTCAAAGGTTTCAAAAATCGTTTCTAGGGTTCTAATCTAGTTCCATCTTCATCCAAACCACTTTCAATCACCACAAAACTAATCTAATCCTACCATACACCTTCTTAGGGTGTCATGGGTTCCTAAACATCAAAACCAAGTAGATCTAACAAGGATCTAACCAAAATCACTTCTAGGGCTTGTATGATCAAAAGTTTACAAAAAAAAAAAAATAAAGTGGTATAAGTTAATGCATGTATGAGATCTTGCAAGAAAAATATATAAACATAGTAATAACTTTGTAAAAATTATGAAATGAGTTTTGTAAACTTACTTGAAGGTTTAAGGAGTTTGGATGATAAAAACCTACTAATCCTTGAGTTTTTATTTCAAAACTCCAACAAGGATGACTATATGAACTAGTTTATACCTAGATCTTGTAAAACTTGTTGTTCTTGCTCCTTGACCACCCTAGGTCGATTACACCACAAGAGAAAAGAGAGAAAAACAAAAGTTTACTTGAGCTAGAAAAATGATTTGTGTGATAAATGGGTGAAAAAGTTTATTTTATACTTAGGGACAAATGTTTGGTGAGCATTTAATTTGGTTGGTGAGATTAGTTCATGAAATGGCTTAGGAAGGGGGGGGGGGGGGGGGCGGTTCACCAAGGAGGGAAAAGGGGGGAATGTTGGGTGATTTATTTTTGAGAATTAGTATAAGATTGTGTAGTATTAATTAGTTTTAGGTTTAATTGGGTACCGGGTTTGTTAGAAATAAATTTTATTGAAGTTATTCGGGACATAATAAAGTCGTAAAAATTGTAAAAATATGTCGGGTACAAGTACGGAGAGTTCGGGTGATTATTGTTTAATTTTTGTGAAAACCGTCGTTATTAAATTAGACGTACGATACGTAATAAATAAATTTCCAAAATACCGGGTAAATTAATATTATAATTTTTATATTATAAAAATGAGTATAAAAATACATTGGGATAATAGTCGGGAGTGTCGGACATGTTAGTCACATTTATAGTTCGCGTATTAGTGTTTATTTAAAATAAACATACGTAAATCGTTAATTATATTAAAAATATAATTTGAATACCCTACGAGTGGAATAGTATGCAAGTGCCATAAAGATAATATGCAGACTATTTCTAGCCTGTACGAAATGTCCCCATGATAATGCATGAATTCGCTCCTGAACCAATACGGTTACGCGAATTTAAATACTCGTAGACTAAATTTACGATGACATGAGTAATGCACGTGAATAGTGGTTTTCTCTCGGAAATGAATAGTGTCAAGTGAATAGTAAAATTTCTGAATGTTTCTCGGAATGTCAAATTGACCTCGAAAACGATGAATAGTGATCGATGAATAGTAAATGATGAATAGTAACTTGTGAATAGTAAATTGTCGAGGTTTGGAAAATGACCGGAAATTACGAGTTGTGACATAGTTGTACCCTTGTAAAGAACTAACGGGAGTGGTTGTACCCTTGGTAAAGAACTCGACATCTAGCTTTGTGTCGGTAAAAGTATAAGCGACGTGTAAGGTTTTCTCCGCCGGTGAAAGGAGCTTGTTGACTAGTGAAAGAAACTCTCGAGTTGGATACTCGGGGCGTGGACGTAGGGCAAGGAAAAAGAGTCCTTGTAGCCGAACCACGATAAATACTCGTGTTGTGGTTTGATCGTTTCTTTCATTTACTTGCATGTTATATATTGTGTTTGTGTACATATCTTTTATCAAACGGAAAGTTTCAAAGCTAACTTAACAAGTTAAAAAGATTTTAATCGGTAAACTATTCAACCCCCCTTCTAGTTGTCCATAGTATCCTATAAGGTATCATCATTTACCCTCCCCTTACACTTAGGATGAACATTGTCCCCGATGTTCAATTAAAGAATGTAAAAGTAAAATAGGTAAAAGAATGAAAACAAATACTCCCCTAATTCGTTCGATGTGGATAGTGTGTCAACAAGGTTAGATCTTCCTCCAAGAAAATGAACGTTGAAAGCTTCCCTCAAGAAATATAAATCATCTTCTTGTCATATATAACCTGTTAAACCTGAGAAAACAATCGAGGCAAACCTCGCGTAAAATCGGCGGCAATCTATATATATTAACAAATCCTAGAAAAAAATTTAAGATATAATGCTTGTGGAATGAATGTTTGCAGATCTCCTGGAGTTTACAAAACAAAAGAATCAACAAAAACTTTAAAACTCCGGTATAAACAAAACTCGCAAACTTTTTTTAGAATTTTAGTATCTGACGCCGTCAGGTTGTAACTTTTGATGCCGTCAGAATGTACCTAGAAAAATCTTACGTTAAGTTTCCGGAAAATTTCTGGAAAAACTTATGCCTTATTTCTTGGAAAATCCTGCAAAACATCATTATGACTCGATACAAGCATTTGACTCTAACAAATACTAATATACATGTCCATTTAATATTGTAGCAAATCATGATCATTTTCGTTCTTATAAACAAATTTGGATCTCCCTTACACTTAGCTTTTGCAAAATACCTTTATATGTAATTAAGACGAAGTTAAAAACAAAATAAGCATTTTCACAATTTAGTTTGAAACATGATTTACCAACAATAAAAATAAGACATGCATACAGAAACAAATAAAGTCAAACCAATAAAAATCAAACAAATAAAAACACACAAAACATGGGTTGCCTCCCAAGAAGCGCTTTTCTTTATTTACGAGTCTTGTAGCTAGACTCAAGGTCATGGGCTATCGTGTGTCGCTTATGCTCACATACCCTAGTGTGAGCCATCTAATAGTCGCCTCATCTTTCCTATAGATATCACTCAGCTCTAAACATCCGCGATAATACCTTATATTCTTTTTATGAGGATATTTAAGCCCTTTCCTTTTATCATTCTCACTTAGCATTTCAAGGGGTGGATACCTATTACATTTCTCCATAGAAAAATCCTTGAACCTAGGGTGTGCACAGGGCATTTGGTAAAAAAAATCTTCATCCCCATCCGAGAATGTAATTAACCCTTCCATAAGTTTTTCATCACGATTGGTCAACCTTTTGAAGGGTTTTCCAAATACGAATTGGGTTAACTTACTATTGATAAATTCTCCTAGATTCTCCATAACCATAAACTCAACCAGATAAACAAAGCTTCCTACAAACACATGCAATGTTATTTCCCTAGCAACAATATTATCTCCATTGTATTCTAACTCATCTACAATAATTTTATTGTATTCACTACGCGAGATTATATTCATTGGTAGAGATGAGTTAAGGTAGGCATCAAAACTCCTAAATCTAATTTTACAAGGAAACTGCATATTAAATGAGCTATCATTCTCAATCCTTGTTCTAGGGTCGACATACCTAAGAGGGTCCACCTCATCTTTCATCCTATCCTCATTAATTAAATCACCATCATCTAGGTCCTCATCGGAGTCCAAATAGTAAAAAGGACTAGCCCTATGGTCATTATCATGGTCAGACTCCTCCATCTCAGAATTATTGTCAAAGTGATGGTTAGGCGAGAGGTTAGGTGAGTTCTCATTTTCCACTAAAGGGATTGGGGCGGGTATTTGGAAAATCCTACGACGAAAAACACAAATAACAGGAATTTCAAACGATCAATGCTATTGTTATCCATCGAGATAGTTTACGAACAAAGGAAACAAAGAAATAAGACAGACTAAAGAAAACCTAAAAATAAAAATAAAAATCTTACTAGAAAGGAATCTAGCAAGTTGACCTAATAAAAAGAAATTCTAACCTAGACAATAACTATTCCCCGGGCTGCAGCGCCAAAATCTTGATACGGGGGATTGCGCCCTTGCAACAGGTTTTACATCTCAAGGGATCTTGAGAAGCTTGCAACCTCCACCAGGCAGTGTACCTGATCGTTGTAGTATAGTATAGTGACAAATACCGGGGGATTGATAGTTCAACTCAGGAATAGTGTCGCTAGGATTAGAAAGCCTACTAAACTAGGTCTAGAGATGAGGGATGATTCTTTTTGTATTTTTTTATATTTTATTAAAGCAAGTAAAATATCAGGTTTTGAAGGAGTGGGCAGAATTAGTTGCTAGCCAACTAACCCAATTAACTACAAATGCAATCAAAATAAAATAAAAGAAATGAAAATTAAGCTAATTTACTAATTTGGTGGAAACAATAATGAGAAAAGTTGTGTTTACTTAGACTTCATTACTCCCTAGATATCTTTTACCGGTTGATTAGCTTGTTACAATTGCATGGATGACAGGTTATATTCCTTAATACTAGTCATAGGGCCGTGTACAATATTCCCTAACTCTATAAGATCCTACTTTACTCCTATGTTAAGCCGACTAAAAGCTCCTAACATGGGATCATTAGAATTCACTTATGCATTAAATACAATCAAACATCGTAGTACACCTCCGATCATATTTCTTAAGACGTTCAAGCAAGTTACCAATGGAAGTCTGCCAGTTTTCTTAAGCCTAACATCGAATACAATCATCTGTAACAATTATAAACAAACAATCAACCAATAATCAACATCTAGGTTTCACTACATCTAAGTAAACACAATAAAAAACCTAGCCTAACATGTTAAAAGAAAGAAAAGCATAAGGTAGAATCCACCTCTTTTGCCTCTCTTATAAATTTTGGGGCCATCACGTTATAAATTTCACATCCACCTCTTTTGCCACTCTTGACGCCGTCATGTGTTATGGCTTGACGTCGTCAGGTACTGTTCCCAGCAAGGAATTTGAGACTTTGCCGTTTTCTTCACTTTTATGCTCAAAAAACGTCCAAAACACTTCCTTTTCCAGATTTCTCCTCATAAGTACCTAAAATGACAAAAAGGAACGATTTAGGGCAATAATTGATCAAATAATTACGAATTCAGGTTAAATGACCCCTTAAAAGCGGTACACTTTTCACCTCATCATAGTGTATATTTAAGTTTGTAGTTTTGTTTTATCACACGGCTTTAAAGTTCCAAATGTTACGAAGTGATCAAGTGTTATCTCATAGATACTTAGGTTTAGTTCACAAGACTTAGAAAATTTTGAATTATATGGAAATTTAGGAGAACGGATTTTAGGGTTTTACAGTACACATCCGATTACGTTTCTTAAGATGATCAAGCTTGTTATCGTATAGGAGGTTAGCCAGTTTTCTTAAGCCTAACGCGAGTCAATAAACCAAACAATCAACAACACAATAATTAATAACTAGGTTTCATTAGATCTAAGCAAACACTAGGACATCTAAGCTAACGTGTTAATGTAAAGAAAAGACAAACAATTAATCAAACAACACTTAGACATATTGAATGATTAAAGGAAGAACTTATCTTTAATTGAACATGGAAGAAAAGAGAGTTTGAAACCCTAAAAATGCTGTAAAATTCGGACTAGGGTTTCCTCCCAAATTGTACTCTAAAAGTTCCACACTATGAATGAAAAAATCCAAGACTATATATAGAGATACAAAGGTGATGGCGTCACGTTTTAGGTTGTGACACCGTCATCTCGCTGCAATTAGGGTTTCGTGATGCCCAATCAAGCTTCTAGACGTCGTCACTTGTATTTTCCTCTGGGCCGTCTCTTGTTAGCTCTGTATGTGATGGCCTACTCCAAATAACACGTGACACCGTCACGTGTTAATCCTCCTAAAGTTTTCTGGAGCATCACTTGCAAATATTTCCACCTCTTGAATCTTCAAGTGATGGCGTCACCTTGTAAAGCGTGACATCGTCAGGTTAAAGACAATCCTTCCGTTTGATCGAGGAAACTCGATGACGCTCTATGGACTTTTCACACGGCTTACAAAACTCCAATTGGCACAACACCATACAGACTTTTGTATGGAAAAACATGTCATTTGCCGTTCGTAATCGAACATCATGCTTACTGGGCATTACGAACTTGTAATCCCGATCTCAAAATAGCTGGAGAGAAAAGATTCTTGCAATTGCATGGACTCGATGAATTGAGGCTTCAAGCCTACGAAAATTCAAAGCTATACAAAGCTAGAACCAAAGCCTATCACGACACAAAGCTTAGAATTAGAAAAGAATTCAAAGCTGGAGATAAAGTTCTACTTTTCAGTATGAAATATAAGTTCAAAGCTCCTAAGCTCAAACCCAAATGGATGGGACCATATATAGTGAAACATGGATTTCCATCTGGATATGTCGAACTTTATGACAAGCATGGTGGAAGTTTCATTGTTAATGGTCACCACATTAAATTGTATTATGATAAGGAGCAAATGAGCAAAATTTCTATTGAATATCCATCCGATTTTGAATACGAAACTATCACATTCATGGCACCTTTTCCAAACACTTACAAGGAAATGACGCCATGGGCACATGACAAAGGTTTTATCTATGATGCTCTTCCTAGAGCATGGGAAAAAGTTACATTGGAAGATATAGATGAAACTGGTGAAGGAATTGTGATAGGAAACGTGCTGTACGTACCAAAATATCCTAAAAAGAAAACCCAAACCGCATCAACATAGTTCTTGCAAAGTTTGAGTCAGGCTGATGACTCGTTAATAAAACAAGCGCTTCTCAGGAGGCAACCCGTGTGTTTGCTATTTTTCATTCTTAGTTTATTTTCAGTGATTACACCCCAAAGTTTAAACCACTTGGTTGAACTTAAGTGTGGGGGTGTCTCACTAATTTTTAATAAAACATATGGTATTTTGTTTGTTTGTTTGTTTTATGATTGCTACAGGAAATGATGAAGAAACTTGGACACTTGGAATAACAAAAGAAAATACGGTTCATTTTCTTATTTCCCTATTTTCATGCTTGGAAGTTCGTTTATCACATTGAGGATAATGCTTAACTTAAGAGTGTGTGGGGGGGGGGGGGTGAATAGGTAAATAAGAATAATCTGTAAATTTCGAGCTTAATTTTAAATTTTGTTGCCCTTTATGATCTAGTTATTTGTAATTTCTATGATTTAATATATTAGAATAATTAGATCTATCCACTGGTAAAAACGCTAATTTTTGAAAATTTGAGATGTGTCCCGATTAATATTGCAATCCATTTTGGGATCGATAACATTAGCTAGCACATGTTTTAACTCTTCCACTAAATTGTGAGGATTTGAGCCTGTTTCTTATATAACATACATTCTTTTATGCTTGAATCTTTTGTTAAGAGTGTGCCGATGATTTTATTTATTCTAGAACTTGTGCTTGTAAATCATTTCGAGACCGCTATGAGATCACATTTCTTGTGTGATATAGGTATACATATATGATAAGAGGCAATCTTAGGATTTAACCCAAATAGCCTTCCATATTGATTTTTAGCTAGTTTCATTGACTAGTTAACCACCAATATAACCTTTTTGTTAGCGTTCAATTTTAACGCTAGATACCCCTAGTTACACCTTCTGAGCCAATATTCTCTTTTGATTAAATCTAGAAAAATACAAAAAGATTTTACACTTTTTAGCCTAGCCTTACCATTAGTCAAGTCTTAGTTAGTTGTTAGCTATATGGTAAGATGGATGTTATGTGGGAAATCATGAAGCATAAAGAAAGTAGTAATTCCGGAAGTAGTGATCAAAGCAAAGCAAAGAATAAGTAATCAAATTAGAATGGTGACAAGTGTGTTTATGTTAAAAAAATGTATATACCAAATAAAATGGCCAATGAGCTATAGTATAAAGTTATTGTTCGATCAAGCATGGAGTTTTCGAAGATTACATGATAGTGGTTTGAGATAGCTAGCAACATTTGGATTGTAGACTTTGACTACTTTGTATATTCTTTTAAATCATTTCCACTCTCTAAACTTATCCCATGTCTTATCCCTACCCTTACCAAATTACTTTATCTATCCGGATATAGTAATGGCTTTGTGAGAATATCAAGTGCATAAATATTTTAGTGACCATCCAGTTTTTGAGTAATCAAGAATTCGCGCTAGTGACCTATTATATTTTTGTATGAGATATTTGAACATAAGCTTGGTATTAACCCTTAAGCCTTAACATTACAACCCGAATAAAAGCCCTCTTTGATATGAATACTTGGTGCTTACGCCTTGTCAGTTTAGTTATGTTTCTTGTATAAGCTTATGGTAATATTTAAGTCATGACTGAGCAATGAGTGTGATTTCTCTAATATACTCCACCAATACAAATAAATGAGTGTTTAGAGTGAATTATATCGTATTCCTTTTTCGTGAGGTGATTAGTATTGTTTATCTAGCAAGAAAATCATTTGGGTATTGTCAAACATCTCAATGCTTCAACCATTAAAGCTTAAAATGATGAATCTAACTTGTACTTGGAAGATTTGCATCACATTTTTCTTAAACATCTTTGAAGTACCATGTGGATAATATTTTGTTTCTAGATTTGCTTGAGGGCAAGCAAAATTTAAGTGTGGGGGATTTGATAACGCTCAAATTGTGCATGTTTTTAGTAGCGTTATTTGTGTTTTTACATATGATATTTGGTTATTTTTATATGCTTTTATCACATAATCGTATCAAATTATGTTTGCAAAGCATTTGTAGCCAAAAACAGGAAAAAGAAAGAAAAGTGAAAGATTTAAGAAAGAAAAGAAGGATTTGCAAATTTCAAGTCGAGATCCAATTCGTTCAAGCATTTCACAAAGAAGAATCCAAGTTTTCATCACTCCAAAGTTCCAAGACAAGAAATAACCAAGTTTGGATAAAGAACGAAGAGCCAAGAGAAAGAACAAGATTTCGCTGTTAGACCAATCCATCCGATCGGTCAAACATCCATCCGATCGGATGGATGAAAATGTTCAATCCATCCGATCGGACGTGCCCCGTATCCGATCGGATGGCAGCCTCGTATAATTTTTGCTTCATTCTACCCAATTCTAGGCCATTCTTTCTGGTATTCTAGGTCCTTCTATTCACCTTGGAGGCCAAGTTGCTGCATTAATGATCCTAGGCTTGATGAGTAGTATAAATAGAGGCTTTGCAATCATTTGTAACCACACAACTCAAGGTACAACTACTAATCAATCATCAAATAGTTCTCTACTAGTCTCAAAGTTCTCAAATTTGTCCATAGAAGTTCAGGAAACATGGAGGTCCAAAAAGTCAACATTTGGAGGTCAAACTCTCAAGAAATCAACACCAATACTTAGGGAATCATTTCCTACTCAATTGTAATCATATTCCAAAGATTTGTAAGACTTTAATTATGATTTCTAATGTCCAATATTCTAAGTTTATGTTCATGTTTGCTATGAGTGGCTAGTAACTTTATGCATTTGCTTAGATGATGTTAAATAATTAATGATTAGCGTATGATTGTGATAACATGTTTTAATTCAATTTTAAGTCAATTCTAAAACCCAAGTTGTTATTATTCAACTAGTTATAATCATTTGTTTATGAATGATTGTTTTTCACCATAATTATTCTTGATTAAACAAAGGAACTAAGGTATAATGGTAATGAGAATACTTTTTATTAATCAAATCGGATTGGTTGTAAACACTTAATTGGTCGAAAGTATATTTGTTTATAATCAATTGCAACCTTTTTTTGTCTATGATTGGTTACCTTTTGTATTGACTATTTCTTAAGAGTATTTGCTTAAACAAAAGACTATTTTTGTGTTTAAGGTTGTTCAACCGACTTTATGAACCTTGAATTGATTGGTCCAAACCTAGTGCTTGTTTTTATAAACTAAAATCTTGACGAATGTTTAACTTGTAGAAACGATAGATTAGATACACCATCTAATTCTTATAACCAACATGTTAAAGAAAGTTATCACAATCATGCTTATCTTATGAGTAGTTAACTAGTCTAAGCAAGTGTAGTTTTTAATCATTTGAATTATCTTATTATCACTATTGCTTGTGTTAGAGATTTACTTTTTAAACTTGCGCCTAGATTCACTCACAAATCCCTGCGAACGATCCCGACTTACCATCCTCATCTTGCTATAACGGACGAGTCACTTGCTCGTATGTGTTATTTCTAGATCTGGTAATCGTGTTTATAAATTTAAAACTTGTACACACCGTGAGCACACATCACTTACATTTATATTTCTTCATCACTAGGTCAGCTATGTCAGACAACTTAATCTCAGGATGAGCCCTAATCTTATCACCAAACACTGTTCCTATCCACTTAAAGTTCACCAATGATCAAAATTCAAAATTCCTAACACATGTATGTTCATCATTTAATGACTATATTTGAACAGTTTTCTCTTGAGTCATCCACCTAGCATAACATCTCCAAGGACATGAAGGTAATTCAGAAGAACTAACACAAGGATACCTTTCATTCTTCCTTTGTTTACCTTTATTAGGATCAACTAGCCTTGGTGTTCTCTGTCCACATTTTACAACAACAAACTTACTTCCACTCCTCTCATACCACAATGAAAATCCATTGGCCAATGCATAGTATGTTAGAACCTCTTTAAACTTGTTAATACTCGAATACTCTTCACCAACCCGCATTTCAAATAGAACAAATGTTTACAAACAACATTTATAATAAATATCACAACTTCAATAAACAGAAGCATACCTTTGGATGCCTCAGTCTCTAGTGGGTACTTTCATCATAGACCAGATACCTGTCAACATGTTTTTCCACATAAATAAATGGATCTTGATGAATTTCATTCTCTGAGGATTGAAGCCTTCTCATCAAATTATTCATGAGCAAATCATGTTCTATCATAGTCTCACTTCTATGATTCTCAGTGTTTTGAATAAGTATAGGCTTTTCAACATTTGGTTCACTCATTTCTGGCAAAGACTTTGGTTCCTTCACTCTACTAGCTTTGATCCTCTTTCTAAGTTCAATCAACTCCTCTTCACCAAGACAAGGATAGTCAATTGATTTATCTGAATCATAGTCACTATCAAACTCAGAATCTTAATCACCCTTTGTTTCATCATGTGTAACCTTCTCTTTGCCCTTATCAACATTAACCTTCCTACTATGATCACCATCTACACTAGTCCTAGCCACATCACCATCTGCGCTAGTCCTAGTATTATCACCCTCTAAGTTTCTAGGATGGTTAGAAGATGAACCCTCATACTGAACCTCCATCTCAGCCCAATTAACCAACTCATCTGCTGAAAACTCATGGCAATACCACTTTTCGGGGGGGGGGGGGGGTTGCATTAGCAATAGAGGCATCCATAAAAGTGGTATCTGCATTTCGTAAATACTCTGACATATCCATATTTAAGTGATCAAGATAAAGGTCTAGCCTACCAAACAACTCAGCAACATCAAACATGTATGTTATTTCCTTATCATTACTTACTTTAACTAAACTTTCTCTAATTCAAGATTTGGAACTTTGTAATACAAACCTTGAAAGTAGTTACCAACTTTTTGTTTCAAGAATTCAACAAATTTTTCATAACGCATCCTCTCAACAACCATATTAAGAATAACGCCATCATCATACCTTAAAGGTAATTGTGCAAAATACCCATCATTGTGTACATCAAATTTGTGCAAATTAGTACCAGGTATCATTCTGTTACAAAATTTACAAAAACAACGAATTAGGGTTTTGCAAGATGAACAGGCTAATTACTTTCATCAAGCCAGATCAAAACCATAGAAATCAAAGAATAAATACATGAAATATCAAAACACACATCAAATTTGGCCTCTGATTAAATTACTTCGTGTGATATTAGGGTTTGTGAGAGACATTGTGATAAGGTTAAATTGGGGATTTGAGTGGTTGTAACTGTTTATGGGTAAAAGTTTTGGTAACTTGTCAAAACAGACCCAAAAATTTGGAAAACGGGAAAGTAAATCAAGATAATGGGGTTAATGTGCTTAATTATTGCCACATCATAACAAACGCGTATTGTGTTACAATAGTAAGATTAAAAAAGTTTATGTATACTATAGAGCAAAATTTATATATATATATATATATATATATATATATATATATATATATATATATATATAGTACTACCTCCGTCTCATTTTAATTGTTTGCGGGCCCGAATTTGACCGTAAATATTTTTGTTTGTATTATATAACACTTGATGAAATTTATATCATTGAAAAGTTCGTTTAACGAACTTTTCAATGATATAAATTTCATCAAGTGTTATATAATACAAACAAAAATATTTACGGTCAAATTCGGGCCCACGGACAATTAAAATGGGACGGAGGGAGTATACAAAAAGAAAAATGGCAAATTCTATGTATCTTTAGACCAATTTTTTCAAAAAGATAACACACCGGCAACAGTACTCGTGCATATATATTACTTATATTACTTATCTCATAATTTTGCATTCTACCAATAATTCTGTGGGGATATGACATTGACAACCAAGATATTGATGACAAACTAAAGGTAGCTTTTTCCAACTAACGTTCTTTTTCATTGTTTTTCCTCGTTGTGTCCATAGTATGCAATTGCATCATTGCACTTTTTGTTAATTTGTCTGTTCTTTTGATAAAAGTCACACGCATTAATGTGAAAATAATCGAAATATTGATTAAGAGCTGATCCTTCGACGAGTCCTATCAAAAACTCGAAAACGAACTATCTATCCTTGCATTATATGCGTGCAATAAAAGTAATTATTCACCATCGTTAGATCAGACTAAGACTACGCATAGAGCCTGTTTGGCCGCCTAGGTGGCGACTGAGCAATACGAGGACAGGTTCCGGGAGAAGGGGATTAAGCAAGTCTTCTTTGATCCTGCTTATTAATAAGTTTTCCCGCGAAGGCTGCCCCACTATGGCAGCGGTGTGCTTAGGGTTAAATGCTACTCCTGAGGTAGCAGGTTCTCCCCTTGAGGCCCAGCTATTGGAAAGGGAAGGCAAGTAAAGGCGGAGGATATATAGTGAATACAAATGAGGGCATCGGCCCTTCCAAGATGTATAAATCATGCAATTTTTTCTTTTTTCTTTTTTGGCCCTCCCAAAATGCAAAGTATATATGTTTGGCCCTCGTCCCATAATAATTCTTCGAGCTCCGCCAATGCGAGTGACCAACTTGTGACACCAACCCACATGACTTTCCGAACCAACCAACCCAGATCTGTCCTCACAAGTCTCTTTGCATTTTGGAAGCAGAGTATGCAGAATAATCCAGATTGATCTTAGAAGAATTCCACTTTTTTCGGCACGACTCTTTCTATTTATGCACAAACATTTGAGTCGTTGTTCCTCTTATGTGTGTGATAGAAGGTGTCGTTAAGTTAAGTTTGATTGCGTGTATTTATGTGTTTATGCTATATAAACAAATATTGGAGTATAGGTAAATAACAAGTGAGAAATACAGAGGTTTATCCGGTTAGCTAGTCTGAAAGAGGGTGGTTTATGATGTAGAGTCGATTGATCAGTAAATGATGAATGCGGGTAGTCGGAGAGACTAGCTAGTGTATGTGATATTTTTCTTGTCATAAAAGGTTGGTCGTCTATATAATATGTTAAAATTGATTTCTTGTCATATATCAAGACTAGTATGTGATTGTTTTCCATGCAAGAGAGGTTACAAATTATCATTGTCATGATTTTAAGTTATATGTGGGAATGAAAGTAGTCCGTGATTTAGTCCGTTTGACAACAAATTCAAATGCAGCATAAAATTGGAGTGGGCATATAAATCAAGATTGATAAAGTTTTAAACCATAACACATCAAATTAATACAATTTATTTACCAACCAATGCAAATCCATAAGAAACATGGCACTGCCTCTATCCTGGCTAGATAATTCAAGAAAGAACCAACATAAATACCAACGAAACCAAACCGAAAACAACTGCTAAAAGTGGAGAATTGGTTGGTGAGCCGGTACTGGTTCCTTTTGGGGTTGTAGTAGAAGGTGTAGTAGGGGATGAACTGCCAGTCCCAGATGGAGTTGGGCTGGCACCACCACTGCCACCATCGGCTGTAACTGGGACTGACACCTTCATCCCACTGCCACAGTGTCCAACCACACCGCAAACAAAGTAATGTGTACCAGTGGTATTGAGGGCAACGGTGGTAGGGCCGTTATTGTAGGATGCAATCGAGTTTGCAATAGAGCATGTGCCGTAGTCGCTTGAGCTTACTTCAGCAACCGAGTGACTACTTCCATAGTTGAACACTAGCCAAATGCAAAAGCAACAAAAAAACATTAACAAATTTATATGCATACCTAACATAATTAGTTTTAAACAATCATTTTAAGTGTTGCTAAGCAATTCCAAACACTTTTTTTAGTTATACAAATACAACTAAATATATTGACTTAACTATGTGAATGATCATACGTAAAAAAAAAAAAAAAAAAAAAAAAAAAAAAAAAAAAAGGGACATTATGTATGTTACCAAGGCTATCTCCAACTTTGAATGTTTTGCCAGAAGTCCAAGTTTTATAATCAACACTAAGTGCCCAACCGGCAGAGTCTCCAACAGTGTAAACTTTAGCTAAAGATGGCATACTACATGCGAACAATACCATCAACAACACAACTCCAACACTACAAATCCTCATTGTGTTTGTTTTTAGTAAGAGAGAAATTTAAAAGTGAGAGATGATTGTTTGATGCTAATGGAAGTGGGAGAGTTCTCGTTATATAAGGGTTTCAAAATGGAGAATATATTGAGGGTTTATTCAAACAAGAAATATGACTTTTATATGGTATTTTAAAGCTTTCAACTTTTAAGTAGAATTATGTATTTCTTTTAAAAGAAATCACCTAACTACTGATTATTTGTAAATTATTTTATTCTTAAAAAAGAGATCATATTTTAAATTTGATCATAAATTATGTATTTGTTGTATGTGGAAAAAAAGTCAGATATCTTGTAGGTATGTGTGGAACAACCGTTTTAAAAATGTTTGTTTAGTCTCTATCTCGAGGTCATATACTTATACCATATTATAAAAACTGTTATCATGGAATACACACTTTCATGTTTGAGTTATGAGTAGTGTATGTTGGTTAAAATATATGAACTGCTACACATTATAATGTCACTTTCTATCACCATCTTAAATTATTACTTAAATTTGTTTAATTTTAAGTATAAACATTTAGTTACCAAATAGCAAACATTTGACAAAAATGGTCCCTGTTGTCTACTTGCAATTACAAACATAATCAATGAAAAATTTGCAAAAAAAAAGTCTTTATTGTTTACTCTCGATTAGATAAATAGCCTATGAGTTTGCGTAATAAAAAAGCTACATAAACTTCTGTGCGGTTTACATGTGCTGCAACGAAAGTCGCTAATCTTGCAAAGAAAAACAGAAAACGTCTCTCCCGTTACTCACGATTACAGAAACAGTCCATGTGTTAAATCTAAAGACTGTTTGTGTAACGAACACTTGCAATTACATACATAATCCTTAGGTCGGAAAGTTACATACATAGTCCATGCACTTATCTACCGACTCCAAAACAATATGTGAGTTAAATCTATTGAATGTTTTATGTGACACAAAAAATTTCAGGTGAAACCACATGTCCTGCAATGAAGCGAAAACAACAAAAACTATGTCATTTAATGAATTCCAAAATTATTATATTCTATAATCTATTTATCACATTCGCTTGAAAGAATTCCTGATTTCCTAAGAGTAAAAATGATGAAAACAAATTAAGTGAAATTTTGAATCAATAAGGGTGAGTTTAGTTGTTGAAAAATATTCTATTTTTTAGAAATTTTTTCGAAAAAATCGAAAATCCGTTTAGTCACACTTTTTTCAAACAATTTTCGAAGAGAATGAAATTCTTATTTTCTAAATTTTAAGTAAGAAATTGAAAAGCCTATTATACCATTTTCACTTTTTTCTAAACTTCAGAAAAAAACACATACACCATTCTACCCTAATCTTTCGTGTCATTCTTCACCGCCCGCTATAGCCGCCAGCGTCGCAATTTGAGGTAATCCCCTTACTATTTTTCAAAAAGGAAAATATAACTCCGTATAAACGGGTTTTTAAAATTATCAACTTTTTTTTAAGGAAGAAAAATCATTCCCCTTTTTAAGGAATTTAAAAACGGAAAAAGTGAAAATTTCCAATTAAACGGTACCTAACACTTTACATGAGAAGTTTTAGAAAGTAATTGCATTGAAAATGTTGTGATGATGTAGTGGGGTTTTGTTGAGGGTCTAGCATTATTGCTCAACAACCGCACCAAACAAATTCTGTCTGCAAACTCTTTGCTTTTTGAGTGATGGATGCCTCTCTTTCCGACTTTGTTATCATTCTAGTAGAAAAGTCGTTATTAGTTTAATCTTGAGGGACAAGCTCATTATCAGTTTAATCTTAACAAAATAAATATAAATAAGCTACACTAAAAGTTACAAACAAGATAAATTAAAATAAGTTTTGTTTAACAAACAAAACTTTAAATGTTTGTTAGTTGTTAGTAGATAACTGACATGGCCGTCCCATGAATTGGTGAAATTTTTGAGGGCCCTGTACGAAATTATATAATGAGGCCTTTCGATAAGCAATGTTATATATAAAGTGTCACCATTTATAAGATATAATTCAATTAGTTATCAATATTAGAGTAGGTTAATTCCCCATAATGATTTCATTAACATTAATCGGTATAAATAACAATACAAAACCGTATGCCACAAGTTCTAATATGGGCTGGGCTACACCAGACATAATAATAACTAAGCTACTTGGGCTACTAATCATGTAAAGCATAAGCTCAGCTAATACACACCCGCAGTTTGAGCGGGAGGCCTTCTAACGTTCAAACTGGATCTGAAATCAAGAAACAAAGCAGCAGGCAGTCCCTTAGTAAAAATGTCAGCATACTGAAAACGAGAAGGGACATGAAGCACACGAACTTGTCCCGAAGCCACATAATCACGAACGAAATGAATGTCAATCTCAATGTGTAGACAACGGGGTATTAAGCTCACGCAGTAGGTTACTAACCCAAGCTGTCTCGGCAACTACATTAGCAACACCACGATATTCTGCTTCAGCACTCGAACGAGACAACGTCACCTGACGTTTGGCAGACCAAGATATCAGATTGTCACCAAGAAACACACAATAACCCGAAGTCGACCGACGAGTAACCGGGCAGCCTGCCCAATCAGCATCTGTATAGGCAATAAGTTGAGTAGTAGAAGAAACATGCAACTGAAGACCATGATCAAGAGTGCCACGAAGATAGCGTAATATACGCTTCAAAGCATGAAAATGCGTGTCACGAGGGTCATGCATATACAAACAAACCTGCTGAACCGCATATGAAATATCCGGGCGCGTAAAGGTAAGATACTGAAGGGCACCAGCTAAACTCCGATATAAGGTAGGATCATCAAATGGTGTACCATCAGGTCCAAGCTTGGACTCTGTATCAACAGGAGTGCGGCACGGATTGCATTTCTGCATATGAGCCCTCTCAAGAATCTCTTCAGCAAACTTGGACTGCGATAAGAACATACCAGAAGCTGTACGAGTAGCAGAAATACCAAGAAAAAAATTAAGAGAGCCAAGGTCCGTCATAGCAAATTCTCCATGAAGAGCAGTAATAATGCGCTGTAGGAAGTTAGTGGAAGAAGCAGTTAAGATAATATCATCCACATATAATAACAAATAAGCCGTATCAGCACCATGATGAAATACAAAAAGCGACGCATCAGTTTTGCTATGCTGAAAACCAATGCGAGTAGTAAATCCTGCAAACCGCTGAAACCAAGCTCTAGGGGCTTGCTTAAGCCCATACAAAGAGCGCTGCAAATGACAAACATAATCTGGGTGTGCAGGATCTACAAAACCGGGCGGCTGATGCATATAGACTGTCTCTGAGAGATGACCATGAAGAAAAGCATTCTTCACATCAAGTTGATGAATAGGCCAACCACGAGATACTGCTAGACTAAGGACGGTGCGAATAGTAGCTGGTTTGACCACGGGACTAAAAGTCTCATCACAATCAACCCCTTGCTGCTGATTGCGACCATTTGCAACAAGTCGCGCCTTATACCTGCTTAAAGAACCATCTGCATGAAACTTATGCCTGAAAAGCCACATAGAACGAACAACATTCACATTAGCTGGTCGGGGCACAAGTACCCACGTCCCGTTAGTAATTAAAGCATTATATTCATCTAACATAGCTTGTTTCCACTGAGGAACACGAAGAGCATGAACATGAGAACGTGGAAGTGGAGACAGAGTAGTGACATGACAATTCATACGCTCAAGAGGTTTAGAAATGCCAGCTTTAGCACGTGTGACCATGGGATGAGTGTTAATGGTAGTTTGAGTATGTGGATGAGCTTGTGATGTAGGGGTAATGGGTTCAGCTTGCACAGGTGGGTGTTGTGGGGTGTTAGGCTCAGGCGATTGTGGGGTATCAGGCTCAGGTGGATGTTGTATGGGATCGTTCACAGGGGGCTGGTGCGGGGGATTGGGATCAGGCAGTGGTTTAGGTTTGATCGGCAATGGTATATCATCTAAAAAATCATACGCAGTTGGTATGTAATTTTGTAGTGAAGCAAAGGGAAAAATCTCCTCATCAAAACGAACATGTCGCGAGAGTATAACTTTATTCGAGGAGAGATCAAGACATCTATAGCCACGATGGTTGGCGGGGTAACCAAGAAACACACAAGGAGTGGATCGAGGTTCAAGCTTGTGGTTGACAGTGATATAGGGGTAGCAAAGGCAACCGAAGACACGTAAAGTGTCATAATCGGGTTTTTGGTTATAAAGTTTGGTAAAAGGAATCTCATTGTGAATGGCTTTTGATGGAAGTATATTGAGTATATAGGATGCCATATTAAGAGCCTCCACCCAAAAAGAGGGAGGCATGTGTGCTTGAAAAAGCAAAGTGCGGATGAGATTATTAATGGTACGTAACATGCGTTCGGATTTGCCATTTTGTTGTGAGGTGTGTGGGCAAGAGAAGCGAAATTGAATACCATGAGTGCGAAAAAACTCATGAAAGCGAGCATTGTCATACTCACCCCCATGATCACATTGTAAAGCTTTTATATCTACTCCAAATTGTTTATTAACATACGCACGAAAAGCAAGAAAATTATCATACAAGTCAGATTTTTTAAGCAACGGGTAAACCCAAACAAAATGCGAGAAATGATCTAAAAAGATAGCATAATATTTAATACCACTTTCACTCGGAATTGGGGAAGTCCATAAATCCGAGTGAATAATGTCAAAAATAGCAGCAACCTTCGACTCCGAAGTATAAAAAGGAAGTTTAATTTGTTTGCCTAATTGACACGCATGACACAAAGCGGACAACTTTGACTTATTACAAGAAATAAAATTACTAGACTCCAAACGACGAAGCACATCTTCACCGGGATGCCCGAGGCGCCTGTGCCACGTAGTATGACTAAACGAAAGCAAAGCAAAAGGAGGATGCGTGGATGACGGTTGTGTAACCGGGTAGAGATCGCCCGTGCTATCACAACGGAGGAGAAGTCTGCCCGTCTGGTAATCCTTCACAGAAAAACCATAAGCGTCAAACTCAACAGAAACGTCATTATCACGCGTAAATTTACGAACAGCAATTAAATTTTTAATAATGTGTGGTGTGACAAGTATGTGGTTAAGTTGTAAAGGTTTAGTAGACGTATACAATGAGCTATGTCCAGTATGCGTAACCGGTATGGAAGCACCGTTTCCAACATACACGGATGGATAAATGCAAGAATTACTAACAGAAGTGAGGATACCTGCGTTGTCAGCCAAGTGAGAAGAAGCACCCGTGTCCATATTCCACACGGGATCCGGATGCGTTATGGTCTGAAAAGCTTGAGGAAGCATAGTAGCCTGAGTTGGAACAGCACCCGGAACTGAGTATGCAAACTGCCCTGGATAAAAAATGTTACCAGGCTGTGCCGGGTATTGGGTCTGAGGAATAGTAACCGGGTATTGGGCCTGTTGGGGTAAAGATGGTACCTGTGTAGCAAGGTGGGCCTGTTGTGGCTGTTGAGTTATTGAGCCTGATGGGATTACACCATGGCCCGTATGACCAATACCCATAACATTATTATGGAAACTAGGTTGAACCATCGTGGGCTGAGGCAAAGTAAAACCAGGCTGACCCATAACATTATTATTAAAACCAGGATACATACCAGGCTGACCAAACAAATACGGGTTAGCAAATTGCATTCCAGTCAAACCAAAAAATGAATGAGGGACAGCAGTAGAGAGGGACGATGCTTCTGGCTTGGAAGGCTGGTTACAAGCTGTTAGCTGAGAGACACGAGCCGGTGTGGAGCCGAGGGATTTGCTAGTCGAGCTTGTACCGGTGGTGTTTGACCTAGACCGATCATTTGTAGAACCATGTATAAACTTACAACGCGAGCCATAGGTACAGGAACCCCGCTGAAAATTGCGGCATAGTTCACCAGACTTTGGGTTGGGTGAAGATGTGGCCATGAGCACAGTTGGGGAAGACGAGGTGAGGTTAGCCGAAGAAAAAGCTTGAGTGAGTTGCGCCATATCACTCTCCTCCAAAAGAAGCATGGATCGCACTTGATCAAATGTGGGTAAAGGTTCCTTATGTCGAATGATTCGAACAATCTCCGGATACTTGGCTCGAAGACCATTGATTGTGTAGGTAACGAGGCTCGAATCCGGCACCTTAGACCCTAGGTTAGCCAAACGATCAGCCTTGGACTTAATGTTTTGGAAGTAATCCATGACTGATAAATTCCCGATCACCATGTTCCTGATTTCATTGTCAAGCTGTAGGATTCGACTGGCCTTGTTATCATGGAATAGGTCACGAAGTTTTGTCCATACCTCGTGTGCCTTTGTGCTATCATCGATCACCATATCCACTAGTTTAGGGGATATGGTCGAATACAACCACATGATGACGAGTGAGTCGTTAGTGTCATGGGAAAGATCCGGTGGAGCAGTGCTAGTAGAGGCAGGGGCGTCAAGGTGATGATGAACCTCATACGTTTTGCAAAAACGTTTGAAGAGATTGCTCCAAGAATTATAATTGAGTTTGTCTAGATCAAGGGGTGTGGGGATACACGCCTTGATGCTAGCGATTGAGTAAGCTTTATCAATCGGTTGTTTGGGTGGGTTTGTGCTTCCCGTCATGGTGCTATGACAGGAGATAACAAAGCAAAGCAAGCAAAGATAAAAAAAAAAGATTGCAGCAGCAATGAAGGTACAGAAGCGTAAAAAAATTAGGGTTTGGGAAGGGTAGGATCTTGAGGCTGTGATACCATATTAGAGTAGGTTAATTCCCCATAATGATTTCATTAACATTAATCGGTATAAATAACAATACAAAACCGTATGCCACAAGTTCTAATATGGGCTGGGCTACACCAGACATAATAATAACTAAGCTACTTGGGCTACTAATCATGTAAAGCATAAGCTCAGCTAATAATCAAAACGTTCTAACATATTACCCATTTAACATATTTTACCATCTAAATACTCTTTTATTTGTTAAAAATATGTCGACACATGCATATAATTATTAATAGCACAAATTTTGGGGCCCCTTAAAATTTTAAGACCCTGAGCAGTCACTCACCTTGCACACTCTCAAAGCCCGCCCTGATAACCGATAACAAACCACAAACATATAGACGTTTAGGCAAATCAATATGAAGGATAAATCACACAAAAAGAATCAACAAATGTTATAATTGAACAATTACAAAATCTGACAATTGGATATCAAAGTGATAATCAAATAATAAGACTAAGCTAAAGATTACAGAGAACGAGTTTAGTATTTGTAGAAAGCAGATAACAAAAGTGGGACCAACCATATAACTGATGGTATAAAATTGCTTTTGTACTTTTTCAAATTCGAACTTCTTTTCTACCAAAGGCCTCTTTGCCCGGCGGTATGTGAGTGATTCATCAACCTAAAGTTTGCTGGTTTGAGTCTTGTTGGAGACATGTAAAATGAAATTTGTGAAATAGGTGGTGTAGGTATAGTAATTGCTATTCCAAAGGGGAAAAAAAAAAGAAAAAAAGAAAAAAAAAATCGAACTACTCTTCTAGTTTTACTTCTTTTCTTTTTCTTTTCTAATCTCTCATGTTGTTTTTTTATTCACACAATAAGAAGCAAAGTTTTTTTTGTTTTTTATTTTTTATTTTTTTTATTGTTCTGTATTTGTATGTTGATTTTTAATGGTTTACATGGTAATGCATAAATAACTACATTACTAAATATACTTTAGAAGATGAGGCGTTGGTCACTGAAGAGTAAATTAAAGCCTCGGGCTTTGGTGTGATATAACGAAACATACATGTGTCTATCTATAACAAATGTTAACCTTGCATTACATCAGTAATGCACCGAATTTTATTTTAAGGAAGATGACTAGCGATATATAACAAGGGGAGATGATTTGTACATCATTTTTTTTTTTTTTTTGCTATACACCACTAAATTACATCAGTAATGTATACAGTAAAACACTGTGTGCATTACTGATGTAATTTAGTAAGAGATTAGAAAAGAAAAAAACAACATGAGAGATTAGAAAAGAAAAAGAACATGAGAGATTAAAACTTAAAAAAAAATCGAACTACTCTTCTAGTTTTACTTCTTTTCTTTTTCTTTTCTAATTTCTTAACCATTAAATACAACACTAAATTAAATATATATCGCTAAATATAATGAACCTTGTAACAAGATAGAAGCCTAGTTCAAATGTTAGTTGATCAAATATTTCAAAGAAAATAATTCAATCATTGACAAAAGATGAAATCTAAATATCAAGCAACATAGTAATCAGGTCCTGTCGTGGTAACTTTGGTGGGATTTCAACATCAAAAAGAATTCCATCTACAGAAAAAGTAAGTAATATGCATGCATAGTGACGAAATTAAATTACGTATCATAACTAAATTCTTTATGTGGTCCAGTGTCTCGACATAAGCTAACTAGGAACAGTTCAAAAGTAGAAGCTCATGATGCCATACAACTAATACGAAGTATTGTTTTTTTTATTATAACGAGCTGGGGCACCCGCGCTTTGCTGCGAGATTGTTGTGTTAAATATAAACTCGAAATAAAATGATAGATTTTTTTTTTAGTAAGCACTAAATTTGAAAAAAATCGCTAACGGGGGACTAACGGTAGAATTTACAGCTAACCGAGGGACTAAAAGCGTAAATTTCTTAGGAACAGTACCAGGCACTATTTGGTACTGTTTGGCACTGTAGCAGTACTATTCTGCACTGTTTGGTACTGTAGCAAAGGAATTTTCAGTTTCAGTCCTTTAACGTGGCATCCTGTTGCACAGTTGGTCCCTACACATGTTAGATAACGACCGTTAAGGACTAACTTCGCACTTGACCACCAACCTCAGAGACTAAAATGGGGCAACGACGAAACTTCCATGTGCACTGTTGCTACAGTACACACACAATCATTTTTAGAATATATTATAATGTTTTAAAACTCTATTATGAATAAAAAGCAATCATGGGTGCTTATTAATATCTTACCACTAATTATTGGCAAAAGAAGTAATGTTATGATTATGGCTATTAAATTGTTATTATACTATATTACATTTGTTGAAGTGTAACTTGAGAGCCGGTACTCTTGCGAAGTCGTTGGTTGTGTGATCGGTTGTAGGAACGAGAATGACTCGGGTGTATTGTAGAGCCGCGGCTCGAGCTGGCATTGTTCATACGCCAAGCCGAGTCGGGCCGTTTGGCTAAGAGGATTAAAATAAGGAAAGTGATTGACACACTCATAAATTTGATTGAGATACTCAATGTACAAATAGTTAAAACAATTTATATCTACCGTACAACTGTTTAATACACGTTTAAGAGTATCCTAATCAAATATGAGAGTATGCAAATCATCTTTCTTAAAATAAAGTTATTTGGCTTGTTAGTGAGACTATATATATAATTAAATCTCGTGCACTACGACGCCATTTTTTGGCCGAGTTTCCAGCTTTTTTTTCTTGGGCTGCCACGGCCCAGATTACTTGGCCTGTTTTGGTATGTAGTCTATTGTAGGGGTGTTCATCGGTTCGGTTCGGTTATCTATTAATCGATTTATTCGGTTCACTTTGTTCGGTTAAAAAAATTTTTTTGGGTCATAACCGAAAACCGAACCGAACCGAAAATATCTATAACCGAATCGAACCAAGAACCGAACCGAAGTTCGGTTCAGTTATGGGTCAAAACCGAAAACCGAATTTTGAACTTGAATTACACTGTTTATATATTTTTTAAAAATTTTATTATATATATTTTTAGCAAAAAAAATATTTCAAGTATAAAAAAGTGTTTTTTTTATATTAGTATAAAATTTTAATAGACATTTTTTATATTTAAAATAATATAAATATATAAAAAATATATATTTATATAAATTCGGTTTTCGGTTCAGATAGCCAAACCCATATCCAAAACGAAAACCGAATTTTTAATTTGGTTCGGTTCGGTTTTAACAAGTTCGGTTCGGTTATATGTTCGGTTTTTTTCGGTTCGGTTCGATTTTCGGTTTATTCGGATAATTACCCGAACCGTGAACACCCCTAGTCTATTGTGCCTGTGCTGTGTTTTCTGGCGGGTTGTGTTAACCACACCCTCTGGCCCACCTTGTCCTTTTCCTTTGTCCCCCAATTTATTTCAGTACAGCACAGTTTTTTGTCAGTTTCTGTTCTGTATTTTTGACAGTTTTAATCGTTTGACATATTAAACTTTATATTTTTTGTTCCGCACTTTCAGGTTTATAGCTTTTTGATATAAACAAAATTATAAAAAAAAATAATAAATAAATAAATAAAAAAGGAGTGTGCGGCTAACATTTTTGGGGAGGGTGGGGACAGGGGCGAAGCTTCATAGGGGGGGGGGGGGGGGGGGAGCGCCCGATCCCCCGAAATTTTTTTTGCGATGTAGGGGGTATATAGTTTTCGTGTAGAAAAATTTCGGTATATTCGGTTTCGACCCTCCAAAAATTTCGGTATACCTGAAATATAGCCTTAGGAAAAAAAATTTAGATCCCGACCCCCCACTTACAAAATCCAAGCTTCGCCACTGGGTGGGGATAACGGCCCCCTGTCTGGCCATGCAATCCATTTTTAAGGTACTATAAGTTTCCCTTATCATACGTTATGCGTGTTAAAAAAAATAATAAAAAAAAAAGAAAAAAAAAGTTATTTTGCTATCAAGATGAAGCAGATGTTGATCATCTATTGGTTGTCGGTGCTTTTTCACCAAAAACAAAAAGGATTTGTGGATATAATATATGATGTCAAGTACAATATTGCACATGTTTTCCAATCTCAAGTACTATGCGAACCTTCTTGATGATACTATTTTACCAACCAAGATGTACTCCTTGAAGATGGAACAACAAAATAAAATAAAATAAAATAAAATAAAAAATAAATAAATAAAAAAATAAAAAATAAATCCAGGAGCGGAAGGAAAAATAAATAAATAAAAGGTGGAAAAAAAATCTATGTCAAGACAAGTGCATATGATGTTTTCTTTTGTTTGTGACATCGTTGTTAATGTTATTTGTTAGTTTTGGCCATTCCTTGTTGATGATGTTTAATTTGCAGGGAAAATTAGCATGGCCAAACTTACAAGAGGTATAGTAAACTTTGTATATCGATGTTCATTGCTTTCTTAGCAGTTATCGTTGTTTTAGGTCTCTTATGTGTTTCCTGTACTTACAGTTTTGCCCGTATCTACCCTGCATCTATGTGACATTAACAATAAATGTGCATATTTACTCTTAACATGTGCATGGAAATTTACTTTGCATGATGCTATAATTACACTTCCATATGTTTTGTTGCACTTATCCATTACAATTTGCATGAAATCCTTTATATTTTGCTTTTCTAAATATGAAGACTGATGAGTCTCGTATTATATATATTTATACCTCTGATATTATGTAAATTATATAGTAAATAACCTTATTATTAGGACTTTTGGTACTTAATATATGAATGAATATGCAGGATAAAGGATTGAAAGAAAGACGCGAGAAGTACACGAAACAAATGACTTAAGATAATTATTCATAGTTTGGACAAAAGCGCCGATCTTATGTAGAAAGCGCGCCACTTACGGGTACCTTTGGTCAACCATACAATCACGAGTCAATCAGTAAAGTAAGCCGGTTATATGTTATATGTGCGTCGGTCTTCATATTCAATTAATGACACTTTGACGCCAAGTAAGAGGAGAAGCCCGCCGGTTTTATACTAGTTGTGCGGCGTAATTCTCATGACAGTTATGTTTCTACATTAATGAGCTACATCAATGATAAGGCCGATCGCTTGCTTGTTATAACTCACCAGGGACGTGCTAGGGCAATATTTTCACTATAAATAAGAGCACAAATCAAAGTTCTATATACACCTAAATCAAGAAACATCTCTTGATAAATATGAAGCAGTTAGTAGTGGTTTTGCACCAAAAACCACTACCTAAAGAGTTGGAGAAAGTAGCAACGTGTGGAGAACAACGTTGGAACGCAGAAACACTTGTAAACCTCGGTATAATCTTGTTCTATATAATGATAATGATTATGTACGTTGTTTACTTTGATATGAATAAGGAGTAGTACCTTTATGTTTGTTTAAGGCACTTATGCCATGATGTTAACATAAGAATTATATCATGATACTTGAATCTATTATGTATGCATTTGATATGTCATTGTTTAGTCTATTACCATTTGTCTTGATTGATCACTATGATTGTTTAAATGTCAAAATATGCAATTATGTTGATTACATTATGATTTGTCTATCTATAACAAGTCACTGTTATGCTTGTGAGAATTGCTTAGTAAAACAAATGTTAACCTTGACTATGACACGTTTAAGGACTAGTCCAATGTCTAACGACTTGACTAGGGGAAATGTATACTTAATACTTCATATTTGGACCAAAATTTATGCACTTTATGTATCTAGGATCAAAGGCCGAAAGGAGATTCCTTTACATAAGGTAGATATACTAGTTTACATCATAACCATTCATGCTTTACTTCTATACCTTGTCCATGTACCTTCTATGATACTCATGCTTATTTATCTCATGTACTTAGCCTTGAACAAACATATCTTTAGAATAATTTGGCAAAAAAATTCAAACAACTTTAAATCCAACAAAATCGGTTTTAGTGAGAAGTGATAATCATTGGAATCTAATTTTGTTACTCATAGCTAACATAAGAAACTATTATCTCTCTTGGGATGACCTGGTCTTGCCTCAAAACCTTTACTATAAATGGGGGTTATACTTTTACCCATGTGTTTTGTGTATTAAGGAATCGGTAGAACTAGTCTTATAAATTTAAAGCTTTCGAAACACATCAAAGTTTTTGGCGCCACTGCCGGGGAGGCTAATTTGGTTTATATTGTTAGTTTTCTTGAGAAAAATCCACTTGATACTAAGGTTTCTTACAAAAATTTGGAAAAATTTCGTTTCTCAGACAAAAAGAACGCCAGTTTTATATACTAAAACCGCCGAACTTTTGATACAGTTGACAGAATAGTTGGATTTGATTTTTTTTAAAATAACCCAAAAACAAACTTGTAAAACGCTTTTTCCAGGTTTTGAGAACATAGGACTTATGTTTCTTTTGTTTTTATTATCTGAATTACTGCATAAGTATAAATTGTACATTAAAATGAAAAACCCAAAAATATTTTGCCTTTGCTTTTTGATTGTGTGCTTGCAAATGTTATATTGGATTGCTTTTATGAATGAGATGATAATTGCAATTTGCTTTCAATTTATATATGAGTTTATGAGTGATTATGTCTTTTATGATCATCTGATAAAACCCAAAAACACACCGGTTTTATTTCTAAGACCGCCGTACTTCAGGAGAATTTAAACAAAATGGCTAGAAAGTCACGTAACCGCCGTACTTTTCTTAAAGTGCGCCGTACTTTTTTGCAAAAATCTTCACAGAGGATTTTTTTTTCTTTTGTGATGATAAAACAGATGCATATCTTGACATATATGATTTATACGAGATTATTGGAGTATGATTATGTGCTTATAACTTATTTGACTAACATACTAATGATCTGTTTGATGGTATGCTGTAATACATTTGAAATGGGAAAAAAATTCAAACTTAGGACTCATGAATGTTAAAAAGGACCATGTGGAAAGCAAGAACACTTAGCAGGGAGAAATTACTTTTGAGATTGCAGATGATGATAGGAAAGACGAACAAAGGGTTCACAATTTTAACAGGATGGAAACTGAGGAATGTTACATGAAATTCATCAGTCCTTACTATATTGAGAACAATTATGCTCATGATACTGTAGCTGATTTGGATTACAGCAGGAACTTACAATCAAAGGAATTGATGAAGAAACTAGGGATGAGCATTGAGGAAAAAGAGAATGGAAGGAAGGAGATCACAAAGAGATTGCTGGTACAAATGAATAGGGACATATTCTTGGTCAAATTTGATGTTAACCTTAGTGATAGTGAATGGGAACATAGTGTGATCCTAGGAAGAACTTTTCTAGAACAACCAAAAGGAGTTATAGACTTTTCCAAAGGGTTGCTAACTATCTACCCATACACTAATGCAATTGGAAAGAGTTTCTGGAGAACGAATACCTATGCCCCTGAAGTGAATGAAAAAACTAAGGTATTCTTACTTCATAGGAATGGAAATGGGAAAGTAATTGGGGAGAAATATATAACACCATGTTATGTTGAGGGGTTGTATGCCTCTGATGGAATTTTAGACCTTGACCTTGATAGAAACTTAATTTCCCAGGAATATGTAGTTAAACATAACTTAAAATATGAGGTTTTGGAGAATGGAGATAAGAAAATTGATAAGAAGCTATCTATGAAGTTGGTAGGAGAAACTGTAGATGATTCCATTGAGAAAAACAAAAGCTATGAAATGGAAGTTTATGTTAACCCTAAAGAAGATGATGTGGAACCTGATGTAATATTAGGAAGAGCATTCATGGAAAACACCAGAAGCATAGTTAATTACCAGTATAGAGAAATCACTCTATAGGCAAAAATTGATGAGGAAGGTGAAAATGGAGTGAGTAATAGTTCTCATGATGAAGAAATTCCAAAATCATCTGAATCCTCTCTTGACACCAAAAGGAAGCCATCTGGTTCCGACAATCCGAGTGACATTATGTCACCAGACCATTTCGCTGCCTAAACACACAAGTAACAACAAAAATGGAGTAGAAAAAATGCTCCTTTCTTATTTTCTATTTTTTTATTTCTATGTTATATTATCATGTTTTTGAATAAAATGTATCTCAAGCTTTTGCTTGATGATTATGCCTCAGATAAGAGATGAATAAATATCTATTGTGAATGTTTATATGATTGTTATAGTTGTTAGCTTTGATTTTTACTATTTTTAGAAGTTCATAGCAAACTGTATAAAAAAATTGCAGAAATAACCGCCGACCTTTTCACTAAAGCCGCCAAACTTTTTAGCGAGGGAAGCTTTTATAACTTGAACACATATCATTTTTAACATACGCGCTAAAAAAGAAAAGGTACCAAAAACACACAAAAGTAAAACCGACGGTTTTCAACCATCTAAAGATCATTTACAGAGACTTTCGACTTCAATACAAGGATTTTAACACAATCAGGGTAAGTTTACACTTGTGTTAATCTTTTGAAAATTTTCTTAGGGTTTCGATGGTCAAAAACTTAGGGTTTGCTATGATAATATGAATTTTGGATATTTTATGCTTAATTATGTGTTGTTTTATATGACTTTAGAGTTTGCCCCTTGATTAGTTATAGAATTATGATCACTAAGCATTTAGGGTTTCTTTGCCCTAATTTAAGAAATTGCCTATGCTAGTAGTACAATGTGGTTGCTAAAACATTTGACATGAATTTAATAAGGACTATTGCATGTTTTAAGAGTTGTTAGAATGATTTTTAAGAAGTTGCCTTTGAATACATGAGCCATTGGAAAATGATGTTTAAACTGATGAGTGATTGTTCTTATATTCTTTAATAGAAACTTAAGATTGCTTATGAGATATAAGAAGCTTTTTAAGGATAGGATTTTGATGTTTAGTCGCGATAAAATTGGTTCTTGCACAAATAGAACAGAGCACTTGTGTGCAGAGCAATAAAACCGCCGGTCTTGTGGGCCAAGACCGCGTATCTTTTATAAAAACTGCCAAACGTTTTCATAATTTGAATTTTTTTGTCACGTAACCACCGGTTTTGTATCCAAAACCGCCGCTTTTCTGGAAATATTTGGTCACAGTATGCATGAAACTTGCTTAAATGATTATATATTGGATGTTTATGATTTCTAACAACTAATGTTGATTGTTTTTTATTGTGTGAGTAGAATATGACAGGTGAAGGGAGTTCTAGTGTTGCATCAAGAACCAGAGGAGCTCTCAAAACAACCAAGAGGAGCCCTGAAGAGCACTCAAACTTGTTATGGAAAGGGGTCAGCAAGACAGAAAATAGATCTTTGAATGAAAAACTCAATAAAATTTATTTCAGGGAAGTAGATGTACCTAGGATTATAAGTTGGAGAATTATGAAAGAGCTAGGATGCAATTAGTTTCTGGAGGATATGCTTCTTGTGAGGGTGGTGTATGGTCATAGGATTGTCACCTCTCAAATGTGGAAGAAAGCTTTAGAGATTAAGGAGCCAATATACATGGAATGGTGTCTAGAGTTTTTCAGTTCTCTGTCAGTGAAAAAGGAAGTCTCTGATGAAGGTATTATTACAGATAAGTTCATGAAGCTCAGGCTAGGGGGAGTTGAGAGATCAGTAACATTGCTTGAGTTTGGTAACTTGTTAGGAATACATTCAGAACAAGAGATGGGGGATGTAGATTTTGAGAGATTGGTTTTGGAAGGAGAGAGGACAGTAGGAAATTTTGATGCTGATGCATTTTGAATTTAAGAAACTTATGATTAAGAAATACTGCCCTCGAACGGAAGTCAAGAAAATGGAGGATGAATTTTATAACTTGACTGTGAAGGGGAACGATGTTAAACCTTATATTAGGAGATTTCAAGAGTTGGCAACTTTGTGTCCCACAATGGTGCCAACTGTTGAAAAGACAATAGAAGTTTTCATCGAAGGTTTGCCCCGGAGTATCGAAGGGAATGTTACTGCCTCAAGGCCACAAACCTTAGAGGGATCCATTAACATCACTTTGAGGTTAATGGATCAAGTAACAAAGCACAACTCTGTGCCAGTGCCCAACGATAGTAAACGAAAGTTCCATGATGGGAGAGCTTTCGGCAATACCCGTAACACCTATGTTAATCATCGTACCAACCCCTATCCTCAACCAAGGCAAGAGACTGCCAGAGCATATGTAGACACTCCAAATGAGGGAAGTGGTTATGCTGGAAAAGCCCCTCTGTGTAAGAAGTGCAATTGGCATCACACAGGGTCTTGTTCCATTAAATGTAATACATGTAACAAGGTGGGCCATCAGCCAAAGGATTGCAAGCACAAACGACCAACTACTGGTGTTAATCTGCAACCAGTAGCGGTCATTTTTCATGCTTGCGGAGAAAAGGGACACTATGCAAGTAGATGTCCAAAGAAAAATACTGATGGAGCCTAGGGAAGAACATATATATTGAGGGATAGGAACAATCTACAGGATCTGAGCGTAGTCACGGCTAAGTTTTCTTAAACCAACACTTAGTTAGAGTTCTATTTGATTCAGGAGCCGATAGGAGTTTTGTATCTATACCTTTTGCCTCTAGACTTAGGACCAAACCCATAGCTTTAGATACCTATTATGAGATAGAAATGGCCGACGGAATAAGTGGTACTGAGGACAGTAACCAATAAAGATTTGGAATTGATTATACTACTGATTACTTGGTATTTGAACAACGGAAACAGTATTAACAATTACAGAAACACAGATATGATTACACGTACACAAATTAGAAATCAGAATTGATTACAAACAGAAGGAAATGTGAGTTTTAAACAATTTACAACTACAAGGGGTGCAAATGAAAATTTTACAAACTTAATTATTAAAAGAAAATTAAATTAAAAAGA
The DNA here is from genome assembly GCA_030686995.1 of Artemisia argyi. Classification (NCBI taxonomy): domain Eukaryota; kingdom Viridiplantae; phylum Streptophyta; class Magnoliopsida; order Asterales; family Asteraceae; genus Artemisia; species Artemisia argyi. The sequence continues at coordinate 124,598,694 of CM060693.1, read as the reverse complement.
AAAATATTTTTTTAATTATTTTATTATTTAATATTAATTATTTAAATAAAAACTATTTAATTATTTATTATTAATATTTAACTTATACTAAATATAATATAATATTAAATTAAAACTAAGAAAATGAAAATTTATTTTTAAAAATTCTAAAATAACTTAAAAATAATATAAAAACTAAAAATATGTCTTTTTGTCTTTTTGTGATTTTAATATTAATTCATTACTAATTATATTATTTAAACTAATAAACTAATTCAAATTACTAATAATACTACAAATGACTTAGAAAATTAAGAAATATTTTATAAAACTAATTAACCATCACAGGAATCCTAAAAAATTATAAAAAGTTTATATTATGTATTTTTAAATTATTTTACTAATTACTATCCTAATTATTAATTAATTATTACTTAAACTAATTAAATTCTAGAAAATAGAAATGAACAATAAAAATTCTAGAAAAATTCATAAAATTATTTTATAACATATAAACGCTAGGAAAATTATAAAAACTAGGTAGTTTTTAATAAAAACTAATTATGCTATTTAATACTTAAATATTAATTAATTATTACTTAAACTATATTTAATTCTAAGAAATAATAAATGACAATATAAAAATCTGAAAAAATTACCAAGAATACTTTGATATAAAAGAAAATTAAGAAAAATATAAAAACATAAATTACTTAATAAAAAGCTAAAAAGGAAAATTAAAAAGATAATTAATATTAAATAGAAACTATCACTTAATTTTAAATTGGATTTTTTCTGATTTTTCTTTTGGAAAACTATTTTATACTTAAAAACAAAGAAATTTTCTAAAAACAACTTTTCTTTAACTTAAAAATAAGCAAAATGGACACATAAATGCTTAACAATTGACTTACTTTGATTTTTGAAGGAAATATGCTTATGTGGGGTCCACAGGGGTGGATTATGGATTAGAATAGCTAAGTGGACAGAAATAAGCAATAATCAACAAGAAAATACCACAAATAAGCAAATAAGCACTCTAATAAGCACTTGGAACACTTGCTTCAATACAGAAATGGGACAGATATTGCAGACCAAAATATGTGGGGTCCACAGGGGTAAAAGCTCAAGCAAAGGCTGCAAATGAGAGCTAGCAAGGTGGTGAACACTATGGAACGAAGAACCACCACTGGGGCCCGCTGAGGTGGACTGTGGGACCCACCAATGTGGCGGAGCTGGTGACTTTAGTGGTGATGTAGGGGAGTGCAGTCCCCCTGCAGCTCACTTTGGGCAAGTGTGGGACCCACACAAAAAATCACAAAAATAAAATAACTATGGGATTCCAAAGAATAGGTGGGAGATTACAACATGTAGAAACCACAAGTCTTGAATCAAATCACAAAAATCACAACAATTCCTCCAAATTTTGAATTTTCTGCTTATGGGTAATTTTGACTTTTTGAAGAAACATGGAACTTTGACTTATGTGAATTTCTAATGGATCTTATAGACTAATTATGATGTTATAAGCTCATGTGAACCTAAATTAAGCAATCCTAACAAGATCCAAGGTTGTGGTGAAGATTTGGACACTTAAAAGTCCAACAGTGGACTGTGAGGGGTGAAGGACTAGGATTTTTGACTTTTTGAATTATAAGTGCAAGTTTTATGGTTTATTCTACTCTAATATAACCTAAATGAGTTACCTATGCAAAAGAACAAGCAAGAAATCAACAAGAACTAGAAACGCAACACTAAACCAAACACCCTTGATATAACAGTTTTAGTGATTTCAAAACAAATGAAAGTAATTTACCATGAAACTGAAAAGTAAACTTATTTTAAACTAAAATAAACACAAATAAACATAAATAAGCAACAATTAATAACAGCAACTAATGAACACAGATTATGCAACAAATATTGAAATATGATCTTACAAGTGGTTCAAAGCTGAGACATGTGACCAAGGGCTGAAACTTGTCTTAATAGTCTCCCATGAGACAACTAACCCAAGACCATTCATTCTTTGCCCTGCTCCATTGCTTCTTCCTTGTTAAAAATTGATTTTTAATTTATTTTCTATTTTCCTGATTTTTTTGAGTATTTTTGTGTTTTAAATGATATTGATAATAAAGGTTTCTAAAAGTTTATCTAAGATTTTGTCAGGAGCTTATGTGAGCTAAAGAGTCTCTAAATAACAATCATGAATAACATAGGTTGAATTTGAAATTTCAAATTAAAAATGCAAATCTTAGAATTTAAGCAGAACACTTGAAATTGAGAGATGAAAAAGGTTTATAATACACTGAATAAACTTAGTACATGATCTTTTAAAATGAAAATTACATTGAAAAGGGAAAATTACACTAATCGACACTACTCCTAATCTAAATTAACTAATACCCTTTTTCTCTGCTTCTTCTTTGTATTTGTAGTGACCCTTTAGGGTTTGTGGGTCCCTCTGAACATTTCCCATCACTCATATGAGCCTTTGGATATCTGGACTTCAATCTAAGCCATTGGATGGATTTGCCGGGAAAATTGGATACTGCCAATTGGTCCAATTAGGGGTCTGTGGCTATCACTAGGGGGTGGAGGTGATGGGTGAGCAGAGGTGTGTGTGGAGGTGGAAGAGCAAGTTGGGAGAGTAGCAGGGGATAAGGGTGGTTTTGGTGAGTGGTATTTGAGGGAAAAGGTAGGGGGAGGTGGTTTTGACCACTGGTTTGACCGAGTATTTTAAACGTGGGAAGGGATGGGCTTTAAGGGAGTCTTGGGCCAGGCTTAGGGTGTGGATTGGGTGGATTGGTTTTGTAGTAAAATAACACAAGGACCATTCTTGTAAATCTTGAAACTGCAGGGACCTAATTTGTAATTTCACCAAAGTATTCCAAGGACTGTTTTTGCCATGTTAGAGTACCCCAAGGATCATAAATGTAATTTCCCAATTTTTGCATTCCCAAGGACCAAATCTGCCAATATTTAAACTTGGAGGACCAAACTTGTAATTTTCCCAAACTTTATAACCAGGGACCATTTATGATAACTTTTGAATTCCTAAGGACCAAAATTGACTTTTCTTCTAAAAATATTCCACCAGGGACAGATTCTGTCAATTTCTGATAGTTCAGGGACTGAAACTGCCAATTGTGCAAACTTTATTCGTTTTTCAATTGCTTTTACTCATTTTGCATCCGAAACATATAAAACACAATTTTTGGATATTTTCTGCATTTTGATGCATTTTTGAGTATTTTTAAATGTTTTTGCAGTTCAGATTGACAAAAAATGATGAGTATTTCAACACTCATCAATCCCCCACACTAAACTATTGCTAGTCCCTAGCAATCTAGAATCCAAAAACAACCTGTTTTGAAAAATTAATGGATTTGATGTCTCTTTACCAAAAGCCATTACTTCTGGAGTAGCCAAATGTTTCAGTTCAAGTAAGAACTATGGTACACTGATAACCATATGATTTTGAGCAAACCATAAGCTTTCAACGGATTTGATTTGTCTTTACCAGAAGCCGTTTGCTTTTGGACTAGCCAACTCTTTGATAAAATTATCATCTTGGTGAGCTGATTACCAATTATGGTTTTCCACTACTTTACCACAAGCCATAACCTTGCGGGCTAGCGAACTCTTTACTTTTTTAGATATGGTGAGTTGAATACCATACAATTTTGGGCAAATTGTCAGCCATAAACGGATTTGTTATATCTTTACCAAGAGCCGTTTTGCTCCTGGATTAGCCAGTCCTTATGTGAGTTAGGCAAGGTGGACTGATAACCATAAAAATATTTTGAAATAAAGTGATTTTTTTTTTTTTAAATTTTGGCCAAAAACGGGGGTACTAGAAGGTATAATGTGATTAAATTCGCTAAAATTTCTCATACTTAGAATTGAATATTGTCCTCAATATTCAAAGTCCCGGCTATTATGCCGACACTTTGAACGTAAAAAGGCAACATTACAAGCTAAATGTGGAAACACCATTTTTCACTTTATTTCTATACATACATTTTTTTTTTTTTTTTTTTTTTTTTTTTTTTATTTTTTTGAAAAAACTTATATACATGGTAACAACGGCATGGGTAACTCCCCCACACTTAGGGTGAAAACCCCATATGCATGCTACTGTTTTTGTTTACCGAGTTGCTTGCTTAACTCGACCCCGAATTCATTTGTTCTTGGGGAAGCAAGATGTGGAAGAAACAATCTCAATCGGACTTTCATTCAAGATGTTTGGATAAACATTTGAAGCACGTGAAAGTTCCACACCGATGAGATATACAGACCCTGGCTTTACCTGGAATGGTAAATGAAAATGCCGGGGTCAAAAATAGTATCTTCATTCCTGTTGACATAAATAATGCATAAAAACGTTATTTATATTTTTCGATATCTCTATGTTTTGACGATCACAAAATCTAAAATCATCAAACGTAAGATTACTACGTAAACAAGTATTAGGCTAGTTTATATCATTATATCCAACTTAATCACTAAAGGTATGGATAAACAAGTGCTTAATACATCTCATGATCAAAGGGGTATTTAATTAATTATTACAAAGTTTATTTAATTATATAAACATATTATATATTTTTGAAAAACACTTTTGGTAATAAAAAAAAATGTTTTAATCATACAAAATATATGAATTCAAATTTTTAACCAAAATCAGTTAGTTTTCAACAAATAAACTTTCCCCACTAAATGACAGAATTTCTGGACGTTACAGCTGGGCGGCCCCGTTAATTATAAGGGGCTGTCCCCTTAAAATTAAGGGGACCGGCCATGAATTAAGGGGACCGGCCAGGCTCCTGCGTCAGAATCTGTCAGAATTTTTCTCCTATAAATACCACCTTAAATCTGAAATTTTTCCCCACCTTTTGCACAAAAATTTTAGATCTAAAATTCTCTAAACATCTTCCAAAACCCTTTGATCATTAGATTACTTATCATTGTTTCAAGTGATTCAATCCCTTCTTATCCATCCCCATCCAAAGTGCAAAAGAAGAATACTCCTTCTACAACTAAGTTCAAGAAGTATTGAAGAGTAGTTGTGTATATTGTGTATATTATTTGTAAAGTTGTGTTGTGCTTGTAATAAGTAGTTTAGGAGATATAGAAGTTGTGTAGGGAAAAGAAGTTGCTTAGTAGTGAAGTAGTGTAGTTGTGAAGAAGTTGGTGTGAAGAAGATTGGTGTGAAGTAGATAGGTGTGAAGTAGTAAGTGGTGAAGTAGATTGGTGTGAAGAAGTTGTGTAGAAGTTGTGATGAAGGTGTGACGAAGTTGTGGTGTGTAAGATTTTCTCCGCCATAAGGGAGTTTGTTGACATAGTGAAGAAAACTCTCGAGTAGGTGACTCGAGGAGTGGAGTAGGATCAAGGAAGGTGACCTTGTAGCTGAACCACTATAAATCCTTGTGTTGTTGTTTGATCTTTCCAACTCTTTTCATTACTTACTTATTTACTTATACAATATTAGCTTAGTTAATTAGTTACTATATAATTGTTCATATAGAATAAGTATTGAGATCACATAAACTAGAATCGAAGTTTTTAAAACAATCTTGTTTTTATATATTTTAAAACGGACGTAAAACTATTGAACCCCCCCTTCTAGTTTTCCACAATTGGTACCAGAGCCACGTCTTGCAAGATTTTTAAAATATATTGTATTTTAAAACTTGTAACGAGCTATGGAATCTGAAAAATATTTAGAAGGGCAATCTATGCAAAGACCACCACTATTTGAAAGTGATGGATTTTTATATTGGAAAAATCGATTCGAAACTTATGTGAAATCAAAAGATCTAGATCTTTGGCATGTTATTACGAATGGTGATTTTTTTACCTATTCAGAATAACCCCGAAACAAAGAAAGATGAAATCGTACCTTTTGAAAAACAAAATGATGATTTAAAAAGAAAACTTGCTAAAAATAATGAAGCAAAAATGGTTATTTATAATGTGCTACCACGTAAAGAGTACGAAAGGATCTTTATGTGTGAAACCGCAAAAGAAATTTGGAACTCTTTATTAATAACTCACCAAGGTAATAATCAAGTCAAAGATAATAAAATAGATCTACTTGTTCAACAATATGAGCAATTCACGATTCCAGAAGAGGAATCAATTGATAATGCTTTCGCTAGATTTAACACTCTTATCAAAAGTTTAAAAGCACTTGATGAGAATTTTTCTAGTAAGAATTTTGTTAGGAAGTTTCTTAGGGCTCTTCACCCAAAATGGCGAGCTAAAGTAATGGCTATTGAAGAATCAAAGAATTTGTCAACGTTGCAACTTGATGAATTAATTGGAAATTTGAAAGTCTACGAAGCAATTATAAAGAAGGACTCCGAAATGGCAAAGGAGAAAGAGAGCAAAGCAAGTCAATCGCCTTGAAAGCTAGAAAGGAATCCAACAACGAAGATAGCTCACCTTCCGAAAGTGATGACGAAGAATATGACATGGCCGTAAGAAATTTCAAGAAATTCTTCAAAAGGCGAGGAAGATTCGTTAGACAACCACACGATGAAAGGAGAGCATCTCAAAAGAATAAAGATGACATGTATAGCAAGAATGAGAGAAAGTGTTTAAAGTGTGGTGATCCGAATCACCTCATTGGAAAATGTCCAATGATGACAAGAGATCAAGATAAAAGAGCATTTGTTGGAGGAGCTTGGAGTGATAGTGATGAAGATGAGAAAGAAACAACAAAGGAAGAGAAGTGTCTCATAGCGAAAACATCAAATGAGGTACATTCCAAAACCGAATACTTTAGTGATGAAAATTTATCATTAGATGAAAAAGATTTAGATAGTGAATACAATAGATTATGCAAACAAGGACAACAAGTAATGGCTAAAAACAAATCACTAAAATCCATAAACAACCAATTAGAAAATGAAGTACTAGAACTAGAAATTAAAATACATCAACTTGAAAAAGGTAAGGAATTTTTTGAAGAATGTAAATCATGTCAAGAGCTTAAAGGTGAAAATGAAAAACTCAGGGAAGAAATTTACAAACTTGATAAATTTGAAAATAGTAGTCACTCACTTAGTAAAATAATAAGTATTCAAAGAGTATCCGGAGATAAAACCGGTTTAGGATATAACTCAACCGAAGCTTCAACAAGTGAAATTAAAAATGTCAAATTTGAAAGTGAACTCAATGAACTAAAACCTCTAAAATCTAATCCTAAGTATATACTCATAAATGATAAGAAAATACCTCTTACTAGTGATGAAGTAATAAAACCGTTTTATAAACCATCTTTAAAAACCGATGTAGGATCGTCTAAACCTAAAACAAAATCTAAAACTCCACCACCTAGGAAACCAAATAATTCTTACCCTAGATCTAAAACACCTCAACCAAGAGTAAACCAAAATAGACGAAACTTTAACAATAATCAACAAATGTGGAACTTCAATCCGTGGGGAATGTTTCCGCCATATATGCAACCAAGTCAAATACAAAACATGTTCGGATCAAATAACTTTGGTCAAATGAGACAATGGGGACCAACGTAGAAAATTCGCCATTCAAACATGGAAATTTTTGTTGTCACATCTTGTTCGTACAATTCCTTGAAGACTTTGAAGAAAAACGCATTGAAGACGAAAGGTACAGATTTCCTTTTATTTCATTGTCAAGAAATGCATGCTTAGTTTAGTCTCTAGTTTTTATGTGATTTTGTTTGGCTTATTGTTTCCTCTAGATTTTATATATATATATATATACACTTAGTTATATCTAGGATCTTATAACCTAAAAAATTTATTTGTTGACTTTCTAGAACTAGAAATTGTTCATTTATGAACCTTTTCTTTCCCCCCATTTGCCTTATTGAACTTCAATGTTCAACGACACTCATGCTGATGTAGAGAGATGAGTCGAAAAATCTATGGATGAAACAAACTCCCGTCTTCCGTTGCATACGTCTCCCTCCTATATTCTCGTCTTATAAGCCCATACTATATATATATATATATATATATATATATATATATATATATATATATATATATATATATATATATATATATATATATATATATATACTTATAAACCTTCCACAACTGTCTCGTCCACTTGACAACTTGATAAATTTCATCCAAAATGATCAAAAAATTTTAATTGACGAAATGTCAAGTAATTCCTTCCGTGCGAATACTCTCCAACGTATTTTTGATTAAATATAAATCTAATATATATATTAATATTTTCTTGTTCTTTCTAGAAACCAAAACCTCGAAAAATCAAATTTTGGAGGGCGGCCCCCTTATTGTTTAAGGGGACCAGCAGCCAAATAAAGGGCGGCCTCTTAATGTTTAAGGGGGCCGGCCATCTTATTGTTCCAAATCGTTTTCCCTCTTATTTCTTTTGCCAAACACTCCTCTTTCTCACTACCCACATTTTCTGCTGCTGCTGTGACGAAAATCCAAACCCCAAAACTCCTAAAACCACTTCCAAATTACATAATTCTGGTTATTTCACAAAGGACAAATTCATCTAACACAATCACCATTACATATTATAAGTTTTTCATAACACATTTCATCTAATTCCATCTAATTTGGTCAAACTCAAGATTATGCATGTTTTAATAATTTTTTCAAATTCATAATTTCTTTCGAATTGGGTCTAAAATTTTCATAACTAAATGCTTCCCTTAGGATTATGATGCTTAATTAATACTAGAAACTTATAATTATAAACCCTCTTGTCGAAAACTTTTGAAAAAAATTTTTCATACACTCCTTTTCAAATTTTTTGGTAAACACATTGTTGAATAATGCTATAAAAACTTGTTAAAACTAATCATACTATGCTTTTATAACTTGTAAAACATAAAACTATATTTTTCGACTAAGTAAAAATATTTGTGTAAACAATAAGAGGGTGTTTGGATTATGTCCAAATAATATCGAAATTAAGTCATTGTAACTTTTATAAAATGCTGTCAAGTTTATAATACTAAAACTAGTAATTCGGACTTGTCAAAATATATAATTCATATATATATTGACATACTAGTAGTGTAAGTGTCTAGTTAAGGAAGCGTTTGGTTTAGCACGAAAAATGGCATTTTTGAGTCAAAACATAAACCATTTTTTTAAAAAACAAATCACATGCATAAGATACTCGTAAGAAATGGCTAGTTTTACAACCTAAGGTAAATCTAGTAAATTTCATGATATATAAAGATGTTTAAAAGGACGTTTGGATTTGTCCATAACTACTTGCTAAACATCGTAAAATATATCTAGAACGAGTTAAAAATAAAAATAAGGAACATGGTAAACTACTTCTTAGGATTATCGTCTTAGAGTCGAAGCATGTTTACGTACCAACATAAGTCTTAACAATATATACATTTTTATTCCTCTTTATATTTATTTTGGTCTTTTGTATTGTTGTTGTGTTTAGATGAAAATGCCAAAAGTGACTACCGAAGATATTTCCTTAACCAAAAACTACATTCCCAAAATTTCTCAACTTCCCACTACCTCTCCCTCCATTGCACGTATCTATCGTCATATAGAAGATAGAAACATTCATGAAGGTCGAGTCGTAGATCAAGCTTACTATCAATTCGATTTCATCGAAAGTTCGTTCACAAATATCCATTTTGAATGTCTCTTCCAAATTAATGAACCCATCATTCCTCGCTTCATCCTTGACTTCTATAGCCAAGTCACGGTTCAAACTGATGACTTTGGTTCCATCTTCATTTCATTCATGATTCAGCATGAATTTATTACTCTCACTCTTGCACAATTTGGTCAAATCCTTCAAATTCATTCTTCTGGTCAATCCGTATTCACTAATGAATGGGATCTTTGTGCTCTCCAACGTTTTCGTCCTACTCATGGTCCTTATGTCTCAGAAATTCCATCTCCTAAAGATATTCGTCAAATGCTCGGGTTGGAATGTGAAACTTCCACCTAAAGCATCAAGTCCAAACATGTCTCTATTTCTAAAAATCAAATTCTTCTTAAAGAATTAAGGCCCGACGTGGAGTATTGGGAAGAACTAGTTCGTGAGAATGCGTTCGGTTCCGATGGACACTCCGACCATCTCCCGGCTTGTCTCGCTCACATGCTGTATTGTATTGTTGCCAAGCAACCTTACAATTTGGCTTACTTCTTTATCAAACGTATTGAATGTGCAAGAGCAAATCCTAAAGCTATTCTTCCGTATGGTATGTTTCTCACTTGTCTCCACAAGCATGTCATTGAAAACTATCCCGATCTCGATGATAGCATTTATCAATCTATCTATCCAACCCTTCGTTCTATCGTTCTTCCTCAAACCCGTAAAACTCGTAAGTTTAAATCTCATCATCCGAGCATTCTTGTTACATTCTCATATCTAAAGGATGACGATGAGGAGGACTTATAGTCATTTGCCACTGCTGTTGATGGGGTGCTAGGAAAGAAAAAATAGTGATGATGACTATGAAATTGGCTTTATTTTTCTTCTTAAACTATGTGTAATATGTTTCTTATGTGCTATTTGTTGCCATGTTTCTAGACATATTTGAACTATACTGTTATTTACTTCTTATTATTAATTGCTCTACATGTATGCATGTTTTTATACTTGCTTTTAATCTATGCTTGCATGATTTGTGTATGATTATATATGTGCATATATATATATATATATATATATATATATATATATATATATATATATATATATATATATATATATATATATATATATATATATATATTTGTGTATGATTATATATGTGCATATATATATATATATATATATATATATATATATATATATATATATATATATATATATATATATATATATATATATATATATATATATAACATGTATGTTTTCTAATAGACCAAAACAAATGTGAAATATCCAAATAGAGCTTGCTGTAAAAACAAAACAGAATATAACGTTTTTCTAGAAAAGTTTTTGAAAAATTTTGATTTCTGGGTCGTCAGATGGGCGGCCCCCTTAAATTTAAGGGGACCGGCCTGCATTTAAGGGGACCGGCCATCTGGAACAGTTTTTACACTGTTTTCTTATGCAACTTGTGACTTCTTTTGCTAGTCCCAGCTACCATTTCCCTTAAAAAACTAAACTGATTTTGGAATCTAACAATGGAATTTCAAATTACTACCATTTCTAATCATGATTTCTTGCTATATAACCCTTTCCACCTTCATCCACACTTCCTTATCATCATCAACCTCAACAAATCCATCATGTCATCACCAAAAACCACCACCTCCAACAATGCCAAGAAACAAAAACTTATTATCATTCCACCAAAACAACTCTTTATTGATCTCACAAATGAAGACAATACCACTCCATCACCACCACCTCAATGTTCATCTCCTAGTGCTCCAAATGCACCATTCAAAACACCATCAACACATGGAACCTTCACCTCTTCCATACCATCATCATCATCCATCAATGACTACATCAACACTCATCTATCACCTCTACCAAGCATTCCACCACCATCACCTCGTGAAAATGCAACCTTAGACATAACACTTTCATTATCACCCATCACACCTCTTGATACACAATTTTCACCATCACCACTCAATCCATCAACCTACAATCCCATCCCATGGAGCTCGCTTGAAGCTCATGGTGATACTTGTCTTTGTTGCATCCATAACCGCACAATCATCTTTGGGTTAAGAGATGAAATTCGTTACATGTTTTCATATACTGAAAGCTTGCTTCCTCAACCTCAACAAACAACATCTACTCCTCCACCACCAATATCAACCACACATCCACCTCCATCAAACACTCCTCCATCCACTCCATCATCTCCACCTACAACATTGCTCCTCCCAAATTAAGCATGACTCATGGTTGGAGAATAACTTTGTTTAAACCATTTTGATGACAAGCTCTAGGAAAAACATTTCTATTAGTGTTTTGGTTTATTAGTTGTATTAGTGTATTGATCATGCATCTTGGATGTATGATGTTTGTGTTTTATCTATTTAGTGAAGTGTTTTCTTCCATGCTTATATTGCTTGCCTTATCTTTTTATATAATTGTTGCATGCATATATATTTTGTTTGTTCTAAATATTTTTGCAAGCATTCCATATCTCGATTTGTCATTTAACCTTAAAACGAGGGGGAGTATACATCAAGAGGGAGCCCATCCGACTTCGGGATAACCTTTTTGACGCTAACAAAAAGGGGGAGAATTGATATAAACTCACAATAATACTTGTATATATACTAATTTTCGCTTAATGAGTTTAGATTTTGTAATCATTAAAAAGAGGGAGATTATTGACATAAATAATGCATAAAAACGTTATTTATATTTTTCGATATCTCTATGTTTTGACGATCACAAAATCTAAAATCATTAAACATAAGATTACTGCGTAAACAAGTATTAGGCTAGTTTATATCATTATATCCAACTTAATTACTAAAGGTATGGATAAACAAGTGCTTAATACATCTCATGATCAAAGGGGTATTTAATTAATTATTACAAAGTTTATTTAATTATATAAACATATTATATATTTTTGAAAAACACTTTTGGTAATAAAGAAAAATGTTTTAATCATACTAAATATATGAATTCAAATTTTTAACCAAAATCAGTTAGTTTTCACCAAATAAACTTTCCCCACTAAATGACAGATTTTCTGGCCGTTACAGCTGGGCGGCCCCCTTAATTATAAGGGGCGGTCCCCTTAAAATGAAGGGGACCGGCCATGAATTAAGGGGACCGGCCAGGCTCCTGTGTCAGAATCTGTCAGAATTTTTCTTCTATAAATACCACCTTAAATCTGGAATTTTTCCCCACCTTTTGCACGAAAATTTCAGATCTAAAATTCTCTAAACATCTTCCAAAACCCTTTGATCATTAGATTACTAATCATTGTTTCAAGTGATTCAATCCCTTCTTATCCATCCTCATCCAAAGTGCAAAAGAAGAATACTCCTTCTACAACTAAGTTCAAGAAGTATTGAAGAGTAGTTGTGTATATTGTGTATATTATTTGTAAAGTTGTGTTGTTCTTGTAATAAGTAGTTTAGGAGATATAGAAGTTGTGTAGGGAGAAGAAGTTGCTTAGTAGTGAAGTAGTGTAGTTGTGCAGAAGATTGGTGTGAAGAAGATTGGTGTGAAGTAGATAGGTGTGAAGTAGTAAGTGGTGAAGTAGATTGGTGTGAAGAAGTTGTGATCAAGGTGTGACGAAGTTGTGGTGTGTACATTGGTGTGTAAGGTTTTCTCCGCCATAAGGGAGTTTGTTGACATGGTGAAGAAAACTCTCGAGTAGGTGACTCGGGGAGTGGAGTAGGATCAAGGAAGGTGACCTTGTAGCCGAACCACTATAAATCCTTGTGTTGTGGTTTGATCTTTCCTACTCTTTTCATTACTTACTTATTTACTTATACAATATTAGCTTAGTTAGTTAGTTACTATATAATTGTTCATATAGTGTAAGTATTGAGATCACATAAACTAGAATAGAAGTTTTTAAAACAAACTTTTTTTTATAAATTTTAAAACGGACATAAAACTATTCAACCCCCCCCCCTTCTAGTTTTCCACAATTCCCGAAGGAATGAAGAACAGGAGAAGCCACGGGATAGGTGTAGAAGAGAAAGAAAGTCATGATGAAAATCATGACTAACTCATCGTCACCCTCAGGAGAATTCATAATATCATGAATGTCATCTTTTAAGCTCGTTTGATCAAGACATATCCTGGGTGTGTCTAGATCAAAGTAGAGATTATCATACTCCGGCGGAGATATGATATGAGTAAGTTCATCAAAAAACTCCTCAAAGGTGAATGAATCATATTCTGGATTGATGTGAGCGAGTTCATAGGAGAACTCATCGAAGGTAAATGATTCATATTCGGGGAGAGAATTATGAGACTGAGAAGTGGTACTGCCACTAATCTTCTCTCCCATAGGTTCAAAATGGAAGGCTTCAAATTCCGGTATAAAATCATCGGAAAGAATGTCACTATCCTTAATGGGGATAGTAGATGACATAGGTTTCTTATTTAAAGCCTCGATTTTAGAAATGAGGAAACTGACATTCAATAATGTTGCACGAAGTGCTTCATCTTTGATTTCAGTGTCAGTTTCATCATTTTCTTCTTCTAAGCTGACTAGCTCAGAAGGTAATCCTTCCACATGACTGATGTCTCCAGAAGATAAAGAATTTTCATCAGCATGTGAAGTACTAAGCTCGATGTTGGGATTAGAGTTTAAAAGATTTTCAATTTATCCCAGATCGGCTTTAAAGTCAACAAATCATCATCACTTCTAAATGGAAGTGGATTGATGCGAGTAAGTTCATCTGTAAACTCCTCAAGAAGAGGGTCAACATCAGAATGAGGCAATGATGCCTCTACATACTAAACTTCTCCATAACATGTATAATCATCATTAAAATCGGAGAAAGTATCAGAATGATCTTTTGGATTTTCAGGAGGGGAAGGTAGATCACACATTTGATCAAAAGTTCCCTGTGACTCTCTCGGGATTGGGACAAGGTTCTCAACACTAGACTTTATGAATTCGTCCGATTCCTTTTCAGGAATAGTGTCAAGATGCTCGGCCCCCATGTTCAGAGAGTGAGTGGGAACTTCGGGTGTGATAACAATAGACTGAGGGAGTTGAGAAGGACTAGCAGTTATGGATTCTACAAGTTCCATTTGTTCTACTGCTAGTAATTCAGTCATACTCTTTTCTCCCTGATTCTCCATGGATGGAATTGCAATTGATGAACTTGATGAATCATTACAAACTTGTAATGTATCTTCATCATCACTGTCATCAAGATAAGCAGTATTGCAAAAGGCAGCACGTATTTTAGCTGCATGCTCTTTGACTAGCAATTCTTCCATGCTTTTTTCGTTTCTAGCATCTCGTTTTTCTGCAAGTAAATCAATAGATTTCTCACGAGAATCTTGAAACGATATATTAGCTAACTCCTCCTTTAGTTCTTTCAATATCGCAAGAGCCTCTAGGCAAGGGTCTTGCTGGATTTGAGGAGTTGCTTGAGTCATTTGGCACTGTGGAGGTTGGTTTTGATACGAATAGTCGTGATTGTTACAAGGAAATGAATTCCTTGTTTGACAATTGAGCTAAAGTGTGGACCTCCACAGTACTCACAACAGTTGAACTGATGTGGCTGTGAGTCATAGGTGCTGGAGTCATAATTGTTATCAGGAAACTGCTCATAGACAAGCGTGTTTCCTGATTGACAATCAGAACTGTAGTGTGAACCACCACAGTACTCACAACAGTAAAACTGCTGGGTCTTATGGTGTAGAAGCTGATGGAATGAATTAGTCGTGTCATGGTAGGAATAGGGATTTTGGTTATAGACAGACCCGTTTCCTGACTCTACCTTGCTACAACTGGGACAATTACCACCATTATGAGGACCTCCACACCATTGACAATCAAGATGGTGAGGATAAGACATAGAAAGAATCAAAGGGTTTTACAGGGTAAGGGATAAAGAATCAAAAAGGTTAGAGGGTAAAGGTGAATATTTTTGGTATTTTTGAGAAACATGCTTAGTGCACATGCACTAAAAACAAATCAATTAAAACAAGACCGAGGCAAAATAACAGGGAACTTAAACCAATAATCTCAAGTGAATGGCTTCTTTGAAAAAGGTACACCACTTACAAGGATACAATTGCAAGTTTTAATCTTATGTTTGGGAACTTATTATGTTCACACCCCCAGTTGGTAGGTGTTCTGCCTTGGTTTGCGGTGGTAAGATTTAATGTAATTATTATTAACGGAAAATGTTTTTGGCTTTTCGGGTGTGTGTGCAGAAAAAACTTTTGGAAATATTTTTGGTATCGATTCGCTAACTGAAATCGTTCTCTTTAAAATTACTCGCAGGGTGGCGGGAGAGAAGAATGGACTCTCTTTAGTTCACAATTTAATGTCAGAACTTCCGTATTCCACCTGTGTAGGTTGTAATCTTAAAGAAATCGAAGTAATTTAACTTCACGATTGTTTTGTTGTTTTTGATTTCTTTTGGTGTTGTTAACACTTTAGGAAAAGTGTTAATGAACTTTTTGGATATGATTAAGATTTTTACAAAAACTTTTTAAAAAGTAATGGTATTTGTACAGGAAGGGTTTTGAAAACCAATAAACCTAAAACGTTTTTAAAACACGCAACAACCTCCCCGGCGGCGGCGCCAAATTTTTGATTGAGCCTAAACAGTCAGATAATATTGACCAAGTGAATTGGTCAACAAAGTCAAATAGTCTAAGGTCAATGCTCCGTGGATAGTATAGAGTTTCCCCGGGTCGTTATGTCCCGATGAGATTGAAATGGTGTTTTCAAATGTTTGTGGGAATGAGTGGTACTGAGGAGAGTAACTAATAAAGATTTGGAATTGATTATACTACTGATACTTGGTATTTGAACAACTGAAACAGTATTAACAAGTACAAAAACACAGATATGATTACACGTACACAAATTGAAAATCAGAATTGATTACAGACAGAAGAAAAGGTGAGTTTTAAACAATTTACAACTACAGGGGGTGCAAATGAAAATTTTGCAAACTTAAGAATTAAAAGAAAATTAAATTAAAAAGAAAAATATTTTTTTAATTATTTAATTATTTAAATAAAAACTATTTAATTATTTATTATTAATATTTAACTTATACTAAATATAATATAATATTAAATTAAAACTAAGAAAATGAAAATTTATTTTTAAAAATTCTAACATAACTTAAAAATAATATAAAAACTAAAAATATTTCTTTTTGTCTTTTTGTGATTTTAATATCAATTCATTACTAATTATTTTAATTAAACTAATTAACTAATTTAAATTACTAATAATACTAAAAATGACTTAGAAAATTTGGAAATATTTTATAAAACTAATTAACCATTACAGGAATCGTAAAAAATTATAAAAAGTTTATATTATGTATTTTTAAATTATTTTACTAATTATTTTCCTAATTATTAATTAATTATTACTTAAACTAATTAAATTCTAAAAAATAGAAAATGAACAGTAAAAATTCTAGAAAAATTATTTTATAACATATAAAAGTTAGGAAAATTATAAAAACTAGGTAGTGTTTAATAAAAACTAATTATGCTATTTTAATACTTAAATATTAATTAATTATTACTTAAAATATATTTAATTCTAATAAATACTAGATGACAATATAAAAATCTGAAAAAATTACCAAAAATACTTTGATATAAAAGAAAATTAAGAAAAATATAAAAACTCAAATTACTTTAAAAAAAGCTAAAAAGGAAAATTAAAAAGATAATTAATATTAAATAGAAATTATCACTTAATTTTAAATTGGATTTTTCTGATTTTTCTTTTGGAAAACTATTTTATACTTAAAAACAAAGAACTTTTGTAAAAACAACTTTTCTATAACTTAAAAATAATAAAATGGACACATAAATGCTTGACAATTGACTTACTTTGATTTTTGAAGGAAATAAGCTTATGTGGGGTCCACAGGGGTGGATTATGGATTAGAATAGCTATGTAGACAGAAGTAAGCAATAATCAACAAGAAAATACCATAGATAAGCAAATAAGCACTCCAATAAGCACTCGAAACACTTGCATCAACATAGAAATGAAACAGATATTGCAGACCAAAATATGTAGGGTCCACAGGGGTAAAAGCTCAAGCAAAGGCTGCAAATGAGAGCTAGCAAGGTGGTGAACACTATGCAGCTCACTTTGGGCAAGTGTGGGACCCGCACAAAAAATCACAAAAATAAAATGACAATGGGATTCCAAAGATTAGGTGGGAGATTACAACATGTAGAAAGCACAAGTGCTGAATCCAATCACAAAAATCACAACAATTCCTCCAAATTTTGGATTTTCTGCCTATGGGTAATTTTGACTTTTTAAAGAAACATGGAACTTTGACTTATGTGAATTTCTAATGGATCCTACAGACTAATTATGATGTATAAGCTAATGTGAACCTAAATTAAGCAATCCTAACAAGATCCAAGGTTGTGGTGAGGATTTGGACACTTAAAAGTCCAACAGTGGACTGTGAGGGGTGAAGGACTAGGATTTTTGACTTTTTGAATTATAAGTGCAAGTTTTATGGTTTATTCTACTCTAATATAACCTAAATGAGTTACCTATGTAAAAGAACAAGCAAGAAATCAACAAGAACTAGAAATGCAACACTAAACCAAACACCCTTGATATAACAGTTTTAGTGATTTCAAAACAAATGAAAGTAATTTACCATGAAACTTAAAAGTAAACTTATTTTAAACTAAAATAAACAAAAATAAACATAAACAAGCAACAATTGATAACAGCAACTGATGAACACAGATTATGCAACAAATATTGAAATATGATCTTACAAGTGGTTCAAAGCTGAGACATGTGACCAAGGGCTGAAACTTGTCTTAATAGTCTACCATGAGACAACTAACCCAAGACCATTCATTCTTTGCCCTGCTCCATTGCTTCTTCCTTGTTGAAAATTGATATTTAATTTATTTATTTTCCTGATTTTTTTTAGTATTTTTCTTTTTTATATGATACTGATAATAAATGTTTCTAAAAGCTTATCTAAGCTTTTGTCAGGAGCTTATGTGAGCTAAAGAGTCTCTAAATAACAATCCTGAACAACATAGCTTGAATTTGAAATTTCAAATTAAAAATGCAAATCTGAGAATTTAAACAGAACACTTGAAATTGAGAGATGAAAAAGGTTTATAATAAACTGAATAAAGTTAGTACATGATCTTTTAAAATGAAAATTACATTGAAAAGGGAAAATTACACTAATCGACACTACTCTTAATCTAAATTAACTAATACCCTTTGTTAGCCTTGCTATTTTATAAAAGATAACGTCACACATAAAGAAATGGACTAGATATCATACAAATAGTACTTTAGGGACTATTATTGTAATATAGGCAAGCTAGTAATGTTAGGAGCCTATAAATACCCCTCATGACTCTCCATGAGGGGTGTGGGAAAGTGTGTGTAAGTTTTGTTTCATTTCTTATTTAATAAACACCTAGTTCTCCACCTTTCTCTCTCTACTTTCTCTCTCTAGAACCATGATGTATTTCCATCAACCGCGACCTCCTGAACGTGTTTCTTGGTTATAACAAGTGGCATCAGAGCTAACCGGGGGCGAATCGTGGTGTTTTTGGGTGAAAAATCGTGTTTTTGGGTGAAAAATCTCGGATCTCGTTACTGTTCATAATATTTTTTTTGAGTTTGAAAAGTTTTTTTTTACCGAGTTTGAAATTTCATACCGAGTTTGAAAATTTTTCTTACCGAGTTTGAAAATTCTTACATAGTTTGACAAACTTTTTCGAGTTTGAAAAATTTTTTGATACCGAGTTTGGGAATAGTTACCGAGTTTGGGAAGTTACCGAGTTTGGAAAATTTCCTTACCGAGTTTGGAGTTAGGATTTATCTTACCGAGTTAGGATCTTACTGAGTTAGGATCTTACCGAGTTAGGATCATACCGAGTTAGGATCTTACAGAGTTAGGATCTTACAGAGTTAGGATCTTACCGAGTTAGGATCTTATCTTACCGAGTTTGGGTTGATTTTCGAGCAATGGTTTCATGAGTTGAGTATGCTTAATATTGTTTGCCTAGTTAGGCTGGTCCAACCTTATCATTTATCGAGTAAGGATTTATTTTGGACTAATCTAAATGAAACTCTGCCGAAATTGACTTAGGATATCGAGTAACGATATGGGATTTTGAGCAAGGACATATCAAAGGATTATTATATAAACAAAACCCTTACCTCATCGAATAACCTAATGTCCATAAACCCTAAAACCTAACTTTCACCTTTCCTAAACACATGAGATTATTGGTAAATCAATCTTATAGATCATGATTCATTTCCTTGTTTCATTATCATCAACACCAATATATCTCAAATCACCTCAAAACACACCACGTTTTGCTTAAACGATCCTGATCAAGAATCACAATCAAATGACAACGACTAGTATCAGATTTTTATGATTATGGGGATAATTCTTTATCACTTTTCTGGGTTTAAAGTACATTTCAAGGGCATGTGTACTTATTTATCTCAAAGTCTAGGGGTGGATGGATGCATGACTTTCGAAGATACTTGTTTGGGCAAACACTAAAGATAGTGATTAAGACTTGGATTATCTAGTTATACCCGATGTAAGGAGTTACATTGTAGTGCTCATGGGTTATAGCTATCACTTTAAGGAGTTACATTGTAGTACTCAGTGTCGCACGAAGTTGTGGATTGTTCAAGAGGTGGATATTTCATATACTGTTTGTTGGTTTGGATATATGGCACTACCTATGCTTAAAGGAGTTACGTTGTATTGCTCAGTATAGGTTCTTAGTCACACCATCGTACAAGATTAAGCCACATATCTAAGGGATGTTTACTTCATTTTCAGATTGGTTATACTGGGTTGTTTCTATAGTCATTGGTCATTTACTAGCTTGTTGGAATTTGAAGAGGTTGCTTAAAGGTTGAAGAGAAGAGAAGAGATTGTAGAATAAAGAGAGTCATATCTATCAGCATATTCTCACAAATTATGCTTTCATGGTCTATCTATATTGCATCAGAAGTGTAAAGTACGGGTAATTTTGGCATGTACACACAATAGTATGATGATTTCGATACATCGCAACCATCAGGAGGGAGAAGAACATGCCAAAAGAAGTAGTGTTTCATCTCTAGTACGTTGGTTGTTCGAGGGAATTGTGCTTACACTAGAACCGGAGAAGTACTAATGAGGTGTACATCGGAGCGTATTACCAACCTTCTGTGCAATACTATGTGAGTTATGCTATAATGCTCCCAGAACGACAGCCACGGTGCAAACTTATTAGTATCTACCTTATCCGCTGCGAGATGAGAAGAGAGTTGTCTGTTCAGGAGGGAGCAGAAGAAAAATAATAATGGCTCACTAGTTAGGAGGGAGTAATAACCTAACTAGACCATTACAGTTGAAGTTCAGAGCTACAAAGACCTTTGCCTTCAGTGTCAAAGATCATACGCCGAGATCGTCAGAAGAGAGAACTTCAAGTCTGCCTCAGTATCTAGACTACAGAGACTCTGCGCTTCAACAACGTCAACAAAGTTTACTATTGTTGCAATTTACATGTTTATGTGTTTATAGGTCTCATTGTATCCATTCATGTGTGACGATATCTTGGAGGGAGATTGTTAGCCTTGCTATTTTATAAAAGATAACGTCACACATAAAGAAATGGACTAGATATCATACAAATAGTACTTTAGGGACTATTATTGTAATATAGGCAAAATAGTAATGTTAGGAGCCTATAAATACCCCTAATGACTCTCCATGAGGGGTGTGGGAAAGTGTGTGTAAGTTTTGTTTCATTTCATATTTAATAAACACCTAGTTCTCCACCTTTTTATCTCTACTTTCTCTCTCTAGAACCATGATGTATTTCCATCAACCGCGATTTCCTGAACGTGTTTCTTGGTTACAACACCCTTTTTCTCTGCTTCTTCTTTGTATTTGTAGTGACCCTTTAGGGTTTGTGGGTCCCTCTGAACATTTCCCATCACTCATATGAGCGTTTGGATGTCTGGACTTCAATCTAAGCCATTGGATGGATTTGGCGGGAAAATTGGATACAGCCAATTGGTCCAATTGGGGGTCTGTGGCTATCACTAGGGGGGGGTGGAGGTAATGGGTGAGTAGAGGAGTATGGGGAGGTGGAAGAGCAAGTTGGGAGAGTAGCAGGGGATAAGGGTGGTTTTGGTGAGTGGTATTGGAGGGAAAATGTAGGGGGAGGTGGTTTTGACCACTGGTTTGACCAGGTATTTTAAACATGGGAAGGGATGGGCTTTAAGGGAGTCTTGGGCCAGGCTTAGGGTGTGGATTGGGTGGATTGGTTTTGTAGTAAAATAACACAAGGACCATTCTTGTAAATCTTGAAACTGCAGGGACCTAATTTGTAATTCACCAAAGTATTCCAAGGACTGTTTTTGCCATGTTAGAGTACCCCAAGGATCATAAATGTAATTTCCCAATTTTTGCATTCCCAGGGACCAAATCTGCCAATATTGAAACTTGGAGGACCAAACTTGTAATTTTCCCAAACTTTATAACCAGGGACCATTTATGATAACTTTTGAATTCCTAAGGACCAAAATTGACTTTTCTTCCAAAAATATTCCACCAGGGACTGATTTTGTCAATTTCTGATAGTTCAGGGACTGAAACTGCCAATTGTGCAAACTTTATTCGTTTTTCAATTGTTTTTACTCATTTTGCATCTGAAACGTATAAAACACAATTTTTGGGTATTTTCTCTATTTTGATGCATTTTTGAGTGTTTTTAAATGTTTTTGCAGTTCATATTGACAAAAAATGATGAGTATTTACACACTCATCACATATTCTTAAACAAAAAGAGTTGAATATGAGACAACGTCGTTGGATTGAACTGCTCGCTGATTAAGATTGTCAGATTCGTTACCACCCTGGAAAAGCTAACGTAGTAGCAGATGCTTTGAGCCGAAAGGAACGAATCAAACCGATTAGAGTTAGGTCATTAGTAATGACTCTCCATTCGGATTTACCTTCTCGAATACTCAAAGCCCAAAATGAAGCCCTCAAAGAGGAAAATCTTAAAATTGAAAGATTACGAGGGATGAATAAGGCTTTTGAGATACGTTCAGACGGAACTCGTTGCATTAAGAATCGGAGATGGTTACCATATTATGGTAACTTAAGGAACTTAATAATGCACGATTCCCACAAATCAAAATACTCCATCAATTTGGATTCTGATAAGATGTATCAGGATCTGAAGAAACAATATTGGAGGCCCGACATGAAGGCATCCATTGCTAGATATGTGGGAAAGTGTTTAACATGTTCTAGAGTGAATGTTGAATGTCAAAAGCCATTCGGGGTATTGGTACAACCTGAAATTCCCATTTGGAAGTGGGAAAGGATTACGATGGATATTATCACTAAACTTCCTAAAACATCCAACGGGCATGATACTATTTGGGTAATAGTTGATCGCCTTACGAAATCAGCTCATTTCATTCCTATATGAGAAACGGATGATATGGAAACTCTTGCTAGGTTGTACCTCAAGGAAATAGTTTCCCTACATGGAGTGCCAATATCTATCATATCTGATCGTGACTCTCGATTTACGTCAAGATTTTGGCAATCTATGCAAAAAGCCCTAGGTACTCAGATAGACATGAGTACGGCATATCATCCGAAAACCGACGGTCAAAGTGAAATAACTATCCAAACACTCGAGGATATGCTTCGAGCGTGTGTAATAGATTTTGGTAAAGGATGGGAGAAACACTTACCGTTGATGGAATTCTCGTATAATAATAGTTATCACACTAGTATTAAGGCAGCACCGTATGAAGCACTTTATGGACGTAAGTGCACATCCCCAGTCTGCTGGGCCGAAGTTGGAGAAGCGCAACTTACGGGTCCAGAGATAATCCATGAGACTAATGAGAAAATAGTTCAAATCTGACAACGCTTACAATTTGCGAGGGATCGGCAAAAAAGTTATGCCGATATAAAACGTAAGCCTTTAGAATTTCAAGTCGGAGACAAGGTTATGTTGAAAGTTTCACCTAGTAAAGGTGTCTTTCATTTCGGAAAGTAAGGAAAGCTTAATCCGAGGTACATTGGACCATTTAAGGTTTTAGAACGAATTGGTCCGGTGGCATACCGACTTGAGTTGCTAGATGAACTAAGTAATATACACGACATGTTTCACATCTCCAACCTTAAGAAGTATTTATCAGATGAATCACTCATCATACCTATTAAAGAGCTTCTGTAACACCCCCTAAATTCGATTAAGGACAGCGGAAGACTTAACGGGGTATTACGTAGTGGATCTTTGTCATAATCATAGGAAAAGTTTTGAAAACACTTTTGAATGATTCATTTAAAATATTCTGAGTATAGAAATAGTTTTGGAAAAACCAATCATATCTTCATTGATATGTTTTATTTAGGTGAATGATAAGGAAAACGTTTATTTAAAAACCCGTGCCCGGGTTGATGCCCTTCTCCGTGCCTTGAACTTCCATGCCTTAATTACCTGAGATAACATGCTAAAAGTCAACAAAAGTTGTGTGATGTCCATAGGTTTAAGTTTAAAGCTTGAACACAAGTAAAGGTATTAATTGCATCGATAACCAATTAACAAGTTTAAAATCAAGTTTGTTATTGCATTAAGCTCATGACACGCAATGATTAGACATGCATCAATGTGTGATGTAAACTAATATAAATGGGTGCCCTCAGGATAGGTCTTTGCCAGTAACCTATGAGTTGTTAAATATTGTCCGCCTAGTCGCTCATCCTAGCTAAACTAAACGGGGATTGTCAGTCCCAAATAGATCTATTCCCAAATATTCACGTTTACTCGCAAGTGATTAAGGTTCATGATCGAGGGGCTTTTGGCAATAGCTACTTAAGTAATAAAAACATCAGGCATAGCATACTAAAAAGCTTGTGTTCGTGTTTGTAGCATGTATCTCCCCACAAAAGAGTTTAAAAGTTTAAAGAGTGGGCTATGAACTCACCTGGAATGCTCGGTAGTATTGGTATCGTAATTCAAACGATAGGTGGAAACGGCTTCAACACACAACCTAAGTAAAATATGGCAAGTTCTCAGAGTTTGATAGTCTAAGTTCAGTTTATCGCGAAAGTTGTTATTATAGTGTATTGTTTGTTTATTTGACTTGTAGCAATTAAACGTGCGTGTTTAAATTCCTGAAGTTCAAGAACAAAGTTATGTTTCAGAATATAACTCGTGAGTATGTTCTTATTTATAGAGATCGTTGAAAATGAATGAGGTTGGTGGTTGGTAGAAACCAAATTCGGGTTTAATCTTTGGTTAATCGTTTTAAATATATTTTTATCGTAGTGATATATATATATATATATATATATATATATATATATATATATATATATATATATATATATATATATATATATATATATATATATATATATATATATATATATATATATATATATATAAATGATGAAGTGTGACGATATACGTCAAAAGGTTACGAAGGTCGGTGTGATTAACAAACGGTTGATAGGTGTCGAAAAGTGAATCAGTTTGAGAGAATGTGTTAATTGTTAAAAGTTATATATTTATTATTTTCATTATTACGTTATATATATATATATATATATATATATATATATATATATATATATATATATATATATATATATATATATATACTAGTTTTTGAAGCCCGCCCGATGGGCGGCCA
The DNA here is from genome assembly GCA_030686995.1 of Artemisia argyi. Lineage (NCBI taxonomy): Eukaryota > Viridiplantae > Streptophyta > Magnoliopsida > Asterales > Asteraceae > Artemisia > Artemisia argyi. The sequence continues at coordinate 124,573,334 of CM060693.1, read as the reverse complement.
TGCTTTGTAATTTTACGTTTTAATTTAATTATGTTTGTATGTTAGTGTTCTTTTATAGTTATTTATATAAATTTCTTCATGCAGCTGTTAGTTATTTTTTTTATTGTTGTTAGTGGTACATTTTAATATAATCATGTTTGTATATATGTTATCTTTTATAGTATTTTTGTTTTAAATTTTATTGTTGGTAATTGTTATTTATGGATTTTTAATTTTATGTTTTAATTTAATTATATATGTATATATTTATTTTTAATGTTGTAAGGATATTAGCTAATGTTGTAAGGATGTTAGTTTTATGTTTATTCTTTTTTTGGTGGTTATGCTTTGATTATTTGTGTTTGGTTTTGTTTGTAAAAGATCGGTTTTATTGATTTATAGGTGCGTATTTGTTATGTGAGAGTGAAATTTCCGTATTAGTAAAAATTTATGAACAAAATCAATTTTTGTGATTACCTTTTGATTTATCGAAGTTTTGAAATTTGTTTGACGGGACCATGTGAAACTTATTGAAGATTTGATAGCTTTTTAGAAAAAATTTCTTCATTACCAAACTATTAGATAAGTTTTTCTTTATTTACTTATCTTGTTGTAATTATGGCTTGCCATGATCATGCTGTTGACTTGTATAACTTAAGGCATAAGGTATTTAAACACCAGGTACTACAAACAATATGCTACTTCTGTCATATAGCTAAAAGTCTAAAAGCTAAAGTAGTAACATGAGCCTGAACATGTAGATGTTGGTGGCTCATCTCATTTAAAATATTAGGGACCGATATTCTTTTATTGTATATATGTAGCATTAAGTAACAAAAGCCTGCATAATGTGTTGAAAAAAGCCCAGACTTGGTGCTAAGGCAGGTAAAAAAAATGATACCATGCATATATTACTTCACAAGCGATGGAAATATAAGAATGCTTTACCATTCTCAAGTTATCAAGGGATACACTGTCGTATTTTTTTGTCCTAAACGCAAAAATTAGGTTCGAAGATAAACCAACCACTCTACAAAGCCGTTCATCATGTAGGGCCAGGTTCAAAAATGGTTGAAAAATGTACATGCTGAAAGAATGGGTCATAAGCTTATGAATATTGTATGGTCTTCGGTTTGCTACTTAAAAGAAAATGCCAAAAGAGCAGTTACATAAATGAGACAGATTAGAGTTTATAATTTATGCAAAGTGACAAATTAATGAAGAAATGTTGTACGGATATGTGAATGGAAAATTAACGATTTGGCTTATAATTTTTTTTAAAAGAATAGTACCAACATTTATCAAATTTTGTGTTTGTTTCAATGTTCTTTGTAACATATAGCCAGCAACATATTACCGATGAATTAGCTGAAAATTTGTTTGTCGCTCTCTAAATTTTATATCAAGCTAGTGACGAAAATTTGTTTGTCGCGAACTTAAAGACTATTGCCTTGAATGTCGTGACGGAGTTACCCATCAAAGTATTTTATATTTGTCATTTTAGTAATTCTTTTATAGTAGCCGTTACCTACGCTATTTTCTTGAGTGACACCCTGTTTTCTACAATAGTAGTATTAAATAATACTCCTTTATTTTTAAGGCCAAAGGGGGTGGTGACTAAAATTTTACCTCTTCAAAGCCAAGATAAATGACATTTGACATAACGAATTGATACATTCAACACCAAGAGTACTAAGATATTTAAAGCTTTTATCAACCAAGAAAGGTGTAATCTTAAGATCATTGGTGATAATGAAAGAACTCTTTTTTTTTAGCAATGTCACACCAGCATCTAAATTTAATTTCAGTTTGTGGCAAACAGATGCTGATGTATTCATAGGTGAAGTGTTTAACACCAAGATTCACGACACTATTATACAAAGAAGTCAAGCTTTCAACTTTTGTATCTTTTAAGTCCACGTGTTTGGTTAGCAATTCTATGATTGTTCCCAGTGGCAAAGTAAGAGAACTGAAGAGGATTTCAACAAAGTCTTCATCTCCTTCTGCAAACATTACCTTATTATTCTATTTGTCGATAAATAGTCTCACGTGAACCCGTTTCTCAACGACCACCATTGTCTGTAATCTAGCTAACTACATCCACCAAACCATTAGTGTTATCAAGAAACTGATCGCAAAATCAGATCTGTATTTTCAGAACATTAGTAAATTCAAGATATGTTGACATTTCTACTTTCAAATGTACAACCATCGGTCATTATAAGTATATATTTTGCACTACAAAGGATTTGCTAAAATACATGCTTTCACATTCTTATGAAATAAGAATAAAGTTGCATCTTCATCTACACAATTAACAATAAGTTAGAAGAATGCTATATGAATCACATAATTAAAAGAGAGAGATATATGGAGAGAGGCATGACCATATATCAGATCTTGTCAAAACACACCTGATTGTTGTACATATTCATTTTATATGAATAAAAAAGAGAACTATCTTGACAAAACACATATGAAAGTAAACACTCCCAATATTCTACAGCATGTTTCGCATTTGACTTATTAAAATTACAAATGATATAACTTGTGTTTCTGAAAAAAGAAGTATTAATATGTGTACCATATCTCATATGATTTGAGTAGTTAGCGTATAAATTTAATGGAGATTAAAAGGGTATTGTTGATTTAACACTATTTTAGAACAAAAAACAATCTTTTACCAAGAGCAATATGGGGTGTTCGGCATTGCCTTAACAATTAAATCTTTTACCAACTACAAAATGGACAGTTAACAAACATTGGGATCTCCGGTTAATGAAATGGCAACACTAAGCTTCCTTTTTATGCCTCCACTGTACTTCCCGGCTTGCTTGTCTGCCAACCCCACCATTGAAGAGATCGACACTTTTAAGTGATTATTCAGATAACCTTGAACTCTATATTTCACATTTCGAATGCAATTATTTAAGTTAAATAACAATTAACAATCAAACATATACAAACAGTACTGCATGACTAACATTAATAAAAACCTGTTTACACATATATACCTGATAAAAAGGAGCTCTCGAACTCGTCGACACACTCGCCAAACTCTTTGCCGTCTTGCGTAGTTGCTTGAGTTCGAGTTTATTGTGATATGGCTACTTGTACTATCAAGGGATCCTCATGACAAAACACTCGGTTTCTGTATATCTTCTTCGTGGACCTCGTCGTCTTTAGAAATTAAAGGAAGCCTTAGTCTTTGAGCAGCTTATGCAACGACTAATCGATACTCTAGCACTTCATATTAAACTATTGGTACAATGATCAAAACTCAAATTCAATACACAAATAAAAACCGATGGTTCATACCTTACAATGATACTCTTGTTGATCAAAAGAGTAATATATCTACAAATAAATGCTTAAATTCAAAATTATGGTAATAAATGTGATAACACGTGTTTAATAAGGTCAATTAAGCATGCCTTGGTGTTTGAGACTCTGTCCTGGACTTCATATCTCTTTAGAGATAGTATTTCTGCTTGGCTAGTGGCTACTTTACATCTCTTAGTCGTACTTCAGTTTTCTACATCTTGACAATGATAGGGGGATTAAACTTCAGGTAGTACTAAATGATTCATGTCCACTTCAAAAGCTAAAAATAAAAACATAAAAAGTAAGTGTACAAAAGGTAATAACAATAAGAAATTACATTTTCTATACTCTGTGGCACTAAATGCACCTGTTGGGAAAAAATCATTAATATGTGAGCTCGGATCGCCACTAATTTCAAAACCAGGAATATAGCACCAATTTGTGAGTTCGAGTCTGTGGTTGCCCGCTACAGTGCATATTGAATCTGCAAAAACAAATTAGATCATACTTAAGAGCAGAAACAATAAAATGTTCTGAATTTAATCAACATAATGGTGTATTAATTTTCCCAAAAGTAAGCAATAGTGAAATGAGATATCCAACACATAAAATAATAGTTTTACACCTTAATGGTACATGCCATCCTATTAAACCATTAAAAGAGAAGGTTCTTTTCTACTAAATTTTATATTCTATAAGGAATAAAAGGAAAAACAAAAACACATGTTCTTTAGCGTAAACGGAACTCCACCCTTCAGCCACAAGACACTTCTTTGTCATGTTGATGATGAGCGTATTCAGAGTGTGATAAATAGAATTCTCTTTACGAACCTTATAGGATTAATTGAATAAGGTTAGGTGAACACATTAAAATTTAGGTCAAGGAGCATGTATATCAAGAGCGACAAGGTGGTGTTTCAGATTGTTTTCCCAACTTGTTGGCTTAGTGTGTTGTTAGAGACATACACACTTTCAATCATTTGGATTATCTATTTTCTTGATTTAAAACGGGATGAGCCCTTCTTAATAAGAACATTGGTACCTGCTTATCTTAATAAACTGGAAATTAAGTAATCCAAAACACACCTAAGTCCACAGATGGTTCCACCTGCTTTGTTTAATGAATAAAATGCGGTTCATGATAAAACTTTGATGGATGATCAAAAACTTTCATGGAATAAACCTATACAAATAGTTGATTTTTTAATTCAAAGTTTTGAGTATATAAATAAGCCAAACGACTGACTTTCAATGCATACACCTCTAAAATAGAAGGATAAAGACAGTTTACCTGTGAGAACGACAGTTGCGTGTAGTTAAAGCAGTAGCGCGAGCTGCACGATGGTAGGCAAACGCCCACCCCTACCATATCCTATGTACCTAGAAAATTCTATAAATGTCTGCAACAGTAGAACACCATTACACACTACATGAGCATGGCTAAAAAGGAAGACAACAAAACTAAATACCAAAATAACGTTGAGTGGATGATCTCAACTCTGTATCTAGTTTCATCTATTCAGAGAATCTTGTCCGTCCATAATTTGATTGACGATTAAGAGCATTGGATGATAACGAATTAAAAAAGTCGTCCTTACTGTAAACAGGTTGTTGATTGCAAGACAATAATAAAACATATCACAGACAATAATGGTCAATTAGGTAAAACATATTTGAAAATTATAAGGAAAAAAAAGTAGTAACTTTTATATTGCGACTATATGCAATTTTTCATGGTTATTCTCACCTTGACATCAGCTTTGGGTAAATTGGAATCATTTTCCTCTTTTGGTTCATCTTCATCAGTAGCATTTTCAGCTTTTTCCTCTGAACTTTACATGTTACTTTAAAATAGACGGTTCTTTAAAATTCTATAGAACTAATTGAAAATGGAAGGATTGTCAGACCAAATAATCAAGGAGTGTTAAATCTCAATACATCAAGATTCTCTTTTTATGGTTCATTCATGAAGGTGTCTAACAACAGGAACTCTTTCTGTGCTTATGACATGGCTTCTTCTTCATATGGGGTTTCATGTGTTTCTATATGGATCATTGAATATGACATGTTCTATTTGACATGGCTTGGACACCCCAAGAATCTATGTTCCTTAGCAAATAGTTTTATAATGTTCCATAATCTTTATATCCTATAAGTCTATAGTTTTAGACTCAATCAGATTCTAAATGTAATTAAGAACAGGCTCTGGTCAATTTTTAATGTGCAACATCAAGAAGACTTGACAACTCAACTTGAATCAATTTAAGTTGCTCAACCATGAATCGCACAATATAGAGGTGGCAGGTTAAAAAGAGTTCGGGTCAAAACAAGTAAATTTTGTGTGCGGGTCAGGTTGACCAGAATCACTTTTTGTTCAAGTTTGTTTACTAATAAGTTAAATAGAGCAATTCGTGACTTGTGAGGATTTATGCCGTAAAACAATACATTGGACAACTTTCAACCTCTTTGACATATTTGACCCATAACATTTTTAGCCCGTAATATTTAATTTCCCCATCTCGCCCGTTAGATATACCCCTACAACATAACCTAAATCAATCTATTAGTAAGTTAAAGGGTTTGAATTCCCACCACTAACAACGTCGAATTTATAAAACAAATAATGGTGATAAAATACCTCAAGAGCACGTGTTTCATCATCTAAAAGTTGTTGCGGAACTTTCATGTGTTCGGCTAGGATTTCACCATGATCTATGGTCTCTGAACTTGTTGGTTCCCTTGACTCAAGACCGTTGCTAAGTGAGATACATTGTTAAATCATTTTGGTTTCTTATAGGCTTAGCTCGATTATTAGCCTCTTGAAAGCATGCAGCTCTAACACTCTAAGTTGATCAAACTGTGATGTCATTGAATGAAGATTTTCACTTATGATCCAAACCTGACATCAAAGAAACATAAATGTAATGGAATACAGATTCATGTATCAATTTAAATCAGTGGTTTGCTAATACCACACACGCATTACCAGATTCAATATATGTTGTTGAGTCTCTTAAATCCATGCAGAACATTAAGGTTTCAAATACCACACACGCATTACTGGATATACGAGATTTTGCTAACCTGATTCAAAAGTCGCTCAACAACCTATCCCCTTCCTTCCCACATTTTGTTGTAAGAGCATCTAACTGAGACTAACAAAGAAGCAACACACAAAGCATAAATTAGCAATTTTTTTTTATAGTTTTACAACTGTTAGCAAAAGTAGATATACGGCCGTCTAAAGTTATTTACATAAGCTACTTACTCCAAGTCTATATGCCAATCTGGCTCCAACCGCCAAACAAAGGACGTTATTCAAATCTTTGTGCTACAAAACAGAACTCTAATTGCAATTTGATTAGAGGCATGCATCCTAGTGTAAAAGACATGACATTGTTGATTGCGCATAATGATTCGAAATGCCATGTAATGCCCTTAACCTTATTGCTTAGAAAAGAGTGCAACTTATCTGAATGTGGTCTCTCAAAGATGCTTTTTTAACCCTTAACCTGAACTGATATAAATTAAATCAGTTTCAACATGAAAGGCCTTAAATATCATATAAAGTTGGATTCCAAACGTGTATTTAATGAATGGATGAATGTTTGCAAATAAAACCTAGAATATATGTGACAGCAGGAAGGAATAAAACACATGTACATATACGTTAAGCTCCAAAGATAAACATTAATAGACCATATTCACTATTTTAACTAACTGGATGCAAATGCTAAGTACATGAACTCAACTCAACTCTAGAATTGAAGTACATGAACTTGTGGGTGATTGGGTTGTAAAGAATGTAACTCTACATCGCAATTCAATAAACAAACTTTAGTTTTATGTTTAATGTGGTTTAATGTCCACAGGGTTGAAACATCACTTGAATATTCAACATTGGTTGATCACCACGTTCATTAGCTGCAAACAACAATGTTTCAAAGATTACCTTTTTTGATGCACGATGTTAATAAAGAAGTTAGCTGATGCGTGGGAATCGCAACAGGCTTTACCTATCGAGGGATCTCGAGAAGTTTACAACCCCCACCAGGCAGTGTACCTGATCGTTGTAGTATAGTATAGTGATAAGTACCGGGGGATTGATCGTTCAGCTTAGGAATAGTGTCGCTAGGATTAGAAAGCCTAAATACTAGTTCTAAAGGTGAGGGATGATTATTTTTATGTTTTTATATTTTTTAGAAAGCAATTAAAATCTCGGGGTTTGAAGGATTTGGGCGGAATTAGTTGCTATTCAACTAACCCAATACTAAGATGCAATAAAAATAAAATACTAGAAAAGAAAATAAACTAATTTATACTAGAGTTGTGAGCAGTAATTGGAGAAAATGTGTTTACTTAGATTTCACTACTCCCTAAATATCTTTTACACGTTAATTACTTGTTATAATTGCATGGATGACGGATCGTATTCCTTAATACCATTCATGGGGTGGCACACATAACTCCCCAATTCTATAAGCTCTTATCTCCTCCTACACCATGCCCAGCACAACTATAGGGATTGTAAACAGTGGCTCATGCATTAAATACAACCAATAAAGACCTAGTGCGCCTCGGTTCATGTTTCTTAAGACGTTCAAGCATGTTACCATTTGGAGATCTGCCAGTTTTCTTAAGCCTAACATATAAATCATTCATCCAAGACAAGAATAAACAAGTAATCAACACATAATCAATATCTAGGTTTCATTAGATCTAAGCAAACACAAAAGAGATCTAGCCTAGCATGATAGAATTAAGACAAGAACAAGATATAGACAACCAACACATAGACATATTGATTGAATTAGAAGAACACTTATCTTGATTAATCATGCAAGGTATCAAGGGGTTGGAACCCTTGAAAAACCTGTAAAGTTACACCAAAATCGTACTTAGGGTTTCTCCCAAAACTTCTCTTTAATGTGTGAAAATTAGAAAACTATATATAGAAAAAACAGGTCAGACGGCGTCAAGAGTAATCTTGTGACGCCGTCACCTCGCCGCCAAAACTCTCCTCGGACTGCCTAGATCCACTTCTGACGCCGTCAAGACTTAAGCACTTCCAGGCCGTCATGACTCTTTTACTCTTGAAGCCCTTCCTACGTGACGCCGTCAAATCCATTCTTGGTCGTCATGGAAATTCATGAGATTTGCTCTTGACGCCGTCAAGCTTTTGCTCTTGACGCCGTCACCTACTGTTCCCAGCATGGAAAATTAAGACTTTGGCGTTTTCTTCAATTTTATGCTCCAAAAACGTCCGAATTGCTTCCTTTTCCAGATTTCTCTCCCAAAGTACCTAGAATCACAAAAGGAACGATTTAGGGCAATATTTGATCAAATAAATTCGGATTCGGGCTTAAATGACCCCCTAAAAGTGGTTCATTTTTCGCCTCATCATATACCCTTACACTTGAGATTTGTTTGTCCTCAAGCAAATGCGCTTTTATTCTACTCAAAATACAAGTTAGGGGTCATTTAACACTAATATAAAAGTAATTACAACAAATAATCGTTCCACTAAAGACCAAAGACAAGCACGGAGGTCATACACTAGCACCTCACAAATAGTCTTTAGATACTCACATCTCTCGGGTGTAATAAAGTATAAATTACAATATGGAAATGGAAAACATCTCTCACTACCTGTCATAGCAAAATAGATTACCATAGGCTTGGGAAAGGATCAAACCTCCACCACATGGCGTAAGCACCTAGGATAAACTATCAATGAGGTCTTTTAAAGGGTTGTAACGTTAGGTATAGGGATATGAAATACACGGTTTTGTTGAATAAAGGAAGTTTTACTGGTGGCGAGTTAACAATCTTGGTCAATTACATGTACAATATGGCGTTGCTAAGCCAAGACTAGACTCGACTTAAGCTAATAAATGAAAATTAATAAAAACATAAAATAAACATAGAATGAAACGGGATGGTAGTCCGTATGTTTTTTCTCTTTTTCTCTTTCTTTTTTTTTTTTTTTTTTTTTTTTTCTTTTTCTTGCTTTTTCAATTTTTTTTTTTTTTTTTTTTTTTTTTTTTTTTTTTTTTTTTTTTTTTTTGCATACCATCCAAAATAATACATCATAGGGAATGAGAATTCCCCTTACACTTGAATCTTTACATACTTTACATTTAAACTAATCTAATTACTCGAATTAAGAAAATCAAAACACTTGGAGCACTTTTAAGATTAACGTACATATGGGGGTAATAATATTATGTTCTTCCCCATTACTCCATAAAATAAGTACTTACCCATGAGTCTCAATCGTCCCAAAACAATATGTACAAGGATATGACTCGACTTAGCAACCATGTAATCAATTAGAAAGTTAACTTAGGGTTTAACAAATAACAATAATGCACTAAAAATGAGCGCATACACGGAAGGCTAAGGCGATTTGGTTGTACATTTAAGTGGGGTGTAACAAATTCTTCCTTTAAGTAAAATGCTTAAAGTTAGAAACGAAAAGATAGGCTCGGAGGGGTGTACTAGGGGTTTCGTGTACTAAAAATGAGTACAACGCTAAGGGTGTGGGAAAAATTAGTTGACTTAACTAGCCAAGTAATATGACTTAAATGGTCAAGTAATTATGATACGGGTTTAACACAAGGGTGATCCTAATGCCTCTTATCATGTAGTAAATCCTACTACACGAATGTAGTCTCACTAGCGGTCTTGGGATGCATCACTAACGCAAGTTCTAGAATCTAAATGCTTCCGGTACACTCATAAGCACTAATAATGAATGCTTTTCCTATCAAATCTAAAGGCGAACCTCACATATTTGGGTGGAAAATTTTTCTGAATATACGGTTATGTGCTAGTCATACAATCTCCTATCCATGAGACGCTTGCTATGGCTAAAGTTTCACTCCTAAATGTTGTAAAAAATTTTAAATTTGGCGCTAAAATTGCACTAACAAGTATTTCTCATAGTTTTATTACACATCTACTATCAAACAAAACAAACTCTAGCGAAAGTGCATATGTAAGGTATCATCTTTTTACCCTCCCCTTACACTTAAGATGAACATTGTCCCCAATGTTCAAGTAAAGAATGTAAAAGTGAAAAAGTAAAGAGAATGAAATCAAATACTCCCCTGATTCGCTCGGTATGGATAATAGGACGACTAGGTTAAATCTTCCTCCAAGAAAATGAACAATCAAAGCTTCCCTTCCAGAATATAAATCATCTTCTTGTTATACATAACCTGTAAAACCTGACAAAGTAGACAAGACAACCTCGCGTAAAATCGGCGGCATTCTATATAAGTTACTAAACCTAGAAAACAAGATAAGATATAATGCTTGTGGAATGAAGTTTGCAGATCTCCTGGAGATTATAAAGCTTAATAATTCACAAAAACCATAAGACTCCGTTAGAAAAACAAAACCGGTAAAATTTCCAGATTTTTAACTCCTGACGCCATCAAGAGTAAACCCCTGATGCCGTCAGAATTGACCTGCAGAAATTCTTATGTTAAGTTTCCGGAAAATTTCTGGAAAAACTTGGTCCTACTTCCTGGAAAATCCTGCAAAACTTCATTATGACTCAATACAAGCATTTGACTCTAACAAATACGAATACACATGTTCATTTAATATTGTGGAGAATCATGATCGGTTTGTTTCTTAAAAACATATTTGGGGTTTCCCCTTTCACTTATCTTTCGCAAAAATACTTTTAGGTGGAGTTAAGACTAGGCCAAAACAACAAAGTAAAGTATTTCTACTATTTAATTTAGAAACATGATCAACCAACAATAAAAATAAAACATGCATACGGAAGCAAATAACAATCAAACAAATAAAATCACACAAAACATGGGTTGCCTCCCAAGAAGTGCTTTTCTTTATTTACGAGTCTTGTAGCTAGACTCAAGGTCATGGGTTACTACGTGATTCGGGTGAGTTCCTCATTGAGGACATCTTTGGGATCAAACTTAGGTTTCAATTTCCTATCGGTTTCCTTAGTGTGGTATGACCTTTCAAACTTTTCTCCATCCGGATCATATAAAGTCATCCTCATATGCCATGTTCCATCACCTTCTTTAGGTGGCTTGTCCCACCTCCATTTACACTTGTCTCCCTCTCTTTTCCACTTATTCATCTCAATATTAATAGGCATTACGCTCAAGAACTCAATCATCTTCCTAAAGACTAAGGGGTCCTCAAAGGGGTCTAGCTCTTCATCTCTAGCTATGAGTTGTTCTACCAAATGTGTCTTTTCTACGAAATCTTTCTCTAGATAAAATGGGCATTGAGGTCCTATGAAGTTCCTTTCAATCCAAGGTCCATATCTAGATGGTCTCCTATTCATCTCTACCCAATGCGGTGTCGGTTCATCATCACAATCATAACTATGCTTCTTTACATCGTACACCGACCAAGTATCTCCTTCACCTACCGCTATCTTAGACTCCTTACAATCTATCATGGCGCTAGCGGTTGCTAAAAATCCTCTTCCTACTAATAATGGGCATGTAGTGTCACTAACCATGTCTAGGACGTGAAAGTCCGCTAATATAGTTAATTTTCCTACGTGAACAACTACATCCTTAATCATTCCAACCAGGTGGGCAATACTCCCATCCGCTAGCCCTATCAATACCTCCGTTTCCTCTAACTTCCCTAGCTTAAGAGCGGTGAATAAGGATAAGGGAATCAAGTTGAGGCTTGACCCTAAATCGGCTAGTGTGTCGAAAGTTTCGGATCTTCCTATCTTACAAGGCAAAACAAATATACCCGGATCATCGAGCTTTTTAGGCAATTTGTTTTGAACGAAGGCGGTCCCATTTTTACCTAGTTTAAACTTCTCATATTTTTCTAGGAGAGCACTATAGTAAGGAGCACGCGCTAAGACATCAATGACGGGGCGTTCAAGGTGAAGTTCCTTGAATTCATCGTCAAGGTCTTGCGTAGGAGGTGTTTCAACTATACTTTTGACCGGCTCTAGATGGGGTGTTTCATTTGATTGGTCTTTTTGAAGAACTTGGTTTTGTTTGAAACACGTGCTTGTTGATTTGACCGAGTAGTATTGTGGACATGAAGTGGGTGACGAAACTGAAGATATGGAATTAACGTTTAGTTTCGGATTCTTGATTGTGTCGCTCGGGAGTGCTCCCATTTCTCGGTCATTGAGAACTTTCAACAATGCGTCAATTCTAGTGGTCATCTCGCTTTGCTTGTGTTTGAAATCGGCTTCAAACTTAGATATGCGAGCTTCTTGAGATGCCATAAACCTTGACATCAACCCTTCAAGATTGTTGGTACTACCAAAGTTGTTAGAAGGATTGTTGTTGAAAGTACGGTTGGATGGTGGACCGGTTGGTTGGTAACGGTTAGGCGGATTGGAGGAATTGTGTTGATTTTGTTTCCACCTAAGGTTTGGGTGATTTTTCCATGAGGGGTTATATGAATCACCGTATATGTTTGGCTCGGGCTTGAAAGTGTACCACTTATCTCCCGCTTCGTCGGTACGCGTGGATGCGTAGTCCGCAAAAGCTGTTCCGGGGAGTTCCACACAATCACGAGTGTCGTGGGGACCACTACATAATTCGCATGAAGAAGTGATTTTGTTCACTTGGCTTGAAGGCTTAGGAGCATCGTAAGATTTCATGAGAAACTTGACTTGGTCCTCAAGTTCCATGATCCTACGGTCGGGAGTGCTAGAATTATTCGAAGGCAAGGATATTGCCTTGACCGTTTTGTTCAAGTCACGGGGATCGTTCCAACTTTCGTTGTCATAGAGAGCAAGATCTTCTATGAGTTCCCATGATTGTTCCGCACTTAGATCACGTAGCTTACCACCGGCCGATTGGTTAATGGCTCGCCTCGTAGAGATGTCGATATGGTCATAAAAAATTTGGGCTTGGAGCCAAAGATCTATGCCATGATGAGGGACTTTTTGGAGTAAGTCCTTGAAACGAGTCCATGCTTCATAAAGAGATTCATTTTGACATTGTTGGAACATCAAGATGTCATTTCTAAGCTTAGTAGTTCTTCCGGGTGGGAAAAATTGAGTAAGGAAACGAGTGGTGAGATCATCCCATGTGGTGATGGATCCCGCGGGCAAACGCTCAAGCCATTGACTAGCTTGATCCCGTAGAGAGAATTGGAATATGCGTAAACGGGTAGTCTCTCTAGTTTCAACACCTAGGTCAATGGAATCTACGATTTTGAGAAAGTCCTTAAGATGTTGGTTTGGATCTTCGGAACGAAGTCCATAGAATGCACATCCGCTTTGCACCAACCGGATGGTGTCGGATCGCAAGGGGGTCACATTGGCTCCGGTGAGCTCAATGGTGTTTCGGTAGCCTTGGTGGCTAGGTCGGGAATACTCTCCTAAGGTTCGGGGCCTAAGGGGTTCTAGTGGTGGGTTTTGTTGTGGTGGGATGATGGGTTCAAATATGTTACCACCTTCCATGATGTCGGATGGTAAAGAGTTACGAACAAAAGCACAAAGAAATGAGATAGACTAAAGAAGACCTAAAAATAAAAATAAAATCTTACTAGAAAGGAATCTGGCAAGTAGACCTAATAAAAAGAAATTCTAACCTAGACAATAACTATTCCCCGGCAGCGGCGCCAAAAACTTGATGCGTGGGAATCGCAACAGGCTTTACCTCTCGAGGGATCTCGAGAAGCTTACAACCCCCACCAGGCAGTGTACCTGATCGTTGTAGTATAGTATAGTGACAAGTACCGGGGGATTGATCGTTCAGCTTAGGAATAGTGTCGCTAGGATTAGAAAGCCTAAATACTAGTTCTAAAAGTGAGGGATGATTATTTTTATGTTTTTATATTTTTTAGAAAGCAATTAAAATCTCGGGGTTTGAAGGATTTGGGCGGAATTAGTTGCTATTCAACTAACCCAATACTAAGATGCAATAAAAATAAAATACTAGAAAAGAAAATAAACTAATTTATACTAGAGTTGTGAGCAGTAATTGGAGAAAATGTGTTTACTTAGATTTCACTACTCCCTAGATATCTTTTACACGTTAATTACTTGTTATAATTGCATGGATGACGGATCGTATTCCTTAATACCATTCATGGGGTGGCACACATAACTCCCCAATTCTATGAGCTCTTATCTCCTCCTACACCATGCCCAGCACAACTATGGGGATTGTAAACAGTGGCTCATGCATTAAATACAACCAATAAAGACCTAGTGCACCTCGGTTCATGTTTCTTAAGATGTTCAAGCATGTTACCATTTGGAGATCTGCCAGTTTTCTTAAGCCTAACATATAAATCATTCATCCAAGACAAGAATAAACAAGTAATCAACACATAATCAATATCTAGGTTTCATTAGATCTAAGCAAACACATAAGAGATCTAGCCTAGCATGATAGAATTAAGACAAGAACAAGATATAGACAACCAACACATAGACATATTGATTGAATTAGAAGAACACATATCTTGATTAATCATGCAAGGTATCAAGGGGTTGGAACCCTTGAAAAACCTGTAAAGTTACACCAAAATCGTACTTAGGGTTTCTCCCAAAACTTCTCTTTAATGTGTGAAAATTAGAAAACTATATATAGAAAAACAGGTCTGACGGCGTCAAGAGTAATCTTGTGACGCCGTCACCTCGCCGCCAAAACTCTCCTCGGACTGCCTAGATCCACTTCTGACGCCGTCAAGACTTAAGCACTTCCAGGCCGTCATGACTCTTTTACTCTTGACGCCCTTCATACGTGACGTCGTCAAATCCGTTCTGGGTCGTCATGGAAATTCATGAGATTTGCTCTTGACGCCGTCAAGCTTTTGCTCTTGACGCCGTCACCTACTGTTCCCAGCATGGAAAATTAAGACTTTGGCATTTTCTTCACTTTTATGCTCCAAAAACGTCCGAATTGCTTCCTTTTCCAGATTTCTCTCCCAAAGTACCTAAAATCACAAAAGGAACGATTTAGGGCAATATTTGATCAAATAAATTCGGATTCGGGTTTAAATGACCCCCTAAAAGTGGTTCATTTTTTGCCTCATCATTAGCACATGATATATCAACTAAACACAATATCAGTATTGGCACAATTAAAAACAAAAAGAAAAGTTTGTTCATACTTTTTCTAAGAAATTCGTTAGCTTACTTGGTCACAATTTATCAATAAGTTGCTATGTTTATTGAATGAATGATATTAGGGTTTCTTGTTTATTACCTTTGGTAGATAACTGATAACGGAAAAATTGAAATCTCATAGAATGGATTTTTTTGGGGTTGAAGAAGGGTAATGGTTACTATACAGATGTATTTTATAATCTTTCATTAACAATGTATATACATAAGTTGACACAACAATATGATAAAATCAAAGCATAAATTAAACAGTATATCTGAATTACCCTGATATATTGCCCCTCCATCTTTCGATGCTTATCATGCTTATAGTCGATCATCACCATCCAACTAATACGCCAACGACCTAAAACAATAAACATCAACATTCATAACAACTGTTGGTATGGCTGAAAGCATTACAAACAATAAAAGTAGTTTAAGTAAGTGAATCCACAAATACAAAAGGACGATAATATTAGGGTGAATCAACCAATTGGTAAATGACTAACCTTCAAAGAAGACGTCTAAGATGCAAAAACCTACAAATCATTAGGGTTTTGAGGTAAAGAAAAGAGGCGTACCTTTTTTTGTGTTTGTAACAAACCGTAACAGAGAAGATAAATATTAGATTTATATTCTAGGGTTTTATTTAGTAAATAATGTGGTGTAATAAAGACATTACATTTTGATTTTGAATTGTCTATTACAACTTATGGCTTGCTCCATTGGTTGAAGCACTTATTTGTGAACTAATAGACCCAAGTTCAAATCTTGTAAAGCCAAACTACATGTTAAATTTTTTAGAAACAAAAATTCGGCCAAAAAATTAAAAACGAATTTTAATAAAAAATCTGCTTAGGTGGCATCAATTTGTGATGACATGGCTGATAATGAATTATTGGGCAATGACTGGGCAATGAGGTGGCATATTCTTCAAATGTCTCCTGTTATATATATATATATATATATATATATATAGTTAGGATCAAATAAGAAGATTACTTAAAATAAGAAGGAATAAGAAGAACTATAACTACAAATCCGAGATGCACCGACCTAAATTAGATGCATCCCTATAATCTTAGATGCATTATAACGCACCATAGTATGTTTTCTAGCTTTTAATCAGATGCATATACGTATATTAGATGCATTTCATGATTTCTCTTATTTTTTGTTCCTCTGCACGTGTTAAAATCATGAAAATCAATTTGCACCATCTATACATCAAATTAACTTTCGAAAATCAAGATGTTGCATCTATATGAATAGAAATGCATCTAATGCAAGTCGTTGCATCTCAAATGCGTGATTTTAGTCACTTCTTATTTTAATTTACTTCTTACTGGATATATATATATATATATATATATATATATATATATATATATATATATATATATATATATATATTTAATTTACGAAAAGTGCTTGATCGAATCGGATTTATATAAAATAATTATATATATAAAATATAAAATTTATATTTTATTAAAAACCTTCAAGTTTTGTAAAATTTACATTTTAACCCCCTAACGGCATAACTTTACAAATTTAGTCCAAAACGATTTAGAATTTCTGTTTTAACCCGAAACTCTTTTATATTTATATTTTATACCCAAATTTTTTTAGATTTACAGTTTTCATCACAAATATGCCAAAATGGCAGTTTTCCCTTAAACTTTGCAATTTGACAGTTTTGGTCCCTCGGGTTTAAAATTTTTGCAAAAATAGTCCATATTTCACGAACTTCAAAACTAAATCTTTTTATTTTCTAAATAAGTTTGAAACAGCTTATTTAAGTTGTAAAAACAGCTTATTTCTAAAAAGAGTTTATTTATCAATTAATGGGCCTTTAATGAGTTAAATCCAAGGCCCGTTAAGGTTTTTCAATCCAATGTGCTTAGGAAACTTTTGGGCTTGCGTGTGTGTGGACTGGGCCCAAATAAGAAGAAAAGAAAGAATGAAAGGGCCCGTTTGGTGTGTTTGGTTTGTAGTAGAACTGGGCCGAGGCCCAATGGTTGTAAAGGACCAATTTGGTTTGTCTCGAAAGTAGTGTCGAAGTTAAATGTAGTTACTGAGTGTTCGTGGAAATTTTCGTGAGCTCGGGAATTTATTTGAACGTATTCGGTTAATTATCGGATGATATATACATATATGTGTATATATATATATATATATATATATATATATATATATATATATATATATATATATATATATATATATATATATATATATATATATACATGTTACTTAGTAAATGTTAGTTATTAAAAATTAATTCACGATACTTAGACTATCTAGGTTCGTGTGTAAGCGGGTTCCAAAGTAAACGGTAATCACCAACGACGTTGTGATTATAATAAGTATATCTCGACTAACAAACAAAAATTTTGTTATCGGTAAAAACTGTTTTTTTTTTTTAATTATCATAATGATTTGTAAATCATAGGTTCGCATTACTATTCATGAGGGAAAATTACGGGAGGTTACAGTACATACCCCTTACAGTGAATTTCGTCCCGGAATTCAAGCTAAAATGGTTGTCGGTGATGCCTAGGAGAATAGGTGTGGGTATTTGTCACAGATTTGGTATTTGCATTCCCAAGTGTATCCCGGTCCTTGCTTAGAGTCCCAGCGAACTTTGACAATGGGGATGCGATTGTGTTTCGTTTGTTTGACCTCCCTGTCCATGATCTCCACGGGTTCTTCCGTAAAGATAAGATTGTCGTCGAGCTGAATATATTTCCAAGGGACAACAAGAGATTTATCAGACAATCATTTCTTAAGATTCAATACATGGAAGGTGTCGTGTACTCGGTTAAGTTCTTCCGGTAGTTCAAATTTGTAAGCAACTGGTCCTATCCTCTCCAGGATCTTAAATGGACAAATATACCTAGGGTTTAGTTTTCCACGTTTTCCGAAACGTATCATTCCTTTCCAAGGAGATACTTTTAACATGACCATGTCTCCGATTTGGAATTCCATGGGTTTTCGTCTTACGTCAGCATAACTCTTTTGCCTATCTCTGGCAGCTTGTAGACGTTGTTTGATCTTAACTATCTTTTCCGTTATCTCATGAACGAGATTGGGACCGGTAAGTTGTATCTCTCCAGCTTTGGCCCAACAGATAGGTGATCTGCACTTTCAACCGTAAAGTGCTTCAAAGGGTGCTGCCTTAATGCTGGCATGGTAACTGTTGTTGTAGGAAAACTCAGCCAAAGATAGGTGTCTATCCCAACCTTTTCCGAAGTCAATCACGCATGCTCGTAGCATGTCTTCTAGGGTTTGGATGGTTCTCTCACTTTGTCCATCGGTTTGGGGGTGAAAAGCCATACTCATATCTAATTTGGTTCCCAAGGCTTTTTGCAAATTCTTCCAAAATGAGAGGTGAAACGGCTATCTCGGTTTGAGATGATTGAAATAGGCACTCCATGTCGTGACACTATTTCTTTGAGGTATAACTGCGCGAGTGTACTCATCTCGTCAGTTTCTTTGATCGGTAGGAAGTGAGCGGATTTAGTTAGACGATCAACAATGACCCAGATGGTGTCTAACCCGGTTAACGTTTTGGGTAGTTTGGTGATAAATTTCATGGTAATACGTTCCTATTTCCATTCGGGTATCTCCGGTTGGGTTAATAATCCTGACGGTTTTTGGTATTCTGTCTTTACTCGTGAGCAGGTCAAACATTTCCCGACAAACTCAGCAATGTCGGCTTTCATGTTTGGCCACCAGTAAAGTTTCTTTAGGTCGTGGTACATTTTGTCGAAACCTGGGTGGATGGAGTATTTTGACTTGTGGGATTCATGCATGATGAGGTCTCGTATACCTCCATAGAGAGGAATCCAACTTCTCTCTTTGAAACAGAGCTGATACACGGGATTGCGCCCTCACAACAGGTTTTACCTGTCAAGGGATCTTGAGAAGCTTGCAATCCCCGCCAGGCAGTGTACCTGATCATTGTAGTATAGTATAGTGACAAGTACCAGGGGATTGATTGTTCAACTCAGGAATAGTGTCGTTAGGATTAGAAAGCCTACTAAACTAGGTCTAGAGGTGAGGGATGATACTTTTTATATTTTTTATATTTTATGAAAGCAAGTAAAATCTCGGGTTTTAAAGGAGTGGGCAGAATTAGTTGCTAGTCAACTAACCCAATTAACTAAAGATGCAATCAAAATAAAATAAAAATAAACGAAATTAAACTAATATGGTGGAAACAATAATGAAAGAAGATGTTTTTACTTAGATTTCATTACTCCCTAGATATCTTTTACCGGATGATTAGCTTGTTACAATTGCATGGATGACGGGTTATATTCCTTAATACTAGTCGTAGGGCTGTGTACAATATTCTCTAACTCTATAAGATCCTACTTCACTCCTATGTTGAGCCAACTAAAAACTCCTAACATGGGATCATTAGAATTCACTTATGCATTAAATAGAACCAAAAATCGTAGTACACCTCCGATCATGTTTCTTAAGACGTTCAAGCAAGTTACCAATGGAAGTATGCCAGTTTTCTTAAGCCTAACGTCGAATACAATCATCCATAACAATTATAAACAAACAATCAACCAATAATCAACATCTAGGTTTCACTACATCTAAGTAAACACAATAAAAACCTAGCCTAACATGTTAAAAGAAAGACAAGCATTAGATAAAATCAAACAACACATAGACATATTGAATGATTATTGGAAGACTTATCTTTATTCAAACATGGAAGAAAGAAGGGTTTGAAACCCCTGCAATGTGAAGAAAATTTGAATTAGGGTTTATGCTTCTAATGTTCCACACTTTGTTCCACACTTTACAATGAAAAATTGGAAAAATATATATAGATAAAACATCCTAACAGCGTCACGTTATGGCTTCTGACGCCGTCAGGCCATTAACACTAAAAATGTTCTGGGCCGTCACGTTATAATTTCCACTTCCACCTCTTTTGCCACTCTTGACGCTGTCATGTGTTAAGCCTTGATGTCGTCAGGTACTGTTCCCAGCAAAGAATTTGAGACTTTGCCGTTTTCTTCACTTTTATGCTCCAAAAACATCCAAAATGTTTTCTTTTTCAGATTTCTCCTCAAAAGTACCTAAAATGACAAAAGGAACGATTTAGGGCAATAATTGATCAAATAATCACGAATTCGGGCTTAAATGACCCCTTAAAAGCGGTACACTTTTCGCCTCATCAAATACCCTTACACTTGATATTTGTTTGTTCTCAAGAAAATGCGCTTTTATTCTAATCAAAATACAAGTTAGGGGTCATTTAACACTCATATAAAAGTAATTACAACAAATAATCGTTCCACTAAAAACCAAAAACAAGCACGGAGGTCATACACTAGCACCTCACAAATAGTGTTTAGATACTCACATCTCTCGGGTGTAATAGAGTATATATCACAATATGGAAATGGAAAACATCTCTCACTACCTGTCATAGCAAATAGATTACCATAGGCTTGTGAAATGATCAAACCTCCACCACTTGGCGTAATCACCTAGGATAAACTATCAAAGAGGTCTTTTAAAGGGTTATAACGTTAGGTGTAGGGATATGGAAAACACGGTTTTGTTGGATAAAAGCAATATTTACTGGTGGCGAGTTAATCATCTTGGTTAATTACATGTACAATATGACATTGCTAAGTCAAGAATCGACTCGACTTAAGCTAATCAAAACTACAAACTATGAAACAAACATAAAATGAAACGGGATGGTAGTTCGTATGTTTTTTTTTTCTCTTTTTCTTTTTCTATTTTTTTTCTTTTTCTTGATTTTTTCGATTTATTTTATTAGTATTTTTTTGCATACACTTTTACCCTACCATTCAAAATAATACATCATAGGGAATTTGCATTTCCCTTACACTTGAACTTTTACATACAATACAATCAACTATTCTAATGACTCGAATCAAGATAATAAAAACACTTGGAGTACTTTTTAAGATTAACGCACATATGGGGGTAATATATGATGTTCTTCCCCATTACTCCATAACACAAGTACTTTACCCATGAGTCCCAATCGTCCCAAAACAATATGTACAAGATATGACTCGACTTAGCAACCATGTAATCTATTAGACAATTAACTAAGGGTTTAAACAAATAACAATAATGCACTAAAGATGAGTGCATACATGGAAGGCTAAGGTGATTTGGTTGCACATTTGGGTGGGTTGTAACAAATTCTTCCTTTAAGTAAAATGCTTAAAGTTAGAAACGAAAAAGATAGGCTCAGAGGGGTGTACTAGGGGTATCGTGTACTAAAAATGAGTACAACGCTAAGGTGTGGGAGAATTAATTGACTTTACTAGTTAAGTAATATGACTTAAATGGTCAAGTAATTATGATACGGGTTTAAACACAAGGGTGATCCTAATGCCTCTTATCATGTAGTAAATCTTACTACAAGAAAGTAGTCTCACTAGCGGTCTCGGGATGTATCACTAACGCAAGTTCTAGAATCTAAATGCTACCGGTACACTCATAAACAGTAATAATGAATGCTTTTCCTATCAAATCTAAAGGCGAACCTCACATATTTGGGTGGAAATTTTTTTTAAGTGGTACGGTTTTGTGCTAGTCATGCAACTCCTATCCATGAGACACTTATTAAGGCTAAAGCTTCACTCCTAAATGTTGTAAAAAATTTTAAATTTGGCGCTAAAATTGCCCTAAAAAGTATTTCTCTTAGTTTTATTACACACCTACTATCAAACAAACAAACTCAAGTGCAATTGTATCCTATAAGGTATCATCACCCCTTACACTTAGGATGAACAATGTCCCCAATGTTCAATTAAAAAGATGTAAAAGTAAAGCAGGTAAAAGAATGAAAACAAATACTCCCCTGATTCGTTCGGTGTGGATAGTGTGTCAACAAGGTTAGATCTTCCTCCAAGAAAATGAACTTTGAAAGCTTCACTCTAGAAATATAAATCATCTTCTTGTCATATATAACCTGTTAAACCTGAGAAAACAATCAAGGCAAACCTCGCGTAAAATCGGCGGCAATCTATATATACTAACAAATCCTAGAAAACAATTTAAGATATAATGCTTGTGAAATGAATGTTTGCAGATTTCTTGGAGTTTATAAAACTAAAGAATCAACAAAAACCTTAAGACTCCAGTATAAACAAAACTCGCAAAATTTTTCAGAATTTTGGTACCTGACGCCGTCAGGTTGTAACTCCTGATGACGTCAGAATGTTCCTGGAAAAATCTTATGTTATGTTTCCGGAAAATTTCTGGAAAAACTTATGCCTTATTTCCTGGAAAATCCTGCAAAACATCATTATGACTCGATACAAGCATTTGACTCTAACAAATACTAATATACATGCTCATTTAATATTGTAGTGAATCATGCTCATTTTCGTTTTTATAAACAAATTTGGATTCCCCTTACACTTAGCTTTTGCAAAATACCTTTATATGTAATTAAGACGAAGTTAAAAACAAAATAAAGCATTTTCACAATTTACGTTGAAACATGATTTACCAACAATAAAAATAAAGCATGCATACGGAAACAAATAAAATAAAACAAATAAAAACACACAAAACATGGGTTGTCTCCCAAGAAGCGCTTTTCTTTTTATACGAGTCTTGTAGCTAGACTCAAGGTCATAGGCTATCTTGTGTTGCTTATGCTCACATACCCTAGTGTGAGCCATCTAATAGTCGCCTCATCTTTCTTATGGTTATCACTTAGCTCTAAACATCCACGATAATACCTTTTATTCATTTCATGAGGATATTTAAGCCCTTTCCTTTTATCATTCTCATTTAGCATATCAAGGGGTGGATACCTATTACATTTCTCCATAGAAAAATCCTTGAACCTAGGGTGTGCACGGGGCATTTGGTAAACAAAGTCTTCATCCCCATACGAGAATGTAATTAACCCTTCCGTAAGTTTTTCATCAAGGTTGGTTAACCTTTTGAAGGGTTTTCCAAACACAACTTGGGTTAACTTACTATCGATAAATTCTCCTAGATTCTCCATAACCATAAATTCAACCAGATCAACAAAGCTTCCTACAAACACATGAAATGTCTTTACCCTAGCAGCAATATTATCTCCTTTGTAATCCAACTCATTTACCATAATTTTATTGTATTCACTACGCGAGATTATATTCATTGGTAGAGAAGAGTTAAGGTAGGCATCAAAGCTCCTAAATCCAATTTTACAAGCAAACTGCATATTAAATGAGCTATCATTCTCAATCCTTGTCTTAGGGTCGACATACCTAAGAGGGTCTACCTCATCTTCCATCTTATCCTTATTAATTACATCACCATCATCTAGGTCCTCATCGGAGTCCGAATAGTAATAAGGACTAGCCCTATGGTCATTATCATGGTCAGACTCCTCCATCTCAGAATTATTGTCAAAGTGATGGTCAGGCGAGGGGTTAGGTGGATTCTCATTTTCCACTAAAGGGTTTGGTGCGGGTATTTGGAAAATACTACGACGAAAAACACGAATAACGGGAATCAAACGATCAATGCTATTGTTATCCATCGAGATAGTTTACGAACAAAGGAAACAAAGAAATAAGATAGACTAAAGAAACCTGTAAAAATAAAATAAAAATCTTACTAGAAAGGAATCTAGCAAGTAGACCTAATAAAAAGAAATTCTAACCTAGACAATAATTATTCCCCGGGCTGCGGCGCTAAAAACTTGATGCGCGGGATTGCGCCCTCGCAATAGGTTTTACCTCTCAAGGGATCTTGAGAAGCTTGCAATCCCCGCCAGGCAGTGTACCTAATCGTTGTAGTATAGTATAGTGACAAGTACCGGGGGATTAATCGTTCAACTCAGGAATAGTGTCGCTAGGATTAGAAAGCGTACTAAACTAGGTCTAGAGGTCAAGGATGATTCTTTTTGTATTTTTTTATATTTTATGAAAGCAAGTAAAATTTCGGGTTTTGAAGGAGTGGGCGGAATTAGTTGCTAGTCAACTAACCCAATTAACTAAAGATGCAATCAAAATAAAATAAAAATAAACGAAATTAAACTAATGTGGTAGAAACAATGATGAAAGAAGATGTGTTTACTTAGATTTCATTACTCCCTAGATATCTTTTACCGGTTGATTAACTTGTTACAATTGCATGGATGACGGGTTATATTCCTTAATACTAGTCGTAGGGCCGTGTACAATATTCCCTAACTCTATAAGATCCTACTTCACTCCTATGTCGAGCCGACTAAAAGCCCCTAACATGGGATCATTAGAATTCACTTATGCATTAAATACAACCAAAAATCGTAGTACACCTCTTATCATGTTTCTTAAGTCGTTCAAGCAAGTTACTAATGGAAGTCTGCCAGGTTTCTTAAGCCTAACATCGAATACAATCATCCACAACAATTATAAACAAACAATCAACCAATAATCAACATCTAGGTTTCACTACATCTAAGCAAACACAATAAAAACCTAGCCTAACATGTTAAAAGAAAGACAAACATAAGATAAAATCAAACAACACATAGCTATATTGAATGATTATTGGAAGACTTATCTTTATTCGAACATGGAAGAAAGAAGGGTTTGAAACCCCTGCAATGTGAAGAAAATTCGACCTAGGGTTTATGCCTCTAATGTTCCACACTTTGTTCCACACTTTACAATGGAAAATTGGAAAAATATATATAGATAAAACATCTTGACGGCGTCACGTTATGGCTTCTGACGCCGTCAACTCGCCGCCAAATTAAAATTCGTATTGCCTAGATCTAGTCTTGACGCCTTCATGTGTAAATATACTCTGGGCCGTCACTTGCATTGTGACCCTGACGGCCTTGGTGACACCGTCAGGCCATTAATACTAAAAATGTTCTGGGCCATCATGTTATAATTTCCACTTCCACCTCTTTTGCCACTCTTGACGTCGTCATGTGTTAAGCCTTAACGTCGTCAGGTACTGTTCCCAGCAAGGAAGTTGAGACTTTGCCGTTTTCTTCACTTTTATGCTACAAAAACGTCCAAAATGTTTTCTTTTCCAGATTTCTCCTCAAAAGTACCTAAAATGACAAAAGGAACGATTTAGGGCAATAATTGATCAAATAATCACGAATTCGGGCTTAAACGACCCCTTAAAAGAGGTACACTTTTCGCCTCATCAAGAGCATTCCATCAGCTCATTTCACAAAACCGTTCTGGTTTTCTGGCATGCCGTAAACCTTTTCGTTAGGTCGGTTTGCTTCCTTAAGGGCTTCGGCTTGTGCGTAGAGTATTTGGGAAGGAAGGGGTGAACAAATGGTTATTCCTAATGATCTAACCCTAAGAGGTTTAAGTCGTTCCTTCCGACTTAAAGCATCTGCCACTACGTTGGCTTTTCCTGGGTGATAACGGATTTCGCAGTCGTAATCGCTAAGTAATTCTAACCATCTACGTTGTCTCATGTTTAGTTCCTTCTGGTCTATGATGTGTTGGAGGCTTTTATGGTCGGTGTATACGGTGCATTGTGTGCCATACAGGTAGTGTCTTCATAATTTAAGGGCGAATTACGGCTCCTAATTCTAGGTCGTGGGTTGTATAGTTTTCTTCGTGTTTCTTTAGTTGTCGTGAGGCATAAGCTATCACTCTGTTTTGTTGCATCAATACGGCTCCTAAACCATGATACGAAGCATCACAGTATACCACGAAGTCTTCACTTCCTTCGGGTAACGCCAAGATTGGTGCTTTATAAAGTTTTCGCTTCAGGAGACGGAAGGCTAAATCGTGCTTTTCTTCCTAGACGAAGTTCTTGTTCTTCTGAATCAGTTCGGTCAAAGGCTTGGAGATTTTTGAAAATCCTTCAATGAATCTCCTGTAGTAACCGGCAAGACCTAAGAATTAGTTATCTCGGTGGGGTTGGTCGGAGATGCCCAATATTTCACGGCGTTGATCTTAGTGGGGTCTACATGAATACCTTGACTATTGACAATATGACCAAGAAATTGTATGGTGGGGATCCAGAAATTTCATTTCGCAAATTTGGCATACAATCGCTCTTTCTTGAGTAATTCCAAGATGGTTCTCAGATGATCAGTATGTTCTTTCTCATCGCGCGAGTAGATTAGAATATCGTAAATGAACACAATTACGAACTTGTCCAAGTAAGGTTTGCATACTCGGTTCATGAGATCCATGAACGCTGCAGTTGCATTGGTTAAACCAAATGGCATTACTCGGAACTCGAAATGTCCTTAACGAGTTCTGAAGGCGGTTTTGGGAATATCCTCTTCCCAGATTCTTAGTTGGTGGTAACCTGAACATAGGTCGATCTTTGAGTATACAATCGATCCTTGCAACTTATCAAATAAGTCGTTGATCCTGGGTAATGGATATCGATTCTTTACCGTGAGTTTGGTCAATTCCCGGTAATCGATACACATTCGGAATGATCCATCTTTTTTCTTAACGAATATGACTGGAACTCCCCAAAGTGATGAGCTTGGTCGGATAAAACCTTTATCTGACAATTCTTTCAGTTGCTCAGATAGTTCCTTTAGTTAAGACGACGATAGTCTGTAGGGTGCTTTTACAACTGGTGCCGCTCTAGGCACAAGTTCGATTTGGAATTCCACCTAATGCTCGGGAGGAAGACCGGGAAAGTCTTCAAGGAATACTTCGGGAAATTCATTGACGACCGGAACGTCTTCAAGTCATCTCTCTTTCGACTTGTCTTCCGTTACATGAACCATGAATGCTTGACATCCTTCGTTCATGCACTTGACTACTCGGATATACGAGATGATTCCGTATCGAGTCTTATTCAGGTCGCCATGAATGATGGGGGTTTCGTCATGGAGTGGGATATGAACGGTTTTCACGTCACAGAGAATCCTCACATGATGTCTGGACAACCAATCCATACCAATGACGGCATTGAAGCTACCGAATGGGATAGGCATAAGGTCGATGGGAAAAGGTTTGTCTTGGAAGATTACAGTGCAATCTCGTATGACGAAGTCGGTGTTTATTAGGTTTTCGTCGGCCATTTCGACTTCAAAGGTGGTGTTTAGCTTAGAACGGGCTACGTTAAGTAAGGGGACTAATCTAGTGGATACAAAACTCCTATCTGCCCCGGAATCGAATAAAATCCTAGCACTATGGTGGTTAATTAAGAACATACCCGTGACAACATCAGGGTTTGACGGAGCATCTTCTTCTTTGATCACGTAAGCTCTCCCTCGAGAAACGTTCTGCTGGCCATTTCCTTTTGGGCAGTGGTTCCTGAAATGTCCTATTTCTCCACAAGTATAACAGGCTGGGGCTATAGGTTGAAGATTGCTTCCAGTGGCTGGACTCCTGCAATCCTTGGCTTGGTGTCCTATTTTCTAGCAACTCATACACTTGGTGGTGCACGGTCCATTGTGGTGTAGTTTACATCTATTACACTGAGGTTTCAGGGCTTGGTATTCTTTGCTATCTGTAGCAGTGTAGGCCTTGACAGCCTCTTGTTTTTGGTTTTGTCGATTGTGGCGGTTGTTTCGGTTGTGGCGGTATGGGTTGCAATTGCAGTTTTTGTTATTGTTGTTGTTGGAGTTAGAGTTAGAGTTGTGATGAGTAGTCCTCTTTTCATCGAGTTTCCTCTTGAGTTTGTTGCTACACTTGACCTCTCGGTCAAGGAGTTTCTGTGCAAGTTGGATTGCAGCTTCTAGAGAGGTTGGGTTTGATGAGGTAACGTCACCCTCAATACTCCGAGGAAGTCCTTCAACGTACTTCTCCAGAGTCTTCTCGAGGTCGGGTACAACCGTAGGACATAGTACCATAAGTTCTTTCAATCGGCGGTTATAAGTTTTTGAGATCAACACCCTTGACTTTCAGCTGGTGGAATTCATCTTCCAATTTCCTCAGTTCAGAACGGGGGGTATACTTCTTCAGTATTTTGGCCTTAAATTCCGGCCAAATGAGCTGGTAGGCTGTCGTTATTCCCATAGTCTGGACTGTGGCGTTCCACTAGGATAAGGCATCTTGCATGAGTGTTCCTGTTGTGAAGGTGACTTTTGTGTCTTCTGTACAACTGCTTCTTTGAAAGACATTCTCAATTCGCTCAAACCAGTGAGCCAGTTGGGTCACACCTTCGGTACCTTTGTAGAAAGTAGGCTGGCAACTAATGAAGTCTTTGTAAGTACACCTACGATGGGTGGCTGCCACACTCTCTCCTGTTGGCATGTTGGTACCGCCGTTGCGGGAATTTGCTACTGCTTGTTCTGCCAAGACTGCATTCACGCCATTGGCGATCGCTTTCCGAATATCTTCCGGAGTTATACCAGGTGCGGTGGTTGCAGTTTCGAGGGTATCAGTTGCTCTTCTTGTGCGTGCCATGTTTCTATAAACATGCAAGGAACATAGGTTTAGAGGTCTTATGTAACAACCCAATACAAGGGTTACAATGCAGTTCTAATGAAAAGATAAAGGACTAATTCTAAACATTACAACTTCCAAAACTAATTACAAACTAAGAACCAAAAGAGAAACTCTAAGTCTATATCTAATCCATGGGGAACTATCGACGGCGTAGTCCACTTAGAGCTCCTAACCACTCTTCACCCAACCCAACTTCTTTCTAAAACCTGCCGCAGGAAAAGAAATGCGGCTGAGCTTAAAAAGCCCAGTGAACAGATATAAACAAAAGAAAGTTAATAAGAAAACAGAACGAAAAAGAATACGGAATGAATCCAAGCAACCTGTTAAGACAAATATCAAAGGAAAAATGGAACGTATAATAGGGTTTACAAAATATGATCAAGGAAAATACGGATAAGGAATATCAAACGTATCAAAGAAAATGAACGAATCCTCAGTGTAAGCAAGATGAAATAAGGCAAGCATAAGTTAATCACAAATAGAGAAGACAAGATAAGGATCATCTAAAAGTACAAATAAAAGAAATGCCCAATAGATACTAATGTGCACATAGGAATGATCATCTCCAAATGTACTATGTGAAAGGAGTGTATTACACACACACCAAAATATTCACCAAATAATACTAAACAAAGTACCTAGGATGCATCCATATGCCCCCTGCAAAACAGATATATATGCATAAAACTCTAGGCTAAGTAAACATATACAATAATAAAAATAGGCCTGAATAGCTATAGGATAATAGGGAACGCTGTGGACAAAAACTCACCTCCACAAATAGTGTCAATACCACTAGTGCATCAATGGCAAGGCCATGGACTCCCCATGTCTGGCTAATAATTCTAACACATACAGGCAAAACATATAATGGGCATAGGAATAGGAATGCTATAAGAAAAAAGACTATAGCATGCCAACGAATATCAACTCATTTCAAATCACAAAGATCAACAAATAGGAATCATACAAAGGGAACATAGCAATGGCTTAACTGAAGGCATCATAATCAAAGTAATAATCAAAAGAGAGAAGGATGACCTTTACTAAAAAGGCAGAATATTTGTACCTCGAAATCAAATACATAAATGAAACAGAGAACAAGAAGGGAAGGCAGGTCACTCCTTCTTCACACGATCTACATAATAAAGGTTTACATATTACTTAACTGCTCATTAAACGAATTAACTAATTTTAGGTTGTCAAAATTGGGGTTTACTTGTGTTAAGTGTTCACAGATAAGGTTTGGGGTTTCCTCTTTACAAAATTAGAAGTTGCAGGTTAAGGATTGCCCAATTAGTGTTTTTAAGTTTTCTTTCCAAAAATACACTTTCCATAAATAGAACTTTCCAAACATAGTAACTTTCCAAAAATAGTAAGTTTTCCTCTTTAAGTAGTTTAACCATTTTAAGTAACTTCCTATTTTAGGCAGGTTTCCCAATTTAGCAAGTTTCCAAATTTAGAAGGTTTCTGTATTTAGTAAGTTTCAGGTTACTCTCATCCCAATTAGGGTTTATAACGATTATAACTTAGTTTACTTACTAATCATGTCATATATCAATTTAGGTTATGAAAAGCATTTAAGTATCTTATTTACATCTTTAAATGTCGTAAGAATGATTTAATATAGTTAAGTTAAAGGTTATTGAGGACATTCAGGTTTAACACACATGTTTCACTTCTTTAGTCAATTTCATCTTTTAACACATAAACATGTTGCACATTCCCAAAATTTTAAGGTATACTTGTGCATCTCCTGGAGCCTTAGCAAAATTACCCCAGGTAGGTACATATGTTCACAACTTTGTGCAATTTTTGTAGAATTTTCCAGCTAGTACAACTATAAAACAAAAATTCATTATCAAAACTAGTCCAGATTCGGTAACAGAGTTGAGACTCAAAAAGTAAGCAAATAAGAGACCATGTTGTGCTACTCTAAAAATTCCACAAAAAATCGTAGAGACCACACACATCCTATATTTAAGCCCTATCCGATTGGAGCAAATTATTCATTACTGATTTCAAAACAAAAATCATCTACCAAGGTTGAAATTCAGATTACTAATTGATAGTTTTGACACCTGAACTTGTAAAATCAGAAAAGACATTCTCTCGACCTCCAAAAATTATAAGGCTTACATATTCAGAAAGTAATTTTCCAGAACTTGATTTTAGACTCAAGAATCACACAAAAACATGTTGGTATCACTAAAATACACCCTCTCAATTCGACCCAAAGTTTCTGTCAGCAACTGATAGGACAGAAACATCACAACTATTAAACCCGATTCAAGTATATTCAATTTATCCGATTCTCTTCTATTAACAAACAGGTTTAGGGTTGTATTCCATTAGGTTTAATCTTCATATAACACATGTCAAGATACTAGTAACATAGGATCGATTCTAAGTGTTTAGTTCATGATTTTATGTGGAACGATTCATGATTTTAAGTGAGTGCTAATTTGTATAACATATATCTCATTAATCCGATTCAATAGATGATCAAGGCGTGAAGGTATGCGAATGAACATGATCAATTTAGAGGGAAGAAACAAGAATGATACAAAAAATACCTCTTGATGAATCTCATGGAAGAAAAACGGGATCAAAATAACCAATTCGAAAACCAACCAAACCAAAACCCTAATTCGATCCAGCAAACTAATGATCAAAATCACACCATTGAGCTTCATTAACCACCTTGAATTCGAATGAGAAAGAGATGAGGAGATAACCAGCCGCCACTTTTCATCCTAGGGGTTGTGTGTGTTTGAAAGTATGGAGTATAAGTCGTGAGTTTTGGAGAGAAGAAAATGGAAGGAGCGTGTATACAATAATGGAAAGGATCAAGAAATTCCGTGATATAAGGGATTCCATATTGACTAATTCGGTTCTCAATTCCAGGAATGTTTATGGGCTTTTGTTTTAGTTATTTTTCAAGTATTATGGCCCAAGATATAAGTTAATGTTATGACAAGTAAGTTTGGCCCAATGAGTACATATTAAACGTGTGAAAATTTTCATGTAGCTTTTGTATTTTAGTTTTACTTAGTTTAGTTACTTAGGTTATAGATTCATGAACTTTCTTATATGTTCAAAGTTTGAGGGGTAATTTGGGAAGTTCAAATGTTTTAGATTTTAGGGTTTTACAATTCTTCCCTTCTAAAACGAAAATTTTGTCCGCGAAATTAAAATGAAATGATCAAACGGAAACGTACCAAACCACAAAATGAATTGAAAATGAGTAACTCACTCGGAATAGTTTCTCCATAGGATTTTTAATGAACGGAAAAGTTTCTCATGACTCGATTCGAACAACATAGGATAGCCCCCGGCTCTCCATGGAAAACAAACTCGATCCAACGAATGCGAAATGAACATGAAACAGATGATAGTCGAAATCTCATAAAGAGATACATGAACATCATGTGGATCTGGAATAAATACGGAAGTGATACTAAATGGTAGAAAACTTCACGAATCAAATCAGGTTCTGAATGTACTAAGGGACTTGCAAGAGGAATCAGAGAGATATATCTTGAATTATTAAACCTACCAGAATTTTCCTAAAGAGGTTGGTGACATATTCGTACTGACGATTAACTAAGAACATATCGAAGTATCGAATCGTATAAGAGTACATAACGAGATAGATATGATAACTGCACGGATAAGAATAAATCTAAGGACTATCGTATCATGAATCAAATCTTCCTTACATGCCAAAACGTCTAACCCTTATGTACGGAAAACATCATACGGGACATACAATTTTCTATCTAAACTTTCAAGCTTCCTCTTCTACAAAGATACAAATCCATTAGTCACTGTAATCAACACCAAACATTCAATGAGCAGCTTCTCGACTTAATTCAACCAGAAGGTGTTCTACTTCTCCGTTCATACATTATCTGAAAGGACAAACCTGTTACTCACATTCCATCGATCTTAATGAGCAAACACAATCAGACCACACACTTTTCAAACTTCCTGCTCAACACTTCTTCCAAGTCTGAATAGTTGTTCTGCTTATCCATCAGTCTGTCGGTCATAAGCATCCTATACTTGAGTCTGGTCCCTCAAGCCTTCAGTAGTTCTCCTGTGTATTGTGAGGTAACAACGTAAATCCCTGACACGATCACTGCAGGTGGGCCAAGTAATTGATTCTACCGGAGGATTTATGCCCACTGTTAACTGAATACATATTCTAAGAGGCAAAATGAGCTGACTTAATCTAACGATCCATCACTACTCAAATTATATCATTCTTCTCAAATGTGCGAGGAGATTTCGTTACAAGGTTCATGAAAAGTATAATCCTACTTCTAAGTCGGAAAGTCCATATGTTAAAGGAACTCCCTTGCATGCTGAAGTTCAATCTTGACTTGTAACATACTAAGCACATCATCACTAATGTGATCACAACCAATTTCATGTCATTCCCTCTAAAAATTAGGCTTAGATCCCTTATACATCTTAGTACAACTAATAGGGATAGAGAAAGTAAAATTGTGCCTCAATCATAACAGCTTTTCTCCAGTCTTCTAACACAGATCATAGTTTGCCATCTTACTCCTGAGCTTCTAAAATTTGTAATTGGATTCAACCTTCATGTTCGCCACGACTCAACTTCCCTGAGTTCTAAGTCTTTATTTTCTTAAGCTCAATCTCCAAGACAAACCGAACTTCAAATTTCTTCCTAAATGCATCTGCCACCAAATTTACCTTGTAAGATATGTCTTTCAAATATTATGAGCAACCACACTGCCGCCAATTCCAAGTCATGCATTGAATAATTCTCCTCAAACGGTTCTGATTTTATTGATGCGTAAGCAATAACCTTCCCATGCTGCATAATGGCATAACCAAGTCTCTTCTTGAAACGTCCCAAAATTGGTACTACCTGAAAGTATGGAAGTTGAAGCTAATTTCTATTTCAGCTTTTTCAAAACTCTGTCTCATCCAAACTAAGCTTCTCTTCTTTACTTATAAAATTCCTCGATGGTAACGCAAGGCGTGAACATCTTCCAACCAATATCATGCTTCCAGAATATATAAATGATCCTCATGTTTCCAACATAATACGAAAATGATTCTCATGTTTCTCCTTCGTCTCTAAATGTACTAATATGTCATACTATGACCAATTTATCTAAGTACTCACGAAAGACAAGATTCATCAAATTCAATAAACAGTCAAAGCATTAGCTAATACTATTAGCATCATTAACAGTCATAGTGGCCGATACGAATACGAAATGAATTTTTTTTGGAATAACTTCAAGCCATAAATCCATCTAAAGGAAAACTCCGCATCCTAAAGTTGATCAGATACATCATCGATTCGAGGTAGGGAATAATGGGTTCAAATAGTGATACGGTTCAGCTTCCGGAAGTCAATACATAATCTCCTGCTACCATCTTTGTTCATCGCGAAAAAAAATTGAAGCACTCCAAGGAGATACACTAAGACAACAAACCAATTCATAGCTTTTTTGGTTGCCACTCCTCCAGTTCTCTTAATTCGGCTGGTGCCATACAATATGGAGTTTCAAAATCGGGCAAAACGTCGTCCTATACGGATAGGGTTCTGTCTCATCAAACTTAAATGTTCTTAGGTACTCCTCAAAGATTTCCTATGATCCCCATAAGTTCAAGTTATATGATGTAATTATTATCACTTTGGCCAGGCGTCATAATACTTGCATCATATAAACATGCCTTTATTAAAATCATATTCTACCTCGAGTCGTGAGTAAACATTTTCTCAGTACTAAGTCAAATCAAATTCATAATTGGTGGAAAATCTAGGTGGTTAATTCAGGGATTCGTTGAAAGAATTTAGATTGCAAAATGACTCTCAAAGTGAGATTCATCCCACTGGAAACAAGAATAGATGCTAGGAAAATTTCACAACTGCGAAAGTAACGTATGAGTTTCCAGGGTAGTAAGGATAACAAAGTTTAACAGTCCGAAATCATGTCAAAGTAAATCAGAGTGATTCAAAATGTCAAAGGAGATACGTAGTATGACAGTTGTTAGCATCCTGATGCTCAGTCCACCAGTACATATCAGAATGACATCGAATTTAACTTTCCAAGGAAAGACATATAAGCATAACAAATCTTATCATTCAGAGTGCGGGATAGCATTCCTATACTTGTGGTTGATCACCACAAGACTTCTCATAGGAATAAAACTGGGTAAGGAAAAATCTAATGGTGTAGGAAACTTAGATATGCTTATCAAAAGCAAGAGATTTCACAGAATGTGTCAAACACATTATGGTCATACGAATTCTCAGAATGCCTGGAGAGGCATTTAAAGGGTTAAAAATGAATCAGAGGTTTGAATCAAAAGAAAACAAAGCTTGTGTAATGTCAAACATTACTATAGAATTCTCAACACATCCTAAACTTACATGCTCATTAATCTCACGTTGTGCAGAATTATATGTTTCAAATCTCCGGAAGGGAAAATCTTAAAAGAGCTTAACTAAGTGCAAAGCATGAATCAGAGTATATGCGGAAGTAAGGATACTTAAACAAATGCCCTATAGTGTACCCCAACCTCATCGGTCATAACTTAAGTTTCAGAGTGGCAATCCTAAAGCAAGTTCTCAACGGTTTTTCCCTAACTCTTATGGTGCAAAACTTAGAGGGCTTAATATTCACAGGTCATAGCCTAAGCTCTACGGGTTTTGAATCCTCCGATCAAACCTGTCTCTGATACCAAAATTGTAACAACCCAACCTAAAAGGGCTAAAGTGTAACATTTTGGAGTCAAATCAGAACACAAGTAAACATAAATACATTACCAATACGAGGGTTACAATGCAGTTCTAATGAGAAGATAAAGGACTAATTCTAAACATTACAACTTCCAAAACAAATTACAAACTAAGAATCAAAAGAGAAACTCTAAGTCTATCTCTAATCCATGGAGAACTATCGATGGCGTAGTCCACTAAGAGCTCCTACGCACTCTTCACCCAACCCAGCTTCTTTCTAAAATCTGCCGCAGGAAAAGAAATGCGGCTGAGCTTAAAAAGCCCTGTGAACAGATATAAACAAAAGAAAGGTAATAACAAAAGAGAACGAAAAAGAATACAGAATGAATCCAAATAACCTCTTAAGACAAATATCAAAGGAAAAATGGAACGTATAATAAGGTTAACAAAATATGATCAAGGAAAATACGGATAAGGAATATCAAACGTATCAAAGAAAATGAACGAATCATAAGTGTAAGCAAGATGAAATAAGGCAAGCATAAGTTATTAACAAATAGAGAAGACAAGATAAGGATCATCTAAACGTAGAACTAACAGAAATGCCCAACAGATACTAATGCGCACATAGGAGTCATCTTCTCCAAATGTACTATGTGAAAGGGCTGTATTGCACATACACCAAAACATTCACCCAATAATACTAAACAAAGTACCTAGGATGCATCCATACGCCGCCTGCAAAAACATATATATATGCACAAAGCTCTAGGCTAAGTAAACATATACAATAATAAAAATAGGCCTGAATAGCTAAAGCATAATAGGGAACGCTGTGGACAAAAACCCACATCCACAGATAATGTCAATACCACTGGTGCATCAGTGGCAAAGCCATGGACTCCCCATGACTGGCTAATAATTTTAACACATACAGGCAAAACATATAATGGGCATAGGAATAGGGAATGCTGTAAGAAAAGAGACTATAGCATGCAAACAAATATCAACTCATATCAAATCATAAAGATCAACAAATAGAAATTATACAAAGGGAACATAGCAATGGCTTAACTGAATGAATCATAATCAAAGTAATAATCGAAAGAGAGAACAATGGCCTTTACTATAAAGGCAGAATATCTGTACCTCGAAATCAAATGCAGAAATGAAACAGAAAACGAGAAGGGAAGGCAGGTCACTCCTTCTTCAAACGATCTACATAATAAAGGTTTACATATTAATTAACTGCTCATTAAATGAATTAACTGATTTTAGGTTTTCAAAATTGGGGTTTACTTGTGTTAAGTGTTCACAGATTAGGTTTGGGGTTTCCTCTTTACAAAATTAGAAGTTTTAGGTTAAGGATTGCCCAATTAGGGTTTTTAAGTTTTCTTTCCAAAAATAGACTTTCCCTACATAGTAACTTTCCAAACATAGTAACTTTCCAAAAATAGTAAGTTTTCCTCTTTAAGTAGTTTAACCAGTTTAAGTAACTTCTTATTTTATACAGGTTTCCCAATTTAGTAAGTTGCCAGATTTAGAAAGTTTCCGTATTTAGTAAGTTTTGGGTTACTCTCATCCCAATTAGGGTTTATAATGATTATAACTTAGTTTACTTACTAATCATGTCATATATCAATTTAGGTTATGAAAATCATTTAAGTATCTTAATTACATCTTTAAATGTCATAAGAATGGTTTAATATAGTTAAGTTAAAGGATATTGAGGACATTTAGGTTTAACACACATGTTTCACTTCTTTAGTCAATTTCAGCTTTTAACACATAAACAGGTTGCACATTCCCAAATTTTTAAGGTATACTTGTGCATCTCCTGGAGCCTTAGAAAAATTACCCCAGGTAGGTACATATGTTTAATACTTGGTATAATTTTTGTAGAATTTTCCAGGTAGTACAACTATAAAACAAAAATTCATTATCAAAACTAGTCCAGATTCGGTAACAGATTTGAGACTCAAAAAGTAAACAAATAAGAGACCATGTTGTGCTACTCTAAAAATTCCACCAAAAATCACACAGACCACACACATCCAATATTTAAGGCCAGTCCAATTGGAGCTAATGATTCATTACTGATTGCAAAACAAAAATCATCTACCAAGGTTGAAATTCGGATTACTAATTGACAGTTTTGACACCTGAACTTGTAAAATCAGAAAAGACATTCTCTCCACCTCCAAAAATTATAAGGCTTACATATTCAGAAAGTAATTTTCCAGAACTTGATTTTAGACTCAAGAATCACACAAAAACATGTTGGTATCATTAAAATAGACCCTCTCAATTTGACCCAAAGTTTATGTAAGCAACTGATAGGATAGAAACATCACAACTATTAAACCCGATTCAAGTATATTCAATTTATCCGATTCTCTTCAATTAACAAACAGGTTTTAGGGTTGTATTCCATTAGGTTTAATCTTCATATAACACATGTCAAGATACTAGTAACATAGGATCGATTCTAAGTGTTTAGTTCATGATTTTATGCGGAACGATTCATGATTAAGTGAGAACTAATTTGTATAACATATATCTCATTAATCCGATTCAATAGATGATCAAGGCGTGAAGGTATGCGAATGAACATGATCAATTTAGAGGGAAGAAACAAGATTGATATAAAAAATACCTCTTGATGTATCTCATGGAAGAAAAACGGGATCAAAGAATCCATAACCAATTCGAAAACCAACCAAACCAAAACCCTAATTCGAACCAGCAAACTAATGATCAAAATCACACCATTGAGCTTCATTAACCACCTTGAATTCGAATGAGAAAGTGATGAGGAGATAACTAGCCGCCACTTTTCATCCTAGGGTTTGTGTGTGTTTGAAAGTATGGAGAATAAGTCGTGAGTTTTGGAGAGAAGAAAATGGAAGGAGCGTGTATAGTGTATAGAATGATGGAAAGGATCAAGAAATTCCGTGATATAAGGGATTCCATATTTACTAATTCGGTTCTCAATTCCAGGAATGTTTATGGGCTTTTGTTTTAGTTATTTTTCAAGTATTATGGCCCAAGATATAAGTTAATGTTATGACAAGTAAGTTTGGCACAATGAGTACATATTAAACGTGTGAAAATTTTCATGTAGCTTTTGTATTTTAGTTTTACTTAGTTTAGTTACTTAGGTTATAGATTCATGAACTTTCTTATATGTTCAAAGTTTGAGGGGTAATTTGGGAAGTTCAAATGTTTTAGATTTTAGGGTTTTACATCTTATAAAGCTAGAGTAGGATTATGCGAATAGTGAGGAAATCGAATATAGTCATTATGTTAATTACAACAATCTGAGTCTATGGAATATCCTAAGGGGATCTAAGCGGTTTTTATATATAATCATCACGACATGTCTAAATCAAATTATAACACACATGAGAAATATAAAAGATCTAATTACACTAGTACAAAAATGGTCTTTCGTCACACATGGTCGATTTTGAACGGTCACACGGTAACATTTTTACGTGACTAAATGTACCATAATAAAATAAACAGCCACACTTGATCCGACTTGTGTGACTATTTCGTAAAATATAAGTCACACATTTGTGTATATATGTGACCAGAGGGTAACTGGTAAATATTTTTTTGACATTTTAGTCACTTTTAATTCGGGACGTGTGACAAATACAAATCAGCTCGAAACATTAGTCACACTATAGATATACGTATGTGACAAATATATGTCACACAATTGAAAAGTGTGACAAAAATAGATATATGCTCACATGAGATAATTGTTTATGTGGCTAAATTATATAGTCAAGTTTGTCACACATTATTTAAATGTGACTGCTATTCTTTGCTGAATATTTAGCCACATAGCGTTTGAAATGTGTGACAACTGAAAAGTAAGTTTTAAGCGTTAGTCATGATATGCATTTAATAGTGACAAATATATGTCACACACTTGACGAGTGTGACCAAATGTCATATATGGTCACACTAAACCATAGAAACATGATTAAGTGTAACAAAAATTCGATACATATGGTCACGTAAGTTAATATGTGTGTCTAAAGTTTAGTGTGTGTTTGTTTGCCAAATCCTAATGTGTATAGCCACACTTAATTGAAGCACGATCATGTGACTATAGGCTTTACATAAAAACATAAAAATAAATAAATAAATAAAAAATGGTCACATTGTAACTATAGGCTTTACAATAGTCACACCATATCAGAAATGTGTATCTAAATGATGTTTATGGCCACATTATAAGGGTATTATATGTGACCAATACATTCAAAATAGTCACATTGTGAAATCTTCATGTGACTATTATTTATAGCAAAATGTGAAGTCAGTTATCATTAACATTGTTATATATTAGTTACATTGAGTTTTTGGCTCTTTCATACATTTTGAAGATCTCATCATCTGAGTATCGCTTTAATTGAACAAGCTTCCAACCCTTCATATTGTTTAGATAGTACCCATAGTATTTCCTCTTTTGCTTAACTGTTGGACGTATGAGCACTTTTCTCTTTTTTCTTTGATTGAGATAAAATTTCTTCCTTTCAGCTTCATAATTCATCTTCCATTCATCTTTTTGTTCTTGAGTGTACTCTTGCATTTCTTCTTTTATTTGTTTCATCAGTGCAATATCAGCATCACCTTTAATCCTTTCTTCATCCCAAGAATCCAAGAGTACTTTTGTTTTGGCCTCAGCTTCTACATTTTTCCTTCTTTGTTCAAGTACCATCTGATTCTCCTCTACAAACGAAGCAGCCAATTTTCTTGCAGCAGCTTCATCTACTTCAAGTTGCTTGTGTTTGGGCCAGTACACAAAAGGAAGATCCTTTAAAGGATCATGCTTAGGCTCTTCAACCATAATACCTTTACCTTTGCCCTTATAACTTGGCTCTTGTACACTCTTCTTGATTTGTTGAGTTGGTTCTCTAAT
Organism: Artemisia argyi; assembly: GCA_030686995.1. Classification (NCBI taxonomy): domain Eukaryota; kingdom Viridiplantae; phylum Streptophyta; class Magnoliopsida; order Asterales; family Asteraceae; genus Artemisia; species Artemisia argyi. Next base: position 124,532,856 of record CM060693.1, on the reverse strand, counting down.
CACTACACCTTTGATAGGTACTCTTGGTTGTTGTGGTGGTGGTTGTGATTGTTCTGTTGGTAGTGGTGATTGTGACACTGTTTGTTTAAATTGTGTCTTCAATAGAATCATTGCTTCGGCCAAAGTTTCATCATCATCACTAGCAACAGGAACATTTTCCTCAGCAGTAGTATCCTCCTTGGCCATTTCTTCACTTGCACCAGCAGTAGAATCTCCCATGCCTTTGATTGCTGCTTCCATAACAACCTCATTACCTTGATTATCAGCAACCACATACTCATCATCTTTCTCACCAGAATCCACACCAATGTCATCACTAGCAGCAGCACTATCAAAATTTTCCATAGCTTCCCTTGAACCCTTGGTTTCATTCCTCCCCTGTTTGGGATCATCCTTCCCTAAACTTATGCTTTCAGATGAACTAATCCTTTGTCTTGTGCCCACTTTTTTCAGTCTTTTGAATGACCTGGTTCTTGACCCCTTCTGACCTCCCAATTGCTTAACCCTCAGCTTAAACATGTAATTACATCCCCCTGAGTATCTGTGATTTGTTGTAGGCCAAGAACCTATTCTTTAAGTTTGGTATATTTAACCATTGATGAGGCGAAAAATGATCCGTTTTTAGGGGGTCATTTAAGCCCGAATCCGACTTTATTTGATCAAATATTGCCCTAAATCATTCCTTTTGTGATTTTAGGTGTTTGGAGAGTGAAATCTGGAAAAGAAGCTATTTTGGACGTTTTTGGAGCATAAAAGTGAAGAAAACGGCTAAGTACCTAATTTGCATGATGAAAATACAAGGTGACGGCGTCAAGACCAACATCTTGACGGCGTCAGACATGAAGAATTAAACTCCGAAGGTGGTGACGGCATCAGAAGGACTCGTGACGGCGTCAAAGTGGCTAAATTAATATACCGTGGGTGGTGACGGCGTCACATAGGCCGTCATAAGTGGATCAAGGCCGTCCGAGGAAGTATATGGCGGCGAGGTGACGGCGTCAGAAGATACTCTTGACGCCGTCAGACTGTTTTTCCTATATATAGTTTTCTAGTTTTTTCATAAAAAAAGGAGAAGTTTTGGTGAAACCCTAAAGACGATTTTGGTGCCTCCTTTACAGGTTTTTCAAGGGTTCCAAACCCTTGAGACCTTGCATTGTAATTGAGATAAGTGTACTTTCAATTCAATCAATATGTCTATGTGTTGGTTGTTTATCTCTTGTTCTTGTCTCAATTCTACTATGCTAGGCTAGATCTCTCTTGTGTTTGCTTAGAACTAATGAAACCTAGATGTTGATTATGTGTTGATGACTTGTCTATTCTTGTTTTGAATGAATGATTTATATGTTAGGCTTAAGAAAACTGGCAGATCTCCAAATGGTAACATGCTTGAACGTCTTAAGAAACATGAACCGAGGCGTACTAGGTCTTTATTGGTTGTATTTAATGCATGAGCCACTGTTTACAATCCCTATAGTTGTGCTGGGTCATGGTGTAGGAGGAGATAAGAGCTCATAGAGTTGGGGAGTTATGTATGCCACCCCACGAATGGTATTAAGGAATACAATCCGTCATTCATACAAGTGTAACAAGTAATTAACATGTAAAAGATATCTAGGGAGTAGTGAAGTCTAAGTAAACACAATTTCTCCAACCACTGCTCACAACTTTAGTATAATTTAATTTAATTTCATTTTTATTATTTTATTTTGATTGCATCTTAGCTTTGGGTTAGTTGAATAGCAACTAATTCCGCCCACTCCTTCAAAACCCGAGATTTTAATTGCTTTCATAAAAATATAAAAATACAAAAATAATCATCTCTCACCTCTAGAACTATTAATTAGGTTTTCTAATCCTAGCGACACTATTCCTAAGCTGAACGATCAATCCCCCGGTACTTGTCACTATACTATACTACAACGATCAGGTACACTGCCTGGTGGGGGTTGTAAGCTTCTCGAGATCCCTCGAGAGGTAAAGCAAGGTGCGATTCCCACGCATCAAGTTTTTGGCGCCGCAGCCCGGGGAATAGTTATTGTCTAGGTTAGGATTTCTTTTTATTAGGTCTACTTGCTAGATTCCTTTCTAGTAAGATTTTTATTTATATTTTTAGGTCTTCTTTAGTCTATCTTATTTCTTCGTGCCTTTGTTCGTAACTCTTTACCATCCGACATCATGGAAGGTGGTAACATCTTTGAACCCATCATCCCACCACAACAAAACCCACCATTAGAACCCCTTAGGCCCCGAACCTTAGGAGAGTATTCCCGACCTAGCCACCAAGGCTACCGAAACACCATTGAGCTCACCGGAGCCAATGTGACCCCCTTGCGATCCGACACCATCCGGTTGGTGCAAAGCGGATGTGCATTCCATGGACTTCGTTCCGAAGATCCAAACCAACACCTTAAGGACTTCCTCAAAATCGTAGATTCCATAGACCTTGGTGTTGAAACTAGAGAGACTACCCGTTTACGCCTATTCCAATTCTCTTTACGGGATCAAGCTAGTCAATGGCTTGAGCGTTTACCCGCGGGATCCATCACTACATGGGATGATCTCACCACTCGTTTCCTTGCTCAATTTTTCCCTCCGGGGAGAACTACTAAACTTAGGAATGACATCTTGATGTTTCAACAACGTCAAAATGAATCTCTTTATGAAGCATGGATTCGTTTCAAGGACTTACTCCAAAAAGTCCCTCATCATGGCATAGATCTTTGGCTCCAAGTCCAAATCTTCTATGACCATATCGACATCTCCACGAGGCGAACCATTGACCAATCGGCCGGTGGTAAGCTACGTGATCTTAGTGCGGAACAATCATGGGAACTCATAGAAGATCTTGCTCTCTATGACAACGAAAGTTGGAATGATCCCCGTGATTTGAACAAAACGGTCAAGGCAATATCATTGCCTTCGAATAATTCAAGCACTCCCGACCGTAGGATCATGGAACTTGAGGACCAAGTCAAGTTTCTCATGAAATCTTACGAAGCTCCGAAGCATTCAAGCCAAGTGAACAAAATCACTTCTTCATGCGAATTATGTAGTGGTCCCCATGACACTCGTGATTGTGTGGAACTTCCCGGAACAGCTTTTGCGAACTACGCATCCACGCGTACCGACGAAGCGGGAGATAAGTGGTACACTTTCAAGCCCGAGCCAAACACATACGGTGATTCATACAACCCCTCATGGAAAAATCACCCAAACCTTAGGTGGAAACAAAATCAACCAAATTCTTCCAATCCGCCTAATCGTTACCAATCAAACGGTCCCCCATCCAACCGTACCTTCAACAACAATCCTTCTAACAACTATGATAGTACCAACAATCTTGAAGGATTGATGTCGAAATTTATGGCATCTCAAGAAGCTCGCATAGCTAGGTTTGAAACCGAATTCAACCAACAACAAACGGAGATGACCAACAAGATCGACAACTTGTTGAAAGCCCTCAACAACCAAACATTAGCCACACCTAGGAAGGACACTAGGGACACCAATAGTGGAATCCAAGTTAAGGACCCCTCATCATCCAAACATATCCACTTTGTCAATGTTGTCACCATTAAGCCGATAGATAGGGAGATAGAGGAGAGTGACAAAGATGAAGTTAGAGTAGAAGCCAATAGTGAGGATGAGAGTGAGGAAGTTGAGGTTAATAAGGATGAGGAATTAGAGGAGGTAGAACCTATAGAGGAGTATTTTGATAAGTTGCCAACCAAGGAAGAACGGGAATACCATAAGGATTTATTCGATAGTCCCGAGACAACATATATCTTTGGCGATCCCCTGATCAAAATGGGAGACCCCTCTAACATTAACATCCCATGCAATATCGGGCACATGCATGTATGGAAAGCTTACATAGACCCTAGATCCCCCGTGAACATCATGTCTAGGACTTATTACAATTGGGTGATGAAGAAGTAACTCAATTTTAGGATAATGCCCGGTAAAAGTTGGATAAGTAATTTTGCAGGAAGAGTTAATGGAGTACATGTGATTATAGGGAATCTCACCTATGAGATTGATTTTATGATAGTGGAAGACACTCGTCCCGTGATAGATGCTTGCCTAAGCCAAATTATATTCGGGAAGCCTTTTGTTGAAGCCACTAGGATGAGTTATGATCTGACTTTAGGGATAGTTAGGTTCAAGAAAGACAATGATGAGGTTGCTTATCAAATGCCCTACAAGATCGAACAATACCGCCTTCTCTCTAATTTCGAAAAGGAACGTAAGCAAGCGGCTTATTATAGGAATGAGGAGGATAGACGTAGAGGAGTAGAGTATGTTAGAAATAGGATGCTTGGTTTCTACAAAGAATGCTTGCAACTAGGTCCGGAATACAAAACTGGTTTAGAAGACGACCTAGAGAGTGGAACCAATGATGAGATCACGTAGTAACCCACGACTTTGAGTCTAGCTACAAGACTCGTAAATAAAGAAAAGCGCTTCTTGGGAGGCAACCCATGTTTTGTGTGATTTTATTTGTTTGATTGTTATTTGCTTCCGTATGCATGTTTTATTTTTATTGTTGGTTGATCATGTTTCTCTACTAAAATGTGAAATACTTTATTATGTTGTTTGGACTAGTCTTAACTTCAACCTAAAGGTATTTTTGCAAAAGATAAGTGTAAGGGGAAACCCCAAATATGTTTTTAAGAAACAAACCGATCATGATTCTCCACAATATTAAATGAACATGTATATTCGTATTTGTTAGAGTCAAATGCTTGTATTGAGTCATAATGAAGTTTTGCAGGATTTTCCAGGAAGTAGGACAAAGTTTTTCCAGAAATTTTCCGGAAACTTAACATAAGAATTTCTGCAGGTCCATTCTGACGGCGTCAGAGTTTACTCTTGACGGCGTCAGGAGTCAAAAATCTGGAAATTTTACCGGTTTTGTTTTTCTAACGGAGTCTTATGGTTTTTGTGAATTATTAAGTTTTATAATCTCCAGGAAATCTGCAAACTTCATTCCACAAGCATTATATCTTACTTTGTTTTCTAGGATTTAGTAACTTATATAGGATGCCGCCGATTTTACGCGAGGTTGCCTTGTCTACTTTTGTCAGGATTTACAGGTTATTTGTGACAAGAAGATGATTTATATTCTGGAAAGGAAGCTTTGATTGTTCGTTTTCTTGGAAGAAGATTTAACCTGGCCAACTAAAATCCATACCGAGCGAATCAGGGGAGTATTTGATTTCATTCTCTTTACTTTTTTAACTTTTACATTCTTTACTTGAACATTGGGGATAATGTTCATCTTAAGTGTAAGGGGAGGGTAAAAAGATGATACCTTACATATGCACTTTCGCTTGAGTTTGTTTTGTTTGATAGTAGATGAGTAATAAAACTACGAGAAATACTTGTTAGTGTAATTTTAGCGCCAAATTTAAAATTTTTTACAACATTTAGGAGTGAAACTTTAGCCATAGCAAGCGTCTCATGGATAGGAGGTTGTATGACTAGCACATAACCGTATATTCAGAAAAATTTCCACCCAAAAATGTAAGGTTCGCCTTTAGATTTGATAGGAAAAGCATTCATTATTGGTGCTTATGAGTGTACCGGTAGCATTTAGATTCTAGAACTTGCGTTAGTGATGCATCCCGAGACCGCTAGTGAGACTACATTCGTGTGGTAGGATTTACTACATGATAAGAGGCATTAGGATCACCCTTGTGTTAAACCCGTATCATAATTACTTGACCATTTAAGTCATATTACTTGGCTAGTTAAGTCAACTAATTTTTCCCACACCCTTAGCGTTGTACTCATTTTTAGTACACGATACCCCTAGTACACCCCTCCGAGCCTATCTTTTCGTTTCTAACTTTAAGCATTTTACTTAAAGGAAGAATTTGTTACACCCCACTTAAATGTACAACCAAATCGCCTTAGCCTTCCGTGTATGCGCTCATTTTTAGTGCATTATTGTTATTTTTTAAACCCTAAGTTAACTTTCTAATTGATTACATGGTTGCTAAGTCGAGTCATATCCTTGTACATATTGTTTTGGGACGATTGGGACTCATGGGTAAGTACTTATTTTATGGAGTAACGGGGAAGAACATAATATTATTACCCCCATATGTGCGTTAATCTTAAAAGTGCTCCAAGTGTTTTAATTTTCTTAATTCGAGTCATTAGAATAGTTTAATGTAAAGTATGTAAAGATTCAAGTGTAAGGGGAATGCTCAAACCCCTATGATGTATTATTTTGGATGGTAGGGTAAGAGTGTATGCAAAAAAAAAAATCGAAAAAATTAAGAAAAAGAAAAAAAAATAGAAAAAGAAAAAGAGAAAAACCATACGGACTACCATCCCGTTTTCATTTTATGTTTTTCTTATTTTTCATTTATTAGCTTAAGTCGAGTCTAGTCTTGGCTTAGCAACGCCATCTTGTACATGTAATTAACCAAGATTGTTAACTCGCCACCAGTAAAACTTCCTTTATCCAACAAAACCGTGTAATTCATATCCTTACACCTAACGTTATAACCCTTTAAAAGACCTCTTTGATAGTTTATCCTAGGTGCTTACGCCATGTGGTGGAGGTTTGATCCTTTCCCAAGCCTATGGTAATCTATTTTGCTATGACAGGTAGTGAGAGATATCTTCCATTTTCATAATGTTATATTACTTTATTACACCCGAGAGATGTGAGTATCTAAACACTATTTGTGAGGTGCTTGTGTATGACCTCCGTGCTTGTCTATTGGTCTTTAGTGGAACGATTATTTGTTGTAATTACTTTTATATTAGTGTTAAATGACCCCTAACTTGTCTTTTGAGTAGAATAGAAGCTCATTTGCTTGAGGACAAGCAAATCTCAAGTGTAAGGGTATATGATGAGGCGAAAAATGATCCGTTTTTAGGGGGTCATTTAAGCCCGAATCCGACTTTATTTGATCAAATATTGCCCTAAATCGTTCCTTTTGTGATTTTAGGTGTTTGGAGAGTGAATTCTGGAAAAGAAGCTATTTTGGACGTTTTTGGAGCATAAAAGTGAAGAAAACGGCTAAGTACCTAATTTGCATGATGAAAATACAAGGTGACGGCATCAAGACCAACATCTTGACGGCGTCAGACATGAAGAATTAAACTCCGAAGGTGGTGACGGCGTCAGAAGGACTCGTGACGGCGTCAAAGTGGCTAAATTAATATACCGTGGGTGGTGACGGCGTCACATAGGCCGTCATAAGTGGATCAAGGCCGTCCGAGGAAGTATATGGCGGCGAGGTGACGGCGTCAGAAGATACTCTTGACACCGTCAGACTGTTTTTCCTATATATAGTTTTCTAGTTTTTTCATAAAAAAAGGAGAAGTTTTGGTGAAACCTTAAAGACGATTTTGGTGCCTCCTTTACAAGTTTTTCAAGGGTTCCAAACCCTTGAGACCTTGCATTGTAATTGAGATAAGTGTACTTTCAATTCAATCAATATGTCTATGTGTTGGTTGTTTATCTCTTGTTCTTGTCTCAATTCTACTATGCTAGGCTAGATCTCTCTTGTGTTTGCTTAGATCTAATGAAACCTAGATGTTGATTATGTGTTGATTACTTGTCTATTCTTGTTTTGAATGAATGATTTATATGTTAGGCTTAAGAAAACTGGCAGATCTCCAAATGGTAACATGCTTGAACGTCTTAAGAAACATGAACTGAGGCGTACTAGGTCTTATTGGTTGTATTTAATGCATGAGCCACTGTTTACAATCCCTATAGTTGTGCTGGGTCATGGTGTAGGAGGAGATAAGAGCTCATAGAGTTGGGGAGTTATGTATGCCACCCCACGAATGGTATTAAGGAATACAATCCGTCATTCATACAAATGTAACAAGTAATTAACATGTAAAAGATATCTAGGGAGTAGTGAAGTCTAAGTAAACACAATTTCTCCAACCACTGCTCACAACTTTAGTATAATTTAGTTTAATTTCATTTTTATTATTTTATTTTGATTGCATCTTAGCTTTGGGTTAGTTGAATAGCAACTAATTCCGCCCACTCCTTCAAAACCCGAGATTTTAATTGCTTTCATAAAAATATAAAAATACAAAAATAATCATCTCTCACCTCTAGAACTATTAATTAGGTTTTCTAATCCTAGCGATACTATTCCTAAGCTGAACGATCAATCCCCCGGTACTTGTCACTATACTATACTACAACGATCAGGTACACTGCCTGGTGGGGGTTGTAAGCTTCTCGAGATCCCTCGAGAGGTAAAGCAAGGTGCGATTCCCATGCATCAACCATCAATTCTTTAACAAGTTCCATCTCTTCCTCACCACTTTTATCCTCATTACTTGCATTGTCCCCCTTGGCTTCTTGGCACCTGCGGTTTCCTTCACCTGAATCAGTTCCATTGGAACTTGATTCATTATAAGTTCTTGAACCTTCACCCTTCTTATGTTGACCTAGTTCCAACATTTCTTGAAACAATGGTTTAACTATGATAGGAAAGTCCTTACCCTTCTCTTCATGTTAGAAAAGACCTTTTTAATATGAGAGTGAACATGATAAACCTTGTCATGAACTTTCTTATTTGTAAACTGTTTGTCCATAAGAAGTTGCAAAAATCTTAGATATAAGTGATGTTGGTTTGAAGAATTATCCAAGGCTTTAACCACTGATCAAAAATTAATTTTGAAAAATTGAATTTTTCTTTATTTTTTGCCAAACATATAAGGGCTGAAGCCATGTTACTACTAAACTCAATCCAACCAGTAGTCTTTGGGCTAAGACACTGTAACAAAGTGTGAATTAAGAATTTTCACCGTGGGGGAAAGCCACCTTTATTAAATTTCAAAGAATCATTTTTTCTTATATACCCCATCTCTTGAAGGTTTTCAAAAATTGTGGAGTCTGGAAGATTCTCAATTCCATTAACATCTCCTAGATGAAGAACCTCTCTAACATATACCTCTCTAACAATAATTTTCTGCCCATCAACACGGGCATGAATCTGTACTTCCTCATCAATAGTTTTGACCTTTGCAGTAGCCCAAAACTGTTTGATGTTGGAAACATATACAGTAGGGTTAACTGTTAATGCATACCTAATATGAGTAGCATTGAGAAAATCAATAACTTCATTGAACTCTTCATTCTCCTCGGTGGGCTTTTGCAAGAATGCAATCATGTTATGCTGGTTGGCAAAAGACAGAGTCGACATTGTGAAATTTGAAAATTTGTGTAGGGTTTTGCTGGGAATCGCAATTAATTGATAAAATCAAGCAGTGGTTTTATGTTTGATAGAGTTTTGATCGGATAAAAACATTTGTGTGAAACTGTGAATGATTGAAGTGTACAAACCCTTAACCGTTCATATTTCTAAAACAGTACCCTGCACTCTCAAAAATAGCAGAACAACCCTTAGTCGGACTAAGTTAGGCTTAGCAGCACTAAAATATGCCTAGCAACACTAAGTCAGTTTCCACTCGAAACGGCTTATTTTTCAGGACTCCAACACTTTTCTCAGCTTATCCTTCAAAATATTAGTCCGAAAAACACAAAACCTAACTCATTACCCGAATCACAATAATCACATCATCAATTACACTTAGCAATACTATTTATAACTAGCAACATTAACACATCATTTCTGGATTTTAACAATTTGACATACTGCTTTTATCCAAGAAACCAAACACACCTTTGACAGTTTAACATCATAAGAAACCATACAATGTCTCAAAATTTTCATTGATATTTTTTAAAAGATACAACCATTCTTAAAAGCTGCAAACATAAATATAATTAATTATCCTATCTAAATATTAAAGATACTAAAAACATAAAAACAACATCATTAAAAACTGCTTCACTCCATTTCACACCAACTTGTTAAAACCAGAGTGCTCAACTCCCTGCGTTACATCCTTTTCCTTTCCAGGAGATATTGAAACTTAATTTCAAGATCGGTAATCCTATTTTCCAGATTTAACGGGTCTGCAAATGCAAACCCATCTTGTTGACCCTCTTGGTTTTGATGCTCCACCACATTTTGATGCTCCATCACATTTTGCTACTGATCCTCTTCATTTTGCTACTCCACCACATTTTGCTGCGCATCCTCTTCATTTTGCTGCTCCACCACATTTTGCTGCGCATCCTGTTGATCCTCCTCATCCTCTTCATCTTCTTCCTCCACCTCCACATCATTCAGTCCTTAACGCTCATCCCAGTAAAAGTCTTGTCTATGCAGCAATTTCAAAATTATTGACCTCATCCACGTATCTACCTGCCTATATGACCCATATTCGTAAACGGGATCATACCCGAAAGGATTAAACACTGCAAACATAAACTTCATGTGGCCAATGGATGATCAATAGTCACACAAAATGCACATTTCTTCATTTTAAACAGCATATGGTCACACTTATTAACGATTTTGGCCACTGTTTGCATAATTGTATGTGACTAAATACCCAAAAGAAATATGCTTTGTGTGACTAAATATTACAAAAGGCCACGCAAACATAAACTTCATGTGGCCATTGGATGATTAATAGTCACACAAAATACACATTTCTTCACTTTAAACAGCATATGGTTACACTTATTAACACTTTTGGCCACTGTTTGCTTAATGGTATGTGACCTAATACCCAAAACAAACATGCTTTGAGTGACTAAATATTACAAAAGTCCACGCAAACGTAAACTTCATGTGGCCATTGGATGATCAATAGTCACACAAAATACACATTTCTTCACTTTAAACAGCATATGGTCACACTTTTTAACACTTTTGGCCACTTTGTGTTAAATTGTATGTGACTAACTCTACAAAAACAACACCCATTGTGTGACTAAATCATCACAAACGTCACATTTATTGTATATTCATGTGGCCACAGGACGGGAAATAGTCACACAAAATACACATTTACTTGAATATATCATCTCAAATGTCACATATATTATATATTTATGTGGCCAAAGGTTGAAAAATAATTACTCTCAAAAAACATTCGCGTGACTATAAAGTGTTTACGGTCACTGATAATGACTAATCCAACAAAACTTGTGCCTAATTTGTCACACATATTCGGGGATTTGGTAAATCTTTTTCGATGGAAAAGGCCACGAACTCAACAATGTGACCATATGCCACCTACGGTGGCGGGACCTATGGTGACACACAACAAAAAAAACGTGTGTGACTATATGCATATCGTCACACATTTTTGGCGTGACCAATACAACTTTTTGTACCAGTGTTATCCTGCATAAATCGACAACTCATGAGACAGTATATAAGAGAAAATGCAATATGAATATGAGAAGCAAACATGGAAAAACGTAAATCAATATTAATATAGTACATCCACACAATAGAAGATTAATAACTTGTTCGATAGTTTATTACAACATATGGATACAAGATTCCTTATTAATACAACATTGGTAGTCTAAGAGAACTCTTAGCTATACTAATACATCTCTGATCTATGGTCCTCCTGGTGCACCATCCAGACGTCGCTGAAGGCTCATAACCATATCCATCAAGATCTCTACCATATGATCTTGAGCTCTATCTTTGGCTAGGGAATCCTCAATCATGAGTCGATAAATAAGGACCTGGGAGCTGAGCTGGTCGACTACAGAGTCAAGTGCCTCTATCGCTATCTGCATCGAAGAAACATCAATGCGTAACACAGTCATTGTTAGCATTACAAATATGTATTGAAAAGTGATGGTCATTCTCATACATGTAACTTTGTAATGTGTCGTAGATTACAATAGAATAGTCAATGGGCTTATGGTTTGGACTAATCTAATAGATTATAAGTTATGTATTACAACTAGTCCATACTTGATGTAAAAGTCCAATTCATGACCAAGTCCATCCAAACCCATTAGGGTGTCACATGTCTTACTATATAAACACCTCAAATGAGTCATTTGAGGTGTGTGCTTGTGTGTGTATCGTGTGTGTTTCTCTTGAATAAAAGTTCCATTTCATCTCTCTTTCTCTCTTATAACGAAATACATATAGACATATCAAGTCACCATCTTTTCATCTTTGCCTCTATAGTTGAGATAAAGTTGATAGATTTATGTTCTTACAAGTGGTATCAATCGCCTAACAATGATTTAGGAGTGTTGGGAGTTTGTTTGGCTCGTATTTTGAAAGCTTTCTACATGAGTTTTTTTATCAAAAGTTTCTTACTAGTGTTATAAACCTTTTCCAACAAGAAAGTTTAAATCTTTTTGAAGTTTCAAGCTTAAAAAATTCGAATCTTGATTTTGTACTTGTTTTCTAGAACACAAATTTTTTTTATAAAAATCATCAAGTTTGCAACTTTCTTCAAGTTTTGGTGTTTTTAAGCCTAGAAGTATAAGAATCTTGGATTACAAACTTCATTTGGGAGTGCTTTTTGCAAGATCAAAAATCTGCCATAATTTCGAAATCACTTCTCAAAGTTTCGAAATCACTTTTGACACAATTTCGATATTACAAGACGCGGTTTCGTTTGTGCTCACAGTTGGATACTCAGTATTTTCTCTCTTGTATAAGAAAGAAATTACTTCGACTTTTGGTTAAATTTTGATTTTGGATAATCTCGAAATTTCTGTGTGTACTTGCATTCTCGAAACCATCTAATCTACAACAACAAGCTTTGTTATCTTTCAAAAGATCCTCATAACAACATTTCACTTAGAATTGAATCCATGGCAACTCAACAAGATATTCATGCTGCCGTTGCTAAAAACCGACCTCCCATGTTGTCAATGGGTGGTTACTCACAATGGGCTAGTCGTATGATGCGCTATCTTAAGAGCAAACCAAATGGAAAACTTCTCATCAAATTCATTATGGAATGACCCTTCAAACCAAGACAAGTACTAGACCCTGGAGATCCTAATGGAAACCCCCCCCCCCCCCACTACAACCATACAACAGAGATCAGAACGAGAATGAGTACACTGAGGAAGACAGACAACAAATTGCAGCTGATGATCAAGCATTTCATCTAGTTGTTCTTAGTCTACCTGAAACAACATATGCTACTGTTGATAGTGAAGGAAGTGCTCATGCAGTCTGGGAAAGAGTCAAGAGATTAATGTATGGGACAGACATCGGGAAACAGGAAATGGAAACACAATTGCTCAAGGAACTTCGCAAGTTTACTTCAATTCCTGGTGAATCAATAGAGTCGTACTACCTCAGGTTCTGTAAGATCATGAATGATTTATCGAGACACAACCTTAGTCAGACAAACATTGCTAACAACACCAATTTTCTGAATGAGTTACAACCGGAATGGGGAAGATATGCCACTATTGTTTATCAGACAAAGAATTTGCATGAAGTGACTTATGATCAGTTGTACGACTTCTTGAAGCAAAATCAAGCTGAGGCTAATGAAGTAAGGGCTGAATTACTTGCTAAAAAGCATGATCCTCTAGCATTAATGGCTAATACACCAACACCTTTACCAGTGAACACACAACAACAACCATCATAATCTTCCACTCACAACTACATGCAACCATCATACATTCAACAACCAACACCTGTCTACCAACAACAATTCTACCCACAACAACATGTTATTCCACAACAACAATACCCACAATTCCAAGAACCAGAATTCACTGACAATGATGAAGCTACTGCAGCCTTGACACAAGCGTTTGCTTTTCTGACAAAGGCATTCCAAGGACGCTATTCTACAACAACTAACAACAACCAAAGGATTTCATCGAACACTCGCAACAAGCAAATTGCTCAGCCGAGTTTCAATATGGGCAAAGGAGGCCAAATGGTTGGAGTTATAGGAAATCAGCAGGGACATGCTACTGGATTTCACATGGGTAATCAGAATATGTAGAATCAGTTGGGACAGTATGCAGGGAATCAGATCGCTCAGTATGCAGGGAATCAGATGGGTCAGTTTGTTGGAAATTAGAGGGGTTAAAATGTTGGAAATCAGGCAATGGGTAATCAGAATAGGAATGTGGCAGCTCCAGTTGTTGGGAATTATGGAAATGTGAATCAGGGAAGTCCGGTAAAGTGTTTCAACTGCCAGGGTGTAGGTCATATGGCAAGGAATTGTCCTACTAAGCTAAACAAGAAAGATCCAGAGTATTTGCAGAATGCATTGCTGTTGGCACAGAAAGAAAATGCAGGGTTTCAGTTGAATGCAGAGGAAAATGATTTCATGGCTCTTATGGATGACATGGAAGACAGAGAGGATATCGATGCGAACTGCATATTCATGACAAATCTTCAGGAAGCTAAGTATGACACGGATTCCAACACACTTCCTGTTTATGACACCAGTGCACCATATGAGGTATCTAACTTCAATATATGTCACAATAATGATATATTTGATATGTCTCCTCATGAGGAACAACATTCTGAGAAGCTAGCACCCACTTATGATACATACCTGGATACGCCAGGTAGTAGCAATACTCCTTCAGCAACTCCAGATGTGAATCATAATGGAGTCTTCGTTTCACAGCATGCTGAGAATGATGAGGAAACACGTGCTTTATTTGAATCATTCTTGAATAATTGTGGTATTGAAATCGAGAAAGTTAAAAAGGTAAATAGCGAAGTTAAGGCCGCGAATGAGAAATTGACAACTGAGCTTGAGAGATACAAGGAAAATTCAAAAAGTTTTCAAATTGACGAACAACGCGAGTCCGAATTTGAAATTGGTTATAAGAAGTTACTTGTTAAAGATAGGGAATTGCAAAATAAATTTGATACTCTTGAAATTAGTTCAGCAAAAACCATTAATTCTTTGAAACAAGAAATTTCTGATTTAACAAACCAACTTTCAAAACAAAAATCAGCTTATACCAATCTTGTAAAAGAAAGGGATGAGTTGAAAAAGAACTTTGCAAAGAAAGAAGATAAACTTTTGGATGAAATCATAGAGTCAGAACACAAGATTGCAAAACTAGAAGATTTAGTGGTTAAGTCGGGTCAGTCAAGTCAAACAATGAATATGATTGCTAATCAAACTACTCCAATTTACTATACGAAACATAAAATGGCTCTTGGTAACAAAACTCCTTGCAATCTCAAGAAAGCTCAGGAAGAACAGAATGTTTTGTATAATGGTAATGTGATTTACACCAAACATGATCCTCCTATTGTTCGTGATTATGTAGATACAATAGAACTTGTCGAAGAGAGCATAATTACAATGGAACAAAAGAACTTGAAACCAATTGATTACAACAAACTGAACAAACTTTCTGCAGTTACTTTTATTTCACAAAAAGAACCATCAGTGTTTTCCACAAAACGACCATTCTCAAAACTAGTTTCTAAACTAGTAGTTGCTTCCAAATCGCTTTCAAACATGGAACAGATGTCTTCAAACAACACTTTTAACACAAGTGCTGCAAGGGGATATCTTGACGATCTTAAAACCATAGTTGGGCAACTTAAAATGACTTTAGAATCTAAAACGAGACTAAATGAGATCAATTGGAATTCTACGGTTCATTTATAGCTTAAAAAGATTCTTGAGAGTGAATTTGCTCCTCAAATTAACAACATTCATGCTCAAGTGATTCATTTTGAAAATGCTTTTTTTATCTGAAATAGCTAACTTTGTCAAGGACCACAAATCTCTGATAAAGAAGGCTAATGAATCTTTTGAGCAAATCAATGTTTTGGAAAACCTAAATGATTCTCTCTTTGAAGCCGTTATGACTACTGATATTATGTCCATCATTTTACAAACATATTATGTTCCAGATGATGAAAGACTGAGAGCTGAGACCTCCGCAATTGTTTCAAAATATGAAAATGCTCTTATTAAACTTGAAAAAGAAAATGCGTCATATTTTAAACAACTTGATCGAAAAAGCAAAGAATGCAAGTATGACAAACTGTCGTATGAGCATGCCTTCAAGAACATGAAAGAGCAAAATGATATTTTGAGGGCTCAGCTTGAAAGTAAAAAAGGTAAGGGTATGGATACTAAGTTTGCAAAACCATCGACCTCGGAAAATCTGAATACCTCAAAAACGGTTGTTAAACCAAAAATGTCGATTTCCCAATCTGTTCCAAAAGTCAATGTGAAAAATGATTTGACAAAACCAGTCACGCCAACACCCTTCCCAAGCAAAATGAAAATGAAAATATTGTTGATAAAGGAAAAGCGGTTGTCGAAACATCAAAAGTGATAGCACCTGGCCTTTATAGGATTAGTCCCACTATTGCGTCTGCCTCCACATCTAAAACATATGGAACAAATGACAAGAGCGTAAAATATAATCCTAAAGAGTCTAGGAATGCTAAATCAATGTCAAAGGACAACAATATAAATCCTAATGCGTGTGCCTTACCTTCTACAGGATTAGACAGCACCTCTAGGAGCAGCAGACTACAACCTAGGAGCAATACAAGGAACAAAAGAGTCTCGCCTGCATCTAAGAGTAGTTGCAAGAATAAAGTGGAAGAAGTAGAAGAACACCCTAGGAATTTATCACTTTGTAATAAGAGACATATTTCATCTGAATGTAATGTCAAAAGTATTGTTTCTAATGCATGTAATGAATCTGTTTGTTTAACATGCAAGAAATGTTTAATTAATGATGTTCATGATGAATGTGTTTCTAAGAATGTGAATTTTACACCTGAACAGAAGAACGTTCCAAAAGGAACTAGTGCTAGATCTAGGTCTATAAAAAGATTAGTTGCACGCTTTAGGTTTACCACTAGTAGTCGAATGCCAAGGATAGGGAGTTCATAATCCAGGATGGTAAAATGATAGGGAGTTCATAATCCAGGATGGTAAAATGACAGTTGTTCAAAATAAAAAAACTTGCAACCTTTGATGAGTGTGATTTGTATTTTACCCTTAACCCCATGGAACCAAATTCAAAACGGTTTCCAAATACAAACTCTTCTGTTCTTGGCAGGTTATCGAAATACGTCTTTGGATCGTCGACTCAGATTGCTCCAAGCACATGACCGGGAACTTAAAGCTGCTGATCAATTTCATCTGGAAATTCATGGGAACTATACGTTTTGGAAATGACCATGTAGCAGCTATTCTGGGTTATAGAGACCTTCAGTTTGGGAATTATTTAATCACTCGGGTTTACTACGTCGAAGGGTTGGGACACAACTTGTTTTCAGTTGGGCAGTTTTGTGATGCAGATTTAGAAGTTGCATTCAGGAGAAATACGGTTTTTGTTAGAAATTTGGTTGGTGATGATCTCTTAACTGGTAATCGTGGCACAAACTTGTATGCTATCGACATCAACCAAATGGCTTCTACATCACCAATTTGTCTTATGACAAGGGCAACCGAAACAAAGTCCTGGTTGTGGCATAGACGTTTATCCCACCTCAATTTCGACACGATCAACAAGTTAGCCTAAGAAAACATCGTCAACGGACTCCCTAAGTTCAAATACACCAAGGAACACCTATGTCCATCATGCGAACAAGGAAAAAGTAAAAGAGCATCATATAAACCTAAAACCGTACCAAGTTCGGAAGCAAGGTTAAATATGTTGCACATGGACTTATGTGGCCCAATGAGAGCTGAAAGCATTAATGGAAAGAAGTATATTCTTGTTATTGTTGATGACTATTCAAGATATACTTGGGTAAAGTTTTTGAGATCAAAAGACGAAGCACCAGGCATCATTATCACCTTTCAGAAGCGTATTCAAGTTCTACTTCAAGCTCCAGTAAGGATTGTAAGTACAGATAATGGCACAGAATTCACAAATCAGGAGTTACGAACTTATTTTGAAGATGCTGGAATCACACATCAGACATCAGTTGTTAGAACTCCACAGCAGAATGGGGTAGTTGAAAGAAGAAATAGAACTCTTGTGGAAGTTGCTCGCACAATGCTAATTTATTCTAGTGCACCACTATTCTTATGGGCTGATGCTGTTGCCACTGATTGTTTCACTCAGAACCGATCCCTAATCCATCCAAGATTCAATAAAACACCATATGAGCTTGTGAATAATCGGAAACCGGATATCTCTTATCTTCACGTGTTTGGCGCTTTGTGCTATCCGACAAACGATAGAGAAGATCTAGGAAAGTTGAAAGCTAAGGGTGATATTGGAATCTTCATTGGATATTCAGAAAACTCGAGGGCATTTAGGGTGTATAATAGAAGAACAAAAAGGATAATGGAGACGATGAATGTGAAGTTTGACGAGATTTCACAAATGGCTTCTGAGAGACTCGCTCTAGAACCCGCGCTTAATCCAATGGCTTCTAATCAAAACGGATTAGGACCCGCACCAAACCAACAGACTTCTGGACAAATTAGTTCAGGACTCGTACCCCAAGCAGCTCAATCAACAAACACTGAAAAACCTTCAGAACAAGAACTGGAAAATTTCTTCGAGTTAATGTTTGATGAATACTATGGTGGAACTTCGACAAATGCATCTCAGCAACATACTCTGCACCCGCTCAAAATCATCAACCACCACCACCACCACAAGATGCATCTACAACAATCGAAGCCGAAGCACCAACTACCTCAACATCAACTACATCTACTCCAGCAACTCCAGTCATTGAAATTGTTCTACCAAGAGTTGATGAGCAAAATCAAAACACACATTTTCAAGAAGAACCAACAAATAATTCAAACGATGCTGCGTTAGAAGAAGAAGAAATATTTGAAAACCCGTTTGCACCAGACTCTGCTGAATCTTCTTCAAGGTTACAAGAACCATCTAACACACATAGGTTAAACCCAAGGTACCCTTCCACACTCCAATGGACAAAAGACTATCCAATTGAACACGTTATTGGTGAACCTTCAAGGCCAGTTCAAACAAGAAGACAACTTGCCACAGATCCTGAAATGTGTATCTACATTTGCTCTATAAGCCTCAAAGAACCAAAGAACATGCGAGAAGCAATGGCAGAAAACCCATGGATAGAAGTGATGCAAGAGGAAATTCTTCAATACCAGTTACATGATAGTTAGGAACTTGTTGAACGACCACTTGATAAACGTGTTCTTGATCTCAAGTGGTTGTGGAAGAACAAAATGGATGAGGAAATGACTGTAATTCACAATAAAGCTCGTCTCGTGGCTAAAGGATATCCACAAGAAGAAGGGATAGACTTTGGGGAATCATTCGCGCTCATAGCTAGACTTGAGGCATTTCGGATTTTCTTAGCCTATGCAGCTCACAAAAACATCACAATCTATCAGATAGACACTAAGACAGCTTTCTTGAATGGAACTCTGAAAGAAGAGGTGTATGTGAGTCAACCAGAAGGATTCATCGACAAAGATCATCCAGACTACGTCTACAAGCTTAACAAACCATTTATGGTTTAAAACAAGCTCCAAGAGCGTGGTATGACAAACTATCATCTGTCTTGCTCAAAAACAATTTCACCAAAGGAACGGTTGATGACACCTTGTTTACAAAAAAATTCAAAGATGACATTTTGATCGTTCAAATTTACGTGGATGACTATATTTTTGGATCAACCAATCCTAACCATTCAAAACATTTTGAAAATCTAATGAAAAAAAAATTTGAAGTGTCCACGATTGGGGACCTAAAATTCTTTCTTGGTTTACAAATACATCAATCCCCTCGTGGTATTTTTATCAATCAAGCTAAATATACAATAGAGATTTTGAAAAAACATGGAATGGAAAACTGTGATTCTTTCGGTACACCAATGGTCACTTCACCAAAAATTGGTGTTGATTTGTTTGGGAAACCCATCGATCCAAAGAAGTATCAGAGCATGATCAGTTCTCTCATGTACCTAACTGCTAGTCGACCCGATATTCAATTTGCTATTTGTTTATTAGCACGGTTTCAGGCAAAGCCTACCGAACTTCACCTCAAAGAGGTTAAACGGATCTTTCGGCACCTATGAAGCACCATTAACATGGGACTTTGGTATCCGAAGGATTCGGAGTTTAAACTAATAGCATTTTTGGATGCCGACCATGCTGGTGATCAAGTTACAGCAAAAAATACATCAGGTGGAGCATAATTTTTGGGTGAAAAGCTTGTAAGCTGGTCGTTACGAAAGCAAGATTGTACTGCGCTATCAACCGCCGAAGCCGAGTATGTGTGTCTATCTGCGTGTTGTGCCCAAGTTCTTTGGATGCGGACACAGCTCATAGATTATGGCTTTACTTTCGACAGAATACCTTTGTATTGTAACTCAAAAAGTGCCATAGCCATCTCGTGCAATCCCGTACAACACTCAAAGACTAAGCATATTAAAGTCCGCTACCATTTCATCAAAGAGCACGTAGAAGAGGGTACTATTGAATTATTTTTCGTTAAGACTGAATACCAACTTGTCGATCTATTTACTAAAGCCCTTCCACAAGAAAGGTTTGATGATTTAGTTCGACAAATTGGCATGCGAAGCCTAACCCCTGAAGAGTTAGAACGTCTTCTCGAATCTTCTTGAAAAATGTTTTCAAAATCGCTTCGCTGTAAATATTTTTGAAAAAACAAAATACAAAATTTGAAAAACCAACAAAAACAAAATACAAAAATAGAAAATTTTCAAAAAATACAAAAACAATATAAAATCAAAAAATCCAAAAAATATTCTTCTCACGACATGTCTCTCGTATAAATCAATATTCTGTACATTTTTAGAAATGTCATTCAACAATGATACGGACATGTACAGATGCTTGAACAGGAGTTCTTTAAAAAAAATTCTAAAACATGTCGTTTCTCAAAAGTTTCTTCACGATGGCTTTCGTATACCTCAGTACGAAACCCAGACCCTAATGATGACTTCTGATTATTTCTAATCAAGGACTCTTATTTTCAAAGACGAAATCTTTTTCAAAAAGTTCGAGTCTAAACAAATGAAAAAGACTTCAAACAAAAACTCATTTTCAAACAGAATTCTTGAGCACTTTTTCAAGATTGTTCAAAAGATTTCTCAAAATCTCTCAAAATGAGCTATCATTAAGGGGGAGTAATAAAACAAAAATGTTCCGAATTCATGCAAAATGAAATCTGTCTATCTCTTCAAAAAGCCTTTTCTTAATCAGTTGATATCAAAAATATCACGATATGCTATTTTTAAGGAGGAGAAGACATGATTACAATGTGATCAAAAATGCATAAAGATTGTGACTGAATCACAGAAGAGCTCGACTCAGAAAGTACCAATGAATTGACAAGCTTAAAATGTAGTAATCAAAAAGACTTGTCCTGGACGGGTAATAATTTCAAGCTAGTCCAACTAGTGATGTAAGCATGTCTTGAATAGGACTTGTCTGAGTAGAATGTACCGTCTCAAGAGACTTTCTTTGGACTTGACCAGGACGGGTAATAATTTCAAGCTAGTCTAACTAGTGATGTAAGCGTGTCTCGAATTGGTCATGTTCACTGAAAGTGGATCAATTCAAAAACTGCAAACTCCTCTCACAAGTGCAAATTTCTTAAAAATTACATGAGCACATGTGAAGGGGGAGTCATTCAAAAGAAACTAAAACTCTCAAAGTGTCAACAAATATGCTTTATTATCATAAACACTTTGAGAGATTTTCAAATGAATGGTTTTATGGCAACAATAGGATAGTCATGAAGATATAAGGTGATTAAGGTTAGGAAAAACCGTCCTATGATCCGCCAGAGCCGGAGGGATCTACCCAAGGACAAATCCAATATATTAGAATTAGAAGTCCTTAGGTATGATTTAAAAAAAAAAAAAAAAAAAAAAGGAGTAAATGAGAAAGGTAAAAGAAGGGGTTGAAGAATTAAAAAGAAAAGTTATGAAAAAGGGTGAAAAGAAATAGCCCTCCATATGTTCAACCTTAGGGCAGAAACCGGGTACAATTCATATGCTATCGGTTGTTACTAAGGTGACACCGGTATTGAAGACAAAGACGTCATGGACCCAGTGACGCTCTGCACTAAACCTTCTTAACCACTCAAGTTCTCTTAAAAGAGCTTGTTTCATTCTCATGGGGAACCAGTGTAATCTATCAACCTGTCTCTTAGAGATGGTTGATATTGAAACAGGAGACCTCTCCTAATCTCCGCATAGGAAACCAAATGTGCACTTATCGAGTCTAGAGCCCCGAGATTCATCAAAAGATCTCATAGGAACACATGATATTTCTACACTGGTTGTTCATTATTAAGGGCGTCAGATGTAAACTTAAGAGTCCTACGCAGATCTTAGCAATCTGCCAAGAACATTTATGAGAGGATTTACTTATATATTTCTCAATGATTGAACGGAAAATCCTGCCAGGGTCAACATCAAATAGCCCTGACAGCAGGTCACTTCGGTAACTTCGTCTGGGTTACGCTTAATGTTCGCGGTGGTTTCAAAACGGTCTACAGTCGTGGGGTGATCTCCAGCGACTCACCCATTCGTTGATCTATTTAGTAGGTCTTGTAAGCCCTCTCAAGGGTATCCGATTTGGGAACGGCCTTGGTAAGGGTTAGAAGGAGTCTTCACATTATGCTGTTGACGATCTCTAATTCCGAACCTGTAAGTACCGGATGTTTATTACTAACCGTTTTCATGCAGCTACCCATACCTCATTATTATCTTCACCACCACACTAGTTTCCACATGCTCATACATACATCATAGAGTCAAAGAAAAGTTCTCATCCAAGATCAAAGCAAAGAAATGTTTAAAAAAAGATTCTACGCCAAAAAGAAGAATCTACAAAGTAAAGTGACAAAGATCAAAGTGAAATAACGGGAACAACAAATGTATGTATGACAAAGACTAAAGACGTATGAGCATGTCGGAAAGGCGCATAACCAACAAAGAAAAATAAGTGACGAAAGGCAGATTGCTCCACATCTCAAAAGAACAAAGAACGATGAAAAGTCAGTTATCAAAGATCACAAAGCATGAAGGAAAAAAGACTAAAGACTATTCTACTACGACACACAGTATTCAACAACAAAGAAGACAAAGACCTAATCATGTGGAGCATCATTCGAATGACCACCCCTTAGGGGGAGATTGTTAGCATTAAAGAATTTTATTAGGAAGTGATCGTCATTCTCATTTTATGTAACTTTGTAATGTGTCGTAGGTTAAGTAATAGTTTAATAAATGGGCTATGGACTTGGTGTAATATTTAGTAATTATAAAGGCTTCATAAGCCTAGAAAATGTAAGGAAAACGAAGCCCATAAGCGAAGTCCATAAAAAGCCCACCATGTGTAAGACACTATAAATACCCCCACACCTCCTCATTAGAGAGGTTGGTTGCTTAGGGGATAGGTTAGAGTGTAAGGTTATGTTTTATTAATATAAGTTCTCTTTCTCTCTCTACTCTCTCTCTTTCTCTAAGTAAATCGCTAGATTCATAAGTGAAATGATTAGTTTTATGGTCCTACATAGTAAGTTTCCATAAATAGCATATTTCCATAATTAGAGAGATTTAATATCAAAATGCAAGTGGAAACACTTGTTAAACATTGTTATGGAGTTTAGGGTTCATTTTAGCAAGTCATAGTAAGTTTAGGGTTTAAAAACATAACTTTCCATATTTTAGGGTTTTAAATGTAAATATGCCACAATTAAGGGTCTATTATGCAAATATCACAAGTTTTCACATTTTACATAAATTATACATAAGTTAACAATATCAAACCCTCAAGTTTACAAACATTACATTTTAAATCCTTTAATTCTATTATTTACAAATTTAGTCCTTATTAATATTTAAATTACAAATATATCCATATTAGCACATTTAATCCTTAATATCATATTCATTCAGAACTACTCCTTAACTTTCATAAATTACAAAGTTAGTCCTTTAATTTAAATAATTACCATTTATATCATTTTAATTATCAAAATTACATACAAGCCCATTTAATTATCAAATTTCCATCCTTAGCTCCTCAACTCAATTATTTTCAAATTAAACATCAGTTTTCATAATTTACAAAATGGTCCGTCAATTTTAAATAAAATACAATTTGAAAATAATTATTTATATAATTCCATTTTTAATTCTTTTAATTACAGAACTAACACATTTAACCCTTATACCAATTTTATGAAATCCAACCTGATATAATAGATGTTTCTAACATAACCCTTCAGTTTAAAAAATTACAAAAACCACCCTTAACTTATTCAATTTAAAATCGGTAAATCTAATAAATCAAGAATTCATTAACCCTAATTTACCAAATCATGTAATCATTTTTTCTAGTCATCCTTAAACATTAATTGAACCAGAAAGATTGCAAAATCCTAACCCTAAATCGTGATCAATAATTCATTTTATTTCTTTATTTTTAAATCGGTATAATTACAAACAATTACAAACGATCCATTTAAGCTTTAAATAATTGCAACCATATTTTATATAAGTCAAATTAATAGTATTACACAATAAAAAAATATGGTTGAAGCCCCAAAAATTCATATGGCCGATTATATAGTTTTGCACAGAATTAGGGTTTTTGTTTTCTAAAATTTGTATAGCTTATATTACATTGCATGGATTATTTTTAACATTTTATACTGATTATAGAGTTGAAAGAGTGATATAAAAATACCAGAATGCAACAAATCGAAAGGAGAAAGGATTTGTGATTTTTTCTCCTCTCGGGTGAAAAATACGACACGAAATAAATCCCACAGCCTACCCCGATCACTCCAAGACCTATCCAATATTTTTCCCTCCTCCTATAAGCCAAAACATGTCTAGGAAAATGGTGGTAGCCCTTGAAAAATACTATGCCGCCGGTGAGAGTTTTTGAGACAGATTAGGGCTTTATTTTTTTTTCAAATGATATATGATTCTAAAATTATCACCGGTACAAAAATGGCCTTTCGTCACACATGGTCGATTTCAAACAGTCACACTGTAACATATTCACGTGACTAAATGTATGAAAATAAAATAAACAGCCACACTCGATCCGACTTGTGTGACCATTTCGGAAGATATATGTCACACATTTGTGTATTTATGTGACTTGAGGGTAGCTGGTAAATATTTTTCGATCGTTTAGTCACGTTTAATTTGGGACATGTGACCGATACAAATCAGCTTTAAGCATTAGTCACACTACAGATATACATATGTGACAAATATATGTCACACAATTGGAGTGTGACCAAAATAGATATATGGTCACACGAAGTAATTGTGTATGTGACTAAATTATATAGTCAAGTTTTTCACACATTATTTAAACGTGACTGCTATTCTTTGCTGAATATTTATCCACATAGCGTTTGAAATGTGTGACAACTAAAAAGTAAGTTTGAAGCGTTAGTCACGATATGCATTTAATAGTGACAAATATATATGTCACACACTTGAAGAGTGTGACCAAATGTCATATATGGTCACACGAAACCATAGAAACATGATTAAGTGTAACGAAAATTCGATACATATGGTCACGTAAGTAAATATGCGTGTCTAAAGTTTAGTGTGTGTTTGCTTGCCACAACCTAATGTGTATAATCACATTTAATTGTAGCATGATCATGTGACTATAGGCTTTACAATAGTCACACCATATCACAAATGTGTATCTAAATTATGTTTATTGCCACATTATAAGGGTATTATATGTGCAATACATTCAAAATAGTCACTTTGTGATATTTATGTGACTATTATTTATAGCAAAATGTGATATTTAAGTGTAACGAAAATTCAAAATATGTGCAACACATTCAAAATTAATGTCGCCAGGCATAAGTTAATGCTGCTAGGCATAAATTAATGTTGCTAGGCATAAATCAAGCTTAATGAATAGATGAAAAATCAAGCTTAATCAAGCTTTAATGAAGCAAGAAAGTTAAAATTAATATATAATAAACCAAAAAAAACATTAGTATCCATATATAACAAAAGTAAAATAAAGCAGTTCATACATATAAAAAGTTTAACAATTAAATTTCAGAGATCTCTCCGGATCAAACGACAAATGCACATTATCGTAGTCAATGGAGTCGAATCTCTCTTCCTCACTCAAAAATCCAACATCAGCCGCATCCTCTTCCACTGAACCAACCCGCGGCTTTGATCGCTTGTATTCCTTCTCATCTTTCTTAATTTGAAGCAAACTTGCTTTGCGTCTTGCCTTGTTTCTTAGAGAACTCCACGACTCATACCACTCTTCAATGTTAAATACCTTCTCTGGTTTCCTGAAATCAAATAAGCATTAGATGATAAATTTACAGATTATCCTTTTAATTTGGTATTCTTAATTATATGATGTATATAATGTAACATTCTAACTACTACGTAGTAAACTAACACAATTTCATAACTGATTACCTAAAGCTACCAATTGATAACCATTTTTATAAATTCATAAAAGCTTAATACACCAAAATTATTATGGATTAACTAACTTCTACTAGAAAAAAAAACCAAGTCAACATGTACGTACATAACATCTTTACAAACTTTGAATGTTTACTTGTACAAAAGTTTAATTAGTAGTACTTACTTTGAACGCTTCTTCTTTGATGAAATGCACCTTTTCTTGTTTCCAGCCATAACTTCGATCTTAGATTGTTTTAAAAAGTGTGTGTTGAAAAGCTAAGTGATGGCCTTAAAAAGGGATGCGACATACTATACGCCTAGGGAATTTTGAAAGTCTCAACATTAAAGACTATTGCAATTTACCAAGTTTAACGTCACATTAGCATGTGAAATGCACTAATTACTCGTGCCTAATTGTAATCATTTTAATTTTACACATTAAATGAGCGCTCCTAAACATTCTATAATTTTATTTTTAAACTTTAAATGGTAATAAGCATTGTAAGTGGTTTCAAATGTTAGAAAATATAGTAAGAATAAACATAATGGTATTAATCTAGTTGTTAGTTGTGTAAAATTTGTGTTTGTGACAGTGTTTACTCCCTGAATTCGCAAACCTACTTCAACACTGTTATGACCTGATTAATAAAGAACTTAATGTTGCTAGGCATAACTTAATGCTGCTAGGCATAACTTAATGCTGCTAGGCATAAATTACTGTGAACCGGTGTAACTGTAAACCATTGTGACACTTAAACGTTGTGACATTCCGACTCTTGTGTGCCTATAAATACAAAGGAATTACAACCAACTTCTTTCATCTTTTCATTACGTATTCAATTTTTGTTTGGAACTGCAATGGCTTCATCATCTTCAAATCCTGCTTCAAAGAAAACAAAATGTTCAAGGGATACTTCTCCTCCTCCTCCTCCTCTAATGCCAGAAAAATATAAAATCCACGGCCTAACCCAAGAGTGCTGGGACAAATGCCATTCTCAAGGCCAATATGGTACTGAACGACAGTTGGTTGAACTTTACAACAAACGAATCGCGCTGTTGGAAGAACAAAACAAAAAAGACCAAGATATCATTCTGGTGCATCAGAACAAAGTTAATGTTCGGAATCAAGAAATAGAACAAATCCGTGAAAACATTCTTGATATTTACAAAGGCATTCAAAATAGTTTGTATAATTTTCATTGAATTTACCCTGATGTAAGATGATATTTATCATTATTATGTTATTTCTTTGAAGTTTAATGTTTTTGTGTTCAAAGAAAACTTATCTTATGTTTCTTTGTTAATCAAGTTATCGATTATATTACTATATGATCAAGTTATCTTTTTGTTGATTAATTATGTTATGTTGCTTTGTTGACTATATTATGATGCTTTGTTAAAAGTCAAACAAAGATTGTCAAACTTGATTGTCATTTGCAAAAGTCAAAGATTGTCAAACTTATCTTATGGGCAACTTCGGGTTTGGATTGGAATTTGGGTGAATGCTAGTAACTCAGAACTTAATGCTGCTTGGCATAACTTAATGCTGCTAGGTATAAAAATAAAATGCCACAAAAATTAACCGATTCATATTCAGTTCATTAATGAGAAAATTGAGCACTGACAACATGTTTATTCATAAAGTCAAATAAAGTAGTACAAACGGATTACACAGGTTTATTCAAATTACTTCCTAACTCAACTAATACATTTTCTTTTTACCCTTCCCTTTTGAACAAACTTTAGGCATTTTTGGTTCCCATGGTTTTATACCCTTGTCTTCACAAGTCTTAGCATTGGGCAGGCCTAGCACCTGAACCCTCTCATCAAAAAGCTCTTTGGCAGTCTTTTTTGGAGTTTTAAACTTCCTAGCATCTTCCTTTTTTGTGCCTGATCCAGAATATCCCTTTGGAAAGTAGTCTGCCCATGTATTTGGAGGACCTTCAGAACTGCTTGATATGTGAAATGAACTTGAGTCACTGCTGTCAATATATGATTTCTGCAAAAAAAAAATATATATATATATTAAAATTTAAAAAATATAGTGTAAATGAATAAAAGATAATGTTGCAATTCAGGGTGTATTTGAAACAACCTTTGTTCTTGGAACTCCAATGGCCACATTACTTGGTGGATGGTTGGTTTTAGATCATAAAAAAGAATGGAATGCAATAAACCAACATACGTAACCCTTCTAAGTTCCCGATACAGCTCCTTTTGTCGTTTCAACTCCCTTTGAGCAAAGGACTGCACCAGCCGCATTGCTAGATTGTTGAAAAAACAAAAGGAACTGTATGGGAACTCAGAATGGAAAGGTATGTTGAAATGAACTTGAGTCACTGCTGTCAATGTATAATTTCTGCAAAAAAATTAAAAAAATATATTAAAATTTAAAAAAATATAGTGTAAATGAAATAAAAGATAATGTTGCAATTCAGGGTGTATTTGAAACAACCTTTGTTCTTGGAACTCCAATGGCCACATTACTTGGTGGATGGTTGGTTTTAGATCATAAAAAAGAATGGAATGCAATAAACCAACATATGTAACCCTTCTAAGTTCCCGATACAGCTCCTTTTGTCGTTTCAATGCCCTTTGAGCAAAGGACTGCACTAGCCGCACTGCTAGATTGTTGAAAAAACAAAAGGAACTGTATGGGAACTCAGAATGGAAAGGTATGTTGAAACAACATACGTAACCCTTCTAAATTCCCGCTACAACTCCTTTTAACGTTCCAACTCCCTTTGAGCAAAGGACTGCACCAGCCGCATTGCTAGATTGTTGAAAAAATAAAAGGAACTGTATGGGAATTGAGAATGGAAAGGTATGTTGAAATTACAGACTCATTTAGATCATAAAAAAGATTTGAATGCAAACAGAGTGATACAAACAATCTAGAAATGTTAAGTAAAGAATAGAGTCTAAGTAACATCACTCATCTTGAATGCGATGATGAAGGAGTGTGGCCTGTCATGAACAATACACACTATATCATCATCGCATTGAAGACGTCTCAATGATCAGGCCAGATCTATCTAAAGTTGCAGAAAGGTTTCATTGCTTTGTTTTTTGGACACCGTCTAATAACGGTAGTAGAGGTTTTCCAAATTAAGTAATGGAACCGTTCTACAACTTTAGATAGATTTGCCCTAACATTGAGCTTTAAGTTATTAGAAAACAGATTCTTGCTATCATTTATATTGCTCCCTTAGATGTAACGAACATACATATTAATTATGTAGATTCTACGACATTAGAGAGCTAATCGTGCACGAATGAATGTAATGAACTACCATCCTTTCTACCCTAGCCAACAACAACATATTATTCAGCCTTGAATCTCTAACCTACCAACATGCTGGAAGACGAAGACGCTAAATTCAACCATCGAACCTTAAAATTATACTTGATAATTGTTTCTGTATTTTGACAAAGAGCAAAGATGAATCAACATGGATGAACAACACCAAAACAAGTTTATGTTCACACTTGAAAGTGGTACCTGTTCACCCATGTTGATACTTCTTCCATCTTTGATACTTGGATGTTTTAGCCTAAATATTCGCACATACATCCTCCACTTATCTTCATTATACTCTCAATACAAATGCAACATAATTCTTATATCAAAAATACATCATACATATATATAAAGCAAACAGAGTGATACAAACAATCTACAAATGTTGAGTAAAGAATAGAGTCTAAGTAACAGCACTCATCTTGAATGCGATAATGAAGGAGTGTGGCCTGTCATGAACAATACACACTATATCATTATCCCATTGAAGACGTCTCAATGATCAAGCCATATCTATCTAACGATGTAGATGGGTTCCATCGCTTTAATTGGACCCCGTTTTCTAACGATGTTTAATCTTGATTATTGAAAGAACCATTAAACATCGTTAGAAAATGGGGTCCAGTTAAAGCAATGGAACCCATCTACATCGTTAGATAGATATGCCCTGATAATTGAGCTTTAAGTTCTTAACAACCAAATTCTTACTATCATTTATATTGCTCACTTAAATGTGACAACCATACATATTAGTTATGTTCATACTTGAAAGTGGTGTCTTTTCATCCATCATCGATACTTCTTCCATCTTTGATACTTGATGTTTTAGCCTAAATATTCGCACTAAAACTAAAAAACAACCATAAACCCTAACAATAAAAAACACAAATATACAGATCATACATAAACCCTAACACTAAATAACACTAATTAAATAAACACAAACAATGAAATAATCAGATAAACCAAAAAAACAACTAAATAATCAGATAAACCAAATCATCTGTCAAAGTTAGGGTCAATATAGAAGCGATCTAAGTATGTTACCATATGCTTCCAATCTAACTTTGGGTCAAACTTAGGGAGTAGTAGTGAGAGAGAGAAAGAAAGAAAAAGGCAGATGTGTGTGATTTTCGGATAGAGTATTACATATATGTTGGAGTGTGTGAAGTGTGTTTGAGAAGCTTTGTAAATAATATATATTGTAAGTGATGTGTGTTATAATATATATTAATTATAAGTGTTGACCAGTCAATGTGTGTAGGTGCTAATGCTTAAATTGATTGTACATATAGCTTAATTTGTTGTATTTACTTAAAATGTATAGATAAGTTTAAAATGATTAAAAGTATAAATAACTAAAAGTATTAAAAGTTTCAAGATCGGGATCAGATCCTACGCAGGATCGTTTTCGTCTTTGCAAGATCATGATCGTATGATCGGATCGAGATCATAAGATCCTACTAGCTATAATGTCATTTTCTTAATAGTCTCGCTCTCTTTAACATGCAGTTTCCTTGTAAAATCGGATACATGAACTTGCATGCATGCCTACCTTAACTCATTAGTACTTGTTTGAGTCAAATGCGTGTATCGAGTTACAATGAATGTTTTTCAGTATTGAATGGATGAGTTACACCACTGCCAAACTCATTAACTCTCTAGAACCGACTCACACCACCGCCACACTTCACCGCCTTATCTCGCCGTGGTTCCACCAACCATCGATCCTCCACGCCATCAACGTCATCAAGACAAGGGAACTGTATGGGAGAGTTTGTTTGCTTCGGTTGTTTGGTTCGAGATAACCACCACATCCACCACCATTACAGTCAAGCCTCCATCACCCTCGCGATCATGTTATCCGGGATCGAGAAAGTTTGAACTCGGCTTAAGCTTGACTCGAAAAACTCGATTTATCTGTAAAGATGTGTTTTCTGACACAAATTAAAATAGAAATATAATATAACCTAAGAATTGAATTCGGTTCGACTTCAGCTCGAAAAGCTTGATACATTCATAAATAAATATTTACACTTACTACACTTAAAATATATATACATATATATATATATATATATATATATATATATATATATATATATATATATATATATATATATATATATATATATATATTACTTACAAGCTCGAGAACTCAACAATAACTCGAGTCAAACTTATATATATATATATATAT
Source organism: Artemisia argyi (assembly GCA_030686995.1). Taxonomy (NCBI): domain Eukaryota; kingdom Viridiplantae; phylum Streptophyta; class Magnoliopsida; order Asterales; family Asteraceae; genus Artemisia; species Artemisia argyi. The sequence goes on along the minus strand of CM060693.1, from coordinate 124,501,070 downwards.
ATATATATATATATATATATATATATATATATATATATATATATATATATATATATATATATATATATATATATATATATATATATATATATTACTTACAAGCTCGAGAACTCAACAATAACTCGAGTCGAACTTATATAAGATTGAGCTCAACTCATTAAACCTTTCGAGCTCATTTGATAGGCTTTCAATCTCTAAAATTTTAATCAGGCGCTCAAGATCTCAACATCCGCCTCTAATTTTTCCCCAAAAATCTCAATCTCCCGCTCAAGATCCCGCCTCTTTTTCCCCAAAATCAAAACACTAACACTTACACTAGTCAGATCTATCTTCTCTCTATTCATATCTTCTCCTTCTCTCTAGAACCGACTCACACCATGCATCACCACACTTCACCGCCTTATCTCACCGCGGTTCCACCAACCATCGATCCTCCACGCCATCACCGTCATCAAGACAAGGGAACTATATGGGAGAGTTTGTTTGCTTCGGTTGTTTGGTTCGAGATAACCACCACATCCACCAACATCACAGTCAAGCCTCCATCACCCTCTCGATCATGTTATCCGGGATCGAGAAAGTTTGAACTCGGCTTGAGCTTGACTCGAAAAGCTCGATTTATCTGTAAAGATGTGTTTTCTGACACAAATTAAAATTGAAATATAATATAACCTAAGAATTGAATTTGGTTCGACTTCAGCTCGAAAAGCTTGATACATTCATATATAAATATTTACACTTACTACACTTAAAAAAAATAATAAAAATAAAACATATTTTATATTACTTACAAGCTCGAGAACTCAACAATAACTCGAGTCGAACTTATATAAGATTGAGCTCTACTCATTAAACATTTCAATCTCATTTTTCCCCAAAATCGAAACACTAACACTTACACTAGTCAGATCCCGCCCCTAATTTTTCCCCAAAAAATTCAATCTCCCACTCAAGATCCCTCCTTTTTTCCCCCAAAATCAAAACACTAACACTTACACTAGTCAGATCTATCTTCTCTCTATTCATTTCTTCTCCTTGTCTCTATAGCCGACTCACACCATGCATCGCCACACTTCACCGCCTTATCTCGTCGTGGTTCCACCAACCATCGATCCTCCACGCCATCACCGTCATCAAGACAAGGGAACTATATGGGAGAGTTTGTTTGCTTCGGTTGTTTGGTTCGAGATAACAACCACATCCACCACCATCACAGTCAAGCCTCCATCACCCTCTCGATCATGTTATCCGAGATCGAGAAAGTTTGCACTCGGCTTGAGCTTGACTCGAAAAGCTCGATTTATCTGTAAAGATGTGTTTTCTGACACAAATTAAAATTGAAATATAATATAACCTAAGAATAGAATTCGGTTCGACTTCAGCTCGAAAAGCTTGATGCATTCATAAATAAATATTTACACTTACTACACTTAAAAAAAAATTATATTACTTACAAGCTCGAGAACTCAACAATAACTCGAGTCGAACTTATATAAGATTGAGCTCAACTCATTAAACATTTCAAGCTCATTTTTCCCCAAAATCAAAACACTAACACTTACACTAGTCAGATCCCGCCGCTAATTTTTCCCCAAAAATTTCAATCTCCCGCTCAAGATGCCTCCCTTTTTCCCCCAAAATCAAAACACTAACACTTACACTATTCATCTCTTCTCCTTCTCTCTAGAACCGACTCACACCACCGCCACACTTCACTGCCTTATCTCGCCATGGTTCCACCAATCATCGCTCCTCCACGCCATCACCGTCATCAAGACAAGGGAACTGTATTGGAGACTTTGTTTACTTCGGTTGTTTGGTTCGAGATAACCACCAGCATCACAGTCGAGCCACCATCACCCTCATCTCACCTATCCTACTCTGTTCATGGGTATGCTCAAACACATACTTAATTTATATTTTCTTAAATGTTTAATCGAATATAAAACGATTTAAATTGATTTTTGTGGATTAAACTAACCTAAAACATGTTTTTGATTATAAATTTGTGTGGTGGTAATCGTTGCAGGTAGACTTATTAAGATGAAATAGTTTTCCTGTTTATTGGAATGGAGACAATCGATGTGTTCTAAGAGGCCACTGTTTTGCTCGTAAAGGGAGTCTTAATTGGTTTCCACTCCGGGAGGATGTTGCTGAACAGTTGGAGTTTGCTTATCGCAGTTGCTTAACTTATCTATCAAAAGATTAACATAACATTTGTTATATAGGAAATTAACTCAAATATGGTTGCTTTTTGTCAAACTGTTTCATTTGTACCAAATGTTAGTGATTTGCTTGCTTGGTAATGTGTTTGACATTTATTCGTTCAACGTTTGGCACTGCATAAAATTGCAACCAATTGTATATTATTTGTTGCCCGAGTCGATATGCAACCCGTATGTTTGTTTTTTAGGCTAAACTTATATTTGGGACATCTAATGTTGTCGTCTTTTATGTTAGCATTAATCACGTTACTTGTTTCTTGCAGGGGCTACATGCTATTTTCACGGGTGAGGATGATACATGGGATGCCTGGCTAAAAATTCCCTCAGATGGATTTTCTGGCACACTTCATATTCGAGGCGTGGGTATGCTCCATCTCAGTCACCAAAGCCAACCAATGTATATTTTTACGGTTTCATGGTTGGTAGATGTTATATTATGCAGCGTTATTAGTGCCTTAGTTTCTTACATTTCCTATATTTTTTTGCAGAAAGAAACTGGCATTAGACTCAGATGTAAGCCACTTTTATGTTGTTAACAATTTCATTTTCTAATGATAATACCATTGTATTTCTTAATTTATATTGCAGGTGACCACTCCAATGGCCATTGAAACTTTGGAAAATGTACCAGTAATGGAAACAGTGGTAAGTAATAAAACAACCACCTTTGATTTTTTTAGTTTTACGTACATGACTAACGTACCGTGTTTTATATATACATATAGAAACCTGTTAAAACTATCGGACATAAGAAAACGCTTGAGCCACGACAAACCGGTTCTACAGGTTACACCACCAACTATGATACCAAATATTAGTGAAAAAAATACAGGACTAAAATTAGTACCAATGAAAAGAAAGCATTTGGTCTCTAGTGAAATCTTGCAAAAGCAAGCTAAGGCGGCGAAGAGACAACAGGTTTTAACTTATGATAGTTGAGAATTTGATTATATACAACATTACAATTATATATATATTTGCTTCACTTATATACATTCGATTTTTATTGAATTTGAAACACAATTGTATATATATTTGCTTCATTTATATACATTCTGTTTTATATATATATACTAGCAGTAGTAACTCTGCTCCAGCAGTACTAACGTCGTACTAGTATTAACTCTCCTATCATGTTTGTGCAGATAGTTGAACCAGTGGCTTATCTAGTTCTGTTATGTTGTGAGCTTTGACATATTCTAGTCCTGCTCTCATCCTGATGTGTTGATATGCAGCAGCCTACATTTTCAAGGCTTTTATATCCAGATGATGAGATTAGATCAATGGGAGAAAAACTTGTAAGTTTAACTGCAAATTTTATTAGTATGTTCATTGTTTTGGATTAAAAATCTTCATGATTTTGTTTGAATTACTGCTGATCATGTTTGTGTTAATATTGCTTAGATGGATTTAGTGCAGCTCATGAACTTAAAAGAAAATGTGGTCAAGTATTTACTACTGCTAGTACAAAAGTTACTACTGCTAGTTAAAGTTGGTACTGCTCAGAGATTAAGACCGCTCGAAGTTGCTACTTGCTTACGGAAAAGATTACAGATACTTATAAAGAAACTATTGTAAGCCGACTAGGACTCCTTGGTGTATAAAAGGATTTCCAATTTTATATTTTGTTCAGTTATATACATTCCAGTTTTATTGTATTTGAATTTGTTTTGATATATATTTGAATTGTTTTGATATATATTGATTTTTTAAATGTGACTAAAAGATGCATATAGTCACACTTATTAACACTTTTGGTCACTGTTTGCTTTAGTCGTTGTGTGACTAAATATTACTGAAGGCCACACAAACATAAAATTCACGTGGCCATTGGATGATCTATAGTCACACAAAATACACATTTCTTCACTTTAAACAGCATATGGTCACACTTATTTACACTTTTGGCCACTGTTTGATTAATGGTATGTGACTAAATACCCAAAACAAACATGCTTTGTGTGACTAAATATTACAAAAGGCCACACAAACATAAAATTCACGTGGCCATTGGATGATCAATAGTCACACAAAATACACATTTTTTCACTTTAAACAGCATATGATCACACTTATTAACACTTTTGGCCACTGTTTGCTTAATGGTATGTGACTAAATACCCAAAACAAACATGCTTTGTGTGACTAAATATTACAAAAGGCCACACAAACATAAAATTCATGTGGCCATTGGATGATCAATAGTCACACAAAATACACATTTCTTCACTTTAAACAGCATATGGTCACACTTATTAACACTTTTGGCCACTGTTTGCTTAATGGTATGTGACTAAATACCCAAAACAAACATGCTTTGTGTGACTAAATATTACAAAAGGTCACGCAAACATAAACTTCATGTGGCCATTGGATGATCAATAGTCACACAAAATACACATTTCTTCACTTTAAACAACATATGGTCACACTTATTCACACTTTTGGCCACTTTGTGTTAAATTGTATGTGACTAACTCCAAAAAAATAACACCCATTGTGTGACTAAATCCTCACAAACGTCACATTTATTGTATATTCATGTGACCATTGGATTATCAATAGTCACACAAAATACACATTTACTTGAATATATCATCTCAAATGTCACATATATTATATATTTATGTGGCCAAAGGACGAACAATAGTAACTCGCAAAAAACATTTGTGTGACTATAAGGTGTTTACGGTCACTAATAATGACTAATCCAACAAAACTTGTGCCTAATTTGTCACACATATTCGGGGTTTTGGTCACTCTTTTTCGATGGAAAAGGCCATGAACTCAACAATGTGACCATATGCCACCTACGGTGGCGGGACTTTTAGTGATACACAACGAAAAAAACTTGTGTGACTATAGGCATATCGTCACACATTTTTGGCGTGACCAGTACAACTTTTTGTACCAATGATATAGATGTATATTTGGGGTGATTGGCCGAAATTATGGGCTGGTATAAGGAGTCAAAATCATAGAAAATGGTTCCCATAATTATCTTGTACATATCTTAGTTTAAAATAATTTGTACAATTTTTTATTACATTTTGGACTAGTTAAATGTGTTTCAGGCATGCAATAATTTTTATCCAAGTTTCAAATAACTCAAATGTTCCAAAAAAATTTATATTTATCATTTGGTATAAAATTTGAAACATTTGGGATTTATTTTGTATTTTATTTAGGCTTTTATTCAGTTTTAAAAATTATAAGGGCATTTTGGTCTGATACGTGGGAATCGCACCAGGCTTTACCTCTCGAGGGATCTCGAGAAGCTTACAACCCCCACCAGGCAGTGTACCTGATCGTTGTAGTATAGTATAGTGACAAGTACCGGGGGATTGATTGTTCAACTCAGGAATAGTGTCGCTAGGATTAGAAAGTCTCCTAAACTAAGTCTAAAGGTGAGGGATGATTATTTTTGTATTTTTATATTTTATAAAAGCAATTAAAATCTCGGGTTTTGGAAGAGTGGGCGGAATTAGTTGCTAGCCAACTAACCTAATAACTAAAGATGCAATCAAAATAAAATAATAGAAATGAAAATAAATCTAATTATACTAATGTAGTGTAACAATAATTGGGAAAGTTGTGTTTACTTATGTTTCATTACTCCCTAGATATCTTTTACAGGTTGATAGCTTGTTACAATTGCATGGATGACGGGTCATATTCCTTAATACTAGTCGTAGGGCCATGTACAATATTCCCTAACTCTATACGATCCTACTTCACTCCTATGTCGAGCCGTTAGAAGCTCCTAACATGGGATCATTAGAATTCTCCTACGCATTAAATACAACCAAAAATCGTAGTACACATCCGATCATGTTTCTTAAGACGTTCAAGCAAGTTACCAATGGAAGTCTGCCAGTTTTCTTAAGCCTAACATCGAATACAATCATCCGTAACAACTATAAACAAACAATCAACCCATAATTAACATCTAGGTTTCACTACATCTAAGCAAACACAAAAGAAATCTAGCCGAGCATGTTAAATTGAAGACAAGCGTAAGATATATTAAAACAACACATAGACATATTGAAAAAGCACTTATCTCAAATTGAACATGAAAGATTCAAAGGGTTGAAACCCTTGAAAAAGCTGGAAAATTCGACCTAGGGTTTTTCCCTCAAAGTTGCACACCAATAAATGAAATTTGGAAAACTATATATAGATTTTACAGGATGACGGCGTCATGTGTAAACATGTGACGCCGTCAACTCGCCGCCTATAATGAAATCGTATTGCCTAGATCCAATTGTGATGCCGTCATGTGTGATTTTCTTCTGGACCGTCACTAATACTTGGACCATGACGGCCTTGGGTGATGCTGTCATCTCCAATGCACAAAACTCTCTGGATTGTCATGTGTATTGTCCACATCCACCTCTTTTGTTACTCTTGACGTCGTCATTAAGGAACATGTGACGCCGTCAGGCACTGTTCCCAGCAAGGAAAATTAAGACTTTGCCATTTTCTTCACTTTTATGCTCCAAAAACGTCCAAAATGCTTCCTTTTCCAGATTTCACACCAAAAGTACCTAAAATGACAAAAGGAACGATTTAGGGCAATATTTGATCAAATAATCTCAACTTCGGGCTTAAATGACCCCTTAAAAGTGGTTTACTTTTCGCCTCATCAAATACCCTTACACTTGAGATTTGCTTGTCCTCAAGCAAATGCGCTTTTATTCTAATCAAAATACAAGTTAGAGGTCATTTAACACTAATATAAAAGTAATTACAACAAATAATCGTTCCACTAAAGACCAAAGACAAGTACGGAGGTGATATACTAGCACCTCACAAATAGTGTTTAGATACTCACATCTCTCGGGTGTAATAAAGTATATATCACAATATGGAAATGGAAAACATCTCTCACTTCTTGTCATAACAAAATAGATTACCATAGGCTTGGGAAAGGATCAAACCTCCACCACTTGGCGTAAGTACCTAGGATAAACTATCAAAGAGGTCTTTCAGAGGGTTATAACGTTAGGTGTAGGGATATGGAATATACGGTTTTGTTGGATAAAGGCAATATTTACTGGTGGTGACTTAATAATCTTGGTTAATTACATGTACAATATGGCGTTGCTAAGCCAAGACTAGATTCGACTTACGCTAATAAATCAAAAATAACAAAAACATAAAATAAACATAGAATAAAACGGGATGGTAGTCCGTATGTTTTTTTTTCTTTTCTTTTTCTTTTTTTTTTTTTCTTTTTCTTATTTTTTTTTACATACACTCTTACCATACCATCCAAAATAATAAATCATAAGGAATGTACATTCCCCTTACACTTGAATTTTTTACATACTTTACAATAAACTAATCTAATGTCTCGAATCAAGATAATCAAAACACTTGGAGTACTTTTTAAGATTAACCTACATATGGGGGTAATATATGATGTCTACCCCATTATTCCATAACACAAGTACTTTACCCATGAGTCTCAATCGTCCCAAAACAATATGTACAAGATATGACTCGACTTAGCAACCATGTAATCAATTAGATAATTAACTAAGGGTTTAAACACGTAACAATAATGCACTAAAGATGAGTGCATACACGGAAGGCTAAGGCGATTTGGTTGCACATTTGGGTGGGTTGTAACAAATTCTTCCTTTAAGTAAGATGCTTAAAGTTAGAAACGAAAAGATAGGCTCGGAGGGGTGTACTAGGGGTTTCGTGTACTAAAAATGATTACAACGCTAAGGTGTGGGAAAAATTAATTGACTTTACTAGTCAAGTAATATGACTTAAATGGTCAAGTAATTATGATACGGGTTTAACACAAGGGTGATCCTAATGCCTCTTATCATGTAGTAAATCCTACTACACGAATGTAGTCTCACTAGCGGTCTCGGGATGCATCACTAACGCAAGTTCTAGAATCTAAATGCTACCGGTACACTCATAAGCACTAATAGTAAATGCTTTTCCTATCAAATCTAATGGCGAACCTCACATATTTGGGTGGAAAATTTTTCTGAATGGTACGGTTTTGTGCTAGTCATACAACTCCTATCCATGAGACGCTTGCTAAGGCTAAAGTTTCACTCCTAAATGTTGTAAAAAAATTTAAATTTGGCGCTAAAATTACACTAACAAGTATTTCTCTTAGTTTTATTACACACCTACCATCAAACAAACAAACTCAAGTGCAATAGTATCCTATAAGGTATCATCATTTACCCTCCCCTTACACTTCGGATGAACATTGTCCCCAATGTTCAATTAAAGAATGTAAAAGTGAAATAGGTAAAAGAATGAAAGCAAATACACCCCTGATTCGTTCAGTGTGGATAGTGTGGTAACAAGGTTAGATCTTCCTCCAACAAAATAAACATTCAAAGCTTCCCTTCCAGAAAATTAAATCATCTTCTTGTCATATATAACCTGTTAAACCTGAGAAAACAAACAAGGAAACCTCGCGTAAAATCGGCGGCAATCTATATATACTAACAAATCCTAGAAAACAAATTAAGATATAATGCTTGTGGAATGAATGTTTGCAGATTTCCTGGAGTTTATAAAACTAAAGAATTAACAAAAACTTTAAAACTCCGTTAGAAAAACAAAACTCGCAAAATTTCCAGAATTTTACACATGACGCCGTCAGGAATTAACTCCTGACGCCGTCAGAAGTGACCTGCAGAAATCTTTACATTAAGTTTCCGGAAAATTTCTTGAAAAACTTATGTCCTACTTCCTGGAAAATCCTGCAAAACATCATTATAACTCGATACCAGCATTTGACTCTAACAAATACTAATACACATGCTCATTTAATATTGTGGCGAATCAAGATCAATTTCGTTCTTAGAAACAAATTTGGGGTTTCCCTTTACGCTTAGCTTTTGCAAAATACCTTTATATGAAGTTAATACGAAGTTAAACAACAAAATAAAGCATTTTCACAATTTTAATTTGAAACATGATCTACCAACAGTAAAAATAAAGCATGCATACGGATGCAAATAACATTCAAACAATTAAAAATCACACAAAACATGGGTTGCCTCCCAAGAAGCACTTTTCTTTATTTTACGAGTCTTGTAGCTAGACTCAAGGTCATGGGTAATTACGTGACCTCATCCTTGGTCTCATTTTCTAGGTCATCTCCAATCTTAGTTTTGTATTCCGGACCCGATTGTAAATGTTCTTTTTAGAGACCAACCACCTTTTTCTCAATTGCTCCTATAATCCTATTGGCAAATTCCTTATTAACTTTATATTTCGGTCCTAGAATCAAGCAATCTTTATAGAAAAGGCTCTTCTTCTCCCATAAATAGTCCATGCCCTTTTTCTTATCCTCTTCATTGATGTCCTCAAAAGCACCAATGTTATCCATGTCAAATCGAGACACAAAACGAAATTCTTTCATTCTATTAGGCATCCTATATGTGATCCTATCGGTTTCACTAGCAAATCGGATTGTCCCTTCTATCTCATCATATTCTAACTTGGACTCTTTAACAAATGGTTTACCAAACACAACATGGGATAAGCGACAATCAATAACACTAGCTAGGTCTTCAACAACCATAAAGTCAGTGATATAAGTAAAGTTCCCAACAAAGACATGTAGACCTTTAATTCTCCCGACAAAGTTACAAACTCCACCGGGGTATTTGGGATCTCTTCTAGGTCCAAGTCTTGTTTTCACTATATCATTATAGACACTTAAGGACATAATGTTGATTGGGGATTTAAAATCAATGTAAGCAGTTTCAATGTGTTTATACCCAATCATACATGGTATCTTAGCATTCTTATGATCGCCTCTCTTTATCTTAGGTTCAACTCTAGTGAAAGGAGGTCGAGGATTATCAATAAGATTATTATAGTACGCAATCTCCTCCTTAGTGGGGTATAGATTGAAATAGTCATCTAGCTTTGGATTTATCTCCCCTTCCTCAAGTTCCTCAACCACATCCTCAAAATCATTAGATCCTAGGTCCTTATTTGAGTGCAAGGCGGTCGCTAGGTCACTAAATGCATGATCGAGCTCAACATTAATTAACCTATTAAGCTCCCTAAGTTCTCTAATCTCATTCTCAATCTGTTCACGCAACAAAGCCACTTCTCTAGGGGAAAGGGTGGATTCGCGTTTTCCATAATGGTCAACGTAATAGTCAATGAATTTAATTTACTAACAAAGGCACAAAGAAAAAGATAGACTAAAGAGAACCTAAAAATAAAAATAAAATATTACTAGAAAGGAATCTAGCAAGTAGACCTAATAAGAAATCCTAACCTAGACAATAACTATCCCCCGAGCTGCGGCGCCAAAAACTTGATACGTGGGAATCGCACCAAGCTTTACCTCTCGACGGATCTCGAGAAGCTTACAACCCCCACCAGGCAGTGTACCTGATCATTGTAGTATAGTATAGTGACAAGTACCAGGGGATTGATCGTTCAACTCAGGAATAGTGTCGCTAGGATTAGAAAGCCTCCTAAACTAAGTCTAAAGGTGAGGGATGATTCTTTTTGAATTTTTATATTTTATAAAAGCAATTAAAATCTCGGGTTTTGAAAGAGTGGGCGGAATTAGTTGCTAGCCAACTAACCCAATAACTAAAGATGCAATCAAAATAAAATAACATAAATGAAAATAAATCTAATTATACTAATGTGGTGTAACAATAATGGGGAAAGTTATGTTTACTTAGGTTTCATTACTCCCTAGATATCTTTTACAGGTTGATAGCTTGTTACAATTGCATGGATGATGGGTTATATTCCTTAATACTAGTCGTAGGGCCGTGTACAATATTCCCTAACTCTATAGGATCCTACTTCACCCCTATGTCGAGCCGTTAGAAGCTCCTAACATGGGATCATTAGAATTCTCCTACGCATTAAATACAACCAAAAATCGTAGTACACCTCCGATCATGTTTCTTAAGACGTTCAAGCAAGTTACCAATGGAAGTCTGCCAGTTTTCTTAAGCCTAACATCAAATACAATCATCCATAACAACTATAAACAAACAATCAACCCATAATTAACATCTAGGTTTTACTACATCTAAGCAAACACAAAAGAAATCTAGCCGAGCATGTTAAATTGAAGACAAGCGTAAGATATATTCAAACAACACATAGACATATTGAATGAATTGAAAGAGTACTTATCTCAAATTCAACATGAAAGATTCAAAGGGTTGAAACCCTTGAAAAAGCTGGAAATTTCAACCTAGGGTTTTTCCCTCAAAGTTACACACCAATGAATGAAATTTGGAAAACTATATATAGATTTTACAGGATGACGACGTCATGTGTAAACATGTGATTCCGTCAACTCACCGCCTATAATGAAATCGTATTGCCTAGATCCAATTGTGACGCTGTCATGTGTGATTTTCTTCTGGGCCGTCACTAATACTTGGACCATGACGGCCTTGGGTGACGCCGTCATCTCCAATGCACAAAACTCTCTGGATCGGCACGTGTATTGTCCACATCCACCTCTTTTGTTACTCTTGACACCGTCATTAAGGAACATGTGACGCCGTCAGGTACTGTTCCCAGCAAGGAAAATTAAGACTTTGCCGTTTTCTTCACTTTTATGCTCCAAAAACGTCCAAAATGCTTCTTTTTCTAGATTTCACTCCAAAAGTACCTAAAATGACAAAAGGAACGATTTAGGGCAATATTTGATCAAATAATCTCAACTTCGGGCTTAAATGACCCCTTAAAAGTGGTTCACTTTTCGCCTCGTCATGGTCATTTTACACATTTGGTAAATTTTGGTTCTCATGCAACGTATGACCTTAAAAGCAAATACTAACATGCAAACAACATATACAATATGCTAAAACCGCCCTAACATAACATAAATCCGCATAATCCAAGTTTAGTATTTCTAGCACATAAAGCTAGTTTTGGAAATCCTAAGACATGAAGGTTTGAAGATCATACCACATTGTTATCATATAAGTTGATTTTTTTTAGAAAGGCAACATTTATATAAGACCAAACAAAAGACAAATACAAAACACGGCATCCCTATTAATTAATCAAGCCAATTAGATTTAGAAGGGACCCAAAAAGAAGGACAATGCAAACCAAAACTAACACTATATATCCCACAGTGACTAACCAAACTATACATACACAAAGCATGATACAAGGCAAAGAATTGACTAAAACCAAACACTGTCACAGAACATGCAAGCCCATATGAGACCAAACAAAAGGCAAGTGGGACATAGACCAAATTAGGCAAGTGGGGCATAGACCAAATTAAGGTCACTGGCCTTAAATAATTAAGCCAAACCACATAGGAATAACACTGACATAGCTGGCTTCTGAATATGCAGACGAGATGAATTTGCAGAACCAAAACATTTGTACAGACAACAATCTTGAGACTCCACACGATCACATAATAGACATAACTTACTGTAACCGACTGCTCATCGGATCCCTCAACCATTGTTGCCAATCTATCACTTTATATTTGTTTGATCTTCGAGTAATCCACTCATAGCTCTTTAGTTGAATGTCCTTCGCGATTCTATTAGTGCTAGATACTTTTTTACCAAACACACAAGCGTTCCTTTCTTTCCAAATTAAATACCCGGTTGTCCAAATCACTGCTTGCCAAACAATAGATAACTTGGTAGGAATGTCAACATTTCCAAATGATGAAAAAAATTCACCAATCGAGAAAGCATTAACGCCTCCCACTTTCCACCAACTATATATTTTTCCCCACACACCCATAGCTAGGTCACAAGTAACCAAACTATGAGCACATGATTCCGTCACGTTTGGACAAAGTACCGAATCCAAGTCAATGCCTCTTCTATTTAGTTCCACACGTACCGGTAGTCTTCCTTTTAAAGCTCTCCACACGAAAATGTTCACTTTTTTAGGCACTAACTTGTTCCATGTCGTTTCTTGACTGTCACCATCCACATGAAGAAACTTTTCCTCAATCAATCTTGATAGCTCTTTAACCTTGAAGATACCATCTTCAAGTATCCTCCACCTCCAAGTATCCCTACAATCAATCGAAACAACCACATTTTGCAACACTCCTAACAATTCATCCAAATCATTACCCACTCTACCCCTAATTTCTCGAACCCAATCCCTTACCCATACCCATACCCCATTAACCCATGCCCCCTTCTCCTTTATGCTACTTCCATTATTTCTATCTGGATGGTAAAGCCTAGAAAATCTATCACAAAGTCTTTGGTTGTCTACCCAATTATCACCCCAAATCCTAATGTCATTACAATCCCCCAACACCCCCACACAAGAAGAGAAAAACTCTACCCCCAACCCCTCAATCTCCCCCTATCCTTACAATATCACACCATACGCCCCCTCCAATACCCGCCCCTCCATCGGACCTATACTCCCATAACCCGCCACTAACCCCGTGAATGCTTTTAATTACCCTTACCCATAGATCCCCCCCCCCCCTAATTTTTGAATCTCCACCACCATTTACCTAGTAAGGCTAGGTTTTTTTCCCGCAATGACCCAATATTTAAACCGCCCATCCCAAGTGATGCAATAACGTTTTCCCATTTAACCCATGAAAGTTTTTTCCCCTCCCCGGCCCCGCCCTAAAAGAAGTTTTTCTAATTATCTCGAGTTGTTTTATCACACTCAAAGGCACATGGAACATCGAAAAAAAATACAATGGCAAGCTACCAAGAACCGATTTAACGAATCTTAGACGACCCCCAAACGACATTGATTTAGCTTTCCAATTGGCCAATCTATTCTTGAACTTATCCACCACAATCTTCCAAGCATTAACACGTCTCATATTCTCTCCAATCAGTAACCCCAAATAGGTGAATAGATATTCACCAATACCACACCCCATCCATCTCGCCATATCAACCATTTCCCTATCATCTACACCTATGCCATATAACTTACTTTTATTATAATTTACCCGCAACCCGGATAACTCTTCGAAACACTTGAGAATACACATAAGTGATTTAGCATTCTCCTTGTCCATTCACCAGAAAAATATTATCATCCGCATATTGAAGGTGAGACACCACGACCCTATTTTCGCCCACTATAACTCCTCTAAATATACCTTTTTCCACCGCTTCACTTACAATTGCATTTAATCCCTCTGCCGCCAATATGAATAGAAACGGAGAAAGTGGGTCACCTTGCCTAACCCCCCTTTCCAAGCCAAATTCCTCCGAAGGAGACCCATTCACAAGAACGGACAAAGATGAAGACCTAAGACAAGACTCTACCCAACTACACCATTTCGTGCCAAACCTCATCCTTCTCATTTTGTTTAGCAAGAAATTCCAACTAATACTATCATAAGCCTTCTCAAAATCGACTTTGAAAATAAGGCTTTTTTCTCTCTTTTTCTTCAAATATTCCATGGTCTCGTTTGCGATTAGTACCCCATCAAGAATGTACCTCCCTTTAATAAACGCTTTTTGCACATCTCCTACAACATTACTCACTTTCTTCTTAATCCTTTCCGCTAACATTTTAGCAATTATCTTATAATAACACCCGATAAGACTAATTGGCCGAAAATCGCCAAGCTCAATGGGATCCGACACCTTTGGAATGATAGTGACAAACGATGAATTGCACCACCTCGAGATCTCCATCTTATCCCAAAACCACATAATCGCCTTCATTAAATCCGTCTTAATAATATCCCAAACTTTCCTGATAAACCTAAAATTAAATCCATCGGGACCCGGCGCTTTATCACCACCACATCCACAAACTGCGTCCCAAACCTCCTTCTCAATGAATTCATTCTCTAGCAAATTCGCCTCCTGAACCTCTATTTTTCCTATTTTTTCACTACAAAAAATCGGTCTTCTATTCCCCCCTTCAAAGAAAAGGGCCTTATAATTTTTATCTACCTCCGCCTTAATTATTTTAGGATTCTCGCACCACTCCCCATTAACCATAAGTCCCTGATTAGCGTTTTTGAGTGCGTATCAAAAATATACACAAACTAGAAGTGAGTGTAATTTACCAATCAACCTTTAGGAAAAGGAAGACTTGTAAAAACTCGTGGATACAATATATATATATATATATATATATATATATATATATATATATATATATATATATATATATATATATATATATATATATATATGTGTGTGTGTGTGATACCGGGCAAGTGATTACCCGGGTCGTGTCCCAACGAGGTGTGAATGGGCGATATCGTGTGAGATTCGGGATTAAAATGCTTGTAAAGAATGGTTGAGAGATTATTTGGTATTATGAAACTACAACGTAAAGCAATGAAATCTAAAACGTATTTAAAACTAAAAACGCGTGTTTTAATTTAAATTAATGTCAACGCGCAAAATAAAAATTGAATTCTAAGCAACGCTAGTCCTACGGGCATACAAATAATTTTCTTAAGTACCTAATGGCAAAACAAAATTTTAGAAAAGAGAAAATTAATTATTTGATTAAAATTCTAATTACTATGAATTAAAAACTATTTTTCACTAATTAAATCCTAATAAATACTAAAACGTTTCAAATAAATTTGAGATTTTTTTAACAAATACTTGAACTAATTACTAATCTATGAAAAATCCTAGGAGTGGGGGGCAAAGTTCAAATAAGTAGTTAAAAGTATGAAATAAGCTGATAAGGCATAAAAGACTAAAACAGACAAGAACTACATTAAATATAGAATTAAGGGAAACATAACAAGAAAAATGGGGTAGAGCAGATGGTATGGAAGGTGTGCTTGCATGTATCTGTTGCTAGCTAGAGGTAACAGGTTTGAACCTGTGCACCTCTTTTTTTCTGAAAACATTTTTTTTATGAAAACATTTTTTTAATATTTTTTTTACACAAACAAATTAATCACATAAAGATAAGCAAAATCTAAAACTAAAATGTTTTATAAAAAACAGTAAATAAGCAGAGGAAAGGCAAGGTAATAAGTAGTTAACATATAAGCTAGAAAAAGGAGATTTTAAGAGATTAAAAAGCTAACTAAAGCTACTAACAAGCTAAATAGGGGAAGACTAAAGCTAAGGTGTCTAGGGGGAGTCCTTAAAAGCTACAGGGAAACAAATAATAAGCAATGGAAAAGCCTAAAGAAGCACTAAACAAGAACAAATGAGCAAAGTTACATAAGGGCTGCCAAAAGGAGGGAAAAAATGGCTACGGCTCATCATAAGCCAACCAAAAAATAAAATAAAATTATAACTAATTAGAGTAGCTACCAAAGACTAATCATGGAAAATTTTAGAGCAAATGGACTAATAATAAAGAAACTAATATTAAAAAACAAAAATCTGTTTTTAAAAAACAAAAATTGCAGGTCTGCTGGTTTGAGGGGTGTTTATGCCATCCGAAAGCTCTTAAAAAAATTCATAAAAATCAAAGGTAACTAGGAAACCATCCTATTTACATGCATACCAAATTTCGGGTAAAAATGACTTATAACGAATGAATGAAAAATCAAAAACAGGTTCTGAAATCGAAATTTTTTTGACAGCAACAAATAAGGCTACTTCGGGCTAGTTAAAAGCTAGTAAAAAAAATCTAAAACATAAACAAAAAATAGCATGAACTAGATAAGCAAGAAAACTACCTAAGTACCAAATTTCAGGTAAAACGGGGTTATAACGAAGAAATGAAAAATCAAAAACTAATTTGCTGTTTGGCGAATTTTCCGATAAGTGCAGAATTTTTGCAAAATGGGTCAAATGGATGATTATGGCTAAAGAAAAACTAAGGACCAGATGTTGTAAACTATTACTAACCTAAATGGACTAAATGAAGGTACAAAACTACTAGTAAATAAAGCCTTAACTTACATATAACTTAGGCTGCTACTACATAAGACTTGAAGCATGAAATTTTGAAAATCCATGAAATAACTTTGAAACTTATGGACAATGCTACAATTAGCTTTAAAACTACTAACTTGATTAAAATAAGGTTGAAACAAACTGATTTAGCAACTGTTATTGACCAAAACCACTAGTGCCAAACACTCCCTAATGCGCTAACTGTTGGGATTTTTCCAAAGAAAATGCAAAATTTTGAACTAAAATCTTTAAAGAAACTTTAAATTAAGCTATATCTAGACTAACTAAGCATGAACGAAACAGTAAACAATGCTTAAACTTTGAAAACTTGAAATACAAGGTCACAAGTAAATTGACAGTAAGTAAAAGAAAGCTGAATTTTTTTTTTTTTTTATTAAAACTTGAAATTAATAGTACAAAGCTTAAATTAAGATTCAATAAGCATAAAAAATGAATTCTAAACTACTCCTACTCTAAAATCCTAATTGCCTTATAACATGGCTTACAAGCTCTATATATACAACTGATAAAAAAAAGGGTACAAAGGTCTTCTCCAATTCTTTTGTTTGCTTCTGGTTGTGTTTTCTTTATGAGACAAACCAAGCTTGAACCAACATTTTGTTTCTTTTGACTCATCCATAGCCACAGGATCTCCACTCAATAAATCTTGGCCCTAGGATCTGTTTTTGTGCACCAAGATTGGTGACATGGAGGGGATACCCGTGAAGGTTTGGAGTTGGTATTGGTGAGGAGCAACTTTTGAGATGATGGAGGTAGCGTGTAGCAGGAAAAGCAGGGGAGGGGGAAGGGTTATTGCTTGGCGGTTAAAGGGATGAGGTAAAAGGTGAAAAGGGTGTTTGTTTGACTGGTATTGAGGGTCAAAGGATAAAACACACGTTTTATCAGTTTGATGGTTTCAGGGGTTGGGTAAGTGTAGCGAGTTGGGCTGTGGTGAGTTTGAAGTGGTGATGGGCAGGGAGAATTGGTGTAGGTAATAGTTTGGGCTTCGATGTGGTAGTAGGTTTAAGGTGATGGTGTAGTGGATTAGGGTGATGGATTAGGATTTAGGATGGTTTTAATTGTTGGTTTAGTTATTAGTAAAAACAAATCTGATGATGTGTGTAGGGATTGCACCAAGCTTTACCTCTCAAGGGATCTTGAGAAGGTTACAACCCCCACCAGGCTGTGTACCTGATCGATGTAGTATAGTATAATGACAAGTACCGGGGGATTGATCGTTCAGCTAGGAATAGTGTCGCTAGGATTAGAAAACCTAAAGATTAAGTCTAGAGATGATGGATGATTCTTTTTGTATTTTTTTATTTTTAAGAAAGCAAATTAAAATCTCGGGTTTTGAAGGATTTGGGGCGGAATTAGTTGCTAATCAACTAACCCAGTACTAAGTTGCAATCAAAATAAAATTCTAAAATGAAATTAAAACTATATTAAACTAAGGTTGTGAGCAATATGTGGAGAAATGTTTTTACTTAGATTTCACTACTCCCTAGATATCTTTTACACGTTAATTACTTGTTATAGTTGCGTGGATGACGGATTGTATTCCTTAATACCATTCATGGGGTGGCGTACTTAACTCCCCAATCCTATGAGTGCCTACTTCACTCCTATGTCGAGCCGGCTAAGAAGCTCCTAACATGGGATCATTAGAATTTACTCATGCATTAAATACAACCAATAAAACCTAGTACACATCGGTTCATGTTTCCTAAGACGTTCAAGCATGTTACCAATTGGAGATCTGCCAGTTTTCTTAAGCCTAACATTGAAATCATTCATCAAATACAACCATAAACAAGTAATCAACACATAATTAACATCTAGGTCTCATTAGATCTAAGCAAACACAAGATAGATCTAGCCTAACATGGTGGAATCAAGACAAGCACAAGATATAGACAACCAACACATAGACATATTGATTGAATTAAGAGAAGACTTATCTCAATTACACATGTAAGGGTTCAAGGGCTAAAAACCCTTGAAAAAACTGTAAAATACGTATATGGTTCGGCCTTAGGGTTTCTCCAAACTTTTTCCTCTTAATGAATGAAAATTAGAAAACTATATATATATATTTTAGAGGCTGACGACATCAAGAACAAAGGTGTGACGCCGTCATCTCGGCGCCAAATAATTCCTCGGACTGCCTTGATCTACATCTGACGCTGTCATGTAGTCCTCTTTTGCAGGCCGTCACGCATTAAACTCTTGACTCTCTACTTGTGACGCCTTCATGTTTGTACTGGGTCGTCATGGACTTTACTCTTGACGCCGTTAGGAATGTCTTCTTGACGCCGTCACATACTGTTCCCAGCATGCAAAATTAAGTCTTTGGCGTTTTCTTCACTTTTATGCTCCAAAAACGTCCGAATTGCATCCTTTTCCAGATTTCACTCCCAAAGTACCTAAAATCACAAAAGGAACGATTTAGGGCAATATTTGATCAAATAAATTCAATTCCTAGCTTAAATGACCCCCTAAAAATGGTTCATTTTTCGCCTCATCATATACCCTTACACTTGAGATTTGCTTGTCCTCAAGCAAATGCGCTTTTATTCTAATCAAAATACAAGTTAGGGGTCATTTAACACTAATATAAAAGTAATTACAACAAATAATCATTCCACTAAAGACCAAAGACAAGCACGGAGGTCATATACTAGCACCTCACAAATAGTGTTTAGATACTCACATCTCTCGGGTGTAAGAAAGTATAAATTACAATATGGAAACGGAAGATATCTCTCACTACCTGTCATAGCAAAATAGATTACCATAGGCTTCGGAAAGGATCAAACCTCCATCACATGGCGTAAGCACCTAGGATAAACTATCAAAGAGGTCTTTTAAAGGGTTGTAACGGTAGGTGTAGGGATTTGAAATACATGGTTTTGTTGGATATAGGTAGTCTTTACTGGTGGCGAGTTAACAATCTTGGTCAATTACATGTACAATATGGCGTTGCTATGCCGAGACTAGACTCGACTTAAGCTAATAAATGAAAAATAACAAAAACATAAAATAAACATAGAATGAAACGGGATGGTAGTCCGTATGTTTTTTCTCTTTTTCTTTTTCTATTTTTTTTTTCTTGATTTTTTCGATTTTTTTTTTTTTTTTTTTTTTTTTTTTGCATACACTCTTACCCTACCATCCAAAATAATACATCATAGGGAATGAACGTTCCCCTTACACTTGAATTTTTACATACTTTACAATAAACTAATCTAATGACTCGAATTAAGATAATCAAAACACTTGGAGTACTTTTAAGATTAACGTACATATGGGGGTAATAAATGATGTTCTTCCCCATTACTCCATAAAATAAGTACTTTACCCATGAGTCCCAATCGTCCCAAAACAATATGTACAAGGATATGACTCGACTTAGCAACCATGTAATCAATTAGATAGTTAACTTAGGGTTTAACAAATAACAATAATGCACTAAAGATGAGTGCATACACGGAAGGCTAAGGCGATTTGGGTGTACATTTAAGTGAGGTGTAACAAATTCTTCCTTTAAGTAAAATGCTTAAAGTTAGAAACGAAAAGATAGGCTTGGAGGGGGTGTACTAGGGGTATCGTGTACTAAAAATGAGTACAACGCTAAGGGTGTGGGAAAAATTAGTTGACTTAACTAGCCAAGTAATATGACTTAAATGGTCAAGTAATTATAATACGGGTTTAACACAAGGGTGATCCTAATGCCTCTTATCATGTAGTAAATCCTACTACACGAATGTAGTCTCACTAGCGGTCTCGGGATGCATCACTAACGTAAGTTCTAGAATCTAAATGCTACCGGTACACTCATAATCACTAATAGTAAATGCTCTTCCTATCAAATCTAAAGGCGAACCTCACATATTTGGGTGGAAAATTTTTCTGAATGATACGGTTATGTGCTAGTCATACAATCTCCTATCCATGAGACACTTGCTATGGCTAAAGTTTCACTCCTAAATGTTGTAAAAAATTTTAAATTTGGCGCTAAAATTGCACTAACAAGTATTTCTCATAGTTTTATTACACATCTACTATCAAACAAACAAACTCAAGCGAAAGTGTATCTGTAAGGTATCATCATTTTACCCTCCCCTTACACTTAGGATGAACATTGTCCCCAATGTTCAAGTAAAGAATGTAAAAAGTGAAAAAGTAAAAAGAATGAAATCAAATACTCCCCTGATTCGCTCGGTATGGATAATAAGGTGGCCAGGTTAAATCTTCCTCCAAGAAGATGAACAATCAAAGCTTCCCTTCCAGAATAATAATCATCTTCTTGTCATACATAACCTGTAAAACCTGAGAAAACAGACAAGGCAACCTCGCATAAAATCGGCAGAATCTACATAAGTTACTAAATCCTAGAAAACAAAGTAAGATATAATGCTTGTGGAATGAAGTTTGCAGATTTCCTGGAGATTATAAAACTTAATAATTCAACAAAAAATTTAAGACTCCATTAGAAAAACAAAACTGGTAAAATTTCCAGATTTTTACCCGTGACGCCGTCAAGAGTAAACTCATGACGCCATCAGAAGTGACCTGTAGAAATTTTTATGTTAAGTTTCCGGAAAATTTCTGGAAAAACTTGGTCCTACTTCCTGGAAAATCTTGCAAAATTTCATTATGACTCGATACAAGCATTTGACTCTAACAAATACGAATATACATGTTCACTTAATATTGTGGAGAATCATGATCGGTTTGTTTCTTAAAAACATATTTGGGGTTTCCCCTTACACTTATCTTTTGCAAAAATACCTTTTGGTGAAGTTAAGACTAGGCCAAAACAACAAAGTAAAGTATTTCCACTATTTAGTTTAGAAACATGATCTACCAACAATAAAAATAAAGCATGCATACGGAAGCAAATAACAAACAAACAAAATAAAAACCACACAAAATCATGGGTTGCCTCCCAAGAAGCGCTTTTCTTTATTTACGAGTCTTGTACCTAGACTCAATGTCATGGATTACTACGTGATCTCATCCCTTGAGATGATGTACCCCATGTAGTTGTGATCATTGCTATTGTGGTGGTAGTGCCTCAATCTGTCGATACTTGCAATCACCTCTCCACCTACTTTACTTCTCAGGTTAGCCATCCCATCTTGGCTCATCCTCTCAATTGTGAAAGGGCCATACCACCAAGGACTCGGTTTATCGGGTGGTATTGTTATCTCCAAGTTTCTTAAGAGTACCAAGTTTCCTTCCTCAAATGGTACATGGCTTTCTGCTGGTCGATTATGTTCGAACTCGACTTGAACTTTATTGTTTTTGCTTCTTTCACATTTAGCCTCCTTGTAGCTTTTGATTCTTGCCTCCCATGCAAGAATTTTATTCTGAACACGAATGGGTGTCGTGTCAATGTTGTTTTTGAGCTTTCTCCAACTCAAATTCTCATGCCCACTTCGCGGGGTCATGAGGAAGCTAATCTTTCTTTTTCCAGATTTAAGCTCAATTTTCCTGCCTTCATATTTAATGACAGCCCTAGCGGTGGCGAGGAATGGTGCCCCAAGGATTATTGGCATGCATCCATCTCCCTTATCATCGATGATCATAAAATCAACGGGGTACACGAGCCCTGCGATATTAACTAACACATCTTCTGCGATTCCTAGGGGGTATACGTAAGAGTTTCCAGCGAGGGATAACCTAACACGAGTGGGGGCTGGCATTTTTGACGTTAGTTGGATGTAAATAGTTAGGGGCATAAGATTTACTTCCGATCCTTGGTCGGCGAAAGCACTAAGATATTTCAAATCCCCGATGCTAGTTGGTATCTCAAAGTTCCCACACGCCATCTGCTTAGTAGCCACTTTTTGTACCAATAGTCTCTCGAATATTGGCCCCCCAGGTAACGTATCATACTTATCTTCTCCCCCTTCCTCCTTCTCAGAACTCTGTTTGGAGGGTTGGTTACGCCCTTCATCCTTTATCCAATTTGTTATAGTGTTTTTGTTTATATCATGTTTTAGGTAGTAACTCAAAGGTTGGGATTTTAGTGGCTCTTCTAAGGTTTGTTTAGTAGGGGTTTCTACCTTCTCATTTTCCTTGTGAAAAATTGTGAAGGAATTAACAAATTGGGTAGTGGGGATGACGCTTTCTTTCCATAGTAGAATTCTTTCGGGGGTTCTCTGGTTGGCATACTCTTCCAATAGACTCATCATCTCATTCATTTTCTCTTGCATCTCCTCTTTTTGCTTATAAACTGCTTCCTCGAATCTAGCGAGCCGATCTGAATGAGTTGCCATATATTCTCTCATTCTAGCTTCAAACTCCGGGCTAAGCTCCTCGGGAGGGGAATAAGGTAGGGCATAGTTTTGAAAAGTCTCGACATTCTCTCTAGAGGGTGACTCTGATAACGGTGTTGGAGTCGTTTTCGAGACAGAATTGACAGTGGCCCGTCTAAGACTTAAGGGTCTCCTTTGCCTTTCCACAAAATAGTCAACTTTTGCCTCGAGTTTGCATAGGAGTTCATCGGGGATTTCGGTAGTCCCTCCAGATGTTGAGACTACATTGATGGCCGCTTTTATCGTATGATTAAAGTCCCACATCTCTTTATTATCGGCGGCAAGCTCCTCAATAATTGCCTAGGACTCCTCGGCGTTCTTATTACGCAGTTTACCTCCCGCGGCCCTATCGATTGTGCATTTAGTGTGATAGTCAACATGGTCGTAGAAAATCTGAACTAATAACCAAAGGTTTATACCACGATGAGGGACCTTATGAAGGAGATCCTTAAAATGAGCCCATGCTTCGTAGAAAGTTTCACCCTGATGTTGTTCAAACATCAAAATGTCACTCCTAAGCATTGCAGTCTTCCCCGGTGGGAAGAATTGGGTAAGGAAGCGATTGGTGAGATCACCCCATGTGGTGATGGATCCCGCGGGTAAACGCTCAATCCATTGACTAGCTTGATCACGTAGAGAGAATTGGAATAGGTGTAATCGGGTTGTCTCTCTAGTTGCAACATCTAAGTCTATGGAATCTACGATTTTAAGGAAGTCCTTAAGATTTTGGTTTGGATCTTCGGAACGAAGTCCATGGAATGCACATCCGCTTTGCACCAACCGGATGGTGTCGGATGGCAAGGGGGTCACATTGGCTCCGGTGAGCTCAATGGTGTTTCGGTAGCCTTGGTGGCTAGGTCGGTAATACTCTCCAAAGGTTCGGGGCCTAAGAGGTTCTAGTGGTGGGTTTTGTTGTGGTGGGATGACGGGTTCAAAGATGTTCCCATCGTCCATGATGTCGGGTGGTGAAAAGTTACGAACAAAAACACAAAGAAATAAGATAGACTAAAGAGAACCTAAAAATAAAAATAAAATCTTACTAGAACAGAATCTAGCAAGTAGACCTAATAAAAAGAGATTCTAACCTAGACAATAACTATTCCCTAGGCTGCGGCGCCAAAAACTTGATGTGCGTAGGGATTGCACCAAGCTTTACCTCTCAAGGGATCTTGAGAAGCTTACAACCCCCACCAGGCAGTGTACCTGATCGATGTAGTATAGTATAATGACAAGTACCGGGGGATTGATCGTTCAGCTAGGAATAGTGTCGCTAGGATTAGAAAACCTAAAGATTAAGTCTAGAGATGATGGATGATTCTTTTTGTATTTTTATATTTTTAAGAAAGCAAATTAAAATCTCGGGTTTTGAAGGATTTAGGGCGGAATTAGTTGCTAATCAACTAACCCAATACTAAGATGCAATCAAAATAAAATTCTAAAATGAAATTAAAACTATATTAAACTAAGGTTGTGAGCAATATGTGGAGAAATGTGTTTACTTAGATTTCACAACTCCCTAGATATCTTTTACACGTTAATTACTTGTTATAGTTGCGTGGATGACGGATTGTATTCCTTAATACCATTCATGGGGTGGCGTACTTAACTCCCCAATCCTATGAGTGCCTACTCACTCCTATGTCGAGCCGGCTAAGAAGCTCCTAACATGGGATCATTAGAATTTACTAATGCATTAAATACAACCAATAAAACCTAGTACACATCGGTTCATGTTTCCTAAGACGTTCAAGCATGTTACCAATTGGAGATCTGCCAGTTTTATTAAGCCTAACATTGAAATCATTCATCCAATACAACCATAAACAAGTAATCAACACATAATTAACATCTAGGTTTCATTAGATCTAAGCAAACACAAGATAGATCTAGCCTAACATGGTGGAATCAAGACAAGCACAAGATATAGACAACCAACACATAGACATATTGATTGAATTAAGAGAAGACTTATCTCAATTAGCCATGTAAGGGTTCAAGGGCTGAAAACCCTAGAAAAAGCTGTAAAATACGTATATGGTTCGGCCTTAGGGTTTCTCCAAACTTATTCCTCTTAATGAATGAAAATTAGAAAACTATATATAGATTTTAGAGGCTGACGGCGTCAAGAACAAAGGTGTGACGCCGTCATCTCGCCGCCAAATAATTCCTCGGACTGCCTTGATCTACATCTGACGCCGTCATGTAGTCCTCTTTTGCAGGCCGTCACGCATTTAACTCTTGACTCTCTACTTGTGACGCCTTCATGTTTGTACTGGGTTGTCATGGACTTTACTCTTAACGCCGTCAGGAATGTCTTCTTGACGCCGTCACATACTGTTCCCAGCATGGAAAATTAAGTATTTGGCGTTTTCTTCACTTTTATGCTCCAAAAACGTCCGAATTGCTTCCTTTTCCAGATTTCACTCCCAAAGTACCTAAAATCACAAAAGGAATGATTTAGGGTAATATTTGATCAAATAAATTCAATTCCGGGCTTAAATGACCCCCTAAAAACGGTTCATTTTTCGCTCATCATCTGATTTTTGTAATTTTTTAATAACATAATAATAATATTAGTAATACTAGTATAATATTAATAATAATACTAATATTAAGAATAATAATAATAATAATAATAATAATAATAATAATAATAATAATAATAATAATAATAATAATAATAATAATAATAATAATAATAATAATAATAGTAATAATAATAGTAATAATAATAATAATAATAATAATAATAATAATAATAATAATAATAATAATAATAATAATAATAATAATAATAATAATAATAATAATAATAAAATAAAAAGCTTTGACAAAAACGGTTTTTGGTGATTTATTTTGCCATTTTCTAAAAGTCCAGGGACTGTTTCAGCCAATTATGCAAACTTTGCTCAGTTTTCGTCTGTTTTCAATCCTTTTGTACCTGAAACACATAAAAACACAATCCAAGGATATTTGCAGTATTATATGGTGTATTTGTGTGTTTTTAGTCGTTTTTTAGTCAAATATGGGTACAAAATGATGAGTGTTTGAGCACTCATCAATCCCCCACACTAAACTATTGCTAGTTCCTAGCAATCTTTTATGAAAATTTAATGGATTTGATGTCTCTTTACCAAAATCCATTACTTCTGGAGTAGCCAATGTTTTAGTGTGATACTTTGGTACATTGATAACAAAATGATTTTGAGCAAACCATCAGCTGTCAATAGATTTGATTTGTCTTTACCAAAAGTCGTTTGTTTTTGGACTAGCCAACTCTAAAATTATCATCTTGGTGAGTTGATTACCAATTATGGTTTTCCACTGCCTTTACCACAAGCCATAACCTTGTGGGCTAGCCAACTCTTCACTATCAAAGATATGGTGAGTTGAACACCATATAATTTTTGGAAAATTGTCAACCGTAAACGGATTTGAGATATCTTTACCAAAAGCCGTTTGCTCTTGGATTAGCCAGTCCTTATGTTAGACATGGTGGATTGATAACCATTTGTTATGTTAGTGCAAAGCACTTCCACTAAAAAAAATTTTTTGGCCAAAACAGGGTTATCAATCCACCATGTTAGTGCACTTCCACTAAAAAAAATTTTGGCCAAAAGAAAGTCATGATAACAATCATGACAAGATCTTCATCCTCAAGATCAGGTTCAGTTTCCTGAGTTTGGATTTCATAGGTTAAGCTCTTTGGTTTGGACAACATATCGGGAGGGAGGGTGGGTAAATTTGTCATAGAAATACAAACCCTCATGATTGAGAATCTTTCCCCCCGATCATGATGTTTCTTGTCATCCAGGTAATCATACTTCGGAGGAGTCATGATATGAGTAAGTTCACCGGAGAACTCCTTGTGACGAGAATCAATCACATGATGTAAATCAGTGAACTCTTGTTCCGTGGTAGACTCATCACCATCCTCGTTCTGAATATCAAAGATTAGATTATCGGAAATCAAAGTGAATTCATATTCGAATTCAAACAGAGGATTAATGAAAGTTGTTTTGAATGCTTCGGGAACAAGGTGATTAACATTCTCTATTGGACTGTTGGGATAATAATTGAGTGAATGATCGTGATATAAGAGATTTTCAATTTCTCCCATATCGGCTTCAAAATCAAAGAGACCATCATTACTTCCCAATGGAAGTGGACTGATGTGAGTGAGTTCATTGGCGAACTCCTCAAGAAGAGGATCAACATCAGAATGTGGAAGTGATGCCTCAACATATTCAATGTCTCCATAAGACGTACAATCATCGCTAAAATTGGAGAAAGTCTCAAAATGATCTTTTGAACACTCAAGAGGGGAAGGAAAATCACACATATGATCAAAAATTCCCTGTGACTCACTTGGGATTGGGACAAGGTTCTCAACACTAGACTTTATGAATTCGTCCGATTCCTTTTCAGGAACAGTGCTAAGATGCTCATCCCCTATGCTCAGAGAGTGAGTGTGAACTTCGGGTGTGATAACAACAGACTGAGGGAGTTGAGAAGGACTAGCAGACATGGGTTTTATAAATTTCATTTGTTCTTCTGCTAGTAATTCCATCATGGTCTTTTCTCCCTGATTTTTCGTGTCATGGTGAGAATAGGGATCCTGGTTATAGACAGACCCGTATCCTGACTCTACCATGCTACAGTTGGGACAATTCCCACCATTATGAGGACCACCACACCATTGGCAACCAAAATAGTGTGGATACGACATAGGAAAAAATCAAAGGTTTACAGAGAGGTAGGGATGAAGAATCAATGATGTGAGAGGGTAAAGGTGAATATTTTTGGACTTTTTGGAAAACATTTTGTAAAAACAAAGAAGGAAAATATTTTTGGTTTTTTTGGAAAAACAACTCAATTAAAACGAGGTCGAGACAAGGAACTTAAACCAATAATCACGAATGAATGGATTCTTTAAAAAAGGTACACCACTCACAAGGATACAATGGCAAGTTTTAATCTTTTGTTTGGGAACTTATTAATGTTCACACCCCCAGTTGGTAGGTGTTCTGCCTTGGTTCTCGGCGGTTGTTTTTTATGTTTATTTTATTTAACAAGAAAAATGGAAAATGTTCTTGCATTTTTTTTATGATAGATATATATGCAAAAGAAAAGGAAAATATTTTTGTGTTTTATAAGTTTTTGAAAACGGTAACTTCTTGACGAAGGTTCTACAAGTCACTAATCATTAAAATCGTAGTCGTAACACAACCTCCCCGGCAGCGGCGCCATTTTGATTAGCGTTTTTGAGTGCGTATCAAAAATATACACAAAGTAGACGTGAGTGGAATTTACCAATCAACCTTTAGGAAAAGGAAGACTTGTAAAAACTCGTGAATACAATATATATATATGATACCGGGCAAGTGATTACCCGGGTCGTGTCCCAACGAGGTGTGAATGGGCGATATCGTGTGAGATTCGGGATTAAAATGCTTGTAAGGAATGGTTGAGAGATTATTTGGTATTATGAAACTACAACGTAAAGCAATGAAATCTAAAATGTATTTAAAACTAAAAACGCGTGTTTTAATTTAAATTAATGTCAACGCGCAAAATAAAAATTGAATTCTAAGCAAAGCTAGTCCTACGGGCATACAAATGATTTTCTTAAGTACCTAATGGCAAAACAAAATTTTAGAAAAGAGAAAATTAATTATTTGATTAAAATTCTAATTACTATGAATTAAAAACTATTTTTCACTAATTAAATCCTAATAAATACTAAAACGTTTCAAATAAATCTGAGATTTTTTAAACAAATACTTGAACTAATTACTAATCTATGAAAAATCCTAGGAGTGGGGGGCAAAGTTCAA
The DNA here is from genome assembly GCA_030686995.1 of Artemisia argyi. Taxonomy (NCBI): domain Eukaryota; kingdom Viridiplantae; phylum Streptophyta; class Magnoliopsida; order Asterales; family Asteraceae; genus Artemisia; species Artemisia argyi. The sequence goes on along the minus strand of CM060693.1, from coordinate 124,471,836 downwards.
ATAAGCAGTTAAAAGCATGAAATAAGCTGATAAGGCAAAAAAGACTAAAACAGACAAGAACTACATTAAATATTGAATTAAGGGAAACATATCAAGAAAAATGGGATAGAGCAGATGGTATGGAAGGTGTGCTTGCGTGTATCTGTTGCTAGCTAGAGGTCACAGGTTCGAACCTGTGCACCTCTTTTTTTTTTTTGTGGAAACATTTTTTTTTTAATATTTTTTTTACACAAACTAATTAATCACATAAAGATAAGCAAAATCTAAAACTAAAATGTTTTATAAAAAACAGTAAATAAGCAGAGGAAAGGCAAGGTAATAAGCAGTTAACATATAAGCTAGAAAAAGGAGATTTTAAGGGATTAAAAAGCTAACTAAAGCAACTAACAAGCTAAATAGGGGAAGACTAAAGCTAAGGTGTCTAGGGGGAGTCCTTAAAAGCTACAGGGAAAACAGATAATAAGCAATGGAAAAGCCAAAAGAAGCACTAAACAAGAACAAATGAGCAAAGTTACATAAGGGCTGCCAAAAGGAGGGAAAAAATGGCTACGGCTCATCATAAGCCAACCAAAAAAAAATTAAAAAAATAAAATAAAATTATAACTAATTAGAGTAGCTACCAAAGACTAATCATGCAAAATTTTGAGCAAATGGACTAATAATAAAAAAACTAAAATTAAAAAACAAAAATCTGTTTTGAAAAAAAAAACAAAAAAAAAACAAAAATTGCAAGTCTGCTGGTTCGAGGGGTGTTTACGCCATCCGAAAGCTCTTAAAAAAATTCATAAAAATCAAAGGTAACTAGGAAACCATACCATTTATATGCATACTAATTTTCGGGTAAAAAGGACTAATAACAAATGAATGAAAAATCAAAAACAGGTTTTGAAATTGAAATTTTTTTGACAGCAACAAATAAGGCTACTTCGGGCTAGTTAAAAGCTAATAAAAAAAATCTAAAATATAAACAAAAAATAGCATGAACTAGATAAGCAAGAAAACTACCTAAGTACCAAATTTCAGGTAAAATGGGCTTATAACGAAGAAATGAAAAATCAAAAACTAATTTGCTGTTTGGCGAATTTTCCGATAAGTGCAGCATTTTTGCAAAATGGGTCAAATGGGTGATTATGGCTAAAGAATAACTAAGGACCAGATGTTGTAAACTATTACTAACCTAAATGGACTAAATGAAGGTACAAAACTACTAGTAAATAAAGCCTTAACTTACATATAACTTAGGCTGCTACTACATAAGACTTGAAGCATGAAATTTTGAAAATCCATGAAATAACTTTGAAAGTTATGGACAATGCTACAATTAGCTTTAAAACTACTAACTTGATTAAAATAAGGTTGAAAGAAACTGATTTAGCAACTGTTATTGACCAAAACCACTAGTGCCAAACACTCCCTAATGCGCTAACTGTTGGGATTTTTCCAAAGAAAATGCAAAATTTTGAACTAAAATCTTTAAAGAAACTTTAAATTAAGCTATATCTAGACTAACTAAGCATGAATGAAACAGTAAACAATGCTTAAACTTTGAAAACTTGAAATACAAGGTCACAAGTAAATTGACAGTAAGTAAAAGAAAGCTGAATTTTTTTTTTTTTTTTTTTTTATTAAAACTTGAAATTAAGAGTACAAAGCTTAAATTAAGATTCAATAAGCATAAAGAATGAATTCTAAACTACTCCTACTCTAAAATCCTAATTGCCTTACAACATGGCTTACAAGCTCTATATATACAACTTATAAAAAAAGGGTACAAAGGTCTTCTCCAATTCTTTTGTCTGCTTCTGGTTGTGTTTTCTTTGTGAGACAAACCAAGCTTGAACAACATTTTGTTTCTTTTGACTCATCCATAGCCACAGGATCTCCACTCAATAAATCTTGGCCGTAGGATCTGTTTTTGTGCACCAAGATTGGTGACATGGAGGGGATACCCGTGAAGGTTTGGAGTTGGTATTGGTGAGGAGAAACTTTTGAGATGATGGAGGTAGCATGTAGCAGGAAAAGCAGGGGAGGGGGAAGGGTTATTGCTTGGCGGTTAAAGGGATGAGGTAGAAGGTGAAAAGGGTGTTTGTTTGACTGGTATTGAGGGTCAAAGGATAAAACACACGTTTTATCAGTTTGATGGTTTCTGGGGTTGGGTAAGTGTAGGGAGTTGGGTTGTGGTGAGTTTGAAGTGGTGATGGGCTGGGAGAATTGGTGTAGGTAATAGTTTGGGCTTGGATGTGGTAGTAGGTTTAAGGTGATGGTGTGGTGGATTAGGGTGATGGATTAGGATTTAGGATGGTTTTAATTGTTGGTTTAGTTATTAGTAAAAACAAATATGATTTTTGTAAATGTTTTTTAATAACATAATAATAATATTAGTAATACTAATATAATAATAATAATAATAATAATAATAATAATAATAATAATAATAATAATAATAATAATAATAATAACAATAATAATAATAATAATAATAATAATAATAAGAAGAAGAAGAAGAAGAAGAAGAAGAAGAAGAAGAAGAAGAAAATAAAAAGCTTTGACAAAAAGGGTTTTCGGTGATTTATTTTGCCATTTTCTAAAAGTTCAGGGACTGTTTCTGCCAATTATGCAAACTTTGCTCAGTTTTCGTTTGTTTTCAATCCTTTTGTACCTGAAACACATAAAAACACAATACAAGGATATTTGCAGTATTATATGGTGTATTTGTGCGTTTTTAGTCATTTTTTTTGTCAAATATGGGTACAAAATGATGAGTGTTTGAGCACTTATCAGTCCCCTTAGAGTACTTTTATTATTCCTTCTTTTAACATACGAGTGTAAAAACTTTGAGTTTTCATCTCCTTCCACATCCCACCTAATTCTAGATTTTTGCGGAAGCATGTTACTATACACATTTTCCTTTTCCTCCCATCTTTTTCTTGCCTCCATCCAAGCGGCTCTCTCCCCATCATTCAATGTTCTTTTTACCACTTCTAACTCCCATCTCATCACTTCGTCTTTATAACGCTCAATCATTTCTTTATGATCCCCAAATCTTTCTTTACTCCACGATCTAAGAGTAGCTTTTACATTTTTTAGTCTATCCTGGAACACACAATCCGCCCGAGTACCCCTCACCTCCTTTTTCCACGCTTCCTCTACGACACCTTGGAAATTCGCTTCTTCCATCCAAATATTGAAAATCTAAAATGGTTTTGGTCCGAAATCGAGATCCACGTCCTTTAACACTATCGGGCAATGATCTGACAATTTTCGATCCAAAGCGATTACTGAAAGATTACCCCATAAGTTATTAAACTCTTCATTCATTTGAAAGCGATCCAACTTAGTAAATTTCAACCCATCATCACTCACCCTAGTGAACTTCCTCCCCCATTGGAATATCTACTAACCTAGTCTCATTAATGAATTCATTAAACTCGGTCATCTCCTTAACATTCACTTGTGAGTTAAGTCTATCGTCATTGTTTCGAACAACATTTAAGTCCCCAAATAAACACCAAGCTCCTCTCCATCTCGACATCAGCCCCGATAGTCTATACCACAGCGATGCTTTTTGACAGCTCACATGCGGTCCATAGATACATACCAGAAAGATATCCTCAACTTTCCCCCTTCATTCGCCTTTTACCGCAATAAATCTTCATCTCCCATAGCCTCTTTACATGTAAAAACCCTCGTATCCCATATTAGAATTATGCCCCCCGAGTTCCCAACTGCCAGTAATTGCGAGTATCCATATCCATTTCCTCCCCACACATCTTCTATCGAATAATCGTTGACCACACTACACTTAGTTTCTTGTAACCCAACTATATCCGGTTGTTCACTTTTTATAATCGACTTGACCCACCTTTTTTTCCTAACTCTCCCATACCCCTCACATTTAAGGAAATAAACTTCATAAAAACTAAAATCGACGAAATAGACACTTACCGACAATCAGATTTTATTGCCACCATCAAGCCCTTCCTCGTTACCTTTTTCTCGTCCCTGATCCTTCACATTTTCTCCTTCCTCCGCTAAAACCCACGACACACCGATCATTTCCCCTACTTCCTTCAATTGATTGATACTAATGTTGCACCATTTATTGTTCACTTCGCCATGTGTTTGATGAGTGCACAAACACTCATCATTTTTGGTCAAATCTGAACTGCAAAACATACAAAAACATTCAGAAATGCATCAAAATACTGAAAATATTCCAAAATTGTGTTTTATATGTTTTAGATGCAAAATGTGTAAAAACATATGAAAAATGTACAAAGTTTGCATAATTGACAGTTTCAGTCCCCCGACTTTCAAAAATTGACAAAAATAGTCCCTGAGCCCTTATTTTAAAAGAAAAGTCACCAAAGGTCCTTTTGAAATCATAAGTTGTCATATTTTGTCCTTTGGTGAAAAATTGGAAAAGTTTTGAGAATTTACATTTTGGTCCCTGGAGTTTCAGAAAATGACAGAATTGGTCCCTAGTGGGAATTTTTTGGAAAAAAAATCAATTTTGGTCTTGTGGTTACTTATTTTGGCAAGTTTAGTCCTTGCGAGGAAAGTTTGAGGAAATGTCATGTTTGGTCCCTGGAGTTTGGCAATTTGGCGATTTTAGTCCTTGGATATTTCAAATATGGAAAAATTACATTTATGGTCCTTGGGTCAATAAAAGGTGGCAATTATGGTCCTTGAAATATTTTGGGAAAATTACATAACAGGTCCCTCACTTTCGGATAATTACAATTTTAGTCCTTGTGTTTTGCCTATTATATACCAAACGGACCCTTGTGTTATTTCTAGTCCATGCCAAGCCCAAACAAGCACAACCTGATCCACCCTTTCCCCAGGCCCAATAATCCCAAGCCCACCACAAACAAATAACACCCCGTTATTTTTATTACTCCCAGGGTCAACCCTACTTTGACCATCTCCATTTCCCTCCCACAAGTCCACAACCACTTGCCTGCTACTTCTCCCTGCTACACTCCACCTCCCCATCCTTCCACCTCACTTCTCCCACTACTTGTCCCCCCCCCCTCCAACACAAAAGACAACAAGCATTAATTGCTTTGAAAACACTCCAAGCAACAGGAACAAAGGGTATACTCTTTTGGCGCCAAAGATATGTTTCAATGGTGGGGGTCAATTTCTGGGATCCAATGGCTTAGAAAGAGGTGGGAAAAGTAAAAGTGGGTCTTACTAACCCTAAAGGGTCAGTATAAATAAAGAAGAGAGGGAAGCAACAAAAGGGAGTAGAATTTAGGTAGTTAATTATGTAGTATAGTTTAGCCTCCTTGTATTTTCTCTGTTTTATGTTTAAAATTCCATTGTATTGTTTTGTACTTAAGTTAATTCAAGTGATTTTCAGTTTGCAAGAAACTTCCAATTTTACCTTCAATTCTGAATTTTTGAAAAGTATTGTTATGTAATCTTAATTGTGTTCAATATTAATCTCAGTAGATTATATAACCCACTTGTAAGCTTGTTGAAGCCTGGAATTGAGAAAATTCAGAAAAAGAAGAAAAAATAGAAAAATACAACAAAATCTCAAATAAATAAAAAATTGGTGGTTTCCAATCTTGAAGCAGAAAAGAGATGGATGTAATGGTTTAGAGCTTGTGGTAAGCATTAGGATTGTCCAGGAAGTAATTTGGATAAACACCATAGCCTTTGTTTGTAAGTCACACTTTAAATTTAGCTTATTTTGAACCAGTTTATCTGCCTTTAGCTTATCAAACTGTTTAATTGGTGCTTAGCTTTGCTTATTCCAGTTACTTATTGTTTAGAATGTAGAATGTAGCTTAATTATCTCTATAGAATCTAGTTTTCATTTATTTGAGTGTAACTGTTTCAAAATTAGCTCATATAGCTTATTTGACTTTGCTTATTATCAACTGCTTTTTGGTGATTGAAAATTGCTTCTTAAGTGTACATTAACTTATCAGAACCTTTTTGTTCAAATTTAGAGTCAAAAATTAAGTTTGTATAGGTTAAAAGTCCAAACAGTTAGTGTATAGGGGTGTTTGGTTCAAGGGAATTGCATGTGCTCTAGTAGTTTGTTGTTATTGCTTTTTGTTTAGATATGTTTCATTAGGTCCTATGGGCACAGAATAGTCATTAAACTCAGTGGTATTACACAAGATAGTCAAAATCACCATCAAATCCCTCCAACAGTTAACTGTTGGAAGATTGTGATCCCATTTCCACCCATTTTGCTTAAAACAATCCCTAGCAACTTAATTTGGTCCTAATATAGCTTAAAACATCATTTTCAGTTAGTTTAGTAAGATCAAACTTAATGAAAGTCAACTTTAGTGTTTAATTGAAAAAGTCAAATTTGCATGTTTTCATTTTTCTCAAATCTAGCAAGAATTTTCTAGATTTTTGTGATGTGATTCAGCCCTTGAAACTTTTAGGTTTAGCAACCCCCCAGCTAGTCTTCAACTTCCCACCTTGCTTTCATTTTTGGGATTTTTCTGTGGGCCCCCACATTTCATCAAACTCAGTTGCAGGGAGAGATAACCCCCTGCTGTAGCATATCACACAACCATCACCACCACTTTGGTGGTGGTTTCTGGCAACCTCAGCGGGTCCCACTTGTCCATTTTTGGTTCCTTGAACCCCCCTCCTGGCAACCTTCAAGTTTTGACCAATAATTTGACCTTAGACCCTGTGGACCCCACTTGGAATCACCCCACAAATCTGTCCCATTTTCAGTTTTGAAACAAGAAGTAAAGTGCTTATTTTGATTTATTGCTTATTCTATGGACAACATTTGCTTTTTCCTGCTTAAACATGTCCCTTTAACTCATTTGAACCAGAATCTACCTTTTGGGTCCCACTTAAGTCCATTTGAGCTTATTTCTTGTTTTGGTCAACTAAAGTCAACTGTGGTGCAAATAAGCATCCACAGTGCTTATTTTTTATTTCCAAAAAAGTTGTTTTCATAAAAGTTTCATGTTTTTAGTTGTAAAATAGTTTTATAAAAGAAAAATCCAGAAAAAACAAATTAATTTCAAGTGATAGTTTCTATTTAATTTTATTTATCTTTTAATTTTCATTTTTAGATTTTTGTTAAGTACTTAGCATTTTTATATTTTTCTTAAATTTCTTTTATGTTAAAGTAATTTCAGTAATTTTTCTAGATTTTTATATTATCACTTAGTATTTATTAGATTTAATATTAGTTTTTGTTGGGAATTAAATAATCAGAAGAATCGGCATAAAGGTTTAAGGAAATACCACAAGTATGTTTCTGCTGATAAAGCACAAAGCACGTTTCCACTGATGGATTCTGCTGAAGAACATTTTCTACTGAAGGTGTTTCTGCTGATGGATTCTGCTGATACTACTATGACTCATATGATTCTGCTGATACTTTTATGACTCATACGAACAGGTGTGTAGATAAGTACGACTTATTCTACTGATTCACATGCAAGATAATATCTTTGTTGTAGTCATCAAATTGAACACTCCAAGTGAGTTGTAATCTTAGATACATGGTGTATCTTAATGACTCATATGATAAGTCATCAAACTAGCTCGAATGAAGCTTAGTCATAAGCTAGTATTTAGATGAGTCATATAGTTTGTAAAAGATCTTTCCTTAGACTATAAAAGGAAAATCTTAGATATGTATTACGTGTGTGACGCAAGTGCAGAAAATACATACATGTGTAGCAATATACATAGAGAAAAACATTAGAACAAAACACAAGATTCAAGGTCTTTGTAACCCTAGTGATAGTGAAGATCACTCGTATTATTGTTAAATAATATTGAATCGTTTAATGAAATACTTTCATTGTTCTTTGTTAAATATACACAAGCATCACAGTTCCATTTCCAATAAACTTCTAAGTGTGGTTAAGTAGATTCCGCATACTTAATCATATTCACTCAAAATATCATATTACACGTTAAAAGGTCCAACACCTATAGTGTGTAATCACAGTCAACCGATCCTCTCAGTTGGTATCAGAGCAAGGTTGATACTTTTGATTTAGAAGAAGAAATGGATACAGAATCTGTCTTTGTACTAGCAGTACCTTGTTTTGCTCTAGCAGTACCTTCTTTGCTCTAGCAGTACCTTCTTTGAACTGGCAGTACCTTTAAATACACTAGCAGTACCTTAAGAATGAACTAGCAGTACCATCATTCTAGTATATTTTGCTTATCATTTCAGTATTCTTCATGTTTCATTCTTCTTGCTTTGTGATCATCAAATCTATTAAATCTATGGAATATTTAATTCCTAACAATCTTCCCCTATTTGATGATTACAAAACAAAAACATTCTTGTACGAATTTCCCTAGACGAAGTAGAGAAATTGAGATAACTAAATCTCACCATGAATGAAACTTATACTGTCTTCCCCTTAATTTATGCTATCCACCACATCTCTTCCCCTTTTTGTTATCAACAAATAGAGAATATTACAAATATGATCTTTACAACTACGAACTAATACTAATTAACAATTGTAAGAATCAATAACTTTCCCTGTGGTGATACACATACGTAATAAATAGTTAAACATTTGAACATTTAAGCTTCCCCTGAAACCCATATGTTAACCATTTGAATCTCCATATCTGTAGGCTTTTATGACTGATGAAGAAAAACCAATCATTTCTGACTTGATGCAGAAGCAGAATAAACCATCCTTATGTCTTATATCTTGTACTAAATCTGACTTCAAACGTATACCCAATCTTTTGGTATAGGGAGAACGCAATCTCTTGACAATAAACTCATCTTCTATGAGACACTGAGCACTACAAAGTTACTCCTTTAAGTGTTTGTCAATTCGTAATCATATAAAATTGCAGCATAAACAAGTTACCTTCTCAACAAAAGGTATGATAAAACACAACTTTGAAAAATTCAACCTCAACTTCAAATAAGCAACAAATGACCTTTTTCACCAATAATAAATTGATAAACAAGCCATTAAACCTTTTAAGAACCAACTCTCTTCTGTGTGTGTGATTCTTCCCCTACTTGTGTGTAAAAGCAGAAACTTCCATATGAACGTCATCAAACCTTAATGAGCAAACAACCGGTTCGTCCTTTTTTTTTTTTTTTTTTTTTAAGTATAAAGACGACACTTTTTAGTCTTTAGTGACACTTTTTAGAGTCACTAACCTGTTTTATGCTTTATGATCAACAAATTATCAATTTTGATCAATATAAGGTTTATCAAATAAACTATATTCAACTTTCATATCGAACCCCAGAAAAATTCTAACTTCAGAAACACCTATGCAGCAGTTTTCAAAAATTTATACCTGACAATATAGAGCTCAGATTAAAGATTCCTTCGGTGAGAATATACCTTGATATATGTAGAATCTCCATAAAAAATTTCAGCCCGATCCAACGGTTAACGAAGGATTTATTGCCCTTTGAAAACAGCCCTGCAGTGAGTTACGAAAATATGAACCAGTTTTGAATTTTTCTTATTTTTCTGCATTCTTCGACAAACCAAAACCTTTTAATATCCTATATCGAGAGCCCCCCTGCTCTGATACCAACTGTGAAAAGCTTATTTTAGACTTTTACATAACACCTTTTTCGTGATCTTCTAAAATAAGTTAACCTGATCGTTTATGGGCTCAAGGCTGTTACACCTTTGATCTAGGATTTTGGCTATGAAAAGCATGATGATAATATTGGCGGAATATTCTAATGAAAGAAACAATACTATCACAATAAGGTTTTTGCCAAACTTTCTCAGTGTTATTACACTTACAGCCCCAATGCTATTTGATCAAATATAGCACGGTTATTCTAAAACAATAACAGGGATCGAAGATCCTTGAGGCTAAACAAACCTAACAACATTAGACCCCATGTCTAATGTTCATCATACCCCTCGTATGATGTTCCCACACACACTCATTTTGGTACTTTACATTTTAACACACTTGGTGTTGTTGTAATATGTAAGTATGAAGCACCATGGTGATTAACATCTAACCACACTTTTTATCTAAGGGTGTGATCTTCCTTTTATAACATAAGGAGATAAGATACAACTTGTATCTTGAGTGTCCAACTTGATAAGCTTTAGTCATCCACTTGCTTCATGATGTGTCAAGTCAATAAGATACAACTTGTATCTTGAGTGTTCAACTTGATGACTTGAAGAGTAGAGGAAAATCTACATGTGAAGTTTTTGGAAAACAAAACTAATGTAGAAGGTCAAGGTCCCAAATGGCTATTTGATCTTGAAACTCTATCCAAATCAATGAATTATGTGCCTTTTGTTGCAGAAACTAATGAATTTTCAGGTTCACAAACTGCTGATACAACAAATGGAGAAGGATTAGAGAAGGAGACAGATCAAGATTATGTGTTGATGCCAATATGGACAAATGCAAGTATGGATTCAACTTCAATAAATGGTGAATCTTCTTCTAGTAAATCTAAAGAAGATGTTGAAGATGAATACAAGGAAGAAAGAGCTAAGGAACAAACGTTTCAAGTCAGAAGTAACACTGCTGTTTCTGCTGATAAACAAATCGTTCCCGCTGATGAGCAAAATGTTCCTGCTGATGGACCATCAGAAGAAACACAAGCAAATATCTCAGACAATGAGGTGGATTTCAACAACCTTCCACCTGATTATCAAGTTCTTTCTACTCCACACTCAAGGATTCACAAAGTCCACTCCCTGGACAATGTAATTGGAGATGTACAATCAGGAGTGAAGACAAGACAACAATTGATGTCTTCAGATCAACAAGGGCTTCTTGATGCCCTTTATGCTTCAAAACAGCATGAGTTTTCAAACTCTTGCTTATTTGTATGTTTTCTCTCACAAGATGAACCAAAGAATATTCATAAAGCCCTAGAGAATTCAAGCTGGTTGGAGGCTATGCAAGAGGAGCTTCTTCAGTTTAAGATTCAAAATGTTTGGGTGCTAGTTGATTTACCAAGTGGTGTTAGAGTAATTGGCACTAGATGGGTTTTTAGGAATAAAAGGGATGAAAGGGGCATAGTGATAAGAAATAAAGCTAGATTAGTAGCTCAAGGGTACACACAAGAAGAAGGGATAGACTATGAAGAAGTTTTTGCTCCAGTAGCAAGGATTGAAGCCATTAGACTCTTTTTGGCTTATGCTTCATTTATGGGATTCACAGTTTATCAAATGGATGTCAAGAGTGCTTTCTTATATGGTACTATTGAAGAGGAGGTGTATGTCTCACAACCTCCTGGTTTTGTTGATCCTGACCATCCAGATAAAGTGTACAAGGTTGTTAAAGCTCTATATGGGCTACATCAGGCACCCAGAGCTTGGTATGAAACATTGGCTTCCTACTTAATTTCAAATGGATTTCAAAGAGGCAAGATAGATCAGACACTTTTCACCAAGAAGCATAAGAAGGATCTTTTGCTAGTTCAAGTATATGTGGATGATATCATCTTTGGATCTACAAGGAAGGAGATGTGTTTGGAGTTTGAGAAGCTTATGCACAATAAGTTTCAGATGAGTTCCATGGGGGAACTTACATTATTTTTGGGTCTGCAGGTTAAACAATCAAGAGAAGGAATCTTTATTAGTCAAGACAAATATGTTGCAGAGATTCTTAGAAAGTTTCAATTTGCTGATTCCAAAACAGCAAGCACACCAATTGATCCTGAGAAGCCACTTCTTAAAGATGTAGAAGGAACTAATGTGGATGTACACACATACAGATCTATGATAGGTTCTTTGATGTATCTTACATCATCAAGACCTGATATCATGTTCTCTGTTTGTGCTTGTGCAAGATATCAAGTAACTCCTAAGGTTTCTCATTTAACAGCAGTCAAGAGAATTTTTAGATATCTCAAGGGTCAACCTAGGTTGGGTCTATGGTATTCTAAGGAGTCATCTTTTGACTTGGTAGCATTCTCAGATAGTGATTATGTTGGTGCTAGCTTGGACAGAAAGTCAACAACCGGAGGATTTCAATTCCTTGGATGCAGACTTATCTCATGGCAGTGTAAGAAACAGACAATGGTTGCTACTTCAACAACTGAAGCTGAATATGTAGCTGCTGCAAATTGTTGTGGTCAAGTTCTATGACTTCAAAACCAACTTCTTGATTATGGGTACAATTTCTTACATACCATTATTCATATTGATAATAGTAGTACAATTTGCATTATTAAAAATCCAGTGCAACATTCTAAAACAAAACACATTGAAATAAGACATCATTTTATTAGAGATTGCAATGAAAAGAGGTTAATTCAAGTAATGAAAATTGCTTCAGAACAAAACTTTGCGGATCTTCTTACAAAAGCTTTTGATGTTGGTAGATTTCAATACTTGGTAGCAGGTATTGGAATGCTTAATCTTTAAATTTTTCAAAATAATGTGTTCTTGTATATAGATTTTGTTAATGCATCTAACTTTGTTATCTAAAACTACTATTACCAATATTTAAAGTTATTCATACAGTTAGTTCTATGATTATTCTAATTCAAAACAAGTACTTTGTACTTTGTTCTTTTTGGTTTTAGACTAACAGTTTCAGGTATGAATATTTGAGCTCAAAGGTTATTTCAAGTGAAATCTGCTGAAAGCTGATCATTGCTGCTGATATAATAGGTTCATGATAGAAAAAGTTTGGGACTTCAAAACTCCTTAAAACTTCTTTCTTGAAATCTGATTATGATATTTCACCTTGAATTGATAAATTAGTTGATCAGGTATTAACTGATACAACTCACTTTCTATCATTTTATACCCTCAAGTATAATGTGACTAATCTACGGATATCTGATAGAAAGAACAGCGAGCAAAAGTGAATCTAACACTTGTGTTAGAGGTAACAAATGCCACGAGCTGGAAACCCTGTAAAGAAAGCCTTTTGAATAGGTTTATCTGTACACAGGCAGTTATTTATAATTGAAAACATTGGTTCTCACACAACCAGAGGTTGCTTTAAACCGAAATTTTGATTAAGTGTTAGTTACCACACTTAATCCCTTCAAAATGGTTAAAAGCAGTATGATTTTTAATCATAAAATCATGTTCATACTGCTAAGTCAAATATTTCTTAAAAAGGATTTTCATAGATGACTTTAAAAACCATCACCAGATGGACCATAAGTCAAAAACGTCCATTGAATCACCTCTCATAGGAGTTAACACACCTAGAAGTGATGAGGGCAGAATCTTAAACTCTTAAGGAATTGATGGCTTCATGTACAAATTGTCTGAAAACATGGAAACTGCTAGATCAGATGATGGTTATATGATATGATTGTGAGAGATCTTCCAAACAGGGGAGGAAATTGCTCAAGAGAGAGATACATCTCAGGGGAGGTTACAAAAAGCCCTTTAAAGGAAGATTACCATAGAAGAAGAAGGAAAAGATAAGAGCATACAAGATGATGGCATGGTTTCTACTAATAAAGAACAAGAACAGAGCTGATAGGAGAAAGTTCTATCTAGATCATTCAAAGAAAAGTTTTCAAGTTCAGTTCACTACGTTTGTTCATCACTTCCAAAGACATGCTGAAAGATGATTTCTACGTCTTGGAACAAGCATCCAAGATACACAGCATCATTACCTCTTATAATTCTTCAAGTTGAAGATTGCACCATCTTTTAGTCCAAGATTGGAGCAAAGAACAGAAAGCAGATGAGTTACAGAGAAAGACATTCAATCACTCAAAAGAGAAGAAAGTTCAGATCACAGTCTGACAATGAAGTGTTTGAAAGATCTTCACAAAGTCCTCATTTAATTCAGAAAAACATGTTTGAATGTGATTCACATGTTTAGGGGAGGATTGTTGGGAATTAAATAATTAGAAGAATCAGCATAAAGGTTTAAGGAAATACCACAAGTATGTTTCTGCTGATAAAGCACAAAGCACGTTTCCACTGATGGATTCTGCTGAAGAACATTTTCTACTGAAGGTGTTTCTGCTAATGGATTCTGCTGATACTACTATGACTCATATGATTCTGCTGATACTTTTATGACTCATACGAACAGGTGTGTAGATAAGTACGACTTATTCTACTGATTCACATGCAAGATAATATCTTTGTTGTAGTCATCAAATTGAACACTCCAAGTGAGTTGTAATCTTAGATACATGGTGTATCTTAATGACTCATATGATAAGTCATCAAACTAGCTCGAATGAAGCTTAGTCATAAGCTAGTATTTAGATGAGTCATATAGTTTGTAAAAGATCTTTCCTTGGACTATAAAAGGAAAATCTTAGATATGTATTACGTGTGTGACGCAAGTGCAGAAAATACATACATGTGTAGCAATATACATAGAGAAAAACATTAGAACAAACACACAAGATTCAAGGTCTTTGTAACCCTAGTGATAGTGAAGATCACTCGTATTATTGTTAACTAATATTGAATCGTTTAATGAAATACTTTCATTGTTCTTTGTTAAATATACACAAGCATCACAGTTCCATTTCCAATAAACTTCTAAATGTGGTTAAGTAGATTCCGCATACTTAATCATATTCACTCAAAATATCATATTACACGTTAAAAGGTCCAACACCTATAGTGTGTAATCACAGTCAACCGATCCTCTCAGTTTTATTTATAATTAATTAATAATTAAGTATTAAATAGCATAATTTGTTTTTCTAAAGTAACACCTAGTTTTTATATTTTTCCTAGCTTTTATATAATATAATATAATTTTAGGAATTTTTCTAGAATTATTACTGTTCATCTTGTAATTTTTAGAATTTAATTAGTTTAATTAGATATTAATTAATAAATAAGTAAATAATTAGTAAATTAGTTTAAATATAATTTTTACAAACTTTTTATAATTTTTTAGGATTCCTGTGATGGTTAATTAGATTTGCAAAAATTTTCTTAAATTTTCTAAGTTAGTTTGTTATTTTTAATAATTTAAATTAATTAAAATTAGTTAAGTAATTAATAATTAATAATTAATTAATAATAAATAATTTAATACTGTAAAAATTTATTTTCTTTTCCTAAAAATTTTCTTTCATCCTTAGGTTTGTAAAAAAGTCATTTTCACCCCCTGTGGGTTTTCAGATTTCAGTTTTCACTTTTTATTTTGTACGTTCGTGTAAATTTAAATTGAACGTACACGTTTTTAGGTTTTAAACGTTTCTGGTTTTTCTAAATTTCCATTCTTGTTATAATAGCTTATTTAAGCTCTTTCCTTGTAGATTCCTTAGTTCAAATCATTCACAAACCCTTTCTGTCCAAATTCACCCGATCACAAACCCGTTTGATAACAATTCACACCTCGTCGGGACATAACGACCCGGGGAAACACTATATTCCGCGGAGCATTGAGCCTAAGGAGTTTGACTATATTGACCACATCCGTGGTTGACTTTAGTTGACTGCTTTTGCCTCAATCAAAATTTGGCGCCGTTGCCGGGGAGTTTGTGCGCGTTTTTCTAAAACGGTTTGCTGATTAGCGCTTTTGGAATTCAATCCTTTGTATATTTACCATCCTTGTTCATATTATCTTCTTATTTTCTTCTAAAAACAAAATTGTTCCCGAAAACATTTTAAACTCAGTTTTCAACGAACACAAAAATATTTTCTTTCCTATTTGTACAAAATGTTTATTCAAAAATTCAAAAATAATCACCTTTACCCTCTCACATCTTTGATTCTTCATCCCTACCCCTCCCAAACCTTTTGATTCTTTCTATGTCTCATCCACACCTTCTGATTTTCTAGTGGTGTGGTAGCTCTTATAATAGTGGTAATTGCCTCGGTTGTGGCATGGTAGAGTCAGAAAACGGGTCTGTCTATAACCAGAATCCCTATTCCTACCATGACACGACTGATTCATTCCATCAGTTACCACACCATGAGACTCATCAGTTTTACTGTTGTGAGTACTGTGGAGGTCCACATTTCAGTTCGAATTGTCAAACAAGGAATCTATTTCCTTGTAACAATTACGACTATTCGTTTTCAGACCCACCTCCACAGTACCAAATGATTCACACAACTCCTCAAGAAACTCAGCAAGACCTTTGTCTAAAGGCTCTTGAAATTTTAAAAGAACTTAAGGAGGAGTTGAATAGCACAACATTTCAAAATGCTCCCAGTTTTTCTTGTGTATATTGTGGGGGTCCTCATGATGATTATCAATGTCAACCTTTTGGTTTTGACAAATCCCCATCCCCACAATGTTCTTTCATTCAAAATTCACATGAGAAATCCATGGAAGAATTGCTGGCTGAAGAGCAGGCTGCTAGAATAAATTCCCAAGATGCCTATGAAAAATCTGTTAGGGAATCAATTGCAAGAGCAAAAGCAGCCAGATCTTGCTCTCAGTTCCGTTTTATTCCTGATGACAGTGATGATGAAGATACCCTTGATATTCTTCAATTTTATAAAACTTCATCAAGTTCATCAGTTGATATCCCAGCAGTTGAGATTCCATCTTAAACAACTGCTATCACACCCGAGGTTCCCACTCACTCTCTGAGCATGGGGGATGAGCATCTTGACACTATTCCTAAAAAGGAATCGGATGAATTCATAAAGAATAGTGTTGAGAACCTTGTCCCAATCCCAGGAGAGTCACAGGGAATTCTTGAGCATATGTATGATCTTCCTTTCCCTCTTGAGTGTTCAAACGATCACTTTGAGACTTTCTCAGATTTTAATGATGATTGTACATCTCATGGAGACATTGAGTATATTGAGGCATCACTCCCACAGTCTGATGTTGATCCTCTTCTTGAGGAGTTCGCCGATGAACTTACTCACATCAATCCACTTTCATTGGAAAGTGATGATGGTCTCCTCGATTTCGAAGCCGGTCTGGGAGAAATTGAAAGTCTCCTATATCATGATCCGTCACTCACTTCTGATCCCAACAGTCCAATAGAGAATGTTAATCTCTTTGTTCCCGAATCATTTAATACTACTCTCACCAATCCTCTGTTTGAATTCGACTCTGAATTCACTTTGATTTCTGATAATCCACTCTTTGATATTCAGAATGAGGATTGTGATGAGTCCACAATGGAACATGAATTCACATATTCACATCTTGTGAATAATTCTCTTCATGAGGAGTTCTCCGGTGAACTCACTCATCATATCATGACTCCTCTGGAGTTTGATAGCCAGGGGGAGATGCACTCAATCATGAGGATTTGCAAATTCCCACCCACCCTCCCGGGATGTTTTTGAGCTTAACCCTTGAAATCCAAATTCAGGCTAATGAGCCTGCTCTCGAGGAAGAATATCAAATCATGATTTTCATCATGGTTTTCTTCCTTTTCTTCACCTATAAGGTGACTTCTTCTCTTCTTCACTCCTTCAGGAATGAGGATACTATCTTTGATCCCGGCATTTTCATTTACCATTATCTTGATCCGGGTACTTATCTCATCGGTGTGGAACTTTCACGTGCTTCAAATGTTTGTCCATACATCTTGAATGAAAGTCCGATGGAGATTGTTTCTTCCACATCATGCTTCCCCAAGGACAAATGAATTCGGGGTCGAGTCAAGCTAGCGACTCGGTAAACAAAACTAGTAGCATGTAATTAGGGTTTTCACCCTAAGTGTGGGGGAGTTACCCCTGCTATGGTTACCAATAAAGTGAAAAAACAAAAATGGTGTTTCCATATTTAGCTTGTAATGTTGCCCTTTTACGTTCAAAGAGTCGACATAATAGCCGGGACTTTGAATATTGAGGACAATATTCATTCTAAGTGTGGGGGGGGGGGGGGGGGGTATTCTAGCGAATTTTATCACATTTTACTATCTAGTACCCCTGTTTTTGGCCAAAATCTCAAAAATTTTAAAAAAAATTTCACTTATGCTTCAAAATTTTTGTGGTTATCAGTCCGCCATGTCTAAACGACAAAAGGATTGGCTAATCCAGGAGCAAACGGCTCTTGGTAAAGATATCTCAAATCCGTTTATGGCTTGCAATTTGCCTAAAATTGTATGGTATATCAGCTCGTCATATCCAAAAAAGTGAATGAGTTGGCTAGCCCGCAAGATTATGGCTTGTGGTAAAGGCAGTGGAAAAACCGTAATTGGTAATCAGCTCACCAAGATGTTGACTATTCCATCAAGAGTTGGCTAGTCCAGAAGCGAACGGCTTTTGGTAAAGACGAATCAAATCCGTTGACAGCTGGTGGTTTGCTCAAAATCACATGGTTATCAAGTGGACCATAGTTCTTACTTGAACTGATACATTTGGCTACTCCAGAAGTAATGGCTTTTGATAAAGAGATTAAAATCCATTAAGTTCTCAAAACAATTATTGCTAGGGACTAGCAATATTTTAGTGTGGGGGATTGATGAGTGCTCAAACACTCATCATTTTGGTCAAATCTGAACTGCAAAACATACAAAAACACTCAGAAATGCATCAAAATACTAAAAATATTCCAAAATTGTGTTTTATATGTTTTAGATGCAAAATGAGTAAAAACAAATGAAAAACGTACAAAGTTTGCATAATTGACAGTTTCAGTCCCCCGACTTTCAAAAATTGACAAAAATAGTCCCTGAGCCCTTATTTTAAAAGAAAAATCACCAAAGGTCCTTTTGAAATCATAAGTTGTCATATTTTGTCCTTTGGTGAAAAATTGGAAAAGTTTTGAGAATTTACATTTTGGTCCCTGGAGTTTCAGAAAATGACAGAATTGGTCCCTGGTGGGAAATTTTTGGAAGAAAAATCAATTTTGGTCTTGTGGTTACTTATTTTGGCAAGTTTAGTCCTTGGGAGGAAATTTTGAGGAAATGTCATGTTTGGTCCCTGGAGTTTGGCAATTTGGCGATTTTAGTCCTTGGATATTTGAAATATGGAAAAATTACAGTTATGGTCCTTGGGTCAATAAAAGGTGGCAATTATGGTCATTGAAATATTTTGGGAAAATTACATAACAGGTCCCTCACTTTCAGATAATTACAATTTTAGTCCTTGTGTTTTGCCTATTATATACCAAACGGACCCCTGTGTTATTTCTAGTCCATGCCAAGCCCAAACAAGCACAGCCTGATCCACCCTTTCCCCAGGCCCAATCATCCCAAGCCCACCACAAACAAATAACACCCCGTTATTTTTATTACTTCCAGGGTCAACCCTACTTTGACCATCTCCATTTCCCTCCCACAAGTCCACAACCACTTGCCTGCAACTTCTCCCTGCTACACTCCACCTCCCCATCCTCCCACCTCACTTCTCCCACTACTTGTCCCCCCCTCCAAACACAAAAGACAACAAGCATTAATTGCTTTGAAAACCCTCCAAGCAACAGGAACAAAGGATACTCTTTTGGCGCCAAAGATATGTTTTAAGCTTAGAAAGAGGTGGGAAAAGTAAAAGTGGGTCTTACTAACCCTAAAGGGTCAGTATAAATAAAGAAGAGAGGGAAGCAGCCAAAGGGAGTAGAATTTAGGTAGTTAATTATGTAGTATAGTTTAGCCTCCTTGTATTATCTCTGTTTTATGTTTAAAATTCCATTGTAATGTTTTGTACTTAAGTTAATTCAAGTGATTTTCAGTTTGCAAGAAACTTCCAATTTTACCTTCAATTCTGAATTTTTGCAAAGTATTGTTATGTACTCTTAATTGTGTTCAATATTAATCTCAGTAGATTATATAACCCACTTGTAAGCTTGTTGAAGCCTGGAATTGAGAAAACTCAGAAAAAGAAGAAAAAAATAGAAAAATAAAAGAAAATCTCAAATAAATAAAAAATTGGTGGTTTCCAATCTTGAAGCAGAAAAGAGATGGATGTAATGGTTTCGAGCTTGTGGTAAGGATTAGGATTGTCCAGGAAGTGATTTGGATAAACACCAAAGCCTTTGTTTGTAAGTCACACTTTAAATTTAGCTTATTTTGAACCTGCTTATCTGCCTTTAGCTTATCAAACTGTTTAATTGGTGCTTAGCTTTGCTTACTCCAGTTACTTATTGTTTAGAATGTAGAATGTAGCTTAATTATCTCTATAGAATTTAGTTTTCATTTATTTGAGTGTAACTGTTTCAAAATTAGCTCATATAGCTTATTTGACTTTGCTTATTATCAACTGCTTTTTGGTGATTGAAAATTGCTTCTTATGTGTGCATTAACTTATCAGAACCTTGTTGTTCAAATTTAAAGTCAAAAATCAAGTTTGTATAGGTTAAAAATCCAAACAGTTAGTGTATAGGGGTGTTTGGTTCAAGGGAATTGCATGTGCTCTAGTAGTTTGTTGTTATTGCTTTTTGTTTAGATATGTTTCATTAGGTCCTATGGGCACAGAATAGTCATTAAACTCAGTGGTATTACATAAGATAGTCAAAATCACCATCAAATCCCTCCAACAGTTAACTGTTGGAAGATTGTGATCCCATTTCCACCCATTTTGCTTAAAACAATCCCTAGCAACTTAATTTAGTCCTAATATAGCTTAAAACATCATTTTCAGTTAGTTTAGTAAGATCAAACTTAATGAAAGTCAACTTTAGTGTTTAATTGAAAAAGTCAAATTTGCATGTTTTCATTTTTCTCAAATCTAGCAAGAATTTTCTAGATTTTTGTGATGTGATTCAGCCCTTGAAACTTTTAGGTTTAGCAACCCCCCAGCTAGTCTTCAAGTTCCCACCTTGCTTTCATTTTTGGGATTTTTTTGTGGGTCCCCACATTGCTTCAAACTCAGCTGCAGGGAGGGATAACCCCCTGCTGCAGCAGATCACACAACCATCACCACCACTTTGTGGTGGTTTCTAGCCACCTCAGTGGGTCACACTTGTCCATTTTAGGTTCCTTGAACCCCCCCCCCCTCCTGGAAACCTTCAAGTTTTGACCAATAGTTTGACCTTAGACCCTGTGGACCCCACTTGGAATCACCCCACAAATCTGTCCCATTTTCAGTTTTGAAACAAGAAGTAAAGTGCTTATTTTGATTTATTTGCTTATTCTATGGACAGCATTTGCTTTTTCCAGCTTAAACATGTCCCTTTAACTCATTTGAACCAGAATCTACCTTTGTGAGTCCCACTTAAGTCAATTTGCGCTTATTTCTTGTTTTGGTCAACTAAAGTCAATTGTGGTGCAAATAAGCATCCACAGTGCTTATTTTTGATTTCCAAAAAAGTTGTTTTCATAAAAGTTTCATGTTTTTAGTTGTAAAATAGTTTGCTAAAAGAAAAATCCAGAAAAAACAAATTAATTTCAAGTGATAGTTTCTATTTAATTTTATTTATCTTTTAATTTTCATTTTTAGATTTTTTTTAAGTACTTAGCATTTTTATATTTTTCTTAAATTCCTTTTATGTTAAAGTAATTTCTATAATTTTTCTAGATTTTTATATTATCATTTAGTATTTATTAGATTTAATATTAGTTTTATTTATAATTATTTAATAATTAAGTATTAAATAGCATAATTAATTTTTATAAAGTAACACCTAGTTTTTATATTTTTCCTAACTTTTATATAATATAATATAATTTTAGGAATTTTTCTAGAATTATCACTGTTAATCTTGTAATTTTTAGAATTTAATTATTTTAATTAGATATTAATTAATAAATAAGTAAATAATTAGTAAATTAGTTTAAATATAATTTTTACAAACTTTTTATAATTTTTTAGGATTCCTGTGATGGTTAATTAGATTTGTAAAAAATTTCTTAAATTTTCTAAGTTAGTTTGTTATTTTTAATAATTTAAATTAATTAAAATTAGTTAAGTAATTAATAATTAGTAATTAATTAATAATAAATAATTAAATAGTATGAAATTTTATTTTCTTTTCCTAAAAATTTTCTTTCATCCTTAGGTTTGTAAAAAAGTCATTTTCACCCCCTGTGGGTTTTCAGATTTCAGTTTTCACTTTTTATTTTGTACGTTCGCTCAAATTTAAATTGAACGTACACGTTTTTAGGTTTTAAACGTTTTTGGTTTTTCTAAATTTCCAGTCTTGTTATAATAGCTTATTTAAGCTCTTTCCTTGTAGATTCCTTAGTTCAAATCATTCACAAACCCTTTCTGTCCAAATTCACCCGATCACAAACCCGTTTGATAACAATTCACACCTCGTCGGGACATAACGACCCGGGGAAACACTATATTCCGCGGAGCATTGAGCCTAAGGAGTTTGACTATATTGACCACATCTATTCTATTCCAAGTATTCTTTCTATTACATTTGCCGTTATTATTAATAGGCCCAAAGTTAGTGCCATTAGTTCATTACACATATAACCTTCGTCTGGCCCGTTACTTTGGCCCAACCTCACTTCCTCATTTGAGCCATCACACCCGTTATTTTCACCCTCAAATTGCTTCAACTTTTCTTTACATACTTCACTTTTTTTATTTAACATGTTAGAGTCCCCACCTTATTTACTTTTCTCCTCAAGCTCCTTCACAATGCCATCCTCGTGCATTGAATTATTTCTTCCAACCGACTTTTCCTTAGAACATGCATCTTCCCCATTAAAAGTATTAATAACCCTTGTTTCTCCCAACAAGCTTGACCTGTCACTTTCCATCTTCCTGTTACTATTACAGCCAGATTCCCTTTCCGGGCGATTGTTGGAATCCTCTTTACCGATTGGTTCGCGATCTTCCTCATCATTACTAGACTCGTTATTCTCATTGCAACACTCCTCCATGCCATCTCCCTTACCCCCATCAACCTGCATATCTTCCTCACCATTATTTCTTTTATTATACTCAGCAAAATTATACATGGGGACCTTCTGAATTTCCCAGTTAACGATATCCTTTGCTTCCTCCACAACATTCACTTTATGCATCTTTCCTTTGAATTTGATGTGCAACAATTCCTTAATTAATTCCTTGTTAATAGTATGTATTTGTATCCTACCACATACCATATTTTGATTTCCTTCCACTCGACAGTTCTATAGCCCTAAAATCGTCCCATGTAAAGCTGCTATATTTCGAAACTCCTCTTCACCCCAACACGATATAGGCACACCCAATATGTTTACCCAAGTTATTCTACCCGCTGTCCTGTGAAAGTTTTCTCCCCTTCTTAGTTTGTGCATCCGTCTCCTCAATCCATGTTCCGCGTCTTTTAGAACAATATTTGTGGTTTCTTCATTTTCGAACACCACCATTACCTCTAGACCACCAAGCAACTTCACTTCAATCTTATCCAGCCCTTGCTCTTCACAAAGAACTGGAAGTTTTGGTAGAAAGCACATAGCTTTCACCTCCCCCACCACGCTCCTATTCAACATCTCAGTGTTACCATCCTTTTCATCAATGTGTATGGTTCTGCCAATTTCGTTTCCATCCTTGTGGAACTCTTTGTTGCCACTGTTTACACGGTTTATTTCTTCTGCGTCCCCGGGCCTGCGTTTGGTATAACCCTCATCTTTACTCTTCATCCCATTGAGTACGTCTACAAATCTCCTTTTGTCACTGCTACCACAACTCCCTTCTTTCCCAGCTTCCCCATCTCCTATTGACTTCATCTCTCTACTCACATACCCTCCCCTTGCTGCACCCATATCCACTTTACCAACCCCTCTCCTATCATATGCCACGTATACCTTCAGCCATTAGTCTCCAACCTTTATTTTCCTTAGTTGATCCAATAACCATTCCGCATCCCTCACGTTTTTTAACCGAGCAAAGCCAAATTTATGTCTGTTCCTAAGTCGTTTCTTTACCATGAACATGTCAAACACCATGCCATACTTCTTAAAAATCATCCATAATCGTCCCATGCCCCACTCCTCTGGAAATTGAAAACATAAACGATATCGACGAGTTACGTTTCCTACCGGTGTAGTTAGTTCCCAATTGCTTGCCATTGTATTGCCATCTATTTCCAATGTGCCTCGACCTCACGTCCTCACCATCTCTCGTGTTTGTTTGCACTCTTGACTGAAAATTACTAAACCTATTTTTCTCTCTCACGCAGTTCATTCCCTTTTTAATAGAAAGTTTATATGTGTCAATATTGTTACATAAGTTGATAGTTCAATGTTAGAATTCATAATAGTCAACCATCATAGTTTACCAAGTTATTGATCACCATCAAGAGATTTCCCATCTTGTAAAGTGCCCTCGTGATACGCTTAAACATGCTCCTCTTGTTCTTCTGCTCATAACTCAAGTTGCCACCCTTTGGAAGACCCCTAAAGAATGCTAATAATCTAGTCAAACTCATAGAAACCTAAAACTAAAAACCAAAAGTAACAAAATAAAACAAATTAGCTTCACCATAACATGTGGACATCTAATCCCTCATCAAACAAATCAAAGATAGTTTAGAACAAAATATCACACTTAAAATGGCTTCGCTGCAACGCGCGGTAGCATAATTTCTCGTTATATTTAAGTGGGAGACTTCGTGTTTATACAGTGGCTTATAAAAGGAGGTTTGTGTTCATCGGTTTGGTTATCGGGTTATTCGGTTTATTCGGTTCGGTTTGTTCGGTTAACTTTTTTTATGGGTCAAACCGAAAACCGAACCGCATTCAAATTTGATTCAATCGAACCGAATAACCGAACCACTATAACCAAAAACCGAACCGAATAACCAGAATTACATAATTTTAATTATTTTTTTCATTTAATTATATATATGTTTAGAACAAATTTTTTTTCAAGCTTAAATAATGTTATATTTATACTAAAAAAGGCTTAATGATTATTTTTATATATAAATTATAAAAAAATATATATATTTATATATTTTCGGTTTTCGGTTTTCATTGCCAAACCCATATCAAAACCGATAACCGAATATTTAGTTCGGTTCGGTTCGGTTTTGATCAATTTGGTTTGGTTACGAATTCGGTTCAGTTTTTTCGGTTCGGTTTGATTTCGATTTCTGATTTTCGATTATTGTGGATATTACCTATTCACGAACACCTCTAATCCAGAATTATACCAGCCTTCTACCAACTTTGGCTGAAGCCCACTTTTTTGTGTTTGTGGTTGTCTGCCTTATTTCCGGCCAACAACAAGCCTTTATTTACTTTGTCCTTCTAATAAACTTATGTTGGTGGTCCACCAGGTACAAAGCTGGTGAATTTCTTCTTCACTATTATCACTTGAAGGTAAAACTATTGCAGTCTAAGAGCACTAGGTACCCTGGAGCCGTCCCGCTGGTGTTATGGAGAAAAGTGTTGCCACATCAGCACTTTTTCCCATAACACTATAATTCACCACAACACCAAAAACACCACTCCCTCCTATAACACCAGATTTTGATGTCGTCGTGCACCCATGAACCCCACATTTTTTTCATTTATTTAAATAAAACAACACATTTAATTAAAACTAAAATTTCATTAATAGAAAAATACATTAAAAACATACTTAAAAGTTAAAAGAATGAAAACAAATAATTAAAATCGCATCATCTATACTCTATAGTCGATTCTTTGAGCAAAAAATGAAAAGAGTTGTAAGCAAAGCTAAAATTGCTTTTTCCAAAATAATATTACTAGTACTCAGTTTACACTTCCCTAACAAAGTACTTTTAACATTTAGTCTTCTAGAAAATATTTTATTGATACTCAGTAGTATCCAAAAAAGTTGAGTGGGCCTAAAGTATTTTATTAATACTCAGTAGCTATATCCTCTTCATCTTCTTCACATAGCTCTACTGTAAAATATATATGATCTTTGGCCTCATTTTTTTTCTTCTCATTTCGATCTCTATCTTCTTTTAACTTAGATCTAAGCTTTAAAAAAGAGAGGAAATAAAAAGAAATGAAAAACGGGACCATTTGACGGGAAAACGCGACCCACGTTACCCTCCTCACGCTGTCGCGTTGCGTTTTCCGGGACGATTTGGGCTGTTCGTGATGGCTCGGGACGTGAAAACGCGAGACACGGTGTGGTGCTCGCGCCGTCCGGTCGCGTTTTGCCGGAAAACACCAGCCTTGGCGCTGGGTACCGAAGGCTCTAAGAATGATTTACTCCTTTAACAGTTAATTGGTAATATTTTCGCAGTCTTGATAGGAGTTAACATGCGTGTATAGCCTGCAACATGTAACTTGTGTACATCAATATACAATTTCGAAACTTAAAGTTTCACTTTCATCTTTTAAAGACGCACATAACAATCTCTCACTCACCTCTTACGTAAGAATTGCAGCATCTATGCTATGTACCGTTTTTCTGCACATATAATATATATGGGAAAATTGTCCAAAAATACATCCAACTTATCATTTTTTACTATTATATGCTATGAACTTTTTTTTTTTTATTTTTTTTTTTTCCTATTGTATACACGAACTTTCTTAATCTTCCTATTGTATACACGAACTTTCTTAATCCTCCTATTGTATACATAAATCTGACGTGGCATGGAGTTAATTACATAAATTTACATGAATCGTCCCTGTGCCTCAAAACAAGTACACCATTCGTCCTTGAAACAATTACATAAAAGGTCTCTATAACTCAAGAGTTAAAATATTTGCATCGTTAGTCCTTATTGAGTTAAAATATTTGCATCGTTAGTTCTTATTGACTATTGAGTTAAAATATTTGCATCGTTAGTCCTCATTGAGTTAAAATATTTGTGTCGTTAGTCCTTACTGCTACCCACCGCTGCCACCCACCACCACCACCGCCCATCACCGCCACCCACCACCACCGCCGCCCACTACCGCCACCCACCACCACCACCGCCCACCACCGCCACCTACCAACACCCATCGCCACCACCCACCACCTCCACCCACCATCGCCACCACCACCTACCAAACCACCACCGGCCACCACCACCACCCCTACTACCACCACCCGCTACCACTACCGCCACCTACCAACACCCACCGCCACCACCCACCACCTCCACCCACCACCACCTACCTCCACCTCCGCCACCCACCACCCACACCCACCACCACCCACTGCCACATACCAACACCCACCGCCACCACCAACACTAGCATCTCCGCATCCACCAACCACCACCCACCATCACCACCACCCACCATCACCACCACCACCCACCGCCACCAATACCCACCACCGCCACCACTACCCACCACCACCACTACCCACCGCCACAAACTTGGTAGGTGGCGGTGGTGGTGGTGGGTGGCGGTAGTGGGCGACTGGGCGGTTGTGGTGGTGGGTGGCGGTGGTGGTGATGGGTGGCGGCGGTGGTGGCGGTGGGTGGCAGTGAGGACTAACGACGCAAATATTTTAACTCGATGAGGACTAACGATGCAAATATTTTAACTCAATAGTCAATGAGGATTAATGATGCAAATATTTTAACTCAATGAGGACTAGCGATGCAAATATTTTAACTTTTGAGCTACAAGGACCTTTTATGTAATTGTTTCTAGGACGAATGGTGTAATTGTTTTGAGCCACATGGACGATTCATGTAAATTTATGTAATTAACTCCATGCCACGTCAGATTTATGTATACAATAGGAAAATTAAGAAAGTTCGTGTATACAATATAAAGATTAAGAAAGTTCGTTTATACAATAGGAAAAAAAAGTTCATAGCATACAATAGTAAAAAGTGGCAAGTAGGATTTATTTTTGAACAATTTTCCCAATATATATTCCTATCTTTATAGGGTTAATTATCTAAATGGACAAGTAGCCTAAGTAGTTCATCTTTTTTGGACACCAAATTTCAAACTTCTCAAAATAAGCATGGGCTATTTTAGGGTCTAGGCTACTATAATTAAAATCTTGACAAGTGTCCACTTACTTGTAAGTGGACACTTGTCAAGATTTTAAATAAGTGGACACTTGTCAAGATTTTAATTATAGTAGTCCAGCCACAAAGTAGCCCATGTCTATTTTGAGAAGTTTGAAATTTCGTGTCCAAAAAATGTTAATTTCTTGGGCTACTTGTCCATTTAGATAATTAACCCATCTTTATATGCTTGAGAAAAAGTTTAGGATAGACCACGAAAAGAAAAAACCTAAGTTAAGGGGTCAAACAGATTAGATAATTAAGGTCTGTTTGTTAAACCAAATATAAAACTAGGTATCATAATTCATAAACCATTTTAAAAGACGTTTACGAGCTACTCATAAATTGTGTCATAGTTTGAGAGTCACAGCATTATCAACCCTACGTTCTATTATTATAACATGACTAATTATACGAATATCTCTAGCGATATAAGATTCATATAAATCTGACAATTCTAGACCCAAAATGGCAGATTATATCGACTCAAAATATTTGGAAGAATAAATGAAAGCATGACAAAAGAACAACTACGTTACAGCTTGTCCCTAAGATATCAATCTTTCATTTTCGAAGTGGCACACATGTAGTCGCATACTTTGGTTTTGGTATTCAACTATTGTGGCTCTACTTTTTTGATAGTCTTCTTCTCATTCGCTTTATCAAGAATAGTCTCCAGTTTTGCTTCCATTTCATCCATCTGCAAGATTATTCACCACAACATATCAAGTCATGCAAGTCATGCTAGTGTTAAATATCACATGTTCAGTGAATGGTATAAGATAATTTATTTCCCCATAAATACAGAGATAACGAAGGTGTTGACTGCATGTAGGTAGATATTCTAAAATAATTTATCTAAATGCATCGCATTTAACCTAAATCTACAAGACGCTTTATCGTCATTTAGTACCTACTCCACTTGCAAAGCAACTTGTCCCTTTAAATATACTTGTATATTTTCGATATCTTGGGAAACTAGATTTAATGTTATATTGCTTAGAAAGCTATGATTATATAATATTATCCTGAATTAAGATTAGAATATTTTTAAGCTAGATCGATCAATCGTAAATACATATAATTTATCTGCTCAACTTGCTTGTATACTTCAAGTGTAAAATAATGTGTCATATACAGATGATACATATATATACTTTTCAACGATAAAAGATTTATTCTTTTGTAAGAAAAGCTTATATCAAACATGGTAAACAGTCACCAGAGGCGGAGCCAGTATTTAAAGTTAAGGTGGCCGAATTTAACATATATAAAACTTATAAAAAATAAATATTGCTCCAAAAAAAAATCTATATTTCTTAACTCATGATTCAACTTAACACCACAATAATTAAATACTAAGCTAAATTAGAAAAAAAAAATAATAATAATAATAATAACTTGACAAGTAAATTTATTTTGATGTTGTATCTGATTGTTAAGTTGTTCAAAATTTTGATGGGAATATGAGGGGCTAATAACAAATATTATTAAGAAATTAGCTTATGAGTTACTCCGTATATAACTAATGAATAAAGTGAGACGATTAGGGGTGACGCAACACCCACTAGTCAACCTACTAGCTCCGCCCCTAACAGTCACTAGCTATTATTGTTTGTTAGATTAATGAACGCAAATATATATTTTCCTTTTGCGTGCGGGAAAGAACTCAGAAAATTTAGAAAGACTTTACCTTGTCGACCATATCCGATACCATTTTAGCATCTTTTCCAATGGTATCTGCAACCATTTCGACCTTTTCCAATGTTTGTCTAAGCTGGCTACCTTCTGGAAGATCATCAGCGATGTCTCCAACAAACTCTTCTACTTTCTCCGCGATCTCTTCCATTCGATCTGCGACACCATCCACTGCCTCTTCTACCTTATCGAGTTCCTCTGCCATCAAATAGCTTTTCTTTAGCTAGTTATGTTTAACTGTACGAGTTCTTTTCTTGGGTTTTTTAGTTTTTATTTAACAAGTGTATCTATAATTAATGATCACTTCACGACAAAGAGTTTCTATTAATTTTTACAAGTTTTAGAGTCCACAATTAAATTTAAGAAATGATACTTATGCAGCATTTCACGTCTAAAAAGTAGCTTAAGGGATGTTTGGTAGACGGGATGAAACTTCTTTTGTTCGATAGCTTAAAGAAATAAAAAAAAGTCCAGAATTTTAATGAATTGATGGAGTTGATGGTGCAAAATTTAATGTGTTATGATACTACTTTTGATTGAGAAATGCAAATGAAACTATTTTATAATATGTTTTTCATTTTTTATTTTTTTTTATAATATTTTTTTCATAATTTGTATTTTAGTTGTAAACAGGTTTAAGTGATTGTTTTATATAATCAAAAATCATATTGGAATTTCTAATTCATGAAAAATGAAATAAAGGAGATTAATTTCTTTTGATTCAAAGTTCATATTTGTAAGTGATGTGAGACTTATTGTTTTTTAATAAGATGATTTATTATATATTACTAAGAGCAACTACAATGGTAAAAACTAGAATAGTTTTTCACTATTTAGATAAGTCTTTTGAAAGACTTTTTATGCATTGCATGAAAAGCTTTTTGAAGAGCTTCTTAGAAAGACTTGGTATACTCCAAGTCTTTCATCAAAGTGGTATGTATTAAATGTGTGTAGCATTAATAGCATTAAATGCTTCAAGTTTTTATGACTTAATGCCATTGTAGTTGCTCTAAGTTGCTAAAATCCTTGTTTAATTTAAAAGGGCTATTTTCTAGTACTGTTAATTTTGATTTTGCGAATAGTTATTAATTAAATAAATCGTGACTCTATCATGATTCATGAAAGATTCCTTTCTCATATTTTTTATTTTATTTTAAAAAGTTATTGAAGTCACATATGTTTTTTGTATCGTATTTGAAAGTGTTCTTATTAATTTTGGACTAATTTTTCGGTCGGTATCAAATGTGCTATGTAAAATATTTCAAATTTTTCTTCCGACAATAATAATTTTATTTTTCTCATTTCTTCGATCAAGTCTTTGTTCTTACTAAATACGAGAATTCATAAAAAAAATTAATAATTTTATTTCTTTGAACTTTTATTATTTAATTCATTTCGTTTCTCTGAATTTTCTTCTACCAAACGGGGTTACGTTCAAATGTATGTAATAATATGAAGGTTTTGCTAATTACATGTGCCCACTAGGCACGTATTAACATGTTAATAAAAGAAATGATTTAGTTCATTCAAATGAAAGTTATGTTTAAATATAATAATTTATTAATATGTATTTAATACATTTTTTTTATTTAATTAAAAAAATTTGTGTCTATTAATTACACATTAACTTGTGCCCAATAATAAGAAAGAAGGTGCATAAAATTATGCGTAAGAAATTGTTGACTTTAAAAGAAGTCCGTGTCAAGTCAAAAATAAAATAAGAAAACATAAAATGACTAGCCATGTGTTTCAAACTTTCAACATCAAAATCAAACCACTTTGAACTTTAAACAATAGCACAGAAGACATAAAAAGTCAACTAATTTCAGCACCTTCTTATTAAATGATAATATAAATCCATTGAATAATTAAAGAGTTAGATTTTGATCCTCGAATTTTCATCCATTTCAACCCAACTCTTAAAGTCTTTACGCTATGATTTGATTGTTTCAAAATATGAAAAACTTATTAGGCACTGCGGAAAACCGCTATTAAAACAAAAAAGATTAATTTCATATATAGTTAAAACTAAAAAGCCAGCAACATCAAAACTGAATAATGCATGATACCTTTGATTTTCCCGAAAGGACCCAATTTATGTGTGAAAAATGAACCAACAACAGCCAATACAATTCCTGGCATCCATGCAGGCCTGCATAATATTTGACGGAATATGTTTATAAATATGTATCATTAATCAATATGTTACAAACTTAATTGTAACTTGTAAGACATACCATTAATATGGATCGAGGATATATAATGTTACATTGATATTAGAACAATATGTTAATTAAACCAATAAACTTGAGATTTATGAAAACTTGCTAAAGTTTATTATTATCAGCTTATAACGTGCAAAAATAAAGGAAGAATATATACAAAGTCATAATGTTAACATCGAAATGGTTTTAAGGAACTAGTTCTGTTACATTCTGGTTTTTATGTTTTCGTTATTTCGTACATGAGTTTAACAACTGTAAATAAACTAACCAATTCTCAGGTAAATGGAATCCAAAAGGTATGAGGTCTACAACTTGATCACCACTGTAGACTACAAAATCCCTGAAATAAATCCAAAAATCTAAGTTATTAAAATATCAAATATATATGTCATAAACTAAATAACTTTGAGATCCTGTATAGACAAAAGTACTCACATCTTTGATCTGGATGTCCGATCACCCGAGCTAAGATACCTCGTATTAACTGGTGCAAAACGACTACTAGCAATAATAGAAGTTGAGAGTGACAAGGTTCGAGATGCTGCGGTTGCGGTGGTGGTGATGGTGGAGTTGCAAGAGAGGGGATCAAATCTTTGACATGAAAGCTTTTGTAAGCTATTCATACCACAAGTTACAAAAGAAGTTGATGCCATTTTAGTTACACAAAGCTTCAAACTTTTGTGACGATAAATATGACTAAATTAAGTGAGAATTTTACGATGAAGATCTAAAACTATGAAGGAAAGATGAGCATGAAGTTTGTTAAATTATTTTATATACAAAATATGTATGATGCAAGTGGTTTGCGTTTTTTATTGAATACTCTAGCTCCTTTTCCAATATCAATCTTTTGGAGTTCAATATAAAAATACTACTGTAGTAATGTATTTGTCCAAATTCAAATAATTCTACAATATAGTCAATGAAGGCTTTTTCTTCCATTAAATATATTTTTATGTTTTAAATAGGGTTTTTCTATCATGTGCCCTAGGGCACATGATAAGAAGTACAAAAAGTACACAAAAAATACGAGGGACCCACAAAAATACACTTAGGGATCTATAAAATATGTATATTTTGTATGTTTTTTTGTACTTTTTTTACTTCTTATCATGTGCCCTAGGGCACATGATAGAAAAACCCTTTTAAATAATACAAATTAAGATGTAATATGTACACATGGTTAATGTTATATTATATAATATATTAAACAATATGTACACATGGTGAGTGTTTTATAATAATTATTTTCACATAAATGTTTAAAACATTCATAGATGTTAGTTTAATGCCTAATTTTTGTCTAATTATTGACATTTAAATTTTTTGAAAATTGCATATTCAAAAGATATTTGACTTCTATGTATTTTAGTATAAGTTTAGTGAAATTCTAATCATTTTGTTAACACATTCAAATAAAAAGAATCATACGTGTCAAAGTGCGAAGATATTTATTTGATTCATAAAACATGAAAATGTGTAATATTTTAATATCGTAATTTATATAAGCAATATCATAAATAATTAAATATTATTAATCAGATATTGCAATAACTAACTTATACTTCTCTATGTTTATACGTTATATAATATTGTGACAACGTTATATAATATTGTAACAATATTACTCAACATTTACTAATTAGCAAGTATCTTTCACTGCCAATAATCACAACTTTGTAATACTACTGACTACTGTTTTCGTATCGTCATTGCATTGTGATGCATAGGCTTGACATTTTAATATGAAATAGGTAATAATATGTAAAAGTATGTTATAACACTATATTATTAAGAGCTAACCAAATTTTCTTGTCATCAACACGAAATCAAAGGATTTAAAGAAATACAGAATGAGAAAAATATTTTAAAAACTTATTTTCATGTTGATTAATCCACACAATATTTCATTGTTATAATCATACTGTGAATATTCATATTAAGTAAGAGTTCAAATTGTAAGTTGAAATCTTTCAGAAAACTATTGCACCTCCGACATTGTAGTACATAAATAATGAACGTTTAAGTATGTAAAAAATGATATATTTATATTCATATTAATTGTGACGAAAAGACGAATATAATTTTACATATTGGGACATGGTATAGTGAAAGTAACAATTAACGTGATCGGTTTTTTTCTTTTTTAAGTTCTCATGTATTCAAGGTGTGAACTCTGTTCTTTGAGATGGTCGTGATTCGTGAAATTTCATTTTTCTTAATAAATGGTCACCTGAGGTAAGCCTTTTGAAAGAATATTTGTCTTGCGTCCCAGTTTGGATGAAATACCATGAAGTACCATTGGTTGCATATACATTAGATAGTTTAAGTTTGATCGCTTCTAAGATTAGTACTCCTATTATGCAAGACTTGTATACGAATAACATGTGTTTGGATTCATGGTATGGGAGCAACTATGCAAGAGCTTTGATTGAGATTAATGCGTCTAATAAGTTTCGTGATAATTTGGTTTTGGCTATTCCAAAGCTTAATGGAAGTGGATATGCAAAAGAGTATATTCGGGTAAGAACCCTCTCGCTGTGGTACTTTCTTGTTATATGGTCATTCTCTTGATGGTTGTCCAAAATTGCTCTTAAACATTTTGTGAACGGGATAGATAAAGGCAAGGGTCAGAGTTCGGGTGTATCAAAGAAGCTTTCAAATTCTAATGATAGGTTTATGATTGTGAAGTGGAAATGAGCTAATCCAAAGATGTTTAATGGTGTTCCAATAAACAAGTTTGAGTATAGACATGTTGCACCAAATAATACCAAGGCTTCTAATTCAAAAGATAACACAAAGGAGACTTCGTACCGAAAATGGATGCTAAAGTAGTAAGTACTTCTAATGCATTTGGGTTTCTAGGTGAATTAGATGAGGCTTCTAATGCTAATGTAGAATCTAGTGGTAATGTCCCTACACCTTTGGTTGGTACGGAATATGGTAATCCAAGTACTATACATTTGGTTGCAAGGATTAATGAACTAGAAAGTCAGATGCTTGATGAGATGCTTGTGCTAGTGGGTGAAGATGGGAAGCCGCTAAAACCTTGTAAATCAACGCTTCCTAGTTCTAAAAAGATTGTTGTTCCGGATAGTGATGATAAAGTGCTTGAGGTTTACAATGAAACTGCTATGTTAATACAAATATCGCCTAAAAACGTTATTTATATTTTACGATCTTCGCTAAGTTTTGTTAACGACAAAATGTAAACTTTAGTTTTTAAGCAAAACATAATCTTAGTTTTTAAGACTTGCATAAACTAGATTTTTGCTACATTTTACATTTCATAAAACACAACACAAGTTTATTTCTTAAATTAGAAATAGTCACATCACATTTATGGCAAGTTTTGTCATTATGCATTTATGGAAAGAAATGTGTTTGACTTGCTTTGATGTTGCTTACAAGTTTTGTGTTTGACTTGATTTAAGTGATGTGACATTGTTTGGTTGCTAGGAGTTATGAGACAAGACCTTGTTTGGTTTGAAGAGTTATTGCAAAAACCTACTGCAGACCCGGCGGTACCCTGGGGGTACACGGGCGGAACCCATCTGAGGGTTCCGCCTGATCCGCCAAGCATGCAGTGTGGTGTGCTATAAATACCAAGCCATAACTTGATTTTTGGCTAACCTCTTGAGATCATATTTTACACACACACTCATCTTTTCTTCTAACCTCTTAACATTGTAAATGTGAAGTTTCCTTTTGTAGCAAAGAAGCTCACAAGGTCATCAAAAGTTACAAGTTTCCAACACAACGTTGCAAGACTTGTTAGCTTAGTATTGTGTAAACTCTTATTGTTTACACGTCATTTGTTTGTGTATATTCTGTAGTGAGTGGTTAGTATTTTAGTCCTCAAAATACAAAGAGTGTTGGGAGTTGTTGTACCCTAGTAAAAGAACTAAACGGGAGTGGTTGTGCCCTTGTAAAAGAACTTGACATCTAGCTTTGTGTCGGTAAAAGTATAAGCGACGTGTAAGGTTTTCTCCGCCGGTGAAAGGAGCTTGTTGACTAGTGAAAGAAACTCTCGAGTTGGATACTCGAGGCGTGGACGTAGGGCAAGGAAATAGAGTCCTTGTAGCCGAACCACGATAAATACTCGTGTTGTGGCTTGATCGTTTCTTTCATTTACTTACTTGTTATATATTGTGTTTGTGCATATATCTTTGATCAAACGGAAAGTTTCAAAGCTAACTAAACAAGTTAAAAAGATTTTAAACGGTAAACTATTCAACCCCCCTTCTAGTTTTCCACAATTGGCATCAAGAGCTACGTTACTCAAGCTTTTAAAATGTATTGTGTTTTAAAACTTGAAACGATCCATGGATTTTGAAATTTACAAAGAAGGGCAATCTATGCAAAGTCCACCACTCTTTGAAGCAAATGGTTTTATATATTGGAAAAACCGTTTTGAAACTTACGTGAAATCTAAAGATATAGATTTATGGTATATAATTGTTGATGGTGATAACATAGCTACTAACATTAAAGATGATGATCAAAAGAAATTGATTGGTAAAAATAATGAAGCTAAAATGATGCTTTACAATGCTTTGCCTAAGAAAGAATATGAAAGAGTCTTTTTGTGTAAAACCGCCAAAAATATTTGGCAATCTTTAATCGTCACTCATCAAGGAAACTCACAAGTTAAAGATAACAAAATTGATCTTCTTGTTCAACAATATGAACAATTTGTTATTTCCGAATATGAGATTATTGATAATGCTTTTGCTAGGTTTAACACTATTATTACTTCACTTAAAGCACTTGATGAATCTTTTTGTAGTAAGAACTTTGTCAGGAAATTTCTTAGAGCACTCCATCCGAAGTGGAGAGCAAAAGTGACGGCAATTGAAGAATCCAAAGATATTTCAAGCATGTCACTTGATGAGCTTATTGGAAACCTCAAAGTTCATGAAATGGTAATGGAAAAAGATTCGGAACTAGTTAGAGGCAAGAAAGAAAAAGTTAAGTCCATTGCCTTGAAAGCTAGAGTCCAATCAAGTGATGATGAAGAATCTACTTT
Organism: Artemisia argyi; assembly: GCA_030686995.1. Classification (NCBI taxonomy): domain Eukaryota; kingdom Viridiplantae; phylum Streptophyta; class Magnoliopsida; order Asterales; family Asteraceae; genus Artemisia; species Artemisia argyi. The sequence continues at coordinate 124,435,203 of CM060693.1, read as the reverse complement.
GGATAGTGATGATGAGGAATATGCTATGGCCGTAAGAGACTTCAAGAAGTTCTTTCGTAGGCGAGGGAAGTTTGTAAGGCAACCTAAAGATGACAAGAAAACCTTCCGGAAAGATCGTGATGATCGAAAAGGAAAAGTTGAGAGAAAATGTTATAGGTGTGGAGACACAAGTCATCTTGTAGGAGAATGTCCAAAACCACCCAAGAGCAAACCTCAACAAGCTTTTGTGGGTGGTGCTTGGAGTGACTATGAAGGAGATGATGATGAGCCAAAGAATGATGATATTGCTCTCATGGCTCACAACTCAAATGAGGTACTCTCCGACTCATCTTACTCCTCTATAGATGATGATACTTTACAAAATGAATATAACAAACTTTGTGAGTTAAGCTTAAAAATCATAAACAAAAATAAATTTTTGAAAACTAAAAAGGAGTTTTTAGAAAATGAAGTCTATGAGTTAAAAGAAAAAGCTAAGAGATTAGAAAAGGGTAAAGGTATTGACACCTCATGCAAATCATGTGAATAACTTAAACTTGAAGTTGAGAAACTTAAAATTACTCAAAATGATCTAATCAAACAAACCACAAAGTTCAAAAAGTTCGATAAGAGCATTTCATGTGCGGATGAAATTGTGAAACTTCAAAAGTCACCTTTTGATAAAACAGGTCTAGGTTTCAGGAAAGTAGAAATCATTAAGGGTCAAACGAAACAAGAAAAGAACGCACATGAAACAAACAAAATTGCTACAGCAGCCCGCGGACCAGACGAAACCCAAATTAGGGTTCCGCCCGTTGGCCCCGAGGGTTCCGCCAGGTCTGCTGCAGCAGTAACTCCATCCACATCGGATCGTTCAAAATTTGTTAAAGTTACATATAAAAATGGAACAAAACCTGCCTTTAGAACTGGAGTAGGACTTAGTAAAAATGAATTTAGAACTAAGACTACTCAACCAAGACCTAAGACTCCAATTCCCAAACGCCCCTTTCCAAAGAGCAACTTCAACGCTCGACCAAACTATCAACAAGTTTGGAATCAAAACACTCCTGGACATTACCAAAATTCAAACTACATGCCATGGAACCCTTATGCTCTATTTTCTTATTTGGAACAAATTAATGGTATGCTTAACCAAAATGGACCCATGAGAAATTGGGGACCAAATGTTTGAGTGTTTTTCGTAAAATAGGTGTGCCTCAAAGTTTGTTTGGATCCGGATGAATGGATTAAAGATAGCGGTTGTTTAAGGCACATGACGGGTAATAAAAGCCTCTTCTCAACATATCAGGTAATGTTACGTTTGGTAGTAATGCTAAGAGCAAAATCATCGGAAAAGGTACAATCTCTCATGACTCCCTTTCTATAAATGATGTTGCTCATGTTGATAACTTAGGATTTAATCTTCTTAGTATTAGTCAACTTTGTCGTAATAAGTATAATGTCCTTTTTAGTGAAAACGGTAGTAAAATACTTAAAGATGGTATAACCGTAGCCAAATATGTCCTTAAGAACAACGTATACGTCATGTAGTTGGATTCAACATCTAGAGACAAACTTTGTCTTACCTCATTAGATGAATCTTCAACTTTATGGCATAGACGTTTAGGACACGCTAACATGAGACTAATCCAAAACCTCTCCTCCAAAGACTTAGTTCGAAACCTACCCAAGTTGAAATATGACCAACACTTTTGTGATGCTTGCAAAGTCGGTAAACAAGTCCATAGTAGCCATAAGGCTAAAAACATGGTGTCTACATCTAGGTGTCTAGAACTTTTGCATATGGATTTATTTGGTCCATCCGCTATACAAAGTTATGGAGGTAACTTCTATACTTTGGTCATAGTAGATGATTACTCACGTTATACTTGGACAAAGTTTTTGAAAAGTAAAAATGAAGCTTTTGATAAATTTGAGATTCTAAGTAAGAAAATTCAAAATCAAGTAGGGTCTAATATAGTGTCTATTAGAACGGATCACGGTCGTGATTTGATAATGAATTTCAATTTGGAAACTTTTGTGATAAAAATGGAATTACTCATAACTTTTCGGCTCCACGTACTCCTCAATCTAATGGTGTAGTAGAACGTAAAAACCGGACATTGCAAGAGATGAGTAGAACAATGCTTAATGAACAAACTATTCCACAAAAGTTTTGGTGTAATGTCGTTGACACATCAACGTACATTCTTAATCGAGTCCTAATTAGACGATTTTTGAATAAAACTCCTTATGAACTTTATAGAGGTAAAAAGCCTACATTAGGATACTTTAGAGTGTTTGGGAGTAAATGCTTCATTCTTAACACCAAGGATTATCTCACCAAATTTGACCCAAAGTCTTATGAAGGTGTATTTCTTGGATATTCACAAAATAGTAAAGCTTACATTGTTTTGAACAAAGAAACCTTAAGAGTCGAGGAATCGTTAAACGTAACATTTGACGAAAGTCCACCTCCCTCTAAGACATTACCTTTGGTAGATGATGACTTAGTTGAAAGCCAAGCAATTGAATGTCAAGAAATCTTAGGTAATGACAAGGAAGATGAACTATTAAATAAAGAACTTGTCAATGTCAAAGAATCTAAAAGTCATCCATTAGACGGTGTCATAGGCAACATTAACGAAAGAACACTTAGATCAAAAGTTCAAAATGAAAGCAACTACTTTTGTTTCATGTCAACCATTGAACCGAAAAACATTAATGAAGCCACTAAAGATGAATCTTGGGTAATTGCAATGCAAGAAGAATTAAACCAATTTGTTAGGAATGATGTATGGACATTAGTTCCTCAACCAAAGAGTCAAACAATAATTGGAACAAAATGGGTCTTTCGTAATAAAATGTATGAAAATGGAATTGTGTCTAGAAACAAAGCTAGGCTAGTAGCACAAGGATATAATCAACAAGAAGGCATTGATTACGATGAAACTTTTGCTCCGGTAGCTAGGCTCGAGTCAATTAGAATATTACTTGCTTATGCGTGTGCACATAATTTTAAACTCTTTCAAATGGACGTCAAAAGTGCATTTCTAAACGGAGTCATTAATGAAGAAGTGTATGTTGCTCAACCACCGGGCTTCATCGATTTTGAAAAACCTAATTATGTTTACAAACTTAAAAAGGCTCTTTACGGACTTAAGCAAGCTCCAAAAGCATGGTATGATCGACTTAAAACTTTCTTAGTGGACCATAAGTACACCATGGGCTTAGTTGATAATACTCTCTTCACTAAGAAGAAAGATTCACATATTATCATAGTCCAAATCTATGTTGATGACATTATATTCGGATCAACTTGTCAAGAATTATGTGTGGATTTCTCAAAAATCATGCATGATGAGTTTGAAATGAGTATGATGGGAGAACTCAACTTTTTCCTAGGTCTCCAAATTAAACAACTTGAAGATGGTATCTTCTTTAACCAATATAAATATATTAAGGACATGCTTAAGAAATTTGGATTAGAAGATTCGAAACCAATCAAAACTCCCATGTCTACGGAAACTAAACTTACCAAGGATGAGGAAAGTGAATCCGTAGATAGCACTAAATATAGAGGTATGATTGGTAGTCTACTTTACCTAACGGCTAGTAGACCCGACATTATGTTTAGTGTTTGTCTATGTGCTCGTTTTCAAGAAGATCCTAAAACTACCCATCTTGAAGCCGTTAAAAGGATATTTAGGTATATTAAGGGCACTACACATTTAGGTTTATGGTATCCCAAAGGAACGGGAATAGACACCATAGTGTATGCCGACTCGGATCATGCCGGTGACTATGTCGATAGAAAAAGCACAAGTGGTATTTGTACTTTTGTTGGACATTGTCTCACCTCATGGTTCTCTAAGAAGCAAACGGCTCTTGCTATCTCAACAACGGAAGCCGAGTACGTTTCAGCCGGAAAGGCATGTCAACAAGCTCTTTGGATGAAGCAAGCTCTTGTCGACTACGGAATTCAACTCAACGACATCACAATTCTTTGTGACAACAAAGGTGCCATTGATCTCAGCAAAAACCCGGTTCAACATGCTCGTACCAAACATATTGAAATCCGTCATCATTTCCTTCGTGACAACGTTCAAAAAGGAAATATCTCAATTGAGAAAGTTTCTTCCGAAGACAACATAGCCGATATTCTCACCAAACCTTTTAAACGTGAACCTTTTAACCTTCTTAGGCTAGGCTTAAGACTCATGGAACCTACATTGTAGTTCTGGACTTTAGACAAAAATCACAAAAATTAAAACAAATCCATAACCATTTTTCTCAGCAGGGTCGGCGGAACCCTCACACACAACGGACGGAACCCAATTCTGGGATCCGTCGTGTCCGCCGACCTACAGAATCAAAACATTTGTTTATATTAAACCAAACAACCATTATCTCATACCACCACTTCCAAAACTGTTACTATTCACCATTCCTCTCATCCATACCCACGAAATTCTGGCCTTCCATTCAATCACATTACTAATCCATCATCATTGTAAGTATTCTAAGCTTGATTACAATCCTGATCTGAGTCTAGGAATTCTATTTTTGCACAAAAACAAAAACTTGGGGTTATGCATTAAACTTAACAAACTCATGCATAAAAATTAGGTGTTTAACAAAACTAATCATGTTCCCCATAGTTTGGAATTGCATTCTCACTTAGTGTAAACATGTTTGCTAAATCACCCCATGTCAAATTTTTGCAAAAATTTCTCACAAGTAGGACAAATATTTTTTTTCGTCTCACATTGAGAATACAAAATCAAAACGTTATGTTCAAAACATCACTTGCATAATGTCTCTTGAATGCTAAAGGGAATACATAACCAATATGTATTTTCGGGTACATTCAAACGAAGCTACATTGAACTAGGAGTGTTTGGGTTATCTTTTGTTTTATAACAAAACTTGCATTATAAAACGTTTTGATGCATCAAAATGAGTCAAGATAACCGCACCTCCACATAGTTTTCATATAGGCACACACTAGAACATCCACATTATAATAAGTAGTTTACTTAAACTAAAATGTGAAAATTTTGTTGTTCTAGGTATCATCATGCCTCCTCTAACCCACTACGACCACAAGGACACAATTAAGTACCTACCAAAACACTACAAAACCAAAGGCCTTACCCCAAACCAAGTCAACATTTTCAAAGCCTTAGAAAAACACTATGTCTATGAGGGTAGAACCATTGACCCGTCTTTCCTAGAAGGCACAAACCTTTATGCCAAATTTGCCGCAATCAACTTTGAGTGTCTTTTGACTATCGACGAGCCTATTTGTCCTAGATTCATCCTAGAATTCTATGCTTCCGTCACCCTCTCCACGGGTGATTATGATTTCATATCCGTCAACTTTAGGGCTAGTGGTAACCAATACTCCTTCACTCTCGAGGAGTTTGCTCAAATCCTAGGGGTCCCAAACCATGGTACTTGTATCTACTCCGATTTGCACTCCCTCTCAGCCCTTGACACCCTCGATGACCGTTTCCATCCTTATGACACCCCTCTTGTGTCAAAAGATGTACTTCGTAACCACCTCTTTGTTAGGACAACCAACACTAGGAGAACCCGTGGGGGGAATGAGGTCGAGAAGGATCCATATGGAATGAAACTTAATGAACTCTTACCCCAATTCAAGAAATGGGAGGAAGTCCTTAGAGCTAATGTTATAAGCACCATAGGAAACCGAGACCATATCAACCTTTGCCTATGCTACATGCTCTACTCTTTGTCCGTTAGGCAACCTTTCAATCTTGCCTACTACATGGCTAAGAGAATGGCCGACATTCCCGTGCATGGCACAACGGCTATGCCGTATGGAATGCTCTTGACCCGTCTCTTTAGGTTCATTTCACCCATTCCACCAACTCCTAACCGTCTTCGTCTTGACTACTCTCTCATCCCTCACACCTTTGTTCCATTAAGTGATAAGAGAATGTACAAAGCCCAAGGAAAACGCCCACGTCCTCCTACCTCATCTTCATCTTCCTCAATGAGTGAAGATGACAATTTGCCAAACTCTAGGCTTCCACCTCTAGAATACCTTTCCCAACTTCCGGATATTCCAAATGAGTCGGAGGAGTTCAAGCAAACAAAGGGGATGTTCAAAAACATCAGGAGATTCCTCGAGAAGATGAAGAAGAAGATGGACCGTCAATGAGTGCGGGTGTGTTAGGAGTGTTTGGCACAAGGTGCTATTGAAACAATTTGGTCGCTTAAACAATATTTGTGATGTATTTGTGTGTTAGTACAATGTTTGATACACTTTGGAACATGTTTGAACTAACAATGTTGCAGGAAAACAACTTTTGGCAAGTTGTTAAATTTTCATGCTTATCAAATTTTCACTAAGTATAGTGAATGTCGTTACCCCCCGGTCAAAGTCTTATGATATGCGTGTTTACATGTCTAATTTTTGTATTTCCTAACCAGGTATGTATTATATTTTTGGTTTTAGGACTTTTCGAAAATTTTGAAAATCGTCTCGCAGGTCAAAAACGCGGACTGTCTACTTTTGCATCATTGGCGGATCCCAAAAATGGGTTCCGCCAGTACAAATTCTGGGTATCCCAGATTTGGCCCAACAGACCAGACGGAACCCTCATTTAGGTTCCGCCTGTGTATTCTGAGGGTACCGCCAGTAGCCTGCAGAATTTTTGTTTTCGTTTTCAACATTTCAACATCCAAACACCAAAATCCAATTCTTTAAGCTAGATATCCATTACCTGCAATGTGTTTAGCTTACTAAGGTACTTAGCATTCCTTATAACTCACCCAAAACCATTTCCCGCCAAAATTCAAAAATAGCCATAACCACCTCAAGTCTCCTTCACACATAAAGGAAGGATCCCTTCTAAAGGATCCTTGAAATCCCTGAGATTTTTCCATCAAACAAACTCACCAAAACCACTAAGCATTTAGTGCAAAACTTGTCTTCTCACTTCACCATTTTCATTGGATTGACTTCCATGACATGACAACCCACAATTAAGTTTTCCAAATCATTAGGAACCACCATTTTTGTATGGACTAACATCAAATCCAAACACTCCTTCCCACAAACCTTCATCACTATAAATTAAATCATCCTAAACACTATCAAACCACACCTTCTTCATCAAGATTTCTGAAACTTTAAACCATTTTAACCATGACCAAGTCAACAAACACCTCTCAACCATCACGACCCATCCGGAGAACCGCCCGGATAAGTGTGAAACCACTATGGTCAAACCAATCCATCAACCTTAGCTCCTCATCATCGGAGGAATTCACATCACCCATAAAAAATGAACATTTTTTGAACCTTGCATCTCCATCTCCATTACCCAAACAACCAAATGAGCACACTCCACCACCTACTAAATCACCTATTGACCCAACTCCACCAAGTGCTCCAACCCAACCATCAAAGACTCCATCACCATCACTATTACCAAAAATTGAACCTATGGAGCTTTTCGGGTCTCCTCCAATATCACCACACCCGTATGTCCAAGATTTAAATGATCTTCCACCAAGACATACCCAACCACCACCTTTTGCAAATCAATCACCAAGGTCAATTCTTGACATTGATGAAGATCTTGAACTTACCCAACCACCACAACAAGTGTACCAACCACTCAAACCGTTGTTATTTCACCCAATCTACCGTGAAATCCATGGTCCTCTTTATGGAGAACCAAATTTTGAACACCATGATCACCCAACTCCACCACCTTTTCAACCCCAAACCTTTGAGTCTTTCTTTTCCTTTTATGAGGAAATACAAAGCATGGTTGACAACCACCTTCATCAAGCAATGGAATTTCAAACCACTTTGCTTGACTCAATACCAAATCCATCCTCCACCCAAGAACCAAAACCAAACCAACCCCTAAGCCAAGAAACCAAAACCAACCCATTTTCACCCACCCATCCACATGTTTGCTCAAATTGTGAGCAAATGGGTGAAAGCATCAAAACCTTGCTTCACCATTTCCAAAATGAAACCCGGTTTGCACTTCAACATGTCATTGAACATTTGGATGCACTTTCCCACCCCAACAAATCCTAGACAACCCTTGGAGGCCGTTTTGCCCCAATTTAGGAATGTAGGATTTTATTTTATTTTTTTATTTTTCTTGGTTATTTTTTTTTACAAAGTAGAAGAATAGTTAACATTTCTTGTCTTTTGACTTTTATAAGTCAAAATTTTACTTGGAATGATATTTCTTTCTACTTACTTTTGTGCATTGTTGGTTGATCATTGTTGTGTTGTCAATGTGGTTGCAATGTGTGTGGTAACTACAAGCTTGACTATATATATCACCAACTAACCATTTCTTTGTAGGTGTCAAAATCCATGTTTCCCATATTGGTACTCCATTTAGGGGGAGTATCGACCAAGGGGGAGTATGACAATTATTCCGCTTCGCTACTCTACTTTTTGTTTCGACAAAAAGGGGGAGAAATATATTAAACCTTCAATACTTGATGTGCTTTTTGTCTCTTAAGTAAAACAAGGTTAATATAATTTTTTTTAAGTCTTGAAAACCAAGATTTTGCGTGTTACTTAAAAACAAAGTTTATGTTTTGTCATCAACAAAAAGGGGGAGATTGTTAATACAAATATCGCCTAAAAACGTTATTTATATTTTACGATCTTCGCTAAGTTTTGTTAACGACAAAATGTAAACTTTAGTTTTTAAGCAAAACATAATCTTAGTTTTTAAGACTTGTATAAACTAGATTTTTGCTACATTTTACATTTCATAAAACACAACACAAGTTTATTTCTTAAATTAGAAATAGTCACATCACATTTATGGCAAGTTTTGTCATTATGCATTTATGGAAAGAAATGTGTTTGACTTGCTTTGATGTTGCTTACAAGTTTTGTGTTTGACTTGATTTAAGTGATGTGACATTGTTTGGTTGCTAGGAGTTATGAGACAAGACCTTGTTTGGTTTGAAGAATTATTGCAAAAACCTACTGCAGACCCGGCGGTACCCTGGGGGTACACGGGCGGAACCCATCTGAGGGTTCCGCCTGATCCGCCAAGCATGCAGTGTGGTGTGCTATAAATACCAAGCCATAACTTGATTTTTGGCTAACCTCTTGAGATCATATTTTACACACACACACTCATCTTTTCTTCTAACCTCTTAACATTGTAAATGTGAAGTTTCCTTTTGTAGCAAAGAAGCTCACAAGGTCATCAAAAGTTACAAGTTTCCAACACAACGTTGCAAGACTTGTTAGCTTAGTATTGTGTAAACTCTTATTGTTTACACGTCATTTGTTTGTGTATATTCTGTAGTGAGTGGTTAGTATTTTAGTCCTCAAAATACAAAGAGTGTTAGGAGTTGTTGTACCCTAGTAAAAGAACTAAACGGGAGTGGTTGTGCCCTTGTAAAAGAACTCGACATCTAGCTTTGTGTCGGTAAAAGTATAAGCGATGTGTAAGGTTTTCTCCGCCGGTGAAAGGAGCTTGTTGACTAGTGAAAGAAACTCTCGAGTTGGATACTCGGGGCGTGGACGTAGGGCAAAGAAATAGAGTCCTTGTAGCCGAACCACGATAAATACTCGTGTTGTGGTTTGATCGTTTCTTTCATTTACTTACTTGTTATATATTGTGTTTGTGCATATATCTTTGATCAAACGGAAAGTTTCAAAGCTAACTAAACAAGTTAAAAAGATTTTAAACGGTAAACTATTCAACCCCCTTCTAGTTTTCCACATGCTACTTATATGACATCTATGAGTTGTAAGGTTAATAAAATCTCTAAAAGTGGTGGTTGAGTAGGTAGAAAGAGTTTATACAAGCAATGGAAGGAGGAGACCTATGATCAAGACCCGTATGATGATGATGATGATTTTGATGAATGTGGTTTGACTGAAGCCCAAATGGAGTTTGCTAACGCTTTGACATTAGTCTCAGTTGTCAAATTAGACAGGGTTTTTATTAGGTCTCTAAAGTTTGGCATGTCGTTCTTATGCTAGATTAGGTGTTGAGCACAATATGAACGTTTACTTTGCGTTTTTGGGCTGAAATGTGAGACTCACTCACATCTATTGTACTTATTTGTTTTTTGACATAATAAAATTTAACATGAGTATTGAATCCTTTTACCCAAAAAAAATACAGATTAGTATGTGTTTTCAGATGTTTATGTTGATTGTTATTATATTTTAAAAGTAAACAGCATTTAAAGTTTAATAGTTAAAGAGTGTGAAATAAAAAAAAAATTGTTAAATATTTTAGGAAGCTAAATAAAAATTATTATTATTTTATGTTAAAATTCAATATATCTATTATTTTCATTTTGGCATAACACATCATTCTTTTTTTATCACGTCACATATGACGTCACTTTCTGAGTTACGTTTGCCAAAACCTTCAATTATATAGTTTTAGACTAGTTTATAAACTAAGACCCCTACATCTGGAGAAGGTTAACATTAAAGATTCATGTTTTTATACTTTTTCATTTTACTGTATGCAAGTCATTTAATACATTTTTATTTTTATTTTTAAAGCTTTATAAAGTTTTGCATAGTAAAATAACATTATAAAATGAAAAGTTCTATGGAAGTTTAATAATAGGTCTAAACACTTATGAAGAGGTACAAGAATTTTTATACCATAGTGAGGAACCATTTCATGCCTATGTGGCATGAAAAGGTCTATGATCTTGGAGAGGTCCAAAAATGATTAATTCCTTTTTTTCAACTAAATAATAAATGACATTCAAATGTTGAAGCAATTTTATAAACCTAAAAAGGTTTATCCATAGTAACAATAGGTTCATAACATAAAAAGTTTTAAGAATTAATGATATTATAGGATGTGACAATTTTATAAACCTTTAATAGGTTCATCCATAGATGCCCTAAAATAACGCATTTGTATGACTTGAACGCTCTATAAACTTTTTTAATGTCTATCATTGAAGATGATATGATATCACACTATCAACCGAAACCCAAGGTGACTAATATATGTTATACTTGATGAATAACGAGCAAGAGAAGTTAAACTAATTTATCTTACATTCAGCCTAAGACTAATGCTAATGGGCGTTGTTTGGCAACCACAACCGCACAAAGCAACGCGTTTCTTCCCTTAGCTCAGCCCAAAGTGACGCGTTGCCCCCCAACTTTTTCAAAAATTCGGTTGCCTCACCAACCGAAACAATTGCACTATCTTGCCTTAATTTTTCGACCGTTGGGGAGTAAATGGTGGTCAAATGTGACCGTTAGCAGTGGGAAAAAAACTCTTTCTTCTCTATTAAATGTCGACTGCATCAGATCTTCATTTCCAAACTAATACTCCATTCGAGTATATGTTTTTGGTGGCTGCTCGTGTGACTCGAAGGAGTTATAAGGATGGAAATATCAAGATAAAATGATAACTGATTCTTTGGTGATTGCGTTTCAAGAGAGAAGGTGTGTGAGAGTATATTAGGGTTGACCAAATGAGTAAAATCAGGGATGTGATTATAAATGAGGATTGGTTTGATAAGGGTTTTTATTGGGCTTATTACTGGACTCTTATTGCATACTAGTATACTACCATCTTGAGCCGCATAATACTGTAACAAAATTTGGATGTTGTTTGGTTTAGTCCGATTATTAAAAAATAAATAAATAAAATTAAAAAAAAAAAAAGAAGAAAAATTATGGGGTTACTTTTGTAGTCACCACTAGCTAATTGTAGTTGGGGTGGAGTTTTGGAAAGAGAAAGCTGAGTTGGCGCTGACGTGGCGGGGTTGCTTGGGTGAGAAAGTGGTCACCACTAGCATTAGTCTAACTTGCAATAACATGTAGGTACACAGATTCGTACACGTGTATCTTGTTATGTACGTATTATACAATGATATACTAGTAATTAATTAATTTGTATATGGTTTATCATAGCATCATCACGATAGTAAACTACTCTAAAAGAACTTATCATCCCAAACATGAGGTCATATAACTAATTAATTTGCATCTTGAGTCGCGTCCTTTGTTTTTTTATTATTGACTTGTTCCACTATGGACTCCACCTTCTCTTCTACATTTTCAGCCTGCCCAATTTTTCATAGCATAGTGAATTGAAAACCATGTTTATCAGGTCCAAAGTAATCTATATAGAGTAATCTTAACAGAGTTTCATAACAATAATTAGCATAAAGTTTTATATATTGGTATAGTGTATTAGTGTAAACTTAGCATCTTGCTAAGTTGTTTAAGAATAGGGCCGTCTTATGAATTTGATGGCTCCGCGCTATCAAAAGGCTCTTAAACAAACACAAAATGAACATGTATCAATAGTGCATGAACTAAATAAATTCGAGTCTCATATTATGTATATACTATCTTATAATGTATTTAGCACATATATATTTAGAAGTCTTAAAATGTTTAAGACCAAAAATATTTCTTTAATAAGAAAGATGCATACACATATAATTAAAAGCCTAGAAATTTAAGTGTCTTTAAAAAGTTTTGGTTGTTAGAGCACAAGGTGCAGCAACAAGCATGTGCCTCCCCATTCGGGCCCCACCATGCCACATCACCAAAACACCTCAACTTCAACTAACCACAACAAACCCCCCTCACCAAACAACAAACCTCAACTTCCCCATTAAGGCCCTACTCTTACACATTTATTTTTTTATTCATTTTATTAAATAAATTAAATTCATTTTACAAATACTAAAAAATAAAAAAAAAACATACTAATTTTACAAAATTAATTCTAAAAAAACACAACACATTAATTATTTTCACAAAATTTGTACCTCATTCCTTTTGTTTAAAAAAAAAAAAAAAATGTTGCTGTCTTCTTCTCCACACAAAAACACACACAAACACACACTAAATCTGGAAAACAAAACACAAAAACACACAAACACAACGTAAATCTGGAAAACCTGCCACTTTGTCAGAGTTTTTGCTTCGCCGTGGCCACGACGAGTTAGCCAACGGCGAGGCCTCTCCGGTGTGGCGGTGAGCAACAGCTCGTCGTTGGAGGTGCCACATCGGACGGCGAACCTCCCTTCGTCGTTTGCACCTTGTGCTCTTACAAGTATAGCTTTCAATACTTGTAATTTTGTAAGACTTACAAGAAAAGAAGCATATACACCACTTTAATGCACATAATTTTAGACATACAAGACAAGAAGTATAGTGTACACCACTTTAATGCACATATTAAAAAAATAAAACATCACATTAATGTTATTTAATTTAGTCAATTAATTAACTGGTCAATAAATACAATTAATACAGTTATTAAACACCCCTTATATAAGAAATTAAATTATCAAGCATATTGTACAACCAAATTAAACATAATTTCTACATTAAATGTCACTAATATAAATAATAAAACACATTATATAAATATTCAAGCCCGAACAGCCAACGGGCCAAATGTGCTTGAGCCCGAACAAGCACGGGCTAAACAAAATTCTTGATACCCGTAAATTTATTATCAAAAAGAACATAATAAACTAAAATACATGATTTACCGGAAAATTTAATTTCAGTATACCCGCCGCTGCAACGCGCGGGTACCTTGCTAGTATATAATAAAAGTGCATAGAATTTTGTGACTCTCGTCAAGCGATGACCCTATGCAATAGTACCGCTTACACTCTTCTAAAGACGGCCCTGATTAAGAAAGAGCTAGATGTCAATTAGTACCTTATCAAATATTTTTTGGGCTAAATGAGCATCTTTTGCTATTTCTTTTGCTACATCTTCTACAAACTCGGCAGCATTTCTAAATTTTCCACCAACAGGGAGTTGTTCCTTCACACCTTCCACAACGTTTTCTACCGCCTCAGCTATGTCCTCTACTTGCTCTATTACTTGCTCAGTTTCCTCAACAGCTGCTTCAAGTTTATCTATTAATCACAAGTAACGTGATATATATATTTATATTGTTTTATTATGTGTTATAAGAATACAATATTGACAATTTCATCTATGGTATGTATGTATTAGAAGTTTCGGAAAAATAACTTGAACCTTTAAATTTAAGTAACTTGGTCCATCTACTAGTAAACAATGGTAGAATCACGGTAATAATTATATATATACTAAACCCCAAGAGGTTACTGTAGCAAGCACTGTGCTTGCTACAGTACTTGCTACGGTATTTTTTTTTTTTTAACGGTCGTTAGTTATTTAACGGCTGTTAACTAATGACTGTTATCTTTAACATTTTTTCAAAAAATGCTTTTAACGCAATTACCATAACCCAAAACCGTTAAATATTTGCAACCACAAACAAAACTTAACCGACACCCAATAACTATTTACAACCAACGCATAACACCAAACTACTATTTAAAAACCCTCTTCTCCCCCAATTGCTTTCACCACACTTTATGGTACAAGTGTATTAGCATGCATTACTACTAAAATTGCTCCCCAAAGGCTTTTTTAAGTTGCTACAGTGAATATGGGTGTATGTGTACAGTGTTAACAATAGTGTTTTGCTGCCTCCCAAACGCCTTCTTCCACACCCACACACACAAGATACACACACATATTAATCAACGACCCAAAAAAAATAACGGGGTGTTCTTGAAGCTTCTTCCACACACACACACACACACGCACACACGCAATTGGTAGATCACAATAACACACGCAGAGGTCAAATCGGTCGATTTTCTGAAATTAGGGTTACTCCAAGTACGTTTTTGATTTTGTTGATTATGGTTTATTTTTAGTTGATTAATGGTTTAATTGAGTTGTTTCTTTTCGAATTTTTTTAAATTCTGAAATTAAGGTTTTGTTAGAATTTAGTGCTTTTGTTAATTTGGGTTTTTTTTTGCTGATTTTTTTGCAGCTTCCCTTGCCATTGCTGAGATTTTCAAGGTAATTCTTTGGTTATATATAGCTCTATCTTTGTTGAAAACAGGATTAAATTAGTGTCTTTGTTAAAAATTGCTATCTTTAGTTAAAATAATAGCATATAATGTAACTGAGCTGTATATAGTCTGTTGATACATTAATTTTTTTAACTAATTTGTAGATATAAATGATTTGTAGACAGAACTAAGAGTAATTAATTAAGAGGGTGTTTGAATGAGCTTATTTAACCAGCTTATTCAAATTGTAATAAAGCTAATGAGATCATTTTAACTACTTTTTAAGTGTTTCGACTTGACCTTATAGCTTATTTAAGCTATAACTTTAAGTTGGTAAGCTCATAACCAATTAAAACTGACCTTAGGCTAGAAGTAAGTTTTTTCAAGAACCGTGCATTTTAGTATTAAATTTTAATAGATTAGTGGTTATCGAAAATCAGGTAATGGTTTCATGTATTTGATATGCTGTGTTTTCAGTTAAGTAGTATTTTTCAGATTTTATGAAAAAAAAATCCAAAATAAGAAATATTTTTGTAATTAGTTTCTGCAGGAATGAGAGCGGGATTGAGGTTATGATTATAGCAGATATGAAAAATTGCCATAGAAGTTCTCATCGTCACAGGTATTATACCTATATACTAAGCGTTGGGCTTTTCGGTTTTTTTTTGTTTCAATGGGTGTGTTCACGGTGTGTGATTAGGGGTGCGGGGTGTGATCAGGGGATGTGGTTGTGATCTGGGAGTGAGTTCAATTAATGTGCTTATGATGAGCATTATTTTTACTCTCTGTGCTTTCACTTGATATATGTGGTTCGGATGATACATGCATTGATTTGATTTGCAATTTTCCATATTTCAGGTTTGGAAGTTTCTTATTGCTTTTACTGATGTTCCTGGAGTTTGCCCTTTTTTTACTCTCTACAAGTTTGTTCAACCTATACCATGATCATCTAAGTTCATCTATAACAATTCGTGGGAAATTATTTGCTTAGATTTTGTGTAATGTAGGGATCATATATGGGGTGTTTGGGGTTAATGTTGCTGATGTAAACCTTTCCAGAACAGATGGTGTTTGTGACTCCTATCGAATTCATCTGTTACACGTAATACCCTTTTTTTTTTCTTTCTAAACAGCTCCAAACAAAAGTCAGCTATCGAATTCATCAGTGTTAAACATTTTTTTTTTTATAGAAAATAACCCCTAAATTCAATGTTTTTTCTTTCTAAAGTTGGACTATGATAGCTGACTTTAGTTTTGTTATGTTAAGGTGACCATATGGGCTGCGCAACAGGTGAAAATAGGTTTATTTCTTTAAGGCTCGGGACAGCTATGGCCAGGTTGAATTAACCCAACACACATTTTTTAATCAAATTATTATAGAAACTATATTATTATTCTAAGAATAATCTAATGAGCAACAGAATTAGGGCCAGTAGGAATTGCTTATTAGGACCGATTATTTGCTTTATTATTTGAAAATAAGTTGTGTCGAGTATGTTACAAAATACAGATTTATGATTAGTCAATATTTTTTTGTACCAGAATTCTCATCAAGAAAATAGGTTTTGCTTCTTTCAATCTATGAGCTTATTAGTACTGACCTTCCGAATTGCTTGCAGGATAGATGAGCTGATGCAGGCACCTTCAGCTACACCTGCTCGATATCAGAAGTGGATGATTGTTGGTGTATATATGTGATAGGGTTGAAAAGCAGAAGGAGAAACAAAGTAATGAGTCTGTTGTCAAGTAAACGAGAAAGATATTTATAAGACGGGGTGTTTTTTGTGAACCGTGGCAAGCATAAGATTCCCTGTTACGGCTTCGTCTAATTCAGTTTGGAAGATTTTTTTGTCAGCCTATGCCTATGCCTATTCTTTGGTACACCAGTGTATACAAGGAAATGTACCATATCGTTAAGGTTATGCAATCACATTTTTTCGGCGCACGTTCGTTGGCAGGGTAACCAGAACTGTGGTTGCAGCCATAAAGTGCATTTAATGCGGATTCTATATGTTTGTATCTGACCCTGCTTTAGTAGTATACTTCTGAATTTGTTACCGCAGACTGTGTATGTTAGTGTGGCAGGCACACCAAGATTGTCATTGCAACATTTATTTTCACACCACCGATTTGACTTTCGGCATTTGCAGATAACTCAGGTTGTACATGTTGTATGCAAATTTGTGGGTAGCAACTCCGTTGAAATGCATCTGATGTGAGTTTCGTATTTTCATAAACGTGATTTGGATCCCGTATAAGCGTCGTTTTCATTATTCTAATAATTTATTTGCAATTTGTGCATTTCAGGCTTTTGACAAAATTAGCTCTTTTCTCTTAATGATAAGGAGGTGTTGGGTGAAGGTGATGGTGACAACCTTGAAATCCAGGTTCGTACTTGCTGTGGTTTTTTTTTTCATTGGAAAAAGTGCTTTTTAGTTTCGAAACTTAACTCACATGATATGGACAGGAAACCACTCATTACTGATACAAACAGAATTTCAAAATTTAATTGTCTTACTCCATGTAGCAGAGTTATTGAAGGTGTGAGTTTTATAAATTTTTAGGCATGTCTGTGTTTTATAGCTTTTGAGGCAGGTAAATTTTTAGGCCACTTCTATTTTTACTTGAGGCATGTGAAGTTAGCTGCAAGCCTTCAACACTGTAAAGCTCATATATTTATCTAAAAGCTCATATTTATCTAAAAGCTATATATTTATCTAAAAGCTCATATATTTATCTAAAGAGTCATATATTTGTCAATATAGATGCATTCATTTGTAATTTGTGGATTTCTTTACTATTATAACTTAATTGTAAAATGAAAAATGAACATATAAATTGAGGAATAAGGCTTAAAAAATAGGCTTATGGTATAGGATTTGAAATGTCAATAAAGCTCACATTTTTTGGCTTATAAGTAGCTTATCACCTTCAGCCTGCGGCTCAATTGCATAATCTTATTATAATAAGCTGAAAATGTGAATTTATATCGGCTTTTATAAATCTTAATAAGTTGATAAGCTCATAAAATAAGCTAACACAAACACCTTTTTAATATATTAGTGAAATCCTGTGAAAGTAGTATAATTTCAGGTTGTGGTGAGTATTTGAGATTATTAGGGGTTTTGTTTCGTAACGGGTTTATTCTTTTGTAACAGGAAATCCTAAATGAAATACAGCCGGTTTCAGCCATGGAGGCGATTATTGTAGCCGAGAACCGTAAAAAGTGGTGAAACTAGAACAGATGTGTCGTCCTTATGAACTAGAATACGCTTGAGTGTATTGAATACGCTTGAGTACGCTGAGTGTAGGTATGCCAAGATTTTGGAAAAGATGACCCATCAATGTTTGACGGACAGGTATTGAATACGCTTGAGTGTAGGTATGCCAAGATTTTTGGATTTACATGTTACCTCCAATACTTTATTCCTGTTATGTTAATTTCATTGAACAAAATGTAATTACTGTTTTGCATATGTGTCGTTTGATAGGTTTGTGTCATTTGATAGGTTTCTTCTTATGTGAAGGTTTATCAAATCTGTCATATTGCTTTGAAAAGAGATTGTAAATATATCAATACAGTTGAAGAAGGCAGCGAAGAGACTCACACACAGGTACGGTTTTTACACATTCCGTAGAGATTACATTCCTTTGTTTAAAAAAATCATTTTAATAAATAAGAATTAGTCAAACCATTTTGAAACAACCTTGATAAACTGATAGTCAAAACCCCTAAACAAAGTATATGTAGTCTCATTTATCGTAGATTGGGAACTAAATAGTAAGAACTATAAGCATCAAGGATTTTGGATTTGCAGCACCGTACACATTAAGCAAGTCATGAAGTTGACGGTATAATTAAATCCTAAGCTATCAATTGTTTAAAACTGGATTGGGGGCGGTTGAAAATTAGAAGGTAGATAGGGCAGTAGGCAAAAAACTAACAAAAAAAATTTGTGCAGCTTTGTAAGAAAAAATTAGGGATTTTCGATTTTATGTTTTGATTAGTTGGAAAAGGCTTTATTGCATTTTTTTGGTAGGTTAGTTGGATAATTGTTTGGATTGTTAGTCTTAAACTTTGTAGCCGAATATTGAAACCCAAAACTTGCTGCAGTTCTGCTATCTACATTTAGTTTTTTTTTTCTTTCACTATACTCTTATTTGTTGCTACGTCCACAATCTTACGGTTTCTTCTTTTTGGCATCAGCAGATGTAGACACATCGCGCAATTCGGGTTCTACGCGTGTGAAAAGGGTGGCACAGCAACAATTACCAGGATCCCATTCCTACGGTCATAGTGGTGAAGGGAGTGTTCAGAGGTGTATTGCCACAACTGTTAGCCAAATCAGTCCAGAGCCAGCCGTATTTCCACCTATGCTGCTTTCTTGAAGATGTTGCCATGCATAAGGGATGCCTTTTGCAAGACACAACAGGTATGCTATAATAGTTATACCTTTTAACGGGTCCAATGGGTTATATTTTAAGTTTTAATGCTTAAATTCAATGGATTGAGCAGATCAAATGGGTCAAAACTTGGCTAGAATATTTCGGATGCATACAACGGGTTGTTTGGTGTTTAATTATTTAAAAAATGTTATGCGTATTTCAGATTGAAAGAACACGTTGGTCCAATTTTTCTTTAAAAATAGAAGGATGCCTAAAGAACATGAGATTTATGACTGTCAAAATTCGAAACAGGCTTCTTTTCTTTGGACAAAATAGTTTGTTCTTTAATGATGCTTATTTAGCGAAAAACATCATATTTATAATAATGTCAAAAGTTAAACATCAGATTTATAATAACGAATTGTAGCTGTATATAAGTTGACATGTATGCCATACTCATCAATTTTCAAACTGAATATAATAGACACAACAATGGTTGTCTTAGTTTTTTCAGTCAAAGGTACAAATAAACACACACTAACATTCAAATACAGTTGTAGAAATTGTTCGCAAAATGCAACAGAGAAAAGGGGTGTTTGGGCTCACGTTTCACAGCTTCGTAGGCAGTTTTTAACAGCTTTATGTGCTGTTTTTTAACAGCTTTTATAGGCTGTTTGGACAGCAGAGAAAAGGTTTGTTTAGACACTAATTTTACAGCCTTTTACGTTGTTTTTTTAACAGCTCTTTTTCATGTTTTTTAACACCTTTATACGCTGTTTTTTAAGCCTCCATCACCACGATGAAGTTTGAAACTCATTTTTTTATGCCTTAACACTAGGAAACATCAATGCTTCAAACTTTGTAAGCACATCAACTTCCCATCTAAAATGTTTTTGGGAATAAATTACAAGAAGTAAATTAGTAAGTTTTTGGTGAACTCTTTCTTGAATGAAAGTTAAACGTTGCATATGAAGTGCGGTTATACACTTAACTTTTAACAGACTTCCTCAATGGCTATGACACAACATCTATTGGCAGTCCATGTTTTTATTCCCATGTCGTAGCAATATGTTTCTCGCATCCAGGTAAACGTGCACTAGGCTAGCTCCCGGTACAGCTAAATAGCATGCATGAATTGATTATATAAACCGCGTTATTTTACTTTTTTTGCCACAAGCTGTCCGTTTGTTGAGTTCATCTGTCTATGCATGTTAACAGATATGATATGTTCATTGATTTGCAGGAAAATGTCGGATAACGCTGCATTAGCTGTGATGGCAAAATCTGCCGGAAAAAGACCTTTTAGACAACTAGAAACCGTGGGAGTCGCAGATATGAAACCATCAGACATTGCCAATGCCATACGTGTACGAGTGTATCGCAAATGGACTGTTAAATCCACTAGAGGAACCAGGTAACCGACACTTTCTTTCATGTTACTTCAGCAGCAGGTAAAATGTTGTTACACACAACTTTGTGATGCTTTGTAACCGTAAAAGTATAGCATATAAGATTCAGTCTCGCTTTAGGTTCTATGTTCATTTTTTTTGGGCATCAATACAAGAAGTAAATAGCCATTAGTGCCAAGCACTACCATTGTAGCAAACATGGAATAGTATAGTTTATGTGTTCTTTTAATTAATCAATGTATATGTAAATTTCAATATACACACTGTTGAAATCCACCATCTCTTAACTGTTGGTTTTCAATTTGATGTATGAAATGTCAGTGATTACACACAACGGTTACTAAATTCACCATCGAATCACTCTTTGGGAAAACACCCCGCGGCAACGCGCGGGCTTACCACCTCGTTATACCTAAAATCCATTTTCCCCTGCATATATTAAGAGTACAGTAGTGAAATTATATAGATTCCATAAAAGTAAGAAGTAAAATATAAACTGTATATCTAACTTGAGTAGCAGCTAATTAACTGCTAACATAAACTAGCTAGAGTTTAATGTGATTCAACCTTTCATTTATGATTCAATGAAATATTAAGTGACTAAAAATACAAAAAGATGGCACGCAAACGAGCAACAAGCTGTTGTATGAGTATAAAAATGTGATTTGATCAAGTGTTTTTTTCGAAAGGAAGAAAAAAAAAAAAAAAAAAAAAACTAGATCAAGTGTTGTATGAGTATAAAAATGAAACTTCACATTTGTAACCAAACAAACACACAATTACTCACATTGGAGGATTTCCAGAAGGAGGTGGAGGAGTTTCAGGTTGAATACTACTAGATACTGAAAACTTCCTGCATGCTTGCGAAGAGAATGTAACGCCAACTTGTAGTTTCCGTCGTTGAAAGCGTCTCGTAGCCGTGTCCTTACTAGTCGTCAGTTGAGTTGCTGACACTCTTGGTGGACATCGTGATGTGTTCATGCCAGCATTTCGCATTAAATAACCACAAGTAAGAACAACTGACCTTGCCATTTTGTTACTTTTCAAACTGGTCGATGAAGATTTTATACCCTTTTAGACTTTTAGAACAAGAAATGTTAAACTTTGAATTCGGCCACCTAGAATGTTTTGATATATATGATTTGAGTTTATAATGTGTTTTAATATTGAGATGATGTTTTGATAAGATTTTACCTTAAAAAGATGGTTTTGCGTGGTCAAATTTGTAGGGTTAATATTCTATTTGTGTATCATATGAATATCCCACACGTTAATATTAACACTATTCTATGTCAAGTCTTGCGTTCTATTTCGCTTTGAATGTACGTTGCTAAATGGGTGCTTTGGTTGAATTCGTTCCAAAAAAAGAACTAAAAAAACTCTTTCTTGAACACGTACACTAGAGATCTTAAAGGGAGATCGAACTAGTCTATCTTCCAAGTTATAACACAATATGTGGTCATGATAGATTTGTTATACAATTAAAGTCCGTTGAAACATAAAAAAAATAGAGAAGAACAACCTATCAAGGACTTGTCAACATAAAATATATCCATAGTATGCATGAGTATGAGGAAAATGATAATACAGAGTAGCTCAGGCAAATCATAATATAATGACAGTACCCTTTAAATGAGAGAAAAATAAATATTTCATCTTTTAACAACACTCTATTGTATAAATGGTGTATGCATCAAAAAATTGTGTATATAACTATATATCACCTCCCATTGTAAATTCATTATCCATCGGATAAGCCGGCCAACATTAGTATTTGATTTCCTTATGTATCAGTCTAATGGATTTAAACTACGCAACCTGTTAATCTTTTCCTTATCTTAGTAAATAAAGTTTAACACGCAAAACCTTCCTCGTTAGTCTTTTTATGTGTGAAGCATTTACATTGTTTTAATCAACACATTAGACCACCATTTTATTTTGCATGTTCCATTGTGAATAGTTGCTAGGCTTATTCACAAGAGAGAGAAAGAAAGTTATACACTACCAGAGTATTTGTTCATTACAACTACGGGTACTCTGTAGTACCCGTAATTAAAGTTTAAGCAGTGTTGACTAACTTGAGAAAAACAAGAAGAAAATCCACCCATTTTTACCAGATTCGACGATCATCTCAGGATCATTTTCAGGCGACTTTTATTGGCTAGGAGAACTTGTGATGACTCCGGTTCCGTGTTAAATTGGTTGAACCCGATAGTTCATTTCGGTTTTTAAAACCATGTGTACCATCAACTTTTTTGCATATAAACTATATAAAACATTGTATGTATTATTAGTTAATATGTATAATATGATGCATTTTTTATTTTACGTTTATTTTAAAAATAGCATTTATTAAATTAGTTAGAAAGTGAATTGTTGTTATGGTTAATGACATTGTGTTTTTCTATATTAAATTAAATTGTGTTTTTTTTTTAATTAATTTATTTTAAAACATGTCTACAAATAAAGTGTTATAATTAATGCTATTAACGTTATACTTATTAAAATTTTTATTTATTTATGATGAGTATGCTACAAGTTATTGGTTTCATAACAAAACAAATAAAGTTCTATAATAAGTAAATGTGTCGGGTTAATATTTTAAGACTTTTCGTTTGAAAAAAAGTCCCAAATGCTTTGTTAAGGAAAATGATTGGTAAGCCTAAATAACATGACTAATTTTATGCCTAATCCACTCAACATATGACAAGTGGAGTATGAGGTTTCTCTTTCATCTTGATAACCTTTGATTATTCCATGTGTTATGATCTAATTGTTAAGCATAAAATTAGGTATGCCAATCACTACTCTTTTATTAATGTAGTAGAAATTGGTAACTCAACTAGGGGCGAATTGCGAAACCCTAACATCCTTCAACTTACAATCGTTTTTCCCATCAATCGACCTCTGGAACATGATTTTTTGTAATGTTTTCTGCTCTTGATTCGTGTTTAACATCCGTGTTTTACACCTATGAATCAAAATCATTACTTTTAATCTGTTTTAAGTCGACTCATGGGATTAAACGTACTTATTAGGGTTTCCAATTCGTCCCTTGTTCTATGATCGATTACTGTACCTATCAAATCCTTATTACGATTTTATTAGGATCGATTATTGTTATCCTTATCGTTCCTTTATTCTTTGATTCTTAAAGTCAGTTGTGACCTTGTGTCGGTTTTGACTTTACATATATAAGGATCGATTATTAGGGTTCATGCGCTATTATTGTTATATCTTTGGTGGATTCTGATCGCTACATATTTGCATGGTCTTAGGTCGGTTATTATCTAATCGATCTACTTTATGGTGCGATCTGGTTGTTTTGGTGATTATGATCGATCTTGTGCTTACCGAAACCCTTTAAGGGTTTATTATTTGGTCGATTGTATTCTTGTGGTGGCTGTTCTTTAATTGCAAAATCAAAGCCATTGGTTTTTGGTTTTATTACGATTTGTGGTTTGCTCCTGGTGCTTAAATCAAAACTTTACTCGTTTAGGGTTTAGTTTTTATTAAATTGCAAGTAACCCATTTAGGGTTTGGGGAATACAAGTGCGTTGGGTTTGTGGAAGTCACGCTACATGTTATCTCATCGTTGGGATTGGTATATGATTGCATGTTCAATGATGATGTAAGTGATTATGTTAGTGGGGTATGAGAGAGATGTAAGTCAAGTTGTGAGGGTTCCTTGTTCAAAAACCCTTGATGTTGTTTTCAAGACCTGCTCATGATTTGTGTTTCAATATTTCTAGTTGGAGGTCTTGTGATCGTTTGTTTTATCATGTTACTACTGGCATTCATGGGGCTAAATTACTTGGTGGTACGTAACATGATCTATTGGAAGTTAAGGTGTCTTTATACCCTATTGTTGTTGGTGACTTGAATCGATGTGCTGCTGGAATGGCTTTTATGATGCAAATTTTGGGCAGATTGGTCATGTTTGGGAGAGTGGAAGTCAAGGTAATCTTGTGTAAGTCAAGGTTAGTTGGTTTTTGTTCAAAAATCACTACTCGGTTTGCTGCTGGTCGTTTTGGATGTTGTGGCTTATCGGTTTCCTATTCAAAACTCCTACGATCATTATGGGAAGTTAGGGTTAGGGTATGTACAAGTCCATTAAATACTCAAGTTTGGTTCGTATTGTGCATGCTCAGACTTGGTGGATGGGGCTTATGTTGGTTTTGTTTGTGGTGTTCGTTATAACTACAAACAGATTATGTGTTGAAGACCGCTTGGAAGTTTCTTTGTGGATTCTTCATGGAAGTTAAGATGGACCGCCATAGTGATATAGAAGGCTCAAGTGTCTTTCTTGAGTAGTATTGTAAATTTTTATGTACTTTTGTCAGTATTGGTAGGTTCATCTTATTGTAAGTTATAGGAATGGTGTGTCATTCCTATATTCGAGTCTGTAAGTGTCCTAAGGGACTGAGGTGAGGGATATCACCCTCATCCTATGTACTTCAACGTTTTTTGATGTAATGTATTTTACCGGGGTGAATTAACCCTTTTACCCCAAAAAAAAATTGGTAACTTATCTAGTATTGTTTAAATCTTTATTTATATATAACTTACTTGTAGCGTCATGCGAGTCAGGTTGGCACACAAAGGGCAAACGAGGAAAGGGGAATTTGAGCATATGTAAGGATGAAACTTAGAAGGGACCGAGGAGGGTTGTGGCTCTTCAAATTTTTTGACCTTATGTATGTTTTCTATCAGTTTTAGTCATTTTAAATACAAAGATTTTAGTGTAGTATATATTGGCTCCTTTTAAAATAAATACTTCTTAAGTTGGCCCCTCTATGAACAACGTTTAAGTTGCGTCTATGAGCATATGTGGTAACATTGTTTTCGATCTTGGTAATAAAGGAAGCACAATTGCGAGCAATTTAGGCAAGGTAATTTTGGGTTTAGCAGTATTTTGGTAATAAGATTGGATATTGATTCATTTTGTGTGTTGAGTTGTTTAAAAAACGAGTTTAGAGCGCGACACGACTAGGCCACTAAAGAGTTTGGGTTCATATTTTTTCAAAGGTGATGTGATAAGTTTGGATATAGGGTTGGCTATGACAGCCATCGACTTTGCATGACAGCGTGTCTAGCGGCATGTGATGCTGATCCTAGGTGAGGTTTTTCCAAAATTTGAAAGTTGTCTAGTAACTCAAAACAATTTGACTAAAACAGTAATCATGTAAAGTTTTGGCAGAAAATTGCATAAGCTTTTTATTTAAAAGAATAGCTGAGGTTAGGGACGTAAACGAACTGAACGTTTCGTGAACATTTCATGAACCGTTCAGTAAAAAGTTTGTTTACATTAATATTTTATGTTTGTTTAGTTAAATAAACGAATATGAACAAAAGTCGCGTCCGTTCATATATGTTCGTGAATGTCCGATCATGCATTCATCAACGTTTGTTTATGTTCATTTATTTACTGATGTTTGTATATCATACTTTTAAATATATAATTTTAAAATTAGTTTGTTTAAAAAATACAACACTTACGAAACATATGTCGTGCCTAATTTAATAAAGTTTATGTTTGTTTGTCTATGTTGATTTATGTTCAATCGTTTATATTCATTTAGCATTCTCGTTTATTGTTTTAATGAACGAATATAAACGAACATGAATAACTCAATTTCTTAATAAACGAACATAAACAAGAAAATTCGTCTGTTTAATCGTTCGTGTCCTCTTATTTGTCCGGTTAAAATTAAATGAACGAACATGAACAAGGCACGTGCCCGTCCTGTTCATCTATAGCCATAGCAGAGTTTAGTAGAAGGCCATGTATAGTAGGTGATTTGACAAGGTGGCATTGATGCAACAGCTAAATGTTGCCTACGTAGGCTGAGGATCAAATCCGCTCTAATACAAAGTTAATGAAACTCTGCGGGTTAGGATGTATTACTAAACCATTATTTATAAAGTACAAATACATAAAAGAGACTAATGCACAATATCACACAACCGAGCTCGGCCAACCAACCTTCGTTTTATTATTTATGTTGTCTACTTCAACCTCGATCTTTCTTGATTTCGTCACCGACTTAACTTAGACTTCTTAAGTCAATAAGGTAAATATTTTGGGTAAAGGGGAGTAATCCTGCACCCTGTTAAATATATTAACAAAAAAACGTTTAAGTACAATGGATATGGGTGAAATCCCATATCTCAGCCCGTTACATAGGCAAAAAGCTTACATAACAAGATATTCCAATTTGCTAACCAAGCAAACAACCACTACTCAAATAGTAACATAAGACATAACGAAAGATTACATCCTACGACTTTGAAGCTTAGTACCATAGATGGCATTAAAAGCATCCAAATTTCTTGGAAGATCATAAACCTGGTTCGCATAGTCATCATAATCATAGTCATCATAGTCTTCTTCATACCCTTTACAACCACCGAATAGATTAGAAGACAGGAAATAAGTCCATGGTTGTTGTAAGTACTAATAAGAGCATCTCTGTTGTATTAAGTTATTAACTATAAATTTGCACCAAGGTATTGCAAATAAAACATCTTTCTAGTATATACTTGCACTTTTTATTTTTGCACTAATGTACATAGTTACATACTAAATCTTTACACTAAACCACATTTAGTAGTTTTAAATGCATAATGGTAGAAGAAATAGCGAAAATATCTAAATAATATATATCAATATTAGGCTTATTTGATACTGATATCAAGAATATTAAAACAACTGATTTTTACATTTTTAATAATAGATATCAACTTCAAACGCCCATTTTTCTTCCAAAGACTCCTATACACTATATAGGATTGTAGAAATTATAAGACAAGTAGGATTGAATCCAACCAACCACCCCTTGATTCAAATAGATAATTGTAATGTTACAATACAAGAACAGATGACAGAAAGATAGAACCTGGTGATGTACTCAACCAGTATATACAACAAGGACTGGATCAATGTATTGATCCGTCAACAATGGGACAGCCTCACAAGAGAGATGATATTATTAGTTAGAGAGAAGAAGAAGATGAGATCTGCCAGAACCAGGAATACGCTCCTCCTTATGTAGACACCAAGAATCAGCTTGACCAGCTTTAGCCCCTGAACAATACAACATAGACAAACAAAGATAGAAAGATTATTAGTGTTAGTGTAGTTTCTGCAATGTGCAGAAACAGCCCCTGCACATAGGAGATGAAGGTTTGAACCAATTATTCAACACCCTCCCTCAAACCTTTAACTCTGAACATGTCCATCATTCCAAGATTATTGCACAACAGCTTGTGTTGCTTACAATCCAAAGCTTTTGTTAAAACATCAGCTATCTGCTGAGATGTAAGAATTTTCTCAGTTTTGATAACACCAGCTGACACCTTTTCTCTAACAAGGTGTACATCAATTTCAAAATGCTTGGTTTTTTCATGAAAAACAGGATTTTCAGCAATTTGCAGAGCAGAACTATTGTCACAATACAACACAACTAGTAACAAGTCTTTCACACCCATGTCACCAATTAAATTGGATAACCATATTACTTCACATGTAGCAGAAGCCATGCTTCTGTATTCAGCCTCAGCTGATGACCTGGACAGAGTGGGTTGCTTTTTACCTTTCCAGGTTACTAAAGAGTCACCCAAAAACACACAGTAACCAGATACAGATTTCCTAGTAGCTGGGCATCTAGCCCAGTCAGAATCAGCATAAGCTGTGAGTTTAAGATTACCCTTTTCATTAATTTGAATCCCATTCCCAGGAGATCCTTTCAAGTATCTCAAAACTCTTAAGGCAGCATCTAAATGAGATTCAAGAGGAGCATGCATATGTTGGCTTAAGCAGTGAACAGGGTGTGATATATCAGGTCTAGTATTGGTAAGGTAAATAAGTTTACCAACAAGCTTTTGATAATTTCCAATATTAGAAAGAGCTTTATCATCAGCAGACTCAATATGATTAAGAGTAGTGTTTTCAGGTAAAGGAGTCTCAACTGGTTTGCAAGCAAGTAAACCATATTCATGTAAAAGTTCAAGACAGTACTTCCTTTGACTTAAACACACTCCATTTTCATTTTTTAAGACCTCAATACCAAGAAAATACTTAAGTTTTCCTAAATCTTTGATTTGGAACTTAGACTTTAAAAACAGTTTAAATTGCTCAATCTCATTCACATTGTTTCCAGTTATGACAATGTTATAAACATAAACAAGTAATGCCAAGAACACATGTTCAGATCTCTTAGTAAACAGAGAGTAATCATATTTAGATTGTACAAAACCATTTTCAACAAGTGCATTAGTCAATTTAGCATTCCATTGCCTAGGGGCTTGTTTCAGACCATACAATGATTTGTTGAACTTGCACACTTTAGAGCCTTGGTTATCAAAACCAGGGGGTAATGTCATATAAACATCCTCAGTCAAGTCACCATACAAGAAAGCATTATTAATGTCAAGTTGAAACAGACTCCATTTATTGCACACAGCCATATTGATCATGCATCTAACAGTAGACATCTTAACAACAGGACTAAAGGTTTCAAGGTAGTTAAATCCCTCCCTCTGGCTGTAGCCTTTGGCAACAAGCCTGGCTTTATACCTTTCAATTTCACCATTTGATTTATATTTAATTTTCCATAACCACTTACTTCCTACAGCTTTTCTTCCTTTAGGAAGAGCACATTCAGTCCAAGTATTATTTCTTTTTAAAGCAGAAATTTCATTATTCATAGCTTCAATCCAGTTATTATTTTTAATAGCCTCAGCATAAGTAGTTGGTTCAACAGATTTGTTTAAGGTAGTAGAGAAACAATAATTGGCAGGACTAAGATTAGAATAGCTCACATATTTTTCAAGCCCATATTTAACACTGCTACCTACAACAAAGTCATTAAACTTAGCAGGCATTTTTGTATTTCTAGCAGACTTTCTAAAAACAGGTTGCTCTTGACTTGTGTTCTGAGTAGGAACAGTTTGAGCAATATCAGAATTAGAACTAGAAGGGACATTTCCCTCAGAGAGAGTATTGTCACCTATGGATGTTGCAGTACCATTGATCCCACCATCATCAGAAGTATATGTACTTCTGGGGCAAGAACCAGCACCACCATCATCATAAGGGGTATTTGTACCTCTCCTTTCATCATTGGGTTTTTGATTAAAAGGTTCATCAAAAAAGTTTAGATCAGTTATAGTAGTATCAGAAATCTGATCAGTTTTAAGTTTAGAATTCATTTTAAATGGAAAGATGGTTTCATAAAATTGAACATCTCTAGAATGAAAAATCATTTTAGATTCAAGATTGTAAACTTTGTAAGCCTTTTTTGTAGTAGAAAATCCAATGAGAACACATTTTTCAGATCTGGAAGAAAATTTATTAGGATTATTGTGAATAGTAGAAAAACATAGGCACCCAAAACTTCTTAGATGAGAAAGTTTTGGTTTTTGACCATACACATGCTCAAAAGGAGATTTCCCACTCAGAACAGAAGAAGGTAACCTGTTAATTAGATAAGCAGCAGTTAAAATACATTCAGGCCACATATTTAGAGGAATACCACTTTGAAATAACAGACTTCTAGCAACATTAAGTAAATGCATGTGCTTTCTCTCAGCAATCCCATTTTGCTGAGGAGTATAAGCACATGAGGTTTGATGAACAATACCAAGGCTATCAAACAAATGGCTCATTTTAGTGTTTACAAACTCAGTGCCATTATCAGATCTGACAGTTTTAATGCAACATTTGAATTGGTTTAGAATAAGATTGACATAATTGACAAACAAAGTATAAACTTCATCTTTAGTTTTAACAAGATATATCCAAACAGCCCTGGTATAGTCATCAACAATAGTCATAAAATACCTAAAACCATCTCTGCTAGTGATTTTATAAGGTCCCCACAGATCAATGTGAACAAGGTCACCAAGAGTAGAACTCTTATGATCACTAAGGGGAAAAGGTTCTCTAGTCTGTTTGGCCTTGTGACAGATGTCACAGGGTGAGACATGAGAATCCTTTGTGAACTTAAGAGTAGATTGAAGTAGATTAACAACTTGATCAGAGGGATGACCAAGTCTGTTATGCCACATAGATTTAGACACATGGTAAGTAACAGACAAATTACCTATTGTTTGATTATTAGAAATGCAAGGAGATGGAGTATCAAACAAATATAGTCCACCATTCTCACTACCAGTCCCCATGATTTTGTTTTGAGTCAAATCCTGAATGTAACATTTAGTTTCATCAAAACCAACAAACATCCTGCTATCCTTAATAAGTTTATGAACAGATAATAGACTAACAAAATATTCAGGGACAACCAACACATCATATAAAATAATTTTATCAGAAAGTTTTAGGTTACCAACATATTTGATTTTAGCAAGAGTACCATTTGGATGTCCCACAGTAAGATTTAAATAAGAAATATCAATAATACCAAACATGTTAAGAGTATTAATAGTCATGTGTTGATTTGCACCTGAATCTATAATCCATCCTATACTGATTTTACACAGAGTAGAGTTGCTGTTATAAAACTTATGAAAATTTAAATTGAAGAAGACATTACTATTCATAAAATTAGGTATACCTGCCATGTTGGCCTGCATAC
This sequence comes from Artemisia argyi, assembly GCA_030686995.1. Classification (NCBI taxonomy): domain Eukaryota; kingdom Viridiplantae; phylum Streptophyta; class Magnoliopsida; order Asterales; family Asteraceae; genus Artemisia; species Artemisia argyi. The sequence continues at coordinate 124,403,942 of CM060693.1, read as the reverse complement.
TGCTTGAAGGCATATCATTGATAAGAGTCCTTAGTTTCATCATCTGATCATTTGAAAAAGGCATTGTAGTACCAGTTTCTTTAGATGATGAACTAGAATTAGCATTAAAAGAGGGTTTAAAACCAGATGGTTTAGAACCAGAGTTTTTTATGTAACCAGGAGGATAACCAATTAAGTCAAAACATCTGTCAATAGTATGACCAATCTTACCACAGTTATTACAAAGCAAATTAGGATTAGGCCCCCTGTTATTACCATTATTAACAAACTTTTTGTTATCAGACCCAGAAAACTTCTTATTATCAAATCTCTTGTTTCCATTATTAGACCAATTAGTTTTAGACACAAAGTTAGAAATTTGAGGTTTAAATTCAGAACCAGAGGAAGATGAAGAGGCAATGCCTCTGTGAGATTCTTCTCTGGAGACAATGGCAAATGCCTCTTTAACATCAGGAAGATTTTCTCTAGAGAGAATACTACTACTGATAGGTTGATAGATATCATTAAGACCCATTAGAAATTGCATAAGTTTCATAAGTTGATTATGTTTTAATTCATCTTCTCTAGCAGCACACACACATTTAGGCAGTTTAGTCATAATATGAAGTTCTCTCCATAAGGAGTTAAGCTTATGATAATATTCAGAAACAGTTAATTCACCTTGCTTAAAATTGTTAATTTTCTGCATTAAGTGTAGAATTATAGACCCATCAAGTTTATCATAGGTTTCTTTTAGTTCAGCCCAAACTTCAGTAGCATTATCAGAAAAAATTTGACTAAGATATAAGTCCTCAGACACAGAGTTAAGCAACCAAGAAAGCACAATAGAATTACATCTTTCCCACTGATTAGCTAGCACATCACTAGATGTATATGAAGCTTTAATACAAGTACCATCAATAAATCCAGTTTTATTTCTAGTATTAATGGCTAATTTCATAGCAGTGGCCCAAACTCTATAGTTTTCAGTACCAGTAAGTTTCACAGATATAATAGAACTAGAACTGATGTCATTAGAATGCAGATGCAAGGGATTACCCAAGTCTAGATTACTAATAAGTTTCTCATTACTAGAAACATCAGAGTCAACCATGATGACAACTAATCAGATAAGACAGATATAATAAGATATAACAAGCATTTAAACGTATAATCTCCCAACACCTTCAGACACAAGTAACCACCAATTAACTAACAGCTCAACTTCTCAAGACTTCCCAAAACTTAACCTCCAGCAGTCTAGACCAACATTAGACTAACAAATTAAGGCAGAAATATAAATACTCACACCTAAGACTAACAAAGCCCAGCAGAGTGAACTGGGCGTGACCAGAGCAGGTATCCTTGCCACTCAATGGTGGTAGGTCAAGATGTTAGTCACACCGTTTGCACCCACTCAACCAAGACCAAGTTATCTTAAAGAAGAGAGAGAAAAAAACTTACATTGCTATGTGGGAGAAATCTTGCGGAATGAGCCACAATACTCTTAATTCACTTAGTTAAGAGATATTGTGACAGAATTAGGTCCCAATTAACCAACGAGACAGTCAGAACCACAAACCCCCAATTATTGAAAAATTAGGGTTTCACGATTCACACAATAAATCACCACACCTGGAAGATAACCAACCCAATCAAAAATTAACCCGGCAAGAGCTATAGAATTAACCTTGATTAACTTCGATTTGTAATCAATTTCAAGACACCCCAAATAACTTCGAAACCCTAGAATCAGAATCACCAATAGAATCGAGCCAAACGCTCTGATACCTTGCAGAAATTATAAGACAAGTAGGATTGAATCCAACCAACTACCCCTTGATTCAAATAGATAATTGTAATGTTACAATACAAGAACAGATGACAGAAAGATAGAACCTGGTGATGTACTCAACCAGTATATACAACAAGGACTGGATCAATGTATTGATCAGTCAACAATGGGACAGCCTCACAAGAGAGATGATATTATTAGTTAGAGAGAAGAAGAAGATGAGATCTTCCAGAACCAGGAATATGCTCCTCCTTATGTAGACACCAAGAATCAGCTTGACCAACTTTAGCCCCTGAACAATACAACATAGACAAACAAAGATAGAAAGATTATTAGTGTTAGTGTAGTTTCTGCAATGTGCAGAAACAGCCCCTGTACATAGGAGATGAAGGTTTGAACCAATTATTCAACAAGGATGAATCCATAATGTATATGTCGCATAGGCATATATGTCGTATGGCTGTCTATGACCCACTTCCTATACTTTCTAAAGTTATGCTTCTGCAAATCCTTAAAACCTTAAATCTTGAAACATCTTTCATTTATCATAAAAGTGATGACTAAATGCATTTTCCACATTTTTCATTTATCATAAAATTGATGTCTAAATACATTTTTCACAATTACAATGCACGGAAGCTATGTTTCTATAAAAACGTGGCTTATTCCAACCACCTCTTAAAAATATGTAAACTATCAAAATACATAATTTTGGCCATGAAAACACTTGATAAAGTTTTTACATCTCTTAGGGGCATTCCTAATTGATAAAATAAGATGGGTAAGATGATATACCATTTTGACCCGCTACTCTCCCCACATCAACACATAGCTTGTCTCATCAAATATCCTATACAAAAACATAAACATAGCTATCTAAGCATGAGATGTGCTAGTATTGGCTAATTTCGAGCTTTTCTAACATGCTAATATCCAGCTACCTCTGGAGCAATATTGGCTAAATATGAGCAAATGGTACCAAGACTAATATCCGGCTGCACCCACAGTATTTAGGGTGTGTTTGTTTCATTAAAATGTTTTGGGTTTGAATCTGACTACCACATCTTACTAGTAAGATGTGGTTGTAATGTCTGAATCTGAATGAAATAATGTTGTTTGTTTTTTTATAAATGTCTAAATGATCTTAATTTTTCAGTTTTTAGTACATATTAAATCAAAATTCTCACAAAACAAATTATGACACATAAAAGTTCGACCAAATAGTACTAATACTAGCAAGACCATAATGAAATTGATTCAGCCCAAAAATCATAAAACTCTAATCTATTTTGGTCCAAACAACAAACCTAATAAGTAACCCTAAACCTAGTGATATATGTAAGTTCAATCCTACACGCCTCTATCACTTCCACACACGACCACTTTTGACTTCCTGGTTTCTTTCAACCTAAACTCAGCCTCTTTCAACCTAAACTCAGCCACAATATTTAGCAAAACACAAGATATGATGTTCCTTGATGTTAATGTTATAACACACAAACTAAAGATTGAACACCCCTTTTCTCAAACCCACGAATGACAAACAAAAAATCTCGTGTAGTGTTTTGTTTTATCTCGGCTTAGATCTTTTTGAGGTCTCGGGTAAGGTTGTAAAACCCTGAAATTTGAAAACCTAAAATGAGGTCTGATTTGAAATTTTCTAAAGTCAAGGGACTAATATGATAACTAAGACATTAAACTTTATGTTATACTGCAAATAAGGCTTTAAATCCCTAACTAAATTATATCCTAAGTGAATAAAATCCACAATATGTCTTGTTCACCAAAATTTCGGCTAAGGCCTTGTTCCTTTTATTCTTGTACGCCACATGTATTTGAAAGACAAGAGATAAGCTCAAATAACACAACCAAATCACACACTATGAATTAAAGATATGGTTTCTTGTTTCCTTTTTAATCACACGTTTTCTCAACTTAATACACGGCTTCATCATACTTTTCCCCTCCAAATAATTATACGTATCTTATACATCATTCACAACTTTTACAAAACCCCAAAAACCTCTCACACAAAACAAACGGCTGCCATCTTGTTCTTGTTCCATTCTCATTCGAAATTAAGCAAAGAAAGGTGTTTGATCGTACTTCTTGGAAGGGTTTGTGATTCGTGGGTATAAGCTTGTTCGAAGGGTAACTTGGTTAGGTTTTGGCTGACTCCTTTTGGTGATTCGATCTTGTTTCTTCTTCTTGTTGTCCACCTGAAGGTAATAACAATCTCACCTTGTTGGATTCTTTCCTTGTTGTCTCGTTGATCATGCTTCTTGTTTCTTTTGGTTTTTCAATCGAATCATTACACATAAAATCATAAAACTTTCAAAACCCTAAAAACTAAACACCACAAACTGGCGGCCACTATTTCTTTTTCAATTCGTGTTCGATCGAGGCGTGCAAAAGAGGTTCGTTGGTGGCTTATTGTGTGGTGATGATCGTGGGTCTGTTGTTGGTATGAGGTGATGGTATTTTTTATTTCTGTTTCAAGAGGTTTTGAGGTTTCGATATCTGCTGGTGTTGGGTCGAATAGTTGCCGCTCGTTTTCTTGACCTTCTTCCTTTTATCACACGTCTAGGGTAAGTCGCATCAGCTTGCCTTACTTCTTCATGTTTCGAATCTGTTTGTATGCATATAACAACTTACATGAATCGGCTAGCATATGTACATGTATACACCAAAATACCTCACATAAAATCATAACATTTGACACATATCAACTCGACTAAGAATCTGTTTTGCATTCGTATTGATTGGTACGTTAGGGTTAGCTTGTTTTGGGCTTCCTAAAAGCAAGTTTCTGTCAAGTTAAGTTGTGGTCGATTGGTGTGCTTGTGTGTGAGTTTTGAGAGGTCTAAACCTGGTCCGTAACATGTATATCGTACTAATTTAAATAGTTAGAGTGTTAATTAAGGTATATGCTGTCTCGATAAAACATGGTGTGTCTCGTTAAGTGTGGAGGTCGAGTTATGTGTTGTGCGTGGGTTTTGGTTAGTCGAGTGAGGTCTAAATACATGGTGTGCATGCATGTTATTGTGTGTCAATAAAAACAGCAAAATGGTGCATGAAGCATGGATTAAAGACCATATATAGAATACCTAATCTGATGGCTTTGGTAATATGAAATATGAACGAACAAGTGAACATGAAATAATGACTTTTAACCTCATGTAATTCGATCTATAATCTGTTTTGATCTAAACTTTTAACGAGCCATAGAAAAGAGTGCATGCATGTGTTCGACTTTCATTTTGTTCCAGCTTTTGAAAAGATTAAAAGTGCGTGTGAGTTATGTCCCAATCAGTGTGGCTACTTAAATATGTGTCGAAATCAGTTGAGATTTATCTTTTTGAACCTGTTATATGTAATTGATTGGATCTTTAAAACATGCATTTTGATGTACGCTATAGGACTAAAATATGATATAAAATCTTAAACGTTAAGTAGGGAGTACATGAGTTGGTTTATGTATAATTCGTTAAGTAGAGCTAAAAAACATGCATGTGATACGAAAAATTGTTGTTTTAAAAAAGAATGTGTCGAGTATAAATACGAGTCATGCATGTCATAATAATATTTTAGTCGTCGCGGTCTAAATTTTAATGTCGAGAGTACGTTAAATAAATCATAAATAACGGGACCTAGAATTTTCATTTTGATTTAAATTATAGTATAAACCTTAAAATAATTTTATTTGACATTTTTAATATTTAATTTTGATAATTTACGTTTATGACCCTAAACTTTACTAAATTGACATAATTAAACCTAAACTATTATAATTGTCATTTTAACCTTAAATATTATTAATTGTCCATTATAACCTCAAAGAATTAAATTACAACTTCGGGAACTTACTAAATATGGAAAATTACTAATTCGAGAAACTTCCTTAAAATGGAAAGTTACTGTATTTAGCAGGTTACTACAAATAGAAAGTTACTAAAAATGAAAAGTATACTTGATGTGTGGGAATTGCACCAGGTTTTACCTCTCGAGAAGCTTACAACCCCCATCAGGCAGTGTACCTGATCGTTGTAGTATAGTATAGTGACAAGTACCGGGGGATTGATCGTTCAACTTGGGAATAGTGTCGCTAGGATTAGAGAACCTAAAGACTAGGTCTAGAGATGAGGGATGATTCTTTTTGTATTTTTATGTATTTATAAAAGCAAGTAAAAATCTCGGTTTTTTAAGGAGTGAGCGGAATTAGTTGCTAGTCAACTAACCAAATGACTAAGATGCAATTAAAATAAAATACTAAAAATGAAAATAAACTAAATTAAGATAGAGGTGTGAGCAATATATGTGAGAATTGTGTTTACTTAGATTCACTACTTCTAGATATCTTTTACAGGTTAATTACTTCACTCCTATGTCGAGCCGGCTAAGAAGCTCCTAACATGGGATCACTAGAATCCGCTCATGCATTAAATACAATCATAAAAATCTAGTACACATCGGTTCATGTTTCTTAAGACGTTCAAGCAAGTTACACAATGGAGATCTGCCAGTTTTCTTAAGCCTAACATTGAAATCATTCATCCATTACAACTATAAACAAGCAATCAACCTATAATCAACATCTAGGTTTCATTACACCTTAGTAAAGACATGAAAGATCTAGCCTAGCATGTTATAATCAAGACAATCATAAGATATATTCAAACAACACATATACATATTGAATGAATTGAAAGAGGACTTATCTTAATTGAACATGAAAGGTTTCAAGGGGTGAAAACCCTTGAAAATACTGTTACAAACGACCTAGGGTTTATTAGGTTCGACCCTAGTATTCTCCACACAAGTTCCTCTCCTAATGAATGAAAAATATAAAAGTATATATAGATTTTGTGAGATGACGGCATCAAGAGTAAATGTCTGACGCCGTCATCTCGTCGCCAATAAACTCCTCGGACTGCCTAGATCTAGATTTGACGCCGTCACGTGTAGTCCATCTTCAGGCCGTCACTAATTTAACTCTTGACGCCCTTCTCTTGACGCCTTCAGGTTTTCTCTGGGTCGTCATGGATTTTACTCCTGACACCGTCACAATTCCCTTCTTGACACCGTCAGGTACTGTTCTCAGCATGAAAAACTAAGTCTTTGCCGTTTTCTTCACTTTTATGCTCCAAAAACGTCCAAAATGCTTCCTTTTCCAGAATTCACTCCCAAATGACCTAAAATCACAAAAGGAACGATTTAGGGCAATATTTGATCAAATAAATTCAATTCCGGGGACCCCCTAAAAATGGTTCATTTTTCGCCTCATCATATACCCTTACACTTGAGATTTGCTTGTCCTAAAGCAAATGCGCTTTTATTCTACTCAAAATACAAGTTAGGGGTCATTTAACACTAATATAAAAGTAATTACAACAAATAATCGTTCCACTAAAGACCAAAGACAAGCACGAAGGTCATATACTAGCACCTCACAAATAGTGTTTAGATACTCACATCTCTCGGGTGTAATAAAGTAATATCACAATATGGAAATGGAAAACATCTCTCACTACCTGTCATAACAAAATAGATTACCATAGGCTTGGGAAAGGATCAAACCTCCACCACATTGCGTAAGCACTCAGAATAAACTATCAAAGAGGTCTTTTAAAGGGTTGTAACGTTAGGTGTAGGGATATTGAATACACGGTTTTGTTAGATATAGGCAGTCTTTACTGGTGGCGAGTTAATCATCTTGGTTAATTATATGTACAATATGGCGTTGCTAAGCCAAGACTAGACTCGACTAAAGCTAATAAATGAAAAATAACAAAAACATAAAATGAACATATAATGAAACGGGATGGTAGTTCGTATGTTTTTTTTTTTCTCTTTTCTTTTTCTATTTTTTTTTTCTTTTTCTTGATTTTTTTTTATTTTATTTTATTTTATTATTATTTTTTTTTTTGCATACACTCTTACCCTACCATCCAAAATAATACACCATAGGGAATGAAAATTCCTCTTACACTTGAAATTTTACATACTTTACAATAAATTAATCTAATGACTCGAATTAAGATAATCAAAACACTTTGAGTACTTTTAAGATTAACGTACATATAGAGGTAATAAAAATGGTCTTCCCCATTACTCCATAACATAAGTACTTTACCCATGAGTCTCAATCGTCCCAAAACAAAATGTACAAGGATATGACTCAACTTAGCAACCATGTAATCAATTAGATAATTAACTAAGGGTTTAAACATGTAACAATAATGTACTAAAGATGAGTGCATACACGGAAGACTGAGGCGATTTGGTTGTACATTTAAGTGGGGTGTAACAAATTCTTCCTTTAAGTAAGATGCTTAAAGGTAGAAACGAAAAGATAGGCTCGGAGGGGTGTACTAGGGTTTCGTGTACTAAAAATGAGTACAACGCTAATGGTGTGGGAAAAATTAATTGACTTAACTAGCCAAGTAATATGACTTAAATGGTCAAGTAATTATGATACGGGTTTAACACAAGGGTGATCCTAATGCCTCTTATCATATAGTAAATCCTACTACATGAATGTAGTCTCACTAGTGGTCTCGGGATGCATCACTAACGCAAGTTCTAGAATCTAAATGCTACCGGTACACTCATAAGCACTAATAATAAATGCTTTTCCTATCAAATCTAAAGGCGAACCTCACATATTTGGGTGGAAAATTTTTCTGAATAGTACGGTTTTGTGCTAGTCATACGACTCCTATCCATGAGACGCTTGCTATGGCTAAAGTTTCACTCCTAAATGTTGTAAAAAAATTTAAATTTGGCGCTAAAATTACACTAACAAGTATTTCTCATAGTTTTATTACACATCTACTATCAAACAAACAAACTCAAGTGAAAGTGTATTTGTAAGGTATCATCATTTTACCCTCCCCTTACACTTAGGATGAATATTGTCCCGAATGTTCAAGTAAAGAATGTAAAAGTGAAATAAATAAAAAGAATGAAATCAAATACTCCCCTGATTCGCTTGGTATGGAAAATAAGGTAGCCAGGTTAGATCTTCCTCCAAGAAAATGAAAAATCAAAGCTTCCCTTCCAGAATATAAATCATCTTCTTGTCAAACATAACCTGTTAAGCCTGAGAAAACAGACAAGGCAACCTCGCGTAAAATCGGCGGCAATCTATATATGCTAACAAATCCTAGAAAACAAAATAAGATATAATGCTTGTGGAATGATGTTTGCAGATCTCTTGGAGATTATAAAACTAAAGATTCAACAAAAATTTTAAGACTCCGTTAGAAAAACAAAACTAGTAAAATTTCCAAAATTTTACACGTGACGCCGTCAGGGGTTACTTCTTGACGCCGTCAGAAGTGACCTGCAGAAATTCTTATGTTAAGTTTCCGGAAAATTTCTGGAAAAACTTTGTCCTACTTCCTGGAAAATCCTGCAAAACATCATTATGACTCGATACAAGCATTTGACTCTAACAAATACGAATATACATGTTCACTTAATATTGTGGAGAATCATGATCGGTTTTGTTTCTTAAAAACATATTTAGGGTTTCCCCTTACACTTATCTTTTGCGAAATACCCTTGGATGAAGTTAAGACTAAGCCAAACAACAAAATAAAGTGTTTTCACCATTTTAGTTTGAAACATGATCTACCAACAATAAAAATAAAGCATGCATACGGAAACAAATAACAATCAAATAAAATAAAAATCACACAAAACATGGGTTGCCTCCCAAGAAGCGCTTTTCTTTATTTACGAGTCTTGTAGCTAGACTCAAGGTCATGGGTTACTACGTGACCTCATCGTTGGTTTCACTCTCTAGGTCATCTCCTATACCAGTTTTGTATTCAGGACCTAGTTGCAAGCATTCTTTGTAGAAACCAAGCATCCTATTCATCACATACTCTACTCCTCTACGTCTATCCTCATCATTCCTATAATAAGCCGCTTGCTTGTGTTCCTTTTCTATGTTTGACAGGAGGTGGTACTGCTCAATCTTATAGGGCATTTGGTAGGCAATCTCATCATTCTCCTCCTTGAACCTAACTAACCCTAGAGTCGGATCATAACTCATCTTAGTGGCCTCAACGAATGGTTTTCCGAACACTACTTGACTTAGGCAAGCATCTATCACCGGACGAGTATCCTCTACTATCACAAAATCGATCTCATAAGTGAAATTTCCGACAATCACATGCAATCCCTTCACTCTTCCTACGAAATTACTTATCAAATTCTTATTGGGCATCATCCTATAACCAAGTTGTTTCTTCATTACCAAATTATAATAAGTCCTAGTCATGATGTTTATAAGAGATCTAGGATCGATATAAGCTTTCCATATATGCATATGCCCAAGGTTGCATGGTATGTTGATGTTAGAGGGGTCTCCCATTTTGATAAGGGGTGAGCCAAGGATATATGGTGTCTCGGGGCCATCGAATAAATCCTTATGATATTTTCGTTCTTCCTTGGTGGGCAACTTATCAAAGTACTCTTCTACAATCTCTACTTCCTCTAACTCTTCTCCCTTATTAACCTCAACTTCCCTAATTTCATCCCTAGTCTCGGTTTCTACTCCAACTTCATCTTTGTCACTTTCTTCTATATCCTTATCTATTGGCTTAATGGTGACATCATTGACAAAGTGGACGTGTTTGGATGACGAGGGGTCCTTAGTTTGGACTCCGCTATTGGCGTCCCTAGTGTCCTTCCTAGGTGTAGTTAACGCTTGGTTGTTGAGGGCTTTCAACAAGTTGTCAATCTTATTGGTCATCTCCGTTTGTTGTTGGTTGAATTCGGTTTCAAACCTAGCTATTCGAGCTTTCTGAGATGCCATAAACTTGGACATCAATCCTTCAAGACTGTTGGTACTACCATAGTTGTTGGAAGGATTTTTGTTGAACGTACGGTTGGAGGGTGGACCGTTTGGTTGGTAACGATTAGGCGGATTGGAAGGATTGTTTTGGTTTTGTTTCCACCTAAGGTTTGGGTGATTTTTCCAAGAAGGGTTGTAGGAATCACCATAAGGGTTTGGCTCGGGTTTGAAAGTGTACCACTTATCTCCCGCTTCGTCGGTACGCGAGGATGCGTAGTCCGCAAAAGCTGTTCCGGGGAGTTCCACACAATCACGAGTGTCATGGGGACTGATGAGTGTCTAAATACTTATCATTTTATACCAATCTGAACTGCCAAAACATCCAAAAACACTCAAATATGTATCAAAATACTTAAAATATCTTAGAAGTGTGTTTTATATGTTTCAAATGCAAAATATGCAAAAACAGATGAAAAACGTACAAAGTTTGCATAATTGGCAGTTTCAGTCCCTCAAGTTTCATAAATTGGCAAAACTAGTCCCTGGTCATTCTAAAACTTGAAAAAGTCATCAAAGGTCCTTTTTAATCATAAAATTACATATTTAGTCCTTTGGTGCAAAGTTTCACAAAATTACAAGTTTAGTCCCTGTACTTTGGAAATTGACAGAAATGATCCCTGGGATGTAAAAACTTTGAGAAATTCAATTTTGGTCCTTGTACTAATAATATTTTGCAGGAATGGTCCTTGGTGTGAAGTTTGATGAATTTACATAAATGGTCCCTCAAGTTTGGTGAATTGGCAAAAATAGTCCCCGGATATTTCAAAAGTGAAAAATATCAAATAATACCCTTGTACTATTCATCCTTGTCAAGTTTGGTCCCTATGAGAACTTTGGTAAACTTACAAGACCAGCCCCTTAACATTGCCCAAATTACAACTTTGGTCCTTGTGTATTATTAAAACCAAACGGACTTTATATTTATTAAACCCAAAACCAAAACCAAATCCAAACAATAAACAAAGCCCACCCTACCCTTTTTTATTTACCCAAGCCCAGCCCAACACCAAAACCATACCACCCTTAGTTATTAAACCGGGTCAAACCCTCGGTCAAACCCCCCTTCCCTCTTTTCTTTCTTCTTCTTCCTCACATGAAGCTGCAAAACCAAAACCACCCTTCTCACCCACAGTATTGCTTCTCCCCTTTCACACCATGTCCCCTCCACCTCACACATGCTCCCAAAACCCTTGAAAAACCTCACCACGCAATCTACAGTGCCCAGCTGACAGTTTGACTATTTTGGCGCGAAAAAACATTTTAAACGGTGGTGATTAACTAGACCATATCAAGGGCTCAAAATTGGTGGGAAATGCCCCAGTGGGTCCCACAAACTCAGAGATTATCTATAAAGAGGAAAAGAGGCAGAAGAGAAGGTGTATTAGATTAGGTAGTTTAAATTAGTGTCGTGTAAACTTAATTTTAGTATTCCAGTGTAATTTCCAGCTTTCTTATTGTATCTTAAGTAAATTCAAGTGATCTCAGATCTTTTTCAAGTATCAATTCTCCTTTGCTTTAAGCAAATTCAGTTTATGCCATTTCCTTTTATTTCAAAAAAAATCCAAATAGCTTGATTGTTGTTTTCAGTTGTTACTATAGATTTAGAAATCTCACTTAAGCTTTGACAAAGCTTATTTAAGCTTTTAGAATCTTAAAAACCAGCCTTACTTAGAAAATAAAATAATTACTCAAAAATACAAAAAAATAAGTTAAAAATAAAAATTCAGTCAGAGAAGAAGATTGAGCTTGAAGCATGGTTCTCAGTGGATTTCCAGGGTATTAGTTGCTTTGTGGAAAGCTATAGGGTGATTCATGGTCTTTGGTTACTTGGTTTCAGTTTGGTCAATCATTTGTAAGCTTTTGATCAATTTTTCTCATCTACTGTATAAGTTGCTTAACTTGGTTTTAAATTGTTCTTTTATGCTTCTTTGGTGATACTTAATCATAACTTTGCATAATATTGTTTAGTTGTTTGTTGAAATTAGTTGTTAAGTAAAATTTTGATTTCACAGTCAAATTAGCATCTTGGTGATTTTGTAGTTTTAGTTGTTAGTATTGTTGTTTTTGAGTTTCTATAAGTTCTCTTATTCATAATAAGTCTTTATAAGTCAGTTTCATGGTCTAATATAGTCATTTGCTTTGAAATTATAAAATCAGTCAATAATAGGTAGTGTTTGGCTTTGAGGTATTACCTTAGTTCAAGACAGTTCAAGTTGTTGTTGTTGGTTCACATAAGTTTCAATAGGTTAAATTGGCTTAGTTAAAAAATAAAAACCACAGGTCATTAGGTAAAAAGTCAAAACAAGCTTTGATCTCCTCATTTTCATCCACTGTTGAAACAGTTAGGTTCCAAGATTACTCACATCACCTCATTAGTTGTAGTTTTAACTTAAATCAGCTTTTAGGCATCATATTACATCAACATCAATTAGTTATAAGTGTTAGAAATCCAAATAAGTCAAACCTAGGTTAGTTTCATAAAAAGTCAAAATCTCCATTCTCAGATTTTTATCAAAATTGTAGGATTTGTTTAGAATTGTCTATGGAGATTTAGGTCTTGTAATTTTGTGGATTAGTAGTCTACCACTTCAACTTCAAGGTCTCAGTACCCTTTCATTTTTGTGATTTTTGTGTGGGTCCCACCAGACCCCCAAACACAACTGCAGGGCAAGGTATTGCCCTGTAAACCAGATACTCAGCCCATCACCACCACTTTGGTGGTGATTTGTGGCCAACTCAGTGGGCCCCACACCTCCTAATTAGCTTTTCCCAACCCCCTCCTACCAGACTCTTTAGTTTGACCTGAAACCCTGTGGACCCCACTTGAAATAAGCCCTCAAGTCTGTCCCTTTTCTGTGTTGCTTTTGAGTTTTGGATTAGCTTATTTTGGTTTACCAGCTTATCTACTGAGCTTATTTGACCAAATTGAGCTTTGACAAGTCCAACTTACTTATTTAGACTAGAATTATCCTTAGTGGGTCCCACATAAGCTCATTTGAGCTTATTTCCAATTTCAGTCAACCTAAGTCAACTGTTAGGGTTGATAGCTTATATCTAGCTTATTACTAAGTTATAAATTAATTGTTTTTACAAAAGTTAGTTATATTTAGGTATAATTTAGTTTTATAAAAGAAAAATCCAGAAAAACAAACATAAAAATAAGTGATAGTTTCTATTTAATATAATTTAATTTTAATTTTCATTTTTAGATTTTTATTAAGTAATTTGTAATTTTATATTTTTATTAATTTCCTTGTAGGTTAAAGTAGTTTTAATAATTTTCTCAGATTTTTATATTGTCATTTGATATTTATTAGATTTAAATATAGTTTTATTATTAATTAATTAATAAATAAGTTTTAAATAGCATAATTACTTTTTATATAGCAACACCAAGATTTTATATTTTTCCTAGCTTTTATAAGTCATAATATAATTTTAGTAATTTTTATAGAATTTTTACTGTTCATTTAATAGTTTTTATAATTTAAATAGTTTAAATAGATATTAATTAATAAATAGAATAATAATTAGTAAACTAGTTTAAAAATATATAAAATAAAGTTTTTATAATTTTTTAGGATTCCTGTGATGGTTAATTAGATTTATAAAAATCTTCTTAATTATCTAAGTCTTTTTAGTATTTATAATAATTTAAATCATATAAATAGTTAATTAATAATTAAATAGTTAATAATTAATAATAATTAGATAAATAGTATTAAAAATATAATTTTATTTTTAAAACAAGTTTTATAATATTTTAGACTTTTACAAAGTTTAATTTCATTTTTCTAAGACTTATTTTACATTTTATTAATTATTAGTGTATTATTAAATAAGTAATAATAGTTATTAAATAAAAATAAGTAATTAAATAGTTAGTAATTTATAAATTAAATATTTTAAGTTTATTTAATTTGCATTTAAGCCCCTAAGGTTTGCAAATTAATACTTTAGTTAAATTTGTTTTTGTTTCGTACGTTTACGTAGAATTAAATTAAACGTACGCGTTAAACGTTTTTAAATATCTAGCTTTTACGTAATCGTTCTAAATAGTTTATTTAAGTTATAAAACCCTAGTGTAATCACACACACACCTTTATTCATATCCCTGTTCACATTCACTCGATCACAGATTCGTTTTTAATACCATCACAACCTCGTTGGGACATTACGACCCGGGGAAACACTGTATTCCACGGAAGCATTTGCCTCAGCTGTTTGACTATTACAGTTGGCCATTCACAAGTGGCTGATCAATAATTATCTGACTGTTTGAGGCGAATCAAAATTTGGCGCCGCTGCCGGGGAGGTTGTGCGCTTATTCTAAACGATTTTGCGTATTAGTGAACCTGAATACACACTCATTGTATATTTACCATCTTTTATCTAAACTTTTATAAAACAAAACACAAAAATATCCATCTTTACCCTCCTACCCTTTTTGATTCTTTAGCTCTTTACCCTCTATCCATTTAATTCTAACTTCTATATTCTTATGGCATCTATGAACCCCGAATTCTTATTCACGCTTGAAAAGTACCAAGCCTTGTCCGAGAAACTTAGAATTCGTGTTGATCATGATGATCCATCTATCCCTATTCCCTCTCCAGTGAGGGAAATGGAACGAGAAACCAGCGAATTGCCTAATCTTCACGTTTATCAAAAACAAAAACCCGAGACTATAATGGAAGTGGTGGAAATTGCTAGCTCTAAGAGCACACCACTTGTCCCACCTCCAGATTTCGTTCCTTGTGATGGTTGTGGTGAGCCGCTTTTCGGTTTTCCATGTCGTTGGTGTACATGTGAACAATGTGGTAATGATATTCAAAACGGGAGTTGTTTGTTTTGTGGATCGAGTAATTCATTTGCTTATGATCCTAATCAAAACTCATTCAACGACTCCTCAAATTTTTCCAACTACCCATCACATTCATACGAGCAAGAATCATATTATCCAAATCTCAATGATGCTTCGTATCAAAATACACCAAGCCAGACTCAACAGTTTTACTGTTGTGAGTACTGTGGAGGTCCACACTTTAGCTCTGATTGTCAAACAAGGAATCCATTTCCTTGTAACAATTACGACTATTCGTTTCAAGAACCACCTCCACAGTACCAATTGAACCAAGCAACTCCTCAAAACCAGCAAGATCCTTGTCTAGAGGTTCTTGAAAAACTTAAAAACATTAGAGAGGAGTTGGTTAATATGTTGTTTCACAATGCACCAAGTTCTTCTTGTGTACATTGTGGGGGTCCTCATAATGATGATCAACGTCAACCTTCCGGTTTTGACACATTCACACCCCCACAATATCCACTCATTCCATATTCTCGTGATAAATCTATCGCGGAATTACTTGCTGAAGGACGTGCAGCTGGAAACGAAAGAAGTATGGAAGAATTACGAGTCTTAGAACAAGCAGCTATAACACGTATCAAATTTCAAAATGCTGCTCTTCTCTATGAGGATGATGAAAGTGATGATACCTCATCATGTTCATCAGTTGAGACTCCTTCCATGGATATACAGGGGGAAAATAATATAACTGAATCACCAGCAGTAGAAATAATGGAACTTGTAGACTCCATTACTGCTAGTCCTTCTCAGCTCCCTCCGTATGTTGTTATCACACCTGAGGTTCCCACTCACTCTCTGAACATGGGGGACAAGCATCTTGACACAATTTCTGCAAAGGAATCTGACGAATTCATAAAGTCTAGTGTTGAGAACCTTGTTCCAATCCCAAGTGAGTCACAGGGAATTCTTGATCTTATGTGTGATATTCCTTCCACCCCTGATAATCCAAATGAACAAATTGAGACTGTCTCTGATTCCAGTAATGATTGTTTATCTTATGGAGACATCGAATTTGTTGATGCATCACTTCCCGAGTCTAATGTTGACTATCTTCTTGAAGAGTTCGCTGATGAACTCTCTCATATGGATCCCATCCCACCAAAGGATGAAAATGAAGTCTTTGACTTTAAAGCGGATTGGAGAGAGTTAGAATTCTTACCTACTCATGATCCTTCGATTGAACTCACTCAGATCAAACCACTTCCTCCGGAAAGTGAAAATGATTTGGACGAATTCGAGGCTTTTATGACTGAAGATAGTTCAATTTCATACGAAGTTGATGATAACTATCTTGATCCTGAGGGGGACATTCTTTTTCTAGAAAGTTTGTTAAACGAAGATACATTTCCCCCTCTTCCAACCAAACAACTTCATAATGAGGAAATCAAATCAGTTGAGGAAACTGATAAATTTCCTGAGATCAAGCTTAAGAACTTGCCTCCTCCACTTGAATATGCATTTCTTGAAGAGGAAGTTCTTATCTTAATTGCTATTCAGATCTCCCTACTTTCCTTCACCTACCAGGTGATTTCTCCTATTCTTCACTCCTTCGGGAATGAGGATACTATCTTTGACCCCGGCATTCTCATTTATAAATTATGAGCTAGGGTCTCTCTGTATATCTCATCGGTGTGGAACTTTCACGTGCTTCAAATGTTTATCCAAATATCTTGAATGAAAGTCCGATGTAGATTGTCTCTTCCACATCATACTTCCCCATGGACAAATGAATTCGGGGTCGAGTCAAGTTAGCGACTCGGTAATAAAAAACAATAGCATGTACATAGGTTTTCACCCATGTTTTACCCTAGTGTGGGGGAGATACCCCACATGTTGTGTATATATATATATATATATATATATATATATATATATATATATATATATATATATATATATATATCTCAAAAAAAAAAAAAGTGTAAATATAGTGATAGCTTCTATTTAAGAAGTTTTATCTAAAAAAAATAATTGTATGTATATACATTTTAAATAAAGGCTATAGAATATTTTCTTCTTACGTTCTAAGTGTTGGTTTAACACCCGGTACTTTGAATTTTGAGGACAATATTCAGTTCTAAGTGTGGGGGGAGATTCGTTATTCTAACGAATTTAAACACATGTTCCATCAAGAACCCCCATTTTAGCCCAAATTTTAAAATTTTTTCTCACTTAGAACGCAATAAATGGTTATCAGTCCGCCATGTCTAACCCACATAAGGATTGGCTAATCCAGGAGCAAACGGTTCTTGGTAAAGATATCTCAAACCCGTTTATGGCTTGCAATTTGCCAAAAATTGTATGGTTCCTCAACTCCCCATATCCCATAAAGCGAATGAGTTGGCTAGCCCGCAAGATTATGGCTTGTGGTAAAGGTTATGGAAAATCCATAATTGGTAATCAGCTCACCAAGATGTTGACTATTCCATCAAGAGTTGGCTAGTCCAGAAGCAAACGGCTTTTGGTAAAGACTAATCAAATCCGTTGACAGCTGGTGGTTTGCTCAAAATCACACGGTTATCAGGTGTGCCACAGTTCTTACACCTGGCTAATCCAGAAGTGATGGCTTTTGGTAAAGAGTTTTTCAAATCCATTAAGTTTTTCTCAAAAGATTGCTAGGGACTAGCAATAGTTTAGTGTGGGGGATTGATGAGTGTCTAAATACTCATCATTTTATACCAATCTGAACTGCCAAAACATCCAAAAACACTCAAATATGTATCAAAATACTTAAAATATCTTAGAAGTGTGTTTTATATGTTTCAAATGCAAAATATGCAAAAACAGATGAAAAACGTACAAAGTTTGCATAATTGGCAGTTTCAGTCCCTCAAGTTTCATAAATTGGCAAAACTAGTCCCTGGTCATTCTAAAACTTGAAAAAGTCATCAAAGGTCCTTTTTAATCATAAAATTACATATTTAGTCCTTTGGTGCAAAGTTTCACAAAATTACAAGTTTAGTCCCTGTACCTTGGAAATTGACAGAAATGGTCCCTGGGATGTAAAAACTTTGAGAAATTCAATTTTGGTCCTTGTACTAATAATCTTTTGCAGGAATGGTCCTTGGTGTGAAGTTTGATGAATTTACATAAATGGTCCCTCAAGTTTGGTGAATTGGCAAAAATAGTCCCCGGATATTTCAAAAGTGAAAAATATCAAATAATACCCTTGTACTATTCATCCTTGTCAAGTTTGGTCCCTATGAGAATTATGTCATGGGGACCACTACATAATTCGCATGAAGAAGTGATTTTGTTCACTTGGCTTGAAGGCTTGGGAGCTTCGTAAGATTTCATGAGAAACTTGACTTGGTCCTCAAGTTCCATGATCCTACGGTCGGGAGTGCTAGAATTGTTCGAAGGCAAAGATATTGCCTTGACCGTTTTGTTCAAATCACGAGGATCATTCCAACTTTCGTTGTCATAGAGAGCAAGATCTTCTATGAGTTCCCATGATTCTTCCGCACTTAGATCGCGTAGCTTGCCATCGGCCGATTGGTCAATGGTTCGCCTTGTGGAGAGATCGATATGGTCATAGAAGATTTGGACTTGGAGGCAAAGGTCTATGCCATGACGAGGGACTTTTTGGAGTAAGTCCTTGAAACGAGTCCATGCTTCATATAGAGTTTCACCTTGACGTTGTTGGAACATCAATATATCATTTCTAAGCTTGGTAGTTCTCCCCGGTGGGAAAAATTGAGCAAGGAAACGGGTGGTGAGATCATCCCATGAGGTGATGGATCCCGCGGGTAGACGTTCAAGCCATTGACTAGCTTGATCACGTAGAGAGAATTGGAATAGGCGTAATCGGGTTGACTCTTTAGTTGTAACATCAAGGTCTATAGAATCTACGATTTTAAGGAAGTCCTTGAGATGTTGATTTGGATCTTCGGATCGAAGTCCATGGAATGCACATCCGCTTTGCACCAACCGGATGGTGTCGGATCGCAAGGGAGACACATTGGCTCCTTGGGTGAGCTCAATGGTGTTTCGATAGCCTTGGTGGCTAGGTCGGGAATACTCTCCTAGGGTTCGGGGCCTAAGAGGTTGGTTAACTAGTGGTGGGTTTTGTGGGTGGTCTTGTTGTGGTGGGTTGATGGGTTCAAAGATGTTACAACCTTCTATGATGTCGGATGGTAAAGAATACGAACAAAAACACGCAGAAATAAGATAGACTAAAGAAATCCTAAAAATAAAAATAAAATTCTTACTAGAAAGGAATCTAGCAAGTAGACCTAATAAAAAGAAATCCTAACCTAGACAATAACTATTCCCCAGGCTGCGGCGCCAAAAACTTGATGCGTGGAAATTGCACCAGGTTTTACCTCTCGAGGGATCTCGAGAAGCTTACAACCCCCACTAGGCAGTGTACCTAATCGTTGTAGTATAGTATAGTGACAAGTACCGGGGGATTGATCGTTCAACTTGGGAATAGTGTCGCTAGGATTAGAGAACCTAAAAACTAGGTCTTGAGATGAGGGATGATTCTTTTTGTATTTTTATGTTTTTATAAAAGCAAGTAAAACTCTCGGTTTTTGAAGGAGTGGGCAGAATTAGTTGCTAGTCAACTAACCCAATGACTAAGATGCAATCAAAATAAAATACTAAAAATGAAAATAAACTAAATTAAGATAGAGGTGTGAGCAATATATGGGAGAATTGTGTTTACTTAGATTTCACTACTCCCTAGATATCTTTTACAGGTTAATTACTTGTTACAGTAGCATGGATGACGGATTGCATTCCTTAATACCATTCATGGGGTGGCGTACTTACTTCCCCAATCCTATAAGCTCCTACTTCACTCCTATGTCGAGCTGGCTAAGAAGCTCCTAACATGGGATCACTAGAATTCGCTCATGCATTAAATACAATCATAAAAACCTAGTACACATCGGTTCATGTTTCTTAAGACGTTCAAGCAAGTTACACAATGGAGATCTGCCAGTTTTCTTAAGCCTAACATTGAAATCATTCATCCATTACCACTATAAACAAGCAATCAACCTGTAATCAACATCTAGGTTTCATTACATCTAAGCAAACACATGAAAGATCTAGCCTAGCATGTTATAATCAAGACAATCATAAGATATATTCAAACAACACATAGACATATTGAATGAATTGAAAGATGACTTATCTTAATTGAACATGAAAGGTTTCAAGGGGTGAAAACATTTGAAAATACTGTTACAAACGATCTAGGGTTTATTAGGTTCGACCCTAGTATTCTCCACACAAGTTCCTCTCCCAATGAATGAAAAATAGAAAAGTATATATAGATTTTGTGAGGTGACGGCGTCAAGAGTAAATGTCTGACGCCGTCATCTCGCCGCCAATAAACTCCTCGGACTGCCTAGATCTAGGTTTGACGCCATCACGTGTAGTCCATCTTCAGGCCATCACTAATTTAACTCTTGACGCCCTTCTCTTGACGCCTTCAAGTTTTCTCTTCTTGACGCCGTCACAATTCCCTTCTTGACGCCGTCAGGTACTATTCTCAGCATGAAAAATTAAGTCTTTGCCGTTTTCTTCACTTTTATGCTCCAAAAATGTCCAAAATGCTTCCTTTTCCAGAATTCACTCCCAAAGTACCTAAAATCACAAAAGGAACGATTTAGGGAAATATTTGATCAAATAAATTCAATTCCGGGCTTAAATGACTCCCTAAAAATGGTTCATTTTTTGCCTCATCAATACTAAAATGAGTAACTTGATTCTTCTGAACATAAAGTAATACTTAAATATATTCGTGTAGATCTGTTGAAGCAGGAGTAGTCCTTTACCTGTGTGATCAACCTTTGGATTTTGTTTGCTTTCGTCAAGGTACAGATATTCTGCCCTTTTAGTAAAGGCCATCATTCTCTCTTTTGTTTATTTCTTTGAGTATGATCCCTTCAGTTAAGCCATTGCTATGTTCCCTTCGTATGATTCTTATTTGTTGATACTTGAAATTGATATGAGCTTGATATTCGTTTGCATGCTATACTTCTTTCCTATAGCATTTCCTATTTCTATGCCCATTATATGCTTTGCCTATATGTGTTAGACTTATTAGCCAGTCATGGGGAGTCCATGGCCTTACCACTAATGCACCAGTGATATTAATACTATCTGTGGAGGTGGGTTTTAGTCCACAGGGTTCCCTTTAAGCTAGCTATTCTAATGGATCCAAACACCTTGATCTGTGTTAGAATGATACTTTGAGTTATATCACTAAGTATGCGGAATCTACTTAGTAATACTTAGAAGTTTGGTTATGAGTAAAAGCAATTGTATATGAATGAGAATAATGTATGAATCAAACTGTTAGCTCCAATATTATTAATAATAATAATACGAGTGATCTTTGTATCACTAGGGTTACAACCTTGAAGCTCTAAGAAAAATGTATATCTAACCTTAACCTAGGACCTTCTTTTATAGCACAAGGAGTCCTCTTCTACAAGATACGTATAATGATAATAGAATAAGATATACACAAGATCTATTCTATATTTATCTATACAAGTTTCCTAACAATGTGCATTCTTCAGCAGTTGTAATCTTCATACTAGCCGTGGTAACTGTTTATGTAATTCACAACATATTCAGGCCTATATTTATTATTGTATATGTTTACTTAACCTAGAGCTTTGTGCATATATATTTGTTTTGCAGGGGGCGTATGGATGCATCCTAGGTACTTAGTTTAGTATTATTTGGTAAATGTTTGGTGTGTGTAATACACCCCTTTCACATTTGGTACAATGGAGGTCATGACTCCTATGTACAATTAGTATATATATTGTTGGGCATTCCTATTTGTTCTACTTCTCTATGATTCTTATTATTTTTCTTCTCTAATGTGATTAACTTATGTTTGCTTTATTTCTTTTGCTTACACTTATGACTCATTTCTTTTCCTTGAGTGTTTGATATCCATTATCCGTATTTCCTTTGATCATATTCTATGTTTCCATATTCTTGATTTCTATCTCAGCAGGTTCGATTGGACTTATGTCGTATTCACCTTCGTTTTCCTTTTGTTATTGGTTTTCGTTTGTTTATATCTGTTCACTAGGCTTTTTAAGCTCAACCGCATTTCTTTTCCTGCAGCGGGTTTTAGAAGGAAGTTGGGTTGAGTGAAGAGTGCTTAGGAGCTCTTAGTGGACTACATTGTTGATACCCTTCCATGGATTAGAGTTTTGACTTAGACATTTCCTTTTGGTTCTTAGCTTGTTATTAGTTTTGAAAGTTGTAATGTTTAGAATTAGTCCTTTATCTTTTCATTAGGACTGCATTGTAACCCTTGTATTAGTAATGTATTTCCATTTACTTGTGTTCTGATTTGACTCCAAAATATTACACTTTAGCCCTTTTCGGGTTGGGGTGTTACAAAGGTGTATCTTCTTTGTTTGTTAAAGATCAATGATTCTTGAAAGGATACTCCGTACAAGTAAAAACAAAAGTATATAAGGCTAAGAGGTAGTAAGATATAATCACCACATCTTACTCGGTAAGACACTTTAGATCTGACTGTGTCTGACTCATTAGAGAAAAACGAACAAGCTACATGTCTGACCGTGTCTGACCAGTAAGATGTCAGACGCTAGTAAGACCTTTTTGGCAAAAACAAACAACACCTTAGACTTTTCAATGTCGATCTAGTTTAACCGGGACAAGGTTAGAAATGGAAGGGACAACCATAAGCTTATCAGATTATGAGATGGTAGTGGGAGGAGGTATGGTTATATTAACCATGGTAAGATTTTGTGTATGCAAAAACAATAGAGATAACCATGTGATTTTAATATGATATGGATGTGTAGTATTATGTGGGAAAACTTGGGATATTATGGAAAAATAAAGGAGAGGTACGTGAGATATGATGAATGAACACCAAAGAACAAAAAATAAATGGAGGTTTAAGGGTGTGTTTGGTATGGGGGTTGAATGTGTGGGTTAGGACTCAAAGTAGAACATGTTTGTTTGGTAATAAACGGGCCCTAAGATTTGGATATTACGGTTTTACAGATGTTTTAGGAAAGGCCAAAATCCTTTTTACTACCCCGAATTTGATCAATTGAAACTATTACTACCCTAAAGTATAATTGGTACCTCATATTTGGTTATTTGGTTCATATACTACTCTAGCCCTAATTAATATAGTCACATGACTTTCGCATATCATACTACCATTAGTTTTTAAGGGGGAAATTGGATGTGAGATTTAGCTAGTGACATTTGTTCCTTACTTTTTTCAATAATTTTTTTCTTGTATGTCTTTGAAGATTATTACATACTTCTTCAATATTGATCATAGAACGGATTATTACTTTTGAAAAAAGTGTCGCATATTTTTTTTTTTATTATCTTAAGTGCTAAAGCGCATAAAAAAAATTGGTCAAAAAATTTTTTTTTTCTAGCAAATTAAATTTGCACCATAAAAGAATGAAAATAACACAAAATATTAATGGATGTTACATATACAAAAAAGAGACGCTTTTATTGAAAATAGGAAAATTAGCACATTGTGTTCTTTATAATTGAAATTTGTCAAAACTGCAAATTTGTCAAAACTTTGTGATTTTTTATTTTTTTTATTATTTTTTTAAGTGTTGTAATAGTATAAGTTGTTGGTTGTCAGATGTGACATGGGTTACACTCAATTTTAAGTTATGTAGTATATATATATTTTTTTTATGAAAAGTGTCTCTTTTTTGTATATGCAACCTCCATTAATATTTTTGTGTTGTTTTCATTTTTTACGGTGCAAATTTAATTTGACAAAAAAAAATAATAAAAATTTTGACCAAATTTTTTTTTATGATGCCACCTTAGTACTTGTAATAATAAAAAATATGCAACACTTATCCAAAAGTAATAATCCATTTCAGGATCAATATTAAAGAAGTAGGTAATAATCTTCGAAGACATACAAGAAAAAAATTGTTGAAAAAAGTAAGGAACAAATGTCACTAGCTAAATTTCACATCAAATTTCATCCGTTAAAAACTAACGGTAGTATGCCATGTGAAAGTCATGTGACTAGATTAATTAGGGCTATGGTAGTATATGAACCAAATAACCGAATATGAGGTACTATAAGGTACCAATAATACTTAATGGTAGTAGGAGTTTTACTTGATCAAATTCGGGGTAGTAAAAAGCATTTTGGCCTTTAGGAAAAGGATTGTGGTACCAGTGTGTATACTGAATAATCATAATAGGGTTCACAAGGACTATATAAATACGTGGATAGTAGCTAATAGGGTTGAGCAAAATCAACCGAAAACCGATCCGATCCGACAAACCAAGCCGAATAGGGCCTAACCAAACCGAACCGATCTTATTCGGATTGGTTTTCAGTTTTGTATACTTATTACGGTTTTACTTTGTTCGGTTTGGGTCAAAACACAACTATTCAGTTCGAACGAGCTAAGCCGACCTAAACCACCTTATCCGCACTAGTACAATCGACGCCTTTTTCGGAGACATTTTTACGCCCGTACTGTCGACAAGTTGACGACACAATAGGTTCCCGTCGACATGTCGACGGGAACAAAACGACGGCTATGCTTCGTCGGGAACAGCGTTCCCGTCGACAATCGCCGTCGATATTGTGGGTCCCACATCATTTTCCAGTCAAATGATTTTGCTGTCCGTCAAATTCTTCCCGTCGACATGTCGACGGGAACGTATAACTAATTAATGTTTTAATTAAGAAATGATAATTAAGTTTTATATGTTGCCGTCGACATGTCGACGGCAACAGTAATAGCACCTATAACCACTCAATATCAACATGTCCTAAACGTATAACTCGTCATCGGCTAAAACACTTGCAAATTATCGCTAAACACCCTCAAAATGCATAAAAACATATAAAGTCTACAAAACGGGGTGTGGTAATATCTAAACCTAGCTGCCATATCCACAAATGTTTTAATATCCGCAACGTTCAAGTCGCCAAAAGGTTAAACTATACAATACTAACATATGGGTCGCCAAAATATTGTTTCAAGCATAAGTACAACACAAAATACCTAAGTTTGTACCTCTACATCCCAAATCACTCATGATCATCACTAGAACCCTCATCATCACCAGAACCATCCTCATCGCCTCTGCGACTCCCGCTCCCTCCAGCTGAGCCACTACCTCCAGCGCCACTGCCTGAGCCATCCACGTGCTGAGAACCTGCCTGACTAAGATACTGGTGCCATAGCGGGTTGGACGACATATAACCTGTCACCAAATCAAGCTTCGCCTTCATGGCCTTACGCTCTTCAGCCTCTTCCCGGCTCTGCTTCTCGGTCTCAGCAATCTTCTTCTCGGCCTCAGCAAGCTTTTTCTCCAAATCGGCTATTTCTGAAAATGAAATAATCAAAATTTAAAAACATCTATTGCAATACATAATTTGAGTCATGATTGAGTAATCTATAATTAATATATTATCAAACTGTACATACCTGGAGGTGGAGGCGGGGTGTATGGTAACGGTGGCCTGTTCAGCCCGGGTACGACCCTACCCCGTCAAGCGGTGTGGCTCCGCTGCTTGCCCTTCAAAACCATCGCAAGTATCTGCTCCTTCGTGTACGCCACCCCTTCCGGCGTATTCGCTCCCAGATCTCTCAGCCGAACCATCTCTTCCTATTTAATTGATTATATATATATATATATATATATATATATATATATATATATATATATATATATATATATATATATATATATATATATATATATATATACATAATTACAAGATTATGTTTCAATGAATCATTAAAGTGCGTGTTTGGGGAAATAAATAAATAATAAATTAAAAAAAAAAGATACTTACATACTGCACCCGAGACTCATCATGCAACCACATACCATTATTGTCGCAGTGTGTGTCGTAAAAGCTCTGAATGAGTGACGGGTACTGCTTGTCCTTGCTGTTCAAAAACTGTATATACACATGCATATATATAAGATGAAATAAATTAAAAAATGACAAATCAAACACCATATTTATTTTAATTAAACTTAAATACTTTTATAAAATTAAAATTATTTACTTTTATATAATTAAATTTTTTAATTAATATACAATTATAATTAAATAATTTTATAAAAATAAAATACTTTTATAAAAATAAAATGTGTCTTACATAGTCGTGGCGAATATCGGCCAATGACTTGGAACCGTGGCGGCTGTATACCTTGTTCTTCTTTCGGTTCTCCTTGTTCACAGCAACACGCTTCAGGTTCTTCTCATACATGTAAAACTTGATATGCTCCTCCCACACAGACGGCTCGACGTTCGGAGGAGGGTTTCTTCGTATCTCATCCCCTTTAGCAGGCCCACCCGGCACATCAAAGTAAGTCCTCTTCATCGTGCCCTTGTTGTCGGAGTAGACCATAGCAATATACGCATTGAGGCGCTTCTCAACGGTTCTCCAATTGGGATCGCGCATGTGGGTCTGCAAGTCGAAGAATTGCTGCAAACAAATTTAAACAAATATACACAATTAAACAAATTTAAATAAATGTACACATTCAAATAATTAAATATATAGATATAATTAAAAGGAAAATAAAATAACTGACCCCGAGTCGGTTATGAAGCCATGTCGAGTCGCTTCGTCAAGGTCGTGCCAGGAGGGATAGTGCAACGGCAAGGACCTAACCAGCACGCCAACATAGTTATTGAACCATGCACGGTTGGGCCCAACATGAGTAAATGTCTTCTGATCACGATACTCGAACTCGATCGATTGCGGGCCCGATCTAGTCACGGCTTTCCTGAGGTCTACGTTCTTGTTGGCTTCACGGACCTGTGCCTTGCCGCCATCCCGACCTCCACCCCTGCCGCCACCTTGTCTCGCTCTACCTCCTCGTCGAGGTTTTTGCGACGAACCTACAATTGAAATGAGTGAAAACGTTATAAAATAACAAGTAACAAAATTCAAATTATCAAGTTTAAGTTTCTTACCACTACGGTGACCGCTAGTAATCGAACGATAAGGGGGTGGTGGGTCATCGGCACCGTCACCACCGTGACCTCACGCTACTGCTGCCATCTGTAAAAGTACAAGTTGAATTAACATATAGAAATTTGGGAACAAATTAACATAAGCATGCACACATTCAAATACATACACATTTAAAATAAATATACACATTTAAACAATCCATAACAATTTCATTCAAATAAGCTAAGTGTCGTTTTACAAGTTACACTTTAAGATCAATCTGCTACATCTACATCACTATCATAAATAGCATCAGTCGCATCTTCAACTTCATCATCAGAATTGTTTGCATTAGAGTCTGCTAAATCATAAGGATCGTCGTCCTCATCATTAATAAATTCATCGTCGTCATCAACATGAATGATTGGTGGTGGTGCCTCAACTAACGTTGATTGACCATCGATATTTAAGGTTTCAAATGCCAAATCATTCAAATTAGCAGACAGTTGGAGATTCGATGAGTTGTTGCCATGTATCACATCATCATCGTCTTCTGCCACAATGACATCCTAGGTTGTTTTGTGATTCACTTCTTGGACGACCTTCCAATGGAGTGGTCGTCTGGCAGGATCTTCAAGGTAGAAGACTTGTTTTGCTTGTGTTGCGAGAATGTAAGGTTGATCTTCAAATGCTGTGCTACATGCCCAAATTTGTGTCATGTTGTTTCTAGTGTTATAACGTTCGACTCTACCTCTTTTGACCAAGTCGAACCACTTAACTCGAAACAGCACAACTTTGAACTGGGTATACGCGAACTCCAGAATTTCTTCTAGCTGACCATAATACATTTCTTCTTCCTTCTCGCTAGGAGAACAAATTCCGCTTTTCCGAGTTGTACGTTTTACATCGCGGCTGTGTACAACAAACTTCACACCGTTGACTACGGGTTTTCTATAGGATGATTAACTTCAGACGGGGA
This sequence comes from Artemisia argyi, assembly GCA_030686995.1. Lineage (NCBI taxonomy): Eukaryota > Viridiplantae > Streptophyta > Magnoliopsida > Asterales > Asteraceae > Artemisia > Artemisia argyi. Next base: position 124,375,511 of record CM060693.1, on the reverse strand, counting down.
CTTTCCGAAATTAATCACTAAAATCCTAAAACATTCACAAAAGTCTAACAATAACACACAAAGCATATATTTTAAGTTGAACAATTTATTTCAAATATACACATTAAAAAGCCACAAATATCATATATACGCATTCATATATGAAATTTAATTTTCGGCTTATGTTTCACAAGCTTATTTTTTGTGAGTTATTTTGAAACTATTTCATATAAGGTAAACAGTTTCAAAATAAGCCACAAAAATTTAGCTTATGAAACATAAGCCGAAAACCAAACAAGCAATAAATATTCTACTTCTACTTTTATCGCACTAATATGAAATATATAAGCCGAAACAAACACCCTCTAACTTGAAGTATTCTACTTCTAATTCTATCGCAAAAAATTCCAATTCTAATTATACTTCTATATATAACGCAAAACTAGTAATATTCTACTTCCCTTCAACTAATTGTTTCAACTAATTATAACGCAAAAATTCTAATTATTCAAACTTTTTTTTAAATTATTTTTTGTGACTTATATATAATGCAAAACTTCTAATTATTCTACTTAATCCGCAATATCCGAAACAAACACCCTCTAACCTAAATTGAAACTATGTACTACTTAATCCGCAATATCTGAAACAAACACATCCGCAAACTAATACTTAATCACTCACATTTCACAAACATACTAACATGTGAAAAATAATACGGAAATGAAAAAAAAAATTACATATTGTCTCGGCTGTGGTGTCAGGGCTGCAGTCTCGGGCTGCGGTCTTGGGCTGCAGTCTCGGGTTCGGGCTGTGATCTTGGGCTGCAGTCTCGGGCTGCGGTCTCGGGGCTCGGGCTATATTCATATATAAAAAGTTTTTAAAAAAATGTTGTCGGCGACATGTCGTCGGGATACCAAAAGTTAAAATAAAAATAAAAAAGGAACCACATTACCTCTGTCTCGGCTATCTCAGCTCTCGACACTCGCTCTCGGCTGTCCCGGCTGTATTAGAAAAAACAAAAAACAAAAAACAAAAAAACAAAATTAACTCTTACATTAACAATAAAATTAAACAAAATTAACAAATATTAAACAAATTAACAAAAAAAAAATTAAAAATGAAAACTATTACCTATTGCTGTTTTTGGACTGTGTTGAAGAAAGGAGAGGTTAGGGAAGAAGAAGAATTAAACAAAGGAGGGGTTGGAGAAGAATTAAACGAATGAGGAGGAGGAGGAGGAGGAGGTGCACAAATGTGCTAGTGTCGGAGGTGGAGGAGGAGCTGTGGTGGTGGAGGGGTAATGTGGGGTGGGCTTTGGTGGTAGAGGGGTAATGTGGGGGTGGAGGAGTGTTGGTTGTGGTGGCGGAAGAGTGTTGGTTGTGGTGGTTGAGGGGTAATCTCCGGCGATGGGGGGGGGGGGGGGGGGGAGATGTAGATCGAGAGTATTTTTTTTTCTAAGTATGTGACAATAATTGACCAGATCTGGTTTTTGTGTATACTTTTATATTCCCGTCGACATGTCGACGGGAATATAAAATAATTTTTTATACTATTACTAATCCCGTCGACATGTTGACGGGACAATTTAATGATTTTGTCGTTTGCGTTTGGCGGGTGTATTAAAATTTCACCAAAATTTTGGCAGTTATTTTCCCGTCGACATGTCGACGGGATAATAACTTTTATAATAAAAAATTTTATTTATTATAAATACTTTTATAAAATATTAAAAAATAAGTTTTATAAAATTACTTTAATATAATTAAAAAAAATTATTTATTATAAATACTTTTATAAAATAATAAAAAATAAGTTTTATAAAATTAATAAACTAAATTGATATAAATAAAAAAAAATTATTTATTATAAATACTTTTATAAAATTAAAAAAATATATATATTAAAAAACTAATTACTTATATTATTATAATTAAAAAAATCATTTATTAAAATATAAAATAAATTATAATTAGAATATCACAAAATACTAAATCCCAACCATTAGATAACCTCGAGATCACAACCGGTCAAAATTCAAGTCTTGTGTCCTTGACCCAATGTTTTATAAATAACGAGGCGAGATAATATGGTTGTACACGAGATGTCAAACGAACGACTCGAGATGCTATGGTTCGACACGAGATGTTAAACGAGCAAGTCAAGATGCAATGGTTATACATGAGATGTTAAACGAATGAGTCGAGATGCAATGGTTATACATGAGATGTTAAACGAACGAGTCGAGATGCAATAGTTATACATGAGATGTTAAACGAACGAGTCGAGATGCTATGGTTATATATGAGATGTTAAACGAACGAGTCGAGATGCTATGGTTATACATGAGATGTTAAACGAACGAGTCGAGATGCAATGGTTATACATGAGATGTTAAACGAACGAGTCGAGATGCAATGGTTATACATGAGATGTTAAACGAACGAGTCGAGATGCAATGGTTATACATGAGATGTTAAACGAACGAGTCGAGATGCAATGGTTATACATGAGATGTTAAAAGAACGAGTCGAGATGCTATGGTTATACATGAGATGTTAAACGAACGAGTCGAGATGCAATGGTTATACACATTGGTACAAAAGTTCTGTTGGTCACGCCAAAAATGTGTGACGATATGCATATAGTCACGCACATTTTTTTTCGTCATATGTGACAAAAGGTCCCGCCACCGTAGGTGGCATATGGTCACATTGTTGAGTTCGTGGCCTTTTCCATCGAGAAAGAGTGACCAAAACCCCGAATATGTGTGACAAATTAGGCACAAGTTTTGTTGGATTAGTCATTATCAGTGACCATAAACACTTTATAGTCACACGAATGTTTTTTTAGAGTGACTATTGTTCGTCCTTTGGCCACATAAATATATAATATATGTGACATTTGAGATGATATATTCAAGTAAATGTGCATTTTGTGTGACTATTGATAATCCAATGGCCACATGAATATACAATAAATGTGACGTTTGTGATGATTTAGTCACACAATGGGTGTTATTTTTTTGGAGTTAGTCACATACAATTTAACACAAAGTGGCCAAAAGTGTGAATAAGTGTGACCATATGCTGTTTAAAGTGAAGAAATGTGTATTTTGTGTGACTATTGATCATCCAATGGCCACGTGAATTTTATGTTTGTGTGGCCTTTAGTAATATTTATTCACACAAAGCATGTTTGTTTTGAGTATATAGTCACATACAATTTAGGAAATAGTGGCCAAAAGTGTTAATAAGTGTGACCATATGCTGTTTAAAGTGAAGAAATGTGTATTTTGTGTGACTATTGATCATCTAATGGCCACATGAATTTTATGTTTGTGTGGCCTTTTGTAATATTTAGTCACACAAAGCATGTTTGTTTTGGGTATATAGTCACATACAATTTAGGAAACAGTGGCCAAAAGTGTTAATAAGTGTGGCCGTATGCTGTTTAAAGTGAAGAAACGTGTATTTTGTGTGACTATAGATCATCCAATGGCCACATGAAGTTTACGTTTGCGTGGCCTTTTGTAATATTTAGTCACTCAAAGCATGTTTGTTTTGGGTATTTAGTCACATACCATTAAGCAAACAGTGGCCAAAAGTGTTAATAAGTGTGACCATATGCTGTTTAAATTGAACAAATGTGTATTTTGTGTGACTATTGATCATCCAATGGTCACATGAATTTTATGTTTGTGTGGCCTTTTGTAATATTTAGTCACACAACGAATTAAGAAAACAGTGACCAAAAGTGTGACTATATGCATCTTTTAGTCACATTTAAAAGATCAATATATATCAAAACAAATTCAAATACAATAAAATTGGAATGTATATAACTGAACCAAATATAAAATTGGCCATCCTTTTATACACCAAGGAATCCTAGTCGGATTACAATAGTTTCCTAATTAAGTATGTATAATCTTTTCCAGAAGCAACTAGCTAGCAACTTCGAGATGTCTTGATCTCTGAGCAGTACCAACTGTCACTAGCAGTAGTAACTTTTGTACTAGCAGTAGTAAATACTTGGCACATTTTCTTTGAAGTTCATGAGCAGCACTAAATCCATCTAAGCAATATTAACACAAACATGAGCAGCAATAATTCAAACAACATCATGAAAACTTTTAATCCAAAACAATGAACATAATAATAAAATTTGCAGTTAAACTTACAAGTTTTTCTCCATTGATCTAATCTCATCATCTAGATATAAAAGCCTTGAAAATGTAGGCTGTTGCATATCAACAATAACCACATCAGAATGAGAGCAGAACTAGAACATGTCAAAGCACACAACATGACAAAAGTAGATGAGCATACCGGAATAATGTTCTTGATTAGATGCTAGAAAACCTTCCTCTCTAAAAAGTATGTGGTTATATATATTGCTGATGGGTGCATCTATTTCTTGACATTTGACATAGAGACACTATTGCCTTGTCTTTTGTCATGTGCATCTAGTTTGTCAGGCACCACTAGTTCAACTATATGCTATTTTGGTGCTTTTGAGTGGCTTGATTCGCCACTTATTCAACTATCTGCTTTGGTGGTTTTGAGTCACTTGATGCGCCACTGGTTCAACTATCTGCACAAACAAGGTCTATGGTATTTTCCTCGAATACAGTGAAAGTAAAAGAGGGCAAAACGCATGAAAAAGATCAATTACCTGTGCTCTTACTTTTTTCAGATCCAATGTATTTTCATCTGAAGTAGATTTTATATGGTATAAAACTTACTACATCTAATGTATATTTAAAGAGTTGTATATATTTGACATTAACTATTTAAAAACAAAATCACAAAGTTCGGAGTCTTTGGACGTATAAGTGTATCACCATTGGGCCATTCCAACCTGACTCCCACCCTACCAAAATTTGAAGTTTTGAACTATATTACCTAACCTGCCTAGCTATTTTGCCACCTCTAACTATGAGCATATGAAACAAAATCGTAAGGTGTTGTAAAGAAACAGGAACCCAAGCATATAATCACCGATGTACCCAGGAACCCAAGCATATAAATTATACTAACCCGGGCGGACCTTCTTGATCTCAAAGTAACCTTTATTGTCGTTTTGAGTCCAAAACTGATAGCCCTGATTATGTAAAATAAGGTATAGATTAAACTCTAGGAATGGTTTACAAAGGTACAAGTAACTTTGTCCCAACCACCCAACTAAAAATGGAAAAGATAAGCTGAAAAATCAAATAGACCAACGTAATTACTTGATTAGAAACAGCTATATTTTTTGATAGTCAGATCTTGGTCTTTTTCCGATTTTTGGCTTTCTTACAATCTATTCTGCACCTTTTATTTGTAATAGTGAGCTGAATACCGCCACCGCCATATATTATCGGTCGCAACCATCACCGCCATTGTAATTGAGACCCCAAATCCAGAAATCGAAACATTTATGCTACATGAGAGAATTAAAAAGACATGGTAAGATTTTAGACATGAAATATCATAAGTTTACATTTAAAACCTTACCAGGTGACCCTGTAAATCTCTCGTATTGTTCATACGCCTGTCCTATCATCACCAGACTTGCGCACACTGTGTGTGTGTGTTTTGGTGAGGAGAGTGTTGAAGAGATAGAAGAAGACCAGATCTAGTTTTGGTGGATATATATTTGAGATGGAATATTGAAAAACATTGGCGGGTTCAATGAAATTAAGTGGAGGAGCAATTTAAATTTGGGGAAAAAATTTAGGCGGGCTCTTTGGAAAAGTTAAAAGGGAAATTTTATTTTAGGCAATTAAGTGAGGGGACATGTAAAATATTACATATAAATTTAACACATGAAGTATCTTAATTTTTTGCTTTTATAAGAGGCGGAAATGAGCCGACCTTATAAAAGTTCGACTCGAGTTATTGTTGAGTTTTCGAGCTTGTAAGTGATGTAGCATATGTTTTTTTTAATATATATATATATATATATATATATATATATATATATATATATATATATATATATATATTGTATGTAAGCGTACTAAGTGTAAATAGTTAATTATAAATGTATCGAGCATGGTTGTCAGGATCGCGATCCTGATCTTAGGATCTTACGATTTTACGATACTGCAAAGCAAAAACGATCCGGATCTCATGTAGGATCTAAAAAAGCTTAAGATCGTATAGGAACCCGATCCTTGTAAGCAAAAAACAAGCGATTATATTTCAATTTTAATTTGTGTAAGACAACACACCTTTACAAATAAACCGAGCATTTCGAGTGATCAAGTAAGACAACACACCTTTACAAATAAACCGAGCATTTCGAGTGATCAAGCTCAAACCGAGTGATCGACTCATTTCATGACCGGTGATAATGGCTATAATTCACATGGGTCATGGGTCATATGCATTAGGTTATCACTGGTCGTCACATCCACGATTGTTGATCATGGGGTAATTAACATGGGTAACGGGTCATGTGCATTAATATTGGGTTGTAGTGACATGTCATATATGTTATCGATCAATACATGATTGGTGATCGACAATGGGTAATTAACATGGGTCATGGGTCATGTGCATTGGATTTTGTAAACTAAGAAAAATACTATACAACATTTTATACGTTTTGTATTTTTTTTAACGTTTTCATCCGTTTGTAACGTTTTTCGTCCCTTTTTGACCGTTTTCAATCGATTTTGATTGATGTCGCTAGTTTTCGACCGACGTTGACAATTTTTGGCAGATTTCGACTGATTTAGACCGTTTTAGTCCGACTACGACCGATTGCGACCCTTTTCGACCGATTTCATCCATTTTGAATGTTTTTGGCAACTTTCGCTCGTTTTCATATGTTCTTAGCTTTTCTGAATGTTTTCCTCTGTATTAAAACGTTATGAAACGTTTATTACATTTTCGTACATTTTTGTACAACTTTTTCATAGCAACGAGATTTTTTATAGCGGTAGATAGTTTATTGATAAAAACAATTATAGGTTATAAACGAAAAATAATAAAAGTTTGAAGATTTGGGAATTAAACATAATGTTTTGAAACCCGGTTCGACTCGGGTGGTTCAACCGGTTGAACCGTTCCGGGTGAAAAATAAGTCGATTTAAACCTGGTCAACTTGCTAGGTTGGGTCAAAAACGGGTCAAATTAAACTGGGTCAACCCGCCGGGTTTGAAGAGTCCCGGGTCAACCCGGTTTGTGTTTATTTGGTTATACTTAATTTGATAGATCTGTTTTTAATTGGTTGTACAATGTGAATAAATCATTGTACTTTTAAGTAATGGATAATGTTTTGAAACCCGGTTCGACCCGGGTGGTTCAACTCGTTGAACCGTTCCGGTCGAAAAATGGGTCGATTTAAACTGGGTCAACTTGCTAGGTTGGGTCGAAAACTGGTCAAATTAAACCAGTTCAACCCGTCGGGTTTGAAGCGCCCCGGGTTGGCCCGGGACTCTTACAAATTACGATACTACAAAGCAAAAACAATTAATACAAATCACATACCGGGTTTACCCGGGGCGCTTCAAACCTGACGGGTTGAACTGGTTCAATTTGACCCGTTTTCGACCCAACCTAGCAAGTTGACCCAGTTTAAATCGACCCATTTTTCGACCAGAACGGTTCAACCAGTTGAACCACCCGGGTCGAACCGGGTTTCAAAACATTATCCATTACTTAAAAGTACAATGATTTATTCACATTGTACAACCAATTAAAAATAGATCTATCAAATTAAGTACAACCAAATAAACACAAACCGGGTTGACCCGGGACTCTTCAAACCCGGCGGGTTGACCCAGTTTAATTTGACCCGTTTTCGACCCATCCTAGCAAGTTGACCAGGTTTAAATCGACTCATTTTTCACCCGGAACGGTTCAATCGGTTGAACCACCCGAGTCGAACCGGGTTTCAAACACACTTCACTCGGATCTAGGGTTTTGATCCTCTCTTTCTTATCAAACACACTTCGAACACTTGAACATAATCCTCTCTTTCTCTCTCACACTCACAGTTGCAATTCACTCGGATCTAGGGTTTTGATCCCAAATCTCAAAAAGCTGATAAGATCACAAATTAATTAATATAATCCAAATACCGCCTTAGAGCTATTTATTCTTAGGCTTAGGTTGATTATATGTTATAAGAATTGCGTTGCATTTGTATTGATAGAATAAGGAAGAACATGCTGTGTTGTTTTTGCGAATAATTAGAGCAAAAGAGATATTAAGGTTTGCTTGGATTAGCTTATTTTATCTTAGACTTAGGTTGACTATCTGGTATAAGAATTATGTTGCATTTGTATTGAGAGAATAAGGAAGAAAAGTGACGGATGTGTGTGCGAATAGTTAGGCTAAAATATCCAAGTATCAAAGATGGAAGAAGTATCATCGATGGATGCAAAGACACCACTTTCAAGTATGAACATAAACTTGTTCTGGTATTTCATCCATCGATGATTCATCTTTACTCTTTGCCAAAATACAAAAACAATTATCAAGTATAATTTGTAGGTTCGATGCTTGAATTTAGCGTCTTCGTCTTCCAGCATGTTGGTAGGTTAGAGATTCAAGGCTGAATAATATGTTGTTGTTGGCTAGGGTAGAAAGGATGGTAGTTCATTGCATTGTTAATATAAATTTTATATGATTTCATTCAAGCACAATTAGCTCTCTAATGTCGTAGAATCTACATAATTAATATGTATGTTCGTCACATCTAAGGGAGCAATATAAATGATAGTAAGAATCTGTTTTCAAATAACTTAAAGCTCAATGATTAGGGCGCTCTATATAGCATTGTAGATGGTTCCATTACTTAATTTGGAAAACGTCTACTACCGTTTGTGTGGTTATTAGACGGTACTGCAACGTTAGATAGATCTGTCCTGATCAATGCAATAATGATATAGTGTGTACTGTTCATGACATGCCACACTCCATTATCGCATTCAAGATGAGCGATGTTACTTAGACTCTATTCTTTACTCAACATTTGTAGATTGTTTGTATTACTTTGAGTTTGGAATTTCAACATACCTTTCCATTCTAACTTCCCATACTGTTTCTTTTGTTTTTTCAACAATCTAGCAATGCGGCTGGTGCAGTCCTTTGCTCAAAGGGAGTTGAAACGACAAAAGGAGCAGTAGTGGGAAGTTAGAAGGGTTACGTATGTTAGTTTATTGTATTCCATTATTTTTTATGATCTAAAACCAACCATCCACCAAGTAATGTGGCTATTGGAGTTCCAAGAACAAAGGTTGTTTCAAACACACCCTGAATTGCAACATTATCTTTTATTTCATTTACACAATATTTTTTTTTAATTTTAATATATTTTTTAATTTTTTTGCAGCAAATCCATGGTCAGACTACTTTCCAAAGGGATATTTGGATCAGGTCAATCATGAAATTTTGCAGATTTCTTCAAGTCAATCATGTTCCATTGTGACTAGTCTTTGTTGGCGACTAATATGTATATAGTTCTGTCAAGAGTTATATATAAGCATTGATCCCTGGCAAACGCTCGTCCCAATGAATCATGATTGGCCCGAAGATGTTGAAAAGGTTCAAGCCACCAGTGGGAAACATCAATCCTTTCCTGCATTAAACATAGGTAGTTTGGTTTTCCCATATCCCCTTTTTATACTCGTTTCCATGTGTATCTCAAATCACAAATCCTAGTTTAACCCCTTTATATATATATATATATATATATATATATATATATATATATATATATATATATATATATATATATATATATATATATATTTTTTTTTTTTTTTTTTTTTTTTGCAGAAATCATTAAAATTAACAGCAGTGACTCAAGTTAATTTCACATATCAAGCAGTTCTGAAGGTCCTCCAAATACATGGGCAGACTACTTTCCAAAGGGATATTCTGGATCAGGCATAAAAAGGAAGATGCTAGGAAGGTTAAAACTCCAAAAAAGACTGCCAAAGAGCTTTTTGATGAGAGGGTTCAGGTGCTAGGCCTGCTGTATGCTAAGACTTGTGAAGACAAGGCTATAAAACCATGGGAACCAAAAATGCCCAAAGTTTGTTCAAAAGGGAAGGGTAAAAAGAAAATGTATTAGTTGAGTTAGAAAATAATTTGAATAAACATTGTAATCCTTTTGTACTACTTTATTTGACTTTATGAATAAACATGTTGTAATCCTTTTAGATTAGTAAAATTTAAGAATGTGTACCTTTTGTTACTAGTATTTTGTAATTTTTCATTTAAGTATTAATGGAATATGTTTAATTTTAATTCCCATACTTTGTCATTGCTAAATTTTCTCATTAATTGTTACAATATTTTGATTGTTGTGTTCATTAACAAGAACTTGGGATATATTTTGTATCACGTTAATCAAAAGTTATCAAAATCAGAAATTTCTGCTGCTAAGAAAACGTTACTGCAGGTGGGTTTGTACTGCTAGATATGAGAGTGCAGGGGTGGATTGGTAACATTTACACTTAATTGTTACAATATTATGATTGTTGTGTTCATTAACAAGAACTTGGGATATATTTGTATCATGTTAATCAAAAGTTATCAAAATCAAAAGTTTCTGCTGCTAAGAAAACATTACTGCAGCTGGGTTTGCACTGCTAGATATGAGAGTGCAGGGGTGGATTGGTAACATTTACACTTAAGGGTTTAAATCCCCAATTAACTAGTTATACGGCCGTATTAGCCGCTTTCGTACAATAATGTCAACCTGCATAGTTTACTACATAACATTGTCTATAGATAAACCCATATGGTTCATCCTACATTAGCTAATTACATACCATTGTCTAGTGACAAACCCATTTGGTTTATCATACATCAGATACTTACAAAAAAGTTTATCCAACTTACAAAAACTTTCAAACATTGTTTCACCCATCAACAAACATAAAACCATCAACAACCATCAAACCATCAACACACATCAAATATTAAGACTCTTTGGGACCAGTTTATGTCATCTTTTAAAAAGAAGCGGACCCTTGCAGCTGCACCAAAGCCGGCTTCCTGTCTCAACTCCCTGAAACCAGAGCATGAAACAATAAACACCTTCCTCCTCACCTTCCCTCGACCAGGTACCATCACTGTTCTCTCACGTACTTGGAACACAATCTGTATCATTTGGTGCTTCACAACAGCGACATAGTACCCATACAAGTTGTACTTGTGCACAATTTTTGATGGTATAGTCTGTTACAAAATGTACAAAGTTACAACTGCTATAGATTGATAGTTGTTTAGTTTGTAATCTCATTGAAATTGTAGCATAATTACTATTTGACAAATTATCAAAGTTTTCAAGACACTTACTAGTTGTCCATTTCTCCAGAAGCATGCAGTCAGTGGTCGGTAGAATGCCCTATCTTCTTGGTCGTGGACAGTGTGAAACGACCATCTGCACATCCAGTTCATCCGCTGGGCTTCAAAATCTGAATTTAATATTACAAAATGAGTAAGTTATAGATAATCCAAAATATTACAAAGATATCATATACTTGATGTAGTTAAAGCTAATAAAGGAAAAAATACCATAGTCATGTGGTTGGTGACACAAGGCATTCATGGCAATATTGGTGTTGTATGTCTCCACAGTTGTGATGGCTCCTCCATCAGGTTCAAACAACATCACATTAAATTCCTGGCCCGGGTAAACCTGAGTAAAAACCATCCACTAACCAGCCTTCAAATTCAAGTCTCGAGCGAGTGTCACCCAACCACCGCCATATAAGAAGGAGTGAACGTATCGACCATTTAGATGATCACTGGCCACCCTAACATTGTAGTCAGTCGAGTTACTGGAAACCACGACCGAATCAGTAGGGGTTGGACCATCCAGATATCTCAGAAAGTCTTCCTCCAACGACTGCATAAGCAGAGATGTGTTTGTCACAAGCACTAAACATCTCCAAAATGGGGCACTCTCGGGTTCATAATTGTGAAACTCCAACCCATTCTCACCATAGCAAGTTACATAAAACACATCCTCACCCTCTTCAACAAAATGTATGTACTCAACAGCAGAACAGGAGATGTTGTGAATGACAAAATCATTCCACCTTGCTCCCTCAAGAACACACTTAAATTGTGAGACTCTCCTTACACGAACTTTCCATCTAACCCCCCACAGTTAACTAAGAAAATAAAACCATTGCCAGTATAGGAACCTCCTAGAACATAAGCATTATGCAGTTCCTGTATATGAAAATAAAGTATACAAATGAAAACACAACTAAAAACTTAATTATTCATATATCTTGCATCAAGTACTATATAACACGGACAAAAAAAATTGAAGTCAAAGTTGAAGAAAAAAGACTTGAAAAAGTCATAGTGGACACTTAATGTTTGACTTTTTAAATCTTCATTTGGCAAATTTGACCATACATATTTTTATTTGTGTTATATAATAGTTGATAAAAATTATACCAATGGAAAATACATTCAAAACTTAATCCATTCATATATTTTGCATCAAGTAATATATAACACAAATAAAAATATTTAAGGTCAAAGTTGAAAACTAAATACTTCAAAAGTCAACAGTGGACTATAATTATGAGAAGGAGTAATTAAACTAGTTTCTTAGAGAAATAACAGCTTGTCAATAATTGTGTTAACTTACAAACTCATCCAAAACATCAGGATTGTCCACAACACAAATAAATTGATTACCAAACATGGTTACTGCATTAACGATTAAGGTTATAAAACAATGCAAAATACCGTTTGAATGAAGTAAAAATCAGTAAATGTGGTTACCTGGTACGTGTGTTTTTTGAAGATTCACGACTGCTAAGCACCGACTGTATTGTTTGAGATATTAGGTTGAAAGAAGATAGAGAGTTTATGTGAGTGTGATTTTGTTGTGTTAAACACGACTTAGTTTTGTTATTTGCAAAAAATATCATCATCGATTTTCCTGAAAGGGAGGTAGCTGAAGTGTGTTAATGTGTTATAGTAGGAACAGTGAAGTGACGAAAATACCCTGACGTGCAACGCACGTGAGGCCACTAACGAGCTAGCAGCATTAAGTTCGAAGTTACTAGCATTCACCCATATTCCAATCCAAACAACTTTTTCTTTGCTTTTCCTGCAAAATGTTAGTCTAGAAACAAAGAAAATACAAGCCATAACATATGCACAATCATCCCAACATCTAAATATACTTAACAGTTCTAAGTATAACTAGGAGCATTGTAATGGGGAAAATGAAGAGTCATGACTAATAGTCTAAACTCAATTCATGCGGTGAATATCAAATTAGACTCAAACTAGCTAGATAGAGTACGTATACATAAGTTATAAGAAATGTGTGACCATATGTATCGAATTGTGACTACATTTAAATAATGTGTGACAAAATATGGCACTATGATTTAGCCACCTAAATAAATACTTCATGTGACCATATATATAGCATCTTTAATTTAGTCACACAAAAACTCAATGTGACTAATATCAAGGTTAATGATAATTGACTTCACATTTTGCTATAAATAATAGTCACATGAATATTTCACAACGTGACTATTTTGAATGTATTGGTCACATATAATACCCATTAGGATTTGGCAAACAAACACACACTAAACTTTAGACACACATATTAACTTACGTGACCATATGTATCGAATTTTAGTTACACTTAATCATGTTTCTATGGTTTACTGTGACCATATATGACATTTGGTCACACTCTTCAAGTGTGTGACATATATTTGTCACTCTTAAATGCATTTCGTGACTAACGCTTCAAACTTACTTTTCCGTTGTCACACATTTCAAACGCTATGCGGCTAAATATTCAACAAAGAATAGCAGTCACGTTTAAATAATGTGTGACAAACTTGACTATATAATTTAGCCACATACACAATTACCTCATGTGACCATATATCTATTTTGGTCACACTTTTTAATTGTGTGACATATATTTGTCACATATGTATATCTATAGCGTGACTAATGTTTCGAGCTCATTTATATCTGTCACACGTCTCGAATTAAAAGTGACTAAATAATCCAAAATTTTTTTCCAGTTACCTCTAAGTCACATAAATATTCAAATGTGTGACAATAGAATTCCGAAATGGTCACACAAGTCGGATCAAGTGTGGCTGTTCATTTTATTCTGGTACATTTAGTCACGTATAAATGTTACAGTGTGACATTTCAAAATCGATCATGCGTGACCAATAGAACTTTTTGTACTAGTGACATGAGATGTTAAACTAACGAGTCGAGATGCAATGGTTATACATGAGATGCTATGGCGCCAGAATTTCCCACCAAATTTTTCCTACCTAACAACTTATCCTGACAATATAAGCACACACACACACACACACACACACACACACACTCATCTAACTAATAAAAACTCTCACACACACTCATCTCACTATATCTCTCTCTCTCTCTCTCTCTCTATCTCTCTCTATCTCTCTTTAGCAGTTTCTGTTTTTTGGCGACACCAGCAGTTTCCGGCCGCCGGAATCTTTTTCTGGCCACCACCTTTTATCACCTCAACTAGTAGATCGGGCCATCCCGGTCACGATTCAACCACTCACAACCACTCAACCTCACAACCACAAACATACACTGTTATCATGGTGAAGAAGATGGCAGAATTTGAAGCTTTTCCTTGTCCTTGTGGATGAGGAGACTTGATTCTGCGAGAATCGCGTAAATCTTACTCCCGTGGTAAACTATACTATGCGTGTCCTTTCTCGAAGGTGAACAATTACATACTTTTTCATGTATTATATAAATAATTTGGTTAGTTGATGAGGCGAAAAATGAACCGTTTTTAGGGGGTCATTTAAGCCCGGAATTGAATTTATTTGATCAAATATTACCCTAAATCGTTCCTTTTGTGATTTTAGGTACTTTGGGAGTGAAATCTGGAAAAGGAAGCAATTCGGACGTTTTTGGAGCATAAAAGTGAAGAAAACGCCAAAGACTTGATTTTCCTTGCTGGGAACAGTGTATGACGGCGTTAAGAGGAAAAGCATGACAGCGTCAAGAGTAAAAGTGGTGACGACCCAGTACAAACCTGACGGCGTCACAACAAGAGTGTCAAGAGTTAAAATCATGACGGCCTGCATAAGGTGTACACATGACGGCGTTAGATCCAGATCTAGGCAGTCCGAGGAATTATTTGGCGGCGAGATGATGGCGTCAGGCATTTGTTCTTGACGCCGTCACCTCCTAAACTCTATATATAGTTTTCTAATTTTCATTCATTAGAGAGGAACTTGTGTGGAGAAACCCTTGGGCCGAACTTTGTGAACCCTAGCTCGTATTTTACAGTAAATTCAAGGGTTTTCACCCCTTGAATCCTTTCATGTGCTATTGAGATAAGTCTTCTCTTAATTCAATCAATATGTCTATGTGTTGGTTGTCTATATCTTGTGCTTGTCTTGATTTCAACATGCTAGGCTAGATTTATCTTGTGTTTGCTTAGATCTAATGAAACCTAGATGTTAATTATGTATTGATTACTAGTTTATGGTTGTATTGGATGAATGATTTCAATGTTAGGTTTAAGAAAACTGGCAGATCTCCATTGTGTAACATGCTTGAACGTCTTAGGAAACATGAACCGATGTGTACTAGGTTTTATTGGTTGTATTTAATGCATGAGTAAATTCTAATGATCCCATGTTAGGAGCTTCTTAGCCGGCTCGACATAGGAGTGAAGTAGGCACTCATAGGATTGCGGAAGTAAGTACGCCACCCCATGAATGGTATTAAGGAATACAATCCGTCATCCACGCAACTATAACAAGTAATTAACGTGTAAAAGATATCTAGGGAGTAGTGAAATCTAAGTAAATACATTTCTCCCATATATTGCTCACAACTTTAGTTTAATTTAGTTTAATTTCATTTCTAGTATTTTATTTTGATTGCATCTTAGTATTGGGTTAGTTGACTAGCAACTAATTCCGCCCAAATCCTTCAAAACCCGAGATTTTAATTTGCTTTCTAAAAAATATAAAAATACAAAAAGAATCATCCCTCATCTCTAGACCTAGTCTTTAGGTTTTCTAATCCTAGCGACACTATTCCTAGCTGAACGATCAATCCCCCGGTACTTGTCATTATACTATACTACATCGATCAGATACACTGCCTGGTGGGGGTTGTAAGCTTCTCAAGATCCCTTGAGAGGTAAAGCCTGGTGCAATCCATACGCATCATTAGTTGTTAAAAATAATAGTTTTACTCTTTAACAGCCTGGGACAACAGACCATGGATGTGATTTTTTTTATGGAAGGAGGAACGACTCGCCAAAATGATGACCGGTTCTCTGGGAGCTTCAACATCAAGCGGTTCTGGATCTGCTCCAACAAGGTGCTCAAACTGTCATGAAAAAGATCTTAAAATAAACATGCTGGAGGCACAAAAACAGGTGCTAGAGACAAAATTAAGGATGTTGGAGGCAAAACTTGACATGGCAACGTATCCCAACCACGACCATGCATGTCAGTCGGATGCAATACTCCGTGACCTTTTAGGTGACATGGATAAATTTCATATATAGTACTGTTATCGTTGTTGTTGCTGTTATCGTTGTTATTGTTGTTGTTGTTGTTGATGTTATTTGCTGTTGTTGTTGATGATGTTATTGTTGTTGTTTAATAAAATGTTGTTGTTGTTGTGGTAACTGATGTTGAACGTCCTTTATATTTTAAATTCGTACGCACAAATAATAGAACTGAAGAAGCAATAATTATCAAACACAAAGGCAAACTGTTTATTTAAAACAAGCAAGAGTTCTCAATCACATGCATTTTCATACAGACTCAAACTAAACAACTCGACAACCAAACTAAACAACTCGACAACCAAAGGAAACAACTCAAACTAAACAACTCGACAACCAAAGGAAACAACTCAAACTAAACAACTCGACAACCAAACGAAACAACTCAAACTAAACAACTCGACAACCAAAAGAACAGATCAAACGAAACAACCCATTTATTTTTTTTTGCGGCTACTTCCCGCTTTACTCTAACTCGCACCATTTTTTCCATTCCTTGCTCTCATTTCCTTGATATGTGCAAATGTAGCTTCAAGATTTGTGACCCTATTTCCCATATTATCAAGTTTGGTTTCCAACGTACTTTCAGCTTCGTCGTCACCTCCAACAGCAACAACTTGAGCTTCAGCAGCAGCTTGAGCTTCAGCAGCATCTAGCTCATCCATGTACTCTTTGTAGTACGACTTTTTCCTACACCATTCGATAATCTTGTCTCTCATCCACGATTCAGCGTCCTTAAAAGAACCATATTCCTCATAAACTGCATGACCAAAAGTTAACATAACTTTATTAAAGAGGAGCTCGTGTGACAATATTTTTGAGTACTCCTCTTCAACTGTGCAACCACGCCAAGTCATATGTGTCTTGTAAGAATTGACGATTGACTTATTTGTGAGATGTCTAAAATGAGACGGAAATAATTTTGTGAGAATGTATATTGGTAAAAAATGAGACGAAATGTATTTGTGAGGTTATATATAGGGTGAATTTTTTGGGAGATATTCCCGTCGACATGTCGACGGGAAAAAGAACGCGGGAAAAATCCCGCCCAATATTTTATCCTTTCATTAAAAATATTTATATTTAGTAATAAATTCCCGTCGACATGTTGACGGGAAACGCAAAATAAAAGTTTACTACCTTTAATCACA
Organism: Artemisia argyi; assembly: GCA_030686995.1. Taxonomy (NCBI): domain Eukaryota; kingdom Viridiplantae; phylum Streptophyta; class Magnoliopsida; order Asterales; family Asteraceae; genus Artemisia; species Artemisia argyi. The sequence goes on along the minus strand of CM060693.1, from coordinate 124,357,830 downwards.
CGCTAATTGTGAATAAAATCGTGATTAATATATTCTCGTCGACATGTCGACGGGAAAATATTAGCGGGTAAATTTCGCGCCCAACTTTAGTGTATTATTGATGCTAAAAAAATATGTTGAAATTTCCCCGTCGATATGTCGACGGGAAACAGCTTGTCGCCTGTTCTCCTTATCCTTGTAGTGCCGGTTTCGATAGGTTTTACTTGGTTTGGTTCTCAATTCACGTTTTACCTTTAACCAGTTTTCAAGACGGGTCGAAATTAGTCGGTTCAAGCCGGGTTTGACCTGTTGCTCAACTCTAGTAGCTAACCCTTGCTACCTAACCGAGCTTTACCCAATACACTATTATATAATAATGCATAACACATCATAATACACAATAATAATCCACTAACAATAACAATAGGATATGAATATGAAGAGAAGCAAATATTAACAAGAGTTTGGAAATATATATTTCTGTTATAAATAAATTGAACAAAGTTATTCTGCTTGCTTAATTTCCAATGATTCACACAAATTATGGTCAAACATTGGAACCTCTATTTAATCATTTTTAGGTATTGTAACACTTGCTACTTCGGATGGAACTTCGGATGGAATTACATCCTTCTCCACGGCTGCTTTGGAAACCTCCTTCTCTTTGGCTTCTTCCAAAATCAACGACTCTAGTTTATCTTCAACTTCTTCCACCTGCTCCATTAGCAACTTCTTAATATTGACTTTTAATTCTATAAAATTTCATTTTCAACATTAATAACTAACACCATTGTTCGTCTAGTTTACATAAATATGCGGATAATCACATTGGCATTAAGTTTATTATATTTCCCAACAGGTTATCGTAGTAATAACTTTTAACATTTTGAAATTCAAATATAAAAGTCATTGATTAAAAAGATGGCTCATATATACAAATGGCAAGTCAGAAAACTATATCAACTTAAAACGCAACCGCATGAAACAACTTGGATTAAAAAACAATTTGTTTATACAGACGTACGTACATGTTTCCCACATGTAATTATATTATATTTTGACGTATCAACTAGTAATATTTCAAAAGATTATTGTCATAATCAGCCTTAAAATAAAAAAAAAATAATATAAGAATATTATTTGTACAGGCTGTAGTTTTAAATATATTATTTTGACACGTTAATATCATAATTAGCATTCTTATACGTATTGTCTTCATTTAAACTCTGAATATCAAGTATTTGATTAAATGCAATACCTTTTAGAATTAGTTATATTCGCATCTTCTATTTTGTACTCGCAACATTTTATTATAATATTAGATAGCTTGGAACAACTGCATAAGACTTTTGAGAGATTAATGAAAAAGCACAATGGTTTGTAATCAAACCTTATCGATGATATCGTTAGCGATATGAGCACCCTTGGCAACTCCTTCAACTAATTCATCAAACGCAACCATGGTTTTTCTAAGTTTGCTATCTTCAGGAAGATCATCTGTTATACTATCGATCACGTTATCAAATTTTGTCGCCACACTTTCGATAGTTTCCACTACATACTCCACCGTGTTTACCGCCGTGTCCACCTTATCTACGGAATCATAAATTATCCTATAGTTTATAATCAAATTTCGATATAGAATAGCCTCCTTTTGAGACCCAGTATAGAACACGTCACAAAATGTTGTGAGATTTCTAGTACATATTTAAGATTCTTACTTTTTAGAAGGAGTAAAGGCCCCCATTTGTGCGTGAAAAAGGGTAAAACAAATGTTAGCACGATACCGACGACCCAATTTCTCCTGAAAAAAATAAACAGAAAATATTTAGTTTAGATCACAAGGTGCTGCATTATTTTGAATTCAAGACATAATGATAATACAAATACACCAGTTAAAAAACTGATATTATTTTAAGCTTACATCGAACCAGATGGTGGTCCAGATGGAAGAGGAACGCCGGGAGGTGGAGTAATGTTGCTGCATACAACAAAGTTTCTTCGTGATATCATGAACATAGGATCGTAGTACTGCAAGCTTTTCCTAATGAAACCATGATCATTACATAATGTAGTATCTTTGTTCCTGATGCATAATGCATTAGACTTTTGATTAAATGCATAAGATGTCGAAGTTAGACTTGGGAGTGTTGATCTAGATGAAGCACCGATCATTCTTGAAACAGATAATGACATTTCTTGTCTTTCTTTTCTTCTTGTTTCGGATATCTTTGTTTTCGAAGTTGACAATTTTAGTTTATGTGTATTAATTAGCTGGCTATAGGGTTTGATTGAAGAAGAAAAACAACGGGGGGGGGGGGATTATTATTGTGTGTTTATAAGTGTATCTGCATGTTTTTCTTTTTTGTATTTGTATATATATAGAAATGTGGATATCATGTCTAAAGAAAGGGTCACTGAAGAGGAGCCAAGACACGCTGTCTTTGTAATGGTCAAAGGTAAGGAGGTTTCTTGTCACATGCATATTTTATTTTGTTTACTCCATCAAGTTGGTATTATTAATCTTGATCGTTTCATATGTTTAGTTATAGACGTATATTTTAATGTTTTGGAAATAAAAAAAGATTTTTTTATATACATAAATTATGGGTAGGTACATAATTCCCGCTTGTTCATGATCGAGAAAGATAAATCATAATTGTATTAATACTCAGCCAAATTGCTAGATTGCATTAAAAAATAACCCCATTTACAACAATTTCTGAATCATAATTTGTTATGCCATGGGAAGTCAATGAATCTGGAAAGCTAGTAATCTGTAATTATTTTCCAGTACGTGTCGTGTATAAAGGTTTAATTAGTAGAATACGGTTAATAATATGCTAGAGCAGTAATATTTAGAAACACATGCCTTATGATGTAATATATACAGAAACATCTTCGAAAATGTATGGGAAAACATTCTAACGTTAAGTTACCGTTAAAGATTGTATCCACTAACTAATTTATAAGAATGGCCCGGTGATTCAAGTTGGAATATGTAAATCATAACTAGTACATAAACATATAAACACATCAAGCACGTAACGGAATAGGATTAAATGCATGTAATTGAAATTAACCGAATATAAATAAATGTGTATCTCTTTTGTGATTTCTATCAAGAACAAGAAATCAATTGAACAAGAACTTATAAACCCTAATTAGGGTTTAATATGGATCGACTAATGAATAGTCGAATGGGCAATCACAACGTTAGCAAAAATATGCAAACACTTCGTTCTTGAATACACTTACTATTAGCGTTTCAATAAGAAAAGCTAGGTTCTTAATTCACGAGCAAGCACTACTAGTTGAGCCTTAATTGATCCTTGTGGATCGCCTATAGCTCAAAGGAAAGAGAGGAAGAAGATAATTGGCTTGCTATGAACCAAGGAATGAATAGAATGAATCCATGAGGTCATGTGTTTATACTATCACATAACTTGGAGCAAAAGAAACAAACCCTACCCCATCATGGGTGGGTCGGCCGAACATAAGCCCAAGAGGGTGTTTCTAGACCCTTCTTGGCTATTGTTTCATTCTTAGTCCTTTAACTTTCATCTAACGGTCATTAAGTACCGTTAAGTATTCTTTTCGCGAATTTAATAATTATTCGTAACTAAAACAATAATTATTAATTAATTGAAACTCATACGTAAAATGTGCAATCCCGTAGTCTCGAGTTCGAGTCCTGACATATTCATTAATTTATATCCGTTAAAACTAACAGCTCCCACTCGGATATACATGAATGTAATAATGACAATGGTTAGTCTAGCATAACACGCCAATGTCCCCAGAACGATCACGAGTATGGTTTCCTGGAAAAAACCACATTTGATGATTCATCATCATACTTATCCTTTTGATTCTAATACTATGTTAATATGGATATGGATCGAAGTCATTCCATAATTAACTTGTGTTTCTCGTTATTTATGATCAAGCAAGATTACCAATTCATCTGAACGCATTCCAGATAGACCTTGGGCATGGCCATGCAAACATCTTGTTAATCCTACGAGCGGCCAAACAATATTAAACTTCAAAACAAATGTGAAGGAACCAAATCCTGTATTGACTACAAGCATAACCTATGAACTTCATATCACCTCTGAAAATAATCATTATAACTACCAGTTATGGATAGCGTTAGACTATCTCACAGAAACTAAGCTACATCCACAGTTTTTACCTGGTATCTCAAGTCCGAGGATAAATATTTATGATTTACTATAATGACAACATCCATAAGTATAATCATGTAATTGAGATTTTGTCCTATATTCAATTTTTCAATTATTGAATATCATGTGAATTTGGCATGTCTACGCATCAATACACATTAAGTATGTTATACCAAAACTCATGTTTGTCTTAGTTCAATGATACTCCCATATCATTAATTGACAACGAACAATTTAGAATAACTTAAGTTATTCATGGATTAAACATGCAAATATAGGATACAATATTTATAAATGGAAATAAACATAACAAAATACTTCATTTCATTTGAATAATTGTTGTTTACAGTATCCTTTATCCAAATACTAACCACAGATTTACATGAATTCTAGCTAAACGAAGTCCAATGCCATTAGCATGTTGAGTAAGCTTTTCCTTAGATAAAGCCTTCGTAAATGGATCAGCTAGATTGTTATCTGTGTGAATTTTGAGTAAATTGATTTCACCTATATCGACTTGTTCTCGAACATAGTGATATCTTCTAGGAAAATGTATGGCACCCTTCATAACTCCAAGTTCATTGGCGAATGTAACTGCGGCAGAGTTGTCACAATACATATTAATAGGTAATTCAATTGACGACATAATACCAAGCCCCAAAATGAATTTCCTAATCCAAACAGCTTCCATCGCAGCTTTCGATGCAGCAATATACTCAGCTTCTGTAACAGACATCGCAATTGTTGTCGGCTTCTTGCTCTTCCAGTCAACTACTCCTCCATTAATAATAAAGAAATAACCCGTCTGAGACTTCGTATCACCTTTATCAGTTTCAAAGGACGCATCACATTAAACTGTAACTTCAAGTTCTGCATCTGGATTTCCCCCATACACTAGAAACATATCTTTGGTATTCCTCAAATACTTAAGAATGCTTTTAACAGCGTGCCAGTGCTTCCCACCTGGATTTTGTTGATAACGACTGGTCATATTTTGTGCTAACGCCACATCAGGTCTTGTGCATCTTACTGCGTACATGATAGATCCTACTACTGAAGCATATGGAACTTTCTTCATGAGTGCAACCTCTTCAGGTGTTGACGCACATAGTTTGCTACTTAAGCCATGTTCTACTTGCATTGGAAAATATCCTTTCTTGGAATTTTTCAAATTAAATCTCTTCAATACTTTATCAATGTAAGCACTTTGACTTAATCCAATCAACCGCTTTGATCTATCTCTGTAGATCTTGATTCCAAGGATGTATGTTGCTTCTCCTAAATCCTTCATAGAAAAACATTTACCAAGATAGGCTTTAACTTCCTTTAAACTTGGTATGTGATTTCCTAAGATTAATATGTCATCGACATATAGGATAAGGAAAGTAACATTACTCCCACTAGCTTTCTTGTATACACATGGCTCATCAAGATTTTGAGTAAATCCAAAACTTTTGATTTCAGTATCAAATCTTTTATTCCAATTTTCTTTGAAGTTTGCATACACGGTTTGGAAATTCTGGATTCACAAACCCCTCAGGCTGCGCCATATAGATGTCTTCATCTAGGCGACCATTTAAGAAGGCGGTTTTGACATCCATTTTCCATATCTCATAGTCATAGCAGGTAGCTATAGCTAAGAGAATCCTAATAGCTCTAATGTCAGCTACAGGAGAAAAGGTCTCCTCATAGTCAAAACCAAATGTTTGAGTATAGCCTTTAGCTACCAAACGAGCCTTATAGGTGATGAGGCGAAAAATGAACCGTTTTTAGGGGGTCATTTAAGCCAGAATTGGAATTTATTTGATCAAATATTGCCCTAAATCGTTTCTTTTGTGATTTTAGGTACTTTGGGAGTGAATTCTGGAAAAGGAAGCATTTTGGACGTTTTTAGAGCATAAAAGTGAAGAAAACGGCAAAGACTTAATTTTCCATGCTGGGAACAGTACCTGACGGCGTCAAGAAGGAAAATTTGACGGCGTCAAGAGCAAAATGCGTGACGACCCAAAGAAAACGTGACGGCGTCAGAAGTAGGGCGGCAAGAGTTATTTTGGTGACGGCCTGAAGATGGATTACACATGACGGCGTCAACTCCAGATCTAGGCAGTCCGAGAACTTTATTGGCGGCGAGATGACGGCGTCAGAAATTTACTCTTGATGCCGTCACCTCACAAAATCTATATATACTTTTCTATTTTTCATTCATTAAGAGGAACTTGTGTGGAGAATACTAGGGTCAAACCTAATAAACCCTAGGTCGTTTGTAACAGTATTTTCAAGGGTTTTCACCCCTTGAAACCATAACAAAACCCACCACTAGAACCTCTTAGGCCCCGAACCTTAGGAGAGTATTCCCAACCTAGCCACCAAGGCTACCGAAACACCATTGAGCTCACCGGAGCCAATGTGACCCCCTTGCGATCCGACACCATCCAGTTGGTGCAAAGCGGATGTGCATTCCATGGACTTCGTTCCAAGGATCCAAATCAACATCTCAAGGACTTCCTTAAAATCGTAGATTCCATAGACTTAGATGTTGCAACTAGAGAGACAACCCGATTACACCTATTCCAATTCTCTCTACGTGATCAAGCTAGTCAATGGCTTGAGCGTTTACCCGCGGGATCCATCACCACATGGGGTGATCTCCCCAATCGCTTCCTTACCCAATTCTTCCCACCGGGGAAGACTGCAATGCTTAGGAATAACATTTTGATGTTTGAACAACATCAGGGTGAAACTTTCTACGAAGCATGGGCCCATTTTAAGAATCTCCTTCATAAGGTCCCTCATCATGGTATAAACCTTTGGTTATTAGTTCAGATATTCTACGACCATGTTGACTATCACACTAAACGTACAATCGATAGGGCCGCGGGAGGTAAATTGCATGATAAGAACGCCTAGGAGTCCTGGGAAATTATTGAAGAGCTTGCCGCCGATAATCAAGAGATGTGGGAGTTTAATCATACTATAAAAGCGGCCATCAATGCGATCTCAACACCTGAAGGGACTACCAAAATCCATGATGAGCTCCTATGCAAACTCGAGGCAAAAGTTGATTATTTTGAGGAAAGGCAAAGGAGACCCTTTAGTCCTAGGCGGGCTACTGCTAATTCTGTCTTGAAAACGACTCCAACATCGTTATCAGAGTCACCCTCTAGAGAAAATGTCGAGACTTTTCAAAACTATGCCCCACGTTATTCCCCTCCCGATAAACTTAGCCCGGAAGTTGAAGCTAGAATGAGAGAATACATGGCAACTCATTCAGATCGGCTCGCTAGATTCGAGGAAGCAGTTTATAAGCAAAAAGAGGAGATGCAAGAGAAAATGAATGAGATGATGAGCCTACTGGAAGAATATACCAACCAGAGAACCCCGAGAGGATGTTACTAAGGAAAGAAAGCGTCATCCCCACTACCCGATTTGTTAATTCCATCACAATTGTCCACAAGGATAATGAGAAGGTAGAAACCCCTACTAAACAAACCTTAGAAGAGCCACCAAAATCCCAACCTTTGAGTTACTACCTGAAACATGATATAAACGAAAACACTATAACAAATTGGATAAAGGGTGACGGGCGTAACCAACCTTCTAAACAAGGTTCTGAGAAGGAGGAAGGGGGAAAAGATGAGTACGATACGTTACCTGGGGGGCCAATATTCGAGAAACTATTGGTTCAAAAAGTGGCTACTAAGCAGATGGCGTGTGAGAACTTTGAGATACCAACTAGCATCGGGGATTTGAAATATCTTAATGCTTTCGCCGACCAAGGATCGAAAGTAAATCTTATGCCCCTAACTATTTACATCCAACTAACATCAAAAATGCCAGCCCCCACTCGTGTTAGGTTATCCCTCGCTGGACACTCTTACGTATACCCCCTAGGAATCACAGAAGATGTGTTAGTTAATGTCGCAGGATTCATGTACCCCGTTGATTTTATGATCATCGATGATAAGGGAGATGGATGCATGCCAATAATCCTTGGGCCACCATTCCTCACCACCACTAGGGCTGTCATTAAGTATGAAGGCAGGAAAATTGAGCTTAAATTCGGAAAAAGAAAGATTAGCTTCCCTATGACCCCGCGAAGTGGGCATGAGAATTTGAGTTGGAGAAAGCTCAAAAACAACATTGACACGACACCCATTCGTGTTCAGAAGAAAATTCTTGCATGGGAGGCAAGAATCAAAAGCTACAAGGAGGCTAAATATGAAAGAAGCAAAAGCAATAAAGTTCATGTCGAGTTCGAACATAATTGACCAGCGGAAAGCCATGTAACATTCGAGGAAGGGAACTTGGTACTCTTAAGACACTTGGAAATAACGATACCACCCGATAAACCGAGTCCTTGGTGGTATGGGCCTTTCACAATTGAGAGCATGAGCCAAGATGGGATGGCTAACCTGAGAAGTAAAGTAGGTGGAGAGGTGATTGCAAGTATCGACAGATTGAGGCACTACCACCACAATAGTAATGATCACAACTACATGGGGTACATCATCTCAAGGGATGAGGTCACGTAGTAACCCATGACCTTGAGTCTAGCTACAAGACTCGTAAATAAATAAAAGCGCTTCTTGGGAGGCAACCCATGCTTTGTGTGATTTTTATTTTGTTTGTTTGTTATTTGCTTCCGTATGCATGCTTTATTTTTATTGTTGGTAGATCATGTTTCTAAACTAAATAGTGAAATACTTTACTTTGTTGTTTGCCCTAGTCTTAACTTCACCAAGGGTATTTTTGCAAAAGATAAGTGTAAGGGGAAACCCCAAATATGTTTTTAAGAAACAAACCAATCATGATTCTCCACAATATTAAATGAACATGTATATTCGTATATGTTAGAGTCAAATGCTTGTATCGAGTCATAATGAAGTTTTGTAGGATTTTCCAGGAAGTAGGACCAAGTTTTTCCAGAAATTTTCCGGAAACTTAACATAAGAATTTCTGCAGGTCACTTCTGACGGCGTCATGAGTTTACTCTTGACGGCGTCACGTGTAAAAATCTGGAAATTTTACCAGTTTTGTTTTTCTAACGGAGTTTTAAAGTTTTTGTTGAATTATTAGTTTTGTAATCTCTAGGAAATCTGCAAACATCATTCCACAAGCATTATATTTTACTTTGTTTTCCAGGATTAATAACATATGTAGATTGCCGCCGATTTTATGCGAGGTTGCCTTGTCTGTTTTCTCAAGATTTACAGGTTATGTATGACAAGAAGATGATTATTTTTCTGGAAGGGAAGCTTTGATTGTTCATTTTCTTGGAGGAAGATCTAACCTGGCCACCCTATTATCCATACCGAGCGAATCAGGGGAGTATTTGATTTCATTCGTTTTACTTATTTCACTTTTACATTCTTTACTTGAACATTGGGGACAATGTTCATCTTAAGTGTAAGGGGAGGGTAAAATGATGATACCTTACAAATACACTTTCGCTTGAGTTTGTTTATTTAATAGTAGATGTGTAATAAAACTATGAGAAACACTTGTTAGTGCAATTTTAGCGCCAAATGTAAAATTTTTTTACAATATTTAGGAGTGAAACTTGAGCCATAGCAAGCATCTCATGGATAGGAGATTGTATGACTAGCACATAACCGTAATATTCAAAAAAGAATTCCACCCAAATATGTGAGGTTCGCCTTTAGATTTGATAAGAAAAGCATTTATTATTAGTGCTTATGAGTGTACCGGTAGCATTTAGATTCTAGAACTTGCGTTAGTGATGCATCCCGAGACCGCTAGTGAGACTACATTCGTGTAGTAGGATTTACTACATGATAAGAGGCATTAGGATCACCCTTGTGTTAAACCCGTATCATAATTACTTGACCATTTAAGTCATATTATTTGGCTAGTTAAGTCAACTAATTTTTCCCACACCATTAGCGTTGTACTCATTTTTAGTACACGAAACCCCTAGTACACCCCTCCGAGCCTATCTTTTCGTTTATAACATTAAGCATTTTACTTAAAGGAAGAATTTGTTACACCCCACTTAAATGTACACCCAAATCGCCTTAGCCTTCCGTGTATGCGCTCATTTTTAGTGCATTATTGTTATTTGTTAAACCCTAAGTTAATTATCTAATTGATTACATGGTTGCTAAGTCGAGTCATATCTTTGTACATAATGTTTTGGGACGATTGGGACTCACGGGTAAAGTACTTATTTTATGGAGTAATGGGGAAGAACATCATTTATTACCCCTATATGTACGTTAATCTTAAAAGTACTCCAAGTGTTTTGATTTTCTTGATTCGAGTCATTAGATTAGTTTATTGTAAATTATGTAAAAATTCACGTGTAAGGGAAATGTTCATTCCCTATGATGTATTATTTTGGATGGTAGGGTAAGAGTGTATGCACAAAAAAAAAAAAAAAAAAAAAAAAAAAAAAGAATCGAAAAATCAAGAAAAAGAAAAGAAAAAAATAGAAAAAGAAAAAGAGAAAAAACATACGGACTACCATCCCGTTTCATTCTATGTTCATTTTATGTTTTTGTTATTTTTCATTTATTAGCTTAAGTCGAGTCTAGTCTTGGCTTAGCAACGCCATATTGTACATGTAATTAACCAAGATTGTTAACTCGCCACCAGTAAAGACTGCCTATATCCAACAAAACCGTGTATTTCATATCCCTACACTTAACGTTACAACCCTTTAAAAGACCTCTTTGATAGTTTATCCTAGGTGCTTACGCCATGTGGTGGAGATTTGATCCTTTCCCAAGCCTATGGTAATCTATTTTGCTATGATAGGTAGTGAGAGATATCTTCCGTTTCCATATTGTAATTTATACTTTATTACACCCGAGAGATGTGAGTATCTAAACACTATTTGTGAGGTGCTAGTATATGACCTTCATGCTTGTCTATTGGTCTTTAGTGGAACGATTATTTGTTGTAATTACTTTTATATTAGTGTTAAATGACCCCTAACTTGTATTTTGAGTAGAATAAAAGCGCATTTGCTTGAGGACAAGCAAATCTCAAGTGTAAGGGTATATGATGAGGCGAAAAATGAACCACTTTTAGGGGGTCATTTAAGCCCGAAATTGAATTTATTTGATCAAATATTACCCTAAATCGTTCCTTTTGTGATTTTAGGTACTTTGGGAGAGAAATCTGGAAAAGGAAGCAATTCAGACGTTTTTGGAGCATAAAAGTGAAGAAAACGCCAAAGACTTAATTTTCCATGCTGGAAACAGTGTATGACGGCGTCAAGAGGAAATTCCTGACGGCGTCAAGAGTAAAATCCATGAAGACCCAGAAGAAACATGAAGGCGTCACAAGAAGGGCGTCAAGAGTTAATTGTGTGACGGCCTGCATAAGGGGACTACATGACGGCGTCAGATCCAGATCTAGGCAGTCCGAGGAACTATTTAGCAGCGAGATGACGGCGTCAGACATTTGTTCTTGATGACGTCACCTTCCAAAATCTATATATAGTTTTCTATTTTTCATTCATTAAAGAGGAATGATGAGTGCACAAACACTCATCATTTTTATCGTATATAAACTGCCAAAACATACAAAAACAATCAAAAAGTAATCAAAATACTTAAAACATCCCAGGGATTGTGTTTTATGTGTTTTAAATGCAAAACGAGCAAAAACAAATGAAAAACGATCAAAGTTTGCAATATTGGCAATTTCAGTCCCCCAAGTTTCAAAATTTGTCAGAAATAGTCCCTATGCATTTATTTTGAAATAAAAGTCAACCCAAGTCCCTAAAAAATCAAAATTTATCAAAAACGGACTTTGGGTGATAAATTTGGAAAAGTTACATGTTTGGTCCCTGGAGTTTGGAAATTTGCAAGTTTAGTCCCTGGGAATTTTTGAAAATGAAATAAATTGCAAAAATTGGTTTGTGGAATACTGATCTTGGCAACAATAGTCCTTGGTGATACTTTTGGAAACTTACACTTTCAATCCCTTGGTTTTGTCAAATTGCAAAAATGGTCCCTATGTTTATAAACTACACCAACCGGACCCCTTTTGTTATTATAACCCAACACCAAATGATGCGTGGGAATCGCAATAGGCTTTACCTCTCGAGGGATCTCGAGAAGCTTACAACCCCCACCAGGCAGTGTACCTGATCGTTGTAGTATAGTATAGTGACAAGTACCGGGGGATTGATCGTTCAGCTTAGGAATAGTGTCGCTAGGATTAGAAAGCCTAAATACTAGTTCTAAAGGTGAGGGATGATTCTTTTTGTATTTTTATATTTTTATGAAAGCAATTAAAATCTCGGGGTTTTAAGGATTTTGGCGGAATTAGTTGCTAATCAACTAACCCAATACTAAGATGCAATCAAAATAAAATACTAGAAATGAAAATAAACTAATTAAACTAAGGTTGTGAGCAGTAATTGGAGAAAATGTGTTTACTTAGATTTCACTACTCCCTAGACATCTTTTACACGTTAATTACTTGTTATAATTGCATGGATGACGGATCATATTCCTTAATACCATTCATGGGGTGGCACACATAACTCCCCAATTCTATGAGCTCTTATCTCCTCCTACACCATTCCTAGCACAACTATAGGGATTGTAAACAGTGGCTCATGCATTAAATACAACCAATAAAGACCTAGTGCGCCTCGGTTCATGTTTCTTAAGACGTTCAAGCATGTTATCAAGTGGAGATCTGCCAGTTTTCTTAAGCCTAACATATAAATCATTCATCCAAGACAAGAATAAACAAGTAATCAACACATAATTAACATCTAGGTTTCATTAGATCTAAGCAAACACAAGATAGATCTAGCCTAGCATGATGGAATTAAGATAAGAACATGATATAGACAACCAACACATAGACATATTGATTGAATTAGAAGAACACTTATCTTGATTAAACATGCAAGGTATCAAGAGTTTGGAACCCTTGAAAAACCTGTAAAGTTACACCAAAATCGTACTTAGGGTTTCTCCAAAACTTCTCCCTTAATGTGTGAAAATTAGAAAACTATATATAGAAAAATAGGTCTGACGGCGTCAAGACAAACAATGTGACGCCGTCACCTCGCCGCCAAAACTCTTCTCGGACTACCTAGATCTACTTCTGACGCCGTCAAGACTTATACACTTCCAGGCCATCATGACTCTTTTACTCTTGACGCCCTTCCTACGTGACGCCGTCAAATCTGTTCTGGGTCGTCATGGAAATTCATGAAATTTGCTCTTGACGCCGTCAAGGTTTTGCTCTTGACGCCGTCACCTACTGTTCCCAGCATGGAAAATTAAGACTTTGGCGTTTTCTTCACTTTTATGCTCCAAAAACGTCCGAATTGCTTCCTTTTCCAGATTTCTCTCCCAAAGTACCTAAAATCACAAAAGGAACGATTTAGGGCAATATTTGATCAAATAAATTCGGATTCGGGCTTAAATGACCCCCTAAAAACGGATCATTTTTCGCCTCATCACCAAACCAAGCCCATTCACTCCCTATCCAGACCACTCCACCTTATATCCCCAGCCCATCAACACCCAGCCCACCACACAAATAATAAAAACAAACACCCCCGTTATTACCCCCCTTTTCCCAGTCAAACCAAGTCAACAAAATAGCTCCCCCCCTCCAACTTGCAAACCTGCTCCCCCTCTCCTCCACCTCAACTTCCATACCCTCTCCATTGACTAACAACAACACTCCAAAGGGCTTTAATTACCCATTTTTGCCCACACTCCACCTCAATCTGACAAAGAGAAAAAAGGCTCCAAAGAAGCTTTTAAAGGGTCAAGATAGTGTGGTGATCATCTAATGGCTCAGGATGCATTTGGGATTCACTCATTAGGGTTTCAAAACCCTAATGGTCCCTTATAAAAAGAAAGAGAAGCAATAGTGGTAAAGGAGTAGTTTTTAGTTGAAGAAAAAAAATTTGTAACATTGTTTTTTATTATAAAGTTGTAATATTAGTTTAACATTGTATCTCTGAGTTTCCAGTGTATTGTTTTGACTTATTTTAAGTATTAATATCAATCATTTTGCTTAATCTCAGTTTTATCAATTTTTATAAAAATCTTTAGTATGGATGAATGTTAGTTTAAGGTGTTGTTATGGACTAGATTAGGTAACATAAGCTCCCATGAAGCTTGATAAAGGCTTCTAGTAACCTAAAATGCAGTTTAACTAAAAAATACTCAAAAAAACAAACTGGTCAACAAAAGTCAAACTGCGGAGATTTTGGTTTGGATTCTGATTCAGAGGTTATTTGGGAAAGGAAGCAGCTTTGGAATGTTGGTTTAGATCCTCAGATAGGAGTTAGGACAAATTGGTTCTCTTGGTTCTTGTCTTTGGTGCTCACAGTCCACTTTGTAAGCCTATTACTCATTTAAAGTTTATTTTACATAATTTTAGTTATCCTTGCTTACCTATCTGTTGTTTATGTTTGATTAAAGTTATTTAGTGATAGTATAAACAGAAATAGCTTAGTTGTTCATTGAAATCAAGGGTTGTTGAGTATTTAAATTTTCAGTTAATTATAGCATTTTGTGGAATTATGAGTTTTTGTTGTGATTATTGACATAATTGTGGTTGGTTAAGTTTTAGTAATCATAAATCATGTGTCTGTGTTGGTAGTTTTGTTTAAAACTTTCATTTGCTTTGAAAAATTCCCACCACAGTCAATTTTAGGGGTGTTTGGAACAAGCTTTTAAGCAGGGCTCTTGTTGATTTTTGGTGATCATTTTAGTTCCATTAGATTACATTAGTGTTATATAGGTTTAGTAATGCATGAAACCTTGGTCTTATTCAACCCAAAGTCAAAATCACACAAATCCAACCTACACAGTTAACTGTGTGGGTTTTGTAGTCCATAAAGCATTAACATTGGTTAAAATATGGTTGATTCTCATTAGTTTAACTTTATTTAAGCTTAGTAGTGTATTTTAACTCAGAAAATTAGCATCTAAGTTCATTAAAGTCAAAGTGCAAGGATATTTGAAAAAGTCAAAAAGTTCAATCTCAGATTTTTGCAAAAATGGCAAGATTTTTATAGATTTTTGTGTTGTGATTCAAGGTCTGAAATTTGTTGTGTGTTTAGTCTATCAGTAGAACCTTTGATTTCACAAGTTTTATATTTTTGTGATTTTTTTAAGTGGACAAATTTGCCCTTGGAACACACCTGCAGGGCAACCCAGTGCCCTGTGCACTCAGACCCCCATCTTACCCACCCACCTTTGGTGGTATTTTGTGGCTAACCCAGTGGGTCCCACACCTCATACTCAGGTCCTTACAACCCCCCTCCTACCAGAGATTAAGGGGTGACCATTTGACCTGTGGACCCCACCTTATTTTGCTCCCAAACTTTGTCCCCAAATCTGTCTCAGATCACAATAAGCCAACTGCTTATTTGTGTCTTGTGGCTTAATCAGCCACCTTATTTGAATAAAACTTGCTTATCATTGTTCAACTAACTCAGAGAAACCTATTTTCACCATTGTGGACCCCACCTTCTTCCATTTGAGCTTAAATCTCCCCACAGTCAACAAAAGTCAACTGAGTGGATCAATAAGCTCTCAAGTGCTTATTATTGGGTTACAGTAAAGGTGTTTTGATAAAAAGTGCTTGTTTTTAGTGTATAATTAGTTTGGAAAAAGAAAAAACACCAAAAACCAACTTTAATTATATTGATAGCTTCTATTTAATAGGATTTATCATTTTAATTTTCTTTTTAGCTTATTTATAAGCAATATATCATTTTTATATTTTTATTAATTCTCTTTTAGGTAAAAATAATTCTAGAAAATTTTCCAGATTTTTATTTTGTCTTTTAGTGGTTTTTAGAATTAATTTTAGTTTAATTAATTATTAATTAAAATTAAGTAATTAAATAACATAATTAGATTTTATAAAGTATAACCTAGTTTTTATAATTTTTCTAACTTTTATTTAAGTTAAAACATTTTTAGAAATTTTTCTAGAATTTGTACTGTTCAGTTTCTATTTTTTTTATAATTTAATTAGTTTAATTAGAAATTAATAAGTAATTAGATTAATAATTAGTAAATTAGTTTAAAAATACATAAAATAAACTTTTTATAATTTTTTAGGATTCCTGTGATGGTTAATTAGATTTGTAAAATTTTTCTTAATTTTCTAAGTCTTTTTAGTATTTTTAATAATTCTAATTAGTTTAATTAGTTAATAAATAGATAATTAGTAATTAATTAATAATTAATAATTAAATAGTGTAAAAATAGTTTTTATTTTTCTTAAAATTTTCTTTAATTGTTAGGATTGTAAAAATAATAATTTTACACTTGTAACCTTTTCTGTCCCTCAGTTGTACTTTTTGTTTCGTTCGTCTGTGTACGTTTTTAATTAAAACGTACGTTTTTAGGTTTTAGCTCAAATCTTCTTAATCTAAATACCAGTAATCAATCACGTAGCTTTCCTAAGCTATATTGGTTAATAATTTCCAAATAACTTTTATCACAACCCTTTTCTGTGAATAATCACCCGATCACAAGTACGCTAAAGCACAATCCACACCTCGTCGGGACATAACGACCTGGTGATACCCTCTATTACCCGGAAGCATTGGTTTAGGCTCTTTGACTTTGTTGACCATTATTTGGTCAATATAAGTTGACGGTTTAGCACCAATCAAGGAACTTGTGTGGAGAAACCCTAGGGCCGAACTTTGTGAACCCTAGCTCGTATTTTACAGTAAATTCAAGGGTTTTCACCCCTTGAATCCTTTCATGTGCTATTGAGATAAGTCTTCTCTTAATTCAATCAATATGTCTATGTGTTGGTTGTCTATATCTTGTGCTTGTCTTGATTTCAACATGCTAGGCTAGATCTATCTTGTGTTTGCTTAGATCTAATGAAACCTAGAAGTTAATTATGTGTTGATTACTTGTTTATGGTTGTATTGGATGAATGATTTCAATGTTAGGCTTAAGAAAACTGGCAGATCTCCATTGTGTAACATGCTTGAACGTCTTAGGAAACATGAACCGATGTGTACTAGGTTTTATTGGTTATATTTAATGCATGAGTAAATTCTAATGATCCCATGTTAGGAGCTTCTTAGCCGGCTCGACATAGGAGTGAAGTAGGCACTCATAGGATTGGGGAAGTAAGTACGCCACCCCATGAATGGTATTAAGGAATACAATCCGTCATCTACGCAACTATAACAAGTAATTAACGTGTAAAAGATATCTAGGGAGTAGTGAAATCTAAGTAAACGCATTTCTCCCACATATTGCTCACAACTTTTGTTTAATTAGTTAATTTTCATTTCTAGTATTTTATTTTGATTGCATCTTAGTATTGGGTTAGTTGACTAGCAACTAATTCCGCCCAAATCCTTCAAACCCGAGATTTTTACTTGCTTTCCTAAAAATATAAAAAGTACAAAAAGAATCATCCCTCATCTCTAGACCTAGTCATTAGGTTTTCTAATCCTAGTGACACTATTCCTAGCAGAACGATCAATCCCCCGGTACTTGTCATTATACTATACTACATCGATCAGGTACACTGCCTGGTGGGGGTTGTAAGCTTCTCGAGATCCCTCGAGAGGTAAAGCCTGGTGCAATCCCTACGCATCAAGCATTAACAGTTGTCTTCATTTTCTCCAATTCCTAAGCCAAATCAGAAGTACTCACAGCACCTTCAATTCCCTCATCTCCTCCAGGTGTTTGAAGCCCACCTGTGGAAGTATAATCATTGGGAGTAGGTACCTGTGAATCCTATGAAGCAGTACCTTTAGAATCAGTGCTTAGTGGAGAAGTACCTTGAGCAGAAACAGATTTATCCAAGGAAGCTGTCACTGAGGGAGTCCTTTCACTTGAAACAACATGCTGAGGGGAAACAATAGGTGGTGTAGGAGTATGTACTGAAGCAGAATGCTCAGTAGAATCAGGTTGATCATCATTATTAGAATGTGTATAACCACTATTGTCTTCTTCATCCCTAACAGCTTGAGCAACCTCTAACATATAAGCATTTAGAGGTGTATTCCTACCCGAAAAATTTACTCCCTTATGAGACATAAAAGTGAACACTTTAGGTGGCATCCTAATGGTAGGTACATAATCCTGAGGTTTGGGTATCCCATCTAATGGATTCTCTAAAAGTAATTGAACAAATCTAGGATACATTAGAAAGGGTTTGCCAGCCTTAATATGAGTAAGCATACCTTCAAGGATCATGTATGAGAAATTGAAAGGTTGATTTGTAATAAGACCAACAAAAGCTGAAGCTATGGAATGGCTAAACTAATCCCAAGCAGTATTCTTTGGACTCAAACAATGAAGCAAAACATGAATTAGAAATTTCCAATGAGGACTAACCATAGCCTTCTGAAAAGTAAGCTTAATCAAAGGACCTTCATACCCAATGTCTCTGAGTGTGTTCCAAATCTCTTGTTTTCCAAACAAAACAGAGCCTCCTTCATCATCAAATAACAGAGCCTCTCTGATTGAAGCTTCTGTGATACGAATAGCTCTCCCAGCAACTGTAGCAGTAATGATATCCTCTCCATCTTCAACCTGTGACCTTGCTGTATCCCAAAAAGCTTGAATCCAAGGTCCAATAATCTCTGGGTTGACTAGGATTGAGTAACAGATGTTAGTTCCAGTGAGAAAGTCAATAATACCATGAAAGTCAAGGTTATCTTGGGTTTTCTCAAGGTTTGCTATCATGTTGTGTTTGGTGTTGGTGCATCGATTAGCCATGGTGATTAGGGTTAGAGTGAGAAAAGTTATGATCGATGTAAAATAGGAATGAGTTTATATAACAAGAAAGGTGAATAAGGGTGAATAAAAAGAAAAGATATGAGGTTTATATAAGGATAAGATACAAAAAATCACGGTTAATTAATAACTTTACCGTTATTTTTAGAAGTAATTATCCCCATATCTTTCGAAAGTTTGTTAGCCGCAAATCTGACCGTCGGAACAGTATCTGTGTCACAACTCACCATTTCAGGTCATTTTAGGTCATTTCCCGAACTTTGGAAAAACACTATTCATCAAAACACTATTCATCAGTTTACTATTCATAATTTTTGGTGTCAGTTTGACATTCCGAGAAGCATTCAGAAATTTTACTATTCACTAAACACTATTCATTTCCAGAAAAGATTTCATCATTCACTTGCATTACACATTTCATCGTAAATATAGTTTACGGGTATTCAAATTCGCGTAACTGTATTGGTTTAGGTGCGAATTCATTTCATTATCAATAAGGGCATTGCATACGGACTAGAGACAGTCTGCATATCATCAGTAGGTCATTTACATGTTATACCACTCTTAGGATTTTCAAATTTATATATTTGATACATTTAACGTTTTACGTATAAGTATTTATAGTAAACGTTAACACCCGGTTTATACACGACGAATATATATAAATATTCCCACAATGGTCCCGACATATTTTTATATCCATTATATCATCATAAAAGTTATTACATTCATTTACCCAGTATTTTGGAATTTTACGTTTTCCAGTTCAGTGTTTTACGCGAATTACGCGTTTTTAACCCGCGTTTCCAGTTTTAACAACGTTCAAGCAACCCGATGGAACTTACCATTCATTTTTATTTTATTATGGAGTATTTTGACAAGTTTAGTCATTCTTTCAAGTTTCATATTTTTACGATGCCCGAATTTACGTTTCGCGGTTTAAAACTTTACGTTTTGCGATTAACGGAACCAAAACTGACTCCGTGAACCAGATAACACCAAGCTTCCTACATACTCATCCATACATGTGCAGCCCCCCTCCCCATGTTACTTGAACTTCACCACTTATTTACCATAATGCCATTGAAATTAGATAAATATCTACCAAAAACCATTAAAACATAACTTACATAATTTTCAAGAATCATAAAGTGCTCATTTCTCATCTCCATCACAAAACCCACGACCCAAGTTCATTCTCCATGATCAAGTGATGATTTTCCAAAGTACAAAGCATCAAAGTTGTTCATTTCATCATCCTAATCAAGAATCATAACACAAAAACACAAGTAATCCAAGGTTTCTAATCATCTCACCACCTATTATTTCAAAGTGAGTATTCAAAATTGTTTTCATGTTTTCATCTAACTAACATATGTATCTTATGGTATTCATGCTTAATTTCATGCACAAACTAGTTATACCACTTTATTTTTGTATACTTTTTGAACATACAAACCCTAGATTGTGATTTAGGTGTTCTTTTGTTAAATTAACTTGATTACTAGTCATTAGGAACCCATGGCACCCTAAGAAGGTGTATGGTAGGATTAATATAGCTTTGTGAAGTTTGCAAGAGTTTTGGTTGATGTAGAAACTAGTTTTGAGCAAGAAAAATGGGTTTGTAACAAGTAAATATACCTACTGTCTCATTTTGTTAAATTCTGGAAAATCAGTACCTACAAAGGAAACTTTGGCAAAATTTTTGGAAAATACTTTCAAAAATGAATCCGTAGGCGAAAGAACGGATTAAAAAGAGTTTATAACGAAAAAGTTATGATTTTTGCAAGTTTATTGACGAAAACTATTTTCCGGAAAAATACATGCTGTTGGACGTTTTTCGTCGGACAAAAAGAGGCTTTAGACGTAACCCGGAGGAGTCGAGCTTTCCAAAATATATTACTACATACTAAGACGTAACCGTGGATATAAAGAACAAGTAAAACGGACTTATAATGACAAAGATATTCACGTTTCAATATCGGGAAAAATCCTCTATAATTGGCAGCTTTTAGAAATAATAATAACACTACGTACTAAATTCTAGATTTTCTAGAAATATTAACCAAGTACCCAATTTTATAACTAATGAAGTAGTAGTTATTACAAGTATATTTTAGCACTACGAGGCGTTATTTCAAGGATTTCAACCCGAGGATTTCAACACGAACATTGATACATACGATATATATATATAACTATATATATTGCAACTAGCTTTATTTTTCTAATAGCCATATTTTTCCTAAGTCTTGGAATGTATATTTTTGATAACAACAAGTATTTTTCAAAGAGTAGAGTGGTATAGGAACATGTGCATGGACATTCATAACATCATTTCATGATATAAAGTAGATCGTTCATCATTCATATTAGGTTACGGCTAGTGTGCGCGCCTTGTTTTCAGCTCATTACATGTTCATGGTACCATCATATCAGGTGAGTCATAGCCCCACTTTTACTGGTTTAATTACTTTACAAACTCTTTGGGGGAGATACATGCTTAAATACTCGTATTATACTTTTATACGATTTCAAATCCCACGGGGGAGAATACATTGCAACAACTATTTTTGTACATGCCCAAGTATTACAAATTCCATACATTGCTTAAGTTGCCTTACTACCACTTCACGACAAGTCCCCTTTATTATCATGGACCGTTAATTTTAGTGCTAAGCGAGAGTGAGTGAATAGATCTATTGAGGGTGACGCCTCCATTCGTGTTTGGGTTGCTCCAACGGGACGAATGCATTTCATGTCTTATCAAATTGAGTGCCTGGTAGACACTCTGTTGGGGCCATTACAAAGTCTAGCTTCGGGGTCATGAGCTTAAGAGACAATGTAGCATTTTTGACATTCTTGTCGGTTTACTATATACTTGTGGCTATTGTACATACGAAAATTACTTATGGAATTACGATACTTTTCCACCACTATTACTACGGAATTACAATGCCTTTGCAACAACCTTATGACTGATTTATTACAAACTTATTACATTTGGCAGTGGGTTGTAAACACACAGGTTACAAGTCTCTTATGGCGGGACTTGCAACTGAGTGGATTTACGATGCCTTTGCTGGGAAATCTACATTCATATGCATTACATTCTTTTTCACAAGACTCTATGAACTCACCAACCATTGTGTTGACACTTTAGCATGTATTTTCAGGTTTTAACCAATGGCACGCTACTGGAGGTTTTGGCAGGGCATGGCATGGTCATAGAAGACTCTGATTATTCATATGGGGACCGTTTTTAACTATTTTAAGGGCCTACTTCCGCATTACTTTTAACAATATAAATTCAACATTTTTGATTAAACTATTTTATTCTAAATGATTGAAGTGAAAACATTTTTGTACTTGTGTTGTGATATCAATTGAGTTACACCCCAGCTGCATGTATGCTTCCGCTGGACCCGATTTGGGGGTGTGACAATCTGACACGTCAGCGAACCCTTTAATAGCACCAAGCAGTACGTTCCATAAAATATGGAGCAGTACTTTCTGTTATAAACTCACACAGTATGTTGACCAAAGTACTTTCCAAAAAAAAATCTTGAATGTTGACCATTTGACCAAAATATCTTTGAAAGTCAACCCTGATTAATGACTATCTCCCCAAATTAAATCCCAAAGCTACCATGGTAAGTGAACATCAATACACTTCATTAAATGCCCATTTACCTCTATTTTGCTTATAAAAGCAACTTTACCAACAACAACTTGCAATCCCCTTTTCTTTCTTTAGCATAACACAAAAACTAGTAAGCACAATGAGTCACATTCCAATTGTGAACATCTCTTCAGACTCAGATGGCACCACTGATTCAGAGATAAGTTACTACTCTGATTCTGAGTTTGAAGATCCAGGATGGTTAGATTATTTTCCTCCTCATGTACAGCGGATGGGACTCCAAGAATCTTCCTCAACAATAAGTGCTGCCAACTATACCATAACTGATGCAGGTAGTACTACCAACAAAAAGCCCAAGAAGAAGAAAGTTGTCCCTGGTTCATCTCTGGCTAATGAGCTTCCACATGCTTTGACTCAAGCCCTGGAATCAGCAATTCAGAACATGAAGTGGCCTGCTCCTAGGAAAGAGAGACCTCCTAAACAGGTTCTTGGCCTGGCTTGCCCAAGAAAGCAGGCTTCTTTTGATGACAAGAGAAAAACTGCTCAAAAGGGAAAGTATAACTATGAGGGCAAGGGAAAAAGGCCTATGGAGTAGGTGTGTGAAGCTTCGTAGTAGGTTGTGATAGTTGGTGGTTGGTGTAGTCTTGTGTTTTCTGTGTCTTGGTAACAACAATGATGATGTAGAAACTTTCTAAATGGTTGTTGTAATAACTTTGTTGAATGATAAATAAACTTTTGTCTTTTGAATGATACATGTAGCCTCCCCTCAAAAAATGACTAACTAATAACTACTAATGCCTCCCCTCAAAAATAGCTTATATATTAATCATGCCAATACTCACAACCAAGAAGGTAAATCTTGAAACATCAAAGCCCTTTGTGAGTAAATCTACTACATTATCATCAGTATGAACTTTAACCACATTGATAAGCCAGTGTTCATAGCAATCTCTTATAAAATGATGTCTAATCTGAATGTGCTTGGTCTTGGAATGATACATTGGATTCTTGACAATACAGATAGTACTCTTATTATCAATGTTGATAGGAGTATTCTTGAAATTGAATCCATAATCCAAAAGCTGATTCTGCAACCAAAGTACTTGTGCACAACAACTTGCAGCAGCTACATACTCTGCTTTAGTGGAAGAAGTTGCCGCAATTGTTTGCTTCTTACATTGCCATGACACTAATCTGCTTCCAAGGTACTGGCATCCTCCAGTTGTGGATCTTCTGTCATAGTTATCTCCAGCATAATCACTGTCTGAAAAAGCTTGGAGATGGAAAGGTGAATCTCTAGGATACCATAAGCCTAGCTTAGGTTGTTGCCTAAGATACCTGAAAATTCTCTTGACAGCATTCAAGTGGGATACCTTTGGATTAACTTGATGTCTTGCACATAAACATACAGCAAAAGTTATATCAGGTCTTGATGCAGTTAAATACATGAGACATCCAATCATAGACCTGTATAGGGTGACATCAACATCTTCTCCTTCTTCATCTTTTCCCAAAGGTTTGTTAGTATCCACTGGTGTAGATGTAGGCCTAACAGTTGTGAAATTGAATCTCTTAAGAATATCTGCAACATACTTATCTTGACAAATATATATTCCGCTGCTTGACTGTTGCACTTGAAGTCCCAAGAAGAAGGTTAATTCTTCCATTGAACTCATTTGAAACTCTATCTGCATAAGATCTTCAAATTCTTTGACCACAGATTGCCTAGTAGCACCAAAAATAATGTCATCTATATACACTTGGACAAGCATGATATCCTTCTTATCTCTTTTGATAAACAAAGTCTTGTCAATTGCTCCTCTTCTATAACCATGTTGTAGTAGAAAATTGGAAAGTCTTTCATACCATGCTCTTGGAGCTTGATGAAGGCCATACAGAGCCTTGATTACCTTGTAGACTTTGTTTGGGTGTGCAGGGTCTTCAAAACCAGGAGGCTGTTTGACATAAACTTCTTCTGTAATTTTGCCATATAGAAAAGCACTTTTAACATCCATTTGATATACAGGGAATCCCATATAAGATGCAAAAGCCAAAAATAGCCTGATGGCTTCAAGCCTTGCCACAGGAGCAAAAAGTTCATCATAGTCTATTCCTTCTTCCTGTCTATATCCTTGAGCCACTAACCTTGCCTTGTTTTTGATAACATTCCCTCTTTCATCTCTTTTTACTCTGAAGCCCATTTAGTTCCAATAAGTTTCTTTCCATCAGGTAAATCACATAATACCCAAACTTCTTGAAGTTTAAACTGTAGGAGTTCTTCTTGCATAGCTTCCACCTAACTTTCCTTGGCTAATGCTTGTTTGATATTCTTGGGCTCTTCCTGAGATAGAAAACAAGCAAATAAACACAACTTCTGATCCTTGTGATTCACCCTGTTTTGCTTGTAGATAAAACTAAGTAAAGAAGTATGTTGTTGAGACATATTCTTAGCCTTAGTCCTTGTGAGCACCCCTGAAGCTGAGGGTCCAATAATGTTGGTAACAGGATGAGTTTTGTGTATTCTGAGAGTAGGAGTTGCTGAGACTTCAAGATTATCTTCCAAATTAGTTATATCAGGATCTTCATTAGAATCTGAGAAAATGCCTTCTTGATCCAATTCATCATCAGTGTCTTCTAAAGTAATCGTATTTGGATCATCAGTATCTTCTAAGTCAGGCATATTAGAATCATTAACAGCATCAGTATTTATCCAATTTGAAGTATCTAAAGGTTGAAAAGTACTTTCAAATGGATTAGCAGTACTTCGGGCTAAAGTACTGGCTGTGTCTTTTGCCTTCTTCTTTTCTGCTTCATAAACTCTCCTTTGTTCATCTTCATACGACTTAGCCATTGTTTCTTGAAAAAGCATCCTAGAAAGTTCATCTTGAATGGCTTGATCTTCTGCAGATACTGGGATTTGTGGTGGAACAGTACTTTGAGGATCAACAGTACTGTTAGGTTCAGCAGTACCTTGAGGCTCAGAAGTACTCTTCTTCTCATCATTGGCGTTATCATTTGGCTCATCTTCAGATCTTAAATTAACATCATGAACAATGTACTGTGCTTCTTCTTCAGTGGGAGCAGTTTGATTTTCTTCCCTTACAGGTACATAATTCATTGATGAAGACATTAAATCAAGATCAAACATCCAATCAGGACCTTTACCTTTAGAATTTTCTTATTCTTCCAGAAAATCAACATGAAGACATTCTTGAACCTTTTTGGTAGCCCTATTGTACACTCTGAATCCTTTGCTATTGGTACAATATCCCAATAAATATCCTTCATCTGAATTCCCATCAAATTTGCCCAAATTATCAGCAGTGTTTAAGATGGTTAGGGGACATCCAAAAGGTTTCATAAACTTGATGCTTGGATTCTTTCCCATGAGTAACTCATAAGGTGTCTTCATTTGAGGTTTAGTCACTGATACTCTATTCAACACATAACAAGCAGCACTTACAGCCTCAGCCCAGAATGGAACAGGTAATTGAGAGTCTGCAAGCATTGTCCTTGCTGCTTCTATAAGAGTTCTATTCTTTCTTTCTGCAACTCCATTTTGCTGAGGAGTTCTAGCAATACTGAACTCTCTTTTAATTCCTTTCTTGGCACAAAATTCATCCATTAGCTGATTCTTGAACTCAGTCCCCTTATCACATCAAATGCCTCTAACCTTGAGTCTTAACTGATTTTCAAGTGCTGTTATAAGATCATGAATAGCATCAAAAGTTTCATCTTTAAAGCATAAGAAAAGACCCAACTAAATCTGCTACAGTCATCTGTTACAACCAAGCAATACTTCTTCTTGTTCAGACTAACAACTGAAACAGGTCCAAACAGATCCATGTGCAGCAATTCCAAGGGCTCTCTAATGGTTTTCTCATCAATCTTCTTACAAGAAGCCTTGTGTTGTTTACCCTTCTTACAAGCAAGACATGAGTGATCATTCTTGAATGTTTTAGAAGGTAAACCTCTAACTAAATTACCTCTGACCAGCTTATTGATGTTCTTAAAATTTACATGCCCCAATCTTCTGTGCCATTGATGTGCTTCTTCCATAATTGCTCTTGCAATCAAACATGTTGCTCTTTCAGCAGAGTGACATTCTTTAAGTCTATGCTGTACACATCATTAGTTCTTGGTGCTCTCAGCAACACCAAGCTTCTATCTTCTAACTTGAAATCAGGAGAAAGTATAAGACATTCTGTGTCAAAGAATAACACAGGATACTTCTTATCACAAATATGAGAGACTGACAAAAGATTGAATTTGAGCTCCTTCACATATCTAACATCTTTAAAATCAATGTTTCCTGCCTTGATAGTTCCTTTGCCAGTAATTCTTCCTCCATCAGGATCATTCCCAAATGCAACTTTTCCTCCAAAATAAGCTTTAAAATCTGACAAGAGCTCCTTTTCTCCTGTCATACTGCCAGAGCAACCACTATCTACAATAAGATGATCTTTAAGCTCCTCCTCTGGGTTGCCCTGCATTCACATGAAAAAGGTTAGTTATTTTTAGGAACCCAAGCCATTACTAACTTGTGTTCCCCTTGTGGAGTGACATACTCAAAATTTTTGAGTATGTAATCACCACTGTCTTTGAAAGCATGATCAAGAATTAAGGTTTTTGTTTCCAAAACTGTTGGTTTATCATGATCAATTTTCCCTTTTTCACCCTTAACCTCTGAAAGTACTGGTTCTACCCCAGCAGTACTTTCTTTCTTAACCCATTTTGTTGTGACTTTAGGAGTTGGGTTCTGTGTTCTAGCATCTTTTCTTGTGTTGTAAGGCCTTCTAGGGTTGTAGTGATTGTACCTCCTAGGTCTTACACTTGAGTGTTTGCTAGAGACATCTTGGTTAGGGAACTTTCTATCAGTACTTTGTGAAGGTACCGAGGGTTTGGAGTATGACCTTTTCTGATGAGGGTACCTATAGTCTTTTGAGAAATTACTATGGTTAACCCTATTTGTATAATTCCAAACTGGTTTGTTGTCCCTTGGCTTATTCTCCCTATAACTTGGTTGTGCAGTTCTGGTCTTTGGATATTTACTTAAGTATTCTGAATGATAATCACAGTCTTTAATCAAATGATGAGGACTATAACAAACATAACAGACCTTTGGACCAATATCCCCAAATCCCTTTCCATAAGATTTTCTAAAATTAGCAGTATTTTGAAAGAATTTTCTCTGAGGTACTGCTGAGTGATCAGCAGTACTTTGAAAAGTGTTTGGAGTTACTGCTTGTTTTGAAAACCTGTTCTCTTCAATCTTAGGTGCTTCAACAGACTTTTCTAAAGTTTCAGGGTTAGATTTACTTTTAAGCTTTTTCCTAAACTCTAGATTATCTACACCATAACAGTCAACATCTTTTCTAGGTGGTTGAAAGCTACCTGGGGGGGTGAGGAATTGCATTATATCCCTTTTCTTTCTTAAATTCAGGAGGTGTTAGACTAGGGGATTCCTCATCACTAGAAGTGTTTTCATCTAGACTTATGAACTCTTCATCACTAGTGGAGGTATCTACTGTAAGATTTAGTTCCTTGCCCTTAAATGGAATGCCTTCATTGCTATCATTATCATAACCTAGACCTGTCTTAATATTAGATGTTCTTTGCTTTTCAACAAATTGAACATGTGACACACCTGCCTCATTCCACACAGCAAGTTTTTCTAACAACTTATCCCTTTCAGCAGTTACTTTCTCTAGTTCAGACACCTTACAACCTAGTTTCTATTCACTTAACTTAACTAGGTAATCCTGTTGTTTATATGTTTCAAGCCATGCTACTTCATTGTTTTCATGTGTAATGATTTTGGCCTCCATTGACTCTAAAGTCAATTGATAACCAGTTATCTCAGCCTTAGCCTTTTGAAATTTATCTCTTTCAGCTACATATTCACTAAGTAACTTTTGATACATATCATTGCACTTAGAGCATACCTCAGAGTTAGTGGATGAACTTGGTGAAGCCGCTACCATAGCAAGCTGAACAGTTGCTTCTTCAAACTCCATGCTCCAATCAAAGCTTCCTAGACCATCTCTTGACTCCAAAGCAGCATATCCAGGCTCTTCATCAAATGTTGTACTCCAGTCTTCTAATGCAACCATTGAATAGGTTACAGGTTCATCATCAAACTCATTTGACCAATCAATCTCTTACAGATTCTCTTGAGCAACCAAAGCTTTTGGTTTTGGTTCAGTGATTGGAATCTCTTTTCTTTCAGGCTTGGATTGTTCAATCATCTTGTTTGCTTGATACTTTGCAAATTTGCACTCCCTTGCAAAGTGACCAGTCCTTTGACAGTTGAAACACTCAATCTTGGACTTGTCAAATGTTATTCCTTGTTTGGCTCTGAAATTGATGCCTTTTCCTGTCTTATTCACATACTTCTTAATCCTTGCAGTGAGCATGGCAACTTGCCATCTGATATCAATTTCTTCCAAAGCATCATCATCTATTTGCAATACATCTTCTTGATAGGTGACAGGTAGAGATGCTTGTTGAGAAAAGAATGAACATATAACTTCATCTGAGGTGGGGGTAAGTGATTGTGATGAAGTGGTGGTGACCATTGTTGTACATGGAACCTGTGTTTCAGTCACAGTACTTTGAACAGGATAAGCAGTACCTTTGTTGGAAGTACTGCTTCTGTTTTCAAAAGAGACAAAAGCAATGTTTTGAGGTTTCTATTGTGTGCTTGAACCTGTAGTACCATTCATCTCATGCTCATACACCTTCAGATTGTTGTAGAGATCATCAAAGTCCATAGTATCCAGCCCTGGTTGTCCTCTGATCATAGTAGCAACTACATGCCATGCTAATGGCAAACTTCTCAAGAACTTCAAATTAGCATCTTCAACTGATGCCTCAGCATCATATAGTTCTAGCATACTCAGAAGATGTTAGAATCTTTCATAAGTAGAATCAAGACCTTCTCTTTCTCTAACAGTGAAAGTTTCAAATTGTTGCTTCAGCAAATTCCTATGCATCATCTTGGAAGCATCATTACCTCCAAACTTCTTCTTTATTGCAGCCCATAGTTGTTTGGCATCTTTGGCATCATGAAACTTTAATAAGTGACCATCAGGAATAGCAGAAAGCAGTATGTTGAGAGCTTTGTCTTGATTCTTTTGGTAGCAGCAGGTACAGTAATTTTAGGTGGTGTTGGTTGTCCAGGTACCTCTACTGGTTCTTCAATTTGCATGTTACCATTGACAATCACATCCCACAGTGCATGGTCTGTAATGGCAATGTACTGCCTCATCTTCATGGCCCATAGGTTGTATTCGCCCTTCTTAACAGTAGGGATTCTGACAGCAGTGATTGAGGGAGCAGGTGCAGCATCTGTCGACATCTTGAAGGGTTTGTAGTGAAATCGGTTTAAAGGTTTGTCTTCTTAATCAGAGTTTCCAACACAAGCTTTGATACCACTTGTTGGATCGATATACTCTAACCAAACTACTTTGTAGCTTTTAAGGGTTTAACAATATTGAGTAAACTCAACACTATTAATATTGAAACACTGTTTTACCTTGTAAAGTATGCGGAATCTACTAACACAAAGCTTAAGAAGAACTTTTATATTAACCAAACTTTGAACCTGCTTTGTTACACAGATTCACTAACAATCCCTAACTATTTATCAACTTTGATCGACTCTAAAACTTATGAGAGCTTCTATCTAAGACTTGTATCGACTAATACCTCTTAAGGCTCTTTATATAGATAACCTTAAATCGGTTTACAACATATAATCCTTGAACGACAAGTCATTATCCCTAACTAATTCTAGAATATTCATTCAATATTACACATTAATCCTTATCTAATATTGCACATTAGTCCTTGTTTCCTTCAAAGTACTTTAAACATTCTTCAATAACAGCAGTACTTTGACTTTTTCCTTCAGCAGTACTTTGACTTTATTCTTCATGCAGCAGTACTTTGACATCCAGAAGTACTTTGATATTTTATATCCCAACAAAGCTTTAAAGGAGTAGAAGTCTTGATGTGGTGTATAAATAAAAGCCATGAAGAAGAGCTATAGAAGTATTGAAGTTGTGAAGACATAGAAGTATTGATGTTGTAAGGACATAGAAGCCTAGAAGTTGTGAAGACATAGAAGCTTTGAAGTAGTGATTAGATAGAGGTTGTGAAGAAACAAGAGTTGTGAAGAAGTGTAAAAGGAGTGAAAGGGTGTAAAGAAGTTGTGGTGTGTTTGTAGTTGTGAGATTGGTTCTAGCTACGATTAGAACTCGACATTTAGCTTTGTGTCGTTAAATTGGTGTAAGCTAAGGTGTGTACGGTTTTCTCCGCCATAAGGGAGCATATTGATTTAGTGAAGAAAATTCTTGAGTTCGGTGCTCGGGGAGTGGAGTAGGGCAAGGAAGGTGTCCTTGTAGCCGAACCACTATAAATCCTTTGTATCTCGGTTTGATCTTTCCATCTCTCACTCTTTGCTTACTTACATATTGCATATAGTTATAATTGCTTATATAGTGCATATATTAATTTCACATAAAGATCAAATTAAGTTCCACTCACAACACTAATCTTATTTAAAACAAACTAAAAGGATATATATATATATATATATATATATATATATATATATATATATATATATATATATATATATATATATATATATATATATATGTGTGTGTGTGTGTGTGTGTGTGTGTGTGTGTGTGTGTGTGTAATAAATAACATTGTAGTCTTTACTAAACAACTTAACTTAGTGGTGTTTAAATAACTATAGTGAACAAACTCTAATCTACACTTTTGAATCAAAGTTTTTATATACTTGAACTATTCTTTTTGAAGCAATCTTTTATAAAACGAAAAAGACGTAAAACTATTCAACCCCTCCCCCCTTCTAGTTTTCCACAATTGGTATCAGAGCCACGTCAAGCAAGATTTTTAAAATATACTGTATTTTAAAACTTGAAACGATCTATGGAATTTGAAAAATATTTAGAAGGGCAATTTTCGCAACGACCACCATTATTTGAAAATAATCATTTTCTTGAATGGAAAAATAAATTTGAAAATTATGTGAAATCAATAGATCTTGATCTTTGGCATATCATTTCAATTGGTGATCTTCAACCAACTAAAATAGATTTTGAAAACCAATATAATCATCTTCAAACAAAGATTGATAAAAATTCTAAAGCTAAATTAATGATTTACAAAACTCTACCAAGAGTTGAATATGAAAGAGTATTCTTTTGTAAAACGGCAAATGATATTTGGAAATGTCTTTTAAATTTTCACCAAGGGAAATGTAAAACCAAAGATGATAAACTTGATGTTGCACAAGAATTAGTCACTCTAGAAAATTTGATAGATAAATATTTAGTTGAAATAAACACAAGTACTACTAGTTCAAATGTGGTTATTGAAGGTATCAATAACGAAGAATACATGAGCCAAATCCGAAGAAATATTGTAAATAAATCATGAAGCGACAAGGAAGAAGAAGATGATAAAAATATGGATTGTGAAGATATTCAAATAAATGAAACTACAGGTATTGATGGCAAGGACTACATGCGCCAAGATCTAAGTGAACCTATAAATGAAACATGGAGCGACATGGACGATGAAAATGATCATCGTATAGCATGTGAAGATTGTAAAGCTACAAATAAGGTACAATCCAAAACCAAACATTTTGGTTATGATCAATTTATATTAGAATTTTCAAAAATAGAAAACAACTTCAAACATTTTTGCAACATAGACCCAAAACTCATTTTTTAAAAATTGAATCTTCAATATCCGTTGGAAGTAACTTTGAAAAAGAAATAATTTTAGAAGATAAAATGCCTAGACTTGAAAGTAATATTGAAATTGATCTTGAATTCAAAAATTGTCAAGACTACAAACACGAAATTAGAATGGAAAATGAAAAAGCAAAAATATTAGCTAAATTTGAAAATAGTTCCAAATTTTTAAAATATCTACTTAATATTCAAAAGTCATTTAATGATAAAACCGGCTTAGGATTTAATGCAAATGATCCTTCAACAAATAAATTAAGGCAAATAAAATTTGTAAAACCTAGTAGAGAAATTTAGAATTAATATTATTTGTATCTATTATTAATTACTTAAGTCAAGAAAGTCATTGTTTGTTCGTTAAGACAAACTATTGATGAATTCTTGTACTTCTCGGCGACATCCTCATCATGTGCATTCAAATGCAACGGATGTCCTCAACTAACCATCTCGGACCCATGAGAATCTGGGTACCAAGGTGTTTTTCATGATTAGGTAATAAACAAACGAAGAGACGTTTTTATTTTTTTTACAATGGATCGCTCACTTTCATAACATACATATGAAGACTAGTGAATCATATTACCTTGATTCATATTCTACACACGATTTGCAAATGACGTAGTTGCGACCATTAAAAGAATTGATGATGAGATCTTCACTATTGGAGTGTTGATTTGGTGAAGTATTATTTACTACCTCAAGATGAAGGAATCAAATGCGAATATTTTTGACAAACACGACTCATGGAAAAAGTAAAACATCCGTTGAAGATATTTTTGTCATTTCATCATTCTACACCCACTACCATCATGGAGTTAAATTCTAATGATGTTAACCAACACTCAAATGCCTACTCATAAAGATAAGCTGGACCTGAGGTAAGTTTTTGATGAGTGTGTAAATACTCATCATTTTTAGTCAAAACTGAACTGCAAAACGATTAAAAACACTCAAAAACGCACCAAAATATGAAGAAAATCCCAAAGATCGTGTTTTATATGTTTTTGATGCAAAACGAGTGAAAACAAACGAAAAACGAACAAAATTTGTATATTTGGCAGTTTTAGTCCCCTAACTTTCAAAATTTGACAAAACTAGTCCCTAAGCATTATTTCAAAGAAAAGTCAAACCAAGCTCTTTAAAAAGTCAAAATAAATCACAAATGATCTTTGGTTGAAAACTTTTGGAAAAATACGCATTTGGTCCCTGTACTTTGGCAAATTGGCAGTTTTAGTCCCAGGTGTTTCAAATTTGGAAAAGTGCATCTTCGGTCCTTTGGTTTATCTAACTTGATAGGTTTGATCCTTTTGATGACTTGGGGATATTTACAAAACCAACCCTCAAGTTTTAGCAAGTTTACAAGTTTGGTCCTTGGGATTTTATAAGCTACAAACCAAACGGGTATCCTTAATACCTATAAGCAAATACAAACCCAAACAACACCTTTACTAGCCCACCATCATAAATTCTATTTCCCTGGCCCAAAAACCTTACAAGCCCACACCTTTTTTCTACTTAATATTAAAAACGAAAAAAAAACAAATAAAGACCTAAGGGTCAAACCCATCTCTTTCACCCTCCTCATGACCTGCAACTCTCCAAACAACCATCACTATCCTTCCATCACTCTCCAACCCATTCCCCAATCCCCCTACCATCTCCCCCTCACAAACCTGTACCTATCACCCTTATTACACCCTGGAAATCCACCAAACTCAAATTACTTTTTGGCGCCAAAACTAGATATATGGCTAGGATCAATCTCAGAGCAATTGGATAGTGGGGATTCGTTCGCAAGGTTCAAGGAAAGGTTTTGAAACCCTAATTTCATAATATGAAGACAAGAGGAGCAAATGTGTACATACCTCCTCAATTTACTATAAATAGGGCTTTCATGTAAGCCTAAATGACATCTCTTTTCTCTTGTAATTTCTGTTTTCAAAATTAGTTTCCAATTGTAATTTTAGAATTCAAGTTCAATGAAAATTGCATTTTAGTTTATTCGAATTTCTACTCAAGTTTAAGTTTCTTACTTTTTATCAACTAAATTCTGTTTGTTGATTATCAAAATCTCATTTGAGTACTGCTATAGTTTGTGGGAATAAAAGAAAACAAAACTCAGAAAAGAAAAGAGAAAAAGAAAAAAATCCAGAAAAGAAAATATAAAGAATATAGAACAAATGAATGAAGAAGAAGGAGGTAATAACAGGAATGGTGGTGATTTTGGTTTAGAGTTCCATGGGGAACATTAGGCTGTATTGGGTTACTTGATCTCAGTTGTCTCCTAGCTTGGATGACAAGTAAGTTTAACGAGCTTAATTTCCCTATAATCTTCCTTAATTGATAGTTGTTGTCATTTGTCATTTGATCTTGCTTGTTTGGATAAATTTTAGCTTATTATAACTTAAATAATCTAGCTTGACTGTTAATTTGGTAAACTGCTTTGAAAATAAGGAAATTCAGTGCGAATAGGGGTGTTTGGTTTAAGAGTTTTCACTAAGTTGTTGATAGTGATTATTGTAGACTGTGGTTAAGGCACACTCCATTAGGTGTAACTAGAATATTTAGGCTATAAAACTCAGCAGTCATGTCTTGAATGGAAACATTCATCTTCAATCTCACTAGTTTTTTTTACTATTAGGACATTAGTCTAGATAATCATAGGGATAGGTGGAGTAGATGTTAAAATAGTCTAGTCTAATCTCATTTTAGCTCACTATATAATCAGAAGTCATTTGGAAGCAAACCATGTTCAATTTGATCAGCTGAGTTGAAAAATTGAAAGGTCAAAATTTGCAAGTTTTAATTTTCTCCAAATCTGGTTGGATTTCTTATGAATTTTGTGCTTAAGATTAGGATTTGGAATTTTTAGATAAC
The DNA here is from genome assembly GCA_030686995.1 of Artemisia argyi. Classification (NCBI taxonomy): domain Eukaryota; kingdom Viridiplantae; phylum Streptophyta; class Magnoliopsida; order Asterales; family Asteraceae; genus Artemisia; species Artemisia argyi. The sequence goes on along the minus strand of CM060693.1, from coordinate 124,322,606 downwards.
AAAGTCCACCAGCTTGGCTTTTAGAATCCATAAGTATCTCATTTTTTAGATTTCTTTTGGAGCTTGTGCAAATGCTTGAAGTTACCTGTTTGGCCTGATCATGCCCTACACCCACACAAACCAGTTTTACCTATTTTTCATTTGACTAGACCTTGCTCAACTTTGGATCAATTTCTGTGAAACTTGTTGCTTTGGGATCCCCCTTAGGTAGTTCTCAGGCTCATACTTTTTGTTTTCCCCTTAAGGGCTTATTAGAATGCTTATTTGAGCCTCCTTTTCGCTCCTCTTTTTTGACTGCTGCTTGTTCATCATCTGAGTAGGGTTGATTATTGTTTGATCCTATTGGGTCTTAGTTGTTGTAGCTTCTTATTGTTGTAATTGTTATTATTACTTGCTGTTATCTCTTGTTGTCGCATTTGTTTGTTCATGCTTTGTGATCCCTTGACTGCTTTTCACTTTGGATTTCAATGCATCAAAACTTTACCACTGTTGGAGAATAAGCTCTCCACAGAGCTTATTGGATCATCTTAGAAATATCGTTTTTATAAAAAGTGCTTAAGTTAAGGTGTATTAACAGTTTGTAAAAAGAATAAAAAAAATAGTTTTGCAAAAAGCCAAGGGCAGGGTTCGAACCTGTGTCCCTTGGCTCCAATCTGAACACACCCAACATACCACACCACAACCAACGTGCCCTTGGGACCTTTTCAGTTAAACATTGTAGAAATTAATTCAAAACCCTTCTTTGCTCAGTTTGATTTATTAAGCCCTCCCAGCTTAATTGCTTATTCTTTGCTTATTGTTAAACTGTACCCCAAATCTTTATATTTTTCTTAGATTAGTCATAGCTTATAGTATTTATTAAAAAAAATTCAGAATTTTAGAAATAGTTTTGGTATTTATTATAATTTAATTAGTATTAATTAGTTTTTAATTCGTAATAAATAGAATTTTTGTTAAAAAAAATTAAATTCTTTTTTTTCAAAATTTTCTTTTGTATTTCAGTACGTTAGAAAATTATTCGTAAACCCGTAGGTCGTTTAGAATTTAAATTTTACGTTTTATTTTGTGCATTGACGTTTATTTTTAAATAAACGTCACGTTTTTTTAATTTAGATTACGTTTAGGATTCCCGATACCTAATTATGTTTTCCCGTAGTGTATTAGGTATTTCCTAGTTTGTTAGTTGCCTTAGGTTAATTTATTTTTACCTTCGTTCGTTAATTTTCAATTTCGTTAATTTAATGTATCGTAACACCAAATAACCTTTCCAATCATACAAGATTTTAATCCCAATCTCATTCGAAGTTTTCCATTCACACCTCGTTGGGGTACGACCCGGGAAATCACTTCCCGGTCTCACAATTTAAATATCACTTTCATAAGTTTTGCGAGGTAATCTTTTTCCTAAAAGGTTTACTCGTATTACTTCACGTCTATTTGTCTCACGATAAATTAGACTTCACATTTGTTGATATTTTGATAATTGTTGTTTGCACACACCAAAACACAACGAACCAAATGGCGCCGCTGCCAGGGAGGCTGTGTGTCGAAAGTCTCGATAAGGTTTAGACGACTAGTCTTGTAGAACCTTCGCAAGAAGTTACGTTTTCATAAAATTTATAAAAAACCAAAAATATTTTTCTTTTGTTTCTATATATGTATTATATCTATATAAGTTAAGAAAAACACAAAAAGATTTTCCCGTTTCTTTGTTTAATAATAACAACATTAAAATCTTACCACCGCAAACCAAGGCAGAACACCTACCAACTGGGGGTGTGACCATAATAAGTTCCCAAACCAAAGATCAAAACTTGCCTTTGTATCACTTGCATTTTGGAAAACTTTTAAACGAGAAACACACTCTAAGAGGAGTCGAAATGGTGTGTGGCGATCCAACGAACTTCGCCCAGTGAGAGATCCATTCTTCTCTCCCGCTCCTTTGTGCGTTTTTCTTTAGAAGTCAACCTTGCGTTTTTGATTATTGGTTTAAGTTCCCTTGTCGTTAAAGTGGTATTGTTTTAATTGATATTTTTTGTGGTGCATGCACACGCGTTCGTCTACGTCAACAAGTCCTTTGCAATTGCTTAACAATATTCCAAGAAGAAGGCGTAATCGATGACGTACCAATCCAATAGCCGAACCCGAGATTCGTACTATTCCCATCATGGCGGCTGAGCCCACTATGAATGAGCTTCTCCAAGCACCCATCGAGAGTTACGGAGATGCTATCATCATTCTAGCCATCATGGCTGACAATTTCGAGCTTAAGACGGGGTTGATAAACTTAGTCACCTCGCGTCAATTCTATTGTTTCGAGAGGGACGATCCTCAAGATCACATTCGATGGTTTAACAAAATCACGTCCACCATCAAATGCAAAAATGTCCCTGAGGAAGCTATCAAACTTCTTCTCTTCCCGTTTTTCGTCGATGGGGCTGCCAAAAATTGGCTAGACAAACAACCCCCTCGATCGATTGAAACATGGGAAGATTTGGTTAAGAATTTTGTGAATGAATTCTTTCCTCCTTCTAAAACCACAGCCCTCAAGAATGAGATCATGAAATTCATGCAGAAATTCGATGAATCATTCGGTGAGGCATGGGATCGTTGTAAGGACATGCTTCGTAAATGTCCTCATCATGGTTTTTCCGAGTTAATGCAACTCGACACTTTCTATAATGGTGTGAGCCAAGTCGATCAAGATGCTTTGATGATCATTGAAAATAAATCTAAGGTCCGCATTCCACGAAGCAAATCAGTTGTTTCCCAAGTTAATGTTGGTTCTTCTTCCTCATCACCCGTGGCTCAATCTAGCACCGATGCTAGACTTGACAAGCTCACGGAAGCTATTCATGCTTTGGTTCACACCAAAACAAAGAAAGTTTCTTCTCAACCTGCTGAAGTCAAAAAGGTTGACGTTTGCGTTACTTGTGGTGGTCCACACGCATACTATAATTGTACTGCCACCGATGGCAATCCATTCGAAGTTAATGCGATAGCCGGTAGTTCTAATCAAGGAGGTAACCAATACCGTCCTCAAATGGAACCAAATTACCATGCTAACAATCAAAGTGGTCCACCCGGTTTTTCTCAACCCAAAAATCCAAATCGATTCAATCAAAATCAACAACAAAGAAACCCGAATGTTCAAAACCAATTTCAGGCCCCTATGAATCAATTTTAAAATCAAGGGGGAAATTACAATCAAGGTTCTCAAAATCAAGGAAACTTGAATAGAAACCAAGGTTATGGTAATTTCAATCAAGGAAACAATTTTCATGGTAATCAAAACCATGGAAATTTTCAAAATCAAGGTTTCAATCAAAACAACCGAGCTCAAAATTTTTCTCATCAAAACCAAGCCGTTGTTCAAACTCAATCAGCAACCGATGAGTTATTGAAACAATTTATGAAAGCTCAAGAAGAAACAAACAGGTTGTTGATAAGTCAGATTTCTGAACTAAAGAAGTCTTTAAATGATCGACCTTCGGGATCGGGAACGCTACCAAGCAACACGATCGCCAACCCGAAGGGCGATGTAAAGGTGATCACAACCCGTAGTGGTGTTTCTTATGATGGACCCGCGATTCCTACTACCTCATCTTCTTCTCCTCCCGAGGTAGTGGAACGTGAACATGAGGCTACAAAGGACAAAGTGCAAATTACAAGCTCACGAAGTACCGCACACGTCCAACCTCATGTTGTCCCAAAAACCAAAACCAAACCGGGAATTGTTTTTGAACCTCCGGAAAATCCCGTTCAACCAAAAGCTTCAATACCTTATCCTTCGCGTTTAAATGATCAAAGACTCCGTGAGCAAACTAATGATCAAATGAAGAAATTTCTGAAATATTTCAAAAATTACACTTCGACATTAGTTTCGCGGATGCTCTTCTCTATGTGCCCAAGTTTGCTTCCACTTTCAAGAGTCTTCTAAGTAACAAAGAGAAATTATTTGAACTCACTAAATCTCGTTTGAATGAAAATTGTTCAGCGGTGCTTATAAAGAAACTTCCCGAAAAATTAGGAGACCCCGGGAAATTTCTCATTCCTTGTGATTTCCAAAAGCTTGAAGAGTGCTTCGCCTTGGCCGATCTTGGCGCTAGCATAAATCTCATGCCTTTCTCTATTTGGCAAAAACTTTCACTTCCCGAACTTACACCAACACGAATGACTCTAGAATTAGCAACCCGATTGGTTACGATTTCGAAGGGTATTGTTGAAGATGTCTTTGTGAAGGTTGGCAAGTTCCATTTTCCTGCCAACTTCGTAGTCGTTGATTTTGATGCCGATCCTCGTGTCCCCCTTATTTTGGGAAGACCATTCTTAAAAACGGCTCGTGCATTAATCGACGTCTTCGAAGGTGAAATGACTCTAAGAGTTGGCGATGAAAAGTTGGTCATTAACATTGAAAACACTTCAAAAGATCTTCTCGACCTTGAACGAGAAGAAATCAACCGACTTGATGTCATCGATGTTGCATGTGATGGCCATTTTGAAGAAGTGTTGAATGTGCAAGGATCAATCAATTCTACCATTGATGTCTCTCCCCCCTCTCTTACTCCATTTTTGGGAGGTGACTTCATTTTGGAAGAAATTGAAGCTTGTTTGTCATGTGATTCTCATGTTGATCATGATTCTATCAATCCCGAGGAAGACATAATTCTACTTGAGAAGTTGCTTAATGATGATCCATCATCTCTTCCTCCAAAAGAACTTCATAACTTGGAAGTCAAAAATGTTGAAAAAACTGATGACTTTCCTGAGGTCGAACTCAAGGAACTTCCGCCTCATCTCGAGTACGCATTTTTGGAGGGTGACGATAAGTTTCCCATCATAATTGCTAAAGACTTGAATGAGGAAAACAAAACCGCTCTTCTCAAGGTTTTAAAGTCACACAAGCAAGCCATTGCTAGGAGACTTTCCGACATCAAGGGTATTAACCCGGAATTTTGTATGCACAAGATTTTGATGGAAGATGACTTTAAACCGGCGGTTCAACAACAAAGAAGGGTAAATCCTAAAATTCATGAGGTTATCAAGCAAGAGGTCATAAAACTTCTTGATGCCGGTTTGATTTACCCTATTTCGGATAGTCCTTGGGTGAGTCCCGTTCATTGTGTGCCCAAGAAGGGTGGCATAACGGTTGTTAAAAATGATGATAATGAGTTAATTCCTACTCGATTGGTAACGGGTTGGCGCGTTTGCATTGATTATCGAAAATTGAACGACGCCACCCGTAAAGACCCTTTCCTCTACCTTTCATGGATCAAATGCTCGAAAGATTGGTGGGAAACGAATACTATTGTTTCCTTGACGGTTTTTCGGGTTATTTCCAAATTCCCATCGATCCTCAAGATCAAGAAAAAATGACTTTCACGTGTCCATATGGAACATTTACTTATCGACGCATGCCTTTTGGCTTGTGCAATGCTCCGGGCACATTTCAAAGATGCATGATGGCCATTTTTCACGACATGATCGAGAAAACAATGGAGGTCTTCATGGATGACTTTTCGGTCGTTGGGAATTCATTCGAGTCATGTCTCGCCAATTTAGACAAAATGCTTCAAAGGTATGAAGACACCAATCTTAGTCTAAATTGGGAGAAAAGTCATTTCATGGTCAAGGAAGGAATTGTCCTTGGCCATAAGATTTCTAAGAGTGGGATTGAGGTTGATAAAGCTAAAATCGATGTCATTGCTAAGCTTCCTCCCCCCACTCCTGTTAAAGGTGTTCGGAGTTTCCTGGGTCATGCCGGCTTCTATCGTAGATTCATTCAAGATTTCTCGAAGATAGCTAGGCCTATGACCCGACTTCTTGAAAAAGAGACTCCGTTTGTCTTCTATGATGAGTGCATCGAAGCTTTTCAAACTCTCAAGAAAAAGCTTACCGAAGCACCAATTCTAGTTGCCCCCGATTGGGACCTACCTTTCGAACTTATGTGTGATGCAAGTGACTTTGCCATAGGTACGGTCGTAGGGCAACGAAAAACCAAACATTTTCAGCCAATTCATTATGCAATCAAAACCTTGACCGAAGCTCAAGCTCACTACACCACAACGGAAAAGAATTGCTAGCCGTGGTGTATGCGTTTGAGAAGTTTCGGCCATATTTGATCTTGACTAAATGCATAGTGTACACGGATCACTCGGCTCTCAAATATGTCTTTGCCAAGCAAGACGCAAAGCCGAGATTACTCCGTTGGGTTCTCCTCCTACAAGAATTTGATATCATCATTCGTGATAAAAAGGGAGTCGAGAACCTCGCTGCTGACCATCTTTCCCGATTGGAAAATCCTCATCAAGGTGTTCTTGAGAAAAAGGAAATAAATGAAACGTTTCCTCTCGAGACACTTAATGTGATTTCCTCTCGTGGTGATTCTAGTACCCCATGGTTTTCCGACTTTGCAAACTACCATGCGGGGAATTTCGTTGTTAAAGGGATGTCGTCCCACCAAAAGAGCAAGTTTTTCAAAGATGTGAATCATTACTTTTGGGACGACCCCTATCTGTTTAAGGTCTGTGCGGATCAGGTTATTCGAAGGTGTGTTCATGGCCAAGAAGCCATGGAAATCCTTAAGGCTTGTCATAATGGACCCACCGGGGGAAATCATGGCCCGAACTACACCGCTCGAAAAGTATTTGAGTCCGGTTTTTTATTGGCCCTCCATTTACAAAAACGCCCATGACCTAGTCAAATCTTGCGACTCGTGTCAACGTCAAGGAAAGATAACACAACGGGATGAAATGCCACAAAATGTCATCCAAGTTTGTGAGATCTTTGATGTTTGGGGCATAGACTTTATGGGGCCGTTCCCGTCTTCACGAGGGAACAAGTACATACTCGTGGCCGTTGACTACTTGTCAAAATGGGTCAAAGCCAAAGCTCTCCCAACCAACGATGCCCGAGTAGTTGTAAAGTTTTTGAAATCTCTCTTCTCTAGGTTTGGAACTCCCCGCGCTATCATTAGTGATCGCGGTAGTCACTTTTGCAACGAAAAATTTGCAAAAGTCATGCTCAAGTATGGTGTCACTCACCGACTTGCTGCCGCTTATCACCCACAAACAAGTGGGCAAGTGGAGGTTTCAAACCGTGGTTTGAAAAGAACTCTTGAAAGAACTGTAGGCGAAAACCGTGCCTCTTGGTCGGACAAGTTAGATGACGCTCTATGGGCTTTTCGCACGGCTTATAAAACACCCATCGGGTGTACTCCTTATAAGCTCGTGTATGGAAAATCATGTCATCTACCGATTGAGCTCGAGCACAAAGCTTATTGGGCTTTGAAGAATGCCAACTTCGATCTTAAGTCTGCGGGTGATCATAGGAAAGTTCAACTCAATGAACTAAATGAACTTCGTGATCAAGCGTACGAAAACTCTTTAATCTATAAAGAGAAAACAAAGAAGATCCACGACTCCAAAATCAAGAACCGTGTTTTCAACGTTGATGACCGAGTCCTTCTTTTTAACTCTCGATTAAAGATCTTTTCGGGTAAGCTTAAAACCCGCTGGACTGGACCTTTCACCGTTGCCAAAGTTTTTCCATATGGCACTGTCGAGTTATCTCAAAACGACGGTACAAATTTTAAAGTAAATGGGCATCGGTTGAAACATTATTTTGGAGGGGACATACCACCCATTGTCCCGGACCTCGAAACTTTCCCCATGGACCAATGAATTCGGGGATCGAGTCAAGCTAGCGACTCGGTAAACAAAAACAGTAGCAACAACATGGGTTTTCACCTGTGTCGCTGATTTCCTTCTACTTTCTAACACCCTAGTGTGGGGGAGTGGCCACCCCCTGCAGCTATTTGCAATGTATATATCTTCAAAAAAAAAATGTTTGTTTGTATAAATAAAGTGAAAAAATGAAAAATGACGTTCCCACAGTTAGCTTCTAATATTATCTTCTTTCGTTCAAAGATTCGGCATAATAGCCGGGACTTTGAATATTGAGGACAATATTCAATTCTAAGTGTGGGGGAGGGGAAAATTCTAGCGAATTTTATCAAATTATACCGTCTAGTACCCCCGTTTTTGGCCAAAATTTTAAAAAATATTTTCACTTTATTTCAAAAAATTTTGTGGTTATCAATCCGCCGTGTCTAAACGACAAAAGGATTGGCTAATCCAGGAGCAAACGGCCCTTCGTAAAGATAACTCAAACCCGTTGATGGCTTGCAATTTGCCCAAAATTGTATGGTACCTCAACTCGCCATATCCTCAAATGCAAATGAGTTGGCTAGCCCGCAAGATTATGGCTTGTGGTGAAGGCAGTGGAAAAACCATAATTGGTAATCAACTCACCAAGATGTTGACTGTTCCATCAAGAGTTGGCTAGTCCAGAAGCAAACGGCTTCTGGTAAAGACAAATCAAAACCGTGAAAGCTGGTGGTTTGCTAAAAATCACATGGTCATCGGATGGACCATAATTCTTACTTGAACCCAAAACATTCGGCTACTCCAGAAGTGATGGCTTTTGGTAAAGAGACTTCAAATCCATTAATTTTTCTCAAAAAGATTGCTAGGGACTAGCAATAGTTTAGTGTGGGGGATTGATGAGTGTGTAAATACTCATCATTTTTAGTCAAAACTAAACTGCAAAACGATTAAAAACACTCAAAAATGCACCAAAATACGAAGAAAATCCCAAAGATTGTGTTTTATATGTTTCTGATGCAAAACGAGTGAAAACAAACAAAAAACGAACAAAATTTGTATATTTGGCAGTTTCAGTCCCCCAACTTTCAAAATTTGACAAAACTAGTCCCTGAGCATTATTTCAAAGAAAAGTCAAACCAAGCTCTTTAAAAAGTCAAAATAAATCACAAATGATCTTTGGGCGAAAACTTTTGGAAATATACACATTTGGTCCTTGTACTTTGGCAAATTGGCAGTTTTAGTCCCTGGTGTTTCAAATTTGGAAAAGTGCATCTTCGGTCCTTTGGTTTATCTAACTTGACAGGTTTGATCCTTTTGATGACTTGGGGATATTTACAAAACCATCCCTCAAGTTTCAGCAAGTTTACAAGTTTGGTCCTTGGGATTTTATAAGCTACAAACCAAACGGGTATCCTTAATACCTAAAACCAAATACAAACCCAAACAACACCTTTACCAGCCAACCATCATAAATCCTATTTCCCTGGCCCAAAAACCTTACAAGCCCACACCTTTTTTCTACTTAATATTAAAAACGAAAAAAAAAAAAAAAACAAATAAAGACCTCAGGGTCAAACCCATCCCTTTCACCCTCCCCGTGACCTGCAACCCTCCAAACAACCATCACCATCCTTCCATCACTCTCCAACCCATTCCCCAATCCCACTACCATTTCCCCCTCATAAACCTGTACCTAACACCCTTATTACACCCTGGCAATCCACCAAACTCAAATTACTTTTTGGCGCCAAAACAAGATATATGGCTAGGATCAATCTAAGAGCAATTGGATGGTGGGGATTCGTTCGCAAGGTTCAAGGAAAGGTTGTGAAACCCTAATTTCAGAATATGAAGACAAGAGGAGCAAATGTGTACCTACCTCCTCAATTTAGTATAAATGGGGCTTTCAAGTAAGCCTAAATGACATCTCTTTTCTCTTGTAATTTCTGTTTTCAAAATTAGTTTTCAATTATAATTTTAGAATTCAAGTTCAATGAAAATTGCATTTTAGTTTATTCGAATTTCTACTCAAGTTAAATTTCTTACTTTTTATCAACTAAATTCTATTTGTTGATTATCAAAATCTCATTTGAGTACTGCTATAGTTTGTGGGAATAAAAGAAAACAAAACTCAGAAAAGAAAAGAGAAAAAGAAAAAAATCCAGAAAAGAAAATATAAAGAATATAGAACAAATGAATGAAGAAGAAGGAGGTAATAGCAGGAATGGTGGTGATTTTGGTTTAGAGTTCCATGGGGAACATTAGGTTGTATTGGGTTACTTGATCTCAGTTGTCTCCTAGCTTGGATGACAAGTAAGTTTAACGAGCTTGATTTCCCCATAATCTTCCTTAATTGATAGTTGTTGTCGTTTGTCATTTGATTTTGCTTGTTTAGATAAATTTTAGCTTATTATAACTTAAATAATCTAGCTTGACTGTTAATTTTGTAAACTGCTTTGAAAATAAAGAAATTCAGTGCGAATAGGGGTGTTTGGTTTAAGAGTTTTCACTAAGTTGTTGATAGTGATTATTGTCGATTGTGGTTAAGGCACACTCCATTAGGTGTAACTAGACTATTTAGGCTATAAAACTCAGCAGTCAAGTGTTGAATGGAAACGTTCATCTTCAATCTCACTAGTTTTTTTTACTGTTAGGACATTAGTCTAGATAATCATAGGGATAGGTGGAGTAGTTGTTAAAATAGTCTAATCTAATCTCATTTTAGCTCACTATATAATCAGTAGTCATTTTGGAAGCAAACCATGTTCAATTTGATCAGCTGAGTTGAAAAATTGAAAGGTCAAAATTTGCAAGTTTTAATTTTCTCCAAATCTGGTAGGATTTCTTATGAATTTTGTGCTTAAGATTAGGATTTGGAATTTTTAGATAACAAAGTCCACCAGCTCGCTTTTAGAATCCATAAGTATCTCATTTTTTAGATTTCTTTTGGAGCTTGTGCAAATGCTTGAAGTTACCTGTTTGGCCTGATCATGCCCTGCACCCACACAAACCAGTTTGACCCATTTTTCAATGAACTACTTAGAATCAATGAACTAGTTCATTAATCTTATTAGTTAATCATTAGATCAACAAGATTTGTTGTCTCACAACTTATATGATTTACTTGTTTGATGAGTAGGTTGCATGCGTATGTAAAAATTGCTTGTTTTCTTAATCCTTGCATATAATTTGTTGTATATGTATGACTAGCATATCCTATATTGCCTCAAAGAGTGAACTTGCTTAAAACCAAACCCAAACACATAACCTTCCCTAAAAATTTCTGCCAAAAACCCACTTTTGGTAACCTGGAAAACATCATATGGGCGCCCCCCTTAAATTACAAGGCAGCCCCCTTAATTATTAAGGAGACCGGCCCCTATTTAAGGGGACCGGCCATCTGATGGTCGGGGTTCCTGTTTTCTTTATCACTTTTTGACCCACTTCACCCTATACTTCCCAAAATTCACAAACACATTTTGTCCTAAACTACCCCTCAAAATTTACCTTCCTAAACCACATTTTTCCTACATTATAAATACCTTCACTTCATCATAAATGCTCATCCATCCAAACATGTCATCTCCCAACAACCAAAGACCCAAGTTTTCAAGAGTTGCAAAGATCTCCGTCAAACCCGTTTGGAGGAGAAAACTTGACTCTTGTCACAACTCAAGTGATGTTGTTCCAAATCAACCAACAACTAAACCTCATACCCACACAAATGATCCATCTCACAACCAATCATCCACTCTTACCTTCACTAATGTTCCTTCATGTGATGAGCATGCACAATCCCAAAACAACAATCCTAACCTTATTGCCAATACTTCACATGTTGCTCATTAAACAAAAACACCATCCACTCATGAAGCTACTCTTCCACCCATATCATGTTTTCATGATTACCCAAGCTCAAACATATCTCCACCACCAAGAATACCACCACCACATCCTACTACTTCACATGCCATTCCTATGTTGCATGTTCAAACCTTCACCCAAGACAACATTAATGCTACACCACCATCACCTTCCTCCCAACACTTAAAGTTCGTTGAGGAGCTAAAAGAAGAACATGAGCTTAGTGCCATTTTAGCATTACATCTTGCTCAACGCAATTTGGATCTACCTCCATATAGCTCACCCTCATTACCACACAACATAAATCAAATTGAGAAGCATGTCAACAATTGCTCTTGTTGCATCTTCCTCCAAAAATAAACCATTGCATTGAATGAGCACTTTACTTGGATTGAGTATCTTCTCACTAGATCTCAACAAACACCATCACTTGAACAACATCCAAACCCTCAACCAACAAACTCAACTCCAAACTCACCACCTCTAAGCTCTACATCACCAAACTCACCAACATCCATGAAACCAAAAATATACCTCCATTAAGCCACCAACATGATTCCCACCTACGCATTCTATATGCTTATGCTTTATATTTTTCAAATAAAACACTTCAACCTTTTTGGGATACAAGCAAGTTTGATGACACTCTCTATTGGCACAATAGGATATTCTACTTTGTTTAGAATTCTAGTATTATGTATGATGTAACAATGATTATGTGGTTGACATAATCATTTTGAATTCATGAATGTTTTAATATGTGTTCTTAACTATCCTTTGCCATGATTATTATTAGTTGTTATTATGCTATATATATTTGCTTGTGCTTCTAATATTTTTCTTGCAAGTATTCCATATCTCGAACCCTTGGTGCCCTCAAACGAGGGGGAGCATACATCAAGGGCAGCTTTCAACTTATCGGCTTAAACCTTTTTGATTCTATAAAAAGAGGGAGAAGTGAATATAAACTCACTAAATAATTGTCTAAAAATCAATTTTTGGATTTAATGTGTTTAGGTTTTGTAATCATCAAAAAGGGGGAGATTGTTGCTATAAATAAATGCCTAAAAACGTTATTCATATCTTTCGATATCTCTATGTTTTGATAATCACAAAACGAAAACTCATCAAACCAAAGATCATGACGTAAATAAGTATTTAGTAGTAAATGCTCACTTTTACCATCTAATCACTTAAGGTATGAATAAACAAAGTGTTTAATGCATTATAAGATCAAAGGAACATTTTTATTAATCACTAGATTTTTATAAAATGTCACAAAACATTTTATATATTTTATAAAACATTTTTGGAATTAAAAGAATATGTTCAATTCATTAGAAATATATGGATTCAAATTTTCAACCAAAAATGGCAAATCTAATCCAGAAAAATCTTCCCCACCAAAGGACAAAGCTGGGCAACGTTCTGGAGGGGCGGCCCCCTAAATTAACTAGGCGGCCCCCTTAATCATTAAGGGGACCGACACCTAATTAAGTTGACTGGCACGCTCCTGATCCCCCCCCCCCAGCTCTGCCATTAAATACTGGTTCATTCCACAGATTTTTCTCACTTTTTGCACTCAAAACATTCTGATCTAAACCTCCATTTCTATCCTCTAAAATCCTTTGATCATATATACATTAATCTTTGTTTCAAAGTGATTCAAGCTTCAACACTCAAGTGCAAAGAAAAGAATACTTCTATCATTCAAGAATATAAGTATTACAACTTAGTATCATCTTACTATCTAAGTTCTTTGTTCATTTCATCTTGTAAATAATTCATTCTTTGGTGTATAAGGTGTGCATATTAGTTAGTTAGATTTAGACTTGTTGAAGGTGTGAAGTGGTACAAGAAGTGAAGAAGTAGAGGTGGATAGGAATAGTTGTAGGAAGTATAAGAAGTAATAATACTTTGAAATGGTGGTGAGTAGTAAAGATATAGAAGCCTTGTCATAGGGTAGAAACCTTGAAGTAGCAAAGACATTGAAGCCTTAGAGTAGTGAAGACATAGAAGCTTTAAAGGAGTAGAAGTCTTGTTGTGGTGTATAAATAAAAGCCTTAAAGAAGAGGTATAGAAGTATTGAAGTTGTTAAGACATAGAAGCATAGAAGTTGTAAGGACATAGAAGCGTAGAAGTTGTGGAGACATAGAAGCTTTGAAGTAGTGATTAGATAGAGGTTGTGAAGGCATGAAGAAACAAGAGTTGTGAAGAAGTGTAAAAGGAGTGAAAGGGTGTGAAGAAGTTGTGGTGTGTTTGTAGTTGTGAGATTGGTTCTAGCTACGATTAGAACTCGACATTTAGCTTTGTGTCGTTAAATTGGTGTAAGCTAAGGTGTGTACGGTTTTCTCCGCCATAAGGGAGCATATTGATTTAGTGAAGAAAACTCTCGAGTTCGGTGCTCGGAGAGTGGAGTAAGGAAAGGAAGGTGTCCTTGTAGCCGAACCACTATAAATCCTTTGTCTATCGGTTTGATCTTTCCATCTCTCACTCTTTGCTTACTTACTTACTTACTTACTTACATATTGCATATAGTTATAATTGCTTAGATAGTTCATATATTGATTTCACATAAAGATCAAATTAAGTTCCACTCACAACACTAATCTTATTTAAAATAACTAAAAGGATATATATATATATATATATATATATATATATATATATATATATATATATATATATATATATATATATATATATATATATATATATATATATATATATATATATATATATATATATATATATATATAGAATTGAGATCAAATGAGAACTTGATTAAAGTTGTAAAAATGAGAACCAACCAAAATCTCACAAATGACACTCAACTTAAAAGAAAATAAAAACATAATTAATTACAACTAAAATTGTTAAAGATTTGATGGGTTTTCTTATGAAATTTGACGTAAACTAAGTGATACACGTTGATTCAACGTATAATGTGTATCAATGTTTATTATTGTGTATCAAGTTTTTAGTGGTTGTTGTGTATTAGGTGTATCAATTTATGTATAAGAAATTAGTTTTTTGAGATTTTAATGTATATGTATCAAAAATTTAATTGTGTATCAGTAATCCGTTTCTCATGTAAGAGTTGGTTATTAGTCGATTTAATGTTAACTTGTATTAATATATAATATCTTGGTGCATCTTTGCTAAAATGGTTATGTATCCATGTTTTAATGTATTTTAGAATAATTCTCATTTTTACAACTTTAAGAAAGTCCTTATATATATATATATATATATATATATATATATATATATATATATATATATATATATATATATATATATGTGTGTGTGTGTGTGTGTGTGTGTGTGTGTGTGTGTGTGTGTGTGTGTGTGTGTGTGTGTGTATTAATTAATTAATTATTCGTAACTAAAACAATAATTATTAATTAATTGAAACTCATACGTAAAGTGTGCAATCCCAAAATGTCGAGTTCGAGTCCGAACATATTCATTAATTTATATCCGTTAAAACTAACAATTCAATGCTAGCAGAATATGTATCTCCCTCAGCTCACACTTTGTTTACTACAACAAGTCTACCTATTTAGAAAAAAGAGTAAGTAATATCTTGGATTAATTCAACAACAATAAAGAGTCTAAGTGACGTTGCTGCATACAACAAAGTTTCTTCGTGATATCATGAACATAGGGATCGTACTGCAAACTTTTCCTAATGAAACAATCAACATTACATAATGTAAATATCTTTTTCTTAGGTAGGGGTTGTGGTTTTTTCTAACAGTGATGACGCGGAGGTGTTTGAGTCGGATAATCCTATGGCTAATTTTCTCTCATCAATTGGTGGCAGTTATGAGCTTGAAGATTATTATGATGACTATGTGAATCAGGTCTACAATTTACCAAGGCAATTGGATACTTTTTGTGACATGTATGATATCATGTTTAAAGGTCGTGGTAGCAAGTAATTATGTGTTTGGTAAGTGTCAAATGTAATCTGTTGGAAAATTTAGTGCACTTGAGGGATCAATTCACACCTGGTAATGGGTTTGGAGGTATGGAGTATACACCCATTTGGTCACTGAATCCTCTGACTCAATAGTGGTTATGTATTGAATCTGCTGATAGCATGATTCTGCTGCTAGCTGATTCTGCTGCTAGGATTCTACTGAAAGAAAGATGCTGCTGACAGATGATTCTGCTGCTGATAGCATTCTGCTGCTAGTGTGATGTTCTCACGACTGAGATTCATCTGTCACTTCTTGTTGTCAAGCATGAATGTGGTGTATGTTCTCACGACTGAGATTCCAGAAGATCATGGAGATGATGCTACTATGGATCAGATGAGGGCAAGGAGCAAGTGGGAGAATGATGACTACATATGCAGAGGTTTAATTCTCAATGGTATGTCTGATTCTCTTTTTGATATTTATCAGAATGTTGAGACTTCTCAAGAACTATGGGATTCCTTGGAAGCCAAGTATATGGCTGAGGATGCATCAAGTAAGAAGTTCCTTGTAAGTAATTTTAACAATTACAAAATGGTTGATTCTAGACCTGTCATGGAACAATACAATGAACTTCTTAGTATACTTGGTCGATTTACACAACACAAGATGAACATGGATGAGGCTATTTCAGTCTCTTGTATCATCGATAAACTACCTCCCTCTTGGAAAGAGTTCAAGCATATGCTTAAGCATAAGAAGGAGGATTTAACTCTTGTTGAGTTGGGCAGTCACTTGCGCATTGAGGATTCTCTCAAAGCTCAAGACATTGACAAGCCAAAGAGTAGCACTGCTACTGGTCCATCAGTTGTCAATATGGTGGAGCATAACAACTCCTCCAGGTACAATGACAACAAGGGCAAGCGTAAGCATCAAGATAACACCAAATCTGATCGTAACAAGAAACCTAAGGTGACTTGTTGGAAGTGTGGGAAACCTGGACACCTCAGGAAAGATTGCAAGGGTGCTAAAGTTGGAAACAAATCCAATGGATCAGGCACAAGTGGAGGGAATGGTAACACCAATTCTCTGAAAGGTCAGAATGTGTTTAATAAGTCTTTTAAGATTTATTATGTTACATATATATCTGACATTTACTTTGTGCAGGATGATGATGTTGCGTGGTGGGTTGACTCTGGAGCAACAATTCATGTGTGTAAAGATAGAAGCTGGTTCAAGACCTACAAGTCAATGAATGATGGTTCTATTCTTCACATGGGAAACGAGTCAACTGCCCTGGTGCATGGAAAAGGATGTGTTGAGTTGAAGTTTAGTTCTGGAAAGAGTGTTTCTTTATTTAATGTTTTACATGTTCCTGATATTAGAAAGAATTTGGTTTCTAGTAATGTTTTAAATAATTGTGGTTATAAACAGGTTATTGAATCTAATAAGTTTGTTTTGTCTAAAAATGGTGTGTTTATTGGTTTTGGTTATTTATGTAATCAAATGTTCAGACTTAATATTGTTCAAGATAATATTGATTCTGCTTTTATATCTACATCTAAACTTAATGATTCAAACCTATGGCATGCAAGACTTGGCCATGTACATTTTAAAAGAATGCAAGATATGTCTAAGGATGGGTTAATTCCAGCCTTTGATGTGAACACTGAAAAGTGTAAAACTTGTATGTTAAACAAGATAACTAAGAAACCTTTTCAAGGAGTAAAACGTGAAACTAAAGTTTTGGAGTTAATTCACATGACCTTTGTGATTTACATGCAACTCCCTCTTTGGGGAATAAAAAATACTTTGTGACTTTTATTGATGATGCTTCTAGGTTTTGTCATGTTTATTTATTACATTCTAAAAATGAAGCATTAGATAAATTTAAAGTATTTAAAACTGAAGTTGAATTGCAACAAGGTTCCCTGATCAAAAGATTAAGGACTGATAGGGGAGGTGAGTACATGGATACTCTGTATTTTCAGTCTGTTGGTATAATCCATGAAACGACTGCCCCTTATACTCCTCAGCAAAATGGTATTTCTGAAAGGAAAAACAGGGTGCTGAAGGAGATGGTTAATTCGATGTTGTCCTATTCAGGGCTGAGTCAAGGGTTCTGGGGTGAAGCTATGTTAACAGCTTGCTATTTATTAAATAGGGTTCCCAACAAAAGGAACAAAATTACCCCTTATGAACTATGGACTAAAAAGAAACCTAACCTTAATTATCTTAGGATATGGGGTTGTAGGGCTGTTGTAAGATTCCCTGATCCAAAGCAGAAAACTTTGGGTGAAAGAGGCATTGAATGCATCTTTGTTGGATATGCTGAGCATTCCAAGGCATATATGTTTTATGTTGTAGAACCTAATGAGTCTGTTTCAATTAACTCAATAATTGAATCAAGGGATGCACTATTTGATGAGAATAGATTCTCATCTATCCCTAGACCAAGTCAAAGGATTCCAAATGGAACCAATGACAATGGTGTTTCAAAGGTTCCTGCTGAGGTTGTGGAACAAAAACCTGAACCTGAGCTCAGAAGGAGCAATAGGGTGAGGACTCCAAAGTCATTTGGACCTGTGTTTCAATTATACTTAATTGAAGGTACAAGGAGTGAGGTCTCTGACCAATACTCTTATTGCTTCATTGTGGAGGATGATCCCAAAACATTTGAAGAAGCAATGAAGTCCCAGGATGTTGCTTTCTGGAAATAAGCAATTAATGATGAGATGGACTCCATCATGGGCAATAACACTTATGTGTTGACTGATCTACCACCTGGTTGCAAACCTTTCGGTAGCAAATGGATTTTCAAAAAGAAAATGAAGGTAGATGGACTTCTTGTTGTCAAGCATGAATGTGGTGTATGTTCTCACGACTGAGATTCCAGAAGATCATGGAGATGATGCTACTATGGATCAGATGAGGGCAAGGAGCAAGTGGGAGAATGATGACTACATATGCAGAGGTTTAATTCTCAATGGTATGTCTGATTCTCTTTTTGATATTTATCAGAATGTTGAGACTTCTCAAGAACTATGGGATTCCTTGGAAGCCAAGTATATGGCTGAGGATGCATCAAGTAAGAAGTTCCTTGTAAGTAATTTTAACAATTACAAAATGGTTGATTCTAGACCTGTCATGGAACAATACAATGAACTTCTTAGTATATTTGGTCGATTCACACAACACAAGATGAACATGGATGAGGCTATTTCAGTCTCTTGTATCATCGATAAACTACCTCCCTCTTGGAAAGAGTTCAAGCATATGCTTAAGCATAAGAAGGAGGATTTAACTCTTGTTGAGTTGGGCAGTCACTTGCGCATTGAGGATTCTCTCAAAGCTCAAGACATTGACAAGCCAAAGAGTAGCACTGCTACTGGTCCATCAGTTGTCAATATGGTGGAGCATAACAACTCCTCCAGGTACAATGACAACAAGGGCAAGCGTAAGCATCAAGATAACACCAAATCTGATCTTAACAAGAAACCTAAGGTGCCTTGTTGGAAGTGTGAGAAACCTGGACACTTCAGGAAAGATTGCAAGGGTGGTAAAGTTGGAAACAAATCCAATGGATCAGGCACAAGTGGAGGGAATGGTAACACCAATTCTCTGAAAGGTCAGAATGTGTTTAATAAGTCTTTTAAGATTTATTATGTTACATATATATCTGACATTTACTTTGTGCAGGATGATGATGTTGCGTGGTGGGTTGACTCTGGAGCAACAATTCATGTGTGTAAAGATAGAAGCTGGTTCAAGACCTACAAGTCAATGAATGATGGTTCTATTCTTCACATGGGAAACGAGTCAACTGCCCTGGTGCATGGAAAAGGATGTGTTGAGTTGAAGTTTAGTTCTGGAAAGAGTGTTTCTTTATTTAATGTTTTACATGTTCCTGATATTAGAAAGAATTTGGTTTCTAGTAATGTTTTAAATAATTGTGGTTATAAACAGGTTATTGAATCTAATAAGTTTGTTTTGTCTAAAAATGGTGTGTTTATTGGTTTTGGTTATTTATGTAATCAAATGTTCAGACTTAATATTGTTCAAGATAATATTGATTATGCTTTTATATCTACATCTAAACTTAATGATTCAAACCTATGGCATGCAAGACTTGGCCATGTACATTTTAAAAGAATGCAAGATATGTCTAAGGATGGGTTAATTCCAGCCTTTGATGTGAACACTGAAAAGTGTAAAACTTGTATGTTAAACAAGATAACTAAGAAACCTTTTCAAGGAGTAAAACGTGAAACTAAAGTTTTGGAGTTAATTCACATGACCTTTGTGATTTACATGCAACTCCCTCTTTGGGGAATAAAAAATACTTTGTGACTTTTATTGATGATGCTTCTAGGTTTTGTCATGTTTATTTATTACATTCTAAAAATGAAGCATTAGATAAATTTAAAGTATTTAAAACTGAAGTTGAATTGCAACAAGGTTCCCTGATCAAAAGATTAAGGACTGATAGGGGAGGTGAGTACATGGATACTCTGTATTTTCAGTCTGTTGGTATAATCCATGAAACGACTGCCCCTTATACTCCTCAGCAAAATGGTATTTCTGAAAGGAAAAACAGGGTGCTGAAGGAGATGGTTAATTCGATGTTGTCCTATTCAGGGCTGAGTCAAGGGTTCTGGGGTGAAGCTATGTTAACAGCTTGCTATTTATTAAATAGGGTTCCCAACAAAAGGAACAAAATTACCCCTTATGAACTATGGACTAAAAAGAAACCTAACCTTAATTATCTTAGGATATGGGGTTGTAGGGCTGTTGTAAGATTCCCTGATCCAAAGCAGAAAACTTTGGGTGAAAGAGGCATTGAATGCATCTTTGTTGGATATGCTGAGCATTCCAAGGCATATATGTTTTATGTTGTAGAACCTAATGAGTCTGTTTCAATTAACTCAATAATTGAATCAAGGGATGCACTATTTGATGAGAATAGATTCTCATCTATCCCTAGACCAAGTCAAAGGATTCCAAATGGAACCAATGACAATGGTGTTTCAAAGGTTCCTGCTGAGGTTGTGGAACAAAAACCTGAACCTGAGCTCAGAAGGAGCAATAGGGTGAGGACTCCAAAGTCATTTGGACCTGTGTTTCAATTATACTTAATTGAAGGTACAAGGAGTGAGGTCTCTGACCAATACTCTTATTGCTTCATTGTGGAGGATGATCCCAAAACATTTGAAGAAGCAATGAAGTCCCAGGATGTTGCTTTCTGGAAATAAGCAATTAATGATGAGATGGACTCCATCATGGGCAATAACACTTATGTGTTGACTGATCTACCCCCTGGTTGCAAACCTTTAGGTAGCAAATGGATTTTCAAAAAGAAAATGAAGGTAGATGGAACTGTTGAAAAGTTCAAGGCAAGATTAGTCATTTAAGGCTTTAAACAAAAGTCAGGAATAGACTACTTTGATACTTACGCTCCAGTGGCACGTATCAGTACCATAAGATTGTTGATTGCTTTGGCATCAATTCACAATCTGATTATTCATCAGATGGATGTGAAGACAGCTTTCTTGAATGGTGATTTAGATGAGGAGGTTTACATGAACCAACCTCAGGGCTTCATCATGCCTGGCAATGAAAACAAGGTGTGTAAACTGATTAAGTCTCTTTATGGACTAAAACAGGCACCTAAGCAATGGCATCAAAAGTTTGATGAAGTGGTTTTGTCTAGTGGTTATTTACTTAATCAGGCTGACAAATGTGTATATAGCAAATTTGATGAATCTGGTAAAGGAGTCATCATTTGTCTATATGTTGATGACATATTGATCTTTGGCACTGACCAAAATCAAGTTGATCTTACAAAAGAATTTTTGTCATCAAAGTTCTCCATGAAGGATATGGGGGAGGCAGATGTTATCCTTGGCATAAGGATTAAACATGAAAGTGACAAAATTTCTATATCTCAGTCTCATTACATTGATAAGGTGTTAAAGAAATTTAATTACTTTGATTGTACTCCAGTGAGTACTCCTATGGATACAAGTGAGAAGCTAATGCCTAATACTGGCAAAGTTGTATCTCAACTTGAGTATTCTAGGGTAATTGGCTGCTTGATGTATGCCATGACTTGTACAAGGCCTGATATTGCTTTTGTTGTGGGTAAACTGAGCAGATATACTAGTAATCCTAGTGCTCATCATTGGCAAGCAATTCAGAGGGTCTTTAAGTATTTGAAGAGAACTATGGATTATAGTCTCTCATATATTGGTTATCCTTCAGTATTAGAAGGATACACTGATGCAAGTTGGATCAGTAACACTGAAGACAATTCGTCTACAAGTGGCTAGGTATTCCTACTTGGTGGAGGTGCAATTTCTTGGGCATCCAAGAAACAAACTTGCATTACCAGTTCAACCATGGAATCTGAATTTGTGGCTTTAGCTGCTGCTGGCAAAGAAGCTGAATGGTTGAAAAACTTGCTTCTTGAGATTCCATTGTGGTCTAAACCTATAGCACCTATTTCTATCCGTTGTGATAGTGCTGCTACATTGGCAAAGGCTTATAGCCAGATGTACAATGGGAAGTCTAGACACTTAGGTGTTAGGCATAGCATGATTCGTGAGCTTATCATGAATAGGGTGGTATCTATAGTGTTTGTTAAATCTCAACAAAACTTAGCTGATCACTTGACGAAGGGTTTGGCTAGAGACTTGGTTTTGAAGTCTGCTAAAGGGATGGGTTTAAGTCCAACTAGTCACTGAATGCAAGGATACCCAACTCCCTTCTAAGGAAACTTGGAAGCTGAGTTCAATGTGGAAAGCTGATCATTTAGTGGACTGAAGCACATGTATCACAAACATCCCAAGGTTGTGCTTGTTACCTGCTGAAAGGAGGATGAAGTCTTCACTTCTTAATGGTTAATTTTCTTTGAAAAAGTGCTAAGCAGGAGCATGAATTAAAGATGAACCACCTATGTAAATGTTGAAGTTTTGCCGCTTCAGGAAGCTTTTGGACTTTTAGCTTTTACAACATTTATGAATTGGATATGGACACATGGCTTTTATAGTGTCAGGAGTATTTTAGTGTTTGAAAACTTGTGTGTATTTATCATCAGGTATTCAAATGGGTTGAAGGGTTTAATTCTTAGAACACCCTGATTCTCGAATATTTGAAAGTATATGTACTAATGTGGAAATTCAATCCTCAGGATATTTTCATTTATGCACTTGTTTTGGTTTGTGTTTGATTATTTCATGCAAAGGTAGTGAACTAAATTTGGGGAGGATTGTTGGAAAATTTAGTGCACTTGAGGGATCAATTCACACCTGGTAATGGGTTTGGAGGTATAGAGTATACACTCATTTGGTCACTGAATCCCCTGACTCAATAGTGGTTATGTATTGAATCTGCTGATAGCATGATTCTGCTGCTAGCTGATTCTGCTGCTAGGATTCTGCTGAAAGCAAGATGCTGCTGACAGATGATTCTGCTGCTGATAGCATTCTGCTGCTAGTGTGATTCTGCTGCTGGCATTCTACTGCTAGTATTATAGTTTCCACTGATAACCACTGATCCTATTATTATGGAAATTATTATGTTATAATTAATGGGCCGTTAATTATACATAATTCCATGGGCTAGGGTTTGAGTATTCTCTATTATAAATAGAGATCACATCATTCTGCATGGATATAAAAAAAAATACGAAACCCTAAATACTTTTATACGCATCTGGTTCTTGATTTGTGCCTAAAACAAGAACTTCACTTGGTCTTATCCCATAGAGATATTCGTGTAACCCAGGCATAGGGTCGAATAGTTTCTATTGGAAAGTGATACCACGATTTCAAATGAATATCCGGTACCTTTATTGATTATCTTAACCCTAATCTGGGAACTGTTTTGCAGCTAAACAACCAACATAATCTAGCTAGTGAGTAGTGGTTTGTTTTCTTGTTTAAAGGATATCAACTATTTTGTTATGTAAGCTTTACCACTTATGTAACGGGTTAAGATACTCATATCCTTTGTAGTTAAACATTTTTTTGGAATAATACGTTTGTCGGGGAAACCTAAAAAAAAAAAATAATAAAATAAAAAAATAAAAAAATAAAAAAAATTCCTGACGCATAAATGGATTAGACTTTTCGATGTTGGCGGATTAGTTTATGTGTGTTAGCTAGCTATAGGGTTTGACTAAAAAAAGAAAAGAAAAAAAAAACTGTTTATTAAAGGGGGGATTATCTATTGTGTGTTTGATAAGTGTATTTGCATGTTTTTCTTTTTTGTATATACGTAGAAATGTGGATATCAAGTCTAGAGAAGGGGTCACTGAAGAGGAACCAAGGCACGCTGTCTTTGTAATTAGTGATCGAAGCTAAGGTGTGGAGGTTTCTTGTCACATGCAAATTCTATTTTAAATATGTTTACTCTATTTTGTTGGTTTAATAATCCGTATATTACGTTTCATAAGATTAATTATAGACTTATAACTTAACGTTTTGGAGCTAAAACCAAAATAGAAAAATTATTGCTTTATATAAGTTAAGGGTACGTTCATGATAATTCCCGCTCGTTAATGAAAAAAGTTAACCGGTTGTTTTATAATGGCGGATTTCATTAATAAATAGCAAAAACTAGAAAAGGATTACAAAATATTTATTCATGCAACTTTCGGATTAACAATTAATCCGATCAACCCGCTTAGGGCCTGAAAGTTTACCCCTGTGTCATTATCAAAAAATGAGATAATCATATTAATATCATCTCCAAAAATATCTTTATGTGGAGGTTTTGAATCAAAAAAAAAAATCTATTATGGTATATATAACCCAGGTAGTTGATTGAACAACCATATCAAATCAAATCTTTGCATTTCCGCTAAGATCGACTGAATCTGCCCATGTGATTAAACCACAAACATTCTTATGATAATCATGAAAACCCCATCAATATACGGTTAGATGCCCTCAAAGTGCTGCCCACAAAGGTAAACATCCTTACTTGGCGTGTTTTGAACAAAATACTTCATACAAGATTTAATCTTGATAGGTGTGGAATTGATCTCGATATGGTTAGATGCCCTCTTTGCAACAACGACATTGAAACGGAAGATCATATATTTGTCAAATGCCCCATAGCCATTGATACTTGGAAGGTCGTATTCTCATGGTGGCAATTCTCGGGAACCAACAACTAAAACCTTCTAGATATCTTAACCATGGTTGATCGGCTTCCCATGGCACACAAGCATAGGAAATTCTTCGATGTGGTCGTAAACACAACTGTATGGGCTATATGGAATCATCGAAACAAAACTATCTTTAACCTCAAACGACAACAAAAGGAGTTGCTTTTTAATAGTGTAAAACAATTGTCGTACAATTGGATTTCTAGTATCGAAACAAACAGATCCAGATGTGGGTAGAAGACCCTAAAACATTTCTCTCCCCTAGGGGCGATTTCTGGACGCCACTTCCATCATCTTTTCCGGCCAAAATCATTCTCCTAATCCGTATCTCTACCTTTGGTATGCAATCGGATTAGTAGGTTGCGGATTCAGTGAAGTGGTGTGCTGTTTTTTATCTCTTATCTATCCCTAAATCGTCCCTTTGATTGCCGACTAATAAACCCTAAATCGTTTCTTCAAATTCTTTTGAAGTAATCAGTTTTTAGGGTTTTATTTTTTCGGTTTTGTAATCTGGTCGAATACTAACTTCCTTTTATTTATTAGGTCGGTTCTTATTAATCCTATATATCTTACGATTGTAGGACTTTTAAATCGATTTAATCTTCAATATTATTCGATCAGTGGGTTTTTTGGTGTTGCTGCTTTATCCTTTGATGCTTAATCGAAACTCTTTATGGGTTTTGGTATTATTGATTTGCAAGTAATCCTTCTTTTAGGATTTGTGTACACGGTATGTTCCTATATGGATTTGTGTGGTCTGTTTGTGGGTATGATGGGAGAGATTGGTTATTACGTTTCTGGTCAGTTTCTGCATATGGTTCATTCGATTGTTTTCTTCATATGGCAGAGTTGATCGAGGTATTGCAAGTAGGGTTTGTAAACCCTTGTTAGTCTATGGCAGGTTGTGTCATAGTGTTCGTCTACACTACCTTTCACAAGATCTGTGCCGATGGTTTTTGTTTGGGTTTGTGATCGGTTTGTTGGAGGTTAGGGTTTTCGAAAACCCTAGGTCGTTGCATCTTGGTCATTACGAAGCATTGCTTTTGGTATCTGATGATGTTCGTAATAGTGGATCTTATGGATGTGGTCGTGATGGTTAGGGTTAACATTAATCCTATTTAGTCGACGTGAGTGTTGTTTGGTTAGAATATTGGTCGACTTGTGGTTTTGTGATCGTCGCTAATTGTTTTTATGATTAGTTGTCGATCACTATGATATTGTACGTTAGGGTGTTTCACCCTATTTGTTATTGATCAACTTCTTGGACACAATTCTGATCCTGAGGTCCGCGAGGGTTGGTTAATTGGAAGTTAGAGTTCTGTGACGCCTTTTGAAGAATCAAGTTGTTTACTTGAATAGCGGTTAATTTGTTATTTTATTAGGCGTTGTAGATTATGCTCTATTATTTGTTGTAAGTGTGGTTTGTCACTCTTATATTGTAGTTTGTGTAAGTTATAAGAATGTTTTGTCATTCTTATATTTGAGTCTGTAAGTGTCCTAAAGGATTGTGGCGAGTGAAATCACCCTCGTCTTTTGTACTTCAATGTTTTTGGATAATATATTATACCAGGGTGCAGGATTACTCCCCTTTACCCAATTGGATTTCTAGTAGGAGTAGAAATATCACGTCTAGTTGGATAGAATGGTTTTGTAATCCTTGTAACATTCGATCCTCGGTCTTGTAATTTTCTTTTTTCTAGCTTCTTGCTAGTTAATACAATTGTCGTTATAAAAAATGAAAACCCCATCAAGAGCAGACCAATTTCCATAGCTGAGAAGCAATCGAACAATCAAAGAAAAGGTATTTAAAGGTTTTTATTTCTTCATCACATACAGGACATGGATGAATGGAGGTTGATTCCACGTATATTGATATTATAGCGGGTTGGAAGGCGGTCACTAAATAGATTACATAAAAACAAATCCTATATATACGATATTTTCTAATTCATAATTTGTTATTCCATGGGAATTCAATGAACCAGAAAAGCTAGTAAACATTAATTGTCATCCAATGTAACAAATAACAAGCACGATATGACCAAAGTCACCAATGTCTATTAATTCCTTGGTTTTTATTAAATGTTTCTGTGAAGGGTAGCTAGCCTCTAACCCACTTTATCATTTATTCAAAAAGAATATATACGTGAGTGCAGTTTTTAAATTTTTTATTTCTGTATGGATATGTATAAATCAAGTAATATCATAGGTTGTTTAACACTACAACAAACAGGAGGACGGGCTGCCTTTGTCCCCGCTGAAAGTCGCTAAACGACAAAAATGGTGCTGAGTGGCACACAACCTCGTTGATCGTCCAGTAAATATTCAACGCATACTTTGGGCGGGGACATGTCCCTGCCGAAAGTATTTTTGGTATTTTGCACGTTTGACCAAAATAGTTTCCCTTAATTGTTCCCGCGTATTTTTCCCTCCTATACTTTTAGCGGGGACATGTCCCCGCCGAAAACTCTTAACAGGGTAGAACACCAACTTTTGACGGGGAGACGTCCCCGCAAAAAGAGGGGGTTTCGACTCCGCCAAAAGTGGGCATTGTTGTAGTGTAAGCTTACTTTAACTAAAATATAGTCTTGATATTAATATATACTTTATCAAAACTCATTTATCTTAATTATATTTGTTGAAATCATGTATTTATAAAAATGATGAGTTTTATTTTAAAAACATTTAGAATAAGAGATGCTTAAACAAAACTATAATTTTTTTTGATAATAGAAATTAGGTAAATAAAACAAACTATTGATTTTGTTAATATAGATTTGGCTCGTATATCACATATTCATATTGAGCCCCTATTCGAAAGTCCTATAATCTTCTGCTTCTAGAAAGCAGGTTTTCTCCACTTTTTTAGAATTGGTTTTCTAGTCATTTTGTAAGACCTGGCCAGTTGGCATTGAGTGAGTAGCACATGCTACAGGTTAGGTAGATTGTAACCTTATATCTATACAAATTTTTTATTAAAGTTTAATTAGAATGTGAAAAATACTCGAATTGATCTACCTAACTCAGAAAGGATTATGTGCAAATAACAATGTTATTCACAACTAGCTATCAAAAAACATGTTAAAAGGTCACCTCGGTACACAATAAAAAATATACCCAAGCTGAAACTACAAAAAGAGTGGCCAAACGGAACGGAACTAAAAAGGAAATGAAAATATGGTTGTAAAACAATAATTAACCAGAGTTCATATTTATCGAAAGATAAATATATTTAAATGTACAAGGTAAAATCATAACCCTAAGGGGATGTTTGGTATGCGTGGATGGAAAAGTCATGAATGGAATCGGTAGCATTCCACGTGTTTGTCTGTGTCATAGAATGAGAATAGAGAATAAAAATGGATTCTCTTTCCAGTCTATCCATTCTATTAAAAAAAGTTGAGAATACTAGAGAAACGATTTTTATACGTGTATCCATTCCTTCATTCAATTCATAGGGAATGCAAACATTCAACTTACAAAGACTGGGTATATAACCCATGATCCACGTGCAAGACACATTCAACAACAACACAAAAAAAAACACACACACACAACTCAGTGAAACCAATTTCTATCTAGCAATTGCAATTCTTCTTCACAAAATCATAACTTTATGAACCAAATCGAATGCTTTGTTAAGTAAATTAACCTGCTCTTGGTCTTCATTGTTGTTTTTTTATCACTACAAATGCTCGTCACCGCTGTTTCTAGAGTTAAAATCAGGTAGACTCATATATGATCTCGCTGATTATGATATCTACAAGTATGAGATTTTCTAGGCTATTTACAGTTTCGGTTATAAATGAGCAGTTTTGTCAGGTTGGTGTACACTGATGATGTCTTGTAGCGCATGTCATGTGTTTGATCAAATGTCAATTTTAAATTTTATCAAGTACATTCTATAAATGAATACAAACTACAAGCTTTGTAAGTAAAGTGAGATGGTCAGCAAAATCTAAGAGAAGACTAAAAGAACATTAATTTTTGTATAGTATATAACCTATGAATGTTTAACTAAGTTTTAGTGAATAGGATGGCAATACAAGGGCTATTGGAACAAGTACCAGACACGGTTAGAGAGTAGAGGAATCACACAACTACACAAATGTGCGTTTGTTGTTGGAGCGTGTCAATTTCTTAATGTTTCCAATTTCATTTACTACAATTTTAGGTGTTAAGTTGTTGTTGCTTGAGTGTAATATCTTGTAGTCTATTTTGCAGTTTGCGGTGTTTTGCTGCTACTATTTTAGAGTCAATTATCTAGAGTCCGAGTTCATGTTTTGGCTATGTTTAATGTCGCATTTTTTGGTACTATCAATTTGTATCTTAACATCCTTTTGTGGCTCAAGGTTATGAAGATGTAGTTGCTACTTAACTTTTGTTAACATTATGGCTTGACGATAAATCAATCGTATGTTATATTAAAGTAATGTTATGCACTTTTTGTGTTTCTCAGCAAAGTGGAATTAAACTCTTGTTAACATATTCCAGAAAAACTATAAGAATTGTTAAAATAAAAGCTTCAATCTGTGAATGTTATCAAAATCGTTATGTTAAATATATGTTTAGAATGGTCAAAAAAATTGTTACTCCAAGATAGATTATAAAATAATGATGACGTTCTATAGTGAGTCCATTCCCATGGTCGTGCCAAACAAGAGAATCAAGTATATAACATATTTCCCTGTTGGATTCTTCATGAGTACCAAACAGTGGAATCCATTCAATTTCTATGACCCTATTCCCTTTCTATGCGATTCCATTCTTTCTTGAAATTCCTTTCTACACGATTCAGTCGTACCAAACGTCCCCTAAGGTTTAGGGTTCGAATAAATAACCCCTTGAGATAAAGGAGGATTAAGTTTGACAAGTTGTCAAATTTAATATACAATATTATACATACAAGGTCAATCAAGGTTTCCTAATTTTATTAGTAGTGTCCCATGAAACTCTATAAATACAAAGACATTCTATTGGAATTCATAATTCATTGCTCAAACCCTAAAATCTCCCTTCACACTCCTCTCTAGTCGATCAACTAACCAAATGGTTGAAAGCCTTTGGTTTGATCCCTAAATTGACCAAAAATTATTTCTCTAAGTCAACTCCCAATCGAATTGGTTGCCCATGGTTCATACTCTCCTAACTTGCATAGATTTATAGCCCTAGATCTTCCTTTGTGGTTCAGGTGGATTCCTGGTGCAATTCATGTGGTGATTCTCCTAAAAAACCCTAAGTAGTCGATTGAAACAAAAAGACCAAGAATGTGAATCAGTGTTGATCAAGAAAAGTTGTGGAGCTTATGCATTAGCAAGATATTGTCCCTAAAGGAGTAAACTGCAAAAAATGTTCCTAAACTTTGCGAAAATTGTGAAAGTTGCCCTAAAAAAAATATATGCAGATGTTGTTCCTAAACTTTCAATTTTCTACAAGTTATGTCCTTTCCATGTTACTGTAGTTGCAAATTTAGTTTTTGGACTAACGCTCGTTAGAAAATCTGGTTAAATGCCGTTTGAAATGACTATTTTACCCTCGCCACCAACACATGTACATTTTTTGCAAGAACATTTTACAAGGACTATTTTATAGGGACATTTTTTTCCAGTTTACTATTCATTTTCTTTTTAACCTTCTACCACCACACAACCATCACTACCACCCTCCATCACCACCACCACACAACTGGCACCACCACAATGGCGTCTAGAAAAATCTCACTCCACGTACATCAGACATCATCACTCCAAAAGCCACTACGTGATCAAAAAAACACACACAAAAACACACACTCGACACCATGAACCACCACAGTTGTGTGGTTTTTTGACCTCGTGCCTTCAACAATGACAGAATGCGAGCTATGTGAAAATATCAACAACTAACATCGTCTGTTTTGAAGCAAGCAATTGTGCCTTAGCTTATTCACTCGTTCCTAATGTATTCTGGAAAGATCAAGCTAGTTGCTAGCATTCAAACCTCAATTGCCAACTCACAACATCAAATGGCCAATGGTTTATGCATGAAATAGGCGCTACATTTGTTGAGTTATGGCAGAAGCTCTGCAACAAAAAGTTCTCCATCAAATCTTAGCCCAGTCGGTTGTGCAGGCTGGAGAATCCCATCCACCATTCTGCCAAACACATACAAATAGCGCCCAGAATCATCTGCACAAGGTCGATGATCTCTCGAAAACAATAAACTCTAGTCGCTACATATCTAACTCCTATCGATAAATGACTCATGTCGTTAGTCAATATTTAACACGGAGCTTTGATAATCGAGCCTTCTTTGTTTTAACCCTTTAAGCTCTTTGATCATCAGTCACCAGAGCACCATGTGGCTTTCGGCTTCCTATGTTCTTCGGTCAACTTCCGTCAGACATTACCATATGTGACATCGGGGCGCGTTATAACTATTCAGTTAGCGGAAAGTGTTATGAAACGGTCCGGTAAACCGATTGAGGCAATTCTATAAAAGATTTCTTCATAAACAGATTCCACCTTTGCTGCTGAAAAAGGAAAGCTAGAAAGAGAAAGGTGATGTGTTGTAACTTTGTTGGAAAGATAAATGTTTTTAGTTTAGTCATACGAGATGTGGAGTAGAAAGAGAAAGGAAGCTACTGATGATCACGTGGTTGGTGGCATAGAGAATACAAAATTGACTTTATTAAATGTTTTTAGTCTCCTCCAATCCCAATCTCTAATGTTATTATTATTATTTGAAGAAATAAAAGCATCGAGGGTGGAGTGGCCCAAATCTCTGTTACAAATAAAAAATCTAGTTTTTGGATCACCCAGTGGTTTTTGGAGTGATGATGTCTGATATGAAGTGAGATTTTTCTAGACGCCATTGTGGTGGTGGTGGTGGTGCCGGTTTGTGTGGTGGTGGTAGTGGAGGGTGGTGGTGATGGTTGTGTGGTGGTAGAAGGTTAAAAAGAAAATGAATAGTAAACTAGAAAAATACCCTTATAAAATAGTCCTTGTAGAATGTTGTTGCAAAAAATGTACATGCGGTGGTGGCGAGGGTAAAATAGTCATTTTACACGGAATTTAACGAGATTTTCTAACGAGCGTTAGTCCAAAAACTAAATTTGCAACTACTGTAACGCGGAAAGGAAATAACTTGCAGAAAATTGAAAGTTTAGGGACACTATTTGCATATACTTACTTTTCGAGGACAACTTTTGCAATTTTTGCAAAGTTTAGAGACATTTTTTGCAGTTTACTCTTAATATTGTTTAGAGTAAATTACACGGATGGTCCCTGTGGTTTGTCAAAAATTTCATGCATAGTCCCTCAAAGTTTAAAGTTGCATGTATCGTCCCTCTGACTGCAAAAGAATAACATCTATGGTCCCTCAGACTAACTGTCGTCAGTTTTTTCGTTAGTCCATTTGCACCGTTAGTCCTTTAACCACAGTTTGCAATAAACATTTGCATTGTTAGTCCTTTTTTGTTAAATATCATTTGCACCGTTAGTCCTTTTATACGTTTTCGCCCACCACCGCCACCACCACCACCACCACCCACCACCACCACCCACCACCGCCACCACCACCACCACCCACCACCACCACCCACCACCGCCACCACCACCACCCACCGCCACCTACCAACACCTCCACCCACCACTGCTACCACCACCCACCGCCACCACCACCACCCACCAATGCCATCACCTCCACCACCAACGCCACCACCCACCACCACCACCGCCTCCACCCACCACCACCCACCACCGCCACCACCACCCACCGCCACCACCACCAAAAAAAAAAATTTTGAAAATTTTTTTTCAAAATTTTTTTTCTAAAAAATTAAAAAAAAATAGAAAAAAAAATCAAAAAAATTTTATAAAAAAATCAAAAAAAAAAAATTGATTTTATTTTCAATTTTTTCAAAAAAAAATTTTTTTTCGAATTTAAAAAAAAAAAATATCTAAAATTTTTTTTTGTTCGAAATTTCTAAAAAAAAATCAAATTTCAAAAAAAAATTTTGAAAAAATTGAAAAAAAAAATTCGAACAAAAAAATATTTTTTTTTGAAATTTGAATTTTTTTAGAAATTTCGAACAAAAAATTTTTAGAATTTTTTTTTAAAAAAAATTCGAAAAAAAATATTTTTTTTAAAAAAAATTGAAAATAAAATCAAAAATTTTTTTTTTGGTTTTTTTATAAAATTTTTTTGATTTTTTTTAATTGAAAATAAAATCAAAAAATTTTTTCTAAAAAATTAAAAAAAAAATCAAAAAATTTTTTTAAAAAAACCAAAAAAAAAAATTTTTGATTTTATTTTCAATTTAAAAAAAAATATATATTTTTTTTCGAATTTTTTTTAAAAAAAAATTCTAAAAATTTTTTGTTCGAAATTTCTAAAAAAATTCAAATTTCAAAAAAAAATATTTTTTTGTTCGAATTTTTTTTTTCAATTTTTTCAAAAAAATTTTTTTGAAATTTGATTTTTTTTTAGAAATTTCGAACAAAAAAAATTTTTAGATTTTTTTTTTTTTAAATTTGAAAAAAAATATTTTTTTTTGAAAAAATTGAAAATAAAATCAATTTTTTTTTTTTTGATTTTTTTATAAAATTTTTTTGATTTTTTTTCTATTTTTTTTTAATTTTTTAGAAAAAAAATTTTTCAAAATTTTTTTTTTTGGTGGTGGTGGTGGTGGCGGTGGTGGTGGTGGCGGTAGGTGGGGGTGGCGGTGGTGGGTGGTGGTGGGTGGAGGCGGTGGTGGTGGTGGGTGGTGGCGTTGGTGGTGGAGGTGATGGCATTGGTGGGTGGTGGTGGTGGCGGTGGGTGGTGGTAGCAGTGGTGGGTGGAGGTGTTGGTAGGTGGCGGTGGGTGGTGGTGGTGGCGGTGGTGGGTGGTGGTGGTGGGTGGTGGTGGTGGTGGCGGTGGTGGGTGGTGGTGGTAGTGGTGGTGGCGGTGGTGGGTGGAGGTGGTGGGCGAAAACGTATAAAAGGACTAACGGTGCAAATGATATTTAACAAAAAAGGACTAACAATGCAAATGTTTATTGCAAACTGTGGTTAAAGGACTAACGGTGCAAATGGACTAACGGAAAAACTGACGACAGTTAGTCTGAGGGACCATAGATGTTATTCTTTTGCAGTCAGAGGGACGATACATGCAACTTTAAACTTTGAGGGACTATGCATGAAATTTTTGACAAACCACAGGGACCATCCGTGTAATTTACTCTATTGTTTAGAAGGGAGAATTTTATCTATATCTTTGCAAAAACTCTAAATTACATTAATATCGTTATAAAAAATTCACGAAAATACCCAGTTACACAAATAAACTTTTAATAAGTGTTTTTAGTATTTAAAACTCTAATTTAATAATTTCTATAACTCTTTTACCCTTCTCTTCAACACTTATTAACAATTAAAAGACATAATACTCAAAATCAAAAATCTGAAAGCATATTAAACCATGATTCATAAGAATACAATCACAAGACTAATGTATTGAGTAACTTGAAATTTTGAGAAACACAAAACTTTTGAGAACCTTAAGAACCCTTCGAGTAACTTGGACTTTCGAGAAAATAACCTATTTCGAGAAATATGAACCATTTCGAGTAACTACTTGAAGCCGAAATTTAACTTTTTGCAGTAAAACTTTAATTCATCATAACTTGAGCTACGAGTGTCCGTTTTTAACGATCCATCAATCAAAATGACCGTTGGAACGAGGAGACGATGGGTTAACCTAGTACGTTGATTAACGGCACTTTCTACCCACAAAAAGCTTTAGTTTTTTAGTTACTGAAGGTCTTATGATTTCTGGCCTTAAAGTTTGACTCACAGCAACGTTAATCATAATCACCCTTTATCGTCTTTAAGATCCATTACTGTTATCACATAAAACAATCATCATGACATCATAACCAACTTCACAAATCAATTTATAGATGATGTCTTCTCAAACCGATGTTGCTCAAGCCAGTTCAGACAATCGTCCACCAATGCTCGTTCGTGGTGAGTATACTCAATGGGAAAATGGAATTCGAAATTTTATTGAGGACAAATCTGATGGTAATCAAATTTGGAACTCAATTGAGAATGGTCCTTGGATACGAAAGCTCATCACCATTCCTGAAAACCCGGATGCTACACCTCCAACTGATGAGATTATTCGAGAACAACTCAATATTGGCCTGAATGAGGAAGAAAAGGCTCAAGTCAAAGCAGATTAACATGTTATGCATCTTGTATTTCATGGACTACCAAATGAACTATTCGTATATGTAGATAGCTACCCGAATGCAAAGACTCTATGGAAAGCAGTTGAGCGTCTGATACAGGGAAGTGAAGTCGGTAAGCAAGAGAAGGAACTATTGTATTTATTGGAGTATGAGAAGTTCACATCTATTCCAGGAGAGACAATTGAAGCATATTATCATAGATATTCGGTCGTGGTCAACGATTGAACAGAAACAACATTATAGTAACTCCACTCATCTTAATCTCAAGTTCGTGCTTCATCTTCAACCCAAATGGAAAGGTTTCATCACACAAGTTAAATAGACTAAGGTGTCATTTGTTTTTTCAGAGCTTTTACCTCTTCATCTGCAAACCATGTCTGTAGAAGATGAGACACATCTAAAGTCTTCATCTGCATGGTAAATGTAGGATCGTGTTTAATATTGATATTGTGTATGGAGGGGTATATATATAGCCTAACACAAGCATAACTATTACAATATTACATGACTAGTCCATGTGGTTCGGTTAAACAAGATAGTAAATGTAATCCCGTAAATGTCGTTCCATTTACGTGTTAGGAGCATTCCTAACAATCTTCCCCCAATGGGACGACATAAGGGATTACTTACAACATTTCCCACAAGTACAAATATAAGTAAAATAAAGTCTTCATAAGCTCTTCAAGTGCTGAGGATGACCACAGTTGACGCTCTTTGTCTTCATCTTGTACCTTGGCTTGAGAACTTTTCTTCACTTGTAGGCAAATGATGTAATATACATGAACTGGATTAACTTCCCCCCAATTCATGATGCATGTCTTTAGTAGCTTCTTTGTACGCTTCCTTTTGGCGAAGTTTCTGAATCAGCTTCCCCCCAAACTGACAACCGTGTTCAGCAGATTTGAAACTTTGATGTAGTTAGCATGTCTTTTAACTTTTGAAGTTTTATGTGCGCAGCGGAATTTGTAGATAACACTGTAATCAACACCAAGCAAATCTGACAAAAACTTAATCACAATTATACTCAATGCGAAAACTTCGTTCGGGGGTAACATGTAAGAAATGAGCAAGATCTTCTCACGTATGTAGATGCTTCACGCCAAACATGACCACGAAAGACGAAATAATACTTCTTCCCTTGATTGTTGCGATTTATCGAAATAATAATCACCTGTGTATATATGAATACTCGATAATATGACCGTGTGTGAGGCATCATAACCCGATTAAAACATCATATGTAGGTAACTTCACACAAAACAACCCGTGAAAGTTGAGACGATAACACCAAAGTAAGACGTTTCATCCTCTGACTGTCTCATTTCTTCCCCCTGATTGCAGAAACTCATGTAGGAAAAAGGGTTTTCGCAAAGAAGTTAAAGAAAGTCAAAGAACATTCACTCTCTCTTCCCCCACGATGTCTTCATGGAATCGGAAGCATACACACTATGTTTACGATGGAAACGGAGGCAGCGTAACCCTGTATGTCCAATTAGTCGAATATGTGTGAAGTACCATAAATAGCCCATGAGAATCAACTGATGATAACATCTCTACTATTTTATACTCCTCTCAGCTAACTTTTTACCGACCCCATTATCATTCTGCCGGCTCTTAGTAGTGACTACTGATGGAGAAAACCCACTATGATGAACTTTAGACTAAAGTAAAATAACCCAAACTTGTGACTTAAACTTGCACTAATGTGTGACTAAGAGCGGTGTAGAGAGTTCGTGCACCTTCGAAACTCTAAGTACTCTTTACTCTTTAACCAACCAACCATCAAGTATAAGACGTACATCACCTCTTGACTATCCACAACTTTGTGTGACACTGAGCACTACAACGTAACTCCTTAAAGTGATAGTTATTTTGTAGTAATAGAAAGGAAGAATCACAAAAATAACTAGATATCCAAGTCTTTGTTATTATAAAGGTTAAAAGCTCGAACAAGGATCTCAAAGAATCTCCATCCAACCAACCCCGATATCTTCAGATACTAAGTACACGCACCCGTGAAATTCCACTTCAAGCTCAAATAAATAATAAAGAATTAACGCCATAGTCATATCTTGCGGTTAAATGACCAAAACTAGCCTTTTGACGGTTTAAGTGAACTTTGATAATGGTTTATTCCCCTTCTTGTCAAAAATGTATCACCGTGAAAATTTGTATGACCAAAAGACCACTCATTTTCACCAAAAATTAACTCAATGTATTAGAAGATATATTTGAATAATCACTTTTCAACTCAAGATTTTGATATAACTTTCGGATTATAACCCAATGTAAATTACAAACTTGGTCTAATCAAAACACTTTCCGTCCCAATCCAATTTTTTATGTTTGAGCCCAATAAACGGGACAAGTCTATTACTCAATAATTGTCAATCCACAAATTAGCGAAACCCGGGCCTAAGACAAAAATATAACCCAATCCACTTCACAATACTTATACCCTTATATTTCATCATTAGTAAACCCTAGTAACATACTCATCTGCCCCCACTCTCTTCATTTCTCTTGATGTGAAGTCATCACTCTTATCTCACCTACCAAACGCATCAAACATCACACCCCATCTGTCTTTTTCCACTAGTAGATCTAAACGACAAAGAACCTCATCTCATTATCACTTTATCTCACGGAAACACAAACACAACTCTTATCTTCTTTTTAGACGCGACTCAAGATTTGGCTTCAAGATCATTAACAAAATGGTCACGGTAGGTTTCTTAATCTTGTTTGATTGTGCTAATCATTTTGTTCAATGAAACAAAGTTAGACAATAACATGATTGTTATTTGTCTTTCTTTAATTTCGGATATGGATTGTAGACGAGTCTTCAACAATGATCAATGATGAATATCTCTCTGGTTAAAGTCATAGGACGAATTTTAAGTACCAAAAAGAGATGAATCTGAGATCTATTTTATAATTGTTCATGTTTGTTGTTTTTGAATTGATTTGTCTTCAGATCTGTGTTGATAATATTTTTGTGTGTTTGTTCTTGAAGTGGACTTCTAGAAAACATGAAAATAAATCTGAGATACCTTTATTTCGTTTACGTTTAAGCTCGAGTCTTGTGGAAGTGATGGTGAGTAGAAGAGGATAGGGATAGGTTAGATTTGCAGTTTTTTGAGGCTTTGTGATTATAGATCGGCTGTGGTTTTCTCTTTATCATTTCTTTTTGTTTACATATCATGGACCGATGATGGATATAGACTGAGGTCATAAGAGTTATAGGTATTTTGTTAGAGGTCAAAGGTTTTTGGTCAAGTTGTTCTCTTCACCTTTTACTTTCTCTCTCTTGTTCGAAATCTTCCTTATCGAAAAATTTCAGCCTATTCGAAAATATTGAGCCTATTCAAAAATTTTAAGCTTATTCGAATTTTTTTTTCCAATTCAAAACTTTTGGCCAATTCGAAATTTTTTGGCCAATTCGAAATTTTTTGCCAATTCGAAATTATTTTGGCCAATTCAAAACTTTAGGGTTTTGCAATTCGAAAATTTCTTTACAAGAAAATTCCGACCATTTTTTCCGGCGACATTTCCGGCCAAAAATTCCGACCAACTTACAGACCAATATTGAGACCATGTTTTTTGACCACTTTTTCATGGGTTTTAGGTACAAAAATTCATAAAAATGATGTTCCATAAAACTGTTAACGATACAAAAAGAAGCACAACATATCAGTTTGTTCCCAAAGGATTTTATATTTTTTTATTTTTTATTATTTATTTATTTATTTATTTTGATACCATAAAACTGTTATAACTAAATAAGATGAAACAATGAAAGATTTGTTAAAAACAGTTAATAAAGATGACTTTTTTGACAAGATAACAACATAAATTAATCAAAATTAATAACCTGTCTCTGATGCCACTTGTACGATCGCATTTAAGATTGATATTGTGATTTAGGAGTTCGGGTATGATGGAAGAACATGATAGCCATTGTTAGTGAGAGAAAGTAGAGAGAGAAGAGAAAACTATGTGTTTTATTGAACACGTAAAATGAAAAGTTACACAATGAGTCTCACCCCTCCATGAAAGTATGGAGGGGTATATATATAGCCTAACACAAGCATACCTATTACAATATTACATGACTAGCCCATTTATTTTGGCTAAACAAGATAGTAAATGTAATCCGGTAAATGTCGTTCCATTTACGTGTTAGGAGCATTCCCAACAGTAGAAGACTGTTTGTTTTTTGTGCTATTGAAGTACTTATTCCTTTTCCCCCTTTTTCTTAACTAACGTTTTGTGATACAGAGTATCAAAGACAAGTTTTCGTCCGTTTTATACGTTATCATCCGTTTTATGCGTTTTCGTCCGTTTTTTTACGTTTTCGTCTGGTTTTTATGTTTTAGTAAATTTTTTACGTTTTCGACCGTTTTTTAAGTTTTTATTTATTTATTTACGCTTTCGTGCTTTCGTCAATTTTTTCACGTTTTCATCATTTTTTTAAGTTTTCGTCTATTTTTATATGATTTCCTTCGTTATTTAACGTTTTTTGTCTGTTTTTACGTTTTTGACAACCTTTTTATGGTTTTGTCTGTCTTTTTACGTTTTCGTCCGTTTCATTAAGTTTTGGAACTTTTTTAACGTTTTCGTCCGTTTTTTTACGTTTTGTCTTTTTTATTTCTATTTATTTTCTATATATATATATATATATATATATATATATATATATATATATATATATATATATTCTTTTACTTTTTGGTATGTTTTTTAATGTTTTCGACCTTTTTTAATGTTTTCATCTTTTTTATTTTTAAATTTTTTTTTTTATGTTTTCATATCTTTTTATGTTTTCGTCAGTTTTTTAACGTTCTCATCAGTATTTTCTCGTTTTTGTCTTTTATTTATTTATTTACGTTTACGTTTACGTACCTTTTTTTACGTTTTGGTACGTTTTCGACTTTTTTTAAGGTTTCGTCTCTTTTTTATGTTTTCATCTATATTTTAACGTTTTTGTCATTTTTTTTACGTTTCCGTCCGTTTTTTACATTTTTTGTTTTTTAGTTTTTTTTTTTTTTTTTTTGCATTTTCATCAATTTTTTTACGTTTTGGTATTTTTTTTAACGTCTTTGTCCATTTTTTTTAGACATTTTGGTACGTTTTTTTTACCCGTTTTTACTTTCGTATGTTTTTTACATTTTCGACATTTTTTTACGTTTTTGTATGTTTATTTTTTATTTTTTTTACGTTTTCGTATGTTTTTTTACATTTTGTCCATTTTTTTTACCTTTTGGTATATTTATTACGTTACTTCCTTTTATTACATTTTCGTTTGTTTTTTTCTTACGTCTCCGTCCATTTTCGTATGATTTCGTAAGTTTTTGTACGTTATCTTACGTAAGAAAACAGACAAAAATGTAAGAAAACTGACGAAAATATTAAAAACAGTCGAAAACGTAATAAACAGGTGAAAACATAAAAAACGTATGAAAACGTAAAAATAACATACAAAAACGCAAAAAAAAAAAGAGAATACGTAAAAAAAACAGATGAATACTTAAAAAACGGTCAAAAATGTAATAAAATAAACGAAAACTTAAAAAACCCGACGAAAACATTAAAAACGGTCAAAATGTAAAAACACATACGAAAACGTAAAAAGAAATGGACGAAAACGTAAAATAATGTTCAAAAATGTAAAAAAAAACAGACGAAAACATAAAAAAAACAAACAAAAATGTATGAAGATGGACTAAAACGTTAAAAAAACACAAAAACGTAAAATAATAATAATAATAATAATAATAATAATAATAATAATAATAATAATAATAATAATAATAATAACAACACCAACTGTGGGCGATTT
The DNA here is from genome assembly GCA_030686995.1 of Artemisia argyi. Lineage (NCBI taxonomy): Eukaryota > Viridiplantae > Streptophyta > Magnoliopsida > Asterales > Asteraceae > Artemisia > Artemisia argyi. The sequence goes on along the minus strand of CM060693.1, from coordinate 124,281,919 downwards.
TGACGACGGGGGAGGATCCCCTTGATCCTGCTGTTCATCGTCTTCGTCCCTTTCCCCACCCTTGATTCAACCGTGTGTTGGATCGTATCATCTTCTTGGTTACTTCTTGTCGGGGGTCGTTGCGTCGGTATCCTCCATCTTATCCGGTTCTTGGCGAATTGGGTTTGTGGTAGAGACTTGGTTGTGGGGAGGTACTGTTCCCGTTTGCTTGTCGAGAAGAAAACAGCTCGCGACTGTCACCTTGGTGGTTGGTGGGGGACCGGAGAAGAAGGTGTTAGCGGGTTGATGTGCGGGTGGGGTCCACTGATATACACTTTTGCATAACGAGTTATCTTTTGGTGGGACCACTGATAGCGAGTTGTGCCAGTTTGTGTTGTAAAGTTGCAGCGAGTTGGTTATTAGGTTTGTGCAAAGTTTCTATGGGTCCCACCCTGGATAGCACCTTGTCCATTTCTATTTTGACCAGCGAGTTGTGTTGTTTGTGGATACTGGATACAATCTTGTGGTTGTTGGGCTGGGAATTTTTTTTTTATGTGTTGGGCTTGAATTTAGTGTGGGCTTCACTCACTAATATGGATAGACTTGGTGCACTTCGTATATCTTGCCCATTCCAAGGACACGAGGGGTGCAGTGGGGGGAAGTGTAAAGGGTTCACTAAGAAATATTTTGTTGATCACTTGGGTACCCGCCATTTTAAGACTAATGATTTGAAGGCTCACCACAAAGCTCGTATAGCGACGGACTTCTCCTTATTTTCTACTCTTGACCGAGCACTTCACCAAGCGGGCATTTGGCTTTGTGGGGAGAGTTTTTGCACTCACACTTTTAGTAAGAATTGCAAACATGCCATTGGTGACATGGTCCCTGCACCTCGTTTCGACGAAGTAGCAATCTACGGTATTCCTGTGCCTGTCAAGCCGACCCTAAATATAGTCGAGGAGAGTATCGATGGTGAGTCAGATGGTACTCTCATTGTTGATAAGGTTATTGAGGGTGCTGCTTCTGTGTTGCCCTCTCCCGGTGCTGAGCCCACTTACGACCTCACCCTTCTTGATCGGGTTTTCTCAATGAAGCTACGCACGGTTAAATGTATCCCCCCCCAGAGCGTGGCTTGGATTTGCTAAGCTTTTTCGCGAAGCATTGGATAAGGTTCTAGCAGGCCCAGGGGACTTATCTGCATGGGTGCAACTCCTTGTTCTACCATCCTGTGTGTTGACCGCGTTTGTGCCAACAAACAGAGCTCAACGATGTTCCGGCGAGAGAGAACGATGCCAGCTTGACAGTATTTCTCGTGCTATTCTCAGATGGAGGGATCCCATAGACAGGCTTGGTCTGGTGATGGATCGGTTAGCCGAAGTGCCTCCATATTTCAAAGGGGTGACGAAACTAAAGGATCAAGATGGAGTCAACCTGGGTCAGTGCAAGCGTAAACTTGGGGACGGGCATTTTACTGCTGCTATTAAGGTGCTCACGTCTTCTGGCATCGCCCCATCCACACCTGACACTCTATTGGAGCTTGAGGCCAAACACCCCTATGCCCCCCAGCCGGCCCCGTCCTCTTTTTCACTTGATGAGGACGCCCTTTGTGTCGACAAGGACCTGGTACTCAACAGGATCCGCAGCTTCCCCAAGGGGACGTCATGTGGTCGTGATGGGCTACGGGCACAACATCTGATGGATATTTTGGGAGGGGCGGCGTCTGCTATTGCTGATGACTTGCTTGAGTCCATTACTGGAGTTTTTAATCTGTTTCTTAGTGGAAAGTGCCCCAGTCAACTGGGGGAATATATCGCTAGTGCCCCCTTGACTCCCTTAGTCAAGCCTGGCGGCGGTATACGCCCTATTGCTGTTGGCACTGTTTGGCGTAGGCTTGTGTCAAAGGTTGCCTCCTCTTCAGTCGGCGATTCCATGAACTCTTACTTGCAGGATTTTCAATTCGGGGTTGGAGTCCCCGAGGGTTGCGAGGCTGTCCTCCACTCTGTAAATAGGCTCATTGAGTCTAAGGGGCGTGAAGTTGGACTTTCCATGCTTTTAGTGGACTTTAAGAATGCTTTTAATCTTGTTGACAGGAGTGTCTTGCTTCAGGAAGCTAGGGGCGATGCCCTTCTATTGCCCCGTGGGTTGAGTTCTGTTATGCGCGCCCTGCCAGACTCTATTATGAGGACTCCATCCTTTGGTTATGTCAGGGTGTCCAACAAGGTGATCCGTTGGGCCCTTTGTTGTTTGCCCTAGCTTTGCACCCTTTGATTCATGCTATCAATCAGTCATGTGAACATACCCTTCAGGCGTGGTACCTCGATGATGGTACTATTGTTGGAGATACGCTCATGGTCGCCAAGGCACTTGGCATCATTAGGATAGTGGGGCCCGCTCGTGGTTTGTTTTTAAATCTTGACAAGACCGAACTCTTCTGGCCTGCTGAAGACCCTAGAAGCAGAGTGGACGGCGTGTTTCCTATAAATATCGCTCGCCCGCTCAATGGTGTCAAACTTCTTGGTGGTTCGGTTAGTTTGGACGAAGGTTTCTGTCAGGATTTGGCGTCCAAAAGGGTCTCCAAAACCATACATTTAATCGAGGCAATTAACAAACTTAATGATCCGCAATGTGAGCTTCTCCTTTTGCTTAATTGTGTAGGAGTTTCGAAATTATCTTATGCTCTGAGAACATGCTCCCACTTGCACTTATCAGAGGCCCAAGCTTAGTTCGATCAGACGTTACGTGCCTCTTTGAAGAAAATTGTTACTGCTTCGGGGCCAGGGTTTGGTGATTGGCAGTGGAGGCTTGCCACTCTCCCAATAAAGCTCGGTGGTCTTGGCATCCTTTCAGCGGGGGATATCATCCAATATGTTTTCCTCGCTTCTCGGATGCAAACGAACGACTTACAGGATAAGATACTCATCAAAACGGGTATTGTTACACATGGCCCTTCATTCCAGCATGCTTTGGACATATTCAACGCTACTTGTAACACCGGCTTCCTCACGGTCACCGGGGGCGCTTCTGCCCCCCAAATGATGAAAACCTTGACAAAGTGTTATTTCGGTGTCGTTGAGAAAGACCTTGTTTCCATGTACTCACTAAGTCCAAGGCAGGTGGCTATACTTAGCAGTATCCGCACCCCACATGCGCAGGACTTCCTCTTCGCCATCCCTATTGACGGGCTCGGACAAAGGATGAATCCTCGCCAATTTTGATCAGTGTTATGCTACAGGCTTGCGGTTCCAATGTTCTCTGAAGACAGCCTATACCCGAGTTGCAATGTACACCGTATGGACCAGTGGGGGGATCACGCGGTCCACTGCGCTAGCGAAGTGGGTGTTAATTTCAGGCATAATTTGGTGCGTGATATTCTTGTTGATATATGTTCCAAAGCTGGGATTATGGTGCGTAAAGAGGCTCCAATGGGATTTCTTTCAGAGGAAGGGAGAGAATTACGTCCTGCAGATGTGCTATTGTTTAACTGGTTCCAAGGTAAGGACGCATGTCTGGATGTGACTTGGGTCTCTCCATTTGCTGGGACTGGGGTAAGGTCATGGGCTCCTGGGGCTGCTTTGAGTAATGCTGTGGAAAAGAAAAGGAAGAAGTATGCGTCCAAGTGTGAAGACAATGGATACAAGTTCGTCCCTTTCGCTTTTTCCACATTTGGGGAACTTGATGTGGAAGCTTTGAATACACTTTCGCGTGTCGGAACTATTGCCAGCTGATTGGGTCTAAACTAGTCAACTTTTATTAGTCAACCACTTGTGAATGGTCAACCGTAAAAGTCAAACTAATCAAGCCAATGCTTCCGTGGAATACAGTGTTTCCCCGGGTCGTTATGTCCCAACGAGGTGTGATGGTATTAAAAACGGGTTTGTGATCGGGTGAAATTGGACAGGAATGGGTATAAGAGAGTTGTGATGATTACACTACTGGAATATAAAAGATAATAGCTTAAATACACTTTATTAACAAGACTGCAAAGTTGGAAAACCCAGAAACGTTTAAAACTTAAAACGCGTACGTACACGTTTAAATAAAACGTAAACGTACAAAATAAAAAGTGAAAACTGAAATCTGAAAACCCCCAGGGGGTGAAAATGACTTTTTTACAAACTAAAAGATAAAAAAAAATTTAGAAAAAGAAAATAAATTTTTACACTAATTAATTATTTATTATTAATTAATTACTATTTAATACTAATTATTAATATTAAAAACACTTAAATATAATTTAATACTAATTAAATACTAGAAAAATAAAATTTCTAAAATTATAAAATAACTAAAAATAAGTTTTAAAATTAAAAATAAGTATTTTTGTCTTTTTGTGCTTTTTCTATTAATCAATTAATAATTAATTATTAATTACCTAATTAAACAATTTTAAATTAAGAAAAATAGAAAATGAACAGTAAAAATTACAAGAAAATTTCTAAAATTATTTTACATTATATAAAAGCTAGGAAAAATATAAAAACTAGGTTTTATTTAATAAAAACTAATTATGCTATTTAAAACTTAATTATTAATTAATTACTAATAAAACTAAGATTAATTCTAATAAATACTAAATGATAAAATAAAAATCTGAGAAAATTACTATAAATACTTTAATATAAGAGGAATTTAAGAAAAATATAAAATAGCTAAGTACTTAATAAAAATTTAAAAATGAAAATTAAAATTAAATTACATTAAATAGAAACTATCACTTAATATTAATTTTTCTTGATTTTTATTTTACAAACCTATTTTATAACTAAAAACTAACAACTTTTCTGAAAACAAGTTTTTAACAACTTAAAAATAAGCAAAGTAGAAGCTAAAATGAGTGACAGTTGACTTTTGTTGACTGTGGGAGAAAATGTGCTCAAATGAGCTTAAGTGGGACCCACTCTTGATAATTCTGATCCAAATAACTTATTTGGACATGATTAAGCTGGAAAAATTCACTAAGGGACCACCGAATAAGCTATAAGCTAACAAAAAGCATTTCCTAAAGCCAATCACCACTCAAAACTGGGACAAAGATTAGGGACAATTCCAAGTGGGGTCCACAGTGATTTAGGTCAAACAAATGGTCAATGTTTCAACACTGGTAGGAGGAGGTGGTAAGGAACAAATATGGGGCCATGGGACCCACTGAGATTGTCAGAAACCACCACCAAATGTGGTGGTTTGGCTATGGTCTGCTGATGCAGGGTGCATCCCCAGCCCTGCAAGTGACTTTGGGTGAAAGTGGACCCCACAGAAAAAATGCTAAAAATCAAATGAAGGTAGGAACTAGAAGATGAGGTGGGATACTTTAATATCTCAAAAGCTCAAAATCTAAATCTCTACACAAAATTCTAAATAAATCTTCCAAGATTTGAAAAAAAACTGAAACATGCAAATTGACTTTTTCTAAAAAACTTGAACTTTGACTTTTTTGAATTTTGATTACTTCTAACTTACTGAGATACATGTAATAAGCTACAATTTGATAAGATTAAGCTACAATTACACTTTATGCACTGAAATGGAGGGATTTGGATTCAAAAAAATCTCAACAGTGATCAGATATGAATGTATATTGAAGATTTTGACTAAATGGCTAATGACAACTAATTTTAAACTTCAACTAGTCTAATTTAACTCTAAGGAAGAAGTCTGCACAAGTTTTAACTATTGAAAAACTCAAGAGCTCAGCCAATCACTAAAATCCAAACATACCCTTATCTGAATGATTTATTGAGTTTCAAATGGTTCACTGGTTCAAATCATAGAAATTGATTCCAAAGGTTGAACTGAGATGAGATAAGCTCATGTATGCTAAAAAATAACAATGATAGCAGTCAAGACACATGAATCAATAGAAAGCAATATGACACTGAAATGAGAAAACTAAGTAGCTATGAAGACAAATGAATAAGCAGGCATCTGGTTGCACCAATTCAGATTCACTACACTAAATAAGCATAAACAAGACATAAAGAAGATATAACTAGCAATTCTACAGTAAATTACAAGAAATTATGAAAATTGCTTACAAAGCTTTCAAACTGCAAAACTAGGAACCAAGGCCAAAGAACAACCTATAGCTCTCCACAGAGCACTAATATACCCATTCCAAGCTCTGCATCAGCTCTGCACATTCTTCTCCTTCTTCTCTATTTTTTTTTTCTTTTTATCTTTTTATTTTGAGTTTCTTTGGATTTTTGATTTAAAGCAAATTCTAATGTCTAATAAGCTTGAAAAAGCTTAACAGTAACTTAATTGAGCTTATGGAATTATGGAACAACAAATTAACAAGATAAAAGTGAAATTGTCAGTTTCACTTTAATTTGCCAAATCAAAATTTATTAAATAACACTTGAAATTAAGCTTAAAGAAAAATAGCATTCCACTAAAATGATATATTACAACTGTTTTGAACAAGAAAATACAACTACTAATTGAATTATACTAAGAACGACATAATTAAGCTAAAACTACACTAAAAATCTACCCAACATGCTCCAAAGCTCCTTTTCTCCATTTATACCTATCAATTAGGGTTTCTGAGCTGCTTGTTGTCTTATCCCAGCAGAAATTCCAGCCCTTGGATCATGATATTAAATCTGGGTCGTTTAAAAACTTTTGCTGCCAAAATTCATTTTGGCTTTTTCCTTGGTATTTGATGCCAGGGGGGGTATTTGGAGTTTAGTTGTTTGTTTGGTTAGGCCAAGGGGGGGGGGGGTGGAGTGTGACAGTGGGTTGTAGCTGTGTAGGGGTTATGATGGGTGGTTTTGGTTTGTAGCAGGTAGTGGGGATGTGAGGTGGAAGGGAAGGATGAGGTGAAGTCAAAGGTCAAGGGTGTTGAGTTGACTTGGGTTTTATATAAAAAACGGGGAAGGGGTGGTGATGGGCTGTGTGGATTGGAGTGGGCTTTTGGGAGTCAAAAGGTGGGCTGGGGTGTTTTGTTTGGGTTAAGGTGTGGGTTTGGATATTTAGGATAATAATAGCTTGGTCCGGTTTGGTTTTGCTATAGAAATACAAGGACCATTTATGTAAATTCCTAAAACTTGAGGGCCTGTTCTGTCAAATATTCCAAAGTTAATCCAAGGGTAATATTTTGCCAAGTTTACTATTCCAAAGATTTTGAAATTTTATTTTTCACTTTTAAAATTCCCAGGGACTGAAACTGTCAAATGTTGAAACTTGAAGGACCAAAAGTGTAAATTCTTCAAACTTTCATTTAACGGACCAATTTTGACAATTTCTAAATTCCCAAAGACCAATGTTGACTTTTACATCCAAAAATATTTCCCAGGGACCAAATTTGACAAAATTATGAAGTTCAGGGACAAACTTGTAAATTCTCAAAACTTTTCACCCAAGGATCGTTTTTGATAATTTTTTACTTTAGAAAACCTTGGGTTGACTTTTCTTTCATTTTAAACTTCCAGGGACTAGTTTTGTCAATTTTTGAAACTTGAGGGACTGAAACTGCCAATTGTGCAAACTTTGCTCATTTTTCATTTGTTTTTAAACATTTTGCATCTAAAACATATAAAACACACTTTTGGAATAATTTCTGTATTTTGATGCGTTTTTTAGCGTTTTTGTATGTTTTTGCAGTTCAGATTAACCAAAAATGATGAGTGTTTGAGCACTCATCAATCCCCCACACTAAACTATTGCTAGTCCCTAGCAATAACTGTTTTGAAAACTTGATGGATTTTAAACTCTTTACCAAAAGCCATCACTTCTGGAGTAGCCAGGTGTGAGAACTGTGGTACACCTGATAACCGTGTGATTTTGAGCAAACCACCAGCTATCAACGGATTTGATTAGTCTTTACCAAAAGCCGTTTGCTTCTGGACTAGCTAGCTCTTGATAGAATAGTCAACATCTTGGTGAGCTGATTACTAATTATGGTTTTTCCATGGCCTTTACCACAAGCCATAATCTTGCGGGCTAGCCAACTCATTCGCTTTATTGGATATGGGGAGTTGAGGAACCATACAATTTTGGGCAAATTGCTAGCCGTAAACGGATTTGAGTTATCTTTACCAAGAGCCGTTTGCTCCTAGATTAGCCAATCCCTTTTGTCGGTTAGACTTGGCGGACTGATTACCACAAAAAATTTTGAAACTTTAGTGAAAAATTTTTAAAATTTTTGAGATTTTGGCTAAAAACGGGGGTACTAGATAGTAAAATGTGATAAAATTCGCTAGAATAGCGAAATACCCCCCCCCCCCCCCACACACACACACTTAGCATGAATATTGTCCTCAATATTCAAAGTCCCGGCTATTATGCCGACTCTTTGAACGTAAAAGGGCAACATTACAAGCTAAGCGTGGAAAACACCATTTTGTTTTTCAGTTCATAAGTAACCATAGCATGGGGGACTCCCCCACATTTAGGGTGAAAACCCTATAAGCATGCTACTGTTTTTGTTTACCGAGTCGCTAGCTTGACTCGACCCCGAATTCATTTGTCCTTGGGGAAGCATGATGTGGAAGAAACAATCTCAATCGGACTTTCATTCAAGATGTTTGGACAAACATTTGAAGCACGTGAAAGTTCCACACCGATGAGATATAATCCCGGCTCAAGATAATGATACATGAAAATGCCGGGATCAAATATGGTATCTTCATTCCCAAAGGAGTGAAGAACAAGAGAAGTCACCTTATAGGTGAAGAAAAGGAAGAAAACCATGATGAAAATCATGATTTGATTTTCTTCCTCGAGATCAGGCTCCGTAGCCTGAATTTGGATTGCAAGGGTTAAGCTCATAAATATCCCGGGAGGGTGGGTGAGAATTTGCAAATTCTCATGATTGAGTGCATCTCCCCCCGGGCTATCATACTCCAGAGGAGTCATGATATGAGTGATTTCACCGGAGAACTCCTCAAAGGTGAATGAATCATATTCGGGGAGAGAAATTTGAGAATGAGAAGTGGTACTGCCACTAATCTTCTCTCCCATATGATCAAAAGTAAAGGCTTCAAACTCCGGAATGGGATCATCGGAGAAAATGTCACTATCCTTAATGGGGATAGGAGATGAAATAGGTTTCTCTTTGAAAGCCTTGATTTTTGCAATGAGGAGACTGACATTCAATAATGTTGCACGAAGTGCTTCATCCTTGATTTCAGTGTCAGTCTCATCATTCACTTCTTCTAAGCTAACTAGCTCAGAAGGTAATCCTTCCACATGACTGATGTCTCCAGAAGATAAAGAATTTTCATCAGCATGTGAAGTACTAAGCTCGATGTTGGGATTAGAGTTTAAAAGATTTTCAGTTTCTCCCATATCGGCTTCAAGATCAAGGAGACCATCATTACTTCCCAATGGAAGTGGATTGATGTGAGTAAGTTCATCTGTGAACTCCTCAATAAGAGGGGCAACATCAGAATGAGGCAATGGTGCCTCCTCATACTCAACTTCTCCATAAGATGTGGAATCATCATTAAAATCGGAGAAAGTCTCAAAATGATCTTTTGGATTTTCAGGGTGATAAGGTAAGTCACACACATGATCAAAAGTTCCCTGTGACTCTCCTGGGATTGGAACAAGGATCTCAACACTAGACTTTATGAATTCGTCCGATTCCGTTTCAGGAACAGTGCTAAGATGCTCATCCCCCATGCTCAGAGAGTGAGTGTGAACTTCGGGTGTGATATCAATAGACTGAGGGAGTTTAGAAGTACTAGCCGTTAAGGAATTTTCAAGTTCCATTTGATCAACGGCTAGTGACTTTGTCACATTATTTTCTCCCTGATTCTCCATGGAAGGAATCACAACAGATGAATCCGATGAATCTTTTTGAATAATAACAATGTTATCTTCATCATCATCACTGTCATCATCATCATCATATAGAGCAGCATAGCGAAGATTGGCACGTATTTTAGCCGCTCTTTGCTCAGCAAATAATTCTTCCATGCTCAATTTGTTTCTAGCATCTCGTTCTTCAGCAAGTAATTTTGCCATTGATTTTTCACGAGATTCTTGAAACGATGTAGCGGCAAACTCCTCCTTAAGTTTTTGCAAAATTTCACGAGCCTCTAGTAAAAGGTCTTGCTTGGTATCATGAGGAGTTGCTTGGATCATTTGGTACTGTGGAGGTTGGTCTTGAATTGAATAGTCATAATTGTTACAAGGAAATAGATTCCTTGTTTGACAATCCGAGCTAAAGTGAGGACCTCCACAGTAATCACAACAGTAAAACTGATGTGGCTGTGGGTTGTATGTGATAGAGTCATAATTGTTATCGGGAAACTGCTCATAGACAAGCATGTTGCCCGATTGACAATCAGAACTGTAGTGTGGGCCACCACAGTACTCACAACAGTTAAACTGTTGAGTCTGGTTTGGTGAATTGTATGGATATTGGTCATAACCAAAATTCTGACTATTTTGACAATCAAAACCTTGGTGAGGGCCTCCACAATATTCACACGAAAAGTTTGGTGTATTTTGATACGAAGCATCATTGTGATTTGGATAATATGATTCTTGCTCGTATGAATGTGATGGGTAATTGGAAAAATTTGAAGAGTCGTTGAATGAGTTCTGATTAGGATCATAAGAAGATGAATTCCTTGAACCACAAAACAAACAACTCCCGTCTCGAATATCATTACCACATTTTTCACATGTACACCAATGACATGGCAAACCAAAAAGTGGCTCACCACAACCAACACAAGGGATAAAATCCGGAGGTGGGACAAGTGGTGTGCTCTTAGAGCTAGCAATTTCCACCACTTCCATTATGGTCTCGGGTTTTTTATCTTGATAAACGTGAAGATTGGGCAAGTTGTTGTTTTCAGTCACTGCCCTAAGCTCTGTACGTTTGCTTGACAGAGGGTTGTAGCTGTGTAGGGGTTATGATAGGTGGTTTCGGTTTGTAGTAGGTAGTGGGGATGTGAGGTGGAAGGGAAGGATGAGGTGAAGTCAAAGGTCAAGGGTGTTGAGTTGACTGGGGTTTTAGAAAAAGAAAATAAATTTTTACACTAATTAATTATTTATTATTAACTAATTACTATTTAATACTAATTATTAATATTAAAAACACTTAAATATAATTTAATACTAATTAAATACTTGAAAAATAAAATTTCTTAAATTATAAAATAACTAAAAATAAGTTTTAAAATTAAAAATAAGTATTTTTGTCTTTTTGTGCTTTTTCTATTAATTAATTACCTAATTAAACTATTTTAAATTAAGAAAAATAGAAAATGAACAGTAAAAATTACAAGAAAATTTCTAAAATTATTTTACATTATATAAAAGCTAGGAAAAATATAAAAACTAGGTTTTACTTAATAAAAACTAATTATGCTATTTAAAACTTAATTATTAATTAATTACTAATAAAACTAAGATTAAATCTAATAAATACTAAATGATAAAATAAAAATCTTAGAAAATTACTATAAATACTTTAATATAATAGGAATTTAAGAAAAATATAAAATAGCTAAGTACTTAATAAAATTTAAAAATGAAAATTAAAATTAAATTACATTAAATAGAAACTATCACTTAATATTAAATTTTCTTGATTTTTATTTTACAAACCTATTTTATAACTAAAAACTAACAACTTTTGTGAAATCAAGTTTTTTACAACTTAAAAATAAGCAAAGTAGAAGCTAAAATGAGTAACAGTTGACTTTTGTTGACTGTGGGAGAAAATGAGCTCAAATGAGCTTAAGTGAGACCCACTCTTGATAATTCTGATCCAAATAACTTATTTGGACATGATTAAGCTGGAAAAATTCACTAAGGGACCACAGAATAAGCTATAAGCTAACAAAAAGCATTTCCTAAAACCAATCACCACTCAAAACTGGGACAAAGATTAGGGACAATTCCAAGTGGGGTCCACAGTGATTTAGGTCAAACAAATGGTCAATGTTTCAACACTGGTAGGAGGGGGTGGTAAGGAACAAATATGGGGCCATGGGACCCACTGAGATGGTCAGAAACCACAACCAAAGGTGGTGGTTTGGCTATGGTCTGCTGATGCAGGGTGCATCCCCAGCCCTGCAAGTGACTTTGGGTGAAAGTGGACCCCACAGAAAAAATGCTAAAAATCAAATGAAGGTAGGAACTAGAAGATGAGGTGGGATACTTTAATATCTCAAAAGCTCAAAATCTAAATCTCTACACAAAATTCTAAATAAATCTTCCAAGATTTGAAAAAAAACTGAAACATGCAAATTGACTTTTTCTAAAAAAACTTGAACTTTGACTTTTTTGGATTTTGATTACTTCTAACTTACTGAGATACATGTAATAAGCTACAATTTGATAAGATTAAGCTACAATTACACTTTATGCACTGAAATGGAGGGATTTGGATTCAAAAAAATCTCAACAGTGATCAGATATGAATGTATATTGGAGATTTTGACTAAATGGCTAATGACAACTAATTTTAAACTTCAACTAGTCTAATTTAACTCTAAGGAAGAAGTCTGCATAAGTTTTAACTATTGAAAAACTCAAGAGCTCAGCCAATCACTAAAATCCAAACACACCCTTATCTGAATGATTTATTGAGTTTCAAATGGTTCACTGGTTCAAATCATAGAAATTGATTCCGAAGGTTGAACTGAGATGAGATAATCTCATGTATGCTAAAAAATAACAATGATAGCAGTCAAGACACATGAATCAATAGAAAGCAATATGACACTGAAATGAGAAAACTAAGTAGCTATGAAGACAAATGAATAAGCAGGCATCTGGTTGCACCAATTCAGATTCACTACACTAAATAAGCATAAACAACACATAAAGAAGAGATAACTAGCAATTATACAGTAAATTACAGGAAATTATGAAAATTGCTTACAAAGCTTTCAAACTGCAAAACTAGGAACCAAGGCCAAAGAACAACCTATAGCTCTCCACAGAGCACTAATATACCCATTCCAAGCTCTGCATCAGCTCTGCACATTCTTCTCCTTCTTCTCTATTTTTTTTCTTTTCATCTTTTTATTTTGAGTTTCTTTGGATTTTTTATTTAAAGTAAATTCTAATGTCTAATAAGCTTGAAAAAGCTTAACAGTAACTTAATTGAGCTTATGGAATTATGGAACAACAAATTAACAAGATAAAAGTGAAATTGTCAGTTTCACTTTAATTTGCCAAATCAAAATTTATTAAATAACACTTGAAATTAAGCTTAAAGAAAAATAGCATTCCACTAAAATGATGGATTACAACTGTTTTGAACAAGAAAATACAACTGCTAATTGAATTATACTAAGAACGACATAATTAAGCTAAAACTACACTAAAAATCTACCCAACATGCTCCAAAGCTCATCTTCTCCATTTATACCTATCAATTAGGGTTTCTGAGCTGCTTGTTGTCTTATCCCAGCAGAAATTCCAGCCCTTGGATCATGAGATTAAATCTGGGCCGTTTAAAAACTTTTGCCGCCAAAATTCATTTTAGCTTTTTCCTTGGTATTTGATGCCAGGGGGGGTATTTGGAGTTTAGTTGTTTGTTTGGTTAGGCCAAGGGGGGGGGGGGGGTGGAGTGTGACAGAGGGTTGTAGCAGTGTAGGGGTTATGATGGGTGGTTTTGGTTTGTAGCAGGTAGTGGGGATGTGAGGTGGAAGGGAAGGATGAGGTGGAGTCAATGGTCAAGGGAGTTGAGTTGACTGGGGTTTTATATAAAAAACGGGGAAGGGGTGGTGATGGGCTGTGTGGATTGGAGTGGGCTTTTGGGAGTCAAAAGGTGGGCAGGGGTGTTTTGTTATTTGGGTTAAGGTGTGGGTTTGGATATTTAGGATAATAATAGCTTGGTCCGGTTTGGTTTTGCTATAGAAATACAAGGACCATTTATGTAATTTCCTAAAACTTGAGGGCCTGTTCTGTCAAATATTCCAAAGTTAATCCAAGGGTAATATTTTGCCAAGTTTACTATTCCAAAGATTTTGAAATTTTATTTTTCACTTTTAAAATTCCCAGGGACTGAAACTGTCAAATGTTGAAACTTGAAGGACCAAAAGTGTAAATTCTTCAAACTTTCATTTAACGGACCAATTTTGACAATTTCTAAATTCCCAAAGACCAATGTTGACTTTTCCATCCAAAAATATTTCCTAGGGAACAAATTTGACAAAATTATGAAGTTCAGGGACAAACTTGTAAATTCTCAAAACTTTTCACCCAAGGATCGTTTTTGATAATTTTTGACTTTAGAAAACCTTGGGTTGACTTTTCTTTCATTTTAAACTTCCAGGGACTAGTTTTGTCAATTTTTGAAACTTGAGGGACTGAAACTGCCAATTGTGCAAACTTTGCTCGTTTTTCATTTGTTTTTAAACATTTTGTATCTAAAACATATAAAACACACTTTTGGAATAATTTCTGTATTTTGGTGCGTTTTTAGCGTTTTTATATATTTTTGCAGTTCAGATTAACGAAAAATGATGAGTGTTTGAGCACTCATCACCTGCAGCCACTCTAACAACGTTAAAAGCGGTGCCTTTATTTTTCATCGAGTTAGTTTGTGTATTCAAAAAGGAGTGGGAGCTCAGATTGTGTCTAGACTCCCCTCCAATTTCATGTAATTTCCTTGGTTTCAATGAAAAATCTTATTATAAAAAAAAATAATAAAATAAAATAATAATAATAATAATAATAATAATAATAATAATAATAATAATAATAATAATAATAATAATAATAATAATAATAATAATAATAATAATAATAATAATAATAATAATAATAATAATAATAATAATAATAATAATAATAAATAAATAAATAAATAAATAAAAACAACTAAAAACGTATAAAAACGGATATTGAGAAAGAGATGTAGGGTTAGTGAAAGAAGAGGTAAGAAGTGAAAGATAATGTCTGAAATTTAGAAGAGGAAAGAAGTGAAAAGAAACACTTTTGTCTGCAAAAAAAAACAAACATAAACCTCTGCCCTCCCACAGACAAAAGAAGTTAAAAGAGGGAAAAAGTGCTTCTTTGGAAAAAAAACGCAATCGACACCTAAGACTCTTCAGGGCTTAACCTTTCATCTAATTTTTGATATCTTGAAGTAGAACCAAAATGAACAAAATGATGTTCGAGAAGAGCTTGAAAGACGTAAGCTAGATCCGTTAGCACTAATGACAGTCAAATCTTTGGCATTTCACTTATCCCAAGCACAAGCTAAAGTTCAAGCACCAGTATAGAGGCAAATGGGGTATACTCAGACTGCATATGCAACTTCACCAACACCACCACCTACCATTTATCATAAACAATCAACTGCTTTTGTAGCACAAGCTCTTATGTATCAATCATATGCTTATGTAGCACTTTCACCAACCTACACATCATTTGCATATGTAACACCTGCACCTACTTACCCTATCACAATTTACACAACACTAGGGTAGAACTATTCACCAATTGACTATGCAACACTATCGCCAGAGTATTCCATACTAGAAACGACAGGATTCATGCCACATCACACTATTGAAGTTGATCCTGTTCAAGAACTGAACACTTCTGTTGCTCTACTTTCTCAAGCTATCACTCGAACCTACATAACCCCCACCAACAACAATCTTAGGATGTCATCTAATCTAGGAACCACTTGAAACTTCTTTAACGTCAACACTTGAAAAGATTGACAAAGGAAACGTCTCTTTGAAATTCAAGGTTTTATATTAATAATCGGTCGAAAATGTAATAAAATAAATGAAAACTTAAAAAACCCGACGAAAACGTAAAGAAACCGACGAAAACGTAAAAAAAACGGTCGAAAATGTAAAAACACATACGAAAACGTAAAAAGAAATGGACGAAAACGTAAAAAACAAACGAAAACGTAAAATAATGGTCAAAAACGTAAAAAAACATACGAAAACGTAAGGAAACTGACGAAAACGTAAAAAAACAAACAAAAACGTATGAAGATGGACTAAAACGTTAAAAATAGACAAAACATAAAACAATCAAAAAAACAAAAAAAAAACAACTAAAAACGTATAAAAACGGATATTGAGAAAGAGATGTAGGGTTTGTGAAAGAAGAGGTAAGAAGTGAAAGATAATGTCTGAAATTTAGAAGAGGAAAGAAGTGAAAAGAAACACTTTTGTCTAATAAAAAAAAACAAACATAAACCTTTGCCCTCCCGCAGACAAAAGAAGTGAAAAGAGGGAAAAAGTGCTTCTTGTGGAAAAAATCGAAACCTAAGACTCTTCAGGGCTTAACCTTTCATCTAATTTTTGATATCTTGAAGTAGAACCAAGATGAACTAAATGATGTTCGAGAAGAGCTTGAAAGACGTAAGCTAGATCCATTAGCACTAATGACAGTCAAATCTTTGGCATTTCACTTATCCCAAGCACAAGCTAAAGTTCAAGCACCAGTATAGAGGCAAATGGGGTATACTCAGACTGCATATGCAACTCCACCAACACCACCACCTACCATTTATCATAAACAATCAACTGCTTTTGTAGCACAAGCTCTTATGTATCAATCAGATGCTTATGTAGCACCTTCACCAACCTACACATCATTTGCATATGTAACACCCGCACCTACTTACCCTATCATAATTTACACACCACTAGGGTAGAACTATTCACCAATTGACTATGCAACACTATCTCCAGAGTATTCCATACTAGAAACGACAGGTTTCATGCCACATCACACAATTGAAGTTGATCCTATTCAAGAACTGAACACTTTTGTTGCTCTACTTTCTCAAGCTATCACTCGAACCTATATAACCCCCACCAACAACAATCTTAGGATGTCATCTAATCTAGGAACCCACTTGAAACTTCTTTAACATCAACACTTGAAAAGATTGACAAAGGAAACGTCTCTTTGAAATTCAAGGTTTTATCTCTTGAAAAGAAAAATGAGCATCTCAAGGAAACTTACAAAAAATCTTTTTGATTCAATGAAGCAAATGAGGGCTGAATTGTCATGTTTCAAAAGGAGATCTGTAGATACTAAGTTTGTTAAGCCATTTATTTTGGGTAAACCACCAATGCACCTATTTTCCAAATCTCGGTTTGCATGCAAGAAAGATGAGAAAAATGCTTTACCAAAACCAGTCACTCCAAAGACTGCGCCTTTAAATAAAGCAAATGTTTTTAGAAACAAAAATGTCACTCCTCCCGAAATTTACAAAATGGAAGTGTCTAAACAAAAGAATGAAGAACCATATGGCACTAACGGCATGTACTATGAAGGACCTAGGAAAGAAACACGAAACACCATAACAGAAACCGAACAAAAAGTTGAGACTAAGATTCCTAACAAATGTGTGTTGCCTTCTACAGGGCTAGAGTGCACTTCTACTATTAGCATACCACAACTTAAGAGCAATGAAATGAAGAATAGGGTCTGGCAAACATCTAAGACTAGAAGCATGAGGAATAAAGAAAAAGTAGAAGAACGCCCTAGGAATTTTATGCTTTCTAATAAGAAACAGTTTTTAACTGCGTGTGATAACGATGTTAATGTTTTATCTAAAGATATTGCTGCTATTTATGTCTCTAGAAATCATGATAATTTCATTTCACAATTCATAAATGCCTTGAATGAAAATTCAAGACCATCCACTAGTAGGACACCTAAACCTATAAAATCTAGGAAACTTAGTGTTCAAAAAACTAGTGTAGAAAAAGCATTAAAACCTAGTGTAAAGACATCTTGTGTTGCAAATATAACGGTTTCAAATCTCAAATCTAAACCAACCAAGAATGAGTCTTCCTTTAGGAAACCTTACCAAAGTAGTGCGTATTGGAATAATCCTTGGTGGTCGTACAATCTACCTCCACTATGCTATAAGTGGGCAACTTAGACAATATCAGAAAATGTGACCCCCACTGCACCAGTCAATGAGGCTAGGAAGAAAATAGATGAAATTGTGTCCTAGAGTGTTAAGAAGATAACTGTCACTCGAACCTTATGCTTCTAACATCTTGGAACCTACTGAAAGATGGGGATCCATGTTAGAACCTTATGCTTCTAACATCTCAGAACCTACTGAAAAATGGGGCACTGTTCGATTCAGAAAATGATTAGTTTGCACTGATTCTAGTTTACGGGGATTTACAACATGTGACTACTTTTCGTTTATTTATTGCTTCATGTAGATATCTTTCTAGCCTATCATTGATCTTTGTGATTTGGTAGCGTTGAAGCTAGGTAGCACCTATTATGCTAGTTAGTATTGACCATAGAAAACTAGCTTACTAGGTTGCTAGGGTTGTAACCATCACCCTTGTGTAGAAATTGACAATAGGACTACCTACACTAGTAGAAATGCTTAAGAAGAGTGGGAACCTTGAGTGGACCAAACCTTGATTTAGTGTTTAAATCACTAAGAATAAGTCTAGAAGATAGTTGGCGCGTAATGACTAAGACTAGATTTCCGGCGAATTGACCATAGGAGTTGGGGTCTAGGATTATAGGTTAGGTAGCTTTAACCATCTTAGCCTAATGACATATAATCACTACATAAGGCGATAGTAGACACTTTAATGAGAACTAGATCATGGCATGATAATAGTAGTAACTAGGCAAGCACATCTTTCTCCCACTGATTAATTCAAATTCATTTATGTTAATTCAATTAGTTAATTACAATTTAACTCAAAAACCTTTTTTAGTGACAATTAAGACTTAAGTCCAATTCCGCTCATAGCTCTTCGGACGACATCGGTTTTACCAAATTCTAGACTACTCACGACCGGGTACACTGCCCGTTAATGCTCACGTAGATCATATGTAAAAGTGACATATAAATTTAAAACGTGATCTAGAAAATATAGCATCACCACCGTCACCAACAATCTTTACTACCACCAACAAACACCACGAACGTCACCAACCACCGTAACACCAACATCCACCACCGCGTCACCAACAACCACCACCGCCACTGTTCAAACACAAAAAAGCAAAAATACCACCTCAAAAACGAAGTGAAGAATGCCTGTGAGTACATTTGTATGTGATATGAATTTTTATTTATGAGAATCGGTCATATAAC
This sequence comes from Artemisia argyi, assembly GCA_030686995.1. NCBI lineage: Eukaryota > Viridiplantae > Streptophyta > Magnoliopsida > Asterales > Asteraceae > Artemisia > Artemisia argyi. The sequence continues at coordinate 124,262,904 of CM060693.1, read as the reverse complement.
TAACCTATCTTCACATTAACTGGAGCAAACTTTTTTAACTAGTCAATCAGAAAGATCTTCGTTTATTCAAACGGATCTTCCTCTTTCCCAAGGGCATTTCACCCTATTGAATGCGTCTCATGGTAGGCTATGGGGCGAAATGGTGGTCAGCCATTAAAATAAAAAAATAATAAAATGTGTCACACGGTGGGGTGTGTCCAAGCAATGTTTTAAAAACCGGGTTTGAAATCGACCTGGTCGAGTCACTGGGTACCGGGTCAACCGGTTCGACCGCCGGGTCAACCCGGTTTTTAATTAATTTTTTTTTTTTTTTTTTTGACCGAGTCAACCGGTTCGACCGGCGGGTCAACCGGTTCGACCACCGGGTCAACCCGGCTTTTCATTAAAAATAAACCCGGCCGGGTTTTGAGAACCGGGTCACTCAAAACCCGGCGGGTATAACCGGTTAACTCAGGTTTTTTTTACCTTTTTATTTGGCCGGAACCTGTCGAACCGGTTAACTCGGCTGGGTCGACCTGGGTTTCAAAACACTGTGTCCAAGTGTGTTTCGCCCTTCACTCTTTTGAGGTCATGAAAAGAATGTCCAAATATGATAACGACCGGAGAAGGGTCTTCTTTTTATAAAACATTTTCTGAATTGTCTAACTATATAAATTTCGCAAAACAAATTATCATTACCAGTTTATGTAAATAGGGTCATACATTTATTGGTGATATATTCATTAAGAAAGAAAATAATAAAAGAAACACTATTTAAGGTATGTAATAAATCTGATCAGATGTTTTCTCCTAACCTACAATTTGCAAATGGGCTATGTACATATAGAGTCAAGTTACATTAAACACACCACCAACAAAACCACAAAAAATATTGGACCTGATGTTTTCCTTTACCACCAAGTTCCCACTTAATCTCTTTGTTGTTTTGTCATTACTAATTCATCACACACCACCCACACTCTTTACAATGGCGATTTATCACCGGAAGCACTTGCAAGAACATATTTCTAACAAAACAACAACACCATGTTCCAACTGCGGTCCTACGTGCCCATACGACTGCAACTACGTATCAATCTACTGGCCACCAGAGCCACCACAAATTCCACCATCATCCAATATCAGCAACAATACCCCCAACCACATGTCACCTTATCTCATCATTATAGTATCATTAGTTGCTAGCTTCATTCTCTTTGTAAGCTACTATCTTATCATAATACGATATTGTACTAGATTTCGACAACAACCTACAACCCAAAGGAACCAAGATACACAAGACTTTATGAACCATGATCACCAACCAGAACTAGATCATCCCATATGGTATATCACGACCATCGGGTTGCAACCAGCGGTGATTAATTCAATTAAGGTTGTTAAGTTTGAGAAAGTCGATGGTATGATCGACAAAAGTACTTGTTCTGTGTGTTTAAGTGAGTTTGAACATGGTGAGAGTTTAAGATTGTTGCCTAAATGTAACCATTTGTTTCATATTCGTTGTATTGATACTTGGTTACTATCACACAAGAATTGTCCACTTTGTCGTGTTGCTGTTGTTTCGCAGTCGAACGATCAAAATCCCTTGATGAAAGATGCGGGAAATGATGGCGAGACTAGTTTGAATCAAGTCCAAGAGAGCGAAAATAGTGAAGACATGAGAGAAATGAGGAATGTGGAAGGAGTTCAAGAACAAAAAACTGAAGATGAGACTGCGATTACATTAAGATGGTCATTTTTAATGGACTCTGGTGCTGAAAGTCGTTCTACGGATTCAAATTTGACGAATTCATCAACTGAATTGCGGAATTTAAATGATATAAAAGAGATTCAAGAAGCAGGAGGATAATAATGAGATCATTTTAGTATACTGGGAGATCAAACCTGTAATATAATTAGATAGTGTACAAATTCTTTTTATGATATTGTTCGTATGGTACGAAGGATTTGTGTTATTTTTTGTTGATTTCAGTGAGCAAACTCCTCAAATGAAAATGCTCAAAGGAAAAAAGTTCTTGTTGTTCTAAAAATTAAATGATCATATAAATTTTCTCTTTGTAATCTGTATAAACATTCGTACTTAACATGTAAATGACTATTTCAATTTTCAAAATTGTTACTCTACATTTTCTTATAATTCAATTGAACTATATCAACTTTTGAACGAAAGGCAGAAACATTGTTATTCTAACTTCTATACACAGTTCGAGCAACAAAGACAAAATAACATACCAAATGGCCCCGCCAGATAAATAATACAATTAAGGTGACGAATTCTGATTTTGTTTAATCCAACGCACTTTTTGGATTACTTATATGAATAATATAGAAAAACCTCGGAAGACAAAAAGCAGGGAGCAAAATCTGTTGGCACGTATTAGTCATTTAGTCATTTGTATATGCATTGGGCCTAATTCATATATAAATGACTAATACGGGCTAACAAAATCAACCAAAACCACATACAACTAAAGCCATCGAAAATTTTCAAAAAATCTCACTCGCATTCGTCCATCAAGCTAAGTATTTGTAACAGTAGACACGCTACACATTGACATAGTAGGTTTCTCAATCTAATTTTCTCACTGCATCACATATTTTTTTGATCTTTTCCTACACCGCTTGTAGATATCGGTTGGATCTCTTTAAATAAACCTGATACGCTTGTTCCCTTCCCTTTAAAACTGGTCATTTCTACTCTTTCATATAAAATAATCCGTCTTCTTTTACTGCTTGCCACTTCAGCTTTGCATTATTATTAGCTAATGCTCGACCATTATGTTAAGAATCTCCTTTGCGTGGACACATTAACTTGACCAATACCCTCACAAAGAAAAGAAAAAAAACATATCCCACACTCGCATCGCTAGCTTGCTCACATAACAACAAAGTATGATCTACTAATTTACGTAGAAATCAAAGACAAAACTAGAATTGTATTAACCTGGTGTCATTGGATTAGAGCTCCTGGAGAAGTGGCTAATTTATAATATGTAGTTTCGGCTCAGCTTGAAGTAGGTGCTTGAGTGTTTATCTTAGTGTAGTGGTGATGTTTGGTTTAATTTTTTCTTTCATATTGGCTCTTGCTTAAAACTATGTTCTGGTTGTTGCTTTGGCACTTTGCCTTTTTAATAATATCTTTGCATTTTCGAAAAAAGAATTGTATTAAACTGAATTGCCACAAGTGTTGATATTGCAATACATTATATAAAAAAACAAACAAACTGGTCGGTGCATTTTACATTCACGATACGTTAATTGCTTGATTATATAGTAAAACCTCTATAAATTAATAGTGTTGGGACCGAGATATTTTATTAATTTAACGAGATATTATTATATCGATAAATTAATAATTTATTAATTTAAAGAGGTTTTATTATGACCGTTAAATTTTCAAGTGTAATATACTAGTTACAATGTATACTCTTTAAAGATAAAAAATAAATTTGAAAAACAAGTTCCAATTAAAATTTTATAAATTCATATTCACACTTTATGAAAATAAAAAAATTAAGACTAGATTTTGTTGCAATACTGGAAGACAACACACTAACATTTTATAGCAACAAAGAGATTTTGAGATAAACTCAATATAGATTTGAAGTTCAACAAAAAATAACAAGTGACAATAAATTTCATTTTTTACTAAACAATCTTAGGATTTTGAAATGTATCTCTCACACACACATATATACATATACATATAGAATTTTTAGTAATTATTAATTTATAGTTTCGTTGGGACTAATATATATATACTATGCTTTCAAAAAAATTATTATCTTATTATTTTATCGATTGGGGTTCAAATTTGTACTGGTCCCAAGTTGGGACTGGACAAATTATTGATTTTATCGAGGTTATTAATTTATCGAGTATTAATTTATAGAGGTTTTACTGTACATTGTTATTATCCTTTATATACGATTATGCAGGTTATGTGCAAAAGGTGTTAAGTTGATTCAAAAAACCAACTAAAGAAGAAAAGATCTCTATGTTTAAGTAATAAGATACACGAAAATATGACGTTAGCTCGTGATTTGATTTTATGGAAGCTGCAGTTTGTGGATTGGACTTGCAATAGATATATGGGCTATCCTTATTAATCAATTGGACCATAAACTTATTACATTATTAGTTGGTCCTTTTACCCTTTAATATTGTTTTTGGGCTGTTTTACACTACAGAAAAGAGAAAAGAAAAGCCCATGGATTGATTATTAGATTGTGTGTTGCTTGGCTTTGGCGTGAATGAAAAAAAAAAAAAAAACAAACCGGGAACCGACGCATGAAGATATAAAAAGATTGATATATATATCATTTCTCCAAGGAACGCTTTCCCAGATTTGATATAATATTATTTTTCCGGCCATTTTATAAATATTATATTTGCTAATGGACCATCGATTAAGATATTCATGCCACATATTAAAATATTGATGTATATATCCAGGCCCTCTTCATCATTGATAGTTATCCGGTTATCCCTCTTCACAAATGTCTGGCTTACTAATCAAACAAGGGCCCAATTCAGTACATGTGGCTTGGCCAACATCAACGCACGTGTCTTTGGTGTACAACCGCCTATATACGATTCGTCTCACACTTTCTTCCAGAAGTTAGCATACCTTTCTTCAAAGAAAAGAATTTGGTTGGTGGATCAGATCTCAATTTTACTCTCTCTTTATGCATGGTCGGCTCCTTCATCTTATTTTAGCTCCATCATAGTTGTTGCGATTCGATTAGTTACGAGTATGTTGTTAGCATTAAACCTTCATTTTATTTGATAGATAAGAAAAATGATTTGGATGCCTAAAACCTACACCTAAAATTAGACCTAAAGATGTGATTGGTTGATTTGAAAATTTGATTGGTGGGAAATGATGAAAGAGAAATGTGAATTACACTTGTCAAAAAATTAATGGTGTAGGTCTAATATTAGGTCCCATTGTTAGGCCTAAATATCACCACTCATTTGATAAATTTTGAGTTTGCTTACATGTACTGTTTATTTAGGTTGTTGCTTTTCATTTTTACACATATAGGGTCATACGGTTGGGATTCAAACTTTTATTTAACATAGCTGTTTTAGGATTCCTACCTACAATACACCAATGTATGTTTATTACTTCTGGCCGTTGTTTCAAACTTAACGCTTGATTGTATATGGTTGTTATTTTAATGAATTGCGTTCTGCAACTTACTCTTGCGCCTTTCAAAGCCACTGTTTCATTCACTATTTTTCGCATAGTTTTTCTACGCTCTTTAAAGTATCATCTTATAATTTTTGTGTGCTTAGCCATCGTTATCTACAATATGGTTTTAGTTATTTATTTATTTATTTATTTATTTATTTTTTTCGTTATACCGGTGGGTGGATTACTGTTATCAAATACGAAGCGCAAAAATAAAATAATAAAAAAAAAAACCGTCCAAAAATACCGATCCTTATGACAACCAACATCAGCTTATTAACAGTTCAAGTTGTTGCTGCAATTTTTTTTTGGGGAAAACGATTGCTTAAACTAGACTTTGGGTCCAAAGGTAGGGGTTTATGCATTTTTTTTCACGTGTCCATACCTATTGTAGTGTTGTTGTTCTTTTTTTGTCCTTGCGAATGTTGGAAAATTTAGTGCACTTGTGGGATTTGTTCACACCTGGTAATAGGCTTGGAGGTACGGAGTGTACACCCATCAGGTCTCTGAACACCCTGACTCAAATAGTGGTTGTGTGGGATTCTGCTGCTAGTATTGGTTTCCACTGATAGTGGATCCTGCTGCTATCATCAGGATCCTGCTGATAGCAATTCTGCTGCTAGTAGTATGACTCTGCTGCTGAGCAGACAATCTGCTGCTAGTGATAAGTGGATCCTGCTGATGATATGTAACTGATTTGACCTATTCAAATGGCAGTTACATCTATACTTATGACCTCGTTTAACGGGTCAATTAACCACTATTTTAGGCTATAATGGGGATAATTATGTGGAGATTAATGTGCCGATTAATTCTCATAATTCCGTTTGACTAGCCATGAGTATATTCCTATATATAGGAAATCATATTATGCATGAAGGGACACACCGAAATACACAACACTTATACACGAAGGGTTATTGATTTGTGCCTAAATCATTAACAACATTTGGTCTTATCCCAAGTAGATATTCGTGATACCCAGGCATTAGGGTCGAATAGTTTACTTTGGAAAGTGATAACACGATTCCAAGTGATATCCGGTAACCTTAATTGGTACGTAGCTAGGTCTTTGATTATCTCTACCCTGATCTGGGCGAATACACATCCAACAATCAAAGTAAACTATTTTGTGATAATCAATGGCTGCTGCTATGAGGCATATGGTTGCTAACTTTTCCAAATTGGATAAGTTTGAAGGTATTGATTTCAGAAGATGGCAAAAGAAGATGCACTTCTTGCTTTCAAGCATGAATGTGGTGTATGTTCTTAGTACTGCCATTCCTGAGGATCATGGGGATGATGCTACTGTGGAGCAGATAAGGAAAAGGAGCAAATGGGAGAATGATGACTATGTTTGCAGAGGTTTAATTCTCAATGGTATGTCTGATTCTCTCTTTGACATTTATCAGAACGTTGAATCTTCCAAAGAACTTTGGGATTCCTTGGATGCCAAATATATGGCTGAGGATGCTTCAAGTAAGAAGTTTCTTGTGAGCAATTTCACAAATTACAAAATGACTGATTCAAGACCAGTCATGGAACAATACAATGAACTTCTTGGAATACTTGGAAGGTTTACACAACATAAAATGAACATGGATGAGGCTATTTCAGTCTCTTGTATCATTGACAAACTCCCTCCTTCTTAGAAAGATTTCAAGCATGCCTTGAAACATAAGAAGGAAGAACTGACACTTGTTCAGTTAGGTAGTCATCTGCGTATTGAGGATTCCCTCAGGGCGCAGGACAATGACAAGCCAAAGAGTAGCAATGCTACTGGTGCATCTGTTGTCAATATGGTGGAACATAACAATTCCACCAGGTACAATGACAACAAAGGCAAACGCAAACATCATGATAACACAAGGGCTGATCCTAACAAGAAGGCTACACCTACTTGTTGGAAATGTGGCAAATCTGGTCACATTAAAAGGGATTGCAAAGGTGTTAAGGTTGGTGGTAAAACCAATGGTTCAGGCACTAGTGGTTCAGGGAGTGGTGGTTCAGCCAACTCACTGAAAGGTCAGAATATGTTTAATGAATCTCTTCAGGTTTATTATGTTACATATGTATCTGAATCTAACTATGTGCAGGATGATGATGTTGCGTGGTGGGTTGACTCTGGAGCAACTGTTCATGTGTGCAAAGATAGATGCTGGTTCAAGACTTATGAGTCACTGAATGATGGATCTATTCTTCACATGGGAAATGAGTCAACAGCCTTGGTGCATGGTCGTGGTTGTGTAGATCTTAGTTTTAGTTCTGGAAAGATTGTAACTTTGTTTAATGTTATTCATGTTCCTGATATAAGGAAGAACTTGGTTTCAAGTAGTGTTTTGAATAATCATGGATATAAACAAGTTATCGAATCTGATAAATTTATTTTGTCCAAACATGGTGTGTTTATTGGTTTTGGCTATTTGTGTAATCAAATGTTCAGGCTGAATATTGTCACTGACAATGTTAATTCAGCCTTTATGTCAACCTCTAAACTGAATGACTCTACCCTGTGGCATGCTAGACTTGGCCATGTACATTATAAAAGGATGCAAGATATGTCTAAGGATGGGTTAATCCCAGCATTTGACATGGACACTGAAAAGTGTAAGACTTGCATGTTGACCAAAATTACTAAGAAACCTTTTCAGGGTGTAAAACGTGAGACTGAGCTCTTGGAGCTTATACACAGTGACCTGTGTGATTTGCATGCCACTCCCTCTTTGGGGAACAAGAAGTACTTTGTGACATTTATTGATGATGTTTCTAGGTTTTGTTATGTGTATCTGTTACATACCAAGGATGAAGCATTAGATAAATTCAAAGTGTTTAAAACTGAAGTTGAGTTGCAACTTGGGTCCCTGATCAAAAGATTCAGGACTGATAGGGGAGGTGAGTACATGGATACTCAGTACTTTCAGTCTGTTGGTATAATCCATGAAACTACTGCTCCCTATACTCCTCAACAAAATGGTATCTCTGAAAGAAAGAACAGGGTACTGAAGGAGATGGTTAATTCCATGTTGTCCTATTCAGGACTGAGTCAAGGGTTCTGGGGTGAAGCTATGTTAACAGCTTGCTATTTATTAAATAGGGCTCCCAATAAAAGGAACAAAGTCACCCCTTATGAACTATGGAATAAAAAGAAACCCAACCTGAATTATCTCAGGGTTTGGGGTTGTAGGGCAGTTGTAAGACTCCCTGATCCGAAGTTGAAAACTTTGGGTGAAAGAGGCATTGATTGCATCTTTGTTGGATATGCTGAGCATTCCAAGGCATACAGGTTCTATGTTATTGAACCTAATGAATATGTTTCAATTAATTCAATAATTGAATCAAGGGATGCACTATTTGATGAGAACAGATTCTCATCAGTCCCTAGACCAAGTCACAGGATTCCAAATGGAGCTGATGACAATGGTGTATCAGAGGTCCCTGATGATTTATCATCTCAGGCCCCTGATGAGGTTGTGGTTCAACAACCTGAACCTGAGCTCAGGAAGAGCAAAAGGGTCAGGACTCCAAAGTCATTTGGACCTGAGTTTCAATTATACTTAATTGAAGGTACAAGGAATGAGGTCTCTGACCAATATTCCTATTGCTTCATTATTGAGGATGATCCCAAGACATTTGAAGAAGCAATGAAGTCCCAGGATGTTGCTTTCTGGAAAGAAGCAATAAATGATGAGATTGACTCCATCATGGGCAACAACACTTGGGTGTTGGTTGATCTACCACCAGGTTGCAAACCTCTTGGTTGCAAATGGATTTTCAAAAGGAAAATGAAGGTAGATGGAACTATTGAAAAGTTCAAGGCTAGACTAGTCATTCAGGGCTTTAAACAAAAGTCAGGGATAGACTACTTTGATACTTATGCCCCAGTGGCACGTATCAGTACCATCAGGCTACTGATTGCTTTGGCATCAATTCACAATCTGATTATTCATCAGATGGATGTGAAGACAGCTTTCTTGAATGGTGAATTGGATGAGGAGGTTTATATGAACCAACCTCAGGGCTTCATCTTGCCTGGCAATGAAAACAAGGTGTGTAAACTGATTAAGTCTTTATATGGACTGAAGCAGGCACCTAAGCAATGGCATCAAAAATTTGATGAAGTGGTTTTGTCTAATAGTTATGTTCTTAACCAGGCTGACAAATGTGTATATAGCAAATTTGATGATTCTGGTAAAGGAGTCATCATTTGCCTATATGTTGATGACATGTTGATCTTTGGCACTGACCAAAATCAAGTTGACCTGACAAAGGAATTTTTGTCATCAAGGTTCTCCATGAAGGACATGGGGGAGGCTGATGTTATCCTTGGTATAAGGATTAAACATGAAAGCAATGGTATATCAATTTCTCAGTCTCATTACATTGAGAAGGTACTGAAGAAATTTAATTGCTTTGATTGTACTCCAGTGAGTACTCCCATGGATACCACTGAGAAGCTTATGCTTAATACTGGCAAAGCTGTATCTCAACTTGAGTATTCCAGGGTGATTGGCTGCCTGATGTATGCCATGACTTGTACAAGGCTTGACATTGCTTTTGCTGTGGGTAAACTGAGCAGGTATACTAGTAATCCTAGTGCTCAGCACTGGCAAGCAATTCAGAGGGTACTGAAGTATTTGAAGAGAACTATGGACTATAGTCTCTCATATACTGGTTATCCTTCAGTGTTGGAAGGTTACACTGATGCAAGTTGGATCAGTAACACTGAAGACAATTCGTCTACCAGTGGCTGGGTATTCCTACTTGGTGGAGGTGCAATTTCTTGGGCATCCAAGAAGCAAACTTGCATCACCAGTTCAACAATGGAATCTGAATTTGTGGCTCTAGCAGCTGCTGGTAAAGAAGCTGAATGGTTGAGAAACTTGCTTCTTGAGATTCCATTGTGGCCTAAACCTATAGCACCTATTTCTATCCGTTGTGATAGTGCAGCTACATTGGCTAAGGCTTATAGCCAGATGTACAATGGTAAGTCTAGACACTTAGGTGTCAGGCATAGCATGATTCGTGAGCTTATCATGAATGGGGTGGTATCTATAGAGTTTGTAAGATCTCAACAGAACTTAGCTGATCACTTGACGAAGGGTCTGGCTAGAGACTTGGTTATAAAGTCTGCTAAAGGGATGGGTTTAAAGTCCAACTTAGTCACTGAATGCTAGGACACCCAACTCCCTCCTGAGGAAACTTAGGAGCCGATTTCAATGTGGAAAGCTGAACATTCAGTGTACTGAAGCACATGTTATACAAACATACCAAGGTTTGTGCTTGGAACCTGCTGAAAGGAGGATGAAGTCTTTACTTTTTAATGGTTAATTTTCTTTGAAAAAGTGCTTGGCAGGAGCATGAATAAAGAGGAACCACTTATGTGAATGTTGAAGTTTTGCCGCTTCAGGAAGCTATGGACTTTTAGCTTTTACAACATTTATGAATTGGATATGGACACATGGCTTGTAAAGTGTCAGGAGTGTCTAAGTGTTGGAAAACTTGTGTGTATTTTATCTTCAGGTATTCAAATGGTTTGAAGGGTTCAATTCTTAGAACACCCTGATTCTCGAATATTTGAACGTATAATTTACTAAGATGGAAATTCAATCCTCAGGACATTTTCGTTTATGCACTTGTTTTGTATTATGGTTATTTTCATGCAAAGGTAGTGAACTAAATTTGGGGAGGATTGTTGGAAAATTTAGTGCACTTGTGGGATTTGTTCACACCTGGTAATGGGCTTGGAGGTACGGAGTGTACACCCATCAGGTCCCTGAACACCCTGACTCAAATAGTGGTTGTGTGGGATTCTGCTGCTAGTATTGGTTTCCACTGATAGTGGATCCTGCTGCTATCCTCAGGATCCTGCTGATAGCAATTCTGCTGCTAGTAGTATGACTCTGCTGCTGAGCAGACAATCTGCTGCTAGTGATAAGTGGATCCTGCTGATGATATGTAACTGATTTGACCTATTCAAATGGCAGTTACATCTATACTTATGACCTCGTTTAACGGGTCAATTAACCACTATTTTAGGCTATAATGGGGATAATTATGTGGAGATTAATGTGCCGATTAATTCTCATAATTCCGTTTGACTAGCCATGAGTATATTCCTATATATAGGAAATCATATTATGCATGAAGGGACACACAGAAACACACAACACTTATACACGAAGGGTTATTGATTTGTGCCTAAATCATTAACAACATTTGGTCTTATCCCAAGTAGATATTCGTGATACCCAGGCATTAGGGTCGAATAGTTTACTTTGGAAAGTGATAACACGATTCCAAGTGATATCCGGTAACCTTAATTGGTACGTAGCTAGGTCTTTGATTATCTCTACCCTGATCTGGGCGAATACACATCCAACAGCGAATGCCAGTAGTTGCATGCCTGGTAAGTAGAAACTGTTGTAGACATGGCCTTTTTTGGTTGGGTAACTTTGCATGTTCCTTTTATTTGTTTATTGTCTTTACTATATTTTTTTTGGACCTTACTGACGAATATGTTATACCATGGTAACGTCTACCATGAATTTTACTCCTTTAGTATATGCGCCCACTCCTCCTTTTGTTTTATTTTTGTGGTGGTCCTGTATTTGTGTTGTGTTAGGTGTAAATAATGTTGGAAAAGTTACTGGTAAGAGGACAAGCATGACATAATGTTACATGTAGCAACAATATAGTACTGACCATGATTTTTCACTCCTCTTTGGCAGAGAAATGGCTAATGAAACAAAGAGAGCGGCAACATCTGGAACTGTTGCTGATATTGTCCAGCACCGTCGTCAGACAGGCAAGGTGATTGCTGTCGAGGAAGATGTGCTTGATCTTATGGACCTCAAACCATCTGACTTGACAAAACCTTGGGAGGTGAAGGTCTACAGAAAATGGACATCGAAAAATGTCCCAGACCCAAACCCGACGGGCTTATGTCTGATTCTTCTAGACAAAAAGGTAAGTACAAAACATACACTATAAAAAATAAAGCATCAGCCATACACATCGTTTCACAATAACCACCCATCGGATTTTTTTTATTTTTGTCCAGGGTGCTGCAATCCAGGCAAACATCCAGTTATGGGACGTGCGTCTATTATATGACAAATTCAAAACAGGTTTATGCTATAGGATCCAGGGCTTCGGATGTAAAAAGACCGACAAATGGCAGCGTACACTACCAAACAAGATGACACTCTTGTTTGGAAGGTACACATAAGTCACCCCAATAGAAGACAGTGGATTCCCAGAGCATCATTTCAACTTTGCAGCCTACAACGAGGTTGGCCATAGAGCAGACGCAAGAGGCTCTATCTTGACAGGTATGAGACATCATTGAACAATATTACATTCACATGTCACATACTCACACTTGCTGGCCATTGAACAGATTATATAGGGATCATGCGTGGTATAGGGAACATACGCGAGTTTGGAGATGCAACAACTAACCGGATAGCAACACGAAACATAGAAATCCAGAACCTAAAGTAACATCTAACGCTATCCTTTTACATGTCTTTCTAAACGTCTGCATTTACTGACATAACATATAAAATTTCCAGCGGTAACACCATCACCTTCACATTGTGGAATGAGATGGCAACAGGATTCAACGTTAGTATGTGTGCACAACTCGAACAGCCGATTATTATTGCAATCAGTTCTTGCTGGGCCAAGCGGTTAGCGGGTACGTGTTAATTTAATGGAATAGTGTCCTTCCACGCAAGGATTACAGACATATAACAAACATTTGCTAAACAGGTGGGCTCCAGTTATCTGCAACGCCGGCCACTTGCCACTATCTAAACCCAAACGTTGAAGAAGCTGGACAGATTCGCAGTCTGTAAGTAACTGAAATAAAAATAGAGAGTATTTCAAAAAATAAACAGCAAAAAAACACTAATGTACAATAACATGTTGAATAGGTATGCAGAATTTGTAGGCCAGCCACCACCGCTTATGCTCCCACCAACTGACGCGCTGCTTCAACACCAGGGTACTGTTGAACATCCCATGTCATTGAGTGTGTTATTGGAACTGAATCCGGAAGCTTATGGGGTAACTCAGTTACTTATATCCTTTCATACTCAAACTATCATAGTGATGATATAAATTTATGAATGTCAGCAACAAGTTTTCACAACAGAAGCGGTTATCATCAGAATAGAGGAAGCCGCAGGCTGGTACTTCAACCGTTGTCGAACATGCTGCACAAAGATCTACGATGGTGTGCCCCACTGGCATTGTCAGCAAGTGGGCATTCGGGCAACTCCAAACTACAGGTGATGGTAACATTTAGGTACGAAACCCGCAATAACTAAAAGCTCACGGATTTTTAGCAGCTGCTGACGTTTCCTCTGTTGCAATTCCATCACAGTTATTGTTTTAAAACAATCCTATCGGATGCAACTGGCAGTGTACTGATGACTTGCTTTAGCCCGGCCGCTGATTCAATGCTTCCAACAATCAATGAAGTGTTGCCCTACCTGGATGATCCAAATCCCTATGTTTTCCCAGACATTATAAGAGAACTGGAAAATACTAGACATGTATTTCAGCTGCATTTTGAAACAGAGAGTCGCAGAGGCTATCCCAAATTCATCCTAGATCATGCGTCGGACGGCTCTGCACCATTGCCACCAACAATCACTGCAATTGAAGGAGAGGGCGAATGTTCGTCGGTGCGAGAACCTGAGCCTCAGGAAGTTGTCGACACAGAATTGACCGTCGGTGCCGTAACACCACCTCCAGGAACAGACGAGCCGGCTGAAAAGGTGACCCGTCCAACTGAACCAGTGTTTGAAGCAATGTGCAAAGAGCTGACCCGCAAAGAGCTATTTCCAGCAGAGCATGAAGAAGGAAGTGGGCTGATGCCCAAGATACAGAAACGCGACTAGCGTTGCAGAAACGGTGACTCAAGTTTTGTAAAGCATGGGTGACAGGTCCATGTAAGGCATAAAGCCGCTCTCCTCTGATATGTAAAAAGAACGTATAACCTAGCATGACATCCTGTATAGAATACTACTAAATTGCCCCGCATGTGTATAAACATGCGCTGTAAACGGCAATCACTTAAGTTGTAGGGCCATATATTTGCAGCCTTGATACCTACAGGATCAGGTGATGCATCATTTTGTAAACAAGTTGCCCTTAACATATGTGATCTTCTTACTTTTACATATGTGTCCATCTTCTTAGTTTTACATGCTATCACAGAATATGTACACGGCTGCGAGAAACATACAAACGGGTATATCAAACAGGTATGAATGCGCCCGCCGCAACGCGGCGGGTTCCTTCTCCTTGTTTGATATCATTCGCAAAAGAGGACCCCATCCCATTCGTTAGCCAGCCGACACCTTTTATATTCGAAGACCGCATATTCAGAAAAGAGATTATTGTTGCATTCTCGACTAGCGTGCAAGCAAAGGGTTCAATTATTTTAGTTTAGGATATAACACAGTAGAGAACATCATGCAAATTGGAACGGATAGTATGTCTAGTAACGCGATGTTCGGCTAAACTTTTTGTAATCTCTGTCAGTAAAAAATATCTGGTTTGATCATGTTTACAGATTTTACTTTGTTTATCAAACATTAATTCGTTTGATTTTAATGTTTTAACATGATTATTTGATTGAATTATTATAAAACATATTATTACGAGTCAACGATTCGTGCCGAGCCCAATTAGTATAGGGGTTGTGTCGTAAACATAATTTGTACACAGAATTGTTCATTTGATTAATTATAAATTATTTAATAAGATTATCTTAAGAAAATGTTATTACTAGTCAACGAGTCGTGCCGAGTCCAACTAGTTTAGGATTAAGACAATATGTGGTTAACATAGTTTGTGCCCAAAATTGTCCTTTTCAATTCATACAAACTATGTCTATTTGGTTTGAAGGCAAACATTAGTAAAAATCCATAACTTAGTCATATCAATATATCTGGTTTGATCAAGTTTACAGATTTTACTGTCAAACATTAATTCGTTTGATTTTAATGTTTTAACACGATTATTTGATTGAATTATTATAAAACATATTATTACAAGTCAACGATTCGTGTCGAGCCCAATTAGTATAGGGGTTAATACAGTCGTGTGGTAAACATAATTTGTACTCAGAATTGTTCATTTGAGTAATTATAAATTATTTAATAGGATTATCTTAAGAAATGTTATTACTAGTCAACGAGTCATGCCGAGTCCAACTACTTTAGGATTAAGACAATCTGTGGTTAACTCTGTCACACCCTCACCGAAGGCGGAAACACGAGGTGCAACGAATCAATATACATTGCCAAAGAGAAATATAACAATACCATAATTTACATTAAAGGAAAAGTATATCATTACAACATTGTTATAGCCGACCTTGGCAATTTAAAACATAAAGTTTGTGTTGGATCGTGAACACCTTGAACTTGTGTTAATATGATACTTTGAGTAATACCACTAAGTATGCGGAATCTACTTAATGATACTTAGAAGATTGATTGTGAATGAAACAGTTATATGTATGTGAGAACAATGTATGTAACAAACAAATAGCTCCAATATTATTAATGGTAATAATACGAGTGATCTATGATATCACTAGGGTTACACCTTGAAGCTTTAAGAAAAACGTATATGAAAGTTTTATCTAACCTTTAACCTAGGATCTCCTTTTATACAACAAGGAGTCCTCTTCTACAAGATAAGTATAATGCTAATAGAATAAGATATACACAAGATCTATTCTATATTTATCTCTACGCGTTTCTCTTACAGTTATCTACTTAGCAGTGGTAATATATGTTCTTGCAGTGGTAATGAGTTTCCACTGCAAGTACATTCTTCAGCAGTTGTAACATCTTCACTAGCCGTGGTAACTGTTAGTATAATTCCCAACAATCCTCCCCTAAACTTATGATTTATAAGTAAATCAACAAGTTTCTTCAAATAGTCAACATAATGAGGATATGGGAATTCTTCCAAACACTTATCTTCTTTTTCTTAACTCATTAGCAGCTCTTGAATATTGATCTTGAATCTTCTGAATCAAAGCTCTAATCTTTTCATTATCAGCATAAACTCTCAACTTTGATTTCAACATTGCAGAAAGAGTTGTAGCTCTAAGTGGATATTCCTTCTCAGCAAACATAAACACATCCACTTTATCTGTTGTAGAAACATGATGAACCTCACATTTATCAAAATATGTCCATGTAGTATTCAAGTCTGATGAATCAAACTTCCAATACTTATCATTAAGATCTGGTTCATATAGTCTTCTTAAATCAACCCAGAGCTGCATTTCTTTCCTATCCTTGAGAGTATCAGCCTTGAATCTTTCATTAACAAGCTTCCAAAGAGTATCAAGATCATCTCTGTCACATGCTTTAAGAAGATCTTCAAACTGAATGAATGATGAAGATTCTCCTCCCAGTCTTATAATCTTCCAAGTAGAAGCAAAAGTCTTTGCTGTGTATACTTCCCAATCAATAATTGGATGTTTTGTTTGTAAAGTATCTGGGTAGAAATCTTCTTCTTCAACAATGATAATAGCACTTTGTAAATCTTCTACACATATCTCAGATTGAGATTCTTTCTCTTGAGGAACTTTCATCCTTTTTGTGACATGATCTTCAATAGTTGAAGCTTTCCTTTTACTTTGTTTAAATCTATCAACTTCTTCAAAATCAATAGGTCTGAAGCTACTATCTTGCCTTTTAGTTCTGTAGTAGATACCTTCAATTCTTTCATGAGACATACCTTTGAAATCAGCCATCTTCCAAGTTCCAACATGACAGCAAAATACTTTCATCTCATGAATGATCTGTGCCTTTGTAGGTCGTCTCTGTTTCTTTTGACCTTTTCTGACTTTACCAATAACTTCATCCAGTGCTTGTTGATTCTTCATTTGAATGAAATAAGCCAATTGAGCTGTTCTTTGTTCTTCTGTCAAAGTCTTGTTAGCAACAAGCTCAATAGCTTTCTTCTTTACTACTGGATCATGATTAATCATTTGTTCAATCTCTTCTTCTGTTGGCACATATGAGAACATAGGAGGTTTCTCATGTAAGATAGTTGGTGGAATCACTGAGAGTGGTTGTGCCATTACTGCTTCAAGTTTATCTAACCTTTGTGCTTCCATAAAACCAGCAACTTCATCCTCCTTTTGCTTTTTCATATTTTCAATCTCTGCAGCTTCAAATTGTTCTGCCAATCTTGCATCAAAATCAATTTGAGCTTGATCTTTCTTGGAAATCTTTCTTGTATTCTCTTGTTCTGAACCAATCAAAAATGCTTTACCTTTGACTGATCTTTTTCTGGCAGCTTCTTCCTCTGCAGTGGTAATTAATGGAACATCAGTGGTAACTTTTCCTGTTGCAGTGGAAATTATTTGATCAGTGGTAACATGGTCTGCTTCAGTGGAAATTTGTTGAGCAGTTCCAAGAACATCTTCAGGATGAAAACCAGTATCAACAACCATATCTTCAATATCCAATTTCCTCCCCTCAGTCTCAGCTACATCATCTTTTGCTTGAGCATTGTCAGAATCAGAAAGCTCAGCAAACATATCTTCAAAATTAGTACTCCTCCCCTTAATCTCTGCATATGTTTTCCTCCCCTGTTTGGAAGAAGTTCCCAAACCATAACCAGAACCTGCAGAAAGATCATCATGTGGTGATGATGGAGAAGAAACTACAGCTTGAACATGTCTTTTCTTCTTGAGATTCTCAACTTCATTCTGCAACTTTTGAATCTCAGTCTTCAATAAATTCAACTCTGTGGCATGATGTTCTTTGGTCTGTTCCAGATCTTTCTCCAGAGTTTGAACCTGCTTGACTAATTTGGTACATAGTTCCATCAATTCAGTGAGTGTCACACCGCCCTCAACACTTCCAACTGTGTTACCTGTTGGGAGAGGTGAATCATAAGGCATTGATTCAGGCTCTTCTCTAGTTGGACTAAACTGAAGCCTTGAACCACCACTGCTTGTTCCTAAACCATAAGGGTCAGCAACATGCAATGTTGTCATGGAAGGAGTTGGCTGTTTTTGCCTCCTTTCATATGTGTGAGTTACAGCGGGGATATGTTGAATTTGTGGAACAGAAATAGTGGGTGTGTGATGGGATACAACTGGGATTGTTGCATCTTCACCCTGTACTTGAGCAATTTTAGCAAGCATTTGAGGAAAGAGTGGATGAACCTCCCAATTCCAAAGATATGAGGCCTTACTCATGTTTTGAAAAACTTTAGGCTTAAGACAGGAAGGTTCATAAACTCTATTGTGATGTTGCAGTTGAAACTCATTTAACACTGCTTGCACAAATCTTGGATACATTAAAAATTTATATGGACTCTTTACATTGCCTTTCATGTTATTAAATATAAACTTTGAAAAATTGAAAGTCCTATCAGTTGCCAAACATACCAAAGGATAAGCCATGGTAGATGGAAATTGTTCATAAGAAGTTTGCTTAGGACTAAGGCAATGCAATAGAGTATGTATCAAAAATCTCCAATTGGGACAAAAACATCCTTTTCTAAAAGTAACTTTTTGGTCAGATGTATCATACCCCATGGAAGCAATATGTTGAAAGATTTCGGAATTAGGTAATGTGATGATACCATTGAGATCATCCAATTGGAGAACTCTCCTCAAAGATGACTCAGTAACATCAATAATTACCCCATCCACTGTGGCTCTAAGAGCTTCCACAGATTCATGTGTGTCTCCCTGTTCAAGAGTGATGGACTCCACAGTGTTCCAGAACTGTTTGATATGAGAGACATAGATTGTGGGATTAATAGTTAAGGAATACCTTATATGAGTTGTGTTTAGAAAATCCACAATCTGATGAAAAGCTGGGCCACTCTTGGCGTTTGACTTTTGTAGGTAAGCCACTTGGTTGTGTTCATCTGCAAAATTGAGAGTCACCATGACTTTGCGATTTGAGAGATAAAAGTGTTAGTAATCGAGAATAAAAAGCAAGCCGTATAATGATCAATTTATACTAATAGGGTTTTGAGGAAAACACGTATGGTGAATTATCTATAGAAAGATTTATCTTTAGAAAAGAATAAATAAAGTTTGGTAAGTAGATAATTCCCTAAAATTTTACCCTATTAATAAGGAAAGACAGTTATATTTGCAACGGCTAGTAAGAATAGATTACTGACACACAGTTGTAACGGCTAGTTCACCAGTGGTAAAATTAACACTTTTAGTGGAAACAGTGAACTTGCAGTGGTAAAAATCAACAAAATTTCAAAGAGTAGTGGAAAGTAAAACATGTAAAATTAGCTGCTCTTATCATATTTTTTAGCAAACTATCAGCTATCAACGGATTTGATGTGTCTTTACCATGAGCCGTTTGCTATGGACTAGCCAACTCTTGATCACAAGGATGTATGGTGAGTTGAGAACCTAGTTTTTGGTAAACTATCAACCATGAACGGATTTGATGTGTCTTTACCTGTAGCCGTTTGCTCAGGACTAGTTGATTCTTATGTGGATAAGACATGGTGAATCAATAACCATTTGTTATGTGTCTTAAGATACACATCTTATAACTCCATTCACCTTAATCAATACTGGGTTTGGCTGTGTACAAAGTATAAGGACCAAACTTAACCAATATTAGTTAACCCAAGTAACTTTTTAACCAAGTTACTATTTACAAAAATATCTTCTCAAAAGTCAACAGAAAGTTACTCTTTTAACCAACCAAAACAGATAGAAGTAAAGATGTTTCATTAATTATCATAACGCCTAACCTTGGCTTATTTAATCACCCCCAAACACCACATCTCAGTCACCAATAATCTTTCAAACCCTAATATCCCAATTAACCCAATTCTCCACCAAACCTATGTCATCAAACCTAAAAACCTCTGATCAAAACTCTTCTTCCTCATCATCAGAAGAAGATTTACCACCATATCCATGGGGGCTTGAGAACTCTGACTATGAGAGAGAAATGGAAAGACGATGGGATGTACAAGAAAAACAATGGAATGCACACATGAAGGGTGAATCAAGCCATGTTCCTAATCCTTCTGAGAGAGAGCTTGTCTCTCCCTTCATCTGTACCTCTGATGAAGAATCTTCAGAGGAAGAGAATGAAGATCCAACCTTTCTTCCTCCTTCCACACCAGAGAGATCCTAACCAAGATCAAGTAAGAGAGATCCATCTCTCCCAACATCACCAAATTTGGTGTTGGATCTTCCTGCTCCAGAACCTGGTCTTCCTCATCAAGAACATATTGAACAGAGCAAGAAGGCTGAGATCATACGTAAGGGAAAGGAGAAGCAGAAGTAGATGATTGAGAAATGTTGCCATGGACCAAAGTTCTTGAGTATTTTCTTGACTTTGGTACATGAGCATCTTCACAGTCTTCATTCTCTTCTTTTTCCATTTTCATTTTCAGCTTCGTCATTGTACTTGTCATAGCCTCAAGTATTTTGTAATAATGGATAGAAGCTAGTAGTACTTAATTAACCAAATGTTTAGGAATGGTCTTTGTAACTCATTTGGAACTTTGAATGTAAGTTGTAACTTGTGTCTTTGAATGAATGAAAAGATCTTCTTATATAAATCAATTGTGTAAGAACTTCAGCATATCTTATCAGTAGAAACCATGTTCAGCATATTTGACCGCATTCCCTTGGCTACAGCACTTGGTGACTTTAACATTACTTACAATCTCTCAATATTTGCAGAACAGACATATACCAAACAACTTGCAAACATATTAGTGAGTCACTGTAAGACTCAAACAGTATACAAAAACCAAGTCTTTCAATAATCTTGTTTAGCATTAGTGATCTTTGACTGTCCCTGCACTCAAAATAAAGGAATTAGTTCCTTTTGGGGACCCAAGCCACAAATGACTTGGATCTGCCTCGTGTATCAATATAATTGTATCTATCAAAGGTCATTGATACACCATTGGGAGTGTTTGAGGTTGTTGTTCCTTTTGGTTTCCATTCCCAACGAGCTGAGGCCTTTACAGCATTTCCCATGTTTACCCTTTTCTTGTTCACATAGACCCCAGTGGAAACATTTGGTCTTGCAGTGGTAACTGCAGGCCTAGCAGTGAAAACTGTTGAATTAGTAACTTTGGGTCTCCACATGTGTTTCTTGTGAACATTCTTTTCAATATGAGTCTTTTTCCCTGTTTGATAAGATTTAACAAAAGTAGTGACAGGGGACTTAGGATAAACTCTGTTTTTACTACTGGCAGTGGCAACTGCTGGTCTAGCAGTGGAAATTGGTTTGATGCCAGTGTGAAGTAAAACAGACCTGGGAACCATGTTGCTTAGGAGGTTTGGGTGAGTTATTTTATTAGAATTATGTCCATTCACCCTTGTATTCCCAAATACCTCCCTTCTTCCCATGTGGTAGTTACAAGTATAAGAAAGGTGATCAAAGCTACGACAAATATGACAGGCCTTATTGTTAAAAACAAAATCACTACCAAACTGCCTAGTTTTAACATGATTCCAACTTCTCATGTTCCCTCTAGGAGATTTAGACCTATCCCTGTACATCTCAGCATACCTAGTAGTAGGCCTAGTGTAATTTGACTGTATCCTAGGCTTCTCATTGACTACTTCAGGAATACTTTTTCTAACCTCCACTTTAACATTCTCAGAAGTACTAGGTTTAGACTCAACATGTAAACATTCATCTTTGAGAGATGGGTCACTAGCACTATCAAAAGTATCAACCTCAACCTGAACCTTTTCTGTTTCAACTGGTTTAACAAATTTTGGTCCATAGGTCATAGGTAGATCCTGAAATTCTTCTAAACCAGTGTGAGCTAAGTCAATGCCAGGAGGTGCTGGAACACCTCTTAGAGGTGGTGGAACTGATTTGTATCCTAGACCTGATTTAGCTTTGCTCACAACTTGGGCTTCCCAAATTTTACTAATACTCTTAGATTGGTGATCTAGTGTTTGATTAGTTATCTGAATATTCTCACTAGCCTTTTTGACTTTTTCCATCTCTTCCCTAAGAGCTTTATTCACAGCAACCTGAAAATCTAAGTCTCTTTTTAAAACAGCAATGTTATCATTGAACTTAGATTCATTTGCCATATAATGCTCTAACTGCTTTTCTAAAACACCTAGACCTCTTTTATGATTTGCTAAGTTAAAATTAGTATGATGTAACTCTAGCATCTGTGCATCATAGTGTGCTTTTATGTTCTCATACTCTTTTAAGGCCTTACAGCTTTTAGAACAAGCATTATTAGTATGTACCTCAGTGTCAGAGAAAGCCATGAGTGCATGCTCAGTAGCAAGCATTGCAGATTCTGAATCATCTTCTCCATCCTGAGTCATAAAGCTCCAATCAAAGCTCACTCCATCAATAGCCAATAGCACCTTTGGCTCTTCAGCTGTAGGTTCTTTGTTCTTGTCTTGCTTGTACCAAGTTGACTTGTTATCAGACTTCCTTGGCTTCCTACATTCTCTAGCAAAGTGCCCCTTCTTATGACAATTGTAGCACTCCACCTTCTTCTTGTCAAAACCTACAGTCTCATTGCCACTTATGTTGATCTTTCTCCCAGTCTTCTTCCAGAACTTCTTTGTTCTTAAGCTTAGTAATGCCACCTGCCATTTAATATCCATCTCCTCCATATCATCTTCATCAATTTGATCCAAATCCTCATGATTGAGAATTGAACCACCCACTTGGCTTGATATAAAGGCATAGAAAGTAGCATCACTTAGTCCTGCAATCTGTTTCTTTGAGCTCCTAGTGGAAACACTTCCATTACCAGTGGAAACAATCATGTTATCACTGTCATCATCACTATCACTTTCTTCATCAGAATCATCATTGAAGGATGATGATATGAGTGCCACACTTGCAGAACTTGTACTTAATTTTCCAGCTTTCTTTAATCTTTGTTCAATAACTTTGAAGTTATTGTACAAGTCATTAAGCTTCATTGTCTCCAAATCTGGCTTATCTTCCCATACTGCAACATTGGTTTCAAACTCAGAGGGTAGACTTCTTAGAAATTTTAGATTGAGGTCTTCCTTTTCCACCTCAAGTCCAAAAGCAGTGAGTTGAGTAACAATCTTTTGTAGCCTTGTGAAGATTCTATCAAGAGATTCATTACTTGTTGAACCAAAGTTTTCATAAGTCTGCTTCAGTAAAGTCTTTTGAGTCTTCTTGGTGGAATCATTACCACCAAACACTTCACAGATCTCATCAAAAAGAGTCTTTGCAGACTTGTATTTGCTGAAAGCTAGAACTTGTTCTCTGGGTAGAGCCATCAACAGCAAACCTCTAGCCTTCAAATCATTCTTCAGTTGACTTCTTTCATCATTGGTGACAGGACCAGTGTTAACTTTTGTTACTGTTTGGTCACCAACCTACTCTACAGTTGTACCAGGTTTGAAGGAATTTCCACACATAATGATCTCCCATAATGTGTAGTCTTGAACCATAAAGAATTGTTCTATCATAAGCCTCCACATCTCAAAGTCATTTAATTTAAGCTTTGGAAGCTTTGCAGCAATGTTTGATTGACTTGTTTCTGTCTCCATTCTTCTGAGTGAACTTTAGGGTCTTCTAAATCAAAATATCAAAGCCTTGCTCTGATACCACTTGTTGGATCGTGAACACCTTGAACTTGTGTTAATATGATACTTTGAGTAATACCACTAAGTATGCGGAATCTACTTAATGATACTTAGAAGATTGATTGTGAATGAAACAGTTATATGTATGTGAGAACAATGTATGTAACAAACAAATAGCTCCAATATTATTAATGGTAATAATACGAGTGATTTATGATATCACTAGGGTTACACCTTGAAGCTTTAATAAAAACGTATATGAAAGTTATATCTAACCTTTAACCTAGGATCTCCTTTTATACAACAAGGAGTCCTCTTCTACAAGATAAGTATAATGCTAATAGAATAAGATATACACAAGATCTATTCTATATTTATCTCTACGCGTTTCTCTAACAGTTATCTACTTAGCAGTGGTAATATATGTTCTTGCAGTGGTAATGAGTTTCCACTGCAAGTACATTCTTCAGCAGTTGTAAGTTGTAACATCTTCACTAGCCGTGGTAACTGTTAGTATAATTCCCAACAGTTTGGTTTCCAAAAGATATCATTTTAGTACATAATGATCCGTAGTGACATGTGAAAACTTCATTATGCAAAGACCTTGAAGAAAAGCTTACTGACGATCACCTGAAATGCATGAGAGAAAACGGGTCAACTATGAAAATAGTTGGTGAGCACACACGTTTTATATAATATGAGAAACCATTAGAGAAAGTTCACAAGCCAAAGACGTTGTCAAGTATTATGTCTTGTAGTCAAGCACCCGCGGTCATAATAAGTCACAATATAAGCACCACATATATAATAATGTATACCATGCAAAGCCCCTAATTAAATAATATGCGTCCCGTAACATAGTGGACGAGAGGTTGGCCGACCTCTAATAGCGCTATCCATACTACTAATAGGTGTCGAACAATGCGAATGTACGAACAGTACATCATACAACTATTATATACGATTAAGAACGCTCCGGAGACTTAGCACGCTCCACCAATAAGGTGAGACTTTAGGTCAAGAATGCTCCACCAAAAATGGCGAGACTTTAGGGTTAAGAACGCTCCACCAAAAATGGCGAGACTTTAGGTCATAGTACATATGGTACATTAAGTCCAAAAGTTCAAGTCAAGTTCAAGAGTTCAAAACAAGTTATAAGGTCAAGACAAGTAAAAAGAGTTCATAATAATCAAAGGGTTCAAATCAATGTTCAAAGAGTTCAAGTAATAATTCATACATCTACCCCAAAGCGATTAAAATAGTTAGAAAAAGGGGTTCGTGAATACTCACCTGCTACAAGCGATATGATGACAAAATGTATGAACTGAAATAAGGCGCGTACTCTAGCCGCAACCTAATATGAATGATATGATCTAAGGTAAGCAATGATACAATGCTATACATGCAAGTACGTATGCTATCGATACCACTCGTTAGTTTTGAAAATAACGCTTATCGTCGAAAAATACGTTTTTGACGTCTCGTAAGGTTAATAAACACTTTCCATGAAAATAGGTTGAAACGGTTCTCCACGATCCTCGTTTGGTGTTCTATCGGCAAATATAAGGTTTTCGACGTAAAATGACACTTTTCATAACTTGAAAATATGACCAAAATGGTCTCATAAAACTAGTTGCGAATTAATGAATATTAAGAGTTAGGAAAGAAGCTCAGTAGTTTTAGGAATATTTTCACCGTATCTAAAAAGTCATAGAACTGAAGTTTGTCCATACGGGTCTCGCTCGTAAAGATAAATAGCCATGAAGTGAGGTGTTTGGGCTGTTTCGGCAGATTCTGGGCAGTTTTCGGGAAAGTTTGGAAGACTATAAGTTATTCGTTATAAATCCTTTTGACAAACGGTTGGATGTTTTCGAAACTAGGATGGGTGAACTAACTCTTTGTCAAAGATGTAAATTTTCCATAAATGGGTCTATCAATAAGATAAACGGCTCTCAACATGATGTATTACAAAAGTAGTTTTTCTATACTTAGAAATATTTTGCTAAAAAGCTGATGGAAATAAATAGAGTTTCGTCGATTTTGAAACGTGTATATCTTGGTCGTTATAAGCTTCTTTTCTACGTTCTTTATATCCCCGGAATCGTGGGACAACATACTAATATATTTTTGATAAGTCGGGATGGCTAGATCAAGTTTTACACCTCAGATTGGCCCTTGAAAATCGTGGGACAGCAAGTACAATTTTCATAAAATAGTTTTCATCGTTAAACTTGTAAAAATCATATCTCCTTCGTTATAAACTCGTTTTAATCTGTTCTTTCGCCAAAAGCTTCGTTTTTGAAAGTATTTTCTAAATCCTTAGCCCAAAGTTACCCGAAAACCCCTGAGTTTTCTGTATTTTACAAAAATGGACAGCAACTTTTTATACTTGTTTAAAAATAGATTTTCTAGTTTATAACTTGTTCAAAACTTAACCAAACTACTTCAAATCAACTCCACAAGTACTAAATCCTACCATACACCTTCTTAGGGTGTCATGGGGTCCTAAACATCACCAACCTTGGTGGGTTACATGGGAATAATCATAGGATAATTATAATCTCATAATAATTAAGAAATACTTGAAAAGTGGTATAAATATCATATGTAACTTACATGTTTTTGTACTAGAACATAAAAATAGATCATGAAATAGTATGTAAGATTAAGATAAATATTTGGAAAGCTTACTTGATGATGATTAAGAAATGGTGATGAAAATCTAAGTAATCTTTGAGGTTTTTTTTTTTTTTTTTTCTTTTTTTTTTTTTTTTTTTTTTTTTTTTTCAAAACCCAAACTAGATCACTACTATGATTTGATAAATACTTGGTTCTTGAAAAGTTGATGGATCCTTGATGTTTTCTTGTCTTGGTCGATCCAAATGAAGAAGATGGAGGAGATGAGAGAAAACCTCACTTTTTGATTTGTAAAAATGAATAATCAAGTGTAAAATGAAGTTTATTTGTTATAGAGAGAATTGCAAAAATCGTCCCTAAAGTTTGGCCAAATTGCACGTTTCGTCCTGGAAGTTTGGAAAGTGCAAGGATCGTCCCTGTGGGAAACTTTTGGGGCAAAATTCGTCCCTGGCTTACATCAAATGACTAAAATACCCCTGTCATTTTCATATTTTATATTCCTTTTCAGTTTCTAACACAAATGGTCCTTGAGTTGCGCAAAGCTTTACAAATTTAGTCATTTTTTTACGCAAATGGTCCTTCTTACACGAAATCGTCCTTGTGTAGCACAAGGCTTACACAAATGGTCATTGAGTCCGTTTTTCTTCCGTTTTCATATATTTTTGTCCGTTTTCTTATGTTTTTTTTCCATTTTTGTCCGTTTTTATTCGTTTTTGTCCGTTTTTCTTATGTTTTTGTCCGTTTTTCTTACATTTTTTAAAGTTTTTTACGTTTTCGTCCGTTATTCTTACGTTTTTTCTATTTTCATACATTTTTGTCCGTTTTTCTTACGTTTTTGTTCGTTTTCTTACGTTTTTGTCCGTTTTTATCCGTTTTTCATACGTTTTGTCCGTTTTTCTTACATTTTTTTTACGTTTTTTTTTTTTACGTTTTCATCCGTTATTCTTACGTTTTTTCCTTTTTTATCCGTTTTTCTTATGTTTTTTTCGTTTTTCTTACGTTTTTGTCCGTATTTATTGTTTTCGAATGTTTTTGTCTGTTTTATCCGTTTTTGTTCATTTTCCTTACGCTTTTGTATATTTTCTTACTTTTTTTTCCATTTTCTTTTTTTTTTGTCCGAATTTAAAAAAAAAATAAAAAAAGTTTAAAATTTTTGTCCCATTTATTTTCTTTTTTGACCGAATTAAAAAAAAAAAAAAAAAAAAAAAAAAAAAAAAAAAGTTCAAAATTTTTGTCCGTTTTTTTTTTCTTTTTTGTCTGAATTTTTTAAAAAAAATCCAAAATTCGGACAAAAAAAATTCTGACAAAAATTTTGAACTTTTTTATTTTTTTATTTTTTTTAAAATTTGGACAAAAAAAGAAAAAAAAAATCAGACAAAAAATTTGGTCAAAAAAATCGTAAGAAAACGGTTGGTAAAAAAAAAGATTCAGACTAAATAAAAAATTTTGGTAAAAAAAATCAGACAAAAAATTGGTCAAAAAAAATATTCGGATAAAAACGTAAGAAAAACAGACAAAAACGTAAGAAAAACGGACAAAAACAAAAAAAATGTAAGAAAAACGGACAAAAACGTATGAAAACGGAAAAAGCGTAAGAATAATGGACGAAAACATAAAAAACGTAAGAAAAACGGACAAAAACAAAAAGACGTAAGAAAAACGGACAAAAACAAAAAGACGTAAGAAAAACGGAGAAAAGCGTATGAAAATGGAAAAAAAACGTAAGAATTACATACGAAAACATAAAAAACGTAAAAAAACTGTAAGAAAAATGGACAAAAATGAAGAAAAAAAAACATAAGAAAACGGACTCAAGGACCATTTGTGTAAGCCTTGTGCAACACAAGGACGATTTTGTGTAAGAAGGACCATTTGTGTACAAAAATGACTAAATTTGTAAAGCTTTGCGCAACTCAAGGACCATTTGTGTTAGAAACTGAAAAGGGATATAAAATAAGAAAAGGACATGGGTATTTTAGTCATTTGATGTAAGCCAGGGACGAATTTTGCCCCAAAAGTTTCCCACAGGGACGATCCTTGCACTTTCCAAACTTCCGGGACGAAAAGTGCAATTTGGCCAAACTTTAGGGACGGTTTTTGCAATTCCCTCTTTGTAATAAATATATAGTTTAGGGCATTATGGTAAATAAGTGATCAAGTTCAAGTAACATTGGGATGAGTATGTAAGAATCTTGGTGTTATCTGGTTCACGGAGTCAGTTTTGGTTCCGTTAATCGCTAACCGCAAAGTGTTAAACCGTGAAGCGTAAATCCGGGTATCGTAAAAATATGAAATTTGAAAGAATGACTAAACTTTTCAATATACTCCATAATAAAATATAAAATGAATGATAAGTTCCATCGGGTTACTTAAACGCTGTTAAAACTGGAAACGCGGGTTTAAAACGCGTAATTCGCATAAAACGCTGAACTGTAAAACGTAAAATTCCAAAACTTTTAGAATTGTCGTAAAATGAGTGAAAATCATATTTCTATCGTTTATAGTGTTTTATGGACATATCGGGATGCTAGAATGACGTTTAAACCTAAAAGTAAATCTCGGACACGGCTTCGTGATTTTTGCAGAAATGATCCGACGAGCGTCAAACTCTCGGATTATCATTAAAATAGTTTAACTTACGAGAATATGAAATAAAAATTTCAGAAATGAATAGTGATATGATGAATAGTGATCGGTGAATAGTAAATTATCGAAGTTTGGAAATAAATGAAGACGTGGAAAATTACGGGTTGTTACATTCTACCAGCCTTAAAAGGAATCTCGTCCTCGAGATTCAGTTCATTCATTCCATAGATGTATGTGATCGTGGTCAAATTCGATGAGGCAACTAAGGTCGAAAATGCTAGGTCTCGGATTATATCAATGTCGTGAACTTGGTAAGAAATGGAAATAAGTCATGCACTCAAGATTAAGGGGTAGTGAAGTGAGGAATAGCTGGTTGAGTGAACGATACATGAACGATGACGGATGATGTACGGTACAATGACAGTCGTGACATAGAGATCGCAAAATGATGGAAACAAGGGCATGCTTAATCTAACGAGGCGTAAGGTAGCAAAGAGAAAACATATACATAAATGCATATATAAGGTACGGTAACACAAACTGAAACATATAAACAGGTTATCCATACCCACCCGACCAATGCAATTTCAGGTGACCAGACTCTCTAGACCCGACCAGACATGATCTTTGACTACTCCCATCATCGCATGATTCTTCCTGAATTATACATAGGTGATCAGGCTATGCATACTTGAGGATTAATAATGCAATGCTAGGACTAGTCGACTCGTATGATTTTTGGTATTTAAGAAAAACGTTATTTTGGTTATAGTTGCGATTTTTATTTTAGAAAAATCGGCATTCTCTATAACCTCTGGCTCTGATGCCAATCTGTCACACCCTCGCCGAAGGCGAAAACACGAGGTGCAACGAATCAATATACATTGCCAAAGAGAAATAGAACAATACCATAATTTACATTAAAGGAAAAGTATATCATTACAACATTGTTATAGCCGACCTTGGCAATTTAAAACATAAAGTTTGGTTTCCAAAAGATAGCATTTTAGTACATAATGATCCGTAGTGACATGTGAAAACTTCATTATGCAAAGACCTTGAAGAAAAGCTTACTGACGATCACCTGAAATGCATGAGAGAAATCGAGTCAACTATGAAAATAGTTGGTGAGCACACACGTTTTATATAATATGAGAAACCATTAGAGAAAGTTCACAAGCCAAAGGCGTTGTCAAGTATTATGTCTTGTAGTCAAGCACCCGCGGTCATAATAAGTCACAATATAAGCACCACATATATAATAATGTATGCCATGCAAAGCCCCTAATTAAATAATATGTGTCCCGTAACATAGTGGACGAGAGGTTGGCCGACCTCTAATAGCGCTATCCATACTACTAATAGGTGTCGAACAATGCGAATGTACGAACAGTACATCATACAACTATTATATACGATTAAGAACGCTCCAAACGTGGGAGACTTAGCACGCTCCACCAATAAGGTGAGACTTTAGGTCAAGAATGCTCCACCAAAAATGGCGAGACTTTAGGGTTAAGAACGCTCCACCAAAAATGGCGAGACTTTAGGTCATAGTACATATGGTACATTAAGTCCAAAAGTTCAAGTCAAGTTCAAGAGTTCAAAACAAGTTATAAGGTCAAGACAAGTCAAAAGAGTTCATAATAATCAAATGGTTCAAATCAATGTTCAAAGAGTTCAAGTAATAATTCATGCATCCACCCCAAAGCGATTAAAATAGTTAGAAAAAGGGGTTCGTGAATACTCACCTGCTACAAACGATATGATGACAAAATGTATGAACTGAAATAAGGCGCGTACTCTAGCCGCAACCTAATATGAATGATATGATCTAAGGTAAGCAATGATACAATGTTATACATGCAAGTACGTATGTTATCGATACCACTCGTTAGTTTTGAAAATAACGCTTATCGTCGAAAAATACGTTTTTGACGTCTCGTAAGGTTAATTAACACTTTTCATGAAAATAGGTTGAAACGGTTCTCCGCGATCCTCGTTTGGTGTTCTATCGACAAATATAAGGTTTTCGACGTAAAATGACACTTTTCATAACTTGAAAATATGACCAAAATGGTCTCGTGAAACTAGTCGCGAATTAGTGAATATTGAGATTTAGGAAAGAAGCTCAGTAGTTTTAGGAAGCTTTTCACCGTATCTAAAAAGTCATAGAACTGAAGTTTGTCCATACGGGTCTCGCTCATAAAGATAAATAGCCATGAAGTGAGGTGTTTGAGCTGTTTCGGCAGATTCTGGGCAGTTTTCGGGAAAGTTTGGAAGACTATAAGTTATTCGTTATAAATCCTTTTGACAAACGGTTGGATGTTTTCGAAACTAGGATGGGTGAACTAACTCTTTGTCAAAGATGTAAATTTTCCAGAAATGGGTCTATCAATAAGATAAACGGCTCTCAACATGATGTATTACAAAAGTAGTTTTTCTATACTTAGAAATATTTTGCTAAAAAGCTGATGGAAATAAATAGAGTTTCGTCGATTTTGAAACGTGTATATCTTGGTCGTTATAAGCTTGTTTTCTACGTTCTTTATATCTCCGGAATCGTGGGACAACATACTAATATATTTTTGATAAGTCGGGATGGCTAGATCAAGTTTTACACCTCAGATTGGCCCTTGAAAATCGTGGGACAGCAAGTACAATTTTCATAAAATAGTTTTCGTCGTTAAACTTGCAAAAATCATATCTCCTTCGTTATAAACTCGTTTTAATCTGTTCTTTCGCCAAAAGCTTCGTTTTTGAAAGTATTTTCTAAATCCTTAGCCCAAATTTACCCGGAAACCCCTGAGTTTTCTGTATTTTACAAAAATGGACAGCAACTTTTTATACTTGTTTAAAAATAGATTTTCTAGTTTATAACTTGTTCAAAACTTAACCAAACTACTTCAAATCAACTCCACAAGTACTAAATCCTACCATACACCTTCTTAGGGTGTCATGGGGTCCTAAACATCACCAACCTTGGTGGGTTACATGGGAATAATCATAGGATAATTATAATCTCATAATAATTAAGAAATACTTGAAAAGTGGTATAAATATCATATGTAACTTACATGTTTTTGTTCTAGAACATAAAAATAGATCATGAAGTAGTATGTAAGATTAAGATAAATATTTGGAAAGCTTACTTGATGATGATTAAGAAATGGTGATGAAAATCTAAGTAATCTTTGAGGTTTTTTTTTGTTTTTTTTTTTTTTTTTTTTTTTTTTTTTTTTAATTTCAAAACCCAAACTAGATCACTACTATGATTTGATAAATACTTGGTTCTTGAAAAGTTGATGGATCCTTGATGTTTTCTTGTCTTGGTCGATCCAAATGAAGAAGATGGAGGAGATGAGAGAAAACCTCACTTTTTGATTTGTAAAAATGAATAATCAAGTGTAAAATGAAGTTTATTTGTTATAAATATCTAGTTTAGGGCATTATGGTAAATAAGTGATCAAGTTCAAGTAACATTGGGATGAGTATGTAAGAAGCTTGGTGTTATCTGGTTCACGGAGTCAGTTTTGGTTCCGTTAATCGCTAACCGTAAAGTGTTAAACCGCGAAGCGTAAATCCGGGTATCGTAAAAATATGAAATTTGAAAGAATGACTAAACTTGTCAATATACTCCATAATAAAATATAAAATGAATGATAAGTTCCATCGGGTTGCTTAAACGCTGTTAAAACTGGAAACGCGGGTTTAAAACGCGTAATTCGCGTAAAACGCAGAACTGGAAAACGTAAAATTCCAAAACTTTTAGAATTGTCGTAAAATGAGAGAAAATCATATTTCTATCGTTTATAGTGTTTTATGGACATATCGGGATGCTGGAATGACGTTTAAACCTAAAAGTAAATCTCGGACACGACTTCGTGATTTTTGCAGAAATGATCCGACGAGCGTCAAACTCTCGGATTATCATTAAAATAGTTTAACTTACGAGAATATAAAATAAAAATTTCAGAAATGAATAGTGATATGATGAATAGTGATCGGTGAATAGTAAATTATCGAAGTTTGGAAATAAATGAAGACGTGGAAAATTACGGGTTGTTACAAACATAGTTTGTGCCCAAAATTGTCCTTTTCAATTCATACAAACGATGTCTATTTGGTTTGAAGGCAAACATTAGTAAAAATCCATAACTTAGTCATATCAATATATCTGGAACCGGGAGGATTGCTTCTCACCCATCAATCAATTATTTTTTTTTTTTATTTGCTTATTTACATTCAAGTTAATTACTTCCTGCGTCTCAAAATTAGAGTCCACGTTTGACTTTTTCGGTCTTTTATTCTCAACTTGACTTTAAATATTTTGGTTTATGTCATACAATACTTGATAAAAATTATACCAATGAAAATACATTTAAAACTCAATCTATTCATATATTTTGCATAAAGTATTATGTAATATAAAGAAAACACTTATGGTCAAAGTTGAAAAATAAAGACCGAAAAAATCAAACGGGGACTATAATTTTGGGACGGAGGGACTAGTAGTTTAATTATTAGTTTCTCAAACAAACCATCAATCAATTATTTATTTTGTAAAAATTAGCTATGACTACATACTCCTCGTAGATATGATACCCGCTTGCCCAATCTAGTATAAAGTAATTAGGTTTATTTTTTTATCAGTACTTCGACATCGATCAAATTTTGACGCCACTACCGGGTAGTTAGTGCACTTATAGTTTAGTTTTTATTTATTTAGTTGTTTTTATTTTTTTAATTTTTTTGAGTTTAATATTCGTAAAAAAATATACACATATTTTATTTTTTGTTTTTAGTTTATTTAAATTGTTTAGTTCTTCTTTACGAGTTCTTTAGTGTTTCATTTGCAGAGTTAGATTTTTTGTATGCACACAAGATATTCCAAACGCACATAACCACTTGCTTTTGACGTGAAAATTGAGAAGACAACTAGGAAGAATCGTGTGTCACATGGAGCAGCCATTGCATCTTCATCGGGAAAGATAGATTTGGATGATACACCTTTGGACAATTTTGAAGGTAAGAATTCAAAGAAATTTTCAGAAAGTGAAGCCGAGTCTGAAGAAGAAGTGAAAACTGTGATCATGGCAAGAGGAGTTGATACTTACTATAGGCCGGGAACATTTGAGGATCCAACACCAATCGTTAACCGCACAAGTGATAATGCTCCAAGTTTTAATTTGAAACAATCAATTTTAAACATTTTACCTACATTTAGAGGGTCAACAAATCAACAATTAAAGAACCATATGATTTTATTTCTGAATTTTCTCAATTGCTGACACCATGAGATAAATGGTTTGACTAAAGATGATATTAGGTTAAGTTTGTTTCCATATACACCTAGAGATTGAGCTAAACACTGGTTTAATTCCCTTCCACGCCAAAGTATTACCACTTTGACATATATGCAAAAATTATTTTTGGAAGAATTTTATCCAATTAGTAAAACAGGTGATGTTAGAAACAAGATTAAAACTTTTCTTCAAATTCCAGGTGAACATTTTCATGAGTCGTTTGAGCGGTTAAATGATTTGTTAATGTCATGTGATGTGTCGATTGTTGTGCAAGTAATAAATTTATAAAAGACGGTTTACTAAATTACCTATTAACACATACAAGCAAGTATACTCGTCCGATTACAGTAAACGTGAGAAAGTCGATATCGTCCCAAGGAATTTGTTATTTAAGTAAGTTTAGTAGCAAGCACGTAAAATGGGTGTCACAATCCAAATTACCACAAAATTATATAGTAAGTAAATTCAATCAATTATCAAACAATACTTGTGTGGAAATCATATTCATCATATATAGAGTATTTAAACTTGTTTTGGCTAAAACATGTTATGATGCACAAATCTAATATAAACGATCATCTAATCAATGGTGTATATCATGAAAATCATTTTGGAATTCAATCACATGGTGAACCCTTTTGGCCTAAGGACACAAATATACCAAATTCGTTAAGACTCATTTCTGTGAAAACATCATTTATCTAATTTGTTCCTACAAGCCCTTTCGACCTATACTCATGTTGAAATCGTTATTAGTCCTTTTTAATAAGCAAATATGTAGGTGTCAAGTATCATATTCCATGTTAATTCGTGCATTAACGTTTTGGAATAAAAACACAAAAGAAAATTCTTTCGACCTTTAAATCCATTTATTAGTTTGATAAGGATTTTATTTGATACGTTTTTAGGGGATCATTTAAGCCCTAAATCGTGTTTTTATGATCAAATATCACCTCAAATCGTTCTTTGTCATTTTAGGTACTTGGGACATGAATTATGGAAAATGGAGCATTTTGGAGCTTTTCGATCGTTTTTATGCTCGAAGAAAACAAGTAAAGTCAAGAAAGTCAGGATTTAACACCTGACGACGTCATGCTTTGGAGCTGACGCCATCACCTTTTGACGAGAAGCCATGGATTTTTACAATAGACGCCCTGTGAGAATTTGTCAAGTTAACACTTGATGGCGTCAGGTGTATTTAGAGCAAGGCCATCTCCCTTTAACTCAACACGAGACGGCCCAGAACATTTATAATGGGACGGCGTCAGAGATCTCTTGGGCGATACGAAATCCTAAGACACGGAGACCTAACGGTGTCAGAGGCTATAACCTGACGCCGTCAGACTTGTATATCTATATATATTTTACGATTTTCATTCATTAAAAGTGTGGAACTTTTTAGCAAGAAACCCTAGATGAATTTCACAGCTACATTAGGGTTTTCAAGCCCTCTTTTCTTTCATGTTTAATTAAAGATAGGTCTCCCTTTTAATCATTCAACATGTCTATGTGTTGTTTGATTGATTGTTATTCTATTATTTTCTTTAACATGCTAGCTTAGATTTATTAGTGTTTGCTTAGATCTAATGAAACCTAGTTGTTGAATATTGATTGTTGAGTTGTTATTGATTGTTTGATTGATTGATTAGCGTTAGACTTAACAAAACTGGCTAAATCTCCTATACGGTAACTGGCTTGAACGTCTTAAGAAATGTAATCGGATTTGTACTACGGTGTTATTGGTTGTATTTAATGCATGAGTGACTATTAAGGAGGCCATGATAGGATACTAAACGTGTCGTCATAGGAAAAGATAAAAACTCATAGAGTTGGGGAAAGCTATACACACCCTCACGAATGGTATTAAGGAATACAATCCTTTCATCCAAACAATCGTAACAATTCAATAATTCAATAGGAAATAACTAGGGAGTAGTGAAATCTAAGTAAACATATTTCCTCACTATAAGAAGTTCACCAATTTTATTTTCTGTCATTTTATTTTATTTTTTTAATTAGTAGTAATTTTGGGTTAGTTGACTAGTAACTAATTCCGCACACTCTTCCAATACCCGAGATTTTACTTGCTTTCATAAAAATAAAAATACAAAAAGAATCATCCCTCACCTCTAGACCTAGTTTAAGTTGTTTTCAATCCTAACAAACACTATTCCCAGAGAATGATCAATCCTCGGGTACTGCCTGGTGGATTGCAAGCTTCTCAAGATCCCTTGAGAAGTAAAACTTTTGCCAGTCTTGCAATCCGCATCAAAGTTTTTGGCGCCGCTGCCGGGGAATAGTTATTACTTAGGTTGAATTTTATTTTTATTATATCTACTCATTAGATTCCTTTCTAGTGATATTTTTATTTTCTTTTTATTAGGTTTTTCTTTAGTCCATCTTTTTCTTTGTGCCTTTGTTCGTGAATAGTTTCCATTTTGTATTCTGTTAGCCACTATGGATGACATGAATCAACGTTCTGAACTCAACACTAGACTTTTAGCGCGTGACCAAAGGGAAGGGGAAATTAATGCATTTAGGGAACTTTATGAACCACCCCTTTCGCCAGAGGAAGTAGTGATAGTACGTAATCAAATTGAGAACGAAATTAGAGAGCTTAGGGAGCTTAATAGGTTGATTGACATTGAGCTTGATAGCACACTAAATGACCTAGCAATCACCATGTACTCAAATGAGGACTTAGAACCTGATGATTTTGCGGTTGTTGAAGTTGTTGAGGAACAGGGAGATGGGAATGTAGATCATGAATATTTCAATTTATACCCCACTAAGGAAGATATCGCCTACTATAGCCATATAGTTGATAACCCTCGACCACCCTTAGTCAAAATTGATCCAAAAATAAAGAAGGGTAACCCTGAGAATATAAAAACACCATGTATGATTGGGCACAAGTACATTGAACAAGCTTACATTGACTGTGAATCCCCAATCAAAGTGATGTCCTCAAGTGTTTATAATGATATAATGAATGCACAACCTGAGCCTAGGAGAGATTCCAAATATTCCGGCGGAGTTTGTAACTTTGTCTGGAGAGTTAAAGGTGTGAAAATCTTTATTGGGAGTTTTACCTATGTCGCTGACTTTATAATTTTATAGGATTTAGCAAGTGTTATGGACTGCCGTTTATCTCATGTTGTACTAGGTAAGCCGTTTGTCGAGAATTCCAAGTTAGTGTACGATAGGCTAGAAGGCACGGTTCAGTTTTCAAATGAAAATGATAAAATAGCATATAGGATGCCTAATAGGGTAAAGGAATATCATTACATATCTCAATTAGACAAAGATAATATTAGTGCTTTTGCGGATATTAATGAGGAGGATATGAAAAAGGGCATGGATTATGTATAGGAAAAAATGAGCCTTTTTTACAAGGATTGCCTAAGCCTTGGCCCTAAGTACAAAGTCGATTGAGAACTTGCTAGGAGAATTAGAGAGGCTATTGAGAGAAAGAATAAGAAAACATATGGTGTGACTTTGTAGCTATAAGACTCGTAAATAAAGAAAAGCGCTTCTTGTGAGGCAACTCAAGCTTTATTTTGTTTGTTTGCTTGCATATTTGCTTTTATTTGTTTCTGTATGTATTTTTCATTCTTATGGGTATTAGGGTTTTCGATTAGAGAGGGTTTCATCAGAGTTCTGATTCTGATACATATATGTGGCTGTTTCACATCATATAATCATTCACTTATTATTTATTAACATATAATACCTGAAGATGAGTAGGTTTCCAGCAATCAAGGAGATTACGAAAGAAATCACGTAACCTGCAAAATTCAAGAATTGTATTTTGATCATGTAGATTTGATGATTTTATTGTAAATATAAAATAACTGATTCTACAAAGATGAATGAAAAAAAGGATATTAGGGTTTTTTTAGAGGCTGAGAAGAGGGATGTTTATGTTTTGAGAGACGTATTCCCTTATGGTTCTGATTAAGATGGGCTTTGACTGTGATGGGCTTTGTTCCTGATATTTCAAAAATAGTCCCTCCGCCCTTTTTAAAGGTTTTTTTTTTTTTTTTTTTTTTTTTTTTTTTTTTTTTTTTACATTTTTGACTCATGTTTTTTTTCACCAATCATGGTCAAACACACGAAAATCCACTTTACACTAACCTATTTTTTAGGGGTCAACATTTTAATTGACCAATGACAGGGCTCGATTTTAAAATAAAGTCCTCTTATTTGTTAATTGAATCTCCCGATTTGGCCAAATGTGAGTTCTCATATTATATAAAAGATAGTGCTCATAGTTTAATCCATCCCTACACATTGAAGACTTTCGAATAAATTATTGTTTCTTATGCTTTTTAATCTCTTCCAAGCTTTTTGCGAATTGAAAAAGTTGGAACACTTTTCAAAAAAAAAACAACATTCTCTAGTTGTGTTCCAAAGTCCCTTCTCTCAGTTATTGTACTGCTTCCAATGGAATATTTATGTCTACTAAGTTATTATTTGTTTACTCCCACCATAAATTTATAATCACCAAGTTGAATTGTTTATGTTATTCTCTTAACTTATATAATAAGTACTAGAACGGTACCCACGCAATGTGGCAGCGGATACCCTATGATTATATTCTGTGTTATTCGGTTATACGTTTAGTTTTTTCATGCTTTATAAGAAGAGATATTAAAGATTGTTAAGTCAAATAATTTTAGTTTGAACAATCAACCGCTTCCTAACAAACTTTCTAACCAACATACTTTTTAACAAATTAAATTTTGAAATCTTTCCATAATAATTAAGAAAAAAGTCTGAATTTCAAGCCTTTATAATTATAAAATAATCTCAACACATTATAATGTAATATAGATAATCAGAGCTAGTATTTGAATAAATCCAGACATAAACTGGCAAACTATGCCGAGCGTATTAGGAGACTCGATAAGAGAACACCCAACTTGGTGAAATTATTATATTAATATTTATTTTAACAAAGAAATTAATTCATTTAACCAAGACATTTTGGCCCTTTCAGAAATTACTATATTCATCAAGATCAAGTTTATTTCATGCATTTCTATACATCATACTTAAGTCATACTTTCCTTTGTACTTAAACATCTAACAAGCTACCAAAAACTTAGTCTCACATAATCAAATAATCTTTTATATCCAACACTATGCAATAAGTGATAGAACATCCTTATCGCATTCAGTTCATTTAGTTTATGGATCAAATAACACATTGCAATATAATTGTCTAAGCAATTTTCATTATTTCATCGTCATCATAACCGCTTAATCAACCATCCAACTAAGGCAACATACTATTTCCGCATAACATGCTCTTACGACACACGCAGCTATAGTGGTCTAATTTTAGGAAACCCTATAGTGGATACCTAAACCCATAAACCAATGCTTTGATACTAAATTGAAACACCCCAAACCATTTTTTACATAGCCTCTATGATAGAGCCATCATGGCCTCTACGCCATATAGATCTCGAATCCCATTTTCCTTATTAGCTAAAAAACAACTCAAAACACACTTTAACTTCAAATGAACATTTTAAACTTGAACATGACAACATATATTTCATATAAAACTATAAATGGACATCATACATGGCGGCAACCAATTTCGACCCGTTTTACTAAAAATGGTTGAACATAGACCTTGTCCCAAACACTTTTTTGACCGCACAAACAAAATATAATTGACACTCTACTTAAAAATCTTCATTTACAAGACTCGATGGTTTAACTTGTTTTTGTACCATGTTTGCAGTAGTACTACTTTCCCATATACAACGGCAAGTACTTCCAATCAACATTTCACATCTTAAGGAAATAGCTCTAGACCTTACCTTGCTCACATAACCTACAAAATATACAACAACTAAAACATGAGTTTTACACTTAGTAATCGACAATAACAAGCTATAATATATAATTCAATCATACTTGCATCTTTACTTTGCATCAATAGTCCATATGACTCAACAAACCCATTGCTTGCATAAATAACACTTTATCAAATTATTAACTAGCATCAAGAAATACCATCATATGTCATAGCTAGTTATAAAGCTAAGCTAACAACTTACCTTAGCTATTATGAATAATTAGTATAATCTTAGCATTTAGGTTCATGTTATCCCACCTCATTTTCTATTCACATAACACACTTATCATCACAACTCATTTGGTTCGAACTTACCAAACCTTGATTCATATTCTCTTGACACATTCATACGCAATTTACAGATATGATAAAACATGTACAATAACAAGTTATATCCCAATTACTTACCTTAAAGGATAGCTAATCTGCCAAGAATGCCAACACCAAGATTACTTGATTCCTAAAAAAGAATCACTATCATTACTTAGTATTTCTTCAATGCATAATGAAGTCAGGGTTTACACTACCCGTCTAGATACCAAAATTTCACTTATAACATGTATATAATCATTACCCCAAATCATCCATTTAATCATAATCCATTAAAGGAAGTTAACACCCCCCCCCCCCCCAAGTTTGATCTGAACCCTAACTCAAATTATGAAATTAACTTAAGGATTAGACATACTTACTTGAGGGTATGATTGCTAAGGGCTTATTTCTTAAATTGAGACACTGATTTACACCTAATTGATCACTTGGAATTCCTTGTTTTTCCTTCCTCTTTGTTACTCACGTCATACATAAAAACACTTAACTAAAATGAAGGTTTTGGAAGACTTGGGAAGATTTATCTATAGAGTCTGTTGCAAGTTTCATAATATAGTAGAAATGGTCCCTTAAGTCTCATTATTAAGGTTTTGGCCACATAAAACTTTCTATATTCACCCATTTAACACTTTGACTTATAGTTTGACATCAAATTTACTTTTCAATGACTAGCCAATAATATAAGTCTTCAAAAATACATAAATGTCATAGTTAAATTAATATAAGGGTATTATAATAATAAGATGCCTAAATTGATTTCGGGGTGTAACATTGCAATAGTTACAAATATCTCAAGGATTAGGACCGCAAAGATCTAATCCATAGAAAAAGATATTCAAAGAAGCAAACAATTTAGAAAAACATACTATTATAATTTGGATCTAATCTTAAACAATAAACTAAAGAAAATGTTTCAGCTAAAAATAAGCAACACACAAGATAAACAAATGTCACTATTGTTCCATCCGATTTTAAAGGTTTATATCTATACTACTATATAAAGTGTTTAAGACATTCTAAATAAAGAAGTTTTAAAAAATTTAAGACCAAAATCATTTCTAATAAAAGTAACCCGCTAAACTTGTAACTACCATTTTAATAGTTTGTTGAAAAAATTGAAAATCAAACACTTATTAACTTGTAATATTCGTGTATATTAATGCTAGAATTCATGAAATCATTAAAATACTCTCACTAAAAAGTACAATTAATATAGGATTTGGTACCAAATAATAATACATAAATCATCTAATTTTTCTTTTTCATTAAAACACTCATTAAATGAAATTAACAAATCATTAATAATATTAGCAAAATACACCATTACTCAAAAATACAATTAATATATCAAATAGTACAAAGCAATAATGCATAAATCATCTTATCATTTATATCTTAAGAACACCCTAATTTCCAAATAATAACCTTGGACATTCTTTTTCTCTTCCCTTCCCTCTTTAAAGGCAATGCATCGAGAAAAACTTGCTAGTTTTTTTTTTATTTATTTATTTCTTTATTTTTCTTTAAAGGCAATTCATTGAAAAAAACTTGCAATCGCCAAAAAATATAATCACACGGGTACCCGCTGTCACAATGCGCAGGTGCAGGGCTATTGTGTGTGTGTGTGTGTATATATATATATATATATATATATATATATATATATATATATATATATATATAGTCTCAGATAACCTGAAAACAATTGATTGGGGATCATCTTATAGAAAAAGGATCGAAACAGATCGCCTTCATCATTTAATATAGTCTCAAAGATCTTACCCCAAAGATCAAAACAGATCGCGTTCATCATTCAAAACTCATAGATCTTGAAAGATTGAAAGACCAAAAACTCACAACTACTAACAGTATCAAATTATAATCGGCCTTTTTTCGAACCAAAAGACAACAAACCTTAGACGCCCATTTATGGACCTCTATTAACCACCACCAATCAATTTTTCAAACTCCGTGAATCACCACTACCATCCTCATTTCGTCACACACCATTCACCATCATCAAAGGATTGATGGCGGCATCGAGAGGATAGGAAGCAGGAAAGCGATGGCGGAAAAAGACTTTGTAAGTGTATCGGTTTGTTGTTGTTGCATGTGTGTGTGTGAATGTTGGAAATAGAAATTGATTGTATGTTTTTGAAGAGAAAGAAACGGAAATGGTGTGACTATTGTGATGGAGTTATATTTATTGTGTGTTTTTAGTTTACATATATAGCCTTTCTTTTTCTTTCTTTTTCTAAAGCAAAATGTCTAAATTAATAATAAAGTAAACGGTTAGCAGTTTTATTTTTCAATTTCTAGCATTAATAAACACGGCTAATAACTTTGATAGAATTAGGCTTCCTGATTTTATTCCCATCATCAGAATAAATAAATAACATATCGTGTGTTGCAAGACCTCAATGGGCTGGACTAATAACTACATAAAAATAATTGGGCTACAAATAATATGATGCTAATAAGCTCGGCTAATACACCCCGCAGTTTGAGCGGGAGGCCTTCGAACGTTCAAACTGGAGCGAAAATCAAGAAACAATGCAGCAGGTAGACCCTCAGTAAAGATATCAGCATGCTGAAAACGAGATGGAACATGAAGCACACGAACTTGTCCTGAAGCAACATAATCACGTACGAAATGAACGTCTATCTCAATGTGTTTCGTACATTGATGTTGAACAGGATTAGTGGATAGATAAACAACACTAACATTATCACAATACACAATAGTGGCAGTAGACAAAGGGTCATGCAACTCGCGCAACAAATTGCAAATCCAAGCAGTCTCAGCCACAACATTAACAACGCCACGATATTCGGCCTCAGCACTGGACCGAGATAACGTCACCTGACATTTAGCAGACCAAGATAACAGATTGTCACCAAGAAAAATATGATAACCTGAAGTGGACCTACGAGTGACCGGGCAACCTGCCCAATCGGCATCCGTGTAACCAATAAGCTGAGCAGTAGAAGAAATATTGATGTGTGCTCACGGTGTGTACAAGTTTTAAAATTTATAAACACGCTTATCTGATTAACTATTCAACACATACGAGCAAGTATACTCGTCCGTTTTAGTAAAGGTGGGTAAGTCGAGATCGTCCCAAGGGATTTATAGATCAAAGTATTAGAAAACTAGTTTGTATAAAAGGGTTGTCAATCCTTATTATCGAAAATTCAAATATTCAAGAAACAATATAACTAAAACATATACTTGTGTGAAATGCCACAATCAATCAATTGGAGTATTCATGTTAAGCTTGGTGTTAACTTGTTGTGATGCACAACTTTTATATGAATGACTAACAATCAATTGTGTTTATCATGTTAAACCATTACTAGAATTCAATCATCTAGTTACTTCCTTTCGGCCTAAGACAACTAGAATAATAATTCCATTAACACAATGTTGTTTAAAAGCAATTATTTACTTATGAATTCCTAAGAATCCTTTCGGCCTAATTTCGTGATGAAATCTTCTCAAATCCATTTTAAAGAGTAAACATGATGCTCGTCACACATCATATCCCACACTAATTGGTGCACTAAATTTTTGTAATAAAAACATTTAGAAAACCTTTCGGCCAATATTCCCCAAAGATGTTTTTATCAACAAATTAAGCAAGATTAGATTTTATCCCAACAAACTCATAAATTAAGAAGAGTTTTCATGCATCACCTTTTTAAAATAAAGAATACTCCATGACTAATTACATCATTCACACAAGTATATACCAAATCACTCCATATCAATTATATTAAAACACAAGTAGTAAATAAAACATTCATTATATTCAAAGTAAGAAGAATTCATTGTAAGTAACAAGGTGTACCTAGCTTGAGAATTAAAAGAACTAAAACCGTGGAACTATAGCAACCACACGCCTCCAATCAACTACCAAATACAATAAACAACTCCACACACTCAACCAAACTATTGAGACTTTAAATCAAAGCTTCCCCGGACATTTTTACTGCTGAAGCAACCTTTTGGGTGAGAAATAATAAGATAGTAATAACTTGGTGTAAGTTATTACTTAGGATTTTGTGGTACACTTTGATTGTAAGCCTAGATGTGATTAAATAGCCTTTAATAACTTAATTCTCAAGTAAAAACGTTCCCAAGAAGTTTTTAGTGAGAAATGATCAGCCATCCATGATAATGAGTAAAAACGCCATTAAATGCATTCTTGTAAAAACAGTCATCATCCAACCGATCGGTATTGCATC
Source organism: Artemisia argyi (assembly GCA_030686995.1). Lineage (NCBI taxonomy): Eukaryota > Viridiplantae > Streptophyta > Magnoliopsida > Asterales > Asteraceae > Artemisia > Artemisia argyi. Next base: position 124,218,115 of record CM060693.1, on the reverse strand, counting down.
CAACCGATCGGTTGGTTCTTCAGGTCAATTCCAACCGAATCGGTTGCGGGCTCCAACCAATCGGTTCGATTGAACCTGTATGCAATTCTTGTCTTTTTCTTTATTATTCTTCGTCGCATGCATTCTCTTCCACTTTGGTGCTAATTCCTTTCATAGAATTGATATTATCTTGACATATGAACGTAGAAATCTTGAATCTATCAAATCCTTGAGTCCTTGTGTGATTCTTCACTCGTTTCCTTCTCGAAAATCTCCAATTGTGCACCTTCACTTCATTTCTTCATCTTTTCATCACTTTTTCCTGTTTATAGCTACATTTGCTTGTACAAACACTTTTCCATGATTAAGTAACAAATATGTACAAATATGGCCAAATATGATGCATAAAACACACCTAAAAACATGTATAATTTACGTGTTATCAAACATGCAGCTGAAGACCATGATCAATAGTACCACGAATATAGCGTAATATACGCTTCAAAGCATGGAAGTGTGTTTCATGAGGGTCATGCATATACAAACAAATCTGTTGAACCGTGTATGAAATACCCGGGCGCGTGAAGGTAAGATACTGAAGAGCACTAGCTAAGCTTCGATAGAAGGTGGGATCATCAAATGGTGTACTATCCGGTCCAAGCTTGGACTCTGTATCAATAGGAGTGCGGCATGGATTACACTTCTACATATGAGCTCTCTCAAGGATTTCTTCAGCAAACTTAGACTGCCATAAAAACATACCAGAGGTTGTGCGGGTGGCAGAAACACAAAGAAAGTAATTAAGAGAACCAAGATCCGTCATTGCAAATTCACCATGAAGAGTAGTAATAATGCGCTGTAGGAAGGAAGTGGAAGAAGCAGTTAAGATAATATCGTGCATATACAATAACAAGTATCAGCTCCACGATGAAAAATAAAAAGTGACGCATCAGTTTTGCTATGCTGAAAACCAATGCGAATAACAAATCCAGTAAATTGTTGAAACCAAGCTCTAGGGGATTACTTAAGCCCATATAAAGATCACTGCAAATGACAAACATAATCAGGTCTAGTAGAATCAACAAACCCAGGCGGTTGATGCATGTAAACTGTCTCAGACAAGTGACCGTGTAGAAAGGAATTCTTCATGTCAAGCTGGTGAATTGGCTAATCACGACATACTGCAAGACTCAGGACAGTACGAATAGTCACCGGTTTGACAACCAGGCTAAAAGTCTCATCACAATCAATACCCTGCTGCTGGATTCGACCATTGGCAACAAGTCGAGCCTTATACCTGCTCAATGAACCATCTGCATGAAACTTATTCTCGAAAAGCCAGATAGAATGAACAACATTCACATTAGCAGGATGGGGCACAAGTACCCACGTACCATTAGTAATTAGAGCATTATATTCATCTAACATAGCTTGTTTCCACTAAGGATCACGAAGAGCATAAACATGAGATCGTGGTAGAGGAGAAACAATAGTAACATGACAATTCATACATTTTAAGAGGTTTAGAAATACCGGCTTTAGCACGTGTGACCATGGGATGAGTATTAACGATAGGAGCAGGTACAGTAGCATGTACGGGTGGTGTATTTGCGAATTGTGGTTTATTAGGCTGCGGATGTATTAATGAAGAAGGGGTAGTGTATTGACCGTTGTTGGGCTGCTGATGTGTAAATGGTGGCGGGCTATTGGGTTGCTCGTCATTGGGCAGCGCGTTATTGGGCTGGTCAAGGTTAACAGGCTGGTGTGGAGGAACGGATGAAGGTGGAGTAGGCTGGTTGATGTGAGAAGGTGAGTTATCAGGCGGAGGGGGTTGTTGTGTTACGGGTTACACAGGTAATGAGATTGTGTTCAAAAAATCATACGTTGGAGATGTGTGCTCGTGAAGTGAGGCAAAAGGAAAAATGTCCTCGTCAAATCTAACATGCCGAGATATGATTATTTTGTTCGAGGATAAATCAAGACACCTATATCTGCGGTGATTGGCGGGGTATCCTTGAAAAACACAAGGAGTGGAACAAGGTTGAAACTTATGGTCAACGTGTAGGTACGGGTAGCAAAGACACCCAAATACACACAAATCATCATATGTGGGTGTGGTATTGTAAAGCTTGGTGAAAGGAATGGTGTTATTAATTGCAGTGGAGGGAAGAATATTTAAAAGTTGAGTGGCCATATTAAGAGCTTCTGCCCAATACGAGGGAGGCATGTGAGCTTGAAAAAGCAAGGTGCGAATTAAGTTATTAATGGTGCGCAACATACGTTCTGATTTTCCATTTTGTTGCGATGTTTTAGGGCAAGAAAATCGGAATTGAATGCCATTTTTTCGAAAAAGGTCATGAAAGCGGGTGTTGTCATATTCACCCCCATGGTCACATTGCAAGCCTTTATATCTACATTAAATTGTTAATTTACGTAAGCACGAAATGTCACAAAAGTGTCAAACAAATCTGATTTTTTATGCAAAGGGTAGACCCAAACATAATGCGAGAAATGATCCAAAAAAATAGCATAATACTTAAGACCACTCTCACTCGGAATTGGTGATGTCCACAAATCTGAGTAGACAATCTGAAAGACAGACTCAACAGTCGTCTCAAAACTATAAAATGGAAGCTTGGTATGTTTACCTAATTGACAAACATGACATAAAGCGGACAACTTAGATTTATTACAAGAAATTATATTACTTGACTCTAAACGACGAAGCACATCTTCACCGGGATGCCCGAGGCGTCTATGCCACGTAGTAGTACTGAACGAAAGCAAAGCAAAAGGAGGGTGTGTTGGCGAGGGTTGTGTAATTGGGTAGAGATCACCCATAATATCACAACGGAGAAGAATCCTGCATGTCTGGTAATCCCTCACGAAAAAACCATATGCATCAAATTCAACTGACACATCATTATCACGTGTAAATTTGCGTACAGAAATTAAATCTTTAATAATATGAGGTATACTAGAATATGATTAAGGTGAAAGAGGTTTATGAGGAGTGTACAACAAGCTATGTCCCCGAATGAGTAACAGGTATAGACTGGCCATTGCCAATATATACAGATGGATAAATGCTTGAATTATTAATGGAAGTGAGGCTACCTGTGTTGTCAGCCAAATGTGAGGAAGCACTTGTATCCATGTTCCAAGCAGGATCCTGAAGTGTCATTGTCTGAAAAACTTGAGAATTTGAAGTGGCTTGTGACTGGAATTTGAAGTGGCTTGTGACTGAATAGTACCTGGAACTGAACAAGCAAAACCACCTGACACAAAAACATTACTGACTTGATGTGGAACCTGGTTATTAAAGCCGAGCTGCTGGAAAGAACTATGGGCCTGCTGTTGGGCTACGAAGACATTAGGGATGAAGAGGACCTGTGGTGCCTGTTGGGCCAAGTGTTGTTGGGCTATAGGTGCATTTTGGGCTGTTAGAGCAGGTGGAGTGGGTAAACCAGTAAACCCCATATTGGGCCGATATGGCCCACAAGCTGGAAAAACAAATACGGGTTAACACATGGCATATCCGTTATACCATACGTATTATATGGTGTGAAAGCATGCTGAAAAGTCTGATCATGCGTGGCCTGTTGAGATGAAAGTTTGGGCAGTGGTGTGTTCCCGTTCATGATGCTATGACAGGACATAGCGAAGCAATGCAAGCAAGGAGCTAAAACAAAAGATGCAGCAGCAATGGGATAGTAAGCAATTAAATAAGCAGCAATTAAAGGCAGCAAGAAAATTTGTGTTGATTAACGTGATGTAGCAAGCAGGCAAGCATGTAGGTCATTCAATTTGGTGTTGACTAACATGATGTAGCAAGCAGGCAAGCATGTAGGTCACTAAACATATATAGAAAACCACTTTGCAGCAACAATAAAACTTTGATGGAAACCAATGGAGAAAAAAAAAAGAAGCGGCAAATTAGGTTTTGAGGTTAAGCGTAGGTTTTGGTGGTGTTTTAGGTTTGGCTCTGATCACCATAATAACTTTGATAGAATTCGGCTTCTTGATTTTATTCCCATCATCACAATCTTTTATATAATAAAACAAAACCCCGAATTTTGCATTTCAAAAAATCAATTCATACCTGATTTAGTAATAATTTTATTTAAAAAAAATTATTTTCTTATTAGGTAATATTTTATATTTATCTATAACACAAGTAGAAGATAAATACAAAAAATATAAATAAGATATTTAAAAAAATATTATTTATTTTATATTTATCCACAACACAAGTAGAAGATAAATACAAAAAATATAGATACACAATATGATTAAAATTTTTAAATAATTATTTCAAAAAATTTTTAAAAAAGCCGCACGTGCGCGGGCATTATAACTAGTATATATAAATAACATATCGTGTGTTGCAAGACCTACAGTGGGCTGGACTAATAACTACTGTACATAATAATAATTGGGCCACAAATAATATGATGCTAATAAGCTCGGCTAATAATTACAAGTTAATAAGTGTTTTATGCTAATAAGCTCGGCTAATAATTACAAGTTAATAAGTGTTTTATGTTCAATTTTTCAGTAAGCTATTAAAATGGTGGTTACAAGTTTTGTAATTTTGTTTTATACGTAATCTCATTGAATTAAATCTTTTTTGTAAAATATTAATTTAAGAAGTGCATTAAAATATTGTGAAACAATTGCACAAAAAGAAAATGTGTAAGCAATTTTTAAGACTTTTATTTTTAAAAAGTCTCAAATGCTATATAATGAGTAAAGATAAAGATGTTGGCGGCACGTAAATGAAAGCTAAAACCTAAAACCAAAGCTCGCAACAAAGGTTTAAATATGCCATCCGAACATTAACTAGAATGAATATTCCATCCTTTCAACAAAAGAAAAAACGAAAAACCGTCCATACTAATGGCATTATTAATCAAATTATATTCTTAAATTGTCATTCTATCTCGTTATAATCGAAATACTAATCTTTTAATTATACTCATTCAGTTGTTCCCTTCGTCGTGTTCCAACCTTTCTACCAAAATGTCAATCTCCTCAACAACACGACACTCATATTTTTTGTAGTGCCAAGACACGTCCCAAAAGCAGGCGCAAGATAGCATCATTTTACTAACTTATTTATGAAGCTGATTTATTATAAGTAATTAAATTTAGTAACGAATTAAACCCTTGTCATGATTAGTATCAAAATTCCTATTCACAAGTAGTATCTTCATTGTTCTTCATGCAAACTCTTTACTACGTCCATGAAATCAAATGGGCTGTTTTAATTTTTATGCTAGTCTCATATAGTGATCGCGCCATGGCGGAAGATGAGATAGCATCACCACCGTTGGCTTTGCTGCCACAGAGTAGTGGTACCAGAGTCAATCCAGTAATGGCCATTGTGTTGGTGTCACTTTTAAGTGTATTCTTCATGATTTGTGTTATATCCGCCTACTTTCGTCATTATGCAGAACGACACCTCAGACTTGCAAGCACGACGCATGGGAGTGAAACCGGGTCGATGAGATCGACAGTGCATGGGCTTGACCCTGCTGTGATCGCATCATTCGCTAGCTTTTTGTATTCAAGTGTCAAGGGAATAAAAATAGGTCAAACGGTGCTAGAATGCGCCGTGTGCTTAAATGAATTTCAAGACCATGAAACCCTACGTTTGCTACCCAAATGTAGTCACGTGTTCCATCGGGAGTGTATAGACACATGGTTGGTATCACATGTCACGTGCCCGGTTTGCCGAGCAGATCTTGTACTTGGACCGGGTGAAACTAGTCATGCAACTGAGCCACATGACTCAGTTGATCCGGATAGGGATTTTGCATCAACTGAATTTCTTCTCCCAATCGAGGCTAAGCACATTATACCTCCTACTACTGATATGCCACGTTCACGTTCGACGGGTCATTCAGTGGCAGCACAACCTGTTGAAAATATTGAAAGATACACATTACGTTTACCAAATGAGGCTCATGGACTTTTTGTTAACCTGGGCACGAGCCTTCCCACAAGTCCACATATAGCCTTTCCTTTAGAAAGTAGTGAAAAGAAGACCTTTCGAAGTATTAGTGTTGGTTCTACAAGAAGACTAGATTTCATTCAATATGACCATTCTAACCTTGGAAGAGGAAGAGGTGAAACGTCTAGGAGTGTGCCTAGTTCTTCTCACGTAGCCAGCCATGGAAATGACTTGGCAATAACCACAAATTCGCAACAACTTTTCAGATCTGTTATATCACCATTTGATCGTTTCTTTAAAGGGTCAAACAGAAATTTTGACGTTGATGAACGATCAACAGATAATGTGACTCCTGATGTTGAAGTGTAGATGAACAATGTTATTGTTGTTAGCGTTTGTACGTAGTATTATTTAGCCAAAAAAGAGTAGCGAGATAGATCTTTCCTTTTTTCCATGTATGCCAATTTTGCGCGTAACTTCAAACATTTAGGGGGCGTTTAGTAAAGGAAAAACGAGAGGTTTTTTAAATTTTTCCAAGAAAACCTAAGAAAATAAAAAACGCGTTCAAATTGAGTTTTTTTCCAAAAGTTTTCTTGGAAAAATGGAAAACCTGATTTTTAAGTTTATAACTAAGTTTTGGAAAACTCCCTTTATGAGTTCTCTATAGGTTTTTCATTTTAGAAAACCCCATCTAAACACGTTTTCAAGTGTTCTCTAGAGAAAGAATAGCTCCCCCATTCTCAAGAAAACTGAAAAATGAAAACTAAGAAAACTTTTCCATTACTAAACGCGCCCTTAGCTTCTTGTTTAGGAATTTAGGTCATTATTTAAAATAATTACGCTACATTAATTTAACGGGATCGAGTTTTATTATATGCATTTTTAGCAAGATCCGCTTAGAGCTTACTTCTGTGCGAAGTGCCATTGACGCCTTTTTTGATGTATACAGTGATGATTTATTCATTGACATGTTTTCAGTCCTACGAAACATGCATAATACGGTTAATACCAAAGAATTTTTGGGCTGTGTAATCCATGGGCTACCTTCTATTTTGGGGAACTACACAAAATCGCTTGAGCCAAAATCCAGTCATATATGACGTTACGATACCAACATACAATATTGTCACATACAAAAGTTCTAATGATTTTATTTTTATTTTTTATTTTTATTTTTATTATTATTATTATTTTTATTTTTTTTTTCCAATTAGCGAATAGTCATTACGGAGTATTAAAAGTCACTCTAGACAGGAACCAGGGGAGAAGAGACCCAACTGATCCATATGTTAGATTAAGTTTCATATTCTTATTTAAAATCTACAAGTGTCAAACCTGTTAAAATCATACAACATTCTATAATTGCTTATTTCATTATAATATAGTAAAAAAAAATGACTATGTTTGGCGACAAGTAGCAGTAAGCAGTAGCAATAAGCAGTAAGTTGTAGCAGTAGCAGTAAGCATTAGTTGCTTGTTTAAAAAACGTGTTTGGTAACGTAGCTGTAGTTGTAATTATAAAATATAAAATTACGAAAAAGGGCATATACTTATGAATGAATGTTATTTTTTAAGGGTAAATTGGTAATATTAAAAGTAAAACGCTAGCGGTATATTGGAAAACTTCTTTAAGAAGCATTAAGATTGCAAGCTTTTGAGGTGTTGCTAAACACAAGCAGCAGTGTTGCCAAACAAGCATTAAGCCTGGAACGCTTGTCGCTTACCGCTCTTAAACGCTTCCAAAAAGGTGTTGCCAAACATGACCTATGTATTTGTTGCAAGCTTCTTTTTAAGGAGAAAACTGACAATTTAAATTTCTTTTAACGTTTCACCAGTGAATATTTTTTACATAAATTTTTCAGTACGATACTATTGATTGATATTTATCATCTTCCGAAACTTTTATTAATAAGTAGTTTCGAAACTGTATTTTCATATAATAGTGGTCGTCTGTGCCTTCATTTTGATATATATTTCCTCGTTAATTATGATTTTAGTCGTATTAGTTTTTAACCTCATGCATACTTTTCTATAAACGCATGTAAAACATTTAACACTCATGTAGTTATAGTACTCGTATACGCTCGAGATTTTATATAATTTTTTCATCATGTATTAATATCGATGAATACCCTGCTTTAAGTTTAATATTTATTTTCCCGTTTATAATAATGTTAGCGGTATTTAATTTTTAAACTCGTGTACAAATTAGTTAAACTTATAAAGAGTAATAACATGAGTCGTTATGGAACAAGGATAATAAACTCAATTACTTATAAAGATGAATAACATGGCCGTTCGGTATGTATATTCTCGTGTATTCATTCACATATCACAATAACGTGTGCTTTCATTTGATATTTGTAATCTCGTTATATAAACTAATATAATTTATGATGATAGTAAATATTTATAAATAACATCAACATATAATTTGTCCTTTTTTAAAAAAAATAATAATAAAGTATAATGTGTATAAAGTATAAGGGGGTATTTTGTAGAACTAAAGGGAAAAAAAGTTATTAAAAAGCATGAATAGTGATAAGTTTTATAACTTATTTAAAATTCAACAAATTAAGTTTTACCTATTACCCACTATGTTTTAAGTTTTTAACAACATCGACAACTATATTTTTATACGTATTTTTTCTCAAACACAATTTTTTATCCTTCAGTATGATCAAAGGAAGTTCAATTTTAACTTTCAATTAGCTAATATGATTGTTATATTTTCAAGTGAAGCTTTCCTGTTGGTCCAATTTCAATTAATTCAACACTCTTTCGGCATATGCTATTATATAGTATGAGACTATCATTATCATGCCTATAGATGTAAATAAGATGATACAATTCGTGAGCTATTCAATATTAAATCACAATTGAGTTTTAAGTCTGAGTTTTAGCTCAATTGAGTCGAGCCATTGCTTGTTGTATAGAGGCCACCTAGCATGGGTGGATCCACACTTGTTATATGGGGGGCATGACTACATACTTAGGATTAGTGATCCCCAAATAGGTTCGGTTCGGCTCCTGTATTGGCTACATTAGCTTCAAGGACATAGAAATAGGTTCTTAACTAGAACATAAGAAATAGCGTTTTCCAATATGGAACTTGTCCTGATTTCTACACTTAGAGACTAGTTCTTTACGGAAAGCTCTCTACTCACATTCACAATGCTAACAGAGAATGTGTTCGAAGTAAAGAACTCATCCATATGTTTCTATTATTTTGCGCAATAGTGTTAGCATTTTTTCTAGCCTCAGGTAATTTTACACAATGACATCCATGTTTCTTCTTACTTTGAGCACTTTTATACGTTTGCATATGGTTTTACCCATTTTTATACGTTTTTATCCGTTTTTATATGTTTTCATACGTTTTCATCCGTTTTCGTACGTTTTTTCCGTTTTCGTTCATTTTTTACGTTTTCATCCGTTTCTTACGTTTTCGCCCATTTTTATATGTTTTCATACGTCTTTATCCATTTCATTAGTTTTTAAATGTTTTTGACCGTTTTTCTTACGTTTTCGCTCGTGTTCTTATGTTTTCATTCGTTTTAGTACATTTTCCTGCGTTTTTATTCATTTTCAATCGTTCTTATACGCGTTTTATATGTTTTTATTCATTTTCATCCGTTCTTATACCTTTTCATCCATTTTTATACGCTTTCGCCAGTTTTTCTTATGTTTTCGCCTGTTTTCTTATGTTTTTATCTGTTTTCATCTATTTTTTTACGTTTTCATACGATTTTATCCGTTCTTATCCGGTTTTATGTGTTTTCTTCCATTTTTATACATTTTCTCCCGTTTTCTTATGTTTTCATGTGTTTTGTTATGTTTTCATACGTTTTTGTCCATTTTTATACGTTTTCATCCGTCTTTATTCGTTTGAAAAAGTATAAGCATAAGAAAATGGAATAGCATCATCTGTTAATTAAAATATTACAAACCAAGTATTTCAAGTCTACATTTATTCAAAAGTACGTAAGTAAGCCTAAATTAAAACATAAAGGTAGGTCCCCAAACAAGTTATCAGAGTCTTAATTGATCCCTCTACCATGCTGCTTACCAAGCCTCCAAACACTAGTTATCCAATGCAAACATCATTCATTACCTGAGAAAACATGGTAAAAGGTCAGCTAACGCTGGTGAGTTCATAGGCTTATTCCTGATTAATAACGGTGGACCAAATCACATATAAGTTTGCTATACTGGACTAAGTCACATAACCAAAATATCATAATCACACATAAGTGTGCCAAACCACGATAATAATCCCTTTAGGTGCACCATATAGTAATACCATGCACATAATGCAACACATATAATAATAATCTTGCACAGATGCAGCACATGCAACAGTAATCCTGCATGGATGCAGCTCATATAGCACATAACCTTAGCCAGCTAACATAGCAAACACATTAAAAACATAAAATAACATTTGGTCCATTCAAAACGATTTTGCATGTTTTCTCACCCTAAGTTTCAACAAAAGCAGTATAAGTGTAAAAGTGGGGTTAAGAAATTTACCTCAATCAAGCAAAGGACAACACAATAAGTCAATAGTGGTATAGCACAACAGCAGCTAAAATGTTACAGCACAACGGACTCGGCACGACCTAATAATATAAAGTCTCTTCTTAAAACTTATCTCACATAAATAAACCATATGCGCAAAAGTTCCCAAAAGTTAACCATTTCCGTTTCTAAATATATTTTTGTTTTAGCCTTTTAACCAAGCTTGGTATCATCATTTGCGTAACGGTAGAAAGACACGACTTAAGAGTACACACGCCAAACGGGGAATAAACAACCGTGTCTTCGTGAAAAACAAGACAAAAGTCAAGAAGAGATGACGGAGACAACCCAAAGTAATCACACATAGCAAACACACCAATTTAGATAGATGGATTGGTAGTCGTAGGTATTCTCCCAAATTCCTCATTTAGTTATAAAGCATACTTGTTTTATATTATAAAACATACTTTTGCCATGACTCGTTCATAAATATAACGTTTCCGTGTCGAGTAATTTATAAATTTCCAAAATGCTTAAGCAATAAATGTTACAATTGTTATTGTTCATTAGACATTATATTCAATTGTTCGTTCGTTACGGCTCCAATACATTAAATTCATTATGAGTCTAATGTACTGTAGTCGTTTCGTATTCCAATAGTCAAATATGTTCAAGTCCAATAACATTTCAAATCCAACATATATTTTCAAGACCGGTGTTGCAATTATCCCAAAAAATCCGACTACCAATCATTCATCAAATCAATCTCATACACGGTAACGCTAAAAGGTTTAAACGATTAAACTAACAGCTTAATAAGGTAACCAGACGAATTATTAGATCCTTATCGAATTCGTCAACCCGATAAGTCCAACAATTCCTTCGTCTCACTTATTGATCCAAAACCAAACCTACACATTACAAATAAATTGTAAGTCATAAGGATGGGTTACTCGTTAATAAATTCCTCCAACACATTTACCGGGCCCTTATTGGATTTGTCAACCCAATAAGTCCGATAACCGAGTCGGTTAGGTATATTAACGTTAACCAACCCGTAACCCAAACAATAATTCTATAAATATTCCAATAATTCCAAATACGTATTCTGCGATACACGTGCCTCGAAACGTCTAATAACTCTCACGTGATTCTATTTTTGTCTAACTTTTATTACTTTTCTTTTATATTCCAACTTTTTTAATATCAAATAACAAATTTAATTTGTTAATTAATATTTTTTTAATGTTGTTATTATTTCCTTTTCTTTCCATTTTTATCATGTCAAAACAATACACATCGTGAGTTATTAGCCGTTCCGAGTCACAATCCAAATTTCAACACCCTCGGGTCAATAAGTCAACCTCATAACCAATATGTCCAAGTAATTAATCAAAGTCACATGTAGGCGAATCGAGGCAACACCAAGACTACAAAGTCTCGGCTAGCACTCGACGTAGCACAAAACATCACAAAATCCAAGTCCAAGTATCACAACATATCACCATTTTGTCACAACAATACCAATCGGCCAAATATCTATACCTACGGCTCGATTTTTATCACCAATCCAAATCCAAACACTCTCGTAATCTCGTTACAACAAAACAAAAACAAAACTTACCATGCTGAGACCTAAAGTTAGCCATGGTTCCAAGCTAACCAAAAACCAAAACAAAGACCATTTTTACTAGTGGGTCTCGGCCCAAGACTAGTCACGTAACACAACAATAAAATCAAACAAGCTCGAAAGCTACTCCATAAGCTTGTGCGTGAGCTTATATGCTCACGGTACCAAACAGAGACGGAGCCAGGAATTTGAATTAAGGGGGGCCGTAAATTATTATATAGTACGAGTAGTAACATACAATTAGTAGATCGTCAAAACTCTTAGTATTCATAAACAAAAAGCCCGAGTTTCATTTTTATTATACCTTCAATTCTAGATATGTTACATTAGCAACGACAACTTGTGCCCATTCTATTCCTTTTTCATTGTCTTACCTTTTTAAAAAAGTTTCAAAAAACAATAAGCCTTTTAGTTTAGATACTTAGACACAATCTCTAGAGTCCCGTCCAAACCTTTATGCCACTAAGGAGATATTTAGTAAGTGTTCTTTAATGTTAACAAGGGAAAAAAAATACTCAATAGTACTTCAAAAACATCTATATGCATTGTAGCTTTTTGAGATTTTTACTGTCAAACTTAGTACAAGTGTTGTTTTATGACTTTTATCTCCAATCAAAGATTTGAACAAAACATTTAAGATTTGGGTTCAATATGTCAATTATTAAATGTAAAAGGTGTTACACTACAACTTTACATTATCTAGGGAACAAAGTAAAAAAGCTTTTCTTGGGACCACAAATAAACAATTATGTCGTCTTCCTCATCAAACTAAAAACAAAACACAGTGACAAGGTCTCTGTTTTTATACCTTTGATAATAAGCTCATTATTTTATAGAATGAATGTTTTCCACCGTAAACACAACCTAAGAGGTGGGCTAGTCAGGCCAGTTGGGGGTGGCCGAGCACCCTCCAGCCCCCCCACTGGCTCCGTCCCTGGTACCAAACCCACAACACAATACCAAGACCTTTACACTCGTTTTTTTTATTAAATCTCGTTTTCTACTAGTTTTAACCCCACACCGATTCACACAAGTGGTGAATTGGTGTTTTTAACCATCTTTTTAACTCGATCTATGCTTATCTCACACTTACCAAGAAAAAGCTAAGAAAATGGTGGTGGTGGCGCGTGGTACGAGGGTATCACTGCGCATGGACTCCAAAACTCTTCACAAAATTATGGTAGGGTGCGTGAGTGGTGGTGTTTTGTGATGGTGGTGATGGCGTATGGTTGTGATGGTGGCGGTGTTGTCTCGCCGGCGGCAGGAGAAGAGAAGAGGAGAGAGGTGGGCGGCTAGGTTATCACAAGGCTAAAAAAATAATAAAAAAAAGATGAAACCCTAATCTCTAATAAGAGATTTTATACTTCCACATGTTCCGATTCTGCCAAAAGTGAAACTAGAGGGGCGGTTTGGTAACATTAGACAAGGGGACCATTAGTGCCAATTTGACTATCTTTTATATTATATGCTTTCGGGGCTCGTTTACCTGCCGTAGAATTTTCTCGGGAATTTTTAACTCGCGTCAATATTTTTAAAATCATTTTTTCCAATAAAAATGACTCTTCATACGTATATTTTTATTCAAAACGTCAATAATCAATTAAGAAACGTATTATTAGGTTACTATTCGTACCGAATCGCATTGTGCTCAACTCAAGATCTACGGGAAACTTCACGTATCACGTAGCAATAATTCCAATAAGATTTGCAATATTCCAAAATGAATTCCCAAAACATTTCAACACGGTTCTCAAATAATAAATTTTAGTTTTTAAACATAATGCGGTATTAAAATGCTCCCAAAAATTACCGGTTGTCACACGTATGAAAACGTATGAAATAGATAAAAACAGATGAAAATAGATAAAAAAAAATATATGAAAACGTAGAAAAAAAGACGAAAATGTATAAAAACGGATGAAAATGGATAAAAATGTATGAAAACAAATAAAAATGTATGAAATCATAAAAATGGACAAAAACGTAAGAAAATGTATGAAAACATAAGGCAACGGGCGAAAACGTAAGAAAAACGGACGAAAACAGATAAAAACGGGTAAAAACATTTGAAGACGTATAAAAACGGAAGGAAACGGATAAAACGTATAAAAACGGACGGAAACGGATAAAAATTGGACAAAAACGGATAAAACGTACGAAATGGATAAAAACAGGTAAAAACATATGAAAACGCATAAAAACGGTCACACTAACAGAAATAGTGGTTTAGGGATTAAATCCGTGAAACCTGGCTAACGACAAGGACTGTTTTGTACTTAAAAAATAAGTCATGTCATCGTTTAAAAGGTTCAGTAACTTATGTAACTGGAGACCAAACTTTAATAACTTATTTACAACGTTTTAAACTTTGATAACTTAGGTGAATATTTTGGCAAACTTTGTTAACATATTTATCTGTTAACCCTTTTACTTTCAAGGTGTGTTATTATTTATGGATAGTTGCGTAATTGAGAATGCATGTGCATAAAACCATATCTGTCTGTCCTTAACGGTCAATTATATTCTACAACAGAAAATGAGAATAAGTATCAAATAAATAGGAAAGGAAAATGATATATATTTTTATTCGGTGCGAACATACATTGGTGTCTGGTGTTGCATGAGCTACACTCGATTTTTTGTTTAGAAAATGCAACTTTTTTTTGAAAAACTTTCGTTTTTTTGGTATGTAGAACCCTGATAAATTATTTTGTTACTTTTGATTTTTTTATAACTTTAGTTAGCCAAACAATTATTGTATGCAACACTTTTTCAAAAATCCTGGATCCGTTCCTGTTTCTACTGCACGTTTCTACTAATCCCTTCTACTTTTATAATGATGACAAAATCCTGGATCCGTTCCTGTTTCTACTGCACGTTTCTACTAATCCCTTCTACTTTTATAATTATGACAAGTGGAAAATCAATGCACCAAATTAAAGAAAAGAAATAATGCATTACACCTGTAATGTAATACTTAAGTATAAGTAGGATGATTAGTAAGAGATGGAGTAAGAACCTATGTTAAAATAAGAGAGTAGATATCACAAACCTCCTATATTTTTATCCCAACCTCCTTTATTTATTTATTTATTTATTTTATTTTTTTATTTTTATAATCTTGCTAATATCAAAAAACTATAAACCTGAAAGTACGGAACAAAAAATATAAAGTTTAATATGTCAAACGTTTAAAACTGTCAGAAACACGAAACAGAAATTAAAAAAAAAAAAAAAAAAAAAAACTGTGTTGTATTGAAATAAAAAGGGAGACAAAAATGGACAAGGGGGACAAAAAGTACAACCCCCCTAGTAGGGGGTTAGGAATGGGTCTTGTAATACAGACCCTCCCTATTAGGGGGAGGGGGTTGCACTTTATATTTCTTTTCTTTTTTTTTTTTTCATTTTTTTTAGTATAACATAGTTTTTTGTCAGCTTTTGTTTCGTATTTCTGTCAGATTTAAGCGTTTGACTTATTAAACTTTATATTTTCTTTTCCGCACTTTCAAGTTTACAGTTTTTTTTATATAAACAAAATTATAAAAATAAATAAATAAATAAAAATCAGAAAAACGCAAAAACGTAAAGAAGGTCCGAATAATATTTTTTGAGGGGTGAGTATAACTTGTCCCAATAGGTATATTATGACCTCATTTCATTTTCAATTCCAATTGACTGAGGCGGCTTGGTGTATCTACATATAAAACTAAGAAAATGATCCTAATTTATGTTTTTCAAATATCCTTTTAATAGTATTTGTTGTGTATTGATTGACAAATGATAATGCGGGTTATTGTTTTTCTCTTGTGAACTCCAAATAATTGACATTAGAAAGAAAATTAAAAATGTTACTTTTTTCTAGAGTTCAAAAGAAAATGAATATATCTCACACTTAAACATTTCATAAATACTTAACCAAGTGTAGTTAACAACCCTGTATTTTTGCAGTGACAACTATGATATTCAATGACTTCTCAAGTCATCATCCTTCATTAATAAGTGCGAATGCTCTTAAACACAACTGCTCCTCAAATAAAATATCTCGCACGTACTAAATATTTAATTAATAAATAAACTAAGATCAACTGATACGCGCGAAATATCCATCTTTTCTATGTTTGTATAGTCACCTAAGAAAAGTATTTGTTCATGAAGGGGTTGAGAATCATAAGATCTTAAAAACAATAAGATGAAACAAAAGAGTATATATAGTAATAACATTATAACAGTACGTCTCGTGTTCCAACTATGGGTCTTGATTAATTATCTCTTCAAAAAACCTCATGGTTGGAATTTCCACTTAATCTATATGGTAATTCTAATTGGTAATTACAATTGGTTTCTTTAGCTACTATACACAGCACAAACTGAAACGTGAATAAGAATAAAAAAAGTTATGACATTTAAACATATATTGGGAAACATATTTCATCGTTTATGCCAAAAATCTTTCTACTAACTCCATGACCAACTAACTTTAAGAAAAAGTATAAATTATAGTGGCTGCTATCTAGGATAATCTATTCTTCTGGCAGTTCATATGTAACAACATGTCAATTTTTATAATAGGGAAATTTGCATTTTATGTGATCCGATAGCCCACTTATAAATTTACAACATGACTCACTTTAGTAGCGTATTGAGTTAATGTCATTTTTCGTCCCTGTGGTTTGCTGTTTCAATCAATATTAGTCCCCGTCGTTAAATTTCTTCGGATTTGGTCCCCGTGGTTTACAAACCCATACGGGTTTGGTCCCTCTGAAGGGTATTTTTGTTATTTGACGAAAAAAAATTCGAAAAAATGTATTTTTGTCAAAAATCGAAAAAAATTCTAAAAAAATTCTAAATTTTTTTTTAATAAAATTATTTTTAAAAAAATTCAAAAATTTTTTTAACTAAATTTTTAATTAAAAAAATCGAAAAAATTATTGAAAAATTCGAAAAATATTACAAAATTCTTGAAAAATTCGAAAAAAATTCTAAAAAAAAATTTTAATTAATTTTTTTTAATAATTTTTTTTTATTAAAATTTTTATTAAAAATTCTAAAAAAAAATTAATAAAAATTTTAATAAAATTTTTTTTAGAATGTTTTTCGAATTTTTTAAGAAAATTTTTTATTAATTTTTTTTTTAGAAATTTTTTTATTAAAAATTTGAAAATTTTTTAAGCAAAAATCAAGATCAAAGTTCACTTTAGTCAACTAAAAGCAAAAATCAAAAAGTCAAATTTGTTAGTGCTTGCAGAAAACCAAAAGTTCAAAGAATTTTCAAGAATTTTGTAGTAACTTTCAGACCTTGAGCTTTTCAGATATTAAAGTCCTCCACTTAATCTTTGAAAATCCATAGTTGGCTTATTTTTGGGATTTTTTCTAAGTGCTTATTCAAGCTTGTGAAAAGGCCTGCAGGGTCAAGTCTCACTTTGCACCAGGGCACCTTTGTGTTTTTGGTCAAAGTTCAAACCCCCCCTCCAGGGTGCAAATCAAAATGATAGGTCTTGCTTTTTAGCTTTTTGAAAAGCTCTTCAGTAGTACTTTTTAGATTTGGAATAAAATTGGATCTCAGTATTGAGTAGCATAGCTAATTTTGTCTTTAAAGATTGCTTATTTCACTCAGGTATACTGAGTCATCAGTATAAGACCACCAATTTCATAAGTCCATAAATTGTTCATTAGTGGGACCCACCCTTAGCTTTTTGGCTTTTTGGAAACCAAAATAAGCCAAGTTGTTGAATCAGGGCTTATTTTGTATTTGTGAGCTTATTTAGACCTAGTAATCAGTGCTTTTAATTTGTTCATTTCACAAAGGGTTCTGAGACCTCAGGTTTGTCTCATTTTCATAAGTGCTTATCTGATTTATTTGTGGAAGTTAGGTCTTGACTATTGGCTTATTTGAAAGCCCTATAGCTTATCTTCAAAGTTCAAGCTTAAAATTGGATCCCTGGTCCATTATGTGGAACCCACACAGGCCTGCAAGTTTCCCATTTTTTCCCTGCATACTCAGACCTCTAGTCTACTTGGCTTATTTCAAAAGCTCATTGTGAGCTTATTAGTGGGCTGATTGGCCTGCTTATTGGCTTGTTGTGAAGGGCCCCAGTCCAACTTGAGGGTTCAACCCTAAGTTTGGACTCCTGACCCCCTTTGTGGTCCCCACAGAGGGCTGCAGGTAGGTCAATTTAGCCTATTTTGGTCTGTCAATAAGCCAAGTGCTTATTTGCCCTTCTTGGCTTATTGTGAGTGCTCATTTGAATCTTTTGTGCTTATTTCTTCATATTATTGTTAGTTGTTTGTTAATTTTAGGTTGTGGATCAATAGTGTAGCTTATTCAAGCAATTCCAAATCCTAATAAGCCATTGGCTTATTCTGTCTTGTTCATAAGCTCACCATTTGCTTATTCTTGATACTCAGCCAAACTTCCTTTATTAAAGTTGCTTATAAATAGTATATAAACAGATTTGAAAAAGAAAAATCCAAAAAAGACCAAAATAATAGAAGTGATATCTTCTATTTAAGCTATTTAGCTTATTCTCAGCTTTTTGTAAAAGCAATTTTCATTTTTATATTTTTCTTAGGTTCCTGGTATCTTGTAATATTTTTAGTAATTTTTCCAGATTTTTCTCTTTTCATTTAATACTTTTCATAATTTAATTTAGTTTTTATTAATTAATAATTAGTTTTTAATTAATAATAAATATTTAAAAAGTCAAAAAAATACAAATTTAATTTTAAAATTAGTTTTAAGTTATTTTAGATTTTTCCAAATATTATTTTCATTTTTCTAGTGTAATTTAAAAAAAAAATTTAGAATGTTTTTTAAAAAAATTTTAAGAAAAAATTTTATTAAAATTTTTTTTAGAATTTTTTTTTTAATTAAAAATTTCAAAATTTTTTAAAATAAATTTTTAGAATTTTTTTCGAATTTTTTAAGAAAAAATTTTATTAGAATTTTTTTTTTCATATTATTTTTTTTGGAAAAAAAATTTTCGTCAAAATTTTTTTTTTTTATAAATTTTTTCGAATATTTTAAGAAAAAATTTATCAGAATTTTTTTTTTCAAAATTTTTTTTTGGAATAAAAATTTTTAGTCAAAAAAAATTTATTTTAGAATGTTTTTCGAATTTTTTAGAAAAAAATTTATTAAAATATTTTTTGAAAATTTTTTAAGAAAATATTTTTAGAATTTTTTATTAATTTTTTTTAATCATGATTGGTCCCTGTGGTTTGCATATATATATATATATATATATATATATATATATATATATATATATATATATATATATATATATATATATATATATATATATATATATATATATGTAACTAAGGGTGTTTTTGTCTTTTTGCATATATTTAACGGTCAACTGACGGTTAAGGGACCAAACCCGTATGAGTTTGTAAACCACGGGGACCAAATTCGAATAAATTTAACGGCAGAGACTAATATTTATTGAAACGGCAAACCACAGGGACGAAAAATGACATTAACTCTAGCATATTTTTATAATTAAGACATTGAATCTCATTGACGTTAGACATTCAACAGACAAAACATATCTATTTAATCTATACTACATTATAATGCATATGAGATTATTCTATAATTAAAAAAGCTTAAAATTCAGAATTTTTTCTTGCATATTATGAAAAGATTTCAAAATTAATTTATTAGGAAGCAAATTGGTTAGGAAGTTTGTTAAGAAGCGGTTGGTTGTTCAAACTAAAATTATTTGGCTTAACCATCTCTAATATCTCTACTTATAAAACATGAAGACAACTAAACATGTAACCAAATAACGCAAAATATAATCACACGATATCCGACGCCCTATTGCGCGAGTACCGTTCTAGTATATTAAAGTACACAACTCCTAGAGTAATCGTGGCATTAAAAAACAAATCCTAATTCTAGCAATATGCCACAAAAATGAGTCCAGTTAAAAATAAAGTCATCTTGAATCACAGAAATGTAAATTTCCCTAATAATATCAGTGTACATATTGAAACAGACCCCTGATTCAGTTTTAGAAAACGCCTTAGTTGGTCATTGTTATGTTCATAACTTCAATCCGGTGAGAATAAAAAGAGCACATCAGCGTCATTTGCTTCTTATTCAAATTCTGAAGAAAAGCAAACCGGAATCGCCACTACGACCACAATGATGAGCTGTCGTCATACACTGTAAAAAGTCGTCGGGTTCTAAAAGAGTGACTCATTGTTTTATGTAAAAACCACTTAGAGTTAGTTGATGTTGTTAGTGGTAGTTGATTAGTAATGTAATTTCAAAAAAAATGCTACCAGAATCACCGCGTCCATCGTTCTGACGCGTCAACAACATGCTCCTTCGTAATCCGACGGTAGCTGAAACTAACAAGAATCAATTTTTTTTCTTTTTTTGGTAAAAAAGGATCACCCTTGTAAATATATTACTCTAAAAACTATTTAAGTACAATGAATGAGAGTGAATCTCTTATCACGGCCCGTTACATGGGCATAAAATAGCACCTATTGCGCAACAACCAAAAGGAATCACTTCTTTTACATATATATACACTTATCCGTTGTGATTGGTTGCTACCGTAGTTTTTATCACGAAACTATCTTTAGCCGTATCCTTAACAGATATATTATTTTCTTCAGTTCGAGTTGTCGTGATTTTGTTTTTCGAAAAACGAAAAAAAATTATAAAATATTATGTTAGTTGACCCAATCCCGCTAGTCCTTTTAAGGTCCAATAGGGACTAGGGTTCGGAAGGGTTCTTCATTTGTAGGGATAATTCCATAGATAGGTAACGAAATTTCAAAAATTTCCAATGTTAAGTACCAAACTATCTAAAATACTATGTTAGGTAATCAAACTTGTTAATACAAATATCGCCTAAAAACGTTGTTTATATTTTATGATCTTTGCTAAATTTTGTTAACGACAAAGTATAAACTTTAATTTTTAGCAAATCATGAATATAGTTTAAGTCTTTTATAACTAGAACTTTATTTCATTTTAACATTGCATTTGCTACATTTACATTTTACATAAAACATAACATTTTCATATTTCTATAAATATAAAATGTTGTATGACATCATGGCATACATCATGAGCATTTATGAAAAGATTTCCAACTCTAGAAATTGACTTTCCATAAGATTTCTTACACACTTGGAAAGATTCTTACTCTATCTATCTTGTAGTTGACTTAAAGGATCTTGATTAGACATTGCATAGATATGGAAATATTTCTTGAGTATTTGACTGATAGGACTGGCGGAACCCTGTGGATACAAGGGCGGAACCCTTGTTTTGGTTTCGTCGGGTCCGCCAGCCTACTGTCTTGTTTGGCTATAAATACCAAGCCACACTCAAGAATTCTTTCATCACTTCTCATTATATTTTACACATACATTCTCAATACATTCATCTAACTCATTAACATTTCATTTGTGTGAGATCTTTTGTAGCAAAGAAGATCACAAGTTCATACCAAAAGTTACAAGTCTCAACATAACGTTGCAAGTCTTGATAGCTTAGCATTGTGTAAACCCGTGAAGTTTATTCATCATTTCATTGTGTAATTTCAGTAGTGATCGGTTAGTATTTTAGGCCTTAAAATACATAGTGTGACGGGAGTGGTTATACCCTTGTAAAAGAACTCGACATCTAGCTTTGTGTCGGAAATCTTGTGTAAGCGACGTGTAAGGTTTTCTCCGCCGGTGAAAGGAGCTTGTTGACTAGTGATTGAAACTCTCGAGTTGGATACTCGGGGCATGGAGTAGGGCAAGGAAAAAGAGTCCTTGTAGCCGAACCACAATAAACAATCGTGTTGCGGTTTGATCGTTTCTTACTTTATATTTGCATATTACTTATCGTTAATTAGTTTTAATTGTTGATTACACGTAAAGTTTTCAAAGTTAAATAAGTTAAAAACCGGTAAACTATTCAACCCCCTTCTAGTTTTACACAATTGGCATCAAGAGTTACGTTACTCAAGCTTTTAAAATATATTGTGTTTTAAAACTTGAAACGATCCATGGATTTTGAAAATTACAAAGAAGGGCAATATATGCAAAGACCACCACTTTTTGAAGCAAACGGTTTTATATATTGGAAAAACCGCTTTGAAACTTACGTGAAATCTAAAGATATAGATCTATGGTATATAATCAATGATGGTGATAATATAGCCACTTTTAAGGATACTTCAAGTAGTAAAGATGAGGATAGCTCACTTAGTAAACATAATGAAGATCAAAAGAAACTAATTGCCAAAAATAATGAAGCTAAAATGATGTTTTACAATACTTTACCAAAGAAAGAATATGAAAGAATTTTTATGTGCAAAACCGCTAAAGAAATTTAGAAATCTTTAATAGTCACTCATCAAGGAAACTCACAAGTAAAGGATAACAAAATTGATCTTCTTATTCAACAATATGAATAATTTTCTATTCCCGAAGATGAGATTATTGATTGTGAATTTGATAGGTTTAACACTATTATTACTTCACTTAAAGCAATTGATGAATCTTTTTGTAGCAATAATTTTGTCAGGAAATTCCTTAGAGCACTCCATCCGAAGTGGAGAGCCAAAGTGACCGCGATTGAAGAATCTAAAGATCTATCAAGCATGTCACTTGATGAGCTAATTGGAAATCTCAAAGTTCATGAAATGGTTATGGAAAAAGATTCGGAAATAGTTAAAGGAAAGAAAGAAAGGGTCAAGTCCATTGCTTAGAAGGCTAGAGTTCAATCAAGTGATGATGGAGAATCTAGTTTGGATAGTGACGATGAAGAATATGCCATGGCCATTAGAGACTTCAAGAAGTTCTTTCGGAGACGAGGGAAGTTTGTAAGGCAACCTAAAGATGACAAGAAAGCTTTCCGAAAAGATCATGATGACAAGAAAGGAAAGGTTGAAAGAAAATGCTTTAGGTGTGGAGACACAAATCATCTCATAGGAGAATGTCCAAAACCACCCAAAAGAAAATCTCAAAAAGCTTTTGTAAGTGGTGCTTGGAGCGATAATGAAGATTATGACGAGGAGCCAAAGAATGACGAAATTGCTCTTATGGCTCATGACTCAAATGAGGTACACTCCGACTCATCTTGTTCTTCTATTGATGATGACACCTTACAATAAAAATATAACAAACTTTGTGAACTAAGCTTAAAAATCATAAACAAAAACAAATTTTTGAAAACTAAAAAGGAGTTTTTAGAAAATGAAGTTTATGAATTAAGAGGTTAGAAAAGAGTAAGAGTATTGACACAATGTGTAAATCATGTCAAGAGTTTAAACTTGAAATTGAAAAACTTAAGATTACTCAAAATGATCTAATAAAACAAACCACAAAGTTTAAAAGGTTTGATAAAAGTATTTCTTGTGCGGATGAAATAATGAAACTTCAAAAGTCATCATTTGATAAAACGGGACTAGGTTTCATGAAATCTGAAACTTCAAAGAGTCAAACGAAACTAGACGAAAAAGCACAAGAAACTAACAAAACTGCTACAGGTACAAACGGACCAGGCGGAACCAAAAACTTGGTTCCGTCTGTTGAACTTAAAGGCTCCGCGGGGTCTACAGCAGAAAGGATAGTTTCTACGTCAGATCGTACTAAATTCGTTAAAGTCACAAATAGGCCCAAAACTAGTATAAATGATACAAAACTAAAAACGGCTATTAAAATTGGAATAGGACTTGGAAAAAATGAATTTAGAACTAAAACTACTCAAACGAGACCTAAAACTCCTATTCCCAAACGCCCCTTTCCAAAGAGTAACTACAACACACAACCAAACTACCAACATGGTTGGAACCAAAATATACCTAGACATTACCAAACTCCAAATTACATGTCATGGAACCCATATATTCCATTTTCATACGTGGATCAAGTTAATGATATGTTTAACCAAAATGGACCCATGAGATATTTGAGACAAAATGTTTGAGTGTTTTTCATAAAATAGGTGTGCTTCAAAGTTAGTTTGGAACCGGATGAATGGATCAAAGATAGCAGTTGCTCAAGGCACATGACGGGTAAAAAAAAGCCTCTTTTCAACATATCAAGAATGTGATGGAGGTAATGTCACGTTTGGTAGCAAAGTTAAAAGCAAAATCATCAGAAAAGGTACAATTTCTCATGACTCTCTCTATATAGATGATGTAGCTCATGTTGATAACCTAGGTTTTAATCTTCCTAGTATTAGTCAACTTTGTCGCAAAAAGTATAACGTCATTTTCAGTGAAAATGGAAGTAAAATACTTAAAGACAGCATAACCATAGCCAAAGGTGTTCTTAAGAACAACGTGTATGTCATGAAGATGGATCAAACATCTAGAGACAAACTTTGTCTCACCTCATTAGATGAATCTTCAACTGTATGGCATAGACGTTTAGGAAACGCTAACATGAGACTTATCCAAAATCTCTTCTCCAAAGACTTAGTTTGAAACCTACCAAGTTGAAATATGAACAATACTGTGATGCTTGCAAAATTGGTAAGCAAGTTCATAATAGCCATAAGGCTAAAAATATGGTGTCCACAGCTAGGTGTCTAGAACTTTTACAAATGGATTTGTTCGGTCCATCCGCCATACAAAGTTATGGAGGTAACTTCTACACTTTGGTTATAGTAGATGATTATTCAAGATATACTTGGACAAAATTTTTGAAAAGCAAGAACGAAACTTTCGACCAATTTGAAATTCTAAGTAAGAAAATTCAAAATCAATTAGGAACTTGCATTGTGTCTATTAGAACGGATCACGGTCGTGAATTTGACAATGAAATACAATTTGGAAACTTTTGTGATAAAAATGGTATAACACATAATTTTTCAGCACCACGCACTCCTCAATCTAACGGTGTAGTAGAACGCAAAAACCGGACTCTACAAGAGATGAGTAGAACAATGCTTAATGAACAAAATATTCCACAAAAGTTTTGGTGTAATACCGTTGACACGTCAACCTACATTTTAAATCGTGTCTTAATTAGACCATTTTTAAACAAAACTCCATATGAACTATATAAAGGTAAAAAGCCTACGTTAGGATATTTTAGAGTGTTTGGGAATAAATGCTTTATACTTAACACCAAGGATTATCTCACCAAATTTGACCCAAAGTCTTATGAAGGTGTATTTCTTGGATACTCACAAAATAGCAAAGATTATATTATGTTAAACAAAGAAACCTTAAGAGTCGAGGAATCGTTGAACGTAACATTCGACGAGAGTCCACCTCCCTCTAACACATCACCTTTGATAGATGATGAATTAGTTGAAAGTCAAGCTATGGAAAATCAAGAGATCTTGGATAATGACAAGGAAGATGAACTATTAAACAAATAAATTGTCAATGTCAAAGAATCTAAAAGTCATCCATTAGATAGTTTCATAGGAAATATTAACGAAAGAACACTAAGATCAAAAGTTAAAAATGAAAGTAACTTCTTTTGTTTCGTGTCAACCATTGAACCGAAAAATATAAACGAAGCCATAAACGTTGAGTCATGGGTAATAGCCATGCAAGAAGAATTTAACCAATTTGTGAGAAATGACGTTTGGACATTAGTTCCTCAACCAAAAAGTCAAACAATAATTGGAACAAAATGGGTCTTTCGTAATGAAATGGATGAAAACGGTATTGTGTCTAGGAACAAAACTAGGCTAGTAGCACAAGGATATAATCAACAAGAAGACATTGACTATGATGAAACTTTTGCTCCTGTTTCTAGGCTCGAGTCAATTAGAATTTTACTTGCATATGCATGCACACATAATTTCAAACTCTTTCAAATGGACGTCAAAAGTGCATTCTTAAACGGGTTTATAAATCAAGAAGTGTATGTTGCTCAACCACCGGGCTTCACCGATTTTGAAAAACCTCATCACGTTTACAAACTTAAAAAGGCTTTATATAGACTTAAGCAAGCTCCAAAAGCATGGTATGATCGACTTAAAACCTTCCTAGTTGACCATAAATATACCATGGGCTTAGTCGATAATACTCTCTTCACTAAGAAGAAAGGTTCACATATTATCATAGTCCAAATCTATGTTGATAACATTATATTCGGGTCAACTTGTCAAGAATTATGTGTCGATTTCTCAAAAATCATGCCTGATGAGTTTGAAATGAGTATGATGGGAGAACTCAACTTTTTCCTAGGACTCCAAATCAAACAATTAGAAGATGGTATCTTCTTTAATCAATCAAAATATATAAAGGACATGCTTAAGAAATTTGATCTTGAAGATTCGAAACCAATCAAAGCACCCATGTCCTCGGAAACTAAACTCACCAAGGATGAGGAAAGTGAATCCGTAGATAGCACTAAATATAGAGGTATGATTGGAAGTCTACTTTATCTCACGGCTAGTAGACCCGACATTATGTTTAGTGTTTGTCTATGTGCTCATTTTCAAGAAGATCCTAAAATAATTCATCTTGAAGCCGTTAAAAGGATTTTTAGATATATTAAGGGTACTACACATTTAGGATTATGGTATCCCAAAGGAACGGGAGTAGACACCATAGTGTATGTCGACTCGGACCATGCCAGTGACTATGTTGATAGAAAAAGCACAAGTGGTATTTGTACTTTTGTTGGACATTGTCTCACCTCATGGTTCTCTAAGAAACAAACAGCTCTCTCTATCTCAACAACTGAAGCCGAATACGTATCGGCCAGAAAAACATGTCAACAAGCTCTTTAGATGAAGCAAGCTCTTGTCGACTACGAAATTCAACTTAACGACATCTCCATTCTTTATGACAACAAAGGAGCCATCGATCTTAGTAAGAATCTAGTTCAACATGCTCGCACTAAACATATTGAAACCCATCATCGTTTCCTTCGTGACAATATTCCAAAAGGAAACATCTCAATTGAGAAAGTTTCTTCCGAAGACAACATTGCTGACATTCTCACAAAACCTCTTAAACGAGAACCATTTAACCTTCTTAGGCTTGGCTTAGGACTTATAGAACCTACATTGTAGTTTGGAACGATAGAATAAAATCACAAAATCAAAAGAAATCAAAACAATTTTTCCTTTCTGCTGATCTGGCGGAACCTTCAGCCATAACGGGCGGAACCCCATTTTTGGTTCCACCGTATCCACCAACCTGCAGGCACCTTTTTCTTATTTTTTATTAAACCAAACACTCCTTATCTCATACCACCACTTCAAAACAGTTACTATTCACTTCACTACTCATCCACATACGAAAATTTGGTCTTTCCATCATCCTTCTTGCTCTCAAATCATCATTGTAAGTATTCTAAACATAATTACACTCCTGATCTGCGTCTAGGAATTTTATTTATGCACTAAAACAAAAACTTGGGGTTATGCATTAACTTAAGAAATTCATATAGGACATTAGTTGTAAAACCAAACTAACTATGTTTCCCATAGTTAGGAATTGCATCATTATAAGAATTAACATGTTTACTAAAAGACCCCATGTCAAATTTTCACAAATAGGACAAATATTTTTTTGTCTCACATTGTGAATATAGAATCAAAACGTTACTTTCAAAACATCACGTGCATAACGTCTCTTGAATGCTAAAGGGAATACATAACTAATATGTATTTTCGGGTACATTCAAACATAGCTACATTGAATTAGGAGCGTTTGGGTTATCTTTTGTTTTATAACAAAAAATTGCATTATAAAACGTGTTAAACATCAAAATGAGTCAAGATAATCGCACCTCCACATTGTTTGCATATAGGCACACACTAGAACATCCACATTGCAATAGTCGTCAACTTAGACTAAAATGTGAAATTTTGTGTTTCTAAGGATCATCATGCCTCCCGCAACTCATTATGACCACAAGGACACCATTCACTACCTACCCAAACACTAAAAAACCAAAGGTCTTACTCAAAACCAAGTCAATGTTTTCAAAGCCTTAGAAAAATGCTATGTCCACGAGAGTAGAACCATTGATCCATCCTTACTAGAAGGAACTAATCTCCATAGGGAACTTGCCACCATCAACTTTGATTGCCTCCTAGATATCGACGAGCCTATTTGTCCTAGGTTCATTCTAGAGTTCTATGCATCCGTCGCTCTTTCAACCGATGATTATGGTCTGTGTCTCTAAACTTCTTGGCTAGTAGTCACCAATACTCCTTCACTCTCAATGAGTTTGTCCAAATCCTAGGAGTTCCAAACCATGGTACTTACATCTATACCGACAAACATACCCTAACAACTCTTGACACATTCTTTTACCGCATCCATCCCTGTGACACTCCACTTGTGTCCAAGGATGTACTTCGTGATCACCTCTTTGTTAGGACCACCGACACTAGGAGAACCTGTTCTGGAAATGAGGTTAACAAGGACCCTTATGGTATGGAACTCAATGAACTCAAGCCTCAATTCAAGAAATAGGAGGAACTCCTTAGAGCCAATGTCATTAGCACAATAGGAAACCGGGATCACATCAATGTTTTCCTTTGCTACATGCTCTACTCCTTGTCAACTAGGGAACCCTTCAACTTGGCCTACTACATGGCCAAAAGGATGGCCAACATTCCCGTGCAAGGCACAACCACTATGCCATATGGAATGCTCTTGACCTTTCTCTTTAGGCACATTGCTCCTATTCCTCCGACCCCAAGAGGTCTTCGCCTAGACTACTCTCTCATTCCACACACATTCGTTCTACTCAGTGATAGGAGAGTTGCCAAAACCCAAGGGAAACGGTCTTATCCTCCATCTTCCTCCTCGTCATCTTCAATGAGCGAAGATGATGGGTTACCCAACTCTAGGCTCCCACCTCTTGAATACCTTTCACAACTTCCAAACATTCCAAATGAGTCCGAGGAGTACAAGCAAACTAAGGGGATGTTCAAATGCCTTGGGAGGTTCCTTGGAAAGCTCAACAAGAAGATGGATCGCCAATGAGAGCGAGTGTAGGGAGTGTTTGGTACTAGGTGTCATTTGAACAATTTGGATGTTTAACTCTTTGTTTTATGGATTTATGTATTTGTAGGGATATTTGGTTATGTTTAGAACATGTTTGTACTAACAATTATGCAGGATGACAACATTTGGTATGTTGTCAAATTTTCAAGTTTATGGAAAATTTCACTAAGTATAGTGAAATTCGCTAGCCCCCGGTCAAAGTCTAACGGTAAGTGTGTTTTTGTTGGGAATTATTTGTAACCAGACTTAAGTCTGAATTAGTTAGTTAAGTCGGGTAGATAGTTAAGTCTGTTAGTACTAAGTTAAGTTTGGCAAACGCTAGTTAAGTCTGTTTATGTTTTAGACTGTTAAGTCTGTTTTGCTTAACAAGTTAGATATATTAGGAGATATTATAGGAAAGGATATGCACATGGTTAGATATCTTAGGAGAAGATATGTATGTATCCTTTCACACATTTTTTAGAATTAGGGTTTCCTTGTAGTATAAAAGGAACCATACGGCATTGTGTTTTATACCAAGTTTTAAAGATTAATATAATATAAAAGTTAGTAAATTCTTGTGTTGTTCTTACTGCTTGTGTTAACCATCCGCATTAACATCAAGTATACATTGTTCTTAAGAGTTTCTCATATAAATACTTTGGATTTATTCAAGGTGTTTATTGTCTTAGAAAGACTACTTAGATCCAGAACTTTGGACCTACAAGTGGTATCAGAGCCTGTAGAGGGACTCTGAGTAAGAAGAAACAAAGAAACCATAACCACAAACAGCCAAACACTCACCAATCACATAAGATGTCTACTCCTGCTGATGAATTCTCTTTACATAGTGATTCTAAAGAATCACAACACACTGAGGTTGTGATGAGGCGAAAAATGAACCATTTTTAGGGGGTCATTTAAGCCCGGATTCGAATTTATTTGATTAAATATTGCCCTAAATTGTTCCTTTTGTCATTTTAGGTACTTTTGGAGTGAAATCTGGAAAAGGAAGCATTTTGGACATTTTTGGAGCATAAAAGTGAAGAAAATGGAAAAGTCTTAATTTTTCTTGCTGGGAACAGTACCTGACGGCATCACAAGATTCTTAATGACGACGTCAAGAGTAATACAAGAGGTGGAAGTGGATGGACATGACGATCCAGAAAGTTTTGTACTAAGGACATGATGGCGTCACCATTGTAACAATTCGCATTTTCAGGTTAATTACTATTCTCGAGAATTTCACTATTCATTTTTACTATTCACTTTCACTATTCACTCCCGAAATTTTTATTTCATATTCCGTAAGTTAAACTATTTTAATGATAATCCGAGAGTTTGACACTCGTCGGATCATTTCTGCAAAAATCACGAAACTGTGTTCAAGATTTACTTTTAGGTTTAAACGTCATTCCAGCATCCCGATATGTCCATAAAACACTATAAACAATAGAAATATGATTTTCTCTCATTTTACGACAATTCCAAAAGTTTTGGAATTTTACGTTTTCCAGTTCAGCGTTTTACGCGAATTACGCGTTTTAGACCCGCGTTTCCATTTTTAACAGCGTTTAAGCAACCTGATGGAACTTACCACTCATTTTATATTTTATTATGGAGTATATTGACAATTTTAATAATTCTTTCAAGTTTCGTATTTTTACGATACCCAGTTTTACGTTTCGTGGCTTAACGGCTTACAGTTAGCGATTAACGGAGCCAAAACTCACTCCGTAAGCTAGATAATACCAAGTTAATCATCTAGTCACACCATATCTTCATATGGCCGACTATAGGGATGATTCACAAGCCTTGGTGGCTTGTGATGAGGCCTTGATCATCTAGGATGAGTCCATGTGTTCAAGCTTCTTTGATAAGCTTTGAAAAGTCATCCAAACTAACCTCCTCAAGACCATATAAATACCCCACCCTCCCCTCCTCATCTCCAACGTCCAAGAACACATTTAAACTTCCTTTTACTAGTTTATTTCAAGTATTATTCAAGAAACACAAATTCCATATCAATTCCAAAGCATTTGTTAAGTTTTGATTGATCCAAATACTAGTTTCAAGCTACAAAGTATCTACTTCAAATCCTTAGAAACTTTAGGTGATTCTCTTGAGTTTAGATCCACTCAAGTCACCTAAACACTCATCACAAATCCTTCAAGAATACAAGGGTAGAAGGATTGCTAAAGTGAAGAGAAGCTTGTTTAATCAAAGTCCTTACCTTACATGTTAACTTCCTTTCTTTATTGAAAGCCATAAGTTGTAAGCAAACTCTAACATATTTCTTGTTAAATATCATATTCATGCTATTTATATATCATTCATGCTATATTTTGTCTTGTGGTTATGTCCATGATGTTTGAAAATGAGTAAAACAAGTATTGGTATATATATGTTAACTTATGTTATTTAAACAAGTAAACTAGTGACTTTGTTGGTAAAATCTGATCAAAATGGTATAATTATGATATTGTACAATTACATATTGTAGTAGAGGACTTAACAAGGAAACCATAGCAATTTGAACCACTTAAAATGAGTACATGAGTAAAAAGTTATGACCATTTGAAGTTACCAAAACTTTGCGGCAAAACTGCCTAAATACCTTCTGTGACAGAACTTAAAACACGCAAAAGCAAAGTCACTATATAATAGTTATGGTTTAATAAGACCAAGAGGTCTAATGACCTAGATTCAAGACCACAACCATGGCTAAAGCAAAGTTTGAGTCTCAAGACCATGGAACAATGACCAAAGGTCACGGAAAGGCCATGACTAAATGACCATATAAACTTACCTAGGCGAAAACATGAGCTAAAGAGTTGGCGATAACTTAAACATACAATTTGGATCTACTCCATCTAAAAGACCATGAGATCTTACAAGTAATTGTCATACAAGATTAAGAAACTCATCCTAATAACAATCTTCATGTAAAAGTAAACTTTCCTAAGTTTATTCAAATATTGGACATGTAACTTTTCGGATCAAAACTTATATACATATATTTTATCAAATACTACAATAGTAGGGAGCCTCATGTGAGGAGTTCATTAAGTAAGCCGTCGAGATGAGTTGTGGATTTATGAATTAAAGTGTCCTGGCTCCTCGAACGTTTACTACATGACTTCTGAATTATGTCGGCCCGAACGGTAGTAAACGATATATAAACTATACATGTTTCATGAACCATTTCTTTTCAAAGACTTACACTATACTTTGTACCACATCATGGACTAAATGCAAGACATATATAGATAATTCTTCGTATTCTTTACTCCAATCCTAAGTCGCAACATCCTATTATAGGTTGCTCGTAGAAACCTTCGCTATTCGACCATCATATTCACTACTTGCTACATAACTTAAGGTGAGTCATAGCCCCTACTCTTTTAATTGTTTTGTCAACTCTTTGGGGGAGAATACATGCTCGTTTTTACATAAATGCAATACTTGTTTTACTTGAACATGCTACTTGTTTACTTAAACACCAATTGCCTTACTCAATGTTTGTGGTTTACTCAAATGCCTTATGTGTTTACATGTTACATACTTCATTACCTTCCCGTTGCACTAGTATTCAACAAAACGTAGTATTATGGCTTCCACTTCATTGTCATCATTATTTATATGGCATCATTGTAAAAATTGTTTATATAACGGTATTGCTGCATTTATCTTTAAATCTAGATACAAGTATTACTTGTGTTCACATAAACCAGATCATATTTGGCAGTGGGTTGTAAACACATAGGTTGTAAGTCTTGTATGGGCGGGGCTTGGAACTGAGTGGATTTACGATGCCTATGCTGGGAAATCATCATTCAAATGTGTTACATTACATTTTTGTCACTAAACTCTATGAACTCCCAACCTCGTGTTGACACTTTAGCATGTATTTTCAGGTTCATAATGAACAAGGATGGCACGGAAGGGGCACGGATATTCAAGAGGGCTATAAATTTTATTATCATTCAAAAACTCATTTAATGTAATTTGTAAACATGGAACCATCTGGGACCTCATTTTGTAATCTCTGATATTTATATAATTTGAATGATAAATCTTTTAAAACGACTCAATTAGAGTTCGTTTTCTATCATTGTGACTATTGTGCCGTCGAGTAGCACCCAGTTTGAATTCCGCTGCATCCATGAATTGGGGGTGTTACAGATTGGTACTAGAGCCATGGTTATAGAGAAACGGGTCTAATTGAGACCTAAACTATAACTACAATTACAAGCAAAAACATTTTTATAGCCTTCCGCTCTCCGTGTCTTCCATCCTCCAGACGATTATGGACTTATTAAGCATTTTATATTACACAAACATAATTGCATATGGATATATGTACCCTTAGCATAATTGAGCATTTCCCTGTAAGCATTTTACACTACACGAACATATATAAGTATATTGATATATACATACTAGGCATTTTACACTACACGAACATATATAAGTATATTAATATATACACTCTTGTCATATTTTGAGCACTCCCCATAAATGTTAGAATTGTTTTAACATTGTAATTCTTCTCACAAAATCATGTGCGCACCCACTTCTCCTGATTATGTTCCCACTCTACCTAATAACTTCCAAGTCTTACCACCCTCACCCGAGTTCGAATTTAACTTCGTAAATGCCTTCGCTTCTGATGACGAAGAAGAACCTTTCGAAGATTTAACCGACGAAGAAGAGGTGGAACCAATGCCAACTAATTTTGCGTCGAATACTTCTAATCATTTTGAACAAAATTGGGTTAAGGCAGACTCCGAGGAGGATGATGAATACGAATATGTACTATCACCATTATCACCACCACTATCACTTCACTTTTATATCCCTACATGTGATGAGTTGGATCACTCATTATGGATCATATCATGACCACCATTGATCCAACAAGAAAGTCAGCATGGACACTATAGCCTCTCAAACTTCATCGACTCGTACCTCTATGACACACTAAACCAAGAAGTTGTCGATCAATCAGAGCTACTCGGACCTTCTAATCCGCAATAGACTAGTGTGATGATACTAGTTGTCTTTTGTACTACTTAACTGAATTGACTCAGTTAGTAAACTCTGTAGAATCCATGTAATAGCTAGCAGTAGTTGTAAAATGTTGTAATTACTAAACTGAAAGTATCAGTTAGTAGATTTTGAAGAAACTTGTAATAAGTTTCAATCTTGTAATCAATCAACGTTTTATGAATAAAACTCTTGCTTTATTCTATCATGTGTTATGATTCAAACCTCCAACGTAATTATTCTATCATTTCCCCATAAAAAATCATGCTTATTTCACAACTCTCTACTCACCAACTATTTTGAACACTACGTCAATTTCCCCCGATTATCTTACTCTCCGTATCCGAAGATGAGTATGAATATTCATTTCGTACTTTTGGAACGCCAATATCATATCATAATACACTACCTTGTAACTCACCGGCTAAGTATGAATGTTGTGTTGGGAATTCTTAAGTAGGATGATTTGTAATTATTTGAATGGATTGGGATGCCTTTTCATTTAAATAAAGAAATTGTAAATCACCGAACCATAAGTTTATATTCCTCTATTTACATTGTTTGGGATGCCTCTCTATGTAAATAAAGAATTATAAACAAGTGGGCTTATTTGTATCCGAAATAACATAAATATGAAGTCAACCTACACTACATTGCTCGGGTATGGCATGATACCTATGCTACACTGCTCGGGTATGGCATGATACCTACGCTACATTGCTCGGGTATGGCATGATACCTACACTACATTGCTCGGGTATGGCATGATACCTACACTACATTGCTCGGGTATGGCATGATACCTACACTACACTGCTCAGGTATGACATGATACCTACACTACATTGCTCGGGTATGGCATGATACCTACACTATATTGCTCGGGTATGGCATGATACCTACATTATTTTCGCCACAAGAAACCTACATTACATTCGCCACAAGAAACCTACATTACATTCGACACAAGAAATCCTATCTTTTCACCGACGTCGCTTCAACCCATGACATAAACTGAACTTCGGGACGAAATTCCCGTAAGGGGTAGAGACTGTAACAATTCGCATTTTCAGGTTAATTACTATTCCCGAGAATTTCACTATTCATTTTTACTATTCACTTTCACTATTCAGTCCTGAAATTTTTGTTTCATATTCTCGTAAGTTAAACTATTTTAATGATAATCCGAGAGTTTGACACTCGTCGGATCATTTCTGCAAAAATCACGAAACCGTGTCCGAGATTTACTTTTAGGTTTAAACGTCATTCCAGCATCCCGATATGTCCATAAAACACTATAAACAGTAGAAATATGATTTTCTCTCATTTTACGACAATTCCAAAAGTTTTGGAATTTTACATTTTCCAGTTCAGCGTTTTACACGAATTACTCATTTTAGACCCGCGTTTCCAGTTTTAACAGCGTTTAAGCAACCCGATGGAACTTACCACTCATTTTATATTTTATTATGGAGTATATTGACAAGTTTAATCATTCTTTCAAGTTTCGTATTTTTACGATACCCAGTTTTACGTTTCGTGGCTTAACGGCTTACAGTTAGCGATTAACGGAGCCAAAACTCACTCCGTAAGCTAGATAATACCAAGTTAATCATCTAGTCACACCATATCTTCATATGGCCGACTATAGGGATGATTCACAAGCCTTGGTGGCTTGTGATGAGGCCTTGATCATCTAGGATGAGCCCATGTGTTCAAGCTTCTTTGATAAGCTTTGAAAAGTCATCCAAACTAACCTCCTCAAGACCATATAAATACCCCACCCTCCCCTCTTCATTTCCAACGTCCAAGAACACATATAAACTTCCTTTTGCTATTTTATTTCAAGTATTATTCAAGAAACACAATTTCCATATCAATTCCAAAGCTTTTGTTAAGTTTTGATTGATCCAAATACTAGTTTCAAGCTACAAAGTAACTACTTCAAATCCTTAGAAACTTTAGGTGATTCTCTTGAGTTTAGATCCACTCAAGTCACCTAAACACTCATCACAAATCCTTCAAGAATACAAGGGTAGAAGGATTGCTAAAGCGAAGAGAAGCTTGTTCAATCAAAGTCCTTACCTTACATATTAACTTCCTTTCTTTATTGAAAGCCATAAGTTGTAAGTAAACCCAAATATATTTCTTGTCAAATATCATATTCATGCTATTTACATATCATTCATACTATATTTTGTCTTGTGATTATGTCCATGATGTTTGAAAATGAGTAAAACAAGTATTGGTATACATATGTGAACTTATGTTATTTAAACAAGTAAACTAGTGACTTTCTTGGTAAAATCTGATCAAAATGGTATAATTATGATATTGGAAAATTATATATTGTAGTAGAGGACTTAACAAGGAAACCATAGCAATTTGAACCACTTAAAATGAGTTCATGAGTAAAAAGTTATGACCATTTGAAGTTACCAAAACTTTGCGGCAAAACTGCCTAAATACCTTCTATGACAGAACTTAAAACACGCAAAAAGAGGCCCTTCTGGTCCGTTTCATGAAAAAGTTAAATCAAGAAAGTTGTCCGAAATCATGTTTTCTTCAAAAACTCGGGAGCACGTATCCAGAAAACCAATAACGAATGAGATTTTCTTTAGTTTCTTAACAGCTATTTTGTATACAAAAGTCACTATATAATAGTTATGGTTTAATAAGACCAAGAGGTCTAATGACCTAGATTCAAGACCACAACCATGGCTAAAGCCAAGGTTGAGTCTCAAGACCATGGAACAATGACCAAAGGTCACGGCAAGGCCATGACTAAATGACCATATAAACTTACCTAGGCGAAAACATGAGCTAAGGAGTTGGCTATAACTTAAACATACAATTTGGATCTACTCCATCTAAAAGACCATGAGATCTTACAAGTAATTGTCATACAAGATTAAGAAACTCATCCTAATAACAATCTTCATGTAAAAGTAAACTTTCCTAAGTTTATTCAAATATTGGACATGTAACTTTTCGGATCAAAACTTATATACATATATTTTATCAAATACTACAATAGTAGGGAGCCTCATGTGAGGAGTTCATTAAGTAAGCCATCGAGATGAGTTGTGGATTTACGAATTAAAGTGTCCTGGCTCCTCGAACTATACATGTTTCATGAACCATTTCTTTTCAAAGACTTACACTATACTTTGTACCACATCATGGACTAAATGCAAGACATATATAGACAATTCTTCGTATTCTTTACTCCAATCCTAAGTCGCAACATCCTATTATAGGTTGCTCGTAGAAACCTTCGCTATTCGACCATCATATTCACTACTTGCTACATAACTTAAGGTGAG
The DNA here is from genome assembly GCA_030686995.1 of Artemisia argyi. NCBI lineage: Eukaryota > Viridiplantae > Streptophyta > Magnoliopsida > Asterales > Asteraceae > Artemisia > Artemisia argyi. The sequence goes on along the minus strand of CM060693.1, from coordinate 124,180,717 downwards.
TCATAGCCCCTACTCTTTTAATTGTTTTGTCAACTCTTTGGGGGAGAATACATGCTCGTTTTTACATAAATGCAATACTTGTTTTACTTGAACATGCTACTTGTTTACTTAAACACCAATTGTCTTACTCAATGTTTGTGGTTTACTCAAATGCCTTATGTGTTTACATGTTACATACTTCATTACCTTCCCATTGCACTAGTATTCAACAAAACGTAGTATTATGGCTTCCACTTCATTGTCATCATTATTTATATGGCATCATTGTAAAAATTGTTTATATAACGGTATTGCTATATTTATCTTTAAATCTAGATACAAGTATTACTTGTGTTCACATAAACAAGATCATATTTGGCAGTGGGTTGTAAACACACAGGTTGCAAGTCTTGTATGGGCGGGGCTTGGAACTGAGTGGATTTACGATGCCTATGCTGGGAAATCATCATTCAAATGTGTTACATTACATTTTTGTCACTAAACTCTATGAACTCACCAACCTCGTGTTGACACTTTAGCATGTATTTTCAGGTTCATAATGAACAAGGATGGCACGGAAGGGGCACGGATATTCAAGAAGGCTATAAATTTTATTATCATTCAAAAACGCATTTAATGTAATTTGTAAACATGGAACCATCTGGGACCTCATTTTGTAATCTCTGATATTTATATAATTTGAATGATAAATCTTTTAAAACGACTCAATTAGAGTTCGTTTTCTATCATTGTGACTATTGTGCCGTCGAGTAACACCCAGTTTGAATTCCGCTGCATCCATGAATTGGGGGTGTTACAACCATAGGCCGTCATGGTCCAAATGTTAGTGACGGCCCAGAACAATTTTACACATGACGGCGTCAAAAGTGGATCTAGGCAATCCGATTTCATTATGGGCGGCGAGTTGACGGCGTCACAATTTTCTTCTTGACGCCGTCACCCTGTAAAATCTATATATAGTTTTCCAATTTTTATTCATTAGCGTGTAACTTTTAGGGTGCAACTTTGGAGAAAAACCCTAGTCCGATTTTCACAGCTTTTTCAAGGGTTTTTACCCTTTGAAACCTCTTATGTTCAATTGAGATAAGTACTCTTTCAATTCAATCAATATGTCTATATGTTGCTTGAATATATCTTACACTTGTCTTCAATTTAACATGCTTGGCTAGATCTCTTGTGTGTTTGCTTAGATGTAGTGAAACCTATATGTTAATTATGGGTTGATTGTTTGTTTATAGTTGTTACGGATGATTGTATTCGATGTTAGGCTTAAGAAAACTGGTAGACTTCCATTGGTAACATGCTTGAACGTCTTAAGAAACTTGATCAGAGGTGTACTATGATTTTTGGTTGTATTTAATGCGTATGAGAATTCTAATGATCCCATGTTAGGAGCTTCTAACGGCTCGACATAGGAGTGAAGTAGGATCCTATAAAGTTAGGGAATATTGTACACGGCCCTACGACTAGTATTAAGGAATACGACCCGTCATCCATGCAATTGTAACAAACTATCAACCTGTAAAAGATATCTAGGGAGTAATGAAACCTAAGTAAACACAACTTTCCCTATCATTGTTTACACCACTAGTATAATTAGATTTCATTTCATTTTTGTTATTTTATTTTGATTGCATATTAGTTATTGGGTTAGTTGACTAGCAACTAATTCCGCCCACTCTTCCAAAAACCAGAGATTTTAATTGATTTTATAAAATATAAAAATACAAAAAGAATCATCCCTCACCTCTAGACCTAGTTTTTAGGCTTTCTAATCCTAGCGACACTATTCCTGAGTTGAACGATCAATCCCCCGGTACTTGTCACTATACTATACTACAACGATCAGGTACACTGCCTGGTGGGGGTTGTAAGCGTCTCGAGATCCCTCGAGAGGTAAAGCCTCGAGCGATTCCCACGTATCAAGTTTTTGGCGCCGCAGCCCGGGGAATAGTTATTGTCTAGGTTAGGATTTCTTTTTATTAGGTCTACTTGCTAGATTCCTTTCTAGCAAGATTTTATTTTTATTTTTAGATTTTCTTTAGTCTATCTTATTTCTTTGTTTCCTTTGCTCGTAAACTATCTCGATGGATAACAATAGCATTGATCGTTTGATTCCTGTTATTCGTGTTTTTCGTCGTAGGATTTTCCAAATGCCAGCCCCAATCCCTTTAGTGGAAAATGAGATCCCACCTAACCTCTCGCCTAACCATCACTTTGACAATAATTCTGAAATGGAGGAGTCTGACCATGATGATGACCATAGGGCTAGTCCTTTTTACTATTCGGACTCCGATGAGGACCTAGATGATGGTGACGTAATTAATGAGGATAGGATGGAAGATGAAGTGGACCCTTTTAGGTATGTCGACCCTAGAACAAGGATTGAGAATGATAGCTCATTTAATATGCAATTTCCTTGTAAGATTGGATTTAGGAGCTTTGATGCCTACCTTAACTCATCTTTACCAATGAACATAATCTCGTGTAGTGAATACAATAAAATTATGGTAGATGAGTTAGAATACAAAGGAGATAATATTATTGCTAGGGCAATGGCATTGCATGTGTTTGTTGGAAGCTTTTTTTATCTTGTTGAGTTCATGGTTATGGAAAATCTAGGAGAATTTATCGATAGTAAGTTAACCCAAGTTGTGTTTGGGAAACCCTTCAAAAGGTTAACCAACCTTGATGAAAAACTTACGGAAGGGTTAATTACATTCTCGGATGGGGATGAAGATTTTGTCTACCAAATGCCCCGTGCGCACCCTAGGTTCAAGGATTTTTCCATGGAGAAATGTAGTAGGTATCCGCCCCTAGAAATGCTAAGTGAGAATGATAAAAGAAAAGGGCTTAAATATCCTCATGAAAAGAATAAAAGGTATTATCGCAGATGTTTAGAGTTAAGTGATGATTATAAGAAAGATGAGGCGACTATTAGATGGCTCACCCTAGGGTATGTGAGCATAAGCGACACACGATAGCCCATGACCTTGAGTCTAGCTACAAGACTCGTAAAATAAAGAAAAGCGCTTCTTGGGAGGCAACGCATGTTTTGTGTGATTTTATTTTGTTTGATTGTTATTTGTTTCCGTATGCATGCTTTATTTTTATTGTTCATAGATCATGTTTCAAAACTAAAATTGTGAAAATGCTTTATTTTGTTGTTTAACTTCGTCTTAAATTCATATAAAGGTATTTTGTAAAAGATAAGTGTAAAGGGAAACCCTAAATTTGTTTTAAGAATGAAATTGATCATGATTCTCCACAATATTAAATGGACATGTGTATTAGTATTTATTAGAGTCAAATGCTTGTATCGAGTCATAATGATGTTTTGCAGGATTTTCCAGGAAGTTGGACATAAGTTTTTCCAGAAAATTTCTGGAAACTTAACATAAAGATTTCTGCAGGTCACTTCTGACGGCGTCAGGAATTAATTCCTGACGGCGTCATGTGTAAAATTCTGAAAATTTTGCTAGTTTTGTTTTTCTAACGGAGTCTTAAAGTTTTTGTTAATTCTTTAGTTTTTTAAACTCCAGGAAATCTGAAAACATTCATTCCACAAGCATTATATCTTAAATTGTTTTCTAGGACTTGTTAGTATATATAGATTGTCGCCGATTTTACGCGAGGTTGCCTTGTTTGTTTTCTCAGGTTTAATAAGTTATGTATGACATGAAGATGATTTATTTTTCTGAAGGGAAGCTTTGAATGTTCATTTTCTTGGAGGAAGATCTAACCTTGTTACCACACTATCCACACCAAACGAATCAGGGGACAATGTTCTTTAATTGAACATTGGGGACAATGTTCACCCTAAGTGTAAGGGGAGGGTAAATGATGATACCTTATAGGATACAACTGCACTTGAGTTTGTTTGTTTGATGGTAGGTGTGTAATAAAACTAAGAGAAATACTTGTTAGTGTAATTTTAGCGCCAATTTTAATTTTTTTTACAACATTTAGGAGTGAAACTTTAGCCTTGGCAAGCGTCTCATGGACAGGAGTTGTATGACTAGCACAAAACCGTACTATTCAAAAAAAATTTCCACCCAAATATGTGAGGTTCGCCTTTAGATCTGATAGGAAAAGCATTCATTATTAGTACTTATGAGTGTACCGGTAGCATTTAGATTCTAGAACTTGCGTTAGTGATGCATCCCGAGACCGCTAGTGAGACTACATTCGTGTAGTAGGATTTACTACATGATAAGAGGCATTAGGATCACCCTTGTGTTAGACCCGTATCATAATTACTTGACCATTTAAGTCATATTACTTGGCTAGTAAAGTCAACTAATTTTTCCCACACCTTAGCGTTGTACTCATTTTTAGTACACGAAACCCCTAGTACACCCCTGCGAGACTATCTTTTCATTTCTAACGTTAAGCATTTTACTTAAAGGAAGAATTTGTTACAACCCACCCAAATGTACAACCAAATCTCCTTAGCCTTCCATGTATGCACTCATCTTTAGTGCATTATTGTTACATGTTTAAACCCTTAGTTAATTATCTAATTGATTACATGGTTGCTAAGTTGAGTCATATCTTGTACATATTTTTTTGGGACGATTGGGACTCATGGGTAAAGTACTTATGTTATGGATTAATGGGGAAGAACATCTTATTTTACCCCCCATATGTGCGTTAATCTTAAAAGTACTCCAAGTGTTTTGATTATCTTGATTCGAGTCATTAGATTAGTTTATTGTAAAGTATGTAAAAATTCAAGTGTAAGGGGAATGTATATTCCCTATGATGTATTATTTTGGATGGTAGGGCAAGAGTGTATGAATAAAAAAAAATCGAAAAGTAAAGAAAAAAGAAAAAAAATAGAAAAAGAAAAGAGAAAAAACATACGGACTACCATCCCGTTTCATTCTATGTTCATTTTATGTTTTTGTTATTTTTGACTTATCAGCTTAGGTCGAGTCTAGTCTTGGCTTAGCAACGCCATATTATACATGTAATTAACCAAGATGATTAACTCGCCACCAGTAAATATTGCCTTTATCCAACAAAACCGTTTATTCCATATCCCTACACCTAACGTTATAACCCTTTGAAAGACCTCTTTGATAGTTTATCCTAGGTGCTTACGCCAAGTGGTGGAGGTTTTATCCTAGGTGCTTACGCCGTCATGGTCCAAATGTTAGTGGCGGCCCAGAACAATTTTACACATGACAGCGTCAAAAGTGGATCTAGGCAATCCGATTTCATTATGGGCGGCGAGTTAACGGCGTCACAATTTTCTTCTTGACGCCGTCACCCTGTAAAATCTATATATAGTTTTCCAATTTTTATTCATTAGTGTGTAACTTTTAGGGTGCAACTTTGGAGAAAAACCCTAGTCCGATTTTCACATATTTTTCAAGGGTTTTTACCCTTTGAAACCTCTTATGTTCAATTGAGATAAGTACTCTTTCAATTCAATCAATATGTCTATGTGTTACTTGAATATATCTTACACTTGTCTTCAATTTAACATGCTTGGCTAGATCTCTTGTGTGTTTGCTTAGATGTAGTGAAACCTAGATGTTAATTATGGGTTGATTGTTTGTTTATAGTTGTTACGGATGATTGTATTCGATGTTAGGCTTAAGAAAACTGGCAGACTTCCATTGGTAACATGCTTGAACGTCTTAAGAAACATGATCAGAGGTTTACTATGATTTTTGGTTGTATTTAATGCGTAGGAGAATTCTAATGATCCCATGTTAGGAGCTTCTAACGGCTCGACATAGGAATGAAGTAGGATCCTATAGAGTTAGGGAATATTGTACACAACCCTACGACTAGTATTAAGGAATACGACCCGTCATCCATGCAACTGTAACAAACTATCAACCTGTAAAAGATATCTAGGGAGTAATGAAACCTAAGTAAACACAACTTTCCCTATCATTGTTTACACCACTAGTATAATTAGATTTCATTTCATTTTTTTTATTTTATTTTGATTGCATCTTAGTTATTGGGTTAGTTGACTAGCAACTAATTCCGCCCACTCTTCCAAAAACCCGAGATTTTAATTGCTTTTATAAAATATAAAAATACAAAAAGAATCATCCCTCACCTCTAGACCTAGTTTTTAGGCTTTCTAATCCTAGCGACACTATTCCTGAGTTGAACGATCAATCCCCCGATACTTGTCACTATACTATACTACAATGATCAGGTACACTGCCTGGTGGGGGTTATAAGCTTCTCGAGATCCCTCGAGAGGTAAAGCCTGGTGCGATTCTCACGTATCAGGTTGCATTAGAGAATACCAAACCCAAGCAACAACAACAAGTAGTGTCAACATCCGCTACCATATCCAATATCAAACTCCCAATTCTCAAGAAGGAGGAGTATGATATCTGGGATATGGAGATGGAGCACTATTTGCAATATGATGATAATGATGTATGGAAGGTGATTCAGAATGGAAACTCGAAGAAAAGGATCTCTGTAGGCAAGGATGGTACTGTCAGGGTACTTCCAGCAGTCTCTGCTGCAGAGATCCATGCTGTGGAGAAAGAAAGAAAAGTTAGGACCATCCTCCTGATGGCCATACCAAAGGAACACCTACGAAGGTTCCATGGTATGGATGATGCTAAAGATATCTAGGAAGCCATTAGAACTCATTTTGGAGGGAATGCAAACTCTAAAAAGATATAGAAGGCTATGCTCAAGTAGCAATTTGAAGCATTCACTATTTCTAGTTCTGAAGGTTTGGAGAAAGGTTATGACAGATTTCAACATCTGCTCTCTCAATTGGAAGCACATGGTTCTCCTGTATCTATTGAAGATGCAAATCCCAAGTTTCTCAAATATATGCCAGCTGAATGGTCAACTGTAGCCATGTCTATGAGACTAAAAGAAGATGTGGATACTTGGTCAATTGATGACCTATTCAATAACCTTAGGGTTTTTGAATAGGACATTAAAGGGGATTTAAAAACATCTTCTAGTGCAACCAATGTTGCATTTGTTGGACAGGGCAAGACCAGTACTAACAAGGTTAATACTGGTGGTTTTAATTCTGGCAATTATGCTTATTCTTCAAGGGACTCAAGGGAAAGAGATGCTCATAGTGGTTTTGCTGATGAAGTCCTTTATTCTCTCATTGAAAAGAGATCTGAAGAGACCTGATCCATGATGATCTTGATCAGATCAATGATATTGATATTGAAGAAATGGACATCAATTGGCAGCTAGCTATGATTGCACTAAGAATGAAAAGATTTTTCAAGAAGACTGGAAGAAACATCAGATACAATGGAAACAAGCCAGTTGGATTTGAAAAATCAAAGCTTCTATGCTACAAGTGCAACAACACTGGTCACTTTGCTAGGGAATGTACAGCAAAACTGACACCTGAAGAAAAGAAGAAGGGGAACTCCATGTATCCAGAAGAAGGGCAAAAGAAAGAGAAAATTTAAGTTGGCTTGCTAACCATAAATGATGGTGTTGTTAACTGGTGGAGCACAATGATGAGGAGGACTCTACAAATCATGCTCTCATGGCCATCAGCTCCAACTCTGAGGTATCATTATGTTCTAAGCTTTCTTTTGATTCTTACAATAATCTTAAAGCTAGGTGTGATGAACCAATGAATCAAATAGAAGAGCTAGATGTTAAAATACTTGCTTATGAAAATGCAGTTAAAACCTTAGAGACTCAGGTTAAAAATTATCAAAAATAGCAAGCTAATTTGAATCAAAAACTTACCTTTTAAGCTAATGAGATTTATGAGAAGGATGAGAAATTAAAAAGGTATAGAAGGATTGGAATGAAAGCTGTAAAAGATAAAGAAAATCTACAGAGTATAGTTGATAAATGGGAGAACTCTAGTAAAAACCTATTTAGACTTATTGATTCTGGAATGAGTTCAACCAGCAAATTAGTTTTGGGATATGAAATAAAGTCAAACAGTGAAGTCTTAAGTTATGAAGAGGAAATGAATAACACTGTTTTTTATGAGTAAAGAAGAGGATTCTATGGATAAACTAGTATATAACAAATTTGCTAAGACTGATAACTTTAAAGGAGTTCCACCACCTCTAAGTGAGGACTATACTCCTAATCCAGGGCCTAAAATTGATGACTCTTTATTTGTATATGGAAAAAGAGGGCCACAGGTGCCTGAAACAAGTGTTTCAGATGACAAAATCAGTGAATACTCTACCTGTCAATCTAATGACAGTGCAGGGTCCACTGCTAACATCTCTAAGCACTCTGACTCAGAACCAAAAGTGACCCCAATATAGAGTCAACATCAGTTAAAAGTGATAAGTCTGTTGTATCTAGTGTTAAACCTGTTGAGCCTAGTTGTGAATCTCCTTTAGAATCTCCTAGGCCACATGAAAACAAACCAGAGACACCTAAAAAGGAAAAGAATGTGAAAAAGGATAGGGTGTTAGGAGGAGGTTATGTTTTTACTCAAAAGAGATGCTTTGTGTGTTATAGCCCTAATCATCTGATAAAAGACTATGATTTTCATGAAAAAAAGATGGCTAAAGAAAATGAGCTTAAGAAACAAACAATGGAAACTACTATAGTTGAGACTAAACCTGTGTGGAATGCTGTAAATAGAGGTAACCATGCTAATCAGTTTGTACCTAGACAAGTGCAACTCAATGATGGTAAATCAAATGTTAATTCTGCCGGGTTAAGGGTTAATACGGGTCATTCCAAAGTTAATTCTGGTAGACCAAATTTTTGTACTGGTAAAAGCAATGTTAAACCTGTTGGGTAGAGGGTAAATTCTGTTCAACACATGGGCACTTCTTGGTATTACATACCTAAACAACCAGTAAAACCACAAGTGAATCAAGCAAACTTCAGAAGTCATTTTGCTAAATCTCATTCACCTTTGAGAAGATCTATTCCACAAGTGAACCAATTTAATCAAAGAAGAAACTTCTCAAAATCAAAATCACCTATGAGAAGACCCATTGTACAAAATGTAGCAAAGACTTCAAACTTTTATGCTACAAAGGGTAAAGGGGGGTCTCCTACTAAGGACTTGGACTATTGGATATAGGAACCATTCAAGAATGAACTCACCTATAAGTCCCAAAGCAGTATACGTGGATCCTGTTCTTATAAGACATACAAATATGTGAATCCACAAAATGGACCCAAGCCTGCACAGGCCTGGGTCATTAAGAGAAACTAATCTCTTATTCTTATGTGAAGCATCATCCACTCGAAAACATGGGAAATAGAGGCATATTTGATAGTGGATGCTCAGGTCACATGTCTGGCAACAAGGAGCACATCCAAGATTTTGAATAATTCAAAGGAGGTTCTGTTACCTTTGGAGAAGCAAAGGCTACATCACTGGTAAAGGAAGAATTGTTGTTGGAAATTTAGAATTTGACAATGTATCTTTTGTGAAAGAACTTGGGCAATTCAACCTATTCTCTATATCACAAATTTGTGATAAGCAGCATAAGGTTCTTTTTAATGAAACTGAATGTTTTGTGTTGACTTCTGACTTTAAGATGTCTGATGAAAGTCAGATACTCTTGAAAGTCCCTAGACAACACAATATGTATAGTTTTGATATGAAGACACCTACACCTGCAAAAGGTTTTGCCTGTTTGATTGCAAAAGCTACATTAGATTAATCTAAATTGTGGCACGGAAGATTGGGTCATATAAACTTCAAAAACCTCAACAAACTTGTAAAGGGAAATCTTGTGAGAGGATTACCTTCCAAGGTTTTCAAAGATGACCATACATGTGTCGCCTGCCATAAAGGAAAACAACATAGTGCCTCATGTAAGGCCAAAACAGAAAGATCAATTACTGAACTTCTGCACACTTTGGACATGGATCTCTTTGGGCCTACTTCTGTTAGAAGCATAAATTATGCTCAATACTGTCTTGCTATTGACTGTACCAGGTTCTTTTGGTTATTTTTCTTGTCTTCCAAGGATGAAACTCCTAGCATTATTCAAACCTTCATTAGACAGATTGAAAATCAAGTTGGTCACAAGGTTAAAATCATCAGATCAGACATTGGAAATGAGTTCAAAAACAGAAGTATGCTTGAATTCTATGGATACAAGGGTATAAAGCAAGAGTACAGAAATGCTAGAACCCCACAGCAAAATGGAGTTGCTGAAAGAATGAATAGAACACTCATTGAGGCTGCTAGAACTATGCTTGCAGATTCATTCTTACCTACTCCTTTCTGGGCTGAAGCAGTTAATACTGCTTGCTATGTTTTTAACAGGGTCAGAGTTACTAAGCCTCAAATTAAAACAACGTATGAGTTATTATTTGGTCAGAAACTAGTTATTAGCTACATCAGACCATTTGGGTGTCATGTCACTATTCTTGATACACTCAGTCCTTTTGGGAAGTTTGATGGCAAGTCCGATGCAGGTTTCTTAGTTAGATACTCACTCAATAGCAAAGCCTAAAGAGTATACAACTTAACAAAAAGGGTAGTATAGAATCTTCACGTTGACTTCCTTGAAGAGAAACCCAATGTACAAGGAGTTGGTTATAGATGGATGTTTGATCTTGATTACCTAACTGACTCCATGAACTATATCCCAGTCTCTTTGGAAAATCAAGCTAACCCTAATGCAGGTTCCTCTGAAGACACTAACAATGCAGGTACCACAAATGAAGAAGATGATTCACCATAGAATCTTATCATACCTGCAATTGTTAGGTTATCAGCAGATGCTAATGGTACAAAGCAACCTTCCACACAAGAAAAGGTGCCAAATCCTGAGACACAAGCTAAAGAGATTGTGGAAAACTAGAAGGGAGGTTGAATAGTTTACCGGTTTTAACTTGATTTTCTTTTAATACATTTACGTGTAATTGACAATTAAGACTTATCAAACAATAAATAATATGCAAGAATAAAAGTAAGAAACGATCAAACCATAACACGATTGTTTATCGTGGTTCGGCTACAAGGACTCTTTTTCCTCGCCTTACTCCACGCCCTGAGTATCCAACTCGAGAGTTTTCTTGCACTAGTCAACAAGCTCCTTTATCCGGCTGAGAAAACCTTACACGTCGCTTACACACTATTTCTGACACTAAGCTAGATGTCGAGTTCTTTCACAAGGGTACAACCACTCCCGATAGTTCTTTTACAAGGGTACAACAACTCCCGATACTCTAAGTATTTTGAGGACTAAAATACTAACCGATCACTACAAATGGATATAATACAATGATGTATAAACATTACTAGTTTACACTATGCTATGCTTGACAAGTCTTGCAATGTTGTGTTGAAGCTTGTGAGTTCGTGATCTTCTTGCTACAAAGAAAGACTCACAAATATGAAAGTGTACTGAGTTAGAAATGAAGTATATGCAGTATATTATGATAGTGAGTGATAGGAAAAACTCAAGGAGTGGGTTGGTATTTATAGGCCAACATCCAGGCCAACCCACGGATACGGCAGAACCAATACTTTGGTTCCGTCCATTGTCCCTGAGGGTTCCGCCAGACGCCCTGACAGAATCCTGCACAAGATATTAGAAAATCTAACACAATATTCTCAAGATCTCACAAAGTCAACTTTGAGATCTTGAGTATGAATCTATACAAAATAAAACATGTTTCTTACACACATGTTTCCTTGAAGGGACATGTGTGATGCAAGTGATGATGTAAGTAACATTATATTTCTAATTTTAGATATTCTTAAAAAGAAAAGTATACTTGTAAAAATAGTTTATGTATAGACTCAAAAATGTTTGTTTGAGATGTTTAGCAAGTGAATGATTTACTAAAAAGAGTTTGCTTGCTTATATCCTAATATGACATACTATTTAGTAAACTTGCTAGGTATACATAAAAGACATTTTTAACACATGTACTTAAACTAAACTTTACTTGATTAGAAATCACTTTGTGAAAACATGTAAATGTAGTTTGAATGAAGTTAAGTAAAAGACTTTTAAACTATATTTATGATTTGCCAAAAATAAACTTTACCTTTTGTAGTTAACAAAACTAAGAAAGATCGTAAAATATAAATAACATTTTAGGCGATATTTGTATTAACAATCTCCCCCTTTTTGTTGACGACAAAACATAAATTTTATTTTTACTCAAATGGATAATTATAGATTTTGAGCCTTTTAAAAATTTACATTTAACATGATTATTTCAACTTTTGAGTATGTCATTTTAAATGATGTATTAAAGTTGATTTGGTAAAATATATCCTATCTCCCTCTTTTTGTCGAAACAAAAAGAAGAGTAGCGAAGCGGAAATGTGTCAAGCCATATGATCCCCCTTGGACAATACTCCCCCTAAATGGAGTGCCAAGTGAGGATACATGGATTTTGGTCCTACAAGAAAAGGTTAGTTTGTTGTAGAAATACGTATGAGAACATAATACTAATTATAAGAGTAAGCATTCATCTCATGACAACAATCATCAAGTAATAAACAACCAAAAGCGAATGACCAACAAAATATAGAAGTAGAACCATTATATTTCAAGTAAAATTTAAACTTTGACTAAAAATAGTCAAACCTAAAGACTTGAAAAGTCTACTATTGGAGAAAGTTAAATTATAAAAGGTGGAATGAAAATAACAGCTACATCTATAAAGGGAAAGGGTCCTAAGTGAGATTCTACCATTATTTGATCTTCTTAATAAAGCTCTAGGCTTGAGGCAAGTGAGAGATGGCGTTAAGACGCTCCAAAATGTGGTTAAGGATAAACCGCATTTCATCTTGAAGCTCATGTACCAAGATGTTGCATCTCTCACTAATATAGGCGGTTCTTTCGCACATGATGCAATCATGGCAAAGAGGTGGTAGTTATGGAACTTGGTTTGTTGTTGGTGGGTCATTGGTGGTGGTTGAAACATTGGTTGTTGTGGGAGCAAAGGTGGATGGTTGAGAGGTGTGTCGGTTTCCTACAATTGATGAGTACATTGCGGTTTGGAAATCCATGGCTTGGGTGAGATGAGAATCAATCATGTGCTTGAAAGCGTAGAGGCTTTCCAAGTGAGTGTTGAGTTCTTCATGAGTGTTTGGAGATTTGGTCCACAAAGATGCTTCTACTTCCTCATAAGTAGGAAATATGGACTCAAACCGGTTGGAAAAGTCTTGAGGTGGTTCTTGTTGTTGATCATGATGATGAAAGCTTGGTTCTTCATAAAGAGGACTGTCGATCTCTTTGTAAATGGGATGGAACAATAATGGTTGTGGTTGTGGATGATCTTGATCTTGTGGAAAGATGGAAGGTCTAGCATGCTTGTAAGCCAAATGCTCTATTAGTGATGGTTGATGAGGTTTTTCATCCAATGGGTCACTTGGTTGAGACCGAGGTTGTTGTTGAGTTTCCATTTGTTTAATAGTATCAAAAAGTGGCAATGGTGGTGGGTTTGACAATCTTGGTGGAAGGTCTTCTAAACTTTCCATAAATGGATGTGGTGATGTTGGTGATGTCTTGAAGAGTTCCATAGGTGTCAATTTTGATGATTGAGGTGATGGAGTTTTTGAAGGTTGACTTGGTGCCGAAGGTGGTGTTGGATCACTTGGGGTTATAGTTGGTGGAGGAGTGGTGATTATGTTAGCAATGCAAGGGTTTGGAGATGGTGTTGGAGTAGCAAGGTTTAGAAAGTTGGTATCATTTATGGGTGATGAAATATTGAGTGATGAATCACTTGATTATGATGAGCTTAGTTGGATGGTTTTGATGATTCGGATGAGGTGGTGGATTTTGTCATTGCAAGACTTTGGTAGGATTAGAAGTATAAGATTGAGAGAAGTAATGGTGATGGTGTGAATTCGATGTGTGAATGTTGATCAATTTATAGAAAGAACATGATATGGAAATTGGTGTTTGGATTTGATGTTGATCCATACATTTTTGGAGGTTCCTAATCATTTGTAAGAATTCTAAGAAGTTGTTAAATCATTGGAAGTCAATCCAATGGAGTTGGATGGAGTGAAAGACTAAGTGGGGAAGTAAATGCTATGTGATCATGGTGGATACATGTTGTCAGGTTGTTCCACGGATTTGGAGGAACCAAAGGAAGGGTTCCTTCCTTGTATCAGAAAGGTTCCTTGGGTTAGTTTAGGCAAATTTGGAATTTTGGCGGGAATGATGATGCTATTGGTTAATGTGTGATAAGATAGCTCTAGAATTACTGTTAAATACTAACTAGCTGATGAGGCGAAAAATGAACCACTTTTAGGGGGTCATTTAAGCCCGGAATTGAATTTATTTGATCAAATATTGCCCTAAATCGTTCCTTTTGTGATTTTAGGTACTTTGGGAGAGAAATCTGGAAAAGGAAGCAATTCGGACGTTTTTGGAGCATAAAAGTGAAGAAAATGCCAAAGTCTTAATTTTCCTTGCTGGGAACAGTAGGTGACGGCGTCAAGAAGGAATTTCTGACGGCGTCAAGAGTAATTTCCATGACGACCCAGTACAAAATTGAAGGCGTCACGAAGTAGGGCGTCAAGAGTAAAATGCATGACGGCCTGGAAACACATAACACATGACGGCGTCAAAAGTAGATCAAGGCAGTCCGAGAAGTATTTTGGCGGCGAGATGACGACGTCACCGATTTTGTCTTGACGCCGTCAGACCCTATTTCCTATATATAGTTTTCTAATTTTCACATTAAAAAGAGGGAAGTTTTGGAGAAACCCTAAGTACGAATTTAGTACGAATTTTACAGGTTTTTCAAGGGTTCTCAGCCCTTGAACCCTTTCATATGTAATTGAGATAAGTGTTCTTTTAATTCAATCAATATGTCTATGTGTTGGTTGTCTATATCTTGTTCTTGTCTTAATTCCATCATGTTAGGCTAGATCTATCTTGTGTTTGCTTGGATCTAATGAAACCTAGATGTTAATTATGTGTTGATTACTTGTTTATGATTGTATTGGATGAATGATTTCGATGTTAGGCTTAAGAAAACTGGTAGATCTCCATATGGTAACATGCTTGAACGTCTTAGGAAACATGAACTGACGTGCACTAGGTTTTATTGGTTGTATTTAATGCATGAGTAAATTCTAATGATCCCATGTTAGGAGCTTCTTAGCCGGCTCGACATAGGAGTGAAGTAGGCACTTATAGGATTGGGGAATTAAGTGCGCCACCCCATGAATGGTATTAAGGAATACAATCCGTCATCCACGCAACTATAACAAGTAATTAACGTGTAAAAGATATCTAGGGAGTAGTGAAATCTAAGTAAACACAACTTCTCCACTTATTGCTCACAACCTTAGTTTAATTTAGTTTATTTTCATTTGTAGTATTTTATTTTGATTGCATCTTTAGTATTGGGTTAGTTGACTAGCAACTAATTCCGCCCAAATCCTTCAAACCCGAGATTTTTACTTGCTTTCTAAAAAATATAAAAAATACAAAAATAATCATCTCTCATCTTTAGAACTAGTATTTAGGTTTTCTAATCCTAGCGACACTATTCCTAGCTGAACGATCAATCCCCTGGTACTTGTCACTATACTATACTACAACGATCAGGTACACTGCCTGGTGGGGGTTGTAAGCTTCTCAAGATCCCTTGAGAGGTAAAGCCTGGTTCAATCCCTACGCATCAATGAAAATTGCAAAACTAGCATGTAGGAAGCAAGTTTGGAACCTAAGGATTGCTAGAAAAATTCAAAAAATTCAAAGATTAAAATTTTGCTGTAGTACTGGAGGAACCAAAGGACAACACGGGCGGAACCAATTTTTGGGTTCCGTCGTATCCGTTGGGAAAAAATTGGCGGAACCAAGTTTAGTAACGGACGGAACCAAAAATGGGTTCCGCTGTTTTCGTGGAGGCTCAGAATCGAGACAGAGTGGTTTTTACGACTACGTGGTTTTTCCGAATTCCAAAATTTTTCCTAAAACTTAAGCAATCAATTTTTTCTAGATAGAAGAAACAAAAATTTCAGGTTTTGAGAGAGCGATTCTAGCATTCAAATGTTTAGCCGAAAAGTGAAAATAGCATAGTACTAAATCGTTATCCCCTGCAAATGTTGTTAGTTCACACATAATCCACAAACATAATATCATCCTAAGACATCAGAAAACCATAAAATAACATTGTTTTGACGACCAAATTGTTCAAATGCACCCTTGTGCCAAACACCCTCTTAACATGCTTATTTCTTGTTCACCTTCTTGTAGATCTTCCCAAGGTATCTCCCAAAGCATTTCCACATGCCTTTGGTTTGCTTGTACTCCTCCGACTCATTCGGTATTGCTGGAAGTTATGAGAGGTACTCAAGAGGTGGGAGCCTAGAGTTTGGTAGATTGTCGTCTTCACTCATGGATGATGATGATGAGGTTGGAGGGTGAGGACGTTTACCTTTGGCTTTGTAGACTCGTTCATCACTTAATGCCACAAAGGTGTCAGGAATAAGAGGATAATCTAGGCGACGACCTCTAGGAGTTGGTCGAATGGGTTCACAAAACCTAAAGAGACGGGTGAGAAGCATCCCGTATGGAAGAGCGGTGGTACCTTGAACCGAGATGTTTGCCATCCTTTTGGCAATGTAGTAAGCTAAGTTGAAAGTTTGGAGTGTGGATACATTATAGAGCATGTAGGAGACACAAGTGTTGATATGGTCCCTATTTCCTAAATTACTAATGACATTGGCCCTAATGATCTCCTCCCATTTCAAGAATTGTGGTCTCAACTCATTGAGCTCCATTCCAAACGGGTCTTTGGCAACTTCCTCTCCTCCTCGGATTCTCCTAGTGTGAGAAGTGTTGGGTCACTGAATTCCCCAAATCTTCTAACAAGGATTTGAACGTAAAATCCCCTAAGTGTAAACAAGTCACTGAGTGAACAGTAACTCAGTGAGTCACCTTCAGGATGCTAAGACCGAGCCTAAGAAGAAAGGTTCTCCATTCAGTGAGGCGGAACTCAGTGAAGTGTGATCTAAGCCAAGAAGAAGGTGATGGGTTCAGTGAGGATGACAATAACTCACTGAACCCCAATGACTCCTGTTAGGATTAAAAGTGACGATCATTATTGAGTCAAATAGTTAATTAAATATATCAATGTAATAGTTAGTAAATGCTAGTTTATTAAGTTTATGTGTATTATTCATGCTTGTATAAAGTCTAAGGGCTAGTTATGTAATATGGTCAAAGATATGTGAAGCCCTAGACTACAAGTATAAATACACATGTAAGGCCTCATTTTGAGGTTGGTTCTCTTAGTCATAACAAGGTTATTATTTCACACACTAGGAGTTCCCTTCCACTCTCTCTCTCTACTTACTTTCTCTCTCTAGATCTAGCCAAGATTCACAAGTGATAAGGTTGTTCTACGGTCCTACAAGTGGTATCAAGAGCCTAGGGATAATTTTAGGTTGTTTTAGATTGTTTTTGGGTGAAAAAATCATGTTTTTGGGTGAATAAAAACGGATCTGGTACTGTTCATCGTATGCTTATCGAGTTTGAAAAAATTTTCGAGTTAGGAAATTTTTATCGAGTTAGCATGATTTGTTTATTGAGCTAGGATTTTGGGTGTTTTATCAAGTTAGGAGTTGAATCTTAGCGAGTTTGGAAAATTGGTCCTAGCGAGTTAGAGACTCATATCGAGTTAGGGGTTAAAAATCTTATCGAGTTAGAGACTCATATCGAGTTAGGGGTTAAAAATCATATTGAGTTAGGGGTTAAAAATCTTATCGAGTTAGAGACTCATATCGAGTTAGGGGTTAAAAAATCATATCGAGTTAGGGATTAAAAATTTGGCGAGTTAGCCTTCTTTTCCTAATCGTTTATCGAGTTAGGCTTGTTGTGACTTTAACTAAAGGAAACTCTGCCCAACTCAAGTCTCTCTACCGAGTTAGGAACCTCATGATCTTATCGAGTTAGACACCTCATGATCTTATCGAGTTAGGAACCTCATGATCTTATCGAGTTAGACACCTCATGATCTTATCGAGTTAGGAACCTCATGATCTTATCGAGTTAGACATCTCATGATCTTATCGAGTTAGACATCTCACGATCTTATCGAGTTAGACACCTCATGATCTTATCGAGTTAGACAAGCATTAAGACTTATCGAGTTTGAAAATTTCCCACGAGATTAAACGTTCAATTTTTACGCGAGATTTAAATTTTGGTATAAGGTTGAAAATTTTGGCCCGAAATTCAAATTTTTAGGCCAAAATTCAAATTTTTTCGGTAAAATTTGGCGGAAAAATTTTCAAAACTCAAATTTTTCTGGTAACCTTAGAATTGTATTTCTTTGTGTTTTTCAAATTTTGAGCAAGAAAATTTTCGTATTCATTTTTTGGAGGGAAAATTTGAAATCACAAAAATTCAACCGAGAACGTTTTTCAAAATTCGCCAAAAACATCTAATCTTCAACAACAACCTTTGTTATCTTAAAAGATCCTAAGATCAACTTTATCACATATCGTTAAACAATGGAAAAAGAGCAAAATGAAAGAGAGACGCAAGTAAGGATTAAGCTTGCAATGCACTCCAAAGAAAATTGTTTAATACATTTTGAATCAGTTAAGCATCAATGTGTGGCTCTCTCAGAAGCACGTCAACCATTATTTGGTTTATCATTTCTTAGAACTTTTGAGACACTCTTCGGATCTGAAATGGACTTTGTTACCTTCAAAAGGAATCTTCAAAACAACATAGTTCAACTCGAAATGCAAATTGAACAGGGAAGTGATTGCATGGTAGGATTTAGAGAGCTCAAGACACAGTTAAAAGGGTTCATGACCATGGATTTGAGAGCATTTAAGAATTCTTGGGATTATGAATCAGCAAGCAGTTTATGGAAAAAATACTTCACTAGCATAGAAGTTGAAGTCTTTAGAAATCAATTGCTTAATCATATGTACATACTGGAAACAGTGCTTAATGCAAGATCACTTCATCTGATGGAGATGCAGAAAAAGAAGAGGGATTCAAATGAAAAAGAAAGAAGCACTTCAAGGAATGAGATTGAGAAGCTAAAACGGGAAAAAGAGCAGAAGGAAAGAGAGATGCAGTTAAAGGAAACTGAGGTGATTAAAAAAGAGACAGTGAAAGATTTTCAAAAAGAAGATGAAACGGTCAATGAAGGTGATGCATCATATGATAGTTTGGTTTTCACGGGAAGTGATTCATCTTCAGAACAGCAGGTTGAAAGCAGCAGTCCTAGCTATGATTCGGATGCTGATGTTACTCAAAGGAATGAAGCTGTTTGGGACACAGAAGATGATCATATTAGACCTTCATCAAACACAGAGATATTCACTAAGGTACAACATTCAAACAATAATGATGTTGTGTTTGATAATGTGTTTGCTCATAATCAGACACATCCTGAGCATTCTGACTCTATTAGTGATACATATGTGGTGGAACAAAATGATAGTAATATCACTTTTGCTACTCCAGATATGGATCCTAATAGAGGTGAGCCTGCCCAGGATGGATCTTCTTATGAACAAGATCGTGCCTTATTTGCTTCATTAATCAATAATTTCAAACATGAACTTGGAAAGTGCAAAGAGGACAATCGTAAAGCTAAGCAAACGAATGTCTTATTGACAAAAGAGCTTGAGAGATTTAAAGAAATGGAAAAAGGTTTTCAAAATATAACAAAAAGAAAAGCTGAACTTGAATTTGAAAACTCAAACCTTAAATCTCAAGCTCAAAAGTTTGAAATGTATGGAGTGTCTGTCAAACCACTTTTTAAAAGAAATGAAGAACTTGAAGTTGGTTATAGAGAAGCTGTTCTTAGTGAAAAACGTTCCATTCAAAATCTGGATACTCAAATGGTTGTTAACAATAGAAAGGTTCAAGCACTTGTAAAAGAGAACTGTGATTTAAAATGTGAAAATTCAAAGCTTAAGCAAACCACTTCAAACTTTGAGATTGTTAATACAAAACTTGAGAATGAAAATCAAGAATTTTTTAAACGAACAAACGATCTTGAAAACAAACTTCGAAAATTGGGACAGACTTCTCAGACATTCAACATACTGCCTACTAAAGATGAGGAGGTTGAGAAACAAACATCTAGAATTGGTTTTGAAAATAGTGCTCAGTTGGAAAATGGAAAACCGTGTTTTTTAAACAAAGTGAAAAAGCTGACACCTATTTTGTACAACGCTGAAGATATGGGAAAAGAATTGTCAGATGATCTTTTGTTTGAGTCTCAAGATATTTTAAAATCTGAAGAGGAAAAACGTTTGAAAGTAAAACAAACAAAAAACCCACTCTCGTATCACGGCTTTGTGTATGGTTGTACACAATTGACAGATTTTCCAAAAGCACCTTTCAAAAGAAAAGACACAAATGTGAAAAGATTTTTCAAAGAAGCTCAACTTGCTACTTATGATGCTACGTTATGGCAAAATAAAGCAAGGAAACAATTTTGTAATCTTAAACATCACATTGAGCATACGTTAAAAGCCATTTGGTTTAAGCAAGTAAACATCGATAACAGCGTTTGGTCTAATCCTCTTTCATCAGATGTACGCCTTAAGATTGAAGTCAAAAAGATTTTGAAAGATGAGATTGAACCTCATGTGAAAAATCTCAACTTAAGTTTTGAGTACTTTGAAAAACATCTTGTCACTGAAATGAGAGAAGATTTAAAGTATGTTCATTCTCTTGAAGACGAATTTGATGAAAAATGCTTAATACTTGACATTCAAAAGGAATTTTTCACAAATCAAATAGAGTCGTTCAAGTCAGCATCTGTCAGCCATGAGTATGAGAATGTGAATTTTGAACACACATCTTCTTTGAAATCTGAAAATCTTTGTCTCAAAAAGAAAATCACCGAGCTTTCTCAAGAAGCAACTGATGTCAAAGCAGAATTGTCAAAAAGAACTGCTCACTTTGAGAAACATCTTGCAATACTCGAAGCACAAAGTATCTCTTTCCAACTTAAACTGCAAGAGAAGAATGAGAAAATGTCTTCTGAAAACTCTTTGACATCAGTGCTTAAAGAAAAAGAAAAAATTCTTGAAGAAAAATGTGATGATACCAATATCAAGTTTGATTTTGACGAATTTGATACAAAAAATCTTGAATTGGAAAATGCTGTGGCATCATTACAAAAAGAAAATGAGCATTTGAAACAGACTTACAAAAACTTGTTTGATTCAATCAGGCGGTCAAGAGTTCAGAATCAAACTTCAAACAAATCTGACTCTCAGATCACACCAAATCATCTTTTTGAAAAAGAAAAATCTGTGCTTTAAAAGAAAATTGTTGAATTGGAAAAAACGGTTGCACAACAAACCAAGGATTTTGGTAATGCCAAAAATGATTTTTCAATCGAAACAGACAAATATGAAAAATATTTTGCACATCTTGAAAATCAAAATGCTTCTTTGCAAGAAAAACTGGCATCATCAGATCATCTTTCTCTTCAAAAAGAATACAATGATTGAGAACATCATACAATGCCTTAAAAGCAAAGTTTGATGTTCTTAACCGGTCAAAAGGAAAATCTCAAGTTTTAAACGAGTCTAAACCACAAGTAAGTGTTTCGGAGAAGGCTTACACGGGTGAATCTTCCAAACCGTTTTCGAAAAAGGTTTCTCAGTTTACAACCTATTCTTTGCAAAAAGGAAGGAAATTTTCAAAGAGACCTAATTTTTCAGAAACATTTACTCCTCAAAAGGCTTCAAATGCAAGTGCTCATAAAGAAAAGAATCAAGGTTTTCAAACTCCATACTCTCGTTTTACTCCGGTAAAGCCAATGTGGAAACCAAAGCAAAGCCGTTCAAAACATTTGAATTATTCATACTCTGAAATGCTTCCGCTACAACAAAGGAATGGCTATGCTTTGAAAAATCCCAATTCTGGAAGGTTTCCATTCATCTCAAAAACGAATTTTTGAAATGAAACGCCGAGTTTCAACAATGGATGGAGAACTTCTTCTTCAAGTTTTAAAACTCCAAGAGAGACACCGAGTTTCTCAAACAACTTTCAAAAGCAAAAGAGTTTTAAATCACCGTTGATTCCACGAGCTTTATTTCAAAATGAAACACCGGATTTCAGTCCTCGTTGGAATTCAACTTCTTTGTCTCGGATTTCAGGCCTTGACAAAGATTTCAGGAAACAACTCATTTTCAGGCCCCAGCAAATTTCAACCAAAAATGCTTCAGTCTAGTCAAAGATTTGAAAAAGTCCCTCAAATTGACTTTGAAGCAAAGTACAGAAAGGCAAAAGCTAAGCTTGCCCTTCTTGAATCATCCTCAACAGTGTCTCAGCCTCTTCAAGGTCGAAAGCCTACTCAAGCCAAGAACAATGGGCTTGTTGCTGAAACACATGACTGGGATGAGGTTGAAGTGTCCTCTGATGATGATGAAGTTCACATCAGCGCCCTGATGGCTCTGTCAGAAGACAACAAACTTGCTGTGGGGAAGAGTCATGCAAGAAATGGTGAATGGGTCAACATCACTATGAGAAAGGTAAATCTTTTACTTTCTATGGATGATGATGATGATTGGAAATCTTACTTAGATTATATTAATGTTGATCTTAAGTATGTTGAAGAGCAAAGACTTAATTTGTTTTCAAAATTTAACAAACTGAGTTTTGAATTAAATCATAGTAGAGATGAATTACTTGCCTTAAAACAAGCCAAGCTTGAAAGTGTTACACTTCAAATTCAAAACTCTGAACTTGTAAAACAAAATCAAGCTCTTCAGGAAGAACTTAAGAAAGAAAAGGAAACTATTTGGAAATGGACTCAGAAAAACCCAAAACTTTTTCAAACACTGAGTCTCTCACCCAGCCCCAAAAAGGCTGGTCTGGGTGATGACCAACTCACTGAAGTTTCTGGGGAGAGTAGCCATTCCACAACTTTTCTATTTACCAACATACTCTCTAGCAAAGAACTAGCTCCCAAGCCCAGTGATTGGATTGAAAGAAACAATCCTGATAGTAAATTGCCAAATTTTAACACTGGAAGAATCCTGGAGCCTGAAAGTCAGGCTATCAAGGAGCTGCTAGGAGTCACTGATGAACTTAGTCCTACTGAGTCCATCACTGAGTCTAAGTCTGATTCACCACTCCCTCCACTGAAACAACTTCAGGGAGCAGAACCCAATTCAGACCTTGCACCATTAGTCTTTCAACCACATTCTCCTAAAGAGAAATCAGGATTAGGAAGGACTATTCTGAAGAGACCTACTCCTGCACCCACTGAACACCAAAAACCTTCAGTAAAAACTGAAGTGAAGCCTGAAAGCACTGACACAAAGGTTGATCAGCTTGCTGAACTTGTCAGGATGCTGAGTGAGAAAATTGAGTCTACTGAGAAAAACTCTGACTCAAAATCTACAAAGCCCTCAGTATCCTCAGGTTCCTCCAAACCAAAAACCACACCAAGACCCTCAGGGAGATGTGAACTGTGCAATTATCCAAATCACAGCACTGATAAATGCTACAGAGTCCTGTTTTGTATGATATGCAAACAAGAGGACCACAGAACTTGTGATCACATCCCCCACACTGCTTCTTTAAAAGCAAGGGGTCTATACAAAACCCAAGGCTATCAGTATGCCACACCTTCCAAACAAAGACTGAAGGCTAAGCCTTTCTCACCATGTCCTCACTGTGGTTTCAATGATCATCTTCCTGATGATTGTATGATGAAAGTATTCTGTGACATTTGTGGAGATCCCTCCCATGAAACCAGGGGGCCTGACAAAGTGATTCAGTCCAGAAGGAAAAATCAGACCAACACTTCTCAGTCACCTGAGGCATCAACTTCCACAAAATGTAAAACATGTGGAAGCTCAGGTCACACAACTTCAGACCATGATTCACTAACTGAGTTCAAAAAGTCCATGAGGACCAAGCCCACTAGAAAGTGGGTCAACAAGAAAAACTAACCCAGTTTACTGTTTGTGCAGAAACACATCAAGGATCCTACTTGGCATCTAGATAGTGGATGCTCCAGAAGCATGACTGGTGTGAAAAGTTTTCTGCACAAATATGTGGAAGAATCAGGACCCAAAGTAGTATTTGGTGATAACTCATCAGCTCCCACTGAAGGTTATGGTTCAGTAAACTGCAATGGTATAGTTTTTACAAGAATAGCTTATGTTAATGGTCTCAAGTACAACCTGATAAGTGTTTCCCAACTATGTGATGCCAAATACATAGTTCAGTTTGATGACAAGAGAGGGACCATCTTTAATGCCAATAAGGAAGTTGTGTTGATTGCCCCTAGAAGGGATGATGTATACGTCCTTGACATGTCTTCCCTGACTCAAAATGGGACTTGTCTATTCTCTAAGGTAAGTGAGACAATCAAGTGGCTATGGCATAGGAGACTCTCTCATCTTAACTTCAAAAACATCAACAACCTGGACAAACAGAACAAAGTTCTGGGCCTTCCATCCCTGGTGTATACCAAAGATAAGCCTTGTTCTGCTTGTGAAAAAGGAAAACACCACAGGGCATCATTCAAAACCAAACAAACCTTTTCCATCAAAAGCTGCCTGCATCTTCTTCATATGGACCTTTTTGGACCTGTCAGTCCAATGTCCATTCACCATGAGAAGTATACTCTGGTCATAGTGGATGAATACTCAAGATATACTTGGGTTTACTTCCTGACCAAAAAGAGTCAGACAGCTAAAACAATCATGTCATTTGTCAGGAACATTGAAAATCAAAATGATGTCAAAGTTAAACAGATCAGGACTGACAATGGCACTGAATTCAAAAACCAAGACCTTGAGTGTTTTTGTGATGAGAAAGGAATTTCTCAAAATTTCACTTCTCCCTATACTCCTGAACAAAATGGAGTAGCTGAAAGGAGAAATAGAACACTCATTGAGGCAGCAAGAACAATGCTGAATGGCTCAGTCCTCTCAAAACATTTTTGGACTGAGGCAGTTAAAACAGCATGCTACACTCAAAACAGGTCAATCTTTGTGAAAAGGCATAATAAGACACCTTATGAGATATTCAAAGGAAGGATACCTGATATCAGCTATTTTCATGTATTTGGGTGTCCTGTGTTTATACATAATCACAAGGATCACTTAGGAAAATTTGATGCCAAAGCTGATGATGGATACTTCCTGGGATACTCCTTGGTCTCTAAAGCCTTCAGGGTGTTCAACACAAGGAGACAACAAACTGAGGAAACTTATCACATTACTGTTGATGAGAGCACTGAATCCATCAGGTTCTCAAATTCCTCAGTTGAAGAAATTGGTATTGATGACTCATCAAGATATCCTCCTGATGAGTATCATCCTGAGAACAATCCCTCAACCCAATATCAAGTTGATGCTGATGTCTCCTATTACATCATCCCTCACAACCTACCCCAACCACCTATCAGTGAGTTCATAGAAACTCAGCCTGTCTCAAATGAGACTGACACCACTGAACAAATTGTTCAGGAACCCTCAGAACAAATTGTTCCTACTGTTGTCACTGAAGGACATATTGATGAGTTACCTCATGTTCCTGAGTCTGAATCTAATCAGGCTCCTACAAGCTCAAATTCCTATCCCAAACCCCAGGATAGCTGGACTAGATCCAAAATCATTGAGCTTGTGGACATCGTTGGTGAACCCACTGAAGGCATGCTCACAAGAAGCAAGGCTGCCAAACTCAAGGCTGCCACTGCCAATATATGTCTTTATGCTGACTATCTCTCAGAAATTGAGCCTAAAAATGTCAAAGAAGCCCTGACTTATGAAAGTTGGGTTCAGGCCATGAGAGATGAATTGGAACAATTTGACAGAAATGATGTCATGACCCTTGTTGAATGCCTCCAGGGTGTTTTAATCATTGGTATGAAATGGGTCTTTAAAAACAAGACCGATGAAAATGGCACAGTCATCAAAAACAAAGCAAGACTGGTTGCCAAAGGATATAATCAACAGGAAGGTATAGACTATGAGGAAACCTTTGCACCTGTTGCAAGAATGGAAGCCATCAGGATCTTCCTTGCCTATGCAACTTACATGAACTTTAAAGTTTATCAAATGGATGTTAAAAGTGAATTCCTCAATGGTAACATCAAAGAAGATGTTTATGTGCAACAGCCTCCTGGTTTCGAAAGTAGTGAATACCCCAACCATGTCTACAAGCTTAACAAAGCCCTTTATGGGCTGAAACAAGCACCCAGGGCATGGTATGAAACTCTTTCAGCCTTCCTGATCCAAAACAAGTTTGTCAGAGGAAGAATTGACAATACACTGTTCATCTACAGAACAAAGGATGATGTCATTCTTGTCCAAGTATATGTTGATGACATCATCTTTGGCTCAACAAGTTACAAACTTTGCAAACAATTTGAAAAACTTATGACCACAAAGTTTGAAATAAGCATGATGGGTGAACTCACATACTTTCTTGGACTCCAAATCAAACAAACTGATAAAGGAATATCCATTTGCCAAGAAAAATACCTCAGGAACCTACTGAAGAAGTATGAGCTCACTGACTGCTCTTCAGTGAAAACCCCTATGGTTCCTCCAAACAACCTTGGCCCTGATCTCACTGGAAAATCAGTGAATCAAACCCAATACAGAGGAATGATTGGCTCCCTGATGTACTTACTTGCCTCAAGGCCTGATATCCAATTCTCAGTCTGTACCAGGCTGACCCTAAAGAATCACATCTCACTGCTGTCAAGAGAATCATCAGGTACCTGAAGGGTACTCCAAACCTTGGTTTGTATTACCCAAAATGTTCAGGATTTGACCTCAAAGGGTACACTGACTCTGACTATGCAGGATGTAACATGGATAGGAAAAGTACTTCAGGATCCTGCCAATTTCTTGGTGGTAAACTTGTGTGTTGGAGTACAAAGAAAAAACAGTCAGTGGCCATGTCCTCAGCTGAAGCTGAATATATGGCTGCTACAGGATGTTGTGCTAATGTACTATGGATGAAGATCCATCTGAGTGACTATGGCATTCAGTATAAGATGGTACCTATCTTTTGTGATAATACTAGTGCCACAGCCATCTCAAACAATCCAGTACTTCATCAAAGAACCAAGCACATTGACATCAGATACCACTTCATCAGGGACCATATCTCTAATGGAGAAATTGAACTACATTTCATCCCCACTGAGTATCAGCTAGCTGATATCTTCACTAAACCTTTGGATGAACCCACTTTCACAAGATTGAAAGCTGAACTGGGCATGTTGGACATAGAATCAGGGAACTGATCTAAAAGTGTTCCAACATGATGTATATTCTCTAGGTCCCTGATCACATCCCTTCCTGAAAGTTTTTATTGAATGATAATTCATTCAGGGGGCTGTGGATGAAAAATGGCATTAAATACCCTAACTAAATGATCCGAATACTTAGTTAGTAAATGTCCCAGGTAGGTAACTGATTCCTATTAAATATAGGAATATATGTCACTTACACAACTGGCATCCACATCTTGGGCCCCCACATCTCTCTCACCAAACACCACTGAGCATTAAATGCTCTCTCACACAAAATGTGTGATGATTTTTTTTCTCTGCAAAAGTGCATTATTTGCAGAGGCACCCCAAAGGGTGAGAGAAAAAGGGGTAGTGGGAATCGTGATATTTAATGCGGATCTCAAACCTATATTATTATACCGTTTCGGTTGAATAGTATAAGTTTTTGATATCCGCAACATCACTACCCTAATTCCCCCTATAAATACCCCCACAAAAAGGGAAACACACACACGCTTTTAAAATCATAACTAAACTCTTGCAAATTGTTTTTCAAAACTGCGTGTGTTTCCCTCACCAATACCCATTTTCAAACTAAAACCAGGCTTTTTATCAAACCAAATGGCTTCTTCAAAGGTCGTAAAATACGCACCCAATGTGGATTTCCAAATGGAAAGCGTAGACCTCACCAAGAATAATGTGGTGGGGAACTTTGCCTACCCTGAAGGGTTCCATGAATACAGGGAAGTGGTGAAGTTCCTTCAGAACTGCTTTCTGACCACCGCATTCACAATAACCCCCTCAGTCATCTACCCTGAATACTTGAGGGAATTTTGGTGCACAGCAGTGGTTGAAAGCCCTGATGTGCCCAAAGAGGCCAAAATTAAGTTTACAGTCAAGAATGGAACTAAGTCCCTAACTCTTGACTATAAAACTTTTGCCAAAGCCACTGGGCTTGATTACACACAGACCTTCGTTGTCCCATCATCTGATAATGTGAAGGAGGTCTTACTGATGCTAGGGCCTTATGACAAACTTCACCCTGAAGTGGCACCTGGGGCCCTACTATCCAAAGCCCCAATCATGAAGACCTGGTTCCCAGCTCCCTGGAGGATAATAATGACCTTTGTCATTCAGGTCCTCGGGGGAAATAAATCCTCTGCTGAGCAATTGAACAATACTCAAGCAATGATATTGTTCAGTCTCATTGAGGGTAGATTCATTGACCTTGGAGAATTGATCTTCAAGGACCTCATAGCAAAGTTAGGGGGAAGTCTAGGCAAAAACTTATGTCATACCCTAGATTCATTTCCTGTGCCCTACAAGACTTGCTTGGGTCTGAGTATGCAAAGCCTGATGCAGTAGGTTTTGAGCCTGAAGTGTTACACAAGGCTAATTACTCTCGTGACCCTCTAGAGGTTACACCAGTCACCCTGACCCTATATATGAGTACTGATATCCAGGGTGACAATATTATATCACCAGTACCCTCTCCCACCAAAAAGGTGAAGAGGAAGAAGGGACAGGGGTCCAGGAAGGTGGCTCAACCCAAGTCACTCGACACTGAGACCTCTAACCTTAAGGCTGCCCAAAAGGGGCCTGAAATACCGCCCTTGACTGCGGACACCCTGAGAATAATAACCCAGTCACTAGGCCTGCAACAAAAGCCATCAGAGGGCACTGAGACATCACACTCAGTGTCCTCGGGCATACCCGTTTCCAAAGACTCTAATGTCATAAACAAGACGGTTGAGCCGAAACAAACCAAACCTTCACATCCTGCTAAAGGCTCTGGCAAATCACAACCAGAGTCTCAGGGAGTAAGGGATCCTAAATCCTCGGTGGGGCAGCACTACTCCACAAAGAAGGGGGTCCACAAACAATCACATCCTGCTAAAGGCTCGGGTAGATCAAAACCCAAGCATCAGGGAGTTCATGTCCCTAAACCTTCGACAGGCCAGAACAAGCCTGTTGGAAAGGGGGACTCAACCACTCATCTGCCTGATGAGGACATTCGCAAATCAAAGCTTTTGTCTGAGGGCTCCCCTACTCATCCCCAAGACTCAGTGGGAAACATACAACCCGCTGATAGGGACACAACAATCACGGCTCCTCGTGATGGCACTGAGAAACACCCATCAGTGTCTGAAGGGGTCACGGGGGACAAAGATTCAGAGGGATATAAACCACCCGCTGATATGGAACCCAAAACCACTCCCGGAGGTGCGCATTACTCGGGAACTGACCTTAAAGACCAGGTAGGTAAAACCCAACCTACCGGATTTGAGGGGTCAGGACCTGGCCAAAACAAAGGAAAATCTTCTTATGAAGAGGAGCCGGATAACCTCCATTTGTTGCAGATTACCTCCCTGGCGGATGCTCAGGCATTCTTATTTTCTGATGATGAATTCAACAGTGGCGAGGAAGTCTTCACGGCCGGAGATGATATGGAGGATGAGGAGACAATCCCTGAACCTGTTACTCAGTCTCCTCAAACCTCTAACCATGATGAAGATGAACAACATTCCGAGCCGGAAACCTCAGAAGACGCTTCAACTCCTCTCACTGAAAGAGCCTTCAAAAAGTTCATCAAGAAAATGACCAATGTTTTGTACAGGGGGGTCAGTGAAGAGGTGTTTGATCTGCATACTGAGCAAGCAGTCCACTATCACCTCCTCAAAGATGCTGTTGAAGATTACAATGAAGATGTCAGGGAGCAAAATTCCACTGTCTCTCACTCCCTGAGACAAATGGCTTCACACATCAATCAATTTTTGGAATCCCTAAAAGAGCTGGCTACAGGGGTCAAGTCAGTTCAAGAATCAGTCAAAGATGATCCTGAGCTCACCAAGAAAATTCTTCAGACATCTGAGACATACCAAGTCAACACGGCAGCTCTTATTGAGTTACTTGGTTTGATAAAGGGTTCCAATGTTCAGAATCTCAGCTCCACGGTGGAGTCCCTCAAGTCTTCCTTCACTTAGTTGGAAGCATCAGTGACAGCTCAATCCCTGAAGTCCACATCTCTAGCATGGACAATGGGTTCCAGGATGACTGCCCTTGAAAGTTCTCAGGCTACACTTGACTCCAAGGTATCCCTCATCCATCAGGATACTGCGGAGATCAAGTCAATGATGACGGAAATGTTTCAAGTTTTCAAGGGCACCTCTACTTCATCTTCAGTAACTCCAACACTTGCCATCACTGTAGTTCCGACAATTGTTGAGGGGGAGAATGTTCCTGAAACCCCTGTTACTGATGAACAAGAAGCTGGACAGCCCTCTCACACTGAGGGGGAGCATGTCACTAAAGCCACACCAATCACTCAAGTTCCCCCACAAGAGGAACCAGTCTCCTCCACTCTCTTTCAGGACAGAGGAAAAAGCATAGCCACCACCTCAGAACCTGAAGTAAGACTCCAGCCTGCCTCCAAAATTGTCAGAGTTGACCCTGATGAACCTATCAGGGTCCCGTATGAAATTAATGGTAAAATCTATCAACTCACCTATGACCAAATACAAGACTACATGGAAAGAGTTGAGAAAGCGGCAAAGGCAGCTGAAGAAGAGAAATTGAGCAAGCCTGAACTGATACAGGTTGTTCATGAGGAGGCTGAAAAGATTGGTCTGGATACTGAGGCACTAGCTTCTGAGCAAGCTGGTGCAGCCTTTAAAAAGGCTCAGGAAGAACAGATGATTGCTCTGAAAAGGGAAAGGGAAGAAAAGCTGAAAAGGCAAGCTCAAATCAGAAAGACCAGGGTTGAAAGATATCATTGGGTGATGAAGGAAAGACTGAAGCCTGAAACCATCACTGACATCAAAATCCACAGGAATACCAAACCCGCAATGGTCACTGTCTTCAGGGGGGCTAATAAAAGAATCATGGACATTCATAACCCATTCAAATTCGCTGACTTTGGGATCACTGAACTTGATGAACTCCGTCCCATCATTGCCAAGAAAAATGGTGTCGTTGTTGATCAACTTCTCAAGTCACTGAGTGAAAGGTATGACAGACTGAGAGCAATGCCTGAAGCCCTCAACATTCCCTCCCTTCTTCCTGCTCCAACAACAGGAACTGCTTCATCAACAACCACCAAGAGGAAAAGGAAGCACATTGAATCCGAGCCTGAGGTCAAGGTCCCAGGATTGGATTGTGATAGGTCCATTCCTGAAGGAATCACCTTCGTGAACAATACTGTGCTTGAAACCCCTGAACGAGGTCTATGCTTTACAGATGAATATGGAGACCTTGCCTTCCAAAGGTGGTCTGATATAGACAAGGCAGGGGTCACGACAATGGTAACGTACCTGATGTTAGCTTCTCCTATACAAAGTGGTGCACACCAAAGGTTCTGTAAGGACCTTAGGATCAAGATTGAGAAGCATCCTGAGAAACACCTGCTGAGATCAAAGAAAGCTAAGATTGAGGGACTTGGCTATCATCTGAACATCTGATCTGCAACAACTATCTTTATTTTGTTTGTAATTTGTAAGAAAATGTAATAGCTATGAATAAACTGATGTTTTGTTTAAATAGTTATGTCCTACTTACAATTACAACAAACATTCAGCAAGAGAAGATGTACCCTGACAACTCATGCTGAATCAAGTAGGGGAGATTGTTGGGTCACTGAATTCCCCAAATCTTCTAACAAGGATTTGAACGTAAAATCCCCTAAGTGTAAACAAGTCACTGAGTGAACAGTAACTCAGTGAGTCACCTTCAGGATGCTAAGACCGAGCCTAAGAAGAAAGGTTCTCCATTCAGTGAGGCGGAACTCAGTGAAGTGTGATCTAAGCCAAGAAGAAGGTGATGGGTTCAGTGAGGATGACAATAACTCACTGAACCCCAATGACTCCTCAACAACTTAATCGCACTGAAGACTGGTGACATGAAGACTGAAGTTTTGGCGGGACTGGGCGGGAAAGTCTGAGCTGCTTTATTAAAGTGCTTTATCACTTTAATGTCAAACTTTCCCAAAATGGTTAAAACCAGTCTGTCATCAGAAAGTGCCTTTTGGACCTAACTCAATGAAGGTTCCTTGCCAGAAGAATAATATCTTTCAAGATATTGTTAAGGAAGCTTTAGGTCCAATGTATATTTAGTTGTTCTATACTTGTGTATAAATAGGAAGCAAATGTGAGGAGTAAAAGTTGACAAGTTTGTGCAATTAATGCAAAGCATTCACAAACCACTTTACTCCTCCAAAGAACAACACAAGCCCCTGAGATAGCTCAGTGGGTAATTTAAGTTGTCACTCACTTAGTTGAGTTTAGTGAGGAGTCCATACAATACTTGTCAATTCAACCCCAAGTGTTATTCCGCAAACACTTGGGTACGATTCTTTGTGATTAACTTCTAATAAAGAATTAAACGTTGGAAAATATTGTCTTTTATTTTTACGTTACTTTATTGTTAATCATTTTCATACATCTGTGTTCAAGTCATACAACTTGGTTACTTTAGCTTTCTAGTTACTGATAACCAAGTAAAAGGGACCAACAAGAAGTCCTAACAAAAAGGTGGTCACGAATTTCTTCTTTTCTGACTAAAGGGGTATCATAAGGATGAATACGGTCATGGATTGAGTCAAGAGTTGAAAGTGGCCATTTGTCGGTGTAAAGACATGTGCCCCGATTAGGAACGCGAAGAACTTGAGCAAATTGATCTAAAGTGATTTCAAAGTCATTTTTGTTGATAGAAAAGTTTAGTGACATGAGATCTTCATCATCCGTGCTAAGGGTCACGGAAGCATAGAATTCTAGGATGAAACGAGGACAAATTGGCTCATCTATGTCTAAGAGGCAATCAAAGTCGATAAAAGAGAGTTATTCCCTAATGTTGGTTCCGGCAAGGAAAGTAGGATCAATGGTTCTACCCTCATGAACATAACGCTTCTCAAGGTTCTTAAAAATTTCTACTTAGGTCGTGGTTAGCCCTTTGGTCTTATGGTGTTTGGGTAGGTATTTAGTGGTGTCTTTGTGGTCATAGAAGGTTGCGGGAGGCATGATGAACCTAGAAACATAATTATCATATTTTAGCTTATGTAAGTAATGGTTTAAGTGTCAAAAATTCTAGTGTGTGCCTATATGAAAACAATATGGAGTTGTGATTATCTCGACTCATTTTAATGCATAAAATGGTTTTACTTATGCAAATTTTGTGTAAATTTTGAGATAATCCAAATGCTCCTAGTTCAATGTAGCTACGGTTGAATGTACCCGAAAATACATATTAGTTATGTATCCCCTTTAGCATTCAAGAGACATAATGCAAGTGATGTTTTAAACATAACATTTTTATTTTATATTATCAATGAAAATTTATTTTTCCTAAATGTGAGAAGATTTTTCAAAATTTTGACATGGGGTGTTTGGTATAATGTGATAATGTCTTACAAGATGCAATTCCTAACTAATGGAAAACATAATTAGTTTTGTTTATGACAAATCTATTTCATGAATTCCTAAGTTGATGCATAAATAGTTTTTGTGCATAAATTTCCTAGACACAGATCAGGAGAGTAATTGTGTTTAGAATACTTACAATGATGATAGGAATGAAGAGTGGCTGAGCAAGAACCCTAATTTTCATGTGAAAATGGATATGGAAGTGAATAGTAACTGTTTTTGGTGAGTGGTATAGAGTATGGAACTTTTATGGTTTAATATATAAAAAGAGAACTTGTGCAGGCTTTTGACGGGACAGAACCAAACAGAGGGATCTGCCGTTTGTTTTTCTTGGTTCCGCCAGTCCTGCAGGTTTAAGAACATGGATTTTTTGTTTTTAATTTCTACGATTTTATTTAACATTTAAACTATGAAGTAGGTTCCATAAGTCCTAGTCCTAGTCTAAGAAGATCAAATGGTTCACGTTTAAGGGGTTTTGTAAGAATGTCGGCAATGTTGTTTTTGGAGGATACTTTCTCGATGGAGATGTTTCCTTTTTGAACATTGTCATGAAGGAAATGATGACGGATTTCTATATATTTAGTACGAGCATGTTGGATTGGATTTTTACTCAGGTCGATGGCTCCTTTGTTGTCGCAAAGGATAGATATGTCTTTAGTCACAATTCCGTAGTCCACGAGCGCTTGCTTCATCCAAAGAGCTTGTTGACATGCTTTTCCGGCCGATACGTATTCGGCTTTAGTTGTTGAGATTGCGAGTGCCGTTTGCTTTTTGGAGAACCATGAGGTGAGACAATGTCCAACAAAAGTACAAATACCACTTGTACTTTTTCTATCAACATAGTCACCGGCATGATTCGAGTCGGCATACACTATGGTTTCTACACCTGTTCCTTTGGGATACCATAATCCTAGATGTGTAGTGCCTTTGATGTACCTAAAGATCCTTTTTACGGCTTCAAGATGGATTGTTTTGGGATCTTCTTGAAAACGAGCACATAGACAAATGCTAAACATAATGTCGGGTCTACTAGCCGTGAGATAAAGTAGACTACCAATCATACCCCTATATTTTGTGTTATCTACGGATTCACTTTCCTCATCCTTTGTGAGTTTGGTTTCCGAGGACATAGGCGATTTAATAGGTTTTGACTCTTCTAAACCAAATTTCTTAAGCATGTCTTTTATGTATTTAGATTGGTTAAAGAATATCCTATCTTCTAATTGTTTAATTTGAGGTCCTAAGAAAAAGTTGAGTTCTCCCATCATACTCATCTCAAACTCGTCATGCATGATTTTAGAGAAATCATCGCATAGCTCTTGAAAAGTTGATCCGGATATTATGTCATCAACATAAATTTGAACTATGATAATGTGTGATTCTTTCTTCTTAGTGAAGAGAGTGTTGTCAACTAGGCCCATGGTGTACTTATGGTCAACTAGGAAGGTTTTAAGTCGATCATACCATGCTTTTGGAGCTTGGTTAAGCCCGTATAAAGCTTTTTTAAGTTTGTAAACATGATTAGGTTTTTCAAAGTCGGTAAAGCCCAGTGGTTGAGCAACATAAACTTCTTCATTAATAAAACCATTTAAGAATGCACTTTTGACGTCCATTTGAAAAAGTTTAAAGTCATGTGCGCATGCATATGCAAGTAAGATTCTAATTGACTCGAGCCTAGCAACCGGAGCAAAAGTTTTCTCGTAGTCAATGACTTCTTGTTAATTATAACCTTGTGCTACTAGCCTAGCTTTGTTTCTAGACACAACTCCGTTTTCATCCATTTTATTTCGAAAGACCCATTTTGTTCCAATTATAGTTTGATTCTTTGGTTGAGGAACTAGTGTCAAAACATCATTTCTAATAAATTGGTTCAATTCTTCTTGCATTGCTATTACCCAAGATTCATCACTTATAGCTTCATTTATATTCTTAGGTTCAATGGTTGATATAAAACAAAAATAGTTACTTTCATTTTGAGCTTTTGATCTTAAGGTTCTTTCATTAAGTTTACCTATGACACTATCTAATGGATGACTTTTAGATTCTTTAACATTGATTATTTCTCTATTTAGTAGTTCATCTTTCTTGTCGTTTTCTAAATCAATTTGATTAACAACTTGACTTTCAACTAAGTCATCATCTACCAAAGGTGATGTCTTAGAGGGAGGTGGACTTTCATCGAATGTTACGTTCAACGATTCCTCCACTCTAAATGTTTCTTTATTTAGAACAATATAAGCTTTGCTATTTTGTGAATATCCAAGGAATACACCTTCATAAGACTTTGGGTCAAATTTAGTGAGATAATCCTTGGTGTTTAGTATAAAGTATTTACTCCCAAATACTTTAAAGTATTCTAATGTTGGCTTTTTACCTCTATCTATTTCATATGGAGTTTTATCTAAAAATGGTCTAATTAGGACTCGGTTGAAGATATAAGTTGATGTGTCGACGACATTACACCAAAACTTTTGTGGAATATTTTGTTCGTTAAGCATTGTTCTACTCATCTCTTGAAGTGTCCGATTTTTACGTTCTACTAAACCATTAGATTGAGGAGTGTGAGGAGCCGAGAAATTATGTGTTATACCATTTTTGTCACAAAATTCACCAAATTGTATTTCGTTATCAAATTCCCGACCATGATCCGTTCTAATAGACACAATGCAATTTCCTACTTGATTTTGAATTTTCTTACCAAGAATTTCAAATTGTTCGAAAGCTTCATTTTTACTTTTCAAAAATCTTGTCCATGTATATCGTGAATAATCATCCACTATGACCAAAGTATAGAAGTTTCCTCCATAACTTTGAATTGCGGATGGACCGAACAAATTCATATGCAAAAGTTCTAGACACCTAGTTGTGGATACCATATTCTTAGCCTTATTGCTACTATGAACTTGTTTACCAATTTTGCAAGCATTAAAAAAGTGTTGGTCGTATTTCAACTTGGGTAGGTTTCTAACTAATTCCTTAGAGGATAGGAATTGAATAAGTCTCATATTAGCGTGACCTAAGCGTCTATGCCAAAGAGTTGAGGACTCATCTAATGAGGTTAGGCAAAGTTTATCTCTAGATGTTTTATCAATTTTCATGACGTATACGTTGTTCTTAAGAACTCCTTTAGCTATTGTTATACCATCTTTAAGTATCTTACTTTCGTTTTCACTAAAGAGGACTTTATACTTTTTACGGCAAAGTTGGCTAATACTAAGAAGATTAAATCCTAAGTTGTCAACATGAGCAACATCATCAATAAATAGAGAGTCATGAGAGATAGTACCTTTTCCGATGATTTTACTTTTAAGCTTGCTACCAGAAGTAACGTTACCTCTGTCATAGACTTGATAGGTAGAGAAAAGACTTTTGTCCCCTGTCATGTGTCTTGAGCAACCGCTATCTTTGATCCATTCATCCGGTTCCAAACACACTTTTAAGCACACCTATTTCATAACAAGCATTCAAACATGATGCGTGGAATTGCGCCCTCGCAAAAGGTTTTACCTCTCAAGGGATCTTGAGAAACTTGCAATCCCCACCAGGCAGTGTACCTGTTCGTTGTAGTATAGTATAGTGACAAGTACCAGGGGATTGATCGTTCAACTAAAAGAATAGTGTTCGCTAGGGTTAAAACTCACTAAAACTAGGTTTAGAGGTGAGGGATGATTCTTTTTGTATTTTTATATTTTAATAAAAGCAAATAAAAATCTCGGTTTTAGAAGGAGTGGGCGGAATTAGTTGCTAGTCAACTAACCCAATAAACTAAAGATGCAATCAAAATAAAATAAACTAAACTTAAACTAATTTGTGGTGTAAAAAATAATGAGAAAATTGTGTTTACTTAGATTTCACTACTCCTTAGTTATCTTTTATAGGTTGATTAGTTTGTTACAATTGCATGGATGACGGGTTATATTCCTTAATACCGTTCGTAGGGCCGTGTATGATCTTCCCTAACTCTATAAGCTTCTACCTCAATCCTATGTCGAACCGACTAAAAGCTCCTAACATGGCATCCTTGGAAGTTACTTATGCATTAAATATAACCAAATAATCGTAGTACACCTCCGATCATGTTTCTTAAGACGTTCAAGCAAGTTACCAAATGGAAGTCTGCCATTTTTCTTAAGCCTAACATCGAATTCATTCATCCACAACAATTATAAACAAACAACCAACCCATAATCAATATCTAAGTTTCATTACATCTAAGCAAACACGAAGAAAACCTAGCCTAGCATGTTAAAGAGAAGACAAGCGTAAGATATAATCAAACAATACATAGACATATTGAATGATTTGGTCAAGTACTTATCTTTAATTAAGCATGGAAGGAACAAGGGGTTGAAACCCTTGAAAAAGCTGTAAAATTCGTCTAGGGTTTATTCCCTCAAAGTTGCACACAATGAATGAAAACTAGAAAACTATATATAGATTTTGTCTCCTGACGGCGTCAAGAGTAAGGTGTGACGCCATCAACTCGCCGTTAAAATAAACTCGTATTGCCTAGATCCACTTCTGACGCCGTCACTCTATATGGGTTCTGGGCCGTCACTCTTTATAGTTACTCTTGATGTGATTGATTTATCCACCCTTTTGTCAACTCATGACGCCGTCACTAACACCTTGTGACGCCGTCAAGTGCAATTTCCAGCATGCTTTTGAGACTTTGTCGTTTTCTTCACTTTTTCGCTCCAAAAACGTCCAAAATGCTTCCTTTTGTAAAATTCCTCTCAAAAGTACCTAAAATGACAAAAGGAACGATTTAGGGCAATATTTGATCAAATAATCTCGACTTTGGCCTAAAATGACCCCCAAAAAGCGGTACACTTTTCGCTTCATCAAATACCCTTACACTTGAGATTTGCTTGTCCTCAAGCAAATGCGCTTTTATTCTAATCAAAATACAAGTTAGGGGTCATTTAACACTAATATAAAAGTAATTACAACAAATAATCGTTCCACTTCAACCAAAAACAAGCACGGAAATTATACACTAGTACCTCACAAATAGTGTTTAGATACTCACATCTCTCGGGTGTAATAATGTACATATCACAATATGGAAATGGAAAACATCTCTCACTACCTGTCATAGCAAATAGATTACCATAGGCTTGGGAAAGGATCAAACCTCCACCACTTGGCGTAAGCACCTAGGATAAACTATCAAAGAGGTCTTTTAATGGGTTATAACGTGAGGTGTAGGGATATGATAAACACGGTTTTGTTTGATAAAGGCAATATTTACTGGTGGCGAGTTAATCATCTTAGTCAATTACATGTACAATGTGGCGTTGCTAAGCCAAGACTCGACTCGATTTAAGCTAATAAAAAACTAACAAAAACACAAAACAAACATAAAAGGAAACGGGGATGGAACTCCGTATGTTTTTTTCTCTCTTTTTTTCTATATTTTTTTTCTTTTTCTTGATTTTTTCAATTTTTTCATTTTTTTTATTTTGCATACACTCTTACCCTACTATCCAAAATAATATATCATAGGGGATTTGCATTCCCCTTACACTTGAACTTTTACATACTTTACATTTAACTATTCTAATGACTCGAATTAAGATAATCAAAACACTTGGAGTACTTTTTAAGATTAATGCATATATGGGGGTAATATATGATGTTCTTCCCCATTACTCCATAAACTAGTACTTTACCCATGAGTCCCAATCGTCCCAAAATAATATGTACAAGATATGACTTGACTTAGCAACCATGTAATCAATTAGATAATTAACTAAGGGTTTAAACAAATAACAATAATGCACTAAAGATGAGTGCATACACGGAAGGCTAAGGCAATTTGGGTGTACATTTAGGGTGGATTGTTAACAAATTCTTCCTTTAAGTAAAATGCTTAAAGTTAGAAATGAAAAGATAGGCTCGGAGGTGTGTACTAGGGGTATCGTGTAATAAAAATGAGTACAACGCAAAGGTGTGGGAAAATTAATTGACTTTGCTAGTCAAGTTAATTGACTTAAATGGTCAAGTAATTATGATACGGGTTCAACACAAGGGTGATCCTAATGCCTCTTATCATGTAGTAAATCCTAACTACACGAATGTAGTCTCACTAGCTGTCTTGGGATGCTTACTAACGCAAGTTCTAGAATCTAAGTACTACCGGTACACTCATAAGCACTAATAATGAATGCTTTTCCTAACAAATCTAAAGGCGAACCTCACATATTTGGGTGGAAAAGTTTTTTGAGTGGTACGGTTTTTGTGCTAGTTATACAACTCCTATCCATGAGACGCTCATTAAGGCTAAAGCTTCACTCCTAAATGTTGTAAAAAAATTTAAATTTGGCGCTAAAATTGCCCTAACAATTATTTCTCTTAGTTTTATTACACACCTACTATTAAACAAACAAACTCAAGTGCAATTGTATTCTCTATGGTATCATCATTTACCCTCCCCTTACACTTAGGCTGAACATTGTCCCTAATGTTCAATAAAAAGATGTAAAAGTAAATAAGGTAAAAGAATAAAAACAAATACTCCCCTGATTCGTTCGGTATGGATAAATCCTCCTCTAAGAAAATGAACGTTGAAAGCTTCCCTTCCGAAATAATAAATCATCTTCTTGTCCAATATAACCTGTTAAACCTGAGAAAACAATCATGGCAACATTGCGTAAAATCGGTAGCAATCTATATATATATATATATAAGGATGTAATGCTTGTGGAATGAATGTTTGCAGATTTCCTGAAATTTATAAAATTAAAAGGATTAACAAAAACTTTAATACTCCGTTAGAAAAACAAAACTTGTAAAATTTCCAGAATTTTGCACCTGACGCCGTCAGGTGTTAATCCTGACGTCGTCAGAGTGTTCTGACAGAAATCTCATGTTAAGTTTCCGGAAAATTTCTGGAAAAACTTATGCCTTAATCCCTGGAATTTCCTGCAAAACATCATTATGACTCGATACAAGCATTTGACTCAAACAAATACTAATATACATGTTCATTTAATATTGTTGTGGGTCATGTTCAATTCCGTTCTTAAAAACAAATTTTGGTTTCCCTTACACTTATCTTTTGCGAAATACCTTTTATGAAGTTAAGACAAACAACAAGGTTAAGCATTTTCACAATTTAGTTTGAAACATGATCCACAAACAATAAAAATCAAGCATGCATACGTAAACAAAAAAACAAAACAAATAAGACATGGGTTGCCTCCCAAGAATCGTTTTTCTTTATTTACAAGTCTTGTAGCTAGACTCAAGGTCATGGGTTACGTTTTCCTTTCCCACTTTTCAATTGATTCTCTTAATCTTTGAACTACTTCATTGTCAACTTTATACTTAGGTCCAAGGGCTAAACAATTCTTATAGTAAAGGCTCCTCTTTCCCCAAACAAAATTCATTCCTTTACTCTTATCTTCTTCATTAATGTCCTGGATTGCACTAATGCTATCCATATCAAGTTGAGGCACATAACGAAACTCTTTCATTTTATTAGGCATTCTATAGGTGACCCAATCGATTCCATTGGAAAATTGGACTGTTCCCTCTATTTAATCGTGTTTTAACTTGGACTTCTCAACAAATGACTTACCTAGTACCACATGGGATAAGCGACGATCTATAATATTGGCCAAGTCTTCCACAACCATAAAGTCCACGAGGTAAGTAAAGTTCCCAACAAAGACATGTAGACCTTTAACTCTCCCTACAAAGTTATAAACTCCACCGGGGTATTTGGGATCTTTTCTAGGTCCGAGTCTTGTTGTTACTAACTCATTGTAGACTCTTGAAGACATAATGTTGAGTGGGGATTCAAAATCAATGTAGGCTTGATCAATGCATTTATACCCAATCATACAGGGTATCTTCACATTCTTAGGGTCACCTCTCTTAATCTTAGGATCAATCTTAACAAAGGGAGGCCTAGGGTTATCAATGAGATTGTTATAATAAACGATTTCCTCCTTAGTGGGATATAAATTGAAATAATCATCATCTAAAACCTCCTTTTCTTCTTCCTTAACATCTTCTACAATTTCCAAGTTATTGGGTTCAAGTTTCTTATCTAAGTCCATGGCTATTGCTAAGTCATTAAGCGCATAGTCAAGCTCAATATCAACCAATCTATTGAGTTCTCTAAGTTACCTAATCTCATTCTCAATCTATTCATGCAACAAAGCAACCTCGATAGGTGAAAGGGGTGGATTCGCGTTTTCCATAGTGGCCAATGGAATAATTAATGAGAATTATACGAAAAAATACACAAAGAAAAGATAGACTAAAGAAACTTATAAAAATAAAATAAAAATTTTACTAGAAAGGAATCTAGCATGTAGACCTAATAAAAAGAAATTTTAACCTAGACAACAACTATTCCCCGGGTTGCGGCGCCAAAAACTTTATGCGTGGAATTGCGCCTTGCAAAAGGTTTTACCTCTCAAGGGATCTTGAGAAGCTTGCAATCCCCACCAGGCAGTGCACCTGTTCATTGTAGTATAGTATAGTGACAAGTACCCGGGGGATTGATCATTCAACTCAATAATAGTGTTCGCTAGGGTTAAAAATCACTAAAACTAGGTCTAGAGGTGAGGGATGATTCTTTTTGTATTTTTATAGTTTAAGGAAAGCAAATAAAAATCTCGGTTTTGGAAGGAGTGGGCGGAATTAGTTGCTAGTCAACTAACACAATAAACTAAAGATGCAATCAAAATAAAATAAACTAAACTTAAACTAATTTGTGGTGTAAACAATAATGAGAAAATTGTGTTTACTTAGATTTCACTACTCCTTAGCTATCTTTTATAGGTTGATTAGTTTGTTACAATTGCATGGATGACGGGTTATATTCCTTAATACCATTCGTAGGGCTGTGTATGATCTTCCCTAACTTTATAAGCTTTTACCTCAATCCTATGTCGAGCCGACTAAAAGCTCCTAACATGGCATCCTTGGAAGTTACTTATGCATTAAATACAACCAAATAATCGTAGTACACCTCCGATCATGTTTCTTAAGACGTTCAAGCAAGTTACCAAATGGAATTCTGCCAGTTTTCTTAAGCCTAACATCGAATTCATTCATCCACAACAATTATAAACAAACAACCAACACATAATCAATATCTAAGTTTCATTACATCTAAGCAAACACGAAGAAAACCTAGCCTAGCATGTTAAAGAGAAGACAAGCGTGAGATATAATCAAACAACACATAGACATATTGAATGATTTGGTAAAGTACTTATCTTCAATTAAGCATGAAAGGAACAAGGAGATGAAACCCTTGAAAAAGCTGTAAAATTCGTCTATGGTTTATTCCCTCAAAGTTGCACACAATGAATGAAAACTAGAAAACTATATATGGATTTTGTATCCTGATGGCGTCAAGAGTAAGGTGTGACGCCGTCAACTCGCCGCTAAAATAAACTCGTATTGCCTAGATCCACTTCTGACGCCGTCACTCTATATGGGTTCTGGGCCGTCACTCTTTATGGTTACTCTTGATGGCCTTGGAAATTTTGTACGTGACGCCGTCAAATCCCCTTCACAAAACATTCTAGCGCGTCATGTGTAATTGATTTATCCACCCTTTTGTCAACTCATGACGCCGTCACTAACAGCTTATGACGCCGTCAAGTGCAATTTCCAGCATGCTTTTGAGACTTTGTCGTTTTCTTCACTTTTTCGCTCCAAAAACTTCCAAAATGCTTCCTTTTGTAAAATTCCTCTCAAAAGTACCTAAAATGACAAAAGGAACGATTTAGGGCAATATTTGATCAAATAATCTTGACTTTGGCCTTAAATGACCTCCCAACACTTTTCGCTTCATCAAAACATTTGGTCCCCAATATCTCATGGGTCCATTTTGGTTAATCATGCCATTACCTTGATTCATGTAAGGAAATGGTGGATATGGGTTCCAAGACATATAGTTTGGAACTTGATGTTGTCTAGGTTTGTTTTGAGCCCAGCTATGTTGAAAGTAGGGTTGTGTGTTGTAGTTGCTCTTTGGAAAGGGGCGTTTGGATATAGGCGTTTTAGGTCTTGGTTGAGTAATTCAAGTTCTAAATTCATTTTTAGCAAGTCCGACTCCTATTTTAATGGCAGGTTTAAGTTTGGTTTTAGTTGAACTAGTGTTGGATTTCTTTGTAACTTTAACAAATTCATTACGGTTAGTTACTGAAATGTTCTGTTCTGCAGCAGCCTCCACGGAACCAATGGGTTCAACTGGAGGAACCAAATTTTTGGTTCCGTCAGTTCCGTGGGTCATTGCTGCAGTTTTTTCATTTTCTTGCCCTTTTTCGCCTTTTTTCTTTAAACTACTTATTGATCCTGTTTTCATGAATCCTAACCCTGTTCTATCAAAGTGTGATTTTTGGAGTTTCATTATTTCATCCACACAACAAATACTTTTATCAAACTTCTTAAACTTTGAGTTTTGTTTAATAAGATTATCTTGTGTGATTTTAAGCTTCTCAATTTCAAGTTTGAATTCTTGACATGATTTGCAAGTTGTGTCAACATTTTTATTCTTTTCCAAATGTTTAGCTTTTTCTTTTAATTCATAAACTTTGTTTTCTAAAAATTTATTTTTAGTCTTCAAAAATTTGTTTTTGTTTATGATTTTTAAGCTTAACTCACAAAGTTTGTTGTATTGTTG
Organism: Artemisia argyi; assembly: GCA_030686995.1. Classification (NCBI taxonomy): domain Eukaryota; kingdom Viridiplantae; phylum Streptophyta; class Magnoliopsida; order Asterales; family Asteraceae; genus Artemisia; species Artemisia argyi. The sequence continues at coordinate 124,136,494 of CM060693.1, read as the reverse complement.
TTCTAATGTGTTATCATCAATAGAAGAGTAACATGAATCGGAATGTACCTCATTTGAGCTTTGAGCCATAAGAGCTATTCCGTCATTTGTTGGCTCTTCATCATCATTCTCACTATCACTCCAAGCACCACTCACAAAAGCACTTTGAGTTTTGCTTTTGGGTGGTTTTGGACATTCTCCTATTAAGTGACTTATATCTCCGCATCTAAAACACTTTCTTTCATTCTTGACTTTCTTCATATCCCAATCTTTTTGTAAAAACTTCTTTTCATCTTTAGGTTGCCTTACAAACTTTCCTCGTCTTCTAAAGAACTTCTTGAAGTCTCTAACCGCCATGGCATATTCTTCATCTTCACTATCCGAACTTGATTCCTCATCGTCACTTGATTCTATTCTAGCTTTTAAGGCAATAGATTTCACTTTTTCCTTCTTGCCTCTAACTATCTCCGAATCTTTTTCCATTACCATTTCGTGAACTTTGAGGTTTCCAATAAGCTCGTCAAGTGCCATGCTTGTAAGATCTTTAGATTCTTCAATAGCCGTTACTTTTGCTCTCCACTTAGGATGGAGTGCTCTAAGAAATTTCCTGACAAAATTCTTGCTACAAAAAGATTCATCAAGTGCTTTAAGTGAAGTAATAATAGTGTTAAATCTAGCAAATGCACTATCAATAGTTTCATCTTCGGGAATATAAAATTGTTCATATTGTTGGACAAGAAGATCAATTTTGTTATCCTTAACTTTTGAATTTCCTTGATGAGTAGTTATTAAAGATTGCCAAATTTCTTTAGCGGTTTTGCACATAAAACCTCTTTCATAGTCTTTCTTTGGTAAGGCATTATAAAGTGTAGAAAACTAGAAGGGGGGTTGAATAGTTTTCCCTTCTTTTTCGTTTATAAAAGTTTATTTCAAAATGTTGATTCAAATTTATTCAATTGTTTGTTTGAAAAACCTTCAATTAGAGTTTAGTATGAAAACAACATATAATCAATATGATCAATTATATATGTGAGCTTTTGGATTAGTTTTCAAAACTTAGTTTTATGAATGAAGCTTTGGTCGATCTTTATGTGAATACGTTTTCCTTTTAAAATCTTAAAACTTTTTGTATCAAATTATCGATTAAGTTAAACTCAACATGAGAAGTGTTAATAATATATATAAGTCCATTAGACCATATCATACAATTATATATCCTATCACAAAATTAACTTGTAACTACACCAAAATCAATCATCATGACAATATAAGCAACAATCAACACATATTTGCAAGCATAGATATAAAGCGATAAATGCAAGAATAAATGTAAAAAGATAAGATAAAGAGGATGCAAACCGGAGACGATGATTTATAGTGGTTCGGCTACAAGGACACCTCCCTTGCCCTACTCCACTCCCCGAGTCACCTACTCGAGAGTTTTCTTGACTACTCAACAAGCTCCCTTTTGGCGGAGAAAACCTTCCACAACTTTTGCTTACACCATTTGACGACACTAAGCTAAATGTCGAGTTCTAATAGTAGCTAGAACCAATCTCAAAACACGACTTCGATCACTACACAACTTCTACACGACTTCACGACTTCTTCACGACTTCACGACTACTTCACAACTTCTTCTATACTCCACTACTTATTCATACACCTACTTCTTCACAACTACATGACTTCTCCACACTACTACTTCTTCCCACAACTTCTTACTCACTCATTGACTCACTACTAAGTAAGATCATCTTGATCTACTTATTACATAAACATAACTCACAACTTCACATAAACACTAACTAGACTCTAATACATCTTTGGCTTTATGATAAGGAGGATTCTTCTCTTGCACTTTGAGGGATGAGGGATTGAATCACTTGAAACAAAGACTAATAAACTTATGATCAAAGGATTTAGAAGTGTGTTTGGAAAGGTTTAGGACTGAAAATTTTCGTGCAAAAAGTGTGAAAAATACCAGGTTTGAAGTGGTATTTATAGGGAAAATTTTCTGACAGAATCTGACAGGGGAGCGTGGTCGGCCCCTTTAGTTATGTGCCGGCCCCCTTAAAATTAAGGGGGCCACCCCTTATAATTAAGGGGGTCGCCCAGACGAAAACAACATTTTTCTTGTCTTTTTCTGGGGAAAGTTTATTTGGTGAAAAACTAACTGATTTTGGTTAAAAATTTGAATTCATATATTTATTATGAATTAAACATTTTCCTTTAATTACCAAAAGTGTTTTTCTAAATATATAATGAGTTTATTTAATTTTATAAACTTTGTATTATTTAAATAAACATAACTTTGATCATAAAATGTATTAGACATTTGTTTATACATACCTTAAGTGATTGTTGAAGCATACTCGAGATGTTGAGATGTCGAGGCTTGTTGACGTATGAATGCATAGATGAATTGGGATCACAAGTAACTTAAGCATTTTACGTTATATGTTGTAACTTACATCTTTGTCATCATCAAAACATGAAGAGGATGTTTAGATTAAATATCGTGATATTCATGCCAACAATCTCCCCCTTTTTGATGATGACAAACTATGTAAACTATAACTTATAGTAGAATGTATAAGTTACTTGTTTACACTTCTTCTCCCCCTTTTGTCGAAGCAAAAAGGTGGACTCCTAGACGAGACTTCAACTAAACTTCAATTCTTGAAATAAAGAGGCGAGTTTGCATCATTGTAAGTGAAGCCTTGATCATATCAACCTCTAAAATATGACTCTAGCGAATCCATAGATCAAATAAATTGCAAACTTATAACCTGCATCAAGGGTTAGTTTCCTGCAACAAAAATATATATAGATAGGGATGTAATATGCTCCCCCTTGGTGTATGCTCCCCCTAGGTGTATGCTCAAAACTTGTTTTGGCTACCAAAGAATCGAGCGATGAAGTAATCCTTCAAAACAAATTTAGTAGACAAGTGCACATATATATAATGATGATGATAGATATATGCATGACTCTAATAGGGGAACAATATATGGACGTATTAGGTATATGCACTAAAAGTATGACACATGCAATTATTGTTTTAAAAAAACAACCTAAATCCCAAAAAAAATTACCATGACCAATGCTTAAGACATGACAATGATCAGAACCTAATGCAAAGATTCGACCGACATATTTTGGCGAAAGATGCAAAAAGAATATATATACTCTAAAAGAGTTAAAGAAAAATGAAGATGAGAATGATACGTTCTTTTAAAAAAACGTAGGAAAATGAGGAGGGATGAGCGTGAATGTAAAGGGAAGGTGATGACAAAGGGTTGATAATTATGGTTTAGATTAATATATCATTTGACAAGGGTGGATGATAGGGAATCATGGGATTTTTTAGGTGTTTTGTTGGTTGACGAAAGAAGTTGGATGTGTGAAATGAGGTGGTGATGACTCGACAACACTTAAAGCTTGGATTTCTTCATTGTGTTCTTCACTTGCTGGAAAGTGGAAATGACGTATTTTGTAATGAAATTCACTTGGATGAGGTGGTGATAACTTGACAACACTTGAAGCTTGGATATCTTATTTGTGTTCTTCACTTGCTAGAAAGTGGAAAGGACGCATTTCTTAAAGAAATTCACTTGACTTTCAGGGATTTAAGTTTTGGTGGTGATGGCGCGCTTAGTAGAATGTAGGGAATGGTGACATGGTTTAATATTCTTGTGAAGATGAGAAATGAGGATCAAGTGGAGATGACTAGGTGGAAGTGAAAGAGTGATGTTCAAGGAAGGAATTTCTTGGGTAGGAGGTGGTGGTGATACTTTTGGTGGTGGAGACAATTGTGAGTTGATATATTCATTGATGGATGGAGTGGTGTCGTCTTCATTAGTAAAGTCAATGAAGAGTTGTTTTGGTGGTATGATGACAAGTTTTTGTTGGAGATGGTGGTTCTTGGTGGAGGTGACAAGTGGGTGTTGATATAGTCATTGATAGGAGATGAACATTGAGGTGGTCGTGATGGAGTGTTGGTGTTATCTTGTGTTAAATCAATGAGGAGTGGTTTAGGAGGTATGATATTGATTCTTGGTTTCTTTGAGGGCATGGAAATGGTGGATGACTCGAGATTGGTAGTACAAAGGATGACTCGGTTTTGGGTGTGAGGTAGAAGGATATATGTGAGTGAGTGTGATTTCCCTTCCCATTAAATTCATGCTCATCCGGACATAGAGTGTGACACAAATAAAGACAAACCAACACAAAAACGATAATCATGACAATGACTCGAAGGATGAAGGATAGCATACAAGGAGGTTTCCCTAAAGGTGGACGGAAGGTGTTTGACATCTATATAATAATAGAGTCATGACTCAAGAAATAGACATGAACAATGAGTGACATTTTAATTTGCATTTTGCTAATTAAAAATACTTAAACATTTCAGATGAAATATTTAAGTTGTCACATCAACTTATAGAGGTATTAGATTACAATCTAACTATCTCTTGACAAAGGAGTGGATTGTTTGGAAGGAAACAAGATGATGAATAAGGAAGTAAGTATGCATGGAGACTCTAGGACACTTAAGACAGTTTTGAGACTAATACGACCTATCGGATTATGACACTAAGGTACTCATGAAATAGGGTGTATGATCTAAAGGCAAGAGATATATATCTAGATGAATGTGACATATAGAGTCAAGCATGTAAAGGCATGAAATAAAATCACATAGGAGCAAATAAACATCTAGAAACAACATATATGCGATATGCCATAAATCTAGGAATGAAAGCATCTAATGAGAAGCAAAGTTCATAAAAGTAAGCTTAGTGTTAGGTATATTTAGGAATAGCAATTTAATCAAGTTGGAGAATGAGTATGAGACTATTACTAGTGGTGCTCAATTAAGGCTAAACACGACCATTTTTACGGGTTACACACACCCAACTTCTCACATAGAAGCAATTCAACCGTTAGGTTAAATTGAGTTTCTAGACAATAGGTTCTCCAGTAGTCATTCTCTTTTTAGAAGAAATTAAATTCCTAAATTTACCTATCGAAGAGTACCAAATATGAAGTTTGCTTGGTTCACTAATGCTTGGCTTAATGTGACCCAAACGTCATGTTTTTATGAAGGTAAATCTGGATGATATATTTTATTCACGATCCCAATAGAGACGTGTTGAATGTTTAGATAAGAGTAAACAAAAAGTTTTAATCTTTTGTTCATGATTTACCGGTTGTTTGGTTTTGATTGCATATTACTTGATTTAATAAATGTGCTAGACTTAAGAGTGCACCTTAGCATATCTTGTGAAATGAATCTCATTAAGATTATTTAAATGAGTTTGTGATTCTCAAATGATATCAAAACTAGACATTAATATATTTTTAAACAAATATTATTTTCTATGATTTTTGCCAATGTCATATATCATACTTTAACAAGTATTTAAATTTTTTTTTACTTGTTTATGGATTGTGACAAGTTATTTTTTAATTCTAATAACTTATATTATTTCAAAAAGGAAAGTGTAGTGCATTATCTTGTAACACAACCATTCATGCTACAAAGAAAATGAAATACATAGAATACATAGTGTGTATTATTCTTAAATATGTATTTTATCTTGAAGTAATGATTTTAAGTAGTGTGAGCAAAGTTTACATATGTTGTTAGTTTGCTCATGTTTGGTTTTTCAGATATGACACATTTATCCATTGCATTGCAATGTAAATTGCTTGAATATTTCGGATGAAACATCCAAGTCGTCAATCCTACTTCATTGTATATTTTATGCATGTGTTAAACATGTTATTCTAATATTTGGAACACAACTATTGGACAAGTAGATTCAATATGACATTATCAACACAAGTATGAGTTATGATCCAATGCATATTATTTTCATCTACAAAAGATGTAAATATTTTCATATCAATCTAGTGTGACTGAATATGTGGATTCAAGACTATATCTTTTGTTAAAATTTGATGTAATCTTGAAACTAAACAAATAACAATCCAATTTCTTGTCCACACTAAAAAACATGTCAATTAGATTTGATGAACATATCAGCCATAATTTGAATAATGAATTGATATAATATCAAGATCTTTCTTGACCCTCATAAACACTCATTTAAAATAAATAGGCATTTTGATAGTGTGTTCCATTAATCCTAAGATTATTTATGAGTGAGGTTGGTGAATAATTGAAATTTGACTTATTACTTCATGATTGTTATATGTTTTGTTTATGTGAAAGACTCTTCATTATTACTTATAATGAACACACTTAGATTTTGAAAATACTTTTTCTTTTATATAACTACTAATGTTTTACAATGATTCAATTTCTCTTATTAAGCAACTTAAGGTAAAACAAGGTAATTTGTTGAAAATATTTAAGTGTGTTGTTAAGAGTAGATTAAATTGTTTGAAATATTTAGGTGACTAGATTTAACTCATTTATAAGATGTTTGAGTATTATATATACCAATGTGTTGTTAATACTTAGCTCGATTTTACTTGAAAATAAAATAGTTTCCTATCCATATTAAAATTTAATTAAGATCAACATTTTTAAAGCATAAATGCTTAATTTTTCAAAGATATATCGACTAGGAATGCCCGACTCGAAGGAAAAGGTAAAATACAAGTTTTACGTTAAAACGCGCCTCAAATTTTTGACCTCCGTGTAGTATTTTGACTTTCTGACTTATTTAAGTTTGTAATGGTTAATTATAACCATTTTTAAATGAAAGTAGACTTAATTACCTTTAAAATTCCGGGTGGTACGACTTCTACGGAGTTACGGTTATTTTTATATGATTTTTCAAAATTTCCGAAAAAACTGCGAACAGACAGGCGGACCCCTTAAATAATTAAGGGGACCGCCCAGGCAATTAAAGGGGCCGCCCATCTGGTACTCAAAATTTCATTTTTTGTAAAAAATTATTTTCTGACTTTGCTAAAACTTGTGAAACTTTCTGAATTTGATACCGAACATATAATACTTATTTAAAGCATAATCTAATCTCAAGCTAGTATAATTAGTATATATAACATCAAAACTAATACAAGTTAATCAACAAAACACTTATCTTATTTAATCCTCCTTAATGGGTAATTTGATACATGGATCGTTCTCAATTTTTAAAACCATTTGTTTTGAAAATTAGAGCGACGTGTCTCTAGTACCAATTGTGGAAAACTAGAAGGGGGTTGAATAGTTTTCTCTTCTTTTTCATTTATAAAAGTTTATTTCAAAATGTTGATTCAAATTTATTCAATTATTTGTTTGAAAAACCTTCAATTAGAGTTTAGTATGAAAACAACATATAATCAATATGATCAATTATATACGTGAGCTTTTGGATTAGTTTTCAAAACTTAGTTTTATGAATGAAGCTTTGGTCGATCTTTATGTGAATACGTTTTTCTTTTAAAATCTTAAAACGTTTTGTATCAAATTATCGATTAAGTTAAACTCAACATGAGAAGTGTTAATAATATATATAAGTCCATTAGACCATATCATACAATTATATATCCTATCACAAAATTAACTTGTAACTACACCACAATCAATCATCATGACAATATAAGCAACAATCAACACATATTTGCAAGCATAGATATAAAGCGATTGTTGGGAACATACTTTAGTACTTAGTCAAGTCTCGGTCATTACATTTTGTAATAGGTTGCTTAAGTATTATTTATGTTTATGTTTTAGTTTATGGGCAAGTTGTAAAAGCCCAAAAGGCTTAGTAAGCCCACGTTGACATGATGAAAGGGACTAGGGAATGTTGCCCTAGCTTCCCTCTTATAAATACAAGGCTTATGTTGCCTTAAACATTGTTGGTTATTTAGATATATTAATGAAACTCTTGCTTTTATAATTCTCTCATATCTTGTAATCAACCAATCCATATATCTATCTCATTCTTTACTTGTGTGATATCAATATGGGTACCTAACAAGTGGTATCATTCGCCTAATAGAGATTGAAGTGAAGTTCTTGGTTTTTTACGTGGTGTTTAAGGTGGTTTTCATCATCTTTTTGCATTTTTCTTTGTTTCTTTCACTCAAATCTTGAAGCTTGGACAAGTTTTGAGGTTGATATAGTGTTTAGAAGCTTAGATTTTGCATAAAGTTTAAATCTTTTAAGGTTTTATTACATTTTCTAACAATGATTTAGGAGTGTTTTTATCAAGTTTTTGGTAAAAAGTTGCGTATTTTTCATATATACGTGCACTTTTTCTTCAAAAAGTTTTGATTTTTACAAGTTTTAGTGTTAAAGTTGTTGTCTTTATTGAAGTTTTAGTGATTTTAAGTGTTTTGGGAAAGATTTGATCAAAAGAAACAAGTGGAAAATGAGTTTTTGGTGAAAATAATCGTTTTTTCATTAGCTGGTTGGTAATCCTTTGCTTAAAGTTTAGCTAAAAACCCTTTTCCTGCTCAAAAGATCCTACTCAAAAGATCTTACTCAAAAGATCATACTCAGAAAATCCTACTCAAAAGATCCTACTCAAAAGATCCTACTCAGAAGATCCTACTCAGAAGATCCTATTTAAAAGATCCTACTCAAAAGATCCTACTCAGAAGATCCTACTCAAAAGATCCTACTCAGAAGATCCTACTCAGAAGATCCTACTCAGAAGTTTTACTCAGTACTTCCCTAGCTTGGACAAGTTAGCGGAATACTTCGACTAAGGATATCTTTCAAGCTTGGACAAGTTTGAAAGATTTTTTTGGTTTTAATCTTACGCAAAACTTGATTCTTACACAAAAGATTTAATCTTACGCGTAAAAAGGGAAATCTTACGCACAAACCTTGTGTTTACGCATAACATCACCTTTCTACGCATAACTTTAAGTCTACGCATAAGTTGATTGTTACGCGTAAAGATTTCAACTTTGCCAAAGGATTTTCATCTTAACCAAAGGAACGTGCATTTCAATCTTCTACAAAGATCCATCATTCACACAAGTCTCTTTCTAATATCTTCTAACTTATCTTTCTTAAATTACTATTTCGACCTTGAGTGTGACATTTTGTTTGATTATTTCGATTACGTCACAACAATCAAGGGGGAGAGAAATGTCATTTACAATGTCTCAATCACCTTCTTCCAACTACCTTCCTCACCAATATTCTCATCAGCAACAGTCATCAGCAACAATACCTTCTTCCAACTACCTTCCTTACCAATATTCTCATCAGCAACAGTATCATCAGCAACAGTATCATCGGCAACAAAGTCACAGCTCCCTCATTTGTCAAGTTCTGCTCTTTGGAAATGAATCAAGGCCTCCAATGTTGCTACCAGGAACATATACTGCTTGGAAACGGAGATTTCTACAATGGCTCACAGATCGTCCTGCTGCGGATCTCATGCTTAAATCCATACAAGATGGTCCATACAAAATGATATTTCTTGCTGAGTCAACAGAGATTATCAGACTGCAAACTGATGAAGATTTGAATGTTAATGAACTTGCTCAATATGATGTTGACCAACAGGCTGTATGGTTCATAACATTGGCACTTCCCAACTCAATTTACATTCATATGGACTTTCAAGCCAGTGCTTATGAAATGTGGAAATATCTTGAAGCTATGCATCATACAGAAGAACTTCATCACATCAGAATGAAACAAATTCTTGAATCTTGTTTAAGCATGAATCCACTGAAGACCATTCTCCCTGCTCCACCTTCTCCGGCTGTTGATCATGGATCCTTAATCTACACCCCAAATGGTCTCTTCTTCAATCCTCCAAATGCACCTGAGCCGATCTTCATTCCACAATACCATCCTGCAACACTATATGCTCATATGCAATCTCTTCTGCAAAATCTAGTCAAGCTTGGACAAGTATCTACTGAGAAAGGCAAAGGCGCAATGAATTCAACTTATGAATGCTTTAACACAATGGAAGATACTGATGAAGAAGATCTTATCGAACCAAGCATGGCATTTATGGCATATACGGAAAATATTGTAGATGTGGAAGATCAAGATTATGATTCAACTCCACTCTTTGATGCTAATGTTGAATACAATGCCACACTTAGTCAAATAGAAGTTGAAGAGGGTAATCTCAATGCTGTTTTGCAAAGTTTCGTGGGAGATATTCCATCTGATGATGAATATGCAGATTTGGAATCCAATACAGCAGATTTGGAAGCCGATACAGCAGATGTGATGTTAATGGCAAACATGCAGGAATTTCACATGAATAATACATGCCTAGAGTATGATTCTGATGATCCATTTGTGAAATTAACCAAAGAGAAATGCATGACATCTTTTAGATTACTTCAGTTACACCTTCAGCTTCTCTCAAACAAAGACTTAGCAGAAACTCGTTCTGAGTGTCTATTCAGACGTGTATTTCTAGACCTCTTTGGAGAAAAAGTTGACATTTTCACTAATACGATGTTCAACAAAGTGAATCAACTTGAAAAGCAACTTGCAACTGAAGAATTTCACGAGAATGAATCCAAGGCCGCATTCAGAGTTCTCAAGGAACAGTTTCAACATTTCATCAGTTATGACTGTGAAGTGGTAAGCGAGTATTTTTTAGAATACACTCGAATTGAGGCTCAAACCTTTAAAGATATTTTGCTCCGACACCTGGATGCTATAGAGAGGTCAATTGCTGAAAGAGTACTTCATAGACAAGAGTATGACAAAAGGGTTAATAAAAGGAAGTTGCAGATTCAAGAAGATCAAGTTCATAAAGTTAGTGTATTGGAAGCTAATTTGGTTGTCATGGAAAACAATGGGACAGAATCAGAATAGCAAGACGACAGCAGCAGATTAGGGAATGATATAGATGCAGACTATGCAGAGATCAGACCCTGATATAACTCAGAGCCCAACTTTGACAAAGGACAAATGGATGAGGAAGATGTCATACCCATCTATGACACAAAACCTAACTTTGACAAAGAGCAAATGATTGAGGTACAATCTACTATTGATCATATTATACCTGCAAATGAGAAACAACATTCTGAGCAACCTATCTTCAGTAATGAAGGAGAGGTTGACCAGAATGTTGTACAATGTCTTAACAAACATTCTGAGTCTGAGTCCTTACCTGATAATCCAATAACTGAAACATCATACCAAACTCTTGAGTCTGAAAACATTCTTCTTAAAAAGACCATTGCCCAGTTTCATAAAGATTTTTCAAAACTAGAGTCACATTGCATCTCGCTTGAACTTAAATTGCAAGACGAATCTTTAACTTCGGGCAACAATGGTCAAGTTTCGAATGAACAAAGTAAACGTGTGGATACATTAGTTAAAGAAAATGAGCTTTTAAAAGGTCAAATTCAAGCAAAGGTGTTTGCACATGCTGCATTGCAAAACAAATTAAGAAGACTGACTGGCCAGAGTGTGGATACTAAGTTTACAAAACCATCAATCTTGGGTAAACAGACTTCTCAAACAAACAGAAAATAATCAGTGGTTAGACAACCAACTGCATTTAAATCTGAACGACCTAAATTTTCCAAATCTCGGTTTGCTTCCCAAGTTGTTGAGAAAAACAATTTGTCAAAACTAGTCACTCCACATTCTTGGCCTAAGGAAAATGCATCTGTGTCTGCTAAATCTCAACACGTGATTATACCTGTCTCATCTAGGATTAGTTCAAAACCAGTGTCTAATACGAGCAATAAAAGTAAAGATTCTTATGGAAAATATGACATGTACACGAACTATGATCTAGAAAAGGCTAGGAAAAAGGCGCTACTTCAAAAGGATGGAATTCTAGGTTCAAAACCTCATGTGATGCCTTCCACTGTAGTACAAAACACTGCCAGTAGTAGCAAACCAAAACCTAAGAGTTCTCAACAAACTAATAGGAATTGGCTAGCATCTAAGAGTAGTTGCGTAAATAATCATGTTGTCTGTGCTTTAAAATATCTTCAAAAGGGAAATTCACTTGAAAAGGCTCAATCGACTAAGACAAACAAACCCATTGAATCAAAAGTCATAAGTCAGAAACCTAAGAAGTGGATCAATATAGGACTTAAGTTTTCTCAACCAAGTGATGCTCCCACATTTCATTCCACTGCATCTAAAAGGAAAACATCTCCTAGATCTAACATTAGGTGGGTACCCATGGGTAGAATTTTCAAATCAATTGGTCTCAGGTGGATTCCTACAGGAAAGATTTTAAACATTTGCACCAAAACTAATGTGATCCCCACTACATCTACCTCTGACACAAGAATGAAAACCATTGGAATTGTGTGTTCGAGTGTCAAGAAGTTAGTTGACACTACATCTTTATGCTTCTAACATTCGGAACCCAATTACACTTGGGGATCCATGTTCTCTGTTTTGTCTATTCTTTCTTCTTTTTAGATATAACAGGAATGGCTTCGGAACAAATCAGTTTCGGACCCGAGCTTAATGTTATGGTTTCTGAGCACAACAGCTTAGGACCCACAACCAACCGTTTAAAAGCACTCCAGCAATGGTTTCTGAGCACAATAGCTTAGGACCCGTAATCAACCGTTTAAAAGCACTTCAGCAATGGCTTCTGAGCAAAATAGCTTAGGACCCGAATTCAACCGTCTTAACTTTCCGGACTCTTCGGCTGAACCGTTGCCTCTCAACCGCAAAGAATTGGAAACCCTGTTTGCTCCACTGTTTGATGATACAATTGAATACTGTTCTTCTGAGGTCTCACCAATTTCCGCTGCACATCTTGATAACAATCAAGTACCTGATTCACCTCAATAAACAACAACAACTGTTGGGATAAACGGCCCTCCAATTGCATCTCCAACAACAGCAAGAACAAACCGCTTCCAACTCACGACAATCAGCTAAAGAATTTGCACCTCCATCAGTACCACAACTTGCAGATTATGACAGAAATGGTTTCTTCAATCCATTTGAACTGGCTCCAATCGTTTCTGATATAATAGAGTCATCTTCTTGCAATTTGGATCCGTCTAATTTGCACATGTTCTACCAACATCACCCTTCGGCACATCATTGGACTTAAATAGATTTGGAAAAACAATATGGTCCCAGAAGGCACAGTGATTCGCAACTAATCTAGTTTGTAGGAAAAGGATACAGTCAATGAAATAGGATTATACATCACTGTCATCAACAAAAGCTTAGTATGTAGCCATGTCTGCTTTCTGTGCTCAAATCATTTGGATAAGAACTTAGCTCACGGACTACCGCTATGTATTTGACTAGATCCCGATATACTGCGACTCAAAGAGTGCTATTGCAATCTCATGCAACACCATTCATAATTCCAAGGACAAACAAATTGCTCTCCGCTACCAGTTCATCAAAGAGCATGTCATGAAGGGTACAATTGAATTAGATTTTATGGGTACTGAATACCAGTTGGCGGACTTGTTTACAAAGGCATTACCGCCATCAAGGTTTGTTGATTTATCTCACCATATTGGTATGCGATGTTTGACTCCAGATGATTTGCAAAACTTTTTTAAAACATAAATGATTATCAAACATCTAACTCTTTTTGTAAATCTTCATTAAAAAAAAAAAAAAAAAAAAAAAAAAAAAAAAAAAAAAAAAAAAAATCTTCTTTCTCTTGTTAGAACTTCCAATCTTCAAAACTATGTTCCTCCATTAAAACAAATTTTGCTTTACTCTGTCAAAATGGAACATGTTTTGAGGGGGAGAAAACTTTTCACAATATCATGAAGTTTGCACACCTCATCATAATTCTTCAAGGATAAAATGTTTCTTCATCATTCGGATTAAAATATCATTTTCAAAAACTTCTATGATCTCTCGAATTAAAATATACAAAAAGGTTTTACAAAATATATGCTAATTCGAGGGGGAGAAAAGAAATTTTTTCTGCAATGATTCCAAATGAATCTAGTTTGGACTTCAAATGGAAAAGTAATTAACCTTTAATGAGTAAAGATTCAAAAAATGTCTTAAACTTAGGTAAAAGGATCTTGCATGGAAAATAAAATGGGATCTAATAAATGTTTCAACTAATGCTCTCAAAAGTTTCACACATAACTTGAAACCTCAACGAATCAGACTAACGATTTTTTATCCTTGATTTCTTTTCGATTGTGAGTTTCTAATTTCATCATTGTTGTTGTCTACTCGTTCCCTAAATGTTTCAAGTGTTTTTCAACGGTAAAAAAAAAAGGCATAATTAGAAACTAAGGTTTATGTAATTATCTATCAGGGCTTTCATTTTTATGTGTTTTGTCTAATTAACTAGTTTAAATGCTTTATAGAACACTAAAGAATGCTCGATTGGTGTATTTGCTCGATTAGGAACAACATAGGTTTAAAATCATGTGATTTAGGGTTTAAAGATGTCGACATATTTGCTGCTATTACTAGGACGTTTGTTTGTTTAATATTCAAGCATTATGATGCTAAGTGTGCATAGACTCAAATCATAACCCCAAACCATTATCATATGGAAAATTTCGAGCGAAAGAATGAATTAATCTATGATTTTGTGTGTTAATATGAGAATTCTGAGCACTTAGGAAGATTTAGAATGAGATTTTTGATTCATTTGTATACTTGTTTGTGCCTGATGCATTTTCTCTGTGTGCAAGTACATGTCATCCCATTGAAAGTCAAAATTTCAACATTCGACAAAATGTTTCTTATGAAACATATTTTCGAGGATAAAAGGGAAAAATGTGTTTAAAGGCTAAACTGGTAAAAGGATTCAAAATGGTGAGAAACAAATTTTTCCAAACTCTACACTCTCGTTTTACACCAGTAAAGCAAGTGTGGAGACCAAAACAAAGTCATTCAAAACCTTTCAAATTTTCAAAATCTTGAATGCTTTGGCTTCAATAAAAGAATGTCTCTGATCTGAACATCCCAAATACCGGAAGTTTTCCATTCATCACAAAAACAAATCTTCAAAAAGAACCCATGAGGTTCAACTTAAGATGGAAATCTTTTTCAGATTTTAAAACTCAAAAGAGAGACTCCGTGTCTCAAACAACTTTCAACAAGTAAAAGAGTTTTGAATTTCATGCATTCTTTGTGGTATAATACTTGATTATGTTTTCTAAAACCTTGAGCAAAATCATCTCATGAATTTTCAAAATGTATTTTAAAATACAATTCAAAATTCTGCTCAAGAAAACTATCTCTTGAATAAACTTCATTATTTGAAGGGGAGTATTTTGTTTAAAGAAAACTAATTTTGTATAATAACAACAACTTGTGCACTCATTTCAGTGTATAACTCGGATTTCAGAGAAAGGAAAGTGCCTTGCTAAACCATTTCTTAAAACCATACATGCACTTATCCTAAATACAGGACGCAATTTCTCACGCTAAGTTTATCTAAAACTTCTTAATCTTGAGCAAAATTTATTCAAAATTTTTCAAAAGGTTTTTCAAATCTTTTTAAAATTTTGCTCAAGATTTTTCAAATCTTTACTCCCCAATTCGCTTCAAAAGTTTAAATTTCTCAAAACATATGCAAGTTTTTGAGGGGGAGTATTTCCAAAACAAAATGTTTTGTCAAAATCATGCTCAATGGCTTGTGCACGCTTTATAGTGTACAACCCGAACTTGTAAAAGAAAGGACCCCGAGGTACGCATCAGTGCCTCAATCCTAATATAAGGAGCGAAGGCTTCTTACTTTTGAGTAGAATTAATCAAATATTTTATGATATTCATAATTCTGCTCAAAAGAACAAGTATTTCACCTCAATAAGACCTAATCACTTGTTGAGGGGGAGCACTTGTCAAAAAAAAAATACTTTGTTCTAAAATCAAAAGTTCTTGGTGAATCTCCCCATAAGTCTCAAAAAGGCATATTTTAATCTAAAAGATTATCAAAAACATCATTTTATATGCTATTTTTAAGGGGGAGAAAATGGAAAAGTGATTAAAATATAAGTGGTCAAAAAGCTAATGTTGTATCTTGTGCGAGCTAGACTCAGAATTAACCCAGGAATTGATGAAACAATAAAAGTTAGTAATCTCGAAAAGACTTATCCTCGACGGGTAATAACATCAAGTTAGTTACTAGAGCTAGTTGTCACCTAAAAGCTGACAATGGAACTCTTTAACTAGCCACGTAAGCATGTCTCGAAAAGGATTTGTCTTAGTAGAAATGTAGCGTCTCGAGAAACTTTCTGTGGACTTGACCAGGCCGGGTAATAACTTCAAGCTAGTCTAACTAGTGATGTAAGCGTGTCTCAAATCGGTCTTGTTCATTGAAAGTGGATCAATTCAAAAATACTTGCTCCTCCCGCATGTGTAAATTTATTAAATACTTATGAGCACATGTGAAGGGGGAGCCCTTCAAAAGTGTACACAAAACTCTCAAAGTGTTAACCAAAATATTTGATTATCACAAAACACTTTGAGAGATTTTCTATCAAAGGTTTCTTGGCTACTGTCGGTTAATCAAGGAGTTATAAGGTGATTAAGATAGGAAAAACCATCCTATGACCCGCCAGAGCCGGGGGGGATCTACCCAAGGACATCTCCCATAGTTAGAATTAGAAGTCCTTAGGTACGATACGAAAAAAGGAGAAAAGAATGAAAGGGAAAGAAGGAGTTGAAGAATTAAAAAGAAAAGTAAAGAAAAGGGTGAAAAGAAATAGCCCTCCATATGTTCAACCTTAGGGCAGACACCGGGTTCAACTCATATACTACTGGTTGTTGCTAAGGCAACACCGGTATTGAAGATAAAGTCGTCATGGACCCAGTGACGCAATGCACTAAACCTTCTTAACCACTCAAGTTCTCTTAAAAGAACTTGTTTCATTCTCACGGGGAACCAGTGTAATCTATCGACTTATCTCTTAGAGATGGTTGATATTGAAGCAGGAGACCCCTCCCTAGTCTCCACATAGGAAACCTAAGTGTGCACTTATAGAGTCTAGAGCCATGAGATACATCAAAGATCTCTTAGGAACACTTAGTATTTCTACAACTGGTGTTCTATATCAATGGACACCAGCTGTAAATTATCGAGTCCTTCGCAGATCTTAGCAATCTGCCGAGAACGTTTATGATAGAATTACAAATGTATTTCTCAATGATTGAACAGAAATTCCTGCTAGGGTCAACATCAAACAGCCCTGACAGCAGGTCACTTCGGTAACCCCACAAGGGTTATGTTTAGTGTTCATGGTGGTTCCATAGCGGTCTACAGTCGTGGAGTGATCCCTAGCGACTCACCCAGTCATTGAGCTACTTAGTAGGTCTCGTAAGCTCCTTCGGGAGTATCTGATATGGGAACGGCCTGGATAAAGATTAGAAGGAGTCTTCACAATATGTTGTTGACGAGCTCTAATTCCTTATCTGTAAGTACCCGTTGATTATTGCTAACTGTTTATCTGCAGGTATATCACCTCCATGATGGTAGATTCTTGCATGCTCATACATACATCTTGAAGCAAATGAAAGCTCCCCCAAAGATCTATGCACCACAAAAGTTCAAAGAAAGATTCTACGCCAATAAGAAGAATATGCAAAGTATAAAGACTAAAGATCTTAGAGTATGAAAAGGAACTTCGTGCACGTGAAAGACTAAGTCGAAAGATGTATGAGCATGTTGGAATGGCGGACAACCACCACAGACGCAGGAGTGACGAATGGCAGACTACTTCATAACACAATCACAACATCACCACCAAAGAACAAAGACTTAGAGCAAAGTACATTCACTATACAACATTTTTTGAAGACGTCAAAAGTTTTACATGTCACAAGTCAAAGACAAAGATGAAGATGTCCAGCAACCGTGATGACCGACCCTTAGGGGGAGATTGTTGGGAACATACTTTAGTATTTAGTCAAGTCTCGGTCATTACATTTTGTAATAGGTTGCTTACGTATTATTTATGTTTACGTTTTAGTTTATGGGCAAGTTGTAAAAGCCCAAAAGGCTTAGTAAGCCCATGTTGACATGATGAAAAGGATTAGGGAATGTTGCCCTAGCTTCCCTGCTATAAATACAAGGCTTATGTTGCCTTAAACATTGTTGGTTATTTAGATATATTAATAAAACTCTTGCTTTTATAATTCTCTCATATCTTGTAATCAACCAATCCTTATATCTATCTCATTCTTTACTTGTGTGATATCAATATGGGCACCTAACAGCGATAAATGCAAGAATAAATGTAAAAAGATAAGAGGAAGAGGATGCAAACCGGACACGATGATTTATAGTGGTTCGGCTACAAGGACACCTTCCTTGCCCTATTCCACTCCCCGAGTCACCTACTCGAGAGTTTTCTTCACTACTCAACAAGCTCCCTTTTGGCAGAGAAAACCTTACACAACTTTTGCTTAGACCATTTAACGACACTAAGCTAAATGTCGAGTTCTAATAGTAGCTAGAACCAATCTCACAACACGACTTCGATCACTACACAAATTCTACACGACTTCACGACTACTTCACAACTTCTTCTATACTCCACTACTTATTCACACACCTACTTCTTCACAACTACATGACTTCTCCACACTACTACTTCTTCCCCCAACTTCTTACTCACTCATTGACTCACTACTAAGTAAGATCATCTTGATCTACTTATTACATAAACATAACTCACAACTTCACATAAACACTAACTAGACTCTAATACATCTTTGGCTTTATGATAGGGAGGATTCTTCTCTTGCACTTTGAGGGATGAGGGATTGAATCACTTGAAACAAAGACTAATAAACTTATGATCAAAGGATTCAGAAGTGTGTTTGGAAAGGTTTAGGACTGAAAATTTCCGTGCAAAAAGTGTGAAAAATACCAGGTTTGAAGTGGTATTTATAGGGAAAATTTTCTAACAGAATCTGACAGGGGAGCGTGGCCGGCCCCTTTAATTGTGTGTCGGCCCCCTTAAAATTAAGGGGGCCGCCTCTTATAATTAAGGGGCCGCCCAGACGAAAACAGCAGTTTTCTTGTCTTTTTCTGGGGAAAGTTTATTTGGTGAAAAACTAACTGATTTTGGTTAAAAATTTGAATTCATATATTTATTATGAATTAAACATTTTCCATTAATTACCAAAAGTGTTTTTCTAAATATATAATGAGTTTATTATTTTATAAACTTTGTATTATTTAAATAAACATAACTTTGATCATAAAATGTATTAGACATTTGTTTATACATACCTTAAGTGATTGTTGAAGCATACTCGAGATGTTGAGATGTCGAGGCTTGTTGACGTATGAATGCATAAATGAATTGTGATCACAAGTAACTTAAGCATTTTACATTATATGTTGTAACTTACATCTTTGTCATCATCAAAACATGAAGAGGATGTTTAGATTAAATATCGTAATATTCATTGTAAGATCTAAACATAGTGTTGATTCATGTAGTTTCAGGTGGTCTTGGGTTATGGAAGATTAGTTTAGCCATGGTAAGAGTTTAGAGAGAGAGAGATAGAGAGTTGGGAACTCTAGTGAGAGAAAGTGAAAGAAAAGGAAATTGAATGATTAGAAGTTCCACCCCACTCCACATGTGGAGAGGGGTATTTATAGTTTTCTACAAAACGCCCACACCCGGGCTGTGGATCAAGCATACAGTGGGTAAAGACCCGTCCTTCTTCCACGGTGTAACTTAAACTAAACTAATATCTAACTAACTAATAAACAAACTACGAGCTATCTTAATGCTATTACAATAATCAGGTGACCGAGACTTTTACAGGAATATTTGTATTCCTAACAATCTCCCCCTAAGCGAGGTCACCTTTGAAATTAAGCTCTTTGGTCTTTAAGCATTCTTTCGTCTCTGTAGCTCGTAGGATCTGATTCTTCACTTTTCTACACACTTTGTACTTCAAGCAAGCGAACTTGTGATTTGAATTCCTTTGAAATATGTGATCTTTGAGCTTCTTTGAGATCATCAGCCAAAGTAAATCTCCAAGCTCATCCATAGTTGTATTGCCTTCATGTGATGTAGTGACAAAGGACCATCATGCTCACACCCTTCTGTATCTGGAGACGTTGCATTGGAGTTTGTGAATCAGGAGACTTTTTCATCAGAGTTGTGGAAACGTTGTTGGAAGTCTCTCAACATTTTGTTGTAGCAAGTCTCTCATCTTCATTGATAGTGTGGAGGATGTGTGAGCATGAGGTACGGATTGATCCGATTCAGCTGGAAACTAGAGCCATCAACGCCATCTTTATATGTGTCCCTGAAATAAAACAGTTAGCAATAAAGATAGAGAACGAACATGGCTTTGTCATTCGTTCTGCAAGGACAGACTACCCTCCGGTTTTGTGAAAACCGACCTGTGATCAGGCAGAGACTCTTTTAAAGAAGACTCTCCTTGACAGGAATTTCCAGGTTGTAGTAATGAATTTTCCAAAGAATCCACTTTGGAATCTTCATACTTAGCATGTTCTCATACCGGAACGTCTCAAACCAGACAGCACGATAGAGTGAATCGGTGAATGAATATTCACGGATTGATGAGAAATAGATTTATAGAAATCACTCGTGTGTCCTATGGTAAACATTTTTGAGACACAACGAGAGTTTTGTATTTAGAATCACATTTCCATCAAAAATACTTTTGTTTGAAAGATATTGTACACAATCAATGTGCTCGAAAGATTAGTTGGTGAGCACATTGAGAGGTTTTAGCAAAAGTATCCGTCAATCCATATCCTGGAACAAGTTTGATTCAATTATGAATCGCACCATCGTTGCTTTCCAGTTGTCACTTGATCATTGATCCAAGATGGATCTCACATGTCACCTACCAAGAGCTTGAGTGATGTTCGCTCTAGAAGGATTTCCATCTTCATTGTGAATATTTTCATATCACTTGGATGTTCTGGCAATACCACAAGGATAATGCGTAGGACTCTAAATATTTTATCTTATTTTCCACATTGTGTGAAACAATAAGCATATTTGGAATGTGTCCTATCGAGATTTATGGATGATCTCATGGCTCTAGACTCAATAGTGTGTTTTGATCCGCTCCTGGAGACTGGGGAGGCGTCTCCTGTTTTAGATATCAACATAGCTCGCAATGAGCGGTAGATACATTGCACAGGGTTCCCCGTGAGAATGAAACAAGCTCTTTTAAGAGAACTTGAGTGGTTGGGAAGTTTAGTGCAGTGCGTCACTGGGTCCATGACGTCTTGTCTTCAATACTAGTGTTACTTTAGTAACCACTAGTAGATTATGAATTGAACCCGGTTTCTGCCCTAAGGTTGAATATTTGGAGGGCTATTTCTTTTCACCCTTTCTCATTTCATTTATTTTTCATTCTTCAACCCCTTCAGTGCTTACCGAGACTTCACCACTAGAACCTTGTTGGGTTTGTTCCAGTCCTAGCTCTATCTCAGTCCGAACTCTTCCCTTTCTCACTTTACTCCTTTTTTCAATCATTCCTAAGGACTTCTAATCTATCTATGGATTGTCCCTGGGAAGATCCTTCCGGTTTTGGTGGATCATGGGAACTTATACCTAACCTTAACCGTCCTTATAGCTCCGTGCATTAAAGTAAATGGTCGGTCTTAGGTATTACTTCCACAAACGCCTTTCGCTCCCCCTCAATATGTGCTTCGATATTCGAAAATGTTTAGCACATATGTGGGAGCCTATTATTGAGTCGAAAAGATCACTTTTGATTATCAGTTTTCATATTTAAATCACATTCTCTCCCCCGATCAAAAATTTCAAATCATTCAAGATTTTTGATCTCAATTGATTTAAATAATTTTAGAAAACTTTTGGGAGAGAAATGCAGATAATTTTGAATGTTTTCTGATAAAAGGAACTTTTTCTTGCTCCCCCTCAAACTGTGAGGGAGATTGTTATGTGTCATATTTGAAGAGTTTGCAAGAGATTCGAAGTTTCAACAAAAACTCTTTGAAAATTTAAAACTCTTTGAAAATTTACTCATTCTGACACATAACCATCACAAATCTTGCTTTTGTATTGTACAAAGTGTGGGGAGTTTTGATGATACATAAAATTTTGAGAAATCACTCTCCCCCTAAATCAATGACGGATGTTTAAAACATAAATATTTTCATAAACTATTAACGTCATGGATTGAGTGAAAATTTTATCAAACTTTGGAGTTCAATTTGATTTTCATTCAAAATTTCATGGTACCACCAAGTTTTGAACAAATATTTTTCGGAAAAATCATAGAAGGGAAAATATTTGGCGATAAAAAGAAGACTTCTCTTCTTTATCAAGAAATAATGCACTGAAACGTACATTAGATCGAGGAAACATGGATATAAAGTAATCCATGCCCAGGTGAACTTCACCCGGTAAAGGGAACAACCGTCTTTTTGGCGACGTGTTTTCCCCATTTTGAGAAACGGGTTGCTATCTGTAGTAATAGCAAACCATATTTTTGAAGACCGGGTTGTAGCCTGAAATGACTACAAGCCATATTTTTAAGTTCGGGTTGTAGCCTGAAATGACTACAAACCATATTTTAAAGAATGTTTTGAGAAACGACATGTTTTAGAAAAACATTATTTGAAACCGAAAAACTCTTGCTCAAGCATATGTATGATTCCGTGTCATTGTTGAATGACATTTCTAGAAACGTACATAATATTGATTACACAAGAGACATGTCGTAAGAAGAGTATTTTTGGATTTTTTATGATTTTTCAGATTTTTATGGTTTTTATAGGTTTAATATTTATCTATTTACAATTTAGTATAATATATGTACAAGGATACGAACCAAAATCATTACTCCTCAGCTTCCAGACTTTTCTCCGCTTCCATCATTTGACATGCTGAAGAGTAACGTGAGCACATTAAACCAGGGATTAATTCAGGCATTTCACTCTCCCCTAATTAGTGCTCTCCCCCAATCCTGACAACCTTTCTGATGAACACCCACAATAGAAGGAAGACTTTGGACGAACACCCATAATATGAAGAGGTCTTTTGATAACCAAATACATGCCGTCTTTAGTCTTCTAATCACATAGCGGAGAATGTAGAGAAGACTGTAGACACGACCTATTTCAAGATTGCCCAATATGGAGGAACAGAATACCAACCATCTTCATCTCACCAAATGCCTTCCAGTAACCTTACATATAACCCATCAGCCCGCAGCGCACACATGAGACGATAACACCCAACTTAGAATAAAGAATAGACTGACGACTCGACCTTCTTCAGTCTTTAGTATAACACCAAAGTAACAAGTTGAACCACTGATCATCTATAGAATGTATCCATCCTTGGATATTAAGCCCTGATCACGTAAACCTGTTGTGCGTCCTTGATGTACACATTCTCTCTCCCCTGATGGTTACGATTAATCATACCATGACGTAACAGTGAAACGTTAATACCAAGGTGAAAAGTTGAACCACTGATCATCTCTGTGGCTTTTCAACACTGGAATACACGATTAAGCCCGATCACGTGAACCTTTTGTGCGTCCTTGGTGTACACATTTCTCTCCCCCATGATGGTTACGATTAATCGGAATCATCATCATTATGTGTACATGTAGCCTGATGACGTATACATGAAGCAGAACCCTTTGATACTGATTGAATCAGCCCGTGAGACGATGTCGATTAGCATTCCATGACCATGTTCTTCAACACCTTGATAGAGAGGAAGAAGTAGTGTTGGAGAACCATGCATACCATGACCATGTTCTTCAACACCTTAATAGAGAGGAAGATGTAGTGTTGGAGAACCATGGTTTGCACGACTCCTGAACTGACGTATTTAGGAGTCGTATGACCATTTCTCAATCATCATCCAACATGTAGATTAATATTCACCCTTTCCCCCCCTCAAAAATTGCATATGCCAGCCAACTGCAATTTTTGATGATTGAACTAGTGAATATGAGTACCATCAACGGTAGGAAGCTCCACTTGACGGTTCTTGAGGACTGACATGTTGTTTATTCACCCTTTCCCCCCCTCAAAAATTGCATATGCCTGTCAAATGCAAGTTTTTGGTTGAATACGTGAATAATAGAATACTCCAATATGCGCCGATTCACTTGAAAACAGAATAAGCACGGAAAGAGCATGAACTTGTTGATGAGAATGGCCATAAATAAGAAGATTCCTCTTCTTTTGAAGATAAAGTGCACTCAAGCATACACTTTTCTTTTCTTAGATGAACGGGGCCTGAAGTGTTGTCAGCAGGCGCCATAATGTTGAAGTACGAGGCCTGCACTGAAGTGTACAGACGTCATCTCTCTCTATTCTTCTACTCTCTCACTAACTCATTACCAACCCTATTATCATTCAGTCGGATATATGTCGTGACTACTGATGGAGAGAAACCCAATATGATGAACTTGAGACCGAAGTAATATGACCCGAATTTGTGACTTAAACTTGTACAAATGCAAGACAAAGAGCGGTGTAGAGACTTCGTGCAACATCGAATCCCTAAGTAGTCTATACTCTTCAACCAACCATCCATCAAGTATAAGATGTACACCACCTCTTGGATATCCACAACTTCATGTGACACTGAGCACTACAACGTGACTCCTTAAAGTGATAGTTATTTTGCAATAGAGAGAAAGAAAAAATAACTAGATATCCAAGTCCTTGTTGTTGTATTGAAAGCTCGAACAAGGATCTCGAAGAATCTTCATCCAACCTCCCCGATATCTTCAGATACTAAGTACACGCACCCATGAAATTTCACTTCAGCCTCAAATAAATAATACTGAACTAACCCCGTAGTCACATCTTGTCAATTCAATGCCTCAATCCAGCCATTTGTGATGTTATGGCTGAACTTTGATAATGGTTTTAACCCGACCATGGTCAAGAGCTCATAGCCCATCATCACGGGATTTTACAAATCTATAGTTTAAACCGAGAAATAAGTTCTTTCGCTGGATTTTACAAAACCAAGAAGAAACCGTGAGATAGTAACAGGTTGAATGTGGCATGACTGATTTGGTTATGGCAAACATCAGTTTGGGTTAAGAATATCATGTGAGAATTACAGATCACATCACAATTTTAAAGTCTTTGTCCAACTAACCAACCTCGAACACAAACAATTGTGACCACATGATGAAGGAACCCGATATACCAATCTTGAAAATGAAGTACAATTACTCAATTTGTTACCTAAGCTTGCATTTTTGTTGGAAGAACGGTGTAGAGAATTTGTGCACCATGCAAATCTCTAAGTACTCAATACTATCTTGACAAAGTATGAGACAATCATCACCTCTTGTGATTATCCACAACGTCATCTACGTGTGACACTGAGTACAATAGCGTAACTCCTTTAAGTGATAGTTAACCAGGTCTTCAACCATCCACCCCGACTTCTGGAAACTAGATAACCCAAGTCTTCAACTTACATCATATGCGCGAGCAAGTTATCATTGAAATCCTGCATCCAACCATCCCCGATTTCAAGATAAAATAGGTAGACTCTTTCGTGAAATCCAACTTCACCCTCAAGCAAGGAATACCAAATTAGCTTCGTGATCACCCTCAAGCAAGGAATACCAAATTAGCTTCGTGATCATTTGCTTCGTGATCATTTTGTGCGGTTGAGCAGTAAAAGTGAGAAGAAACATGCGCAAATTCTTAGGAGTGCCCATGACTCATAGTCAGACCAATCAAACATAGCTGTCTGACCCAGCTGCTTGAATGTCATCCGAAACAGTCGACATCTCAATATCTTCAAACGGGATTTTACAACTTATGTGACTTAAACCGAGAAATGATTCTTTCTAGGGATTTTACTAAAGTCAACAAAAGAAACCGGAAGATATATTCAGCAAGTTAAACTTAGATAGGGATACCGGATGAGTCACAATTCGCACTAAGTGTCAAGTCGTGACAAGTCAAGTTTCAATATATCAAATTGAGATTAGTCAAGTCGTAAGGATTAACTCACAACGTCAGATAACACTTTGATTAATCGAAATGACTTAAGTTACAACAATTCACTAATTGCAAAATGATTAACCAATCACACGAATCTCATCACTTAGTAACTTGCCAATAAGTTAGAGATAGTCGCTAAAGAGTGAGAAAACCTCTAGAGACTGATCCACTGAATCCTGAATTGCTGAAACCGGAACTGCAAAGATTCACACTACTGGAGACGGAATCGCTAGGAAACTTGCGCAAATTCTCCCCCTCAAAAAGGACATGCAATGACCTTTTTGCCAAAAACTGAAAGTCTGTGATAGTTGTGAATTTGACATGCGCAAAACAGATACATGGAAGGAGACACATAAACCTACTGCAGAGAAGATGGTGATAAAGACATGCTTGTAGTAACACCTTGCTGGACTCCTCATCAATGATTTAGCATATTAATGATTCATTGAAGTTCGGAATATGCTAGACCATTGGATGAAATGTGCTTAACTATAGAGTGAGTAAAGGGTTAAAGCACGTCTCTAAACAAATCACCTCCTGTCTTTAAGTCTGACCATCTCTTGAGAAGTTCTTGTACTACAATCCCATTAGAAGCTTGAGAAACAACAATCTCTTGATGAAGCATGATAAAGGACAAGTTAGTGACTTATACTTGCACTAAAATCGTGATATAGAACCTATATTGAGCTCAACAACGTAACTCCTTTAAATATAGGTAGTGATATATACCCAACCTTCCATCCTTAATTGTATATATCCACTTCTTGAACATCCAAGTCTAATCACCTTAAATACACTCGAGCAAGGGTCACCAAACGTCGTGCGTCCATCCACCCCGAGATGTTTGTGACACTAAGTATACCAACCCGTGAATTAACACACCAACCAAGTCACCGTAATTTCCCAATTCCTGCTGTTCTCGAAGCATAAACTTATCCCGAAGATAATAGTCAGATCCCGTAAGTTTTAATATGTCAAAAAACCAAGTCCCGCCTATTGAATCTTTCGCGGGATTTTCTAAAAACATCAAGAGTAACCGCGAAATTAACAAGAACATCTAAGGGTGAGTTGCAATACTGATGAGTGCTCAAACACTCATCATTTTTGGTCTAATATGAACTGCAAAACATACAAAAACACTCAGTAATGCATCAAAATACTGAAAATATTCCAAAATTGTGTTTTATATGTTTTAGATGCAAAATGAGCAAAAACAAATGAAAAACGCACAAAGTTTGCAAAATTGGCAGTTTCAGTCCCTCAACTTTCATAAAATGACAAAACTAGTCCCTGGATATTCAAAATATAGAAAATTATCACCAAAGGTCATTTTGAAATCATAAAATGTCATATTTAGTCCTTTGGTGAAAAATTGTAAAAGTTTTGGAAATTTACAGTTTGGTCCCTGGAGTTTCAGATTTTGGCAGATTTGGTCCCTGGTGGAAAATTTTGGAAGAAAAGTCATTTTTGGGCCTTAGAAAATCAAAAGTTATCACATTTGATCCCTGGATGAAAACTTTGGGAAAAATACACATTTGGTCCCTACACTTTGGAAAATGGCAATTTTAGTCCTCGGGTGATTTTATTTCGGAAAATAAACAAGGGTCCTTATGAAATTATATATTGGCAGAAATGGTACTTTTGTGATAACTTTGGAAAGATGCAACTTCAGTCCCTAAGTTTGGATTAATTGCAAATTGGTCCTTGTTGTTTTCTATTAACCAAATGGACCATTTTAATAAAAATAAAACCAAACAAACACCCCTTTTACCCAATCCATGAACCTGATCCAGTTACCACCCTAGCCCACCTAAGCCCAACATCCTCCACAAGCCCAAACCTTTTAAACTAATAATCCACCCGTACGTTGACCCCAGTCAACTCACCCCTAACCTCACCCCCCGTACCACTGTTCACCTCCATTACCCCCCTAATTACCAGTAACCATGTCCCCTCCTCCTCTCCAATCACTCACCAAACACTCAACCACCCCATACCTTCCCCCCCTCCTCATAAATGAGCCCACCAAACCCCATTATCTGCCAAGTTACATGTTTTCCCGCCAAAAAGGATTTCAAAGGCTGAGATGAAATGAAGGATATCCAATGGCTGAGAATGAGTGGGAAAGCAAGAGACAAGCTCCATGGTGTATAAAAGTCAAGAAAAGTAAAGAAATATGTAGTAGTTTTAGTAGTAGAATAGTGGTAGTGTAAGTTTTATGTCGAATTAAATTTAAATCCACTCTTTACTTGTAATTCTCAGTCAAGAAGGTTGTAATTTACATTTTTAGTGTCATTGAAAACTGTTTCAATCATCAATTCCAGTTATCTTAATTGAACTCAGTTTTCACCATTTTTACTTGAAATTCGAAATTGTTGTTTAGATTCTGTAGGTTGATGTTTCTTGTTGATTTAAGGTCACTTAAGCTTATTCATGAGCTATCTCAAGTATTCTAATCATTTTGATTCAGTATTCAAAAAGAAATGAAAAACAGTTAATAAATAAAAAAAAATAAAAAAAAAATAAGAAAAGAAGAAAAAGAACAAGAGAAGCAATGTGAGTATGGGTTAGAGTCTCAGGGAGACAGTAGGCATATAGTGAAGGTTTCAATCTTTGTTTTGAGCTCAAGGTTACATGTAAGTCCCCATTCAGTTTTTATTTCAAGCCTTCTTATTTTGTAATTAGCATATGTGGTGATCATTTGTGGTTAATTTCTGTTTAAGTATGTTCAACTTAGGTTAGTAATAGGTTTAGAATCAGTACCATAGTTTATCTATTGCATCTGCTTCATCTAATCACCAAACAATTAGCATAAGGGGGTGTTTGGATTTGCATTTTTGACCATTAAGTTCTGTGGTTTGTTTGTTATTTTTGGTTTTAACTAGTTACATTAGGTATTCATAGGTCAAAACAAGTTTCAAGTGCAAGCTTTATGCACCAATAGTCAATAATCACTTCCAATCCCCATAACAGTTAACTGTCATGGGATTTAGATTCCAAACCCACTCACATTGGTCTAGTGCATGTTTATATAGCCTTGAATTATCTTATTGTATCATAATATAACACATTTCATCATTAGTGATCACCCAAAGTTGGGAAAAGTCAAAATAGCAAGTTTTAGCAAAAAGTCAAATTGCTCCATTTCAGATTTTTCCAAAAATGCTAGGATTTTTAGAGAATTGTGTACTTGGAATCAGGCTCTTGGATTTCTAGGGTTTGTTGTGTCATAGCTCAACTACTGAGTCCCCCCCTTGTTTCATTTTTGCAAATTTTCCATTGGGCCCCACATTGCCCAAAAGTAGGCTGCAGGCTCAGTTGTGCCCTGCTGCACAGAACCAACACCCACCACCACCACTTTGTGGTGGTTTTCTGACCACCCAGTGGGTCCCACAGCCCCCCACCTTGCTCATTTCAACCCCCCTCCTAGTAGGGATCATGAATTGACCAATGGTTTGACCTCAATCACCCTGGGTCCCACCTAGTTTGAGCCCTTATTTCTGTCCCATTTTTAGTTGAAATGCAAGTTTCATTGTGCTTATTGGTTAGCTTTTAGCTTATTCTGTGGTCTCCTTGCACCTTTTACAGCTTATTATTGTCTTATTAGCTTATTTGAACCAGATTTAGCTATTGTGGGTCCCACCCAAGCCAATTTGAGCTCATTTCCTCCCACAGTTGACCAAAGTCAACTGTTTCAAGTTTTGGCTTATTCCAGCTTATTTTCAAGTTTCCTAAAAGTTTGTTTTTACAAAAAGTATTTGTTTTTAAGTGTTTAATAGGTTTGTAAAATAAAAATCAAGAAAAATCAAATTTAAAATTAAGTGATAGTTTCTATTTAATGTAATTTAATTTTAATTTTCATTTTTAAATTTTTGTTAAGTACTTGTCAATTTTATATTTTTATTAATTACCTCATATATTAAAGTATTTATAATAATTTTTTCAGATTTTTATTTTGTTATTTAGTATTTATTAGAATTAACTTTAGTTTTATTAATTATTAATTAATATTAAGTTTAAAATGGCATTATTAGTTTTTATTAAATAAAATCAAGTTTTTATATTTTTTTATAGCTTTTATATGTTATAAAGTAATTTTAGAAATTTTATTAGAATTTTTACTGTTCATTTAGTAATTTTCTTAATTTAAAATAGTTTAATTAGTAATTAGTAATTAATTAGTAATCAATTAATATAAATCACAAAAAGACAAAAATATTTATTTTTATTTTTTATACTTTCTTCAAGTTCTTTTTAAGGTTTAGAAAATATTTTTGTAAATTCTTAGTTTATTTTGTAACCTTTGTTAATTTTAGTTTATTTTAAATTAGATTTAAAATAGTTTTAAGTAATTAATTAGTGTTTAATTATTAAAATAATCATTTTAATAACTTTATTTTCATTTTAAATTTTCTTTTATCTTTTAAGTTTGTAAAAAGTCATTTTCACCCCCTGGGGGTTTTCAGATTTCCGTTTTTACGTTTTATCTCGTACGTTTACGTTTTATTTAAACGTAACGTACGCGTTTTTAAGTTGTGAACGTTTCTAGTTTTTGTAACTTTCCCGTCTTATCCATATAGCTTATTTAAGCTATTTCTTCGTTGTAAATTCCTTAGTTTAATCTCACTCAAACCCTTATCCATCCAGATTCACCCGATCAAATAACCGTTTGATTGCCATTCACACCTCGTCGGGACTTAAACGACCCGGGAAAACACTGTATTCCTCGGAGCATTGAGCCTTAGGAGTTTTACTTGTTTGACCACATCCGTGGTTGAATTTAGTTGACTGCTTTTACCTCAATCAAAATTTGGCGCCGCTGCCGGGGAGGTGTACGCGCTATTCTAAACGGTTTTTCTGATTAGTGACTTTGGAATTCGTTACATTGTACATTTATCCATCCTTTGTTCATATTTTCTTATTTTCAAAACAAAACCGTTCACGAAAACTTTTTAAATCAAGTTTTCAACGAACACAAAAAATACAAAAACATTTTCTTTCCTATTTGTACAAAATGCATTTCCAAGAACCCAAAAACATTCACCTTTACCCTCTCACATCTTTGATTCTCATTTCCTCACCCTCTATACACATTTGATTCTTTCTATGTCTCATCCACACTTTCTGGTTTGCCAGGGGTGTGGTAGTTCTTATAATGGTGGCAATTGCCCCAGTTGCGGCATGGTAGAATCAGGAAATGGGTCTGTCTATAACCAAGATCCCTATTCCTACCATGACACCACTGATTCATTCCACCAGCTACCACACCATCAGTCTCAGCAGTTTTACTGTTGTGAGCACTGTGGTGGTTCACACTACAGTTATGATTGCCAAACGGGAAACACGCTTGTCTATGAGCAGTTTCCTGATAGCAATTATGACTCTAGCACGTACAACCCACAGCCACATCAGTTTTACTGTTGTGATTACTGTGGAGGTCCACACTTCAGCTCAGATTGTCAAACGGGTAATCCTTATCCTTGTGACAATTTTGACACATCGTATTATGACGAACCTCCCTCTCCACCAATTCCTCAAAGTCTTCTCATTGATCTTTTAGATTTAGTGAAAGACTTGAGAGGAATGACACATACCCCAGATAATCCAAACCAAAAATCGATGGAAGAATTGTTAGCTGACGAACAGGCTGCTAAAATAAATTCCCAAGACGCTTATGAAAGATCTATTAGGGAATCAATAGCAAAAGAAAAAGCAGCCAGATCTAGCTCTCGATTTCGTTTCATTCCTGATGATAGTGATGATGAGGATACACTTGATATCCTTGGATTTTACAAAGATTCATCAGGTTCATCAGATGAGATTCTACCAGTTGAGATTCCATCTCAACCCACTCCTATTACACCCGAAGTTCACACTCACTCTCTGATCATGGGGGATGAGCATCTTAGCACTATTCCCAATAAGGAATCAGACGAATTAATAAAGTCTAGTGTTGAGATC
Organism: Artemisia argyi; assembly: GCA_030686995.1. Lineage (NCBI taxonomy): Eukaryota > Viridiplantae > Streptophyta > Magnoliopsida > Asterales > Asteraceae > Artemisia > Artemisia argyi. Next base: position 124,104,680 of record CM060693.1, on the reverse strand, counting down.
CTTGTCCCAATCCCGAGAGAGTCACAGGGGACTTCTGACCATATGTGTGATATTCCTCCTCCTCTTGTCTTCCCGACTGATCATGTTGAGATGTTCTCCGATTCTACTGATGACGACTCGTTATCTTGTGGAGACATCATTTTTATGGAAGAATTACCTTCTAAGCTAGTTAGCTTAGAAGAAGAGAATGACGAGATTGACACTGAAATCAAGGATGAAGCACTTCGTGCAACATTATTGAATGTCGATCTCCTCATTTCTAAAATCGAGGCTTTCAAAATGAAACCTATTTCATCTCCTATCCCCATAAAGGATAGTGACATTGTCTCCGATGATCCTATTCCGGAGTTTGAAGCCTTTACCTTTGATCATATGGGAGAGAAGATTAGTGACAGTACCACTTCTCATTCTCAAAATTCTCTTCCCATATATGATTCATTTGCCTTTGAGGAGTTCTCCTGTGAACTTACTCATCATATCAAAACTCCTCTAGAGTTTGATATCCCGGGGGGAGATGCTCTCAATTATGAGAATTTTCAAAATCCCACCCACCCTCCCGGGTTGTTTACGAGCTTACCCTTTGAAATCCAAACTCAGGCTATTGAGCCTCCTCTTGAGGAAGAAGATCAAATCATGATTTTCGTCATGGTTTTCTTCCTTTTCTTCACCTACATGGTGACTTCTCCTGTTCTTCATTCCTTCGGGAGTGAGGACACTATATTTGATCCCGGCATTTTCATGTATCATTATCTTGAGCCGGTTACTTATCTCATCGGTGTGGAACTTTCACGTGCTTCATATGTTTGTCCAAACATTTTGAATGAAAGTCCGATGGAGATCACTTCTTCCACATTCCCCAAGGACAAATGAATTCGGGGTCGAGTCAAGCTAGCGACTCGGTAAACAAAAACAATAGCACGCTTATAGGGTTTTCACCCTAAGTGTGGGGGAGTCCCCCATGCTATGGTTACAAATGAGTGAAAATACAAAATGGTGTTTTCCACGCTTAGCTTGTAAAGTTGCCCTTTCACGTTCAAAATGTCGGCATAATAGCCGGGATTTTGAATATTGAGGACAATATTCATGCTTAGTGTGGGGGGGGGGGGGGGGGGGGTATTCGCTATTCTAGCGAATTTTATCACATTTTACTATATAATACCCCCGTTTTTGCCAAAATTTCAAAAAAAAATTTCAAAAATTTTTCACTGGCGCTTCAAAATTTTTGGTAATCAGTCCACCTTGTCTAAGCGACAAAAGGGATTGGCTAGTCCAGGAGCAAACGGCTCTTGGTAAAGACATATCAAATCCGTTGACGGCTGGCAATTTGCCCAAAATTGTATGGTTCATCAACTCCCCGAAAACAAATGAGTTGGCTAGCCCGCAAGATTATGGCTTGTGGTAAAGGCCGTGGAAAACCCATAATTGGTAATCAGCTCACCAAGATGTTGACTATTCCATCAAGAGCTGGCTAGTCCAGAAGCAAACGGCTTTTGGTAAAGACTACTCAAATCCGTTGACAGCTGGTGGTTTGCTCAAAATCACACGGTTATCAGGTGTGCCACAGTTCTTACACCTGGCTACTCCAGAAGTGATGGCTTTTGGTAAAGAGTTTTTCAAATCCATCAAGTTTTCAAAACAGTATTGCTAGGGACTAGCAATAGTTTAGTGTGGGGGATTGATGAGTGCTCAAACACTCATCATTTTTGGTCTAATATGAACTGCAAAACATACAAAAACACTCAGTAATGCATCAAAATACTGAAAATATTCCAAAATTGTGTTTTATATGTTTTAGATGCAAAATGAGCAAAAACAAATGAAAAACGCACAAAGTTTGCAAAATTGGCAGTTTCAGTCCCTCAACTTTCATAAAATGACAAAACTAGTCCCTGGATATTCAAAATATAGAAAATTATCACCAAAGGTCATTTTGAAATCATAAAATGTCATATTTAGTCCTTTGGTGAAAAATTGTAAAAGTTTTGGAAATTTACAGTTTGGTCCCTGGAGTTTCAGATTTTGGCAGATTTGGTCCCTGGTGGAAAATTTTGGAAGAAAAGTCATTTTTGGGCCTTAGAAAATCAAGAGTTATCACATTTGATCCCTGGATGAAAAGTTTGGGAAAAATACACATTTGGTCCCTACACTTTGGAAAATGGCAATTTTAGTCCTCGGGTGATTTTATTTCGGAAAATAAACAAGGGTCCTTATGAAATTATATATTGGCAGAAATGGTACTTTTGTGATAACTTTGGAAAGATGCAACTTCAGTCCCTAAGTTTGGATTAATTGCAAATTGGTCCTTGTTGTTTTCTATTAACCAAATGGACCATTTTAATAAAAATAAAACCAAACAAACACCCCTTTTACCCAATCCATGAACCTGATCCAGTTACCACCCTAGCCCACCTAAGCCCAACATCCTCCACAAGCCCAAACCTTTTAAACTAATAATCCACCCGTACGTTGACCCCAGTCAACTCACCCCTAACCTCACCCCCCGTACCACTGTTCACCTCCATTACCCCCCTAATTACCAGTAACCATGTCCCCTCCTCCTCTCCAATCACTCACCAAACACTCAACCACCCCATACCTTCCCCCCTCCTCATAAATGAGCCCACCAAACCCCATTATCTGCCAAGTTACATGTTTTCCCGCCAAAAAGGATTTCAAAGGCTGAGATGAAATGAAGGATATCCAATGGCTGAGAATGAGTGGGAAAGCAAGAGACAAGCTCCATGGTGTATAAAAGTCAAGAAAAGTAAAGAAATATGTAGTAGTTTTAGTAGTAGAATAGTGGTAGTGTAAGTTTTATGTCGAATTAAATTTAAATCCACTCTTTACTTGTAATTCTCAGTCAAGAAGGTTGTAATTTACATTTTTAGTGTCATTGAAAACTGTTTCAATCATCAATTCCAGTTATCTTAATTGAACTCAGTTTTCACCATTTTTACTTGAAATTCGAAATTGTTGTTTAGATTCTGTAGGTTGATGTTTCTTGTTGATTTAAGGTCACTTAAGCTTATTCATGAGCTATCTCAAGTATTCTAATCATTTTGATTCAGTATTCAAAAAGAAATGAAAAACAGTTAATAAATAAAAAAAATAAAAAATAAATAAATAAGAAAAGAAGAAAAAGAACAAGAGAAGCAATGTGAGTATGGGTTAGAGTCTCAGGGAGACAGTAGGCATATAGTGAAGGTTTCAATCTTTGTTTTGAGCTCAAGGTTACATGTAAGTCCCCATTCAGTTTTTATTTCAAGCCTTCTTATTTTGTAATTAGCATATGTGGTGATCATTTGTGGTTAATTTCTGTTTAAGTATGTTCAACTTAGGTTAGTAATAGGTTTAGAATCAGTACCATAGTTTATCTATTGCATCTGCTTCATCTAATCACCAAACAGTTAGCATAAGGGGGTGTTTGGATTTGCATTTTTGACCATTAAGTTCTGTGGTTTGTTTGTTATTTTTGGTTTTAACTAGTTACATTAGGTATTCATAGGTCAAAACAAGTTTCAAGTGCAAGCTTTATGCACCAATAGTCAATAATCACTTCCAATCCCCATGACAGTTAACTGTCATGGGATTTAGATTCCAAACCCACTCACATTGGTCTAGTGCATGTTTATATAGCCTTGAATTATCTTATTGTATCATAATATAACACATTTCATCATTAGTGATCACCCAAAGTTGGGAAAAGTCAAAATAGCAAGTTTTAGCAAAAAGTCAAATTGCTCCATTTCAGATTTTTCCAAAAATGCTAGGATTTTTAGAGAATTGTGTACTTGGAATCAGGCTCTTGGATTTCTAGGGTTTGTTGTGTCATAGCTCAACTACTGAGTCCCCCCCTTGTTTCATTTTTGCAAATTTTCCATTGGGCCCCACATTGCCCAAAAGTAGGCTGCAGGCTCAGTTGTGCCCTGCTGCACAGAACCAACACCCACCACCACCACTTTGTGGTGGTTTTCTGACCACCCAGTGGGTCCCACAGCCCCCCACCTTGCTCATTTCAACCCCCCTCCTAGTAGGGATCATGAATTGACCAATGGTTTGACCTCAATCACCCTGGGTCCCACCTAGTTTGAGCCCTTATTTCTGTCCCATTTTTAGTTGAAATGCAAGTTTCATTGTGCTTATTGGTTAGCTTTTAGCTTATTCTGTGGTCTCCTTGCACCTTTTACAGCTTATTATTGTCTTATTAGCTTATTTGAACCAGATTTAGCTATTGTGGGTCCCACCCAAGCCAATTTGAGCTCATTTCCTCCCACAGTTGACCAAAGTCAACTGTTTCAAGTTTTGGCTTATTCCAGCTTATTTTCAAGTTTCCTAAAAGTTTGTTTTTACAAAAAGTATTTGTTTTTAAGTGTTTAATAGGTTTGTAAAATAAAAATCAAGAAAAATCAAATTTAAAATTAAGTGATAGTTTCTATTTAATGTAATTTAATTTTAATTTTCATTTTTAAATTTTTGTTAAGTACTTGTCAATTTTATATTTTTATTAATTACCTCATATATTAAAGTATTTATAATAATTTTTTCAGATTTTTATTTTGTTATTTAGTATTTATTAGAATTAACTTTAGTTTTATTAATTATTAATTAATATTAAGTTTAAAATGGCATTATTAGTTTTTATTAAGTAAAATCAAGTTTTTATATTTTTTATAGCTTTTATATGTTATAAAGTAATTTTAGAAATTTTATTAGAATTTTTACTGTTCATTTAGTAATTTTCTTAATTTAAAATAGTTTAATTAGTAATTAGTAATTAATTAGTAATTAATTAATATAAATCACAAAAAGACAAAAATATTTATTTTTATTTTTTATACTTTCTTCAAGTTCTTTTTAAGGTTTAGAAAATATTTTTGTAAATTCTTAGTTTATTTTGTAACCTTTATTAATTTTAGTTTATTTTAAATTAGATTTAAAATAGTTTTAAGTAATTAATTAGTGTTTAATTATTAAAATAATCATTTTAATAACTTTATTTTCATTTTAAATTTTCTTTTATCTTTTAAGTTTGTAAAAAGTCATTTTCACCCCCTGGGGGTTTTCAGATTTCCGTTTTTACGTTTTATCTCGTACGTTTACGTTTTATTTAAACGTAACGTACGCGTTTTTAAGTTGTGAACGTTTCTAGTTTTTGTAACTTTCCCGTCTTATCCATATAGCTTATTTAAGCTATTTCTTCGTTGTAAATTCCTTAGTTTAATCTCACTCAAACCCTTATCCATCCAGATTCACCCGATCAAATAACCGTTTGATTGCCATTCACACCTCGTCGGGACTTAAACGACCCGGGAAAACACTGTATTCCTCGGAGCATTGAGCCTTAGGAGTTTGACTTGTTTGACCACATCCGTGGTTGAATTTAGTTGACTGCTTTTACCTCAATCAAATACTAATCTTCAAAACTTAAGTCAACGAAGTCAAGTATCAACTTGATCAAATTGCAGCAAGTCAAGTCGCAGTTTGAAAAATCGCAACAAGTCAAATTGCAGACAACCAAATTGCAATACGTCAAATCGCAAGTGTTAACTCGCAATGTCAAATCGCAATTGGTCAAATTGCAATCAGTCAAGTCGTAACAAATCAAAACGCAATTTTACGAACCGCAATGAATCAAATCGCAAGTTGTCAACTGTAACTCAAGTCGCAAAAATTAAATTGCAGGCTCACTCAAATCATAGGCATCCACAATGCTGACAAACTTAAAAACTCTGTAATCACGTCGACATATATATATCCCCCAAATACTAGTTGTGACGTGTGTATCCCCGTGAAATTTGCATGACCAAAATACCACTCCTTATCACCATGCAACTACGACTTGGAGAGACAATAATTTGTATTCGAGTGAGTAGCCAAGTTAGTTTAGTGTTCCACACAAAAATAAAACAACATTTGTAACTTTGTGGATGAAACAACACATAATGAAACTTAATATATGACCCATTATGTTTACACAATCCACGCAGCCCAAAAACAAATGCAATTACAAACTGCGCAGCCCACCACCAAAACCTTAAGCCCAAATCCACGAAAATAATAATCAGCCCAAGAACAGACTTCCACTAACCTTAATGTTAACGGTATAAAGCACACTAAGCACTCACATTATACCCTAATCACTCTTACACAAAAAAGAACGCAGCCACCAAACTGAAACAAGATCCAGACGTAAAAAATAATACGTGGTCTAACAAGAAAGACAAAGGTGTTCCACTTCACGATCTGATAGGGTCTCAGGTAGGTTGTATTAGTTGTAATTTAAATCTACCAACGACTTCGTAGGTTGTATTAGTTGTAATTTAAATCTACCAACGACTTGAAGAAGTGATCTAACAAGTTTGTTAAGGTTACTTCTTTTAAACACAGTCGGATATAACAATGAAGCCTTGCTTTCACACGGATCAATGATGTTTTCTGTGTTCACACACGAAAGTCATAAGAGTTTGATACGAAAGTGTGAATCAAAACTGAGATGATGATTTGTTTATCTTGTGTTTTCGAGTCTTGTTAGATTCAGACGAATGGAAAAAAAATGAGATCGATAGAAGTAGTCTTTGATTTTTCGAACATTGAGAGAAGAGAAGTTTATGCTTCTAACAAGATCGATGATGCTAAATCTCTTGTGTTTGAGTACTTAGTTCTCCTCGTGAGAAAGTTGAGATCATTGGTTTGTTTTAGTAAATAATGGACTGAGATGATGGAATGATTGTGAGCTAATTCTTGTTCGTTGTTATTGTTGTCAAGGTTGTAACATGATTGGGTATTGTTTAGTTCATGTTAACAAATAACTAGTTACCCAGTAGTGACTAATCGCAATCAAGAGACCACTCCCAATAATTAAGCGCAACTAATGAAACATGAACTAATCGCAGCAAGAAAGTTAAGCGCAACCAAGATTTAACCGCAACCACGAGCTACTCGCAAGTCTTAGACCGCAACCAGGAGATAGCCGCAAGTATTGATGGTAACCGCTAGTATTAGAGGTAACCGCAGGTTTTTTGATGTAACCGCAGGTTACAAAAATCTAAATCAGTCACAATCTTGTTTTGTTGTCTTATTACACTTATGGACAAAAAAAGGCTCAAGGACATTTCTATTCTAAATACTTAACCGCAACCAGGAAACAAAAAAAATGAGCAATGTATGCAACGAATTAAAAAAATAAGCCCAATATCAAAACTTGCAAAGAATAACCAAGCTCAATGAGCCCATGAGAATCACTAAAACTCACAAACACCACGAGATACAACTAAACCAATCAAGATATACAATTCGACTCCAAAAAAATATAGAACCACAAAACCAAGTGCAAATTTGAGAACACCAAGTCCTAAGATGAAACCTTGGCTCTTGATACCAATTGTAAGATCTAAACATAGTGTTGATTCATGTAGTTTCAGGTGGTCTTGGGTTATCAAAGATTAGTTTAGCCATGGTAAGAGTTTAGAGAGAGAGAGAGAGAGAGAGAGTTGGGAACTCTAGTGAGAGAAAGTGAAAGAAAAGGAAATTGAATGATTAGAAGTTCCACCCCTCTCCACATGTGGAGAGGGGTATTTATAGTTTTCTACAAAACGCCCACACCCGGGCTGTGGATCAGGCATACAGTGGGTAAAGACCCGTCCTTCTTCCACGGTGTAACTTAAACTAAACTAATATCTAACTAACTAATAAACAAACTACGAGCTATCTTAATGCTATTACAATAATCAGGTGACCAAGACTTTTACAGGAATATTTGTATTCCTAACATTCATGCCAACATAAAGCATCATTTTTGCTTCATTATTTTTGGCAATTAGTTTCTTTTGATCATCACTATGTTTAGTAAGTGAACTATCCTCATCTCAACAACTTCCGGTAGCTTTATGATCACCTTCAATAATAATATACCATAGATCTATGTCCTTTGATTTTACGTAACTTTCAAAACGGTTTTTCCAATATATAAAACCATTTGGTTCAAATAGTGGTGGTCTTTGCATAGATTGCCCTTCTTTGAAGTTTTCAAAATCCATTGATCTTTCCAAGTTTTAAGATACAATATATTTTAAAAACTTGAGTAACATAGCTCTTGATGCCAATTGTGGAAAACTAGAAGGGGGGTTGAATAGTTTACCGGTTTTAACTTGATTTTATTTTAATACTTTTACGTGTAATTGACAATTAAGACTTATCAAACAATAAATAATATGCAAGAATAAAAGTAAAAAACGATCAAACCATAACACGATTGTTTATCGTGGTTCGGCTACAAGGACTCTTTTTCCTTGCCCTACTCCACGCCCTGAGTATCCAACTCGAGAGTTTTCTTGCACTAGTCAACAAGCTCCTTTATCCGGTGGAGAAAACCTTACATGTCGCTTACACACTATTTCTGACACTAAGCTAGATGTCGAGTTCTTTCACAAGGGTACAACCACTCCCGATAGTTCTTTTACAAAGGTACAACAACTTCCGATACTCTAAGTATTTTGAGGACTAAAATACTAACCGATCACTACAAATGGATACAATACAATGATGTATAAACTTTACTAGTTTACACTATGCTATGCTTGACAAGTCTTGCAACGTTGTGTTGAAGCTTGTAAGTTCATGATCTTCTTGCTACAAAGAAAGACTCACAAATATGAAAGTGTACTGAGTTAGAAATGAAGTATATGCAGTATATTATGATAGTGAGTGATAAGAAAAACTCAAGGAGTGGGTTGCTATTTATAGGCCAACATCCAGGCTAACCCACGGATACGGCAGAACCAATACTTTGGTTCCGTCCGTTGTCCCTGAGGATTCCGCCAGACGCCCTGACAGAATCCTGCACAAGATATTAGAAAATCTAACACAATATTCTCAAGATCTCACAAAGTCAACTTTGAGATCTTAAGAATGAATCTATACAAAATAAAACATGTTTCTTACACACATGTTTCCTTTAAGGGACATGTGTGATGCAAGTGATGATGTAAGTAACATTATATTTCTAATTTTAGATATTCTTAAAAAGGAAAGTATACTTGTAAAAATAGTTTATGTATAGACTCAAAAATGTTTGTTTGAGATGTTTAGCAAGTGAATGATTTACTTAAAAGAGTTTGCTTGCTTATATCCTAATATGACATACTATTTAGTAAACTTGCTAGGTATACATAAAATACATTTTTAACACATGTACGTAAACTAAAGTATACTTGATTAGAAATTACTTTGTGAAAACATGTAAATGTAGTTTGAGTGAAGTTAAGTAAAAGACTTTTAAACTATATTTATGATTTGCCAAAAATAAACTTTACCTTTTGTAGTTAACAAAACTAAGAAAGACCGTAAAATATAAATAACGTTTTTAGGCGATATTTGTATTAACAGAGACTTCTCCCCAAGATTCTCCAGAAGACTCTCAAGGCCTCAGAGAAGAAGTGGAGTCTCCTGATAAAATACATGCTACCAGCATCAACTCTGTTAATTCTGGCAGTGATTCTGAAAAAGATGACCTTACTCCACAAGATGATCTTCCAGATCCATTCATTCCTGAACCTGATATTGGTGACGTGCCTAATGATGGCCTCTTCACTGAAGCCTCTTATGATGAAGAAGGAGTGACTACTGACTTCAACAATTTACCTACTAAAGTTGATGTAAGTCCAGTTCCTACCCTAAGGATTCACAATGCTCATCCAAAGAGCCAAATCCTTGGTAACCCTAAGTCAGCTGTTCAGAAAAGAAGACAAATACAGCAACAACTTGGATCCCATGCACTCATTAGCTTCATTCAAAAACAACAAATGATTAATCACAAAGATCAACAACATTGTCTCTTTGCATGATTTCTATCTCAAAAGGAACCTGCCAAGGTTTCTAATGCTTTGGATGATGAAAGCTGGGTTGAGGCTATGCAAGAAGAATTGTTGCAGTTCCAATTACAAAAAGTCTGGGTTCTTGTAGATCTTCCACATGGATCTAAAGTCATTAGCACAAAATGGGTCTTCAGTGTCACAACTCACCATTTCAGGTCATTTCCCAAACCTTGGAAAAACACTATTCATCAAACACTATTCATCATTTTCAAGGTCAATTTGATATTCTGAGAAACATTTGAGAATTTTACTATTCACTTAACACTATTCATTGCCGAAAAAGTTTTCACTATTCACTTGCATTACTCATTTCATCGTAAATTTAATTTACGGGTATTAAAATTCGCGTAACCGTATGGGTTTAGGTGCGAATTCATTTCATTATCAGTAAGGACATTGCATACGGACTAGAGACAGTCTGCATATCATCATAACAGCATTTTCATGTTATACCACTCTTAGGATTTTCAAATTTATATATTTGACACATTTAACGTTTTCCTTATAATTATTTATAAATAAACGTTAACACCCGGTTAATAAACACGACGAATATATCTAAATATTCCCACAATGGTCCCGACATATTTTTATATCCATTATATCATCATAAAAGTTATTACATTCATTTACCCAGTATTTTGGAAATTTATTTTATTTATAACGTAAGTTTATAAATAGTACGACGGTTTCCGTGGAAACTAAACAATAATCACCCGAACACTCAGTACTTGTACCCAACATATTTTTAACATTCTTACAACTTTATTTTATCCCAAATAACTTCGTTAACATTTATTTCTAGCAAACCCGGTACCCGATTATAACTAATACTTACACTAAACTACAACTAATATTACACTACATTTCCTAAGTGATCAAAACCGACTTTGCTACTCTTTTGCACATTGAAAACCGGCCATGAGCACATTCCTAGACCACATGACTTTTATTTTTAACCTTATGTATTTATGTACAATTATAATACATTAAAACCTATACTAAATATCTAAGAACCTCAAAAACATAAACATACATATTTCCTAGAATCATAAGTTCATCTTTTTCTCTCTTTTCTTCCCCAAAACCCACGACCCAACCTAGGATCCAAGATCAAGCCATTGTTTTCCAAGATTTAAAGCTACATAGTTTTTCCTTTTATCATTCTAATCAAGATTCTTGCAACATAAACACAAGTAACACAAGATTTCTCATCATCTAATCACCTATTATTTCAAAGTGAGTTATCAAATTTAATTTCATGATTTCATCAAATTAATACTTGTATCTTATGGTTTTCATGCTTAATTTCATGTACAAGTTAGCTATACCACATTATTTTTGTTAACTTTTTGAACATACAAACCCTAGATTTTGATTTAGGTGTTCCTTTGTTAAATTAACATGAGTAGTAGTGATTAGGAACCCATGGCACCCTAAGAAGGTGTATGGTAGGATTAGTATAGCTTTGTGGTGTTTGCAAGAGATTTGGTTGAAGTAGAAACTAGTTTTGAACATGAAAAATGGTTTTGTAACAAGTATATAAACCTACTGTCCCATTTTTGTAAATCCAGGAAAATCAGTAAAGATAAAGGAAACTTTGGCAAAATTTTTAGAAAATACTTTCAAAAACGAATCCGTAGGCGAAAGAACGGATTAAAAAGAGTTTATAACGAAGAAGTTATGATTTTTGCAAGTTTATTGACGAAAAGTATATTTTCTGAAAATACAAGCTGTTGGACGTTTTTCGTCGGACAAAAAGAGGCTTTAGACGTAACCCGGAGGAGCCAAGCTTTCCAAAATATATTACTACATACTAAGACGTAACCGTGGATATAAAGAACAAGTAAAACGGACTCATAACGACAAAGATATTCACGTTTCAATATCGGCAAAACTTATATTATTTTGACAGCTTTTGAAAATAATAACACTAAAACTACGTAGTAATTCTAGAATCTAGAAATAATACCAAGTACCCAAATTCATAACTAATGAAGTATTAGTGATTACAAGTATATTTTTATCACTACAAGTCGTTATTTCAAGGATTTCAAACCGAGGATTTCAACATTTACATTGATACATACGATATATATATGTATATACATTTCAACTAGTTTTATTTTTCTAGTTGCCTTATTTTTCTAAGTCTTGGAAAATGTATATTTTTGATAACAACAAGTATTTTTCTAAAGAGTAGAGTGGTATAGGAAACATGTGCATGGACATTCATAACATCATTTTGTGATCTAAATTAGATCGTTCATCATTCATATTAGGTTGAGGCAGCTAACCGTTCATTGTTGTTGTTTATTTCACTTCATCACAGTATCATCAGTTTAAGGTGAGTTTTCATAGCCCCGTTTTCAATACAATATTTTGATTTCAAATCCCACGGGGGAATACATTGCATCAATTATTTTAGTACGAGCCCAAGTACCAAAACATATGTACATTGCTTAAGTTGCCTTACCAACCTGTTAAAGTCTCCTATTTATTATCATGGACCATTAATTTGCCTATTAAGCGAGAGTGAGTGGATAGATCTATCGAGGGTGACGCCTCCATCCGTGGTAGATATTACCAACAGTAAGCGGATGCATTTCATGTCTGATATTTTGGGAGTGTTCTGGTAAAACATTTAGGAGGGGCATATAATTTCAACAGTCTAGCTTCGGGGTCATGAGCTTAAGGTCTATTGTACTATTTTACTTGATTTTTATCTTGCACTTTTACTTGTGGTGGCCGTACAACATTACATTTTATAAACCTATGGAATTCACCAACATTCGTGTTGACGTTTTAGCAATGTATTTCAGGTTATTAAGGTAGCTCATGTGACATACATTTGGACCTTCATGGAGTCGCGGAGTCGACGCGTCTCATTTTTAATTCATGCACTTATGTAAACATTTGATCTAGTATGACTTGTTTTTCATAAACTTGCAACACCTTTTGGGGACCTCATTTTGTAAACTCTGAATAATTTCAATGATCAAACGAAGTATTTTCCAAACGACACTTTAGGTCATTCAATGTAACTGTAACTGTGATGCTATGACAGACACCCCCAGGTATTCCATTCCGCTGCAAGTCAGGTAAATTGGGGGTGTGAAAGATTGGCATCAGAGCTAAGGTTATAGCGAACTAGGATGTATCTTGGACCCTAGACTATAACCGCATCATCATAGCATCTCATCATTTCATCATAAGTGCATAATCATGATACATGTTGTTTCATGCATACCCTGTGCGAGTTATTTATACTCATATTTGTATATATATATATATATATATATCATTTTATTGACCTGGTTCACAAGTGACATGTCTTCAGATACTCACCCTGACATCCTTTTATCGGATTCCGACATTGAAGATGCCTTGTCATCTTCCACTACGATTATACCACCAGTTGCACTTACACCACCATTAGCACTATTGATTTGCCATAGGAACAGGGTTTTCCTATCATTTAGCCCATACATAGAATGCCTTTTGGTAGAGTATTCAGACTTAATCTTAATGGACTTATTAGGATGTTTATTGCAAGGAAGATAGTATGTTTCTTTCCATCACTAGTAGAGCACTCACTACTTAGGTACTACCACCACCATTAGTTACTTATTACACTATTGGTCGTCCCACAGTGCGTACTTTAGTTTTACCTCTTAGATGTCGCGAGGTAGCGCGAAAGAGGGTAGTATTCCATTCACTAGTACCATCATTGTCATTTTCCTTTTCCATTCCCACTTGCCATGAACTAGATAACACCTAGTAGATAATACCAATATCACGGACTCAACAGGAACATCCGCAGATTCTTCAGGAATGGTTCATAACCTACATTATCTAAGATTTGATAGATGCACAACTTCAGACACCACTTCAGGACTATCTCGACCTTATGATGCCACGAACCTGACTTCACATAGAGGGACACCAGGAAGTCCCTAGACCAGACTTATATCCTCACTAGCTTTTACTATTATCTTAGCCACAGAAAGTGTGGGACATAGTCTAAGGAACTTTTGTCTTTTGATTGTTGTACAAACAAAAATATCAAGTGTGACTATACTATGTAAGGAATGGTTGTGCTATTTGTGATATCGGTTCACGTAGACCGAAATTTTCATGTATTATATTCATGTGTTGTGAATATGATGACTTTGATTAACTATATCCTCATGGTCTCTTATGATTTGATGAAGAGATATTTAAGCAAACCATTACAAGCATGACGCAAGCTGCTGTTGGACAAGTCATCGCCAAGAACATAGCCACCGCCCTCACTAAAGAACTTACTCACGTGGAATTTATGGGGTGCAATCCTCCCTCCTTTAGCGGAACTAGAGACACAAAGGAATTTCTCAAATGGTTCGAAGAAATAGAAACAATATTTCAGTGTGGCGACTGTCATAAGGAAGACAAGGTTAAGTTCGCCACATGCACTTTTCAGGATCATGCCCAGGAATGGTGGACCAAACATATTAAGATGGTGGGAGTTGATGCTGCCTACTCACACTCTTGGGAGAAACTAAGAAGGATGATGGGTATAACATTTGGTGTAGGAAGTGAATTACGAGCAATAGAACAGGAAACACTAAACTTTACCATGGTAGGAAATGATGTTGACGAGTACACTACTCATTTTTATGAATTAACACGACTAGGTCCTGCAATGGATGAACCGGAAAGCAAGAAACTTGAAAGGTACATCGGGGGACTCTCCCATGAAATTCGTATGTTGGTCATCGCATGGGAACCCGATACCATGTCTGAAGCTATCAAAATGGCGATCGAAGCAAAGGAACTCATAGTTCACGCCGAGACATCAGGAAACAATAGTGAAAATAAAAGGAAGTGGAACAACAATCTAGGTTGTAATGCTGCTTAACAATCACCCAAAGGACAAGAAGTGAATAGAGCCTTTGCTGCAAAACCGCACACAAAGAGAAGGTATATTGGAAAGTTACCTTACTGCAACCTGTGTAATCAACATCACCGAGGTCATTGCAGTAAAACGTGTGGAGTGTGCAAGAAGCGGGGTCATTGGACTGAAGACTGTAGGAAACTCACAAATCAGAAGACCCCAGGGAGTTGCTTCAAATGTGGAAACTTAGGGCATTTCAAGAATGACTGCCCGGAGCTAAGGAAAAAGGAAAATCAGGAACTTGGAATCAAGACTGAATCGCTCGCGGAATAGCGTGAGCTGTTGAAAGAGAACCGCCAGCATATTAGCAACATCAAGGATAACAACAATGCTTCAACAGGTGGAGCTTTGTTTCAATATATAAACCATAGTTCGAGCCCTTTAGGGTTGTATCTTTCCTTTTGTACTTACCGTTGGTACGATGACATAACCTAGTTGTATTAAGCACTTTTCTATCCAATGTAGTATCTATCCTTTGTTACCTCTGTGATAATCATAACCTTCGTTTACTCCATTTTCTATCCCAATTGCTTAGACTTTAATCGCTTCGCAACATTTAAGCATTGTCTTATCAGGGATTAGGCTGATTTCGTTTTTGATGAATTAGTAGACTATTACCATTCGACAAGATTCACCCACGTATCCAATACACCATTCAAGCTATTTTACTATCATATGGGGAAATTGTTTTACAGAAAAATTTCTGAAGTAAGCTATTTTATTACCATCCTATAAATTGATTTTTCTGTCATTACACCAAGTATTTACTATTATTACGCGAGGCAATTTTCATGTTACTTGAAAGAAAACATCAGGATACCATTTTAATAACAATGCGTTAAACACCATCTAAAACTTTTGAGAAAAGTTATGATATTTTGACAAAATCTAACATCGCATCATTAGTCCTCAATTGTACATAGCCTGATCACCTATGTAAAATTCAGGAAGGATTATGCCATGAAGGAAATAATTACCTTTTCAAAGGATTGTTAATAACAATCTTCATTTAAAAGTTTTGTAAACAAAGGAACTCTTCCATAAACATCCCTTTTGCCGAACTATCCCTGGATACTTACCCCACCTGTCACCCACTTAGCCATTAAGTTGGATTTTCCCATTGACTTCCCTAAGAGAGACTTTCCATACCAATTACATGCAGGATTCCTCTATACAATAAAAGCAACGAAAGGATTACAGAACTACTAACCAGGACTAGAAGTATATAGTGAGAGAATTCATAACTCAACAACAAATTCTAAGATACTGCGAGACCATCCGAATCACCATCTCTGACTTAGTTGTCAAATTCTATCATTTAAGGGTACTAGCTAGACTGAGCTACAGGATTGAACTCAATATAAATGTCCGCAGGACAACACAATAGAAATAAACCAAGCTTCTAATTGAGACTGTAGAGCATTTCATTTAAACATGGCCTCATCCATACATAAACTTTCCTGCAGTAAGTTTTCACAAAGGACAATTGTTTGAAACAAGAATATCGATGTAGATTCCCCTAAGGCATTATGTCACTAGAAATTTTCGATAACCTCACCTTCATACCAAGCAAGGAATAAAACCGGAACATATCTCCTCATCTACATAGGAAAACAGAATAGATATTCATCGACACAACATCAAGTGATGCGTTCGCCTTGCCAATTACAACGATAAACTATTTCAGGACTTAAGTTAGTCTAAATACCTATGCTTGTAGTTATGCCTGATAACCACCAATAGGCATTATTCAACCTCAGGAACTAAATGTTAGACATCTATGCATTTAAGCGAACATTTCCTATTCTACCATTTTATCCTTGTTAGTGTTTTCACTCTTAAATAAAGTTGATGCGTTTACATAAATCACATACCTTGTGGAAAAATGATTTCTGAAATTCCTATTTTGAACAAGTACGATCCTTTTTGGTCAATCTTTAGCAACACTATTGTACAATGAGAAATATACATAGACATCAAACTTTGGTAAGCAGTCTTAATCACAACATGTTTGAAAATATTTTTTTCTGTTTCATAACTACTGAAATTTTGAATCAGCAGGAAAAATATTACTAAGTAAATCATTTGCTCCATTTTTCTAAATTCGTTTATTCAGAAAAAGATTTCAACCAAAACTCACAATCGCGAGACAAATTTCCAGAACCAATTTCCCTACAACATCGCTTATGCATTTAGGATTTGTGACTTGACAATAAAGAATATTTGGAATATGTGATGAAGGAATTAGGAAGGACATCACAAATTAATCACGAACTTCAGTAGTGAAGACCAAACCCAATAGACAAAGAAGGACATATGTCTTATCATCCGTTGGAACAAAACACAAGGAATCAAATTGTTACCTATATTTTATCCCTTTCAGATAACACCAAGTTCGAAGGACCGAACGTTGTGGAATTAGTCACAAAGGTTTATTGTACCCATTTCAGTTATTCCTGTTAAGGAAACCGATTCACCTTGGACTTCAAGTAATCATTTCAGGATTTTCTTCAGAAACCCATTTAGATGTGAACACCACCTATCACCCTCAGACTGATGGTCAAAGCGAGAGAACAATTCAAACATAAGAAAGTATGCTCAGAGCATGAGTGATTGACTCTAGAAATGGTTGGACTAACCAGTTATCATAAATCAAATTCAGTTGCAATCATAGTTATCGCGCGAGCATAGAGACTACACCATTTGAGGCACTCTATGGTCGAGGTGCCAATATCCATTGACGGATCGAAATTTGGAAAAGCCCAACATACTAGTCTAGTAGGCATTCATGAGATAACCAGAAATTTCCTACAAGTCAAGAATCAGTTACAAGTTCAATAAGTTGTAAATCATTAAAACTACAAGTTGGTAGGCAGAGTTATGCAGAAAGTTCTACCAAGGAAAGGCATGATATCATTCAGAAAACTTGGAAAGTTAAACCCGATATACACTGGACCACGTAAGATTTCAAACAGAGTAGGCCTAGTGGCCGTCAGACTTGAGCCTTGTTAGAGAACAACAGGATTACACAACCATGTATTATCATCTTTTCAGATTAGTCACTCATAATTCCATTTGGAAAGGAATCCAACCCAAAGTCAAACATAAACCTTGTAGGAGAACAAGTAGAAATCATGGACAGTTAGGTCGAATAGTTGAAGCAGAGTCGAATTGCTATCGTTAGAGTTCGCTGGAATTCTCGAATATCATCACCTTTTCACCAATACGTTTTCAGAGACCAACATAAACTGAACTTCGGGATGAAGTTCCGTTTAGAGGGGAAGACTGTCACAACTCACCATTTCAGGTCATTTCCCAAACTTTGGAAAACACTATTCATCAAAACACTATTCATCATTTTCGAGGTCAATTTGATATTCTGAGAAACATTTGAGAATTTTACTATTCACTGAACACTATTCATTGCCGGAAAAGTTTTCACTATTCACTTGCATTACTCATTTCATCGTAAATTTAGTTTACGGGTATTAAAATTCGCGTAACCGTATGGGTTTAGGTGCGAATTCATTTCATTATCAGTAAGGACATTGCATACGGACTAGAGGCAGTCTGCATATCATCATAACAGCATTTTCATGTTATACTACTCTTATGATTTTCAAATTTATATATTTGACACATTTAACGTTTTCCTTATAATTATTTATAAATAAACGTTAACACCCGGTTAATAAACACGACGAATATATCTAAATATTCCCACAATGGTCCCGACATATTTTTATATCCATTATATCATCATAAAAGTTATTACATTCATTTACCCAGTATTTTGGAAATTTATTTTATTTATAAAGTAAGTTTATAAATATTACGACGGTTTTCGTGGAAACTAAACAATAATCACCCGAACACTCAGTACTTGTACCCAACATATTTTTAACATTCTTACAACTTTATTTTATCCCGAATAACTTCGTTAACATTTATTTCTAGCAAACCCGGTACCCGATTATAACTAATACTTACACTAAACTACAACTAATATTACACTACATTTCCTAAGTGATCAAAACCGACATTGCTACTCTTTTGCACATTGAAAACCGGCCATGAGCACACCCCTAGACCACATGACTTTTATTTTTAACCTTATGTATTTATGTACAATTATAATACATTAAAACCTATACTAAATATCTAAGAACCTCAAAAACATAAACATACATATTTCCTAGAATCATAAGTACATCTTTTTCTCTCTTTTCTTCCCCAAAACCCACGACCCAACCTAAGATCCAAGATCAAGCCATTGTTTTCCAAGATTTAAAGCTACAAAGTTGTTCCTTTTGTCATTCTAATCAAGATTCTTGCAACATAAACACAAGTAACACAAGATTTCTCATCATCTAATCACCTATTATTTCAAAGTGAGTTATCAAATTTATTTTCATGATTTCATCAAATTAATACTTGTATCTTATGGTTTTCATGCTTAATTTCATGTACAAGTTAGCTATACCACATTATTTTTGTTAACTTTTTGAACATACAAACCCTAGATTTTGATTTAGGTGTTCCTTTGTTAAATTAACATGATTAGTAGTGATTAGGAACCCATGGCACCCTAAGAAGGTGTATGGTAGGATTAGTATAGCTTTGTGGTGTTTGCAAGAGATTTGGTTGAAGTAGAAACTAGTTTTGAACATGAAAAATGGTTTTGTAACAAGTATATAAACCTACTGTCCCATTTTTGTAAATCCAGGAAATCAGTAAAGATAAAGGAAACTTTGGCAAAATTTTTAGAAAATACTTTCAAAAACGAATCCGTAGGCGAAAGAACGGATTAAAAAGAGTTTATAACGAAGAAGTTATGATTTTTGCAAGTTTATTGACGAAAAGTATATTTTCTGAAAATACAAGCTGTTGGACGTTTTTCTTCGGACAAAAAGAGGCTTTAGACGTAACCCGGAGGAGCCAAGCTTTCCAAAATATATTACTACATACTAATACGTAACCGTGGATATAAAGAACAAGTAAAACGGACTCATAACGACAAAGATATTCACGTTTCAATATCGGCAAAACTTATATTATTTTGACAGCTTTTGAAAATAATAACACTAAAACTACGTAGTAACTCTAGAATCTAGAAATAATACCAAGTACCCAAATTCATAACTAATGAAGTATTAGTGATTACAAGTATATTTTTATCACTACAAGTCGTTATTTCAAGGATTTTAAACCGAGGATTTCAACATTTACATTGATACATACGATATATATATGTATATACATTTCAACTAGTTTTATTTTTCTAGTTGCCTTATTTTCCTAAGTCTTGAAAATGTATATTTTTTATAACAACAAGTATTTTTCCAAAGAGTAGAGTGGTATAGGAAACATGTGCATGGACATTCATAACATCATTTTGTGATCTAAATTAGATCGTTCATCATTCATATTAGGTTGAGGCAGCTAACCGTTCATTGTTGTTGTTCATTTCACTTCATCACAGTATCATCAGTTTAAGGTGAGTTTTCATAGCCCCGTTTTCAATACAATATTTTGATTTCAAATCCCACGGGGGAATACATTGCATCAATTATTTTAGTACGAGCCCAAGTACCAAAACATATGTACATTGCTTAAGTTGTCTTACCAACCTGTTAAAGTCCCCTATTTATTATCATGGACCGTTAATTTGCCTATTAAGCAAGAGTGAGTGGATAGATCTATCGAGGGTGACGCCTCCATCCGTGGTAGATATTACCAACAGTAAGCGGATGCATTTCATGTCTGATATTTTGGGAGTGTTCTGGTAAAACATTCAGGAGGGGCATATAATTTCAACAGTCTAGCTTCGGGGTCATGAGCTTAAGGTCTATTGTACTATTTTACTTGATTTTTATCTTGCACTTTTACTTGTGGTGGCCGTACAACATTACATTTTATAAACCTATGGAATTCACCAACATCCGTGTTGACATTTTACCAATGTATTTCAGGTTATTAAGGTAGCTCATGTGACATGCATTTGGACCTTCATGGAGTCGCGGAGTCGACGCGTCTCATTTTTAATTCATGCACTTATGTAAACGTTTGATCTAGTATGACTTGTTTTTCATAAACTTGCAACACCTTTTGGGGACCTCAT
Source organism: Artemisia argyi (assembly GCA_030686995.1). Lineage (NCBI taxonomy): Eukaryota > Viridiplantae > Streptophyta > Magnoliopsida > Asterales > Asteraceae > Artemisia > Artemisia argyi. The sequence continues at coordinate 124,083,751 of CM060693.1, read as the reverse complement.
TTTGTAAACTCTGAATAATTTCAATGATCAAACGAAGTATTTTCCAAACGACACTTTAGGTAATTCAATGTAACTGTAACTGTGATGCTATGACAGACACCCCCAGGTATTCCATTCCGCTGCAAGTCAAGTAAATTGGGGGTGTGAAATTCAGAAACAAAAGGGATGAAAGAGGTGTGGTTGTCAGAAACAAAGCTAGATTGGTGGCACAAGGATATAGGCAAGAAGAAGGCATAGACTATGATGAGGTCTTTGCTCCAGTGGCTAGGATTTAATCCATTCGATTGTTCCTAGCTTATGCATCCTATATGGGATTCACTGTGTACCAAATGGATGTCAAAAGTGCTTTTCAATATGGCACAATTACAGAAGATGTGTATGTCCACCAGCCTCCTGGTTTTGTTGACCCTGCTCATCCTAAGAAAGTATACAAGGTGATCAAAGCACTCTATGGCCTGCATCAAGCTCCTAGAGCTTGGTATGAAACACTCTCCTCCTTTCTTGAAAAACATGGATACAAGAGGGGGGTTATTGATAAAACTTTGTTTATCAAGAAGGACATCATACTTGTGCAAGTATATGTTGATGACATCATTTTTGGTTCAACTAAAAAGGGTTGGTGTGAAGATTTTGAAGCATTGATGAAAGGAAAGTTTCAAATGAGTTCCATGGGGGAACTTACTTTCTTTCTTGGTTTGCAAGTCAAACAACAGTCAGATGGACTTTTTATATCACAAGAAAAGTATGTTGCTGACATGCTCAAGAAGTTTGACTTTGCTAATATCAAAATTGCAGTCACACCAATGGAGACCAGATTGCCCTTGACAAAGGATGAAGATGCTGAAGATGTAGATGTACATCTCTACAGATCCATGATTGGATCCCTCGTGTATCTAAGAGCCTTTAGGCCAGATATTATGTTTGCTGTCTCTACTTGTTTCAGGTTTCAAATTAACCCCAAGACTTCACATCTTCATGCTATGAAAAGAATCTTTAAGTACCTAAACGGCAAACCCAACTTAGGCCTTTGGTATCCTAAAGAATCATCATTTAACCTGGAAGCTTACCCAGATAGTGATTATGTTGGAGCAAGTCTTGATAGGAAGTCCACAACTGGAGGGTGTCAATTTCTGGGAAGAAGGTTGATTTCATGGCAATGTAAGAAGCAGACTATAGTGGCTACCTCTACCACTGAAGCTGAGTATGTAGCTGCTGCAAATTGTTGTGGTCAGGTACTATGGATTCAAAATCAAATGCTGGATTATGGTCTGAATTTCATGAATACTAAAATATTTATTGATAATGAAAGCACCATCTGCATTGTTAAAAATCTAGTTTATCACTCTAAGACCAAACACATAGAAATCAGACATCATTTTGTAAGAGATTGTTTTGAAAAGAAACTCATTAAAGTGGAAAAGATTCACACTGATTTCAGTGTAGCTGATTTGTTAACTAAAGCTTTTGATGGACCAAGATTTAATTACTTGGTAGTCAACATTGGTATGGTAAACCCATAGCTACATTTAAGGGGAGGTTAAATGTATAGTTTGTATATGGTTAAATCTGGTCATCTAGAGTTAATACGGGCATTTCACTAGTAATTAATTCTGGTCATATATGGTTGTATTTTGTTGTTCCACTAATCATTTCAGGATATGCATGGATTTGAGTCACTAATGCAAGCTGTAACTCCTTCTCTGGTTGTAACTTTGGAATAATAGTTGTCTTTTGTTAAGTCTGGTGGAAAGTCTTTTAATACCGGTTGACCATTTTTAAGTCTGGTAGTGATAATTAGTAATTAGTACTTTACCGTTAAGTCTGATGCCTCACATAATGACTTTTACTGTTTAAATCGAACCGTTACTATTTCTACGGTGCCAATTCATATATATGAATACAAGTTGATTAATTTTTCATCTTTATTCATTATTTTTCATAACAAGTAAAAGTTTGTCTCTTGATCATACTTACTCTGTTTTTCTCACACACCATTACAAACATTTTCAATCCACCAGTACTTACATGGATCAGCTGTCTAATAGTGCTCGACATAATCAAGTGGGTTATTTAAAGAAGTCAGCGAAAAGCAAAGGTTTTGAGCAAATTATTAACTTTTTAAACAACTCATATATAAGGTATGCGTTGACTTGTCATCCCACAATTTATGATTCTTTGGTTAAACAGTTTTGGTACACTGCTAGTTCCAAAACTCTACCAAATGGAATCAAACAAATCAGGGCAACCATTGAAAATGTTGAGTATATTGTTACTGAAGCATCAATTCGAGATTCTCTTCACTTAAATGATGCTTTAGGCGATTATAAGTTGCCACATAGGTTTCTTGTTGAGGGTATGAAACATATTGGATATCCCATTGATAAAAACCTTACTTTCTTAAAAAGAAATCTTTCACCTCAATGGAGATTTTTAGCACACCATTTGCTTCAATATTTAAGTTCCAAAAGTGGAGGATGGGATCAATTTGATGCCAAACTTGCCTCAGCAATAGTTTGTCTTTCACTTGGACGAACTTTTAATTTTTCTAAATTGTTTTTCAATGGAATGGTGGCTAATGTATAAAGTACTCATAAATTTTTGATGTACCCTCATTTTCTGCAAATGGTTTTGAATACTGAACCTGCAAACAACATGATTTATTCCATTAAACCTCTCAAAGAAAAATTCTTTAGTAATATGAAGAGTGGTTTTACAGGCATTGAGCAACCATTATCTTTGGTTATGTTGTTTGCTTCCTCTAACCTTTGTGCAGGTCCTTCAGTACCACCTGAACCTCAGTTTGCTCTAGTACACACCCTTGAACTTAGTTCCTCTGCATCGCCAACACCTCCTCATGAAGCCTCCTCCACAATGAATGTGGATGATCTATTGTTGTTAGTTCCTTCCCTTCTCACAAGAGTAAATGGTTTGGAGCTTCAACTAACAAAGACAAACAAGAAAGTTGAGAAGCTAGAACACATTTTGGAGGAACTTGGCATTCCTGTCCCTGACTCGGAAGATGCTGATTCAGAAAATTCATCCAAACAAGGGGGTATCTGGCTCAAACAACAGAAAGCAAATCCTCAGAGTCTACAGCTGTTAGTTTACCCAGGCTTGAAGATGCAAAATTGATTATTAATCTGAGTGAAAGTCTCAAGCAAAGGACGATGTTAAGGGAAAGAACTGTGCCTGAAACCATTAAGTCTGCTTCAAAGATTAAGTCTGCTCAACCAAGCATTGCCCAAAGGGAAGGAAAACAAGTTGCTCAGTCAACTTCCCTATCTAAGAAGTCAAATAAGCAGATCAGAGAAAATGAAGCAAGCTTTCTTGAGATTGAAAGAATCCAAAGTTATGAAGCAGAAATGGTTAAACCTTTGAAAAAGCATAGAAGAGTTTGATATCAACACTTTATGTTGTTATGAAGCCTTAGCTATGTTTGAATGGATTTTTGAGATTGGAACTCAATTGGTGGAGGTGCCTTGCACTAACACAAGAAATGGTTATCAGTCCACCATGTCTAACCCACATAAGGACTGGCTAATCCAAGAGCAAATGGCTCTAGGTAAAGATATCTCATATCCGTTTATGGCAAAATTGTATGGTATTCAACTCACCATATCTATGATAGTGAAGAGTTGGCTAGCCCACAAGGTTATGATTTGTGGTAAAGGCTGTGGAAAATCATAATTGGTAATCAACTTACCAAGATGATGATTGCTTTCCATCAAAGAGTTGGCTAGTCCAAAAGCAAACGGCTTTTGGTAAAGATAAATCAAATCCGTTGATAGCTGATGGTTTGCTAAAAAAATCATATGGTTATCAATGTACCATGGTCTTGTACTGAAACATTGGCTACTCCAGAGTTAATGGCTAACTGGTAAAGAGACATCAAATCCATTAAATTTTCAATGATTCACCTCTCACAGGTGTTAACACACCTGGATGTGATGAGAATAGTATGAAACTTTTGATTTGATGTACATACTATCAATGTTGCTGAAAAGATCAAATGGTTGCTGATATAGTATGCTGAACAAATATGGAAATTCAACAAAAGGTTGCAGCTTCAAAATAATTCCAAAGAAGATCATATTCAAAATCCTCAAAGCATTTTTGAAGAAAGGAACTTGAAGATCATGGAGCATGAAGATCAAGTTAGGGGAGGATTGTTGGGAATTATTTGTAACCAGACTTAGTCTGAATTAGTTAGTTAAGTCGGGTAGATAGTTAAGTCTGCCAGTACTAAGTTAAGTCTGGTAGACACTAGTTAAGTTTGTTTATGTTTTAGACTGTTAAGTCTGTTTTGATTAACAAGTTAGATATCTTAGGAGATATTATAGGAAAGGATATGCACACGGTTAGATATCTTAGGAGAAGATATGTATGCATCCTTTCACACGTTTTGTAGAATTAGGGTTTCCTTGTAGTATAAAAGGAACCCTACGGCATTGTGTTCTATGCCAAGTTTTAAAGATTAATAGAATATAAAATTTAGTAAATTCATGTGTTGTTCTTACTGCTTGTGTTAACATTCCGCATTAACATCAAGTATACATTGTTCTTAAGAGTTTCTCATATAAATACTTTGGATTTATTCAAGGTGTTTATTGTCTTACAAAGGCTACTTAGATCCAGAACTTTGGACCTACAGTTTCCATATCCATTTTTTGCATTTCTTAATCAGATATAAATTTAAGTTTATGTTTTGGGAATTTTCGGAAAATTTGGAAATCGTCTCGACCTCGAAAATATTGTTCTGTTAACTTTTTTGGCTTGGCGGATCTGGCGGAACCAAATATAGGGTTCCGCCAGTGTATTTTCTGTGTACACCTAGTTTTGGCCCAACAGATCAGACGAAACCCAAAACAGGGTTCCGCCCTTGTTTTCATTTGGTTCCGCCAGTGACCTGCAAAAACTTTTCAATTTTTCAAATTTCCAACTTCCACACAACTTCAAATTATCCTTTTTAGTTAGAAACTCATTTTTCATTAGTTCATAACTACATTAGGATCATTCTCAGTCTCTAAAACCAATAGGAACCCTTTTCCTGCCAAAAATCAAATTTAACCATAACTAACTGAAGGAACCCTTCTCCATAAGGCAAGGAACCCTCCAAAAGGTTCCTTGGAATCCGTGGAACATCTTATCCAAATCACTTTGACATGACCACTAAGCATTTAGTGCATATCTTGGTCTTCTTACTCCACCATTTTCATTGGATTGACTTCCAATGATTTGACAATCTTCATAAATTATCCAAATCATTAGAAAACTCAAAATTTGTATGGTAGAACATCAAATCCAAACACCCCTTTCAACATTTCTTCAACTCTATAAATTTGACCACCTTAGAACACTTCCAAATCACACCGTCACCATCACAATCTCTGATCTTAAGCTTCTTAACCAACATTTTGACCATGACAAAGTCAACAAACACCTCTCCACAATCAAGAAACATTAGGAGAACCGCCCGTATTAGTGTAAAACCATGTTGCTTCAACACTACCATCAACCTAAGCTCCTCATCTTCGGATGAATCACCACTAATCATCTCTTCACCCATCAAGGATGAAAACTTTTTGAATCTTGCAACTCCCACACCATCACCAAGGTTTAACAATGTGATCACTACTCCACCACCAACAATGACACCCATTGATCCAAGTCCACCACCGGCTCCAACTCAACCATCGAAATCTCCATCTCCACCCAAATCACCAAAACTTGAACCAATGGAGCTTTTTGGCACTCCACCAACATCTCCACATCCTTTCTTACAAGACCTAGATGATCTTCTGCCAAGAACAACCAATCCACCACCATTGCCTTCGTTTGGCGCAATTGAACGAATGGCACATCATCAAACAAGGGCATTCTTTGAGCCCAATGAACCATTTGAACAAGAACCATCCACACAACAAGAACCATCCCAACCAAAACCATTGTTATTTCACCCCATCTTCAAAGATATCCATGGCCCTCTCTATGGAGAACCAAACTTTGAACACCATGATCAACCACCACCTCAACCATCTCAACCACAATCATAATCCCAATCACAACACTTTGAGTCCTTTTTTCCTTCATATGAGGAAATAGAGGCATCCCTATGGAACAACCCACAAAACACCCACGAGGAGATCAATGATCGCCTTGACAGCCTCTATGCTTTCAGAAGCATGGTGGATAATCATCTCCATCAAGCAATGGAGTTTCAAACTACCTTACTCGCATCCATTACCAATCCAACATCAACTCAAGAAACCGCCACCGTTCCACCACCACCACCACCATCAAATGACCCAATCCTCGCCATGGGTGCTCACAATGTGAGCGCGCGGCAAAAATAAGTAAAAAGCATAAAAATCATGCTTCACCAAGTCGAAGATGAAACCCATTTTGCTCTACAACACATTTTTTGAGCGTTTGGATGCTCTTTCTCACCCAAACCAATCCTAGAGCGTGTTTGGAGGCTTTTTGCCCCATTTAAGACAATGTTGGGTGACTTCCTTTTATAGAAGTAAGATTTTATTTTATTTTTCTTTCTTTGTTCCTTTTTGGTTTTATCTTTATTTTTTTTAGAAGTAGGATGTTATCCACTTCATTTCTTGTCTTTAACTTTTCGAAAGTCAAAATTTTACATGAAATGAATTCCATTCTACTCTATTATGTGCATTGTTGTTTAACCATTTCGGTGTGGTGATTGTTTTTCATACTATACCTTCTTCTGGTTATATATATATATATATATATATATATATATATATATATATATATATATATATATATATATATATATATATATATATAAATTCGAATATTGTTTAAAAATTTAGACACTTGCAAGAATCGAACCTAAGATGTTAGTAACATCAACATACTTGATAACCACTAGACCAACACATCTTTTAGATGATATCTTGCAAAACCAAATCTATAAACCTACACATATCCATTCCTTAATTATATAGTTTCAGTATTATAACTTTAACCTAATCCGGTCTCATCATCTAAATTTACTTAAATGTGTTGGCCCAACTCCTCCCATATCGTATACGTATCCTGTTGCAACCCTAAAACAAAACCCGAAAACACAACAGACAAAAATGCATACATGATATGAATACGTGTATACATGATGAGGTACAAATCGGTTATCTTTTTATTGTAGGAACATGAACATGATCTTCATTAGTATTTTATTTGTGTATTAATTTTATACTATTGATGTTGCATGGTTTCAATGGGTTACTTGATACTACTACTTTTGAAATAGATCAAAACTACTACAGGTTTATAACAAAACTTTGAATTTTCTTTCAAGGTCGGACACATAAACCATAGTTCAAATGAGATTATGTTTGTTTTTTCCAGTGTGTTCCTTTCGTATGGGAGCAAAGGCACTATTCACAAGATGTATAGACTCCAAGAAGGTATGTGCTTATTCACATTGTGCCAAAAGTTTAGTAAGTTTGATAACGAAATAAAGGTGGCAATTTCACCCATTTTTATATGAAAAGGTCACTCACAAAGATCTTGAATGAGCGAAAAAGGATTATCAAAAGAGAGATTGCAAAAGCTTCTACGCATGTCGTGAATACAAGCTCTATTAGTACTATTTGATCTGGAATATAGTTGGGCGGCTGGGCTTACTATATTATTAGCAGATGCCACTAGAAGTGAACAGGTATATTATATTGTTACGAATTTCAACTGCAAATTGTTAAGTATTTTATAATTATAATGAGGAGTTTACTTATGCAAGCAGGAGAACAATTTGTTTGTGTATATGGTCGTATTCATAGTCAGTGAATGGTCAATACGGTTTCAACTTTCAAGTTTTGGTATAAACTTGTGGGCAACCTTATTTTTTGTATGGCTACCTGTTATTTTTTTGTATATAACAGGTTTGTAGTTTCTGTTATTTTGATCTAAAGCTCACATGATTGCTTACATATTTGAATCTTTTGAGTTATAATTGAAGTTTAATCTCTCTTTTAATTATATTGATCCAGGTTTTGTGTGGTTTTGCAACAACTCTACAACAACTCCAAGAAAAGAAAAGAGTACCTTGTGCTTACTTGCGGTCAGGCTTCTGTGAACACAGTGACACAAGGTGCTAAAGGTGAAGATGAAATTAGTTGTTCCGATGATGATGACAAGAGTAGTAACCAAACTATAAGTTGTAATTCTAGTTCTTTTGATGACAGCAAAAGCTTCTAAGATAGTATTTCTCTAAATTTATATATATAATGTACAATTTAAACAAGCTATGGGCTGCAACTTTCCTGCAAATAAAACTATTCTTCCTTTTTCTACTTTGTATCTAATCGTACTTGCATTCCCTTCTTTTTTTCGTTAATTTTCAGACTTACATTTGTTACCTTAGGTCCACATTTTATATGTACTACACCTAGCTTTGGGATAAGTACATACAACTCATTCTTCTAGCTTTGTGCCTGCAAACATGATATTCACATTTCATAGTCATAGGTTAGCAGATTGAGTGTTTCTTCTGTGATGATAAAAATCGCACCTAGAAGAGCAGTATCGAGAAGACCCCAACCACCATCATGCCTGTTGCAGGTGATTAATTTATTGAGAAAAGGTAGCTAAGGCAACTGAATTCAGTTGGATTCTGGGTTTGTAAAATCTCGCGGAAGTAAAAGATGTCAAGATTTGAAGGAGTTGTAGTTTCTGATCTATACTTCAAAGACAGTTCACTCAAGTTCAACTTCGTAACCTCAAATCCAAGGTGATTAATCTCAACGCCATTTTTTCGTACTATCATATTATGGTTCATAAAGCTGTAGTTATCTGTCATTACGTGAGCTAATAATGAAAGATTTAGGCGTGGTTAAACACGCTTTTGTAGCAATCAGTAAGTCATAATTGATGCTTCCCATTGAATGCTAAATCAATGTAGTTATAAGCACAAAAATGGACACAACAAAAATATGAAAATATTGACATAATGTGTCTTTTTAGAATTTGTGTGTGTGTATCAATATAGCAACTTCTGGTGTTGGTTAAGCAGCAAATTAAAAGAGTGTGCATTTTTAACCATATGTACTAAACAAAAAACAGACTTTGATACTTTGTTTTAAACACTAATGCCTTGAGTATAGATTCAGGAAGAGGTAACAGTAAAGTCGACAGGTTTTCTTCAATCTCCACATGCGACAACTGAAGTCCTGCTTGCTGAAAAGGAACATGTATATTTTTGTAACTTATTTTTGACATGCATACATAAAATCCAAGTCTCACTTGCTGAAGGTTGATCAACTTTACTTTGTTTTCAGAAAGTTTGAAAACAAAAAGCCAAGGCGAAAAAGCGCAAAGCCCCATCATCTACGGTTTGTGTTATATGCAAGCCCATATAATATTATCATGTACCTATAATTTTTTTTTTTTTTTTTTTTTTTTTTTTGTAGAAACAATCGGGCAAGAAGCGCAAGCTCTCATCTAAGTCTCAGGAAGAAGACAATTCAGTGCCCAAAAGTATTCTATGGGAGCAAAGCATTTTTCTGAACCGTGGTATTTGATTGGCTCAGCAGATGACCATGAGGTTAGTTTGAGTTTCCTAGATGTGAAATAACATCATTTGTGTTTTTTTATGGCCTGTTTCAGCTAAATTTGTTTTGGACTGCTGATGTATGTATGTAAGTATGTATATATGTATGCAATTTTGGTTAGTTAACAAAAAAATGTGTATTTGATTCGAGAATCCTAGACGACAATATGTTAAAATAAGGCTGTTAACATGATATACTACATAAGTGACATTAGCAAAATTAGCAGATGATAAGATAGTATTCTTTACCTAATTACAAGACAGCAAGCTGGATTTCAAGGCTAGAGATCAACTACCAGCAAAACGGTATGTTCTCTATTTAGCTAATCTATTTACTTGATTCTCATGTTTTCGAGTTTATATGATAATCAATAATTAGAGTGAGTTAGTTTCTTAAATATCTTAATTGTGGTGTAATGTAATCAATGCACTTGGTGAAATGCAGAATCATGTTCAAGCTATTATTATTAATTTCAGCAAGTATGCATTGTTCTTTTGCCCTAACTTTTATATTTCTTCTTGACGTTAAATCCATCAATGTTCATTTACTTGATTGAATCTAAGACGGTATTTGTTGATAAGTTGATTCTGTGATAAGTACTTTATAAGTTGCTAATAAACACATGCATATTTTTGTGTAGATACAGTCAATTGGGATGGTACATAAAAGGTTTGAGAGCTTCTCAGAGGCATTTTTAAAGCAACTTGTGTCTACACAAGCCAAGAGGTTTGTGTCCAGCTGTCATCAGATTTCTTTATATATTCTCAATACAGTAGTAATTTGTAATATTATTGTAGGATGTTTATTGTGTGAACTTATATGTATATGTGAAATGATCTGCATGTGCTTTACTATTTAGCATTGGCGATACATTTTCCATATACCAATTAGCAAAAGCAGGAACAGGCGCCGTTTTGATTCGAATAGGTCGTATGCCTGTACCATAGTAAATCCCTTTTGCTCCAAGAGTACATGCTGGGCAGCTCTTTATTTAACTATGGAGACTTCATTTTGTTGAAGGAACTGCATAGTAAATGTAGCTTCTTACCACCAGTTTGCGAGTTAAGATACTATTTGAGTAAGCTAACAAAGCAGTCCATAAGGAAAGTGAAGTACGTCAAATGGTTCACTACAGACCTGTGTGGTGAGTTGAATGATGAAAGCCAAAATCTGCCAAGTGTTTCCTAACCAATTACTTTTGTATCCTAAATTACTATTGTAGATGTTGGGGAAATTAATCCCTACATATAGAAAAAGAAGAAACTTATTCTAGAGTCCGAAGACTACGAACATTGTATAAAACCATCGATTCTATCGTGCCTTTATCTGCTTGGGACATCGACGTGTCATTGAGCATCAATAATACATGTCTAATCTCACTATTAAGGAGGCTGTTTCTCGCCACCTGTTGGTTTCAAAGCAGGCCATAGACCCAAAAAGCTTCCTGCTCGGGTTAACATTCTTACTTTTAATTTTATTAGTCTTATTATTATTATAGTTAAAATTTTAATTGTTACTGTTGCTGTATTTTCAAATTACTTCTATCATTCCAATAAGCAGTTGTCACATCTCTCAACTTTAACAATAATAGTTAACTGCTATCAAATTCCATAGTTGCCATGCTGATTGAAGTTAACTATATTCTTTCTAATAGGTTTAGAAACACATTGTAGAGGGTACACAAATTGCTTTAGCTGGCAGTGCTTCTAATGCATATGTATGTTTTATTTATTTATCTCACAGAACCTTTGTGCTGCATATTCTTATAGATAAGAAAAGGGTGTCAAGCCAATCAGGGGTTTTAAATAGCGATACAGACCAACATTCAGAACCGGATATTTATGGTTGTGCAGGTGAGTATTTCACCCATCGAGCTAGATTGGGAGGTGGTGGCGGAGATGTGTAGGCAGGCACTCAAGGATTGGGACAAGGCGGTGGTGAGTTTAGGAGATTAGTGGATGTCAATTTTATGTGAAGGATTGGGAGTAAAAAGTGAACTTCTTCTTTTATTTTTTTTTTTCTTTTTTTTTTTTACGCTTTGATATGATGTTTGGTATCACTGCATAGAATCTGGATCGATTGAGAAGGTTTTTATTTTGAGAAGATTGAGAAGGTTTCAAAAACGATAGATTTTTAACTTTGATTCATGTTCTTCAAGCATAAAACTCATTTTAATGTGATTAAAATTCAAAATGTGTAAAAAAAAATTTGAATCAATGTTAAAAATCTCTCGATTTTGCGATATATATAGAATACTGAATCATCTGTACAAATTTAATGAATCGTCATCATAACTCGATTTTAACAATGATTTGTGAATCAAAATTGTGATTTATAGATTCGATTCACCATAAAATGATGTTTACTTGTGAATCAAATCAAAAACATGAATCAGTTTGCTCAAACGAAGATTTCTCAATCTTCTCAAAATAAAAACCTTCTCAATGGAACCGGATCCTCACTGCATCTATAGATGATTTATGCAGTACTCTCATTTTGGCAGACAATGAGATTGTTTCAATATACAAGCTTGGTTAGATGAAAGAGTTAAATACCCTAGGTACGAGTTATAAGTATTCAACACTCTAATAAGTCAACTTTTGTAACCTTATTTTTCCTATGAAATATGGTGCATATGGTGTCAAACCATATCCCATGAAAGTTAACGTTTATTTAAGTGTGGCATCCTTTACTTTCTAAACCTCGTCACTAATTCGCAAAAAAAAAATACATTTTTTGGTTACAAATCTATTACATGTTGCGTCATCTTCAATGGGGGCAAGGGGTTAGCGCGGGCATCTGACCCAAAAAAGGGAATATACACTAAAAACTCACTATCTTGATAAAATATTCGGTCTCGGACCATTAGCATTGTCATACACAACCTCCATCTTCACTTTTACTCCATTATAGTCTACACACAATAGTTACACATCATGAATTGATGTGTTTGCTACTTAGTAATTTTGAAAAGTTACGTACTATCTATGGTCGAATCCCTCTCTATTTAATTGGTGGAGAGACATATGGAATTGGTATTAGTGGAATATAATTGAGAGTAGCAAAAAAGAATGATGTCAGGGAGGTATGTTCATCTTTTATAACCAAAAATATGTTATTTCCTCTACCAAATAGCTGTAGGCACTTTTCTGTTTCGATCTGTTTTGCAATGACAATTAATAAAAGTCAATGCCAAAGCAAAATAACAAAAAAAAAGTTGTATGCCAAAAGTTTTATTTATTTTACGATGTTCGTAATATAAACAACAAATTAAAATAAAACGTAAAATTACAAGGCATGCCCGCCCATTGGGCGGGCTTTGAGACTAGTATATATATATATATATATATATATATATATATATATATATATATATATATATATATATATATATATATATATATATATATATATATATATATATATTGTCTTTTCGACACTAACTTTTCTTTTGTAGGATCAAAATCCATGTCTCCTTACTTGGCACCCCAACTAGGGGGAGTATTGTCCAAGGGGGAGCGTTTAGCTTGAACCATTCCACTACGCTATTCTTCTTTTTGTTTCGACAAAAAAAAAGGGAGGAAATATATTTAAACTTAAACTAATTTTCATAAGTCAAATAAAACAAGTTTAAATACAAATTTTTAAAGACTTAACACTATAATTAGTGACTTGCTTAAAAATAAAGTTTATGTTTTGTCCTCAACAAAAAGGGAGAGATTGTTAATAGAAATATCGCCTAAAAACGTTATTTATATTTTACGATCTTTGCTAAGTTTTGTTAACGACAAAGTATAAACTTTAATTCTTAGCAAATCATGAATATAGTTTAAGTCTTTCATAACTAGAACTTTATTTCATTTTAACATTACATTTGCTACATTTACATTTTACATAAAACATAACATTTTCATATTTTAAATAGAAAATGTTGTATGACATCATGGCATACATCATGAGCATTTATGGAAAGATTTTCAAATCTAGAAGTTGACTTTTCATAAGATTTCTTACACATTTGGAAAGATTTTCTCACTCTATCTTGTAGTTGACTTAAATGATCTTGATTAGACATTGTATAGATATGGAAAGATTTCTTGAGTATTTGACTAACAGGACTGGCGGAACCCTGTGGATACAAGGGCGGAACCCTTGTTTTGGTTCCCCCCGGGTCCGCCAGCCTGCTATCTTGTTTGGCTATAAATACCAAGCCACACTCAAGAATTCTTTCATCACTTCTCATTATATCTTACACATACATTCTCAATACATTCATCTAACTCATTAACATTTCATTTGTGTGAGATATTTTGTAGCAAAGAAGACCACAAGTTCATACCAAAAGTTACAAGTCTCAACATAATGTTGCAAGTCTTGATAGCTTATCAATGTGTAAACTCGTGAAGTTTATACATTATTTCATTGTGTAATTTCAGTAGTGATCGGTTAGTATTTTAGGCCTTAAAATACATAGTGTGACGGGAGTGGTTGTACCCTTGTAAAAGAACTCGACATCTAGCTTTGTGTCGAAAATCTTGTGTAAGCGACGTGTAAGGTTTTCTCCGCCGGTGAAAAGAGTTTGTTGACTAGTGATTGAAACTCTCGAGTTGGATACTCGGGGCGTGGAGTAGGGCAAAGAAAAAGAATCTGTGTAGCCGAACCACGATAAACAATCGTGTTGTGGTTTGATTATTTCTTACTTTATACTTGCATATTACTCATCGTTAATTAGTTTCAATTGTTGATTACCGTAAAGTTTTCAAAGTTAAATAAGTTAAAAACCGATAAACTATTCAACCCCCTTTTAGTTTTCCACAAAACTTATTGCATTTGTTCGATGTTAGGTTATATGGGCTATTTTTGCAACTTGTAACCGGTGCAACCGGTTACCATTGTACCACGTCATTTTTTTATTATATTTTTAGAGTACAATTACTAAAATACCCTCATCTTCAACCTTCCTTTGCCCAAAGTAAAGGATACTTCAAGAACCAAAACATTCAACAAAAAATTGAATTCGTAAATTAAAAACTCACTTACAACAAAATCAAGACCAGTTACAATATCTAACCCATTCATCATCCATAAACACAAACTTAACAAAAAATCATAATCAACAACAACAACAACAACAAAATCCACCATTTTTACTCAGTATTAAAAAAACTAATTATATAATGCTAAAAATCAAAATACGAACAATCTCAGTATCCCACAGTCCATGTTGTGTAAAACTAGAAGGGGGTTGAATAGTTTACCGGTTTTTAATTTAATTATCTTTGAAAACTTTACGTGTAATCGACAATTGAAACTAATAGACAATAAATAATATGCAAGATAAAGGAAGAAACGATCAAACCACAACACGGATGTTTGTAGTGGTTCGGCTAGAAGGACTCTTTTTCCTTGCCATACTCCACTCCCCGAGTATCCAACTCGAGAGTTTTCTTCACTAGTCAACAAGCTCTTTTCACCGGCGGAGAAAACCTTACATGTCGCTTACACAAGATTACCGATACAAAGCTAGATGTCGAGTTCTTTTACAAGGGTACAACCACTCCCGCCACTCTATGTATTTTAAGGACTAAAATACTAACTGATCACTACTGAATAAATACAAACAACTGATGTATAAACTACACGAGTTTACACAATGTTAAGCTAACAAGTCTTGCAACGTTGTGTTGAAACTTGTAAACTTTCGGATGAACTTGTGATCTTCTTGCTACAAGAGAATCTCACAAATATGAAATGCTATTGAGTTACATGAATGAAATGAGAGTATATATGCAAGTATATGATTGTAAGTGATGAGAAAACAAAATGGTGTGAGTTGCTATTTATAGGCAAAAAGCCTGAACAACTCACGGATACGGCGAAACCCTTTTAAGGGTTCCGTCCGTTGTCCCAAATGGTTCCGCCAGACCTAACAGATTTGATCTCCAAATCTCTTTCCAAATCTAACCAAAATATTCATAAGATCTTCCAAAGTCAACTATAAGATTGTAGTGAGTAAATCTAAACAAAATATATGAAATCTCTTACAAAGATCTTTGAACAAGACATGGATGATGCAAGGCATGATGTAAATGAATATTTCTATATTTAGATTTTTATGAAAATAAAAGTAAACTTGTAAGAATGTTTTTGTGAAATGTAGCAAGAGTAATGTTTAGCTTGAAATAAAAGTGTATGAATGAAAGACTTAAACTATATTTATGTTTTGCTAAAAATAAAGTTTACATTTTGTCGTTAACAAAATTTAGCAAAGATCGTAAAATATAAATAACGTTTTTAGGTGATATTTGTATTAACACATGTATCCCACAAACCTTCTATTTTCATCTTATAACTCATATATCTTCACCAAGACTACCTAATCTTCAGTTACCATTCTACTACCCAATATTAGCAATCGGGAAAAGGTAAAACAACCAAATTTACAAGATCTTCAACAAACAAACCTCAAAAATAAAACCCATAACAAACCGTAACACCAAGATCCAAGAACAAAAATCGAAAATAAAACAAATCCAAGAAGATCTGGTGGTGTGGTGCCGGATCGGGAGTGTTTTTCACCGAACGAGACAAAGACAGAGAGCATGTATGTGTTTGTGACGTACAAAGGTGGTGACGGAGGTTGTTGTCGGGTTAAGTCTGTGGCGGTGAACTGCTGGTGGAGTAGCAGGTGTGTGTTTTGTGTGTGTTTTTAAGAGTAAAAAATGAGTTAGTTTGAGTTTTTCTAGCTAATGTAATTTTATTTTAGATCTGGGTAAGTGGGATGAAGATGGTGGTTTGCGCGCTTTTTTTTTTTTTTTTTTTTTTTTTTTTTTTTTTTTTTGTATTCTAGGCATCACCATTTTAGTAGCTTCAACTGTATCCGTTGTTATCTTGTATGTACGGTGATGGTGGCCGGTTAAAAGAGAGAGACACTTGAAAAAACCAAAATACTCATTTAAGTAATTAACTCTTTTAATTATTACTGGACACAAGTTGTCCCAACAAACTAACATGGCACTCAAAATGGTCATATAGTCTAACATTGAACAAATGCAATAAATTTGATTACCTAATATAGTATTTTAGAAAGTTCGTTACCTAACATTGAAAATTTTTGAAAGTTCGTTATCTGTAGAATTAACCCTCATTTGTAATGTAAACCTATGCCACTAATATTTCAATGTTCAATATATACTTGATCGAGGTTTGCGGTTATAGTAAAATTCCAAAAAGCACAAAAGTTAGTGAAACCATAGTTACCGAAAAGTATCCCCGTATATTTCGACGACCAACTCTATTTCTTGTATTTGATGATGTTTACTAAGAACTTTAATTTAATTTAAGAATTGTTAAATTAAATGTATGTTACGGAAAGTTGCAATTTTCGATGAATAACTATTTTGCATACATGTTTTTTCAAAGCAAGTTTATACATTTGTTTAATCAAGTGTTATATGGTCAGCACTTTACATCTTTGTTTTGCTCTATATAAGTGCGTACTTTCCATCATTCTCTTTGTATACACATCTGTTGATCAAATATGGTTTCTTCAAGAAAACTGACTGCTTACCATTACAATTCTCCTCCTCCCCCTCCCCCTCCTCCTCCTCCTCCTCCTCCCCCTCCTCCGGTAGCCCCTTACGTGTATAAGTCTCCCCCTCCTCCTCCACCGACTCCTGAGCAACCCGCATACCCACCTTCAAAACATCATGGACCAAAGCCTCCAACACCAGTCGCACCAGCTAGTCCACCCGAGGGACCTTATAAACCACCTACACCAACAGTACCATATGCTCCAACGCCCAGTGTACTTCCTAAACCACCAAAGCCATCATATCCATATCCACCATCTCCCATAGAAAGTTGGCCTCCATCAACCCTACCACCTTTACCTACATATCCATATCCCCCTACCACTCCATTGCCACCTTATTCTGCCTCCCCTCCATCAGGAGAAATAGTGACACCACCACCATCTCCTCCAGGCGGTAGTGACCACACCGTTGTCGTTGCGGTGTGTGCCTCACTTGGTGGTCTGTTTTTTCTAGCGTTCCTTGCAGCTGGACTCTTTTGTTTGGCCAAGAAAAAGAAGAAGCCTATCATGGTCCCGCCTGCTGCCCCGTATGGACATGAAGCACCACATGGTCATCAAGCTACAAGTGGTGGTGGTGAACATGGTGGACATCATGGTTAAAAAGGATTGGCACCATAAGCATGCATATAATTATAGATTAGATTCATTGATTTATCGTATTATACGATTTTATATTCAATGAATCTAATTCTATAATTTTATGTTACCTTTTGTTGTACACTTGTACCAAAATGATTATGAAAAAGATTGAAGAGAACAATATTGTTGTGTGTTAATTATTTTCTGTTAATAGTTTGAAATTTGTTGTTATTGTGAAGAAAATAAAGTGGCCATTTAGTTATTCTGGATTAAACAGAATATTTGCACTAAAAACTTTCATGATTATTGTTTCGATCTTTTGTATTATTTATGTGAGTTCTATTTTTGGCTTCTAGATTTATATAATTGTTTGGATTTTTGGACTCTATTCATCTCGAAAATTAAGATTATATGTTCTCTAAAAAAAGGTTCATTCAAGATCATTAGTTCTCTGAAAAACAAAAAAATAAAATCCTCATCATCCAACATATTTGATCTAAGAGTGTAGCTTAAACCTGATTTTTGATATATCACATGTGTGATTTTACTATTTAAACTAATTATAACATATGTAGTGACGTGTGATTTAATTAGTATATGTAAATCAAGTGTGATTTTCACATTTTGAGAACTAAACATAATCACATGTGATTTTGAATGCTGCAACTACATCTTCTTTTGGATCCGAAATTAGATTTGTCTCGACCATAACTTGATTTTCTTCATCAATAACCCGATTTTCTTAAGTACAATATGATTTTCGTCATTCATAACCTGATTTTCGTCCTCCGTATTTTACTAATCTTTAGTGAGTTAATTGCATTTTTGATCCTTGTGGTATGGCCAAATTACTCCTCAAAAGAGAGGGTTTTACCTAGTTTGAGTCTGTGTGGCGGTGGGTTCAAACCCCGTAGATTAGTCAGCCAAAAGGTCAAAAATCATGATTACCAAAATAATAATAATAACAATAATAATAATAATAATAATAATAATAATAATAATACCAAACAAACTTGAGCGTTAGAGTTATTGTTTTAAGAGTAGATTCATTGTTTTAAACAGTGTTGCAAAAAAATGTCTACAAGATCGATTAATTGCCGCTTAGGCGCAACAGGCCACCAACTTTTTCGATTTATGTAACTGGGTCAAACAAATAGGTTAACCGTGGTCAACAACGATCAATGGCGGTCAATGATGGTCAAACTTGCCAAAAACCTACAAATCTTGCCGGAAGTACCCAAAACTCACCGTAAACTTATTTTGATCACTTATAATAACTGTTTAATTCTGTTACAAGTTGTTTTTTTGAAAAAATCTTGTCAAAAATACATAAAACTCGACAAAAATACCCAAAACTTGGCGGATATACCCAAGATTTACCAAAAATGTCAATTTGATTAATCACCGATTAATCCCGCGTAGACCGATTACAAGCTACAAGGTGGTCGACCGCCCGATTACCGATTCGCGATTTTTACAACCTACGTTTTAAGAGTTAAAATTAGATTTATTAATTTACTAGAGTTATAAAGTAAATTCATTAATCTACTTCAGTTGAACTTTTGAGACAACGTATTTGGCACAAAGAAATTAATTTCGAAAAACGTATATAAAAAATTTTGAAAAATTTTAACAACAGATGAACTGGTGAAACAATAACTGGAAATAATAAACGTTAACAAATTTTACGTTTGTTTTTTTTAAGGTAAAAAAGATGAAAAGTACCTGCATGATGAAAAGAAAAATAAGCGCAACTACCAAAAGGTTTCCTAACTAATTTTCTAGTTCATACACATGAACTAGTACATGTTAAACTCTATAAATTTGATGCTCCAATAAAAGTTTATGTGCATGGATTTCACATAAGCTCCATGTCACCATGGACATGCTTCATAAACATCCATCGAAGATGCTCTAAGCAATTTATATCGTTTCTTCTTCAATTTATAACGAATTGTTTTCAAATTTAGTGAACAAGTTTTTTTATGTGTTCATCAACGGACAAATGAATCTACTTATAATAACTCTTAACACCCAAAGGTTGTTTGAACTTATAATAACTCTAACACCCTCACTCTTTATTCTTTTTTAATATAGTAGGAATTGGACTTTTATATAGGACACAAACTTTTCCCGAATAACTTAACAATGTATATGGCAAGGTGTTAGGTATAACTATCTGATGGCAATGGTGTCATTTTAAAATAGATTTCTAGTTTTAGCTGACAAAATATTATAGTTTTATGACATTCTTAATCAGACAAATGCCCAATTATTTATTTACCTTAGAATTGCTTTGTATATTACAAGAGGCAAGTGGCTGAAGATTAAGAAAATATATCTGCGAAGACTCTACACATGGAAAGAAAATTAGATTATTTTGCTGCTTTCAATACTCCAATTTTGTGTTTCAAATGACCTTCGTCAATAAGCTGAATAAAATTCGGGATCTGGCAAAATATGCAAAGCAACTTCATTAACAGAAAAAGGTAGGAAAACGATAATCGTTTGGCCAAAAGATCTATATTATGTTCCTTTATCGAAGGGTATATATTATGCTTTAGCAGAACCACAACAGTGCATGCTGCATATGTGTCTTCGCCTTTCATAAAATAGATGTATTCCTCGGCCAATAAAACAACACTGCCAGGGGCAGAAGATCGTGAACATGGCAAACAGCTATCTAAATATGCTTAGAGGAAAAAACTTCCCTTGGCAGGCACCGTCCTTAAACTAAGAAACCATGCTATGGGCGTAGTACCAGGCAAAAGCTATTTCCACCACCAATACTAAAGTCAAAGTGAATTTCTGAATTCTTTTTAACAGACCTTGTTCGACATAAACCATAACACTCTTATCACAAACGAATTACTTTACCAACTACGTTAACTAGGATCATAAATACATGACTCATCTAAGTGCACATCATCTTTGCATTGTTACCTCAGAATTGATCGTCTTTAGTGCCTACCTACCCAACAATGCTTAACCAGCACCATTTGACAAGAACACACAATCATACAAAACTAAGATATAGTGAAGCGACAAGAAACTCAGGCGGTTCTTAAAACAAAATCCAATAATATGTCGATCAAAAAATGGGTAAATGGGTAGCCTTCCAGGCAGGTTTCCATTTATTCTCCAAATTCAATATTCAAATCAAAAGGAGTATACATACTCATGAATGTCTCATGGTAAAAATAGCCTAACCCCTGATGTTTGTGGTACCTATTGCTGGGTTAGGTCTAATCAATGTATAGTTTCCGATGCAAAAGGTACAAATTACTTTTGCATTATTACTTCAGCTTTTGATCATCGTAATGTTCAGCTATGATCTAGCTAGACAAGTGCGGGATCATACAAAATTGTTATATAAGAGGAAACTCGCAGTTGAACAGGGTCTTCCTGATGCAAAATCTATGCTTTCTTCAAGGATGCAAGATTTTCTCTGTAGTATCTGTACAAGTCATGATGCTCCCAACTGACTTTTAACGTCATCTAGCTCACAGCTTTGTCAGGAGCAGAAGAACCAGCATTATCGCGGATAATTCAAGCATGAACTTGGGGGTTGTAACGTGTTCAGTTAAACGAAGCCACCTGTAAGTTCAACCAGTAGATAGCTGCTGATAAAGCCTGTTTGACCATTTCAGAATGTTCATCACATTCACCATTATCGCTAAAGACACTTGCATACAAAAGTAAAGCAAACAACTCTATAGGTCAAAATGAGGTTAAAGGGGAACCATATGTTTGCCTATCTTTTCCTTATGGGTTAACCTTATGTTTTCAGGATTAATGAAAAAATGTACAAGGTCAATGGTGATGTTCAAATATATTATTATCTGTCAAATATCAAAGAGATGTTCAGTCAAATTGAAATTAGAAATCTTAATTACTGTAACGAGCAGATATATAAATTTAAGGTGAAAACTTCCCAAAAAAAATGTTTTTAAGTTTTGTGAGATTAAATAATATATATAACATATAGTTAAGTGACTTTTTTCGATTAATCAGATATATAAAATAAACTTCATCTATTGATAAAGGTTCGTACTTAAGATATGGCAAGTAAGATATATTAAATGGATATGTTTCAAGAAAAAATGTTGCAATTTTAATGTGATATTTTAAAAAAAGTAGCGAAAATCATCAAGATATAGAGGAACTCATAAAAAACTGAAGACTCCATCTAAATTTTTTTTTGATGTTTGACTTGAAATGTTCCGGTGTTCGATTATACAAGTCAAATACCTAAAACAGTTCTCAACAATATAACTAGGCAGATTTTCAGGAGAGCAATCAATGCTAACATTATTGGAATTACCAAGGGGAAAATAACTAATTTTGAATTACAGAATAGCAGTACAGTATCTACACCTACATGTGAATACCTAAACTTTAAACATGAGCTTTCGCATAAGAAATAGTTGCCTTATATTGAGGATATCACAAAAAGAATATAGCTCTATTTCTTCTGAAGTAAATGATGTACGATAAGAACAATTAGAATCCATTACGAGCAACGCAATTACTTAATGCTAAGTATAAAGTTGGGCAGTTGGCAAGATGGGCAGGTCAGGTGGGTTTGGTACTGGGTGAAAATGGGTTTTGGTTGAAACATGAAATTACTAGTAAAGGCTAAACTAGTTCGGGTAAGATTGGAAGTGCTTCCATCTATTAATGTGCACACTGAGAAAGACACTGAAATAAAAGCAGACTTGCTTTCAATGAGCCAGTTTTAATAAGAACTCACCAGTTCCCATCAGCTGATGTCTTGTTTGCCTGTTCAATTTCTTCCTTAGCAAATTCTTCTAGTATAGCACGTTGACGATCATTCACCACCCTGTAACATAAACAAGAGAACAACTTATCAAAACAGCACTCCTGGGAATCACCGCTAGAATCTCCATAATCTATTTATTGAAATATGGCTCTAAATATTACAATAATGGGTAAACCCTATAAGTTGAATAAAATTCGTGTTGGTTTGATATACTTTGCTCTCACGCTGATATATTGTCTCAAAAAGAACTCTACCAAAATACTGTCTCAAAACGAACTCTACCAAAATATTATAAGAGAACGCTCACTTGTAGGATATTTATTAATAAGATTGACAGTAAGTTTTAAGGCCATACTCTGAACTAATCATTCAAAACTGGTACCTAGACATGCTAGCATATAATTGCAACAGTACATTCAGATTACATGTACTAACATAAATTTTAGTAGAATCGAATGCTTACGTAGGGAAATTAATGCGGAAACGTACATACAGGTCTCCATGGTCCACAAAAAAGCCTTTTCTCGGCAAGCCTGTCATATTAACATACCAAGCAGTTATATAAGTGCATGTGTATGTGTATGTGCAGATGTGTCTGTGAATGTATTTAGAGGAAGAAGTGTCTATCAAAGGTGAAATTTAATAAGAAAATAAAATGTGTACCTTTGCCTCTTAGTATTGCTAACTGTCCATGTTGAACCCCTTTAGGTATCTATAGGAACAGGCAAACCTTTTATCACTTCCAGGTAAATATAGAATCTAACACGTTTTAGGTATGTTATAACTAATAACCAGATGGTATTCAGTTTCACAACCATGTGACTTTATAAAATTACGATACTTCTCCTTAGCTTAAGCAAATCAATATCCAAGAATAAGAAAATTAGTTAAAGAACAAATATCTGGATGCGCATGCATCATCAGTTTTATGATTATTATACATATATCAAATTAAATTTGACAAGCCCCATAACTGTTTTTACTATGTTGATGCAATTAATTGTATATGACATATACTATACGTAATTACCTGAATTCGAGTTCAATAAAACAGTGGTGAATATATGTAAATCATATATAACATTTTCTCATATTTTGCAATAGGGGTTTGGCTTTGAATATATCAAGTGCAGATATTATTAAATTACAATCACCTCTGCAATCGAAACTTTCAGTGATTACTTGCATGCCTGCCATAGTCTATAGATCATACTTATTAATTCAGTGTATTGTGCTACACTTTTACACGAGGCCCCTCATGCTCTAAAAGTCTTATTGCTTTTTAATCAGAAAACACATATCAGGGGATAAAAACTCACCTTTACTTGTGTTTTTCCATTTAGAGTTGGCACCTCTACCTTACCACCAACAAGCGCCTGTCAACCGAAAGTATTCTGTTAGTCAGCAAATAGTGAGTTCACAAGTATTGGAAGTCACTGTGTAGTACTCATTTTAATACACTGCAATAACGGATAACCATACAGTAATCTGAAACAAGAGTATTTTCATGACCAAATTAAACAAAAATAGAACAAATTGGAGTTGCCTTTAGCATATAATCACTTAAGAGGGACTACACAAATGCATAAAGTGATCTGATAATGCTTCTGAAATGAAAATGCATGAAAGGTAAAATGCAAAAACCCTACCATTATGATGCATTTACTTCCATAGCA
Source organism: Artemisia argyi (assembly GCA_030686995.1). Classification (NCBI taxonomy): domain Eukaryota; kingdom Viridiplantae; phylum Streptophyta; class Magnoliopsida; order Asterales; family Asteraceae; genus Artemisia; species Artemisia argyi. The sequence continues at coordinate 124,059,541 of CM060693.1, read as the reverse complement.
TCATAGATAGCATACAGAGCAAGGGACATTTACGATTTTACAAAATAAACAATTTGAATCATTGTTTCAATAACACTGATTCTAAACCTAATTAAAAGCTTTTATCTTGGGAGGAAGATGAGCTACATGTTTATACCTAAAATTGTTCATTCGTCAAATGTGTTCACGTGTACGTGTGATATAAATAAAACTTCTGGAATCATTCAGTGCTCACCTGAGTGAAGCCGATATTTGAATCCACGTATAGATCTGCACCATCTCTTTGAAAAACAGGGTCATCAGCAACCTAAATGACGGAAAAAATAAAAGAAAAGATGAAGAGTGAAAAGCTTAATAGATTTAAAACAAATGAATAATTAATCAGAAGAAAAAATATTTCATGTTCTCAAGATTTTTTATGGAGGAAAATAAAGGGTATGGTAGGATTAGTGGTGTGACTTTTGGCAATTTTGTATCCCCTCAAATGTGGGGTGATTTGGAAGGATACCACATAGTCACATCTATAATGACTAAATTACCCTTTCTGACTTATAAAGACTTCATAAATAAAGGGCATAAAAGTAAAATTGTCAGGTTTCTTTCCTTCCCCTCCCACTCAAGAACACAAAATATATATCATGTCATTTCTTTTAATTTTACTTTCTTCAATCTAAAGAACACATATTTGTATTTTTATTTTTCTAATATCGAATCAACTCTTTCCTCATTTCATTATATCATTTCCTTTCCTTTAATGGAAAACTCGAGAACTGAGTGTTAAGTTACAAGTTGAATGCACTAACATTTACCTTTAGCTTTATAGTTAGGGTGCCAGGTTGACCTCTTCTTCCAACTCTACCAGCTCTTGGAACAGATATGATACCACCAGACTCTACACCTAGATTTATGGAAAATAAAAACAACAAATAATCAATGTTCTAAGCAAATTTGAAAAAACAAACACACACACACACACACACACACACACTCACACACTCACACACTAATAAATAAATAAATAAATAAATAATAATAATAATAATAATTATTATTATTAACTCGTTGTCACAACATATTTAGCTAAATGATTCAAAGCATGATAACCAAGGTTATTATGCACATTCAACACCAACCTGCCGGTATCTCTACTTTAACCTCCTTGACTACCTCAACAACCCCTGATCCTCCACATGACCTACAGTATTCCTGTGCACCAAATGATCAAAGACTCGTTGATCTAATTTCTATAGATTGAAAACTGAGTCTGCAGTTTCTATCAGTTTTAGAAGTCAAACCTTAATGATATGGCCTAACCCTTTACAAGTAGCACACCTGGCCATGAATGGATGAATAAAAACCTAAAAAGAATCAATCAAGAACGCAGAAAAATAATAATAACAACATACATGGTAAGGGATAGCTTTTTAATATTTTCTTGAATCTACGTTAAACTTAAAAAAGGTCGCTTACTGAGCCAGCGCCTTCACAAGTTGGACAACTTTTTGCCTTAGCATTAACAGGGTAACCATGCCCAACTGCATTACAGCAAAAAAGAAAGAAAAAAATGGAAGTTGTAATAGATTATTACCAATATTGATTTGAAGTTGCCACAAATTCATTCAAAGTTGCAAGTTCCATAATTAAAACTGAACAGTAATTATAAAAGTTACAAATCAATAGCAAGATTTTGATGCTATATACAACCAAGATAAGTTAAAATCCTACAAACTCGTCATGCATAATAAAATACCAACCAACTTCAAACTGACTGCAGTAAATGTTGGTATAATAAGCTACCAATTACTAATGTTATAAAGTATAAACAAATATAGAATTGTATATATAAATTAATACTACTGGTCGTACTATCAATTAGGGTACATATATAGTATACATACATATATTCTAATACATAGGTGTGTCTTATATATCTGCTAAAGCAACAAGATAGAAGATTAAAAGCGTAGTTGGCAAATTTGATTGATTTACAAGTTGCAATATAAAAAAATACAAAAACCCATGAATGAATTTGAATCCTATCTGCATATGCATTTTATTGGATAATTACCCGCGTATCATCTAGAACTATGTTGCACCAAGTTACTTAACACTGTGTGTATGGGTTGCTGATCCAAAACATACAAGTGGCCACATGATAACCTATATCGTGTTTGTGTATTGTTTATTGTAAAGAATAATTAACAGGGAAAAACAACAATAAACATGATCACTATAATTACGCTTCGCTTAAACATCAGTGGATAGTAAGCATTTTAATATGTTCATATACTTATATAACACTATTGTAGGAAATGTGGAAGCTAACATATGATTCACCCCGATTCAGAATTCATCTATTAATATTTAATATAGTGACCCTTAATTTGATTCTCAAATTTACAACCAGACTGAAGTCACTTTTATTGCAAAGCAAATGTAACTAAGCAGTAAGAACTAAGAAGCAAATGTAACTAAGCAATAAGAGTCTTAGAGATCAAATCTTGCACTTGGCCATGTCTATTGTACAGATCATAGTTAAAGCAATTAATATAAAGGGAAACTTATGGATTGTGTGTATGTAATATGTGTGTATTGGTGTTGGGGGATGGGTGGGTTGTGAGAGAGTAAAGTATGGAATTGTATCTAAATATGAATAGGAAGACTAGAAGACTACCAAGTTTGAAAAGCGAATGAGGTGAAAAGTTGGTTCATGGGGGATGCATAAACAATCATTCATAAGGTATGCTCTTTCTTCTAGGTCATCAGATTCCAAGAATGTCTACTATTATGTCTCCTTATACTACAGTGTTTACAGCTGAATCCTTTTGACCAACCAAAAATAACTACAGAAACAGTTTACATTCATTTTGGCTTAGATAATTTACTTTTTATCAGATCCAGGAGAAGAGTGGAAATGATGGACATTTGCGTGAACTGTGAAGTGTCAAACACACAAACATTGAGTTCTTGTGGGACCGAGGGATTATTACCCTGGTGAAATAAAGTGTGTGCACACCTAGTAACACTGAATCAAGTAGGGTTGGATCAGTTGGAAAACCCCTTGCCTCTTAACCTAGAGGTCAAGGGTTCGATCCTCACTCCCTACAAAAGGCCGGAGGTCCTTTTCTACCTTAGGTAGAACCGGAAGCAGCCTCTCTACCTTAGGTAGGGGTATGGTTGTCTACGTCTCAACCTCCCCCATACACCGTGGAAGACGGTATTGGGACCCATAACCCGTGGAAGACGGTATTGGGAGTTACTTTACTTTACTTTACACCTAGTAACACTGAAGAAATGTGTTAAATAGTACAATTCATTTAAGCCAATAGTTTTGCTACATGCTTTCTGTTGATCCCGGTTTAAGAAACATGCGTTAGTATGAAGTATGAACATGAATTGCAACTAGGTAATCAAGCGCAAAAGAGCTCAGAGATATGAGTAACATAATGGACGTTTGTCTTGCAAAAAATTAGAATCATTTTCAAAAACTTTATATGATATGTTTCATGGCTTATATGATTAACTCCTTGTCAGTAGCTACGGTATCTACTATATGACCATTGTCTAAAATATATCCACTAGATCCTGTTTCCTAGGAACATATAATTTTATACGTAAATGCATGTAGCATAGGAGCTCCTAAAGAAAAGATCAAAGATATACTATCAAAATACAACTGGGACTCTTAACCCGTAAAGACAAAAGAATAAACTACTCACGGCAAGATTCACAAAGGATGTTTGCATCAAATGATAGGTGTTTTGTGCAGCCTTGAGCAGCCTCGCTAAAGGAAATTGACAGCTCAACCTAAAACATTTAGAAGAATAAAATGTTAGACAAGCTACAAGGATTAATTGTATTTACAAATAGCAATTTGCATATGTTTAACCTGAATATCACTTGTAACACCATCCGTCTCTTCCTCAAAAATCTGTAAAATATCAAATATATATAGGATTGCCAGAATGTCAGAAATTTGTATACACCAACAGATGTTATGCATGAACAATGTAAACAAGCAGACCTCAGAAAATATTCTTTGGAAAGAATCAGAAAATTCAGCACTTCCACGAGCATGGCTAAATCCACCACTTCCACGAGCATGTCTAAATCCACCAGCACCTCTGGAAGAATAATTCGTGCTTTCTCCATACCTAGATTGCTGCTTCATCTGTCATTACAGAAAATTTGTACTTGTAGGTTAATAATGTGTTCCATTTGAAAATTGCTTAGCTGAGCTTGTTAATAAAAAAAAATTTAATTAAGAAAAAAAGGTGTTACCTCGTCATATTCAGCTCTCCTTTCAGAATCTTGCAGAACCTATAAAATGTTCATAACCAAGATATAAACGTATAACTAGTAGTGCATGATTTTCCTAAGCAAAGACACAAAAGACCAACAACTGCACCTCGTAAGCCTCTCTTATCTCTTGAAATTTTCTCTTTGCTGATGGATTATTTTTGTTTGCATCTGGGTGATACTTCTTTGCCAGCTGCAGAGCATATAGTAAGAAGTATGAAACGAAATGCCAAGAACAAAGGTACCACAAACTAGCATTTGATATGAGATGATTAATAATAATGATGCACGTCAGGAAGTGTACATATGATTATATAGTGATGTATTTATTCATACCAAGAAATATACAGTAAGTTATTGCCATGAATGGCAGGATCATGTGCATTTACAATAACACATTACTTGCAGGGGTCGCAATGGTATACTTCTCCCTTTCACAATACATATTAGCACTGTAAATTATATAAATATTAAGCTAGAACTTCTTGTTTCAATCTATTGTAGGGCACATGTAGACTCCTATAAGAATCCAATATAGGCTGCACAATACTCGAGGGCTCTCTGATGACTACAAATAAATATATACTGGCTTTAGTGCTTTACACTGAAGCTGGTAAATTATGAACCCGAATTGCAAGGTATATAATTACAAGGATGTAGTAATATGATATGGAATTACTTTATACAAGCCTTATATTCATATTCAAAATTTGTATGCCTGTCATAAAATAATTCAAATATCAAGCTATTAAGAAGCTACCAAAATCAATGCATTAGAACACTCTAGGCTCCCAAATCGTACCGAGTTCCACGCATAACAATGGAAATTTTGTCAAGGACAAAAAAAAAAAAAAAAAAAAAAAAAAGGAGGGTTAATCATCATTTGACCTAGAAGACGTTTACCAATTACTTACGTAATAGACCATCTAAAATGCAAAAAGAGGGCATGGAAAATACAAGTATATAGCATAAGTGAAAGGGCTTATGTTAAATAGATCGCAGCTTGAATAGTAGTATTATACAAATTGCATCAAGTGAATATACATAATACATGACGTGAAACTCATAAACAAAATTCAAGATTCGCACAGTGCTTCACAGGCAGTAGATTCTATTCAGTTCATACACAATAGATTCTACAATACACAGGATTACTACACTGGTTTTTTCCTAGAAAATAAGGGCTTAATTTCATCCAATAGAACATATGTAATGTAAATCCTATGATTCTGACGACTAAGCTAATGAGGAAGTTGGAACCAAACGCAAGATTAAATCCATAAATTTTATTTATATTTGAAGAAGATACATGAAAAACTGTCCAGACAGGGCCTAAGCAAACACAATTATGAACTCAGGAGCTACTTACAGCATGAAAAGCTTTCTTGATGTCGTCTCTACTAGCATTCGGAGGAACACCTAAGACTTTGTAGGGATCTGCTTCACTCGAGTTACAAAAACCTGGAGAGTTTAGAGATTACTCAAAATTAGTTCTAGGGCAAATAAGCTATACATCAGAAATGTACTTTTATCGATAAAACACCTGTAGCATGGATACAGCGCTTCAATATTAGCATTCTTATATTTACGAATTCCATAGGCTTTCCAGCGTATCCAACATTGTAGAAATCTGACAAAGAAACCACATATATATTCAAAAATTACTTCATTCATCCAAAGACATTAGAAATGCTACAGCAGGTACAAATGACTCTGAGCCCTTTCTAGTGACTAGAAACACATTTTCCGCTACTTTCATTATGGTCCTCGTCCCACAAAAAGACATACATTTCACCATTGTCTACTGATCAAACAATTTTTCGTATTTATAAGTGTACATGACTGGATCCTTATATATTCAAAACAAAAATAATCTCACACTCAAATAACTGTAAGGCAAATGCTTTCGGCTTATTTCATAGTAGTACTTAACTGAGATTAAATTAAAAATAAACTCTTTTACCCATATCTAACCTATAAACCTTGGTTGAAATGAATTTGATCGAACCATCACCAAATGGCCTAGCGGTAAGGCAACTAACCTCCTCCTCATAAGAGGTCTAGACTTTGAACCTCACTAGGTAGACATGTTCAGGGAAAGGGTCGGAAACGGTCACGAGGATACCTCGGTACATGTGAGTCGATGACTTGCCCTCCCTGGGTAACCTGAATAGGTAACCTCATTTGGCTAAGCTTAGTTAGGTACTTATTGGCTTATATTTAAAATTAGGGATAATTGGTTGTAAATGTATCATACTTGCCACCTTTTGTTATTTTGTGTGGCGTCCTTTTTTTTGTTGCTATTGTGTGTATTTCGTGCATGTAAAATGACCTTTTTACCCTTTGCGGTTAGAAAATATAAGGGTAAAATGGTCCTTTTACATGCACGAAATACACGCAATAGCACCAATTCAAGAAGTTTGCGTTATAATTAACAGCAAAACAATAATTTTTTTTTTAAAAAAAGGACGCTACACACAATAACAAAAAGTGGCAAGTTAGATACATTTTCAGGTAATTATCCTTTAAAATTAGTTATCATCACCTACTTTACTCTCTAAAAACTAGGGTTTGATAATTATAAACAACCATCACGTTAACAATAACAAAAAAATTCAAATACATAATCACTCATTTCACATAAACTAAACAACACATACATTAAATAACCTAATTCATCAAAAAAATAAAAATAAATTATACCTCTATATTGAGAAATTGGATGAAACGCGGCATTTGAACCAACTGATTCACCTAACAACAAATGCTGCCGATACTGTAACAAACAGTTGACACTTAAATACAGTAATAATTGATAATATGATTACAAGTGAGAGTATATAATTACCAGATAATTATATAAAATTGATGATTTATTTCTTAATCCTCTCATTTAACACTTTTGAAATACATACATACAATCAGTTGAAATGAATTGTTTTTGTGGGGGGTTTTGGGGGTTATTTCTTTCTTTCTGCTCAAGCTTGTTTTATTTTATTTTTTTGTGTAATAGCGTATCTTTCTCATTAAATTACTACATATATAATTTCAGGACAAATGACGCAAGCTGACGTCACGTGGGCTGCCGAAAAATTTTTTGGCCCAACAAAGTATCTCATTTGTGGAGCAGACTTGCTTAGCTCGGCCCAACTTGACAAGCAGAAGACTAGCAATCCTTCGTGGCCCAAACATGTTTAAAATGAAAAGATCTGGCCCAAGTCCGAATGAAGTCAGTGGCCCATTCGAGTTCATAATTTAACGTGAAGTTGGGATTCACTTTGCATGCGACGGAGAAGAAAATCAAGAGGTGTGAATTGCAATTGAAAATTGCCACGTCGCCATTTGACTCCTTTTTACTCTTGCTAGACAAAAATGAAGAGAAGATTACTACTGTATATATATAATTTGAGGTCAAATGACGCCAGCTGACATCACCGAATTTTTTTTTTGCCCAAAAACATAACCCCTACTATATAATGGCTTGCGAAAACTACTTTAAACTTTTATCTAACATATATTTAGCGAGCCGCGCCGTAAAACACCATCAAGAACCACGCCATTTCAATTTTTTTTTCCGGACTTTTTAACCCCGCACCGAACATCTGACCCACTTTCTACTTAACAAAAAAAATAATGTGCAATAATCTACGACATGAAACAACGCCCCGCCGCAACGCGGCGGACCGTTGCCCACCTCGTTACAAATAAAGAGTAGGGTGACGGCATAACAATGCGCAAATTTTTAAAAGATTTTTGTACACTTGGCCTTTTTATTTAAAATTGTTTTAATGAAAAACTTATGGATATAGTATATGGGATTGTCTAACTAATGCGCTAAGGGGGTGGCAATGTTGTCTAACTCATGCCTAAAACATAATTGTAATTAGCCAATAGAATTAAGCCAACTAATTGCATGCCTAATGATGCCTAAGTACATATTTTTAGTGGCAATGTATGCCTAAACTTTTTTCTTTTCTTTTTCAAAATTTATAATTATATTTAACAATTTAATTAAAAACATCAAATTTCATTAATAATTCAAATAAAAGTTACATAATACTTAGGAAAATAAAAACAAAACAAAAATTAAAAATAGGAAATCACTAGTCATCGAGGTATGGTAAGTCTTGCGCCGCTACGTGCTCCGTAAGATCATATTGAAGACGGTTATGAATATCTTCGTCGACTAACTCTTCTAGCACATTATCGTCATAAACTGGCGTGATCGGCTGATCCATTATATGAACCGGTGATATTGCCACACCATCGTCTTTTAAAATCATATTGCCCAATATAATACACGTATAAACAATTTGTCGAATCTTTGCGACGGTCATAGGTCGTAGAGGACGACTGAGAATAAACCATTTTCCCTTCAAACGACCAAAAGCTCGCTCGACATCCTTTCTTGCAGACTCTTGTAGTTTCTTGAACTTCTTTTCCTTCGGGTCAGTGGGATACGGATATGCTTTAACAAGAGTTGAATATTTAGGATAGATTCCATCGGCAAGATAATATCCACGTTTGTAGAGACGTCCACGTAAATAAAAAGAACTGTTTTGCGCTGTACCATTTCGCTCGGTAACATATAATGGAGACTGATTCAAAACATTGATATCGTTGTTTGAGCCGGGCGGACCAAAAAAAGAATGCCAAATCCACAAATCATATGAAGCCGTCGCTTCAAGCATAATAGTTGGGTATTGGTGATCACCTCTCTTATATTGGCCTTTCAAATATTTAGGACAATTTCGCCAAGTGAAATGTGTACAATCAATGCTACCAAGCATTCCAGGAATGTGATGTTTTTCTTCATGTACCTCGAATAACCGAGTAATGTCATGGGTTGTCGGCCTACGTAAGAACTCTCGGCCGTATAACTTTATAATCGCATCACAAAATTTATCAAGACATTCACCTAGAAAAAACGAAATATTATTTTATAAAAAAATAACGAAAAAAATAACAAAATATTATTTTATAAAAAAAATATATATTTAAAAAAAACATAATAATAACGAAATATTATTGTACAAATTTTTTTTTTAAATTAATAACAAATAAAAATAATAAATAACAAATAAAAAAAATTAATAGCAAATAAAAAAAATTAATAATAACCTGAAGTTCTTCGTGCCATGTTTAAATAGTCATCGAATCTATCCGGAGGTTCACCCGTTGCGAGTTGCCGTATTGCCGATGTGCATTTTTGTAACGGCGTGAAACTAATCTTTCCAAACGCGTCTTGACCCTCTTGAAACCATTCGAATTGCGCTTCAATGTCATTTACAATTTTTAAAAACAATCTTTTACTCATACGAAAACGATCACGAAAAACATCTTCGTTAAACTTTGGTTGTTCAACGAAATAGTCATTCATTAAATTTTCTAAAGCTTTATCACGAAAACGTTTTACATAACCACGGATGAAGGTAGAGCTTGCCGTGTCGTCAAGAGCTTCGTACGCGGCTAAAAAGGTTTCGATTATACTACCGGATAACCATTCTGCGGATGAGTCGGGGGGAATAATTATCTCGTTTGAGGATGAACCCGATGATGACATGGTTATTAGAATGTAAATTGTATGTGTGATTTGATGTTAGTTTAGATGTGAAAATAAAAAGGAAAAATGGTGAGTATTTAAAGATTTTTTTTTTTTTTTTTTTTTTTGAAAAAGTCTCAAACGGATAAAACATTGCAACGGTAACAAAATCAATGCTTGCAACGGTCTAAAAATTAAAAGCAATGCTTCACACCGAATCGGTAAACCATGCCGGATTGCATGCCGATTTCATGATGCCGATCAACTGGCAATGTGTTGCCGATCCACACCGACCCTTTGCCGATTACGTTGCCAGTCCCCTAAGGGCATTGGTTAAGAAGGCATGAGCCTTAAATAAAAACATACTGGACCCACACATCAAGTACACTATTCAAATTAAAACATACTGGACAATCGCATAGTATATTTACTTACTTAACTATAAATAAGGTGTAACATTTGACGATTTTTTTTATGTCTTTTTTAAAGCGATTAGTATAACATGTGCCCGTTTGGCCTGTTTTGCCAACTCTATCAAGCCTCAAGCATGTGTGAATTTTTAAGGCAACGGCAAAAATTATTTATAAATTTATATCATATTTCATAATTATTATCCAATACCAAATCTAAAATAAATGCTCTCTCCGTCCTTAAATAAGTGTCCACTATTGACTTATAAAGTTTTTTTTTTTTTTTTTTTTTTTTTTTTTTTTTTTTTTTTTTTTTTTTCTAACTTTGATCATAAACTATGTTTGAACTTTTAAAATAAGAAAAGAAAAAAAAATTGAAAGTGATCTCAGATAAAAAGTATCATCATCTACCTCAAAACTTAAGTAATTTACCATGCATGTAAAAAAGATTGTGCCATTTGTAGTTAGTAGGATTTTTTAACATCACTTTTGATCAATGGATGATCAAATAAATGTTAGCTCCCCTCTAAAAAGTCTGAAAGTCACTAGGTGTTAACATGTCTCCCTTCTTGCTAGCTTTGGGCGGAGTATTAATGAACCTTTAATAATAATAATAATAATAATTGTATTGATGAACATAACAAACACTTTTTGTATTCTTTGATGAACATTTACTTAGAGTTTTAGCCACCTATTGATATTTCTAAAAGGTATTCACCAAAACATAAAGGTGTTGAAGATAGCATCATGTAAATTTCAAGTAAGCCATGACATTTACAATCAATATTATTAAACACATGTATCATTCCGTTGAACACATATTTTTTCAACAACTTATAAATATTTTATATTAATTATTAATCCAAAAACAAATACTTTTTTAAATATACAACACAAATTTATTATATGAGATGATCTATAATTCTTTGAAATAATTCGAACTAGCCATCTTTGTATTCATTAAAACGGTTTTTGAATTTCCTTGATTGCTTTGTCGGCTTTTGCAGGTTTCAAATCAAATACTAACCAAATCATGTTCGTAATTACGCAAACCAAATGGAATTCCTTGATTTGCTTTTATTCTCAAATTCGACTCAATTTTCTTTTATGTTTTTTAAATCCCGTAAACAGAACAAAGCAAACTATGAAAAATCAAAAATGTTTTGGATAAACACCAAGATGGTTATATTTAATTTATGTTAACCAAATCATGTTTGTAATTACACAAACCAAATCGAATTCCTTGATTTGCTTTTATTCTCAAATTCGGCTCAATTTTCTTTTATGTTTTTTAAATCCCATAAATAGAACAAAGCAAACTATGAAAAATCAAAAATGTTTTGGATAAACACCAAGATAGTTAAATTTAATTTATGTTACAAAAAAGTTCAACTGATATGATATAATTGCATTGGTGAATTTTTTGTTATAGATATATGAAATCATCAAGGAATCATGAAAAATGATGTGCTTAATAGCACTAATAATAAATGTTATGGTTTATTTAAATATTGCCATTACTTTGATAATATTTTTCAAGATGTCCATATTTTGGCAAATATTTTTTTAGAACACCACGACTTGGTTAAAAACTCATTTACTTGATGAACATTATTGACAAACATTTATTTAACATTTATAATTTAACATTCAAACCGTGATTGATAAACCTATATTGATGAATATTCAGGCCATGATTGATGAACTTTTATTAATAAAAATTCAAACCATCAACATTCATACGATGATTAATGAATACTCACACCATGATAAACCAAAATAGATGAACATACATGTCATAATTGAAGAACACTCAAACTAGGATAAACCATGACCGATGAACATTTTGTGTGAAGTATTGATAAAATATGATGAACATTACTATATATATATATACTTAAGCAGCATGCACATGCCGACCAAAATCGCATAAAATATTCAGAAATTCAATAAAATACTAATATACTTAGCAGGCTAAATTTTGGCCCATTGATGTAGCCCATATACTTTGTGCCTTACTAATGGGCTGCGAACATACTTTCTGTTTATATTGTAATATAAAACTTGTCTGTCTCTTTAATCCATGGAATTTTGGGCCTTAATAAAACACAAATATACTTAGCAAGCTAAATTTTGGCCAATTGATGTAGCCCATATACTTTGGGCCTTACTAATGGGTTGCGAACATACTTTCTATTTATATTGTAATATAAAACTGGCATGTCTCTTTAATTCATGGAATTTTGGGCCTTACTCCAAAAATATTTTCCTTCTTAATTAGCTTAGCATACCAACAACTTACATAACTATGATTACTACACAACAACATTGGATTTGTGTACAACGTACAACCATACTCAAAAAAATAAACTAAAAAAAAACCATCAAGTGACAAACAAATTTAGAATTAAAACGAATACAACTCTTAAAGATATACAAATATGTATATTCACAAAAAGTCCCGCCGCAACGCGGTGGGTAACATCTCCCTTGTTTAAATCATTATTGATTAACCTTTATATATTTACTAGGCAACCAGACTCGTGCGTTGCACACGGGCTGTATCTAAGTGTTCATAACGTAATGTTCACTAATTTTCGTCATGTATTCATTGCGGGATCATGTCATTTCATTATTTGAATACACTTGCAAACATGAATAGTCATGAAAGCCCGTGCAATACACATGGGCTGTATAGAAGTTTTGAAAGTCTAATATCCGTCATTTATTTTCGTCATTTTATATTCTGGACGTATTTTTGTCATTATATATATAAATTTTCATGGTAACATACATTTTGTAAGCATGATACGTATGTAAAATAGTTTATTGACATATAATCTTTTAAGATATATTTTTTCACGTAATATTTTTTGTATATTTATTTTGGTATTGACTCTATCGTTTTTTATTTGAACTAACTAATATTAATACATCGGGCTAAGTTATAACTATTTCTTATGATAGGCAGAATTGCCCGTGCGATGCACACGGGCTTAATAGAAGTTGTTAAAGTGTAATTTTTTGTATTTTTTTGCGTCATTTTATATTTAAGTTGTGATGGTATCATAAATTTTGTTGCCTTTATACATATTTAAAATACTTTTTTGAGTTGCATATGGTTTGTATATAAGTTTTTATTGCGTAATATTTGGGACGTATGCTGTATAGAAATTGTGAGAGTGTAGTAGTTAGCTTTTATTTTCGGTATTTTATATTTAAGTTGTCATGGTATCTCACATTTTCTAAGCTTTATATATATTTTTTAAAATGGATGTATCCGGGATAGCCCGTGCGATGCACACGGGTTTTGTAGAAGCTGTTAAAGTATAGTTTTTTGGGTTTATGTTTGTCGTTTTAGATTTTAATTGTCATGGTATCACAAATGTGTTAACCTTTAAACGTTTTTAGTAGACTTTTCTTTGTTGCTTTAGGGTTGTATATTAGTATTTATATCTTAATATTTGGTACGTATGTTGTATAAAAGTTGTCATATTATTACTCATTTTCTAAGGTTTATAAGAATAAAGTATTTATTTAGTTGTATATGAGTTGCACATAGGATGTATATAAGTTTTTATATCGTAATCTTCGGAACTTATTTTCGTCATTATATATCTAAGTTGTGATAGTATCACATTTCTAAGCATGACATACATTTAAAATAGTTTATTGACATTAAAAGAGTATATGTGAAGAGATTTTTTTTCAAGATATTATATTGAAAAGAGTCTCTTCACATGTAAATTTTTAATATGTATAAGTTACATAAATTATTTTAAATATGAAGCGATGACATTAATGTTGGAGACCTTTTATATTCATCCCCGTGCAATGCAAACAGGTTTGGACTGCCCCAGGACCCATGCGATGCACACAGGTTGGATCTAATTGTTGTTTTCGTAATGTTCGGGACTAATTTTCAGTTCATGTTTGAAACTCTCATTTTTTTGTGAAAGACGGACTTCGTTGTTCAAACAAATTACATTATAAAAAGCGAACTATAAAACAAATTTCCTTTTTAATAAAACTATAAAAACATAAAATATTAAAGTAATTAGTATATTAAAGATTATAAATTATAATTCGTATAATAAATTATAATTCGTATAGTAAAATATTGCATGTTTAATTTGTAACGTACTATTAATATGAATGCTAAGTATTCATCTATATTGACACCGGTGGCCGTGACGTTGTTCTTGTTGTTGTCTTTGTCGTTGTTGTTCATTGGCATTTTGCATGTTTTGTTCTTAATGCAATTTTCGTGACTTCTCGATCTCTTTCTTTAATTTGAAGAGGTTTTTTTTTCAAAATGTTATATTTAAATGAGGCTTTTCATATGTAATTTTTAATATGAGTAAGTTACATAAATTATTTTTTAATTAATGCATTATTACAACATTTTTCCATAAACTATAATATCGAATTTGGAGTATTCATTAGTAACTCATTCTAAGTATTTACAGTATGACGACATGAATCACATGATCTCAAACTCAAATGAATAATGCTTACCTCGTGATAGGTGTAGAATAACATTTCAAATACAATTTTCTTCTCCTTTACATACTTCTTCGGTTTAGAAAATTCTCATTTTTATGATAATAGTGTGAAAATATTTTTATTATATACTACCATTTTCAATATGTAACATTGACATAATTACACAGTCATATCAAGTCACGCAATATTCCAAGACGTTTAATTAAGAAAGTGACATTAACACAACACAAGACAAAAAACTACATTAAGAGCAAAAATATTAAAATGCACAAACAAAGTGTAGTAATAATTATTGACTAAAAATTGAATGCTCGTTACATTATTTTTAATAAACTTACTTGCTAACGAATCAATAGTATTAGCTCATTTATCGGTATTACATGAAGTAAAATATTGCATGTTTAATTTGTAACGTACTATTAATATGAATGCTAAGTATTCATCCCACCGGTGGCCGTGGCTTTGTTCTTGTCGTTGTTGTCTTTGTCGTTGTTGTTCATTGGCCTTTTGCATTTTTTGTTCTTGATACAATTTTTGTGACTTCTCGATCTCTTTCTTTAATGCTTCTTGACTCGCTACAAAAAAAATTAGATATAGTTGATCGTTAGTAACTTAAATACAGTTAATTAATATATCGCATTTTCTATCAAAGTAAAAATGTTCGTGCATGTTCCACTTAGTTGATAAGAAAACGATGTGTAGGATCTCTTAAACCATTAGAGAAGATGATGTTACTACCACAGCTCCTAAGCACCATCTTTATGTCCTACATTGTTACACACACAAAATACACGTGAAATTTTCATAAAATAATATAAATCAATATGCTAAATAAGTAAGATGATATGATGCTTACTTTAACATCATAATAAGTTGTAGCCCAAATGTGCACGCGGTGTGGAGGAAGTTGTGGTTTGTTGTGTGTGATTTTTGACACATTATATAGTTGATAAAATATTTGTAACTCATGGACGGGAAGGTAAAAAGACTAACCATTAATTGGTGTGTTAAATTTATGCATTCATGGCATTTTTGGTTTGTATTCTTTGAGGTTTAGAGATGGCTTGAAACATGTTGTACCGTACAAACTTTTGTGCACGATTTCTATGTACTTACCCTTATGCATGACTATTAAATCAATGTACTAACATATGAAGCCTCCACATTTCACTTTTAATTCATGAAACATTTATTGGTTTAGAGATGGCTTGAAACATGTTGTACCGTACAAACTTTTGTGCACGATTTCTATGTACTTACCCTTATGCATGACTATTAAATCAATGTACTAACACATGAAGCGTCCACATTTCACAATCAATTCAAGAAACATTTATGGAGAGCACTTTGCATTTATAAGACAACTTAAACTTTTAGTATATAAGATACTTGTTTTGAGATTTTTTTAATATTTAATTTAAAAACGATGACACCAGCTGTCACCAACCTCTTTCAACTCTGTAAAAGCTTCACCTATTTTATATTTCAACTTCCTATCTCTTTTCTCCTCAAACAAATACTCAGTATCCACATTTGTTAACTATACTCAAACCATTTACTTGCCATTCTTCTCCATCTAATATCTTTATCCTAAACACACCTACACCCACAAAACATATCATAACTCAAACACAACCTTTATTTTCAGGTGAAGACCGCCACTTTTTGCTCTGGCGAAGGCCGTGGCGTTCTCCTCCTACAAACGCCGCTCCTCCTCCCTCGAACCCGATCGATTACATCTCTGTCACACTTCGTGTTGTTTACATACTACGAACCGATGAATTCTTGCATCTTGCGTTCTTTTGAATTTTCTACCTCACAGTAACTATCATCTTCTATTATTTGTTCATCGATCATCTTTTGCACTTCAGATTTTGAATGTTGCGAGCATAGATTTCACTACTAAGGGTGTGTTTGTTTTTTTGAAAAAAATGTCTTACTAGGCTCTAACCCATCCGTAACTCAAGTTATAAGTTAACTTGTAACACCCCGAAAATTTGATAAGCAGCGGAAGTCTAATCGGGGTCATTACAGTTTAGTACACAGTCATACTCATAGAAAACAATTCAAAAGATAGTCAATATCATTCCATGAAAACTCAAATAGTCAGAGTTACAAACATTTTTCCAAAATGTTAATTGTTTAGCAAAAGAAGCGATGAGTTTGTAAAGAATGATAATATTATTGAAATCAAAAGGGAGGTCCTGTGCCCTTTGCCAGCTCCGTACCGCCATGCTTGCTAATTTCCTGAGATAAACATGCTTAAAAGTCAACACAAAGGTTGAGTGAATCCATAGTAGTTTAAATAGTAATAGTGTGAACACAAGTCAAGCATTTGAAATAAACAAGCCAAGATAGACAGGTCTTGACTAAACTGGTGTAATATTGCTCCTAAGCCTCACGAAACGCAAGCCTTAATATTGATTTGACATATCATAAAGATAATAACAATCATCTACACCACAGCGGATGTAAATGACAAGGGGCCCTCGGTGACAGGAAATGTGCCAGATTTCCATAATACCTCGAATATAGCACACCTCCTGCCAAGTAATCACCTTGACAGAGGCGGGCTGCCATTCCAATAGATCTATCAACTATATTCGCGCTCACTCGCAAGTGATTAAGATTCGTGATATGAGGGACTTGTAGCACAGGTGTCAACTTAGGCAATATCAGGTGATAACAGTATACAGAAAAATACTTGTGTTCGATTTATAGCATGTATCTCCCCACGGGGTTTAAAAATAATTAAAAATGTGAGACCATGAACTCACCTGATAGGTGGGTAAATCACAACGGTGCTCAAAAGTGATGGTGTACTGCTACGACTAGCAATGAAATTCCTCCGACTTGCGACCTAAATAATACATTGTAATCGGTGTTTTAGATTCGTGTTGTAAATGACATGTGATATGTCACGTGTACGGTGATATCCGTTCGGGTGTCTTAATATATTCCAAATAACTTCACGTAGTTATTTGTATCGTTGTTACGAACCGGTGTTCGATGAATATTAATTCGTTGTAAAAATAATATTGTTTAAAAATATTTATGATTAAATATTTTTAGTAAAGTCATATATATATATATTTTAAAGTTACAAAAAATATATATATGTATTTATATAAAAATCAAATTATATGAAATAATTAATGATAAAATACCTTTGTCACATTTAACCTTTAACTTTATAAAATTACACTTTTTACCCTTAATTTCCAAAAGAAATCGTTAATATATAACTAGTCCGAAAGTTTGGGTTTTTGTCACTTACAGCCCCTTAACGTGGGACTTTTGCAAAAATAGTCCTTGGTTAATGTTTCGAAAAACAAACTTTTGTTACAATAAAAGTAGTATTTAAAACTTGTAAAAATCTTAAAAATCGGTTTTTATGCTTCTCGTTATTTTCCAAGTTTTGAAACCGAAAATCTCATTTGAAAAGCCAAGTGGGCTCGTTAGCCCAAACTAAGCCCAAGTGATATTTTTAGTTTGTTTAAAAAGTTGCTCGACATGGGTTTGGTTTAGGTCTCGTTTTCGTGGTATAAAACCGTGTAAGGTTTGCATGTTGTGCTAGCTCGATTAAGGGTGAGTCGTAGATATAGGTGATCGAAAAATATAGATAGGTTGTACGTATAAAAATGCAATGGTGAGCCCTTTCCTCAAGGGTGTCTAGGTATGTACATATATATTGTTGCAAGTAAAACGAATGTATATATATTTAGATAGTAACGTGTGTCGCGTGAAAGTAAATGTGGTATGCATGAGTCGATTTATGTAAGAATTGAAAAGAGACAAGGTACTTACAACACCAAAGATGGTGGGGAGGGTTCGTGTGACCAAACAAGAGTAACGAGCAAACTAACACCCTTCGAATAGTGACCCTTGCTCCAATATTTGCTACCCAACTCGCTCTTAACCCAAAATCTTGTTTGATATAACCCAACACTTCCTAACCCGAAACTTTGCTTGTGCGCCTAGGTCCTCTCGACAACAACCAAGAAAGAAGAAAGAGTTTTGTGCTTTGAGAGCTTTGGTGGACTTGAGAGTGTGTGAGATTGATGGCATTTAAAGTGGCTTTTATAGGGTGGTAAGGGTGGTTCGAATGTCTCCATGAGACACAACACCACCGAGTGGTCACTTCTTACTCGACAAAGTTGTCTAGCTCCTTTGAGTGTTGTCATGTCGAATTGCAAAGGTTTTAGGTGCTATGGTGTACTTTAAAATTGTTTAGCACAAGTATTAGGGGCATGCTTGAGTACTAAATGAATTGTTTATGTTGTGCTAGTGGTTTATGAAACATTCGATCCAATGGGTATAGAAACTTTGTGTGTATAATCCGAGTGACCAAGGGTTTGACGGCTCCATGGTGGCTCGATGTCGCATAGTTCAAGGTCAATGGAGGGGGGTGTATGTTGGTGTCTTGTGAATAGGAGACATGGATTCAAAAAGAAAACGTGTAGTATTTGGATGGCAAGGGGGTTTGACTTCTGTTTCGGTGACATACTACGCAAAGAGTGAAAACAAACGAGCCATGTGGGCTGTGGTAAACTAGGCCCAAAACGAAACAAGAAAAAGAAAGTTGTGTGGGCTTGTGAGGGTGTTTCGGTCCAAGCAAATCAAAGAGAGAAAAATACGCGTGGGCTTGTGATCGGCCCAAATATGACGGGGTGTCGGTGATTCGTAAAATTGTGAATTTAATTTCGATGTCAGTGTCGGTCCGTGAAAACCAAATATATATAAACGGTGTTGTCATACGTATATATATATATATATACTCATATATATATAGTAATAATAATTTGTAATAGTTAATATATACATAATGTCATATATATATATATATATATATATATATATATATATATATATATATATATATATATATTAATAATTTCTTGGTGCTTAAATGGGGTGTCGGGTCGCAAGTGGGAGTTACAGGTGTTAACCTCATTGGGTGACATCCAAGAGTGACAATCGGGTGATATCGGGTGACAAAACATAATCGGGTGTTAAACAAACGGTGATCAAAACAATCGGGTGTTCAAACAAACAGTGTCTCATGCAAAAATTTCAAATTAGCCCGCAAAAATGGCTTAGTTAAGAATAGTGTCGAAATTAGCATTAATAAATGATCTGGAATTTTACGGTGTATTACATAACTCAGCGCCACATCAGCTTTAACACTTTAACCTTAACTCAGAAAAAAACACCCACAACAATAACTCAGCTTTAACTCAAATATTTTCAAATTCTACCCTCAACTAAAACAAACAATTCAATTAATAAACCACATAACATTAAAACTTAAACATTACAATACAAAATATAAAAAAGCTTAAAATAACAACAACAACGATTAAGAAAAAAAAGAAAAAAAAAACCGAAACATAAGAAATTAAACCATACGAATTAAAACTACTTATTCGTCGTCTTCGGAATATTCTTCTTCATGTTGTTGTTGGCGTTGAAGACGTTTCTGCCAAACATGCTCCATAAGGTCTCGTTGGAGTTGAGTATGCACGCCTGCATCGCGCATTTCCCTTGTCTTGCGCCTCTGCGTATCACACCTGTCGATCCACCTTTCTTGACTCAAATGTGGTGCCGGATCCACCCACATTCTTTTATACTCGCGGAGTGTAAATTTTTGATCTTTTAGAATCATGTTATGCAAAATAATGCATGTATACATGATTCTTTGTATCTTGACAATTTCCCATGCACGTGCCGGTTGTTGTAGTATACCCCAACGTCCTTGAAGCACGCCAAAAGCACGTTCGATATCTTTGCGTGCACTTTCTTGCTTCCTTTTAAAATAGCTATGTTTCTCATCAGTCGTTGCCGAGAAAGATTTGACGAAAGTTGCCCACTGCGGGTAAATTCCGTCAGCTAAGTAATACCCCTGTTCATACCTTCTTCCATTTACTGTATATGGTGCCCTTGGGGATTCATCAGCAAGAATGTTGTCAAACAAGTTAGAGTTATCTAAAACGTTAATATCATTGCCATACCAAAAAAGCATGCCAAATCCACAAATCATGTGAAGCAACAGCTTCAAGCATTAACGTTGGGTATCTTTTATCACCCCTACCAAATTGCCCCTGCCAAGCTACCGGACAATTTTTCCACGCCCAATGCATGCAATCAATACTACCAAGCATACCCGGAAAATCATGTTGACGCTCATGCAATTCGTAAATACGTTGCATGTCGGACCATGTTGGTGTTCTTAAAAACTCATGCATAAACAAATCCATAACACACATGTTAAAATTATCAAGACAAAGACGTTGAGTAGACTCACCCATTTGCAAATACTCATCGAACGCATCTGGGGCGGTGCCATACGCCAATTGTCGTACCGCAGATGTACACTTCATAAGTGCACTAATACTCCCTCGACCCGTACAATCGATTCCTGACTTAAAGTATTGAAAGTGGTCTGGAATAACATCGGAGTCGTAAGACTCAATACCGTTCACTATTTGCAGAAATAGTTTCCGGCTTATACGAAACCTCCTACGAAATTTACTGTGCTTATACTTATAACCTTCAACGAAATAGTCGTTTTTCAAACGTTCTTCAGCAAGCTCACGTTCACGATATACGTGGGTACGGGGCACATGAGGATGAGCTTCTTCTTCTTCTAAGTGTTGCTGTAGCTCGTACGCTTGAACCATAAACTGTATGTCTTCTTCGTCATCAAGGTCTGACCAACTCGGACCAAAATTGTTATTTTGATTTGGATCCATTATGAATGAGGAAGGTTTTTTTTCTTATAAAGGAAGTATAAAAGAGTAGAAAATTAGTAGTGGATGTGTGAAAAATATATGTGTGTTAAGTTGGTATTTATAGTTGTTTTAAATGGTTTAAAACTATTTTTTGGGTGACTTTTGAAAACTAGCCGTTTTTAATTATTGAGGGGGTGAAAGTGAATTTTTTTTTTCAAAACCAACGGCTAGAAAAGTGAACGTTGGAGGGGGGGTAAAACAATTTTTTTTTTTTTTTTTTTTTTTTTTTTTTTTTTTTTTTTTAAATACAAGTTTCCATGTTAACTCAGCGTTAGCACGCTAACGTGGTGCGTTAACGCGCCTCTAATGCAGGAGGCCACATCCGTAACGCGACTTAACGCAGGCCAAAAATCCCTTTAACGCGAGGATCACGTTATGGCTGCGAATGCTCTTACCGAGTCAGGCGGTAAGAGGTGGTCAGACATTAGTGTTTGTTTTTTTCTTTTGAGTCAGACATAAAAAATCTTACTCGATAAGTGATGGGAGGCTTGTCTTATTACCTCTTACTCTATAAGAGATTAAAGATTTGTGTTAATTAACTATGTTATATTTATAATAAAAAGAATTGTTTCATATTTACATAAGTTACTTATTATCGCATTGTGTTGTTTTAATAAATAGATTGCAAAAACGAGCACTTAAAATCATTCAGACAATTATACAAAAACAAAAAACATTATTTCATTCAGATTTATACTTTTTAGCTACCTCTTACCAGTAAGATGTTAAGATATGGTATTCAGATTTAGACCTAAAACATCTTAATGAAACAAATACCTAAGTTTTGTTTCATATTTACATAATTTACTTTTGAGAAAGACAAATGAATTGAGCGGCTTAAAAATTAAAACATAGAAGTTCCTTTTTACCCGATAAGGTATAAAGATGAAAATGGAACATTTGTGGTTTGAGGATAGCAAGACGTAACTAAAAGCAGGGTTTGCCTTAGGTAAATAGAATTAAAATTATCACAACTGTATTTAAATAACTCATTTTAATAGATAAACTCACTATCATAAATCCTACAAGTATAGTTGAGAAATTGAATACTTAACTAACATTGATGTCAATAATATCAAGGTGTCACTTAAGAATTCTTCTCTTTGATCGGACTATTTAGCTCTTGTTACAGTAAACATAAAGAAACAGAAACCAAAATTTTTAACTAGGTTAATCCAAACTGATTGAACAAACCAGAAATCAACACCACTAAGTCTAACAAACAGTAGAAACCCCTGAAAACGACCGTGTTGTTAGCAACTATTTAGTTCAGGTTTACCTCCTCAACTGATATTCAGGGAAATAATTCTTTCTTCAAGGGTTGTATTTGCACAAGTCATGACACAAGTATTGCGGAAGCAATTTGTGTCACAAATGCTCCAAAATGAAATCGACAGCCCTCCATTCTAGCTCAAAACTTTGATATGAACAAAAGAACTATAATCCACATCGATAGTTTAAGCGCACTTTTGATGATTGGATTTATGGTAAAATGAAACTGCCTGCAAGTCAACAAGTAGATCGACTTCAGAATATTTATCACATAACGCAAAATAAACCCTCAAATTTGGATAGAAAGTGTCTTCGAATTTTAATATACAATCAAAGTATCAACCGTATTATGAAGCATATAGATACATTAATGTGAATTTTCGGGGTTAAACAATTTAGAAGGTTGTAAGAAACTTTCACCTGATTTTAACCCCTTTGATCCGTTTCTTTTAGCAAATTTTCTATTTTACCCATCGAAAATAATGAGCAACCAAAATCGACCCATTGAAAAGCAAACACGCATACCTTTCCTCCTCTATTTAAGTGTACACTCTAGAAATGAAAACAGCCTACAATTAAAAAAAAAAAAAAAAAAAAAAAAAAAAAAATCTGCAAGGAGCTAAGGAACTCACCACTTTTTATTAGCTGATCTTTTTGTTATATCACTTTCCTCCTTCAGTAGTTTTTTCAGTATGATACGATCACTGTTACTCAGTACCCTGAGTATTGTTAATGCAAGAAAGAATCATGCACTCATGTCAAATGTTGCATAAACAGTCATAAATTTTACTGTAATAATATTTATTTGATATTATGGAATTGATAATCACATGCTTACTTCAGTTTCGGATCATATGTCATGGCCACTTTTTGAGTCATGACTATTACTTTAAACTTTAATATTCATATATGAGGCACATACAATTCTTTTGTTTTCCTCTAAAAGTATCTTTTTTCTCTTGTCCTTGGTTACATGCTGACATTTACTAATTAGAAATTCATTTCACCCAAATTTTAACCTCTTCGATTTATTTCTTTTTTCTTATTTTATCCATCTACGATAATAAGCAACCAAATCGACCCATTCAAAAGCAAACACACATAACTTACCACTCCATCAAAAGTTGCACACTAAAATAGAAAACTACTACCATAAAATAAAAATAAAATCAGACAAGTCTGCAAGTGACCAAAGCACTTACCAGTCTCCTTTAGCTGACTTTTCCTCCTTCAGAAATTCTGTCAGTATGGCACGATCACGATCACTCAGTGCCCTGAGTATTGTTAATGCGAGAAATAGTCATATATTCATGTCACATGTTGCACAAACAGTCCTAGAATTTCAAGTCAGTATTAATAAGCCACATATATGTTTATGGTTCATTCTTTATTAATACTCTATTGGCATATATGGATTTTGGGGTGTTACATCACATAACAAGTCAGATTTAAACATAGTTTCTGAAAGTACTGTCCTAGAACAGGTGACAAATTCCGCTCTCTTAATAAGTAGTAGGGATGAATTCGCAGCAAATACTTGAAAACTGGTACATGAAAAAACTAGCATATGTTCACAATAGTACAGTTAGATATAATGACATAACTTACAGGTTCGAATAAACTGGATACTTACTTAGGAAAATCAAAGCAGAAACGTACATACTGGTCTCCATGGGACATCATAGAACCTATCTTTGGCAAGCCTGTCATATTGACATAGGAATTATGAAAATAGTATGTGTTTGTGTGTGTAAAGAGGAACAAGAATCCATTAAAGGTAAACTTATTCCACATAAACTATTTACCTTTGCCTCTTAGTATTGTTACGTATCCTCTTTTGCTGTTCTTAAAAAGGTTTGTTATGTATCCATATTCAAAAACCCCTTTAGGAATCTGCAAAAGTATAATCAATCAATATTTAAAATAACTTTAAACAAATAAATCCAAGAACAGAAACAGTGATATCTAAATGAATCTTTTGGGATCCATAAATATCTTTAATCTCAAAAATCCAAACTACATCAGTATTAGTAAGCCCCGTTTTTGTGTTTATATAAATGGCTTAAGATATGAACTGGCAACTTAATTTTCCAAAACTCCCATTATGAGCAATACTACTACTCTATTACACATATGACCATCATCAACCTACTATCAGTTTAAGGTTACTCCACAAATATGAAATATACAAGAGACCTGCTGTATAGGTTTTTCACATTAGGAAATTTGTATTTCTGAAGAGACCCTAAAAAGGTTCTATTGAAGATAGAACATAAGTTTATTTATTTTGGTACTAGGGAAATCCCATCACAGCCACCTTTGGTGACCTAGCAGGTAAACCCCGGACTCCACACACCACCCAGCAAGACCCATGGAGCCTTGCAAATCACTATCCCTCCACAATTGTGGATTATATGGCTAGGGTGGATGACCCCAGGAGTTCACAGCTAACGCGATTTAAACTTGAGACTTCTGACTGGGAATCCCAAGCTCTTACCACTGTCCATTGGGTTAGAACATACGTTCTCCCACATTCATATACTAGTTGTTCAGGAAAAAAGAAGCCCATAAAAATAGCAGATATGCAGGGAAATTTAATAATTAGTAGGGAAAGAGAAAACTCACTTCTACTTGTATCATTCCATTTAGAATTGGTACCTCAACCTTACCTCCAATAATCGCCTGTCAATTTTTGAAATTTTTATCAATTAGATACATAGCAAAAACTATAATTGCCTGATTTTACACGATTTGCTATGCAAAACGGTTTTGCGACATGTATCACACAGAAGGAAAACAACAACACAGTGTTTACAAATGCTTCAGACGACAAAATTCATAATATATGCTTCTAAACACTTGGAACACTAATCGTTTTTGAAACAGAAACTTCATTTTATACAAAAATACATCGAAATGTTCATTCGTCACATGTGGTGTGTCTTCAAAGGATAAAGCAAGAACTTTCGGAATCATTCAGTTCTCACCTGAATGAAGGTAATATCTGAATCTACATACAGATCCGAATGCATTCTCTTGAAAATAGGATGTTCAGCAACCTATATGAAAGAACAATAAAAAGAAAGATGAACACTGCAAGCATCATGATAAATAAAAAAAAATCAAACAAAAATAAGAAAATACGTAAAGTAACTAGTATTTACCTTCAGTTTTATGTTTAAGGTGCGAGGTACCCCCTTTTTATTAACACTGCCAGCTCTCGGTATTGATATGATATGACCAGAGTCTACGCCTGATTCATGGAGAATAATAAATAAAACATAGCAACAGATCATATGTTTATAAAAGATTCATCCCAAAAATATATATCCCTTTTTAGTTTCCACAAGATCTGCCCCTTTTAAGGATTTGATTTAAGAAGCTCATAATACCAGCAAATTTTATAAAAATATGAAGATTATTTTTTTTAAAATCAGCCTGTGATGATTTGTTAACGTTAAGTCGTTAACACTAACCTGCCGGTACTGTAACTTTAACTTTCTTGAGTCCTTCCATAATTCCGGACCCTTTGCATGAGCTGCAGTCTTCCTGTACCAAATTATATAAAAAAGACATTGATCTTGATTCCCTCGGTTAGAAAATATATGATAAACCGTCCAACAATTTTAAAAGTCAAACCTTTTTCACATGACCAGACCCTTTACAATTGCTGCACCTACGCCCGAAGTTAAATTCTTTCTGAACAAAGTCAGATACGAGCCCCAAATAATCATCCACTTGGTTAGAGATATGAAGTTTGCAATATATATTGTTGATTAATGGAAAACACCTACTTTCCCATAGACGTCTTCGGAGACTCTCCCAAAGCCCTTACAAGTTGGACAAACTCCCTCTGTGTAACCCTTCCCATCTGCATTTAAGAAGAACCCAAAGTCTTAAAAGACAATAATACCATCCACATTCAAACAGAAACAATATTGTATTATAATAGAGATTTAACTAATTAAAATGTGTTTATTTACTTTAAAAAATACAATGAACACATAAACTATTGAACACCATGAAACAGAACTGCATCCAGTTAAGCCTATATATATACAACATCCTTGTGTATAATAAATGATTACGTTAAGAATTTCACTGTAGTAAATGTTGCTTAAACCAAAGTCACTTTCGCTAGCGGTATCAAGTTGTCTCTCATCCATTATGTTGAGGGACTGAGGGTTCAACTCCCATCTGGGACAAGGGTGTTCCGTATAGGATAAATGACATTGTAAATGTAAATCCTATTAAAGAAATAAGTATGATTAATGCATAGTTTCCAAAGTCACACGCTTCATAATCTATTTTAACTTCAGGTCAAATTTATTACAAAACTATTGTCAGAAACAAGGCAATAACCTCAATGCATAAACATGGAAACGATAACATGATTAAGTGAGCCATATTAGGTTGAATCATCGAAATCCACAACCTAAATTATCCTAAATGACAGCATATATTTCTGCTATGAGATCTAAAATCAAATATATCAATGTTACAGGAAACCAATATAACTACAAGTCTACAACTAGGAGATAAAGATAGCCTGTAAAAGCGGAATAACGACACTAACATAACTGTAACTATAATTTTTTCAACAAGATACATACAATAGATTTAACAATAAACAATTCAAATTAGGAGGTTTATCAGGTAAGCTTGTCTTGATCATAGTTTGCAATATAAGATACATAGTTAATTACTTCAGGAAAAAAAATGAACTATGTATATTTTCTAATGGGAATGTTAAACTGGTAAATATCAAGTATAAACAACTCACGGCAAGCAGCACAATGGAATTTTGCTCTCAGTGATACGTCTTTTGAACAGCCCCGAGCAGCCTCCATAAAGGAAATTGAAAGCGGACACTAAAAAACTCAAACAATAAAATTTTGGATGAGCTCAAAAGTAATTGCATGACTAATTTACAAAATATATATTAGATAATCGTCAGAAATTTGAATACAAATGCATAACCTGAGTTGCACCTGATGATATAAATCTTCCCAAGTAGTAAATTCAGAAGTTGTATGAGCATGCTCTGGTCCGTCAGCAGATCTGGAAGAATTATAATTCGTGTTCTCCCTATGCCTGTCTCGCTGCTTCACCTTTGACTAAGGAAAAAGTCGTACCATTAGGTATGTGATCATTTAGTGGAAAATTCATTGTTGAGCTTGTTTGTAGTTAAAGAATAAACCCAAATTTCTTTACCTCGTCATATTTAGCTCTCCTTTTAGAATCTTGCAGAATCTATAATACACACGGGCCACAACAGGGAATCAATAGAAAAAGTTCAGAACTTCAGTAATTTCAGATACCTAATTGAGCATCACCTTATGAAAAATAAGCAATGAAATAAAAGAGCAACAGAAACTACACCTCATATGACTCTCTTATCTCCTGAAATTTTGTCTTTGCGAACGTTTTGTTTTCGTTTGCGTCTGGGTGATACTTCTTTGCCAACTGCAGCAAAGAAATTAGTGAAACAAGGTACCGCAAGCAAGCACTTCATATCACACAAGTGATAACAATGATGCACTTCTTTTGTAAAACATTGTGAACAAATGATATCTAATTTAATGTCAAAGGTGTTGCAATCAAAGTTATTGCCATGAATAGTAGGATCATGAGCTTACACATAACTAAAAAGGGAGTTAGTATCAGTTTGCAATGATGTGTGGTAGGTGTTCCCAAGGTAGTTAAAAGCGAAAGCGACCTCAAAGCGACATGCCTTTTTCTAAAGCGAGAAGCGAGAAGCGACAAAAGCGAGCGCTTCAATTAACTTTTTACCCTTTGTGCATATAATAGTGTCTAGTATGAAAACAATGGTTAAATAAAAACATAATTATCTTAAAATCTTCATTTTCAATCTAAAAAGACCACAAAAGAGAAGTTTATTCAAATAGTTAAAGCTTAAAGTCTAATATTTTTTATTCGGAATAATCATCTAAGTTCTCATTTCTTATTTCCCCATCGTTTCTGAGATCCACTATATCATCTTCATCTACAAGATCCTCGTCGGATTCATCGAAGAGTGCCCTACTTGTAGATGTCCTACTTGTAGATGCCGGTGCATTTCTTCTTGTATAATGCCTCGGCTCATTTACACCACTAGCACTAGCTACGGTACCCCAAGTTAGTGCTTCATCCTCACCAAACACAAACTCCCCTTCGGTCGCTCATTTAATATTATGCTAAAGGGTCAGTTTTGTAAATATTTAACCTAATTTAAAAGATTAGGGCCGGCTGTAAAACTTCATTAGGTAAAAAATTAAAAACTAGCCGTTATGCAAAAAAGCGAGCGCTTTTAGGTCGCTTTTCGGTCGCTTTAGGTCGCTTCTGCTCGCTTTAGTAAAACGCATCGCTTTTTTAGAATCAAAGCGCTATAGGGCGCTTCGCTTCGCTTCTTCGCTTAAAGCGCGCTTTTTCTCGCTTTTGACTACACTGGGTGTTCCACAAAAGCCAATTTGGAAGGAACTTCAATTTCATACTGACACAACAATAAAAAAAATACTAATTGAGTCTATCTACGCAATCAGCTACAGGTAAAGATAATCAAATTACACAATGAGGTTATTACACCTACCCAATGCAGCAAAAAAGCAGGCTGGTTAATTTTAACAGACTAGGATTTTAAGGCGAAACACACTCAGACTGTGAATGTTTTAGCTTTCTAATTAAAGGCATTTCATTGCGCCGTATATTGGAGTTTCCTCATAACCCGAAGTTACATTCTGCATCATACATGATAGATCCGCTATATGCCTATATCTATCACTTTCGTGTCCCTCACCCAATGTATCATGTACAAGTGTCATTTTGTCCCCAATAACACTGCCTCTCACAAGTATGCTTGTTTGGATAATATTCAATGTTTCTAGGAAATTAATTGGAATCATATGCATGTTTAAATAAATAAAAAATTGAACTTCAGAAAAGATACAGGAGAATCTGCTCAAGCAGGGTCTAAACAAAATTCGTGCTACTCACAACATAAAAAGCCTTCTTGATCTCCTCTTTACTAGCATTTTGGGAAACACCTAGAATTTTATAGTGATCTCCTGCACTTGAGTTACAAATTCCTGTACAGTATAAACACTATACATATCATGAAAGTGCTTGCATGAATATTGGAAAAGAGTGTAAAAATATCTTGAGAGCTGAGATGACACCTGTCGCATGGATATAGCACTTCAACGTTAGCATCCTCATATTTGTATAATCTCCATGCTTTCCAGCAGATCCAATATTGTAGAAACCTGACAAATACATCACACGAATATTCAAAGTTATTTCATGTATCCAATACCATCAGAAGTGCTGGAGTGGGCTTGAATGGTATTCGAAAGATGTTCATCTCTGCTTTGAGAAATACAAATGCCATGATCCACCAGTTTTTACGATTTATCAGAATGGCTCAACATACTCCTCACTGATTCTAAGTTTCTAACATATATCTTTACTTTCTATTTTCCTGTTTTAGCTATGTGATTCTAATACAGCGGAGACTTTCAAGAAAATAAAATTGCTCTGGCCGTTTGGAATTGAGCGAAATGGATTGTTCTTTTACTCAGTACTAAAATAAATTCTCAAAATGGTTTCAATATGTTTCATCTGTTATTTTGTGATCAGCATCTGAACATTTGGTTCAATCGCATTTCTTTTCAAAGGCAATGAGTAACAAAGCTATTATACACCCAATACAGCATACTGTCACAGCCTCCTAGTTAGGGGGTGTTTGGGATTGCTTATTTTTTCTGCTTATGCTTCTGCTTAAGTATTTATAAGCTGCTTAATATAAGTACTCGTGAAAATGGTTTTTAACTTTGCTTATTTGGTAAAAGATACAAGAATACTCGAACAATAATTATTTGTTGAAAAAACTCTATAAAATTCTTTGGTAAAAGGTTTTAAGTTCAGTATGTTTGTAACAAAGTAATTTTAATGTCAGCAAAAATAAACACAAATAAATAAGAATATCCCTATCTTATTTTAGCTGAAATGTGCTCAAAAAATAAGCAATCCCAAACACCCCCTTATTAGGACACTCATACCGTGAGAGCAAAGCGCAGCAGTTAATAGGGATGACGGTCATTCTATTTTCGCAGCAGTTAATTGTTTTTGCTCTGAAATTTATAATTTTCAGATGAAAAGTGCAGATGCTTTGGTCCTCAGGGGCTACTCACTTCAGCGTTGTTAGTCATAATATTTTGCATGACAATGATTAAGGGGGTGTCTGGTATTCTTATTTTTTTTTTCTTTCCAACTATTGAGAATATTAGCTATAAGCTACTTAAAATAAGTACTTCAGGCAACAGTGTTTGGATTTGCTTATTTAGTAAACAATGCAATATTACTCGAAAAAAATAACAAACAGATTGAAATAAGTACCTGAATATAAGAAACTGCTTATTTTACCGCAAAATAAGTATATAAGCGATCCCAAACACACCCTAGGCATTACATTTGCATGCTCGAGAACAATAACAAACACGTTCCAAAACTAGACCCATCTTAAATATAAGTCACATACATAGTGTAACATCTAATCATTCTTATAAACATACACGGTTCAGGCCACAAAATACCAATGTTCCACAAATGTCTCGCCTGAGTACCTAAACTAAAATGTGTTCCGCTTTTGGTAATTTAAATTTCATTCCCATATGCACACACAAAACATTGTTTTCCCAAAAACAATTTAGTAATTTACACATGTTTAACCCATGCAATTTTTTGCTTACTTTTCTTTCGAATTGTATCATAGATGTCATGTAATGCTTCTATATAATGTTGTCATCTACGGTTGGCTTTCCAATTACAAACCCTAACTGTAAATACTAGTGGTGACAGTTTAAGACCCTTGGTTAAATATGGGTCAAGGTCAAGTTGGTTAAATATTTATTGTGGGTCTTTGATCTACTAAATATTGAGGATCAAGTCTAATTGAGTACAATATTTGATGTACAGCTCAATGGTATAACCACTAACCAACGGGTCTAAAGCGGGTCAATGATTTTTTTTTTCATCGTTAACCCTTTTTTTCTAAACAAATGGGAAAATCACCCGAACCCCATATGGCCCGTGCTCCCAAATGACCCATCTAGCCTTGTACCCATTTAGACCCGAAACCTGCTAAGACCCATGACCGTCCCCTCATTTTGCCACCTCTAGTAAATACATAACTAGGAACCAATTAGGGGTAAACATCCCATAATAGGAGCAATTATACGACATGGATGCAACCTATAATGCAACTTAAAACCAAAGGGCTTTGGCTCAGTTGGTGCCCACCTCTAAAAACTCATGGGCCCACTGGAGAGATATTGTGGATAAAAGGTTAAAGGGTTCGAGTCTCGGCTCTTACTCACTCCAGTTGGTGCCCCACTGCCATGAGAGTTGGCGGAACTATTCCTTGTGGGGTGGATAATGGCTAGTGCCAAAAAGGCACCCGTGGTCATAAACAAAAATGACGTGGATCATCATACATATGTAATTTACTAAACTGTTTAAGAAAACAAATTTACACTTTTAAGTTCACGTAGCTATTTAGTTAAAAAGGCGCGAGACATTTGAGAAAGTACGTTGCTATTTAGTTTAAACCCAACGTAAAATCATACCTCGACTATGAACCACGGGACGAAAAGCCTTTGAAGCTACATGACCACATACTTGTTTTTCAACTGACACCAAATACTTAAGATTCTGAAACCAAAAAAAAAAAAAAAAAATTCAATTAAATCATAATTAATGTCGTTAATTAAGCAAGCACTATTTGTACCTTAAAGTTGTTAATAAAAGAATTTGGGCGACAACTGAATCCTCGCATTTGAAGAATTGTTTATTTAAACAAAGAATCATTAGTGACAGTGATGAGTGAAACGCTGTCGTTTTATAGGTTCGTGATTTCTTTTTGCTCACGTTTTATGTGTCAGCATAACCCGACAATTTCGAAAAACTTGAACTCAATAATAAAATATTTGGGCGCGTTTCCTTGTCTAGTTTTTAGTTTTTGTTTCGGCAAAAAGTTAGAGAACCCATGTTTTTTTTTGTTAATTTTTAGATTGATAAGGGTCCTGGAGGTTGTGGGTTCAAGCCTCGCTAGAGTCATTTGTGAGATATATATTGTGAAATACGTGATACAGTTGTCGTGGAAAAAAAAATGATACGAGGGTGTTTGGGATTGTTGTTTTAGATGTGTTTATACTTTATACCGTCTCCAACTATGCTTTTCATAAAAGGTAAAAGCCATATATTAGCAATGTACTTTCAAATATTTTCAAATATAGGTAACAAATTTTTTTTATTACTAATCTAGTCAGTAAAATTTGGTAACTTTTTACGTTATAGTGTTTATGGCCCCACTAAATGACATTGCTACCGGTTGACACTAAAAAATGACCGACACGTCATTTTTA
The DNA here is from genome assembly GCA_030686995.1 of Artemisia argyi. Taxonomy (NCBI): domain Eukaryota; kingdom Viridiplantae; phylum Streptophyta; class Magnoliopsida; order Asterales; family Asteraceae; genus Artemisia; species Artemisia argyi. The sequence continues at coordinate 124,026,321 of CM060693.1, read as the reverse complement.
CCCTTTTTTTGCGTTTTATTTCCACGCTGGATATACCATGTCAATAAATCACCCCTATTTAAGACCAACTTGAGATTGAGTTATATTAAAACACGATTCAGTGGAAAAAAAACTCCAATTATGAAACCCTAATTTTTACAATCGTTCAATTAAAATGAAGATGCCCAAAGGTAACATTAAAATTGTTGTTTATCTACTTTAGTTAGTATGTTATCTTACTTTAATTTCATTTAAAACACTAATTTTTACTAACCCTAATTTGGTTTATAATGACAGATCAAGTGTTTACTGTGAACTTACACCATGATGGGGCTTTTATTCCCAGCCCTTTAAGATATGTACAAGGTGATGAAAAACAAATCACTATATCAACTTTGAAGGTATGAGCTTTAATGATTTACGTGAGGTTATCAGGCATTTAGTTCATGGCCTTGTTTATAGGTTATATTACTGCCCTATTAGAACACCACTAAATGTGGGTATTAAAGAACTTAAGACTGATAATGATGTAAAAGATTTTATTAGAGTTGGGTATGAAAACAAATGGTATGTTGATTTGTATGTGGAGCATTTTAACTATGATGTAATGGATTTTATTAATGAAGAAGCAAATGGGGTTTTAAGTAGTGGGTCTAGTGATGATGAATATGATAGCAGTGATGAGTGTGAGGAATTTGATGATGTAGATTTTCATACTGAAGGGGATGAAAATGTAGTTATTAAGAACCTAAGCACTAAAGACTCATTTCTAAACAAAATGTGAAGCGACAGTGGTATGTTTGTTGATTATCTTGATCAGACACTCCCTCAAACAGAGTGTGAGGCCTTAGATGACCCTGAGTATTCTAACATAGACCCAAGTTTTAAAGTTAAAAAAGGTGTTTCATATCCAAAACATGACCCCTCAGTCCCTTGGAATTTAATGAAACCAATTTTAGGGATGAGGTATGAACACCCTGAGCAATTGAAAGTTGGACCTGTAAGTGATGTGCCCAGGATCTATTACAAAAACAGAGGAAGATCAGAGAGAATCAGGAACATGCAAGGTAAAAATTTCAAGTTTGATTCAAAAGGAATAGGTTCAACCCCTGACAAGGCATTTGAAGTCAGTCCAGATGCTACTCCTTGATGTCTAATCTTATTTGCAGTCATGTATGTGAAACAATATGTAATCTTTTGGTACCTGTAAGTGAATGCATGTATGGTTGTAAAACACTAGCTTATCTTTTGGGATGGTAGCATGATTGTGACAATCAATGGGTGTGTTCCCCACTTGTAATGACTTTATGACTACTTTAATCTATGATGTCCCTTTGACTGTTTCAATGGGACTTGTATAATGGTTGCTTTTGTCCTTTTTATGTGTGTAGTTATTTCTGCCATTTGCCATGTGCATAAAGCATCTACCTTATGCAAGTTCAAAGTTTTCAACCAAAGGTGTATACCAGTTTGCATTTACCTTGTGTAAATGCCATCTTTACATTTATAACACTTGCTCTCTTGCAATCTACCAGTGTAAATGACTACAAACAACCAAAAACACATCATCTGTATAACCAAAACATACCATTTTCATTCATCAAACTATTTCATACAACCAAAATACATTACATCCACCATTGGCATCCTACTTTATCTACCTAACATACATAATAACCTAACATAAAATAGCCTAAACATCATCTATTTCATTGCCATGACAAAACACATACAAACAGCAAATGCAAAGAAAGTTGACTTCCAAAAAGTCAACGATTGCAAACTTTTCTGCAATTCATTGTTCTTTTGACCCAACTCAGCTTCGAGTACTCCAATCCTCCATTGACGGTTGCCCTCTTGGCCCAATTGACGCCTTTGTTGTGGATTCAAGAGAGTGTACATCTCGTACAAATGCATCCTATACCAATCCGTATCAATCTCTGGATCATAGCAATCCCAGAATTCACATTTCTTCTTCACGGGTTGGTATCAGTTAGGACAAACAAGAAACCTTCTTGATGGATTAGTGTGTGTCCATGAAGTTAAAACCATTAAGGGTAAATCACACTCACATGTACGATCTTGAAGGTAGATTGACATGTTGGGGTTTCAATTAGGGTTTCGATTTGGGGTTAAAAAATGACTGCATGTTTTGGTGTTATAGGATTTAGGTTAAATATAACTTGGGCCGGGTTTTTATGGTTTAGGGTTAAGAGTGAACGGGTCAGGTTATTATTAGACAAACAGCAATGTACATGTGGAATTTAAAAGAAAAATATTAATCTAGTTGGATATTCAACAGGTCATAAGCACTATAGCGTAAAAAGTTACCAGGTTTTACTGACTAGATTAGTAATAAAAAAAATTTGTTACCTATATTTGAAATTTTTTGAAAGTACATTGCTAATATATGGCTTTTACTCTTTCATAAATCATTCAAGTTGGAAGATGAAAAAGTATTTTCTTTGTTTAGTTACGTTCATCCTCTAAAAACAGTTTATCTCCGATCATGTTCTTCAAACTTCAACTTTAAACAATAAAATTAGGCTTATTAAAAAATCTATAATACTATATAAAGCATTTAGGTCATTCTATAAATATAATGGCTTAAAAATTCAGCTACACACTTGCCAATTACGAAAATTTCAATAGTTTGTTGCATACACACAAATAAATGTTACATCTAAAAAATTGAGTGTATTAAATTCGTAAACTTGTAACAGCCTTTTAAATTTATATAGCCTATTTAAATCATCTATAAACTTGTAACAACCCATTTAAAGAGTCATCTATACACTACACAAATATCAAATGAAAGACCTAAACACCAATATTTTCATCCCATCTAGCCACCATCCGACTGCCATCATAAGCCGAGCACCGGCAAGAGCCAACCACTGCCACCACGAGAAGACCACCATGCACACCATCTGACCACCACCACCACGAGCCGAGCACCACCACGGTTTTTTTAGGTTTTGTGTAAAGTTATTGTTAGAAAATACATATAAATGAAAAACATTTGCTCGCCACAAAATTTAGTCACACGGTACCCGCCGTTGCATTGCTCGGGTACCTACTACTCTGCTAGTATCTACTAATGGTTCAATAAGAAATCAAAAAGATATTGAAAAGGGGTAATAATATTTTTAGAGGATGAATAGTGATTCTTCAAATATAAAGGATTTTGAGTAATGTTTCAAAACTATCTTTAAATTTGGAGCTTGGTTGGAGATGAGTTTTGATGCTTCATTCTTCATGACGAAAATGGTAGTTTGCATACCGCGGTTAAGAATGGCCTTACATTATAACAATTTGTATATAAGCGGATACATTACAAATAAGATTAAAAATAATACTTCGTATGAAATAGTCAAAGAACACGCATAATATCAGTGTTGCAAAAAAAGGCCTACAAGAGTGATTAATCACCGCCTAGGCGATACCATATGTTGACATAAATAATGCCTAAAAACATTATTAACATGTTATCAATATCTCTATGTTTTGATTATCACAAAATATACACTCATAGAACTAAAACTTATGACATAAACAAGTATTTAGTGATTAATATTTCTCTTTACATCCAAATCACTTAAGGTATGAATAAACAAAGTGTTTAGTGTATCTTATGATCAAAGGAAAGTTTAATTAAGCATTACAAAGTTTATTTAATTATATAAACATATTATATATTTTTGAAAAACACTTTTGGTAATAAAGAAAAATGTTTTATTCATACTAAATATATGAATTCAAATTTTTAACCAAAATCAGTTAGTTTTTCACCAAATAAACTTTCCTCACTAAAAGACAAAGAATCTGGCCATTTCAGCTGGGCGGCCCCCTTAATTATAAAGGGCGGTCCCCTTAATTTTAAGGGGGCCGGCCAGGGTTTAAGGGGACCGGCCACGCTCCTCTGTCAGATTCTGTTGCCTATAAATACCACCTTAAACCTGGATTTTTTCCTCACCTTTTGCACTACTAAACTTTCTGATCTAGATCCAATTCTCCATTCTTTTATCCTTTGATCATAAGTATATAAATTCTTTGTTTCAAAGTGATCCAACCTTCATCCTCTCAAGTTCAAGAGAAGGATACTTCTATCCCTCAAGACAAGAAGTATTACAACTTGTTGTGATCTCCACATCCAAGTTGTTGGTGTATCATCAAAGATCATTTACATTATTCTTTGTGAAGATTGTTGTGAATATTTGATTGTAGATAGTTGTGTTAGATATTGATTGTGTGATTAGTTAGTAGCTTGGTGTGAAGAAGATAAGATAGGTATTAGATTGGTGTGAAGAAGATAGGTGTAGAGTAGTTAGTTGTGAAGTAGATAGATTTGTAGAAGTTGTGTAGAAGGTGTGACTTAGGTGTGACGAAGTTGTGGTGTGAAAAGCGGTGTGTAGATTGGTGTGTACGGTTTTCTCCGCCATAAGGGAGCTTGTTGATATAGTGAAGAAAACTCTCGAGTTAGGTGCTCGGGGAGTGGAGTAGGGCAAGGAAGGTGTCCTTGTAGCCGAACCACTATAAATCTCTTGTCTCGCGGTTCGATCTTTCCATTTCTTACTTATTTCATTACTTATCATTATTATACTTTGTGTAGCATTAATTGTTTATATTGTATAAGACTTGAGATCACATATTTTCGAATCTAAGTTTTAAAAGGCTAAGCAAAACTCTAAAACTAATTTTTATAACTAAGTAAAAAGACGTAAAACTATTCAACCCCCCTTCTAGTTTTCCACAATTGGTATCAAGAGCCACGTCTAGCAAGATTTTTAAAATATATTGTATTTTAAAACTTGTAACGATCTATGGAATCTGAAAAATATTTAGAAGGGCAATCTATGCAAAGACCACCACTATTTGAAAGTGATGGATTTTTATATTGGAAAAATAGATTCGAAACGTATGTGAAATCAAAAGATCTTGATCTTTGGCATATTATTACCTTTGGTGATTTTCCTCCTATTCAATATAATGTTGAAACTAAAATGAATGAAATTGTATCTTTTGAAAAACAAAATGATGATTTGAAAAAGAAATTAGCAAAAAATAATGAGGCTAAAATGGTAATTTATAATGCGTTACCACGCAAAGAATATGAAAGAATTTTTATGTGTAAAACCGCCAAAGAAATTTGGGATTCTTTACTAATCACTCACCAAGGTAATAGCCAAGTCAAAGATAATAAAATAGATCTTCTTGTACAACAATATGAACAATTTATGATTCCGGAAGAGGAATCAATTGATAATGCTTTTGCTAAATTTAACACTATCATCACAAGTTTAAAAGCACTTGATGAGACATTTTCTAGTAAAAATTGTGTTAGGAAATTTCTTAGGGCATTGCATCCAAAATGGCGAGCTAAGGTCACGGCAATCGAAGAATCAAAGAACTTGATGACGTTATCTCTAGATGAACTAATTGGCAACTTGAAGGTTCATGAAGAAATCATAAGAAGAGATTCGGAAACGGTCAAAGTCAAGAAAGAACAAACCAAATCAATTGCTCTAAAAGCCAAAAAGGAACCTAGTGATGATGATGATTCAAGTGACGAAAGTGAAGACGAAGAATATGCAATGGCCGTAAGAGAATTCAAGAAGTTCTTCAAGAGACGAGGAAGATTCACTAGATCATCGCGAGACGAAAGAAAAGCATTCAAAGGAATAGAAGTGACAACTACGGGAAGAGAAAATGCTTTAGATGTGGAAGTCCAAATCATTTTGTTGGCGAATGTCTAAAGCCACCGGGTTACGAAAGTCAAGGTGCTTTTGTTAGTGGAACATGGAGTGATAGTGACAAAGAAGAAGTTGAAAAGCCAAGAGACGAAAAGTGTTTCATGGCAAAAGAAACCGACGAAATATGTTTAGGAATTGACTTGGAACCTGACGAATGGATCAAAGATAGCGGATGTTCGAGGCATATGACGAGGAATCGTAATCTATTCTCTACATACAAGGCATACAATGGAGGTAGCGTTATTTTCGGTAGTGACTTACGTGGAAAAATCATTGGCAAAGGTACGATCTCTCAAGACTCACTTACTATTGAAAATGTAGAGCATGCAGATAAGTTAACATATAACTTGCTTAGTGTAGGACAAATATGTGATAATAAATGTAGAGTCACATTTACCGAAGATGATAGCGAAATAGTTAAGGATGGAAAAATTATAGGTAGAGGAATTAGAAAAGGTGGCATATATGTTATGAAACTAGGAAACAAACCTGAGGATAGGATATGCCTAACGACCCTAGATGAAAACTCTACACTATGTCATAGGAGATTAGGACATGCTAATATGCAACAAATACAATCGTTGGCCTCTAAGGAATTAGTTAGAAATTTGCCTAATCTAAAATATGACAAGCATTTTTGTGATGCATGTAAAATTGGAAAACAAGCTCATGCTAGTCACAAAGCCAATAATATAGTATCCACTACTAGATGCCTAGAATTATTACATATGGATCTTTTTGGTCCATCCGCTGTGCGGAGCTATGGAGGAAACAAATATACCTTAGTAATAGTAGATGACTACTCACGATACACGTGGACTAGGTTTTTAAGTGACAAGACCCAAGCCTTTGAAAAATTCGAAATATTTAGTAGAATGATTCAAAATAAATTAGGATGCTCAATAGTTGCCATTAGGACGGACCATGGTAGGGAATTTGATAACGAAGTACAATTCGGAAAATATTGCGAGTTAAATGGAATATCTCACAATTTCTCCGCTCCTCGTACTCCTCAATCAAATGGCGTAGTAGAAAGAAAAAATAGGTCACTACAAGAAATGAGTAGAACTATGTTAAATGAACAATCCATCCCACAAAAATTTTGGTGTCACGCCGTAGATACATCAACTTATATTTTAAATAGGGTATCAATTAGAAGAATTCTAGGAAAAACTCCTTATGAGTTATTAAGAGGTAGAAAACCAAACTTAAGCTACTTTAAGGTATTTGGAAGTAAATGCTATATATTAAACACTAAGGACTATCTTACTACGTTTGATCCAAAATCATATGAAGGAATATTTTTAGGATACTCACAAAATAGCAAAGCATATATAATACTTAACAAACACTCCACGAAAGTAGAGAAATCACTAAATGTAACATTTGATGAAACACCACCACCTCCTAAAACATTACCTTTAGAAGATGATGATTTAATCGAAGATGAAGCTATTGAGGTTAGTAAAACAAAACCCATAGGAAATGATAATGTAGACATTCACTTAGAAAATAACGAAACTAGTAATATTAAAGAATCTAGATCTCATCCATTAGATAATATAATAGGACATCTTAACCAAAGAACCCTTAGGTCACAAGCCCAAGATAAAAATAATTTCTTTTGTTTCCTCTCAGCAATAGAACCTAAGAATATTAGCGAGGCTTTAAAGGATGAAAGTTGGGTTATAGCTATGCAAGAAGAATTAAATCAATTTAAGGCGAATGATGTTTGGGAATTAGTTCCAAATCCAAAGGATATGGCCATTATAGGAACCAAATGGGTATATAGGAACAAGTTAGACGAGAATGGAATAGTTACTAGGAATAAAGCTAGGTTAGTTGTCCAAGGTTATAATCAACAAGAAGGAATTGATTATGACGAAACTTGTGCCCCTGTAGCTAGACTAGAATCGATTAGGATAATACTTGCCTATGCTTGCGCCCTAGATTTTAAGTTATTCCAAATGGATGTGAAAAGTGCATTCCTTAATGGTTTTATCAATGAGGAGGTATATGTGGCACAACCTCCAGGATTCATTGACTTCGCAAAACCTGATTATGTTTATAAGTTAAAGAAAGCTTTGTATGGACTCAAACAAGCTCCCAAAGCTTGGTATGATCGATTAAAAGCTTTTCTTATTAAACATGATTACTCCATGGGAATGGTAGATAACACTCTTTTCACTAAAAGGAAAGACCTAAATCTCATCATTGTCCAAATATATGTTGATGACATTATATTTGGATCGACTTGTCAAGACATGTGTGATGAATTTGCCAAAATCATGCATGATGAGTTTGAGATGAGTATGATGGGTGAACTTAACTTCTTCCTAGGATTACAAATAAAACAATTAGAAGATGGAATATTTTTTAACCAATCTAAGTACATTAAGGAAATGCTTAAGAAGTTTGGCCTAGAAGACTCAAAACCCATGAAAACTCCCATGTCTACGGAGGTAAAGCTCACAAAGGATGATGAAGGTGAGTCCGTAGATAACACCAAGTATAGAGGAATGATAGGTAGTTTACTATACTTGACGACAAGTAGACCCGACATCATGTTTAGTGTCTGCCTTTGTGCCCGTTTTCAAGAGGATCCCAAAACCTCTCACCTAGAAGCGGTTAAGCGTATCTTCCGATACGTTAAAGGCACTATACACTTAGGATTATGGTATCCTAAGGAATCCGGCATAGAAACCATTGTCTATGCGGATTCGGATCATGCGGGAGACTACGTAGATAGAAAGAGCACTAGCGGTATTTGCACGTTTATGGGATGTTGTCTAACATCTTGGTTTTCGAAGAAGCAAACCGCTCTTGCTATTTCTACCACCGAAGCCGAATATGTAAGCGCCGGAAAGGCATGTCAACAAGCACTATGGATGAAACAAGCTTTCGTAGACTATGGTATTAGGTTAGAAAATGTCCCCATTATGTGCGATAACAAAGGTGCGATAGATTTAAGTAAAAATCCGGTGCAACATTCTAGGACTAAACACATAGAAATACGTCACCATTTTCTTAGGGATAATGTACAAAAAGGAAATATATCTATAGAAAAGGTTGCATCGGAAGACAACATTGCGGACATATTCACAAAACCCCTTAAGCGTGAATTATTCAACCACTTGCGTTTAGGATTAGGAATGATGGAACAAGTTGACTAAATTATATTGAATTATTTCAAATTTATACTTGCATGAAATTCATTTTTCTTTCATTTTACCTATTCTGAGTCTAGGAATCTATTTTGCACAAAACTAAAGATTGAGAAAAGTTATTTTATTTGCATAAACCGTTTTCTAAAACTCAATCAATTTTCTCTAAAAATTATTCTCACAATCTAGGAACCCCATGAAAATCATTTTCCTTGCATTGTTGTCTAATCCTAAAAACATTCTATTTCAAAATCATGCATAAATTGTCAAGATATATAATCTAATATATGTCTTTGACATTCATGATCGAGCAAAAATTGAATCAAGGAGATTATTTGGATTGTTTCTTAGGATCGTTATTTCTTTTTGCTTCTAGGAGTCGAAACAATCACAACTCCACATTTGTTGCATATAGACACTCACTAGGATAAATTCATTAATAATAGTGTCATCTTGATCCATCATTAGTTATTCTCTCACTAATTATCCTTGCCTTTAATCTAAGATAGATACCTTAGGAAGCTTAATTGTGCTTACCTTTATTTGCTTTCTCTTGCTTGTTATATGTTGATTATTTGCTCTTGTGTTTATGTGTTTTTGCATGCATGCTATATCTTGATTAGATTAGACTCTATATTGCCTAAGAGACTTGAACTTGCTTGAATTCTAATCCAAACACATAACCTTTCTGCAAATTTTCTGCCAAAAACCCAATTCTGGCAACCTGGAAATCACCAGATGGGTGGCCCCCTTAATTCTGTAAGGCGGCCCCCTTAATCATTAAGGGGACCGCCCCCTAATTAAGGGGACCGGCCATCTGATGGTCGGGTTTACATAATCTTTTCTGCTTTTTAGCCCATTTCAACCTACATTTCCCATTTTTCACCAACACATTTTGTCCTAATCCTCCAAACAAACCTTATCCATCCTTAAACACACAAATCTTACACTATAAATATCCCCAATCCTCAAAGCTCTCCATTCATCACATCATGAACTCTCCAAACAAACCAAAATCAAAAGCCTCAAGGCTAGCAAGGATGACGGAAAAACCCGTTTGGCGAAGAAAAAGCCCTCGAAACAAATCCATCATCATAAATGAAGTTGGAAATCATTCCTCACCACCAACTTCTTATTTCCCAAACTTTGCATCAAACCAACAAAATCACTCATTTGATCCACTTTACAAACCATACAACATTGGCCAAACATCTTCCTTCAAGCCAAACTACACCTCTCAACCTCCAACAACTTATCATGATCCATGCAAGTTTGATCAACCATCAAACTACAATTCCAACTACACAAACCCAACTCATCCATACCAAACCTATGATCCCCTCCACATTGCCTCGGAAAAACAAAAGTTCCGTGATGAAATAAACCAAATCCATGATCTTAGTGATCTCCTTGCTATGCATCTTGCACAACGCAACAAAGGGCTACCTCCATCATCACCCTATGCAAATTGCCTTCCCCACTCTCTTAACTTGGATCAAGTTACAAATCACACTCACTTTTTCCCTTGTTGCATATTCCTTCAAAAACAACTCCTCTACTTGAGTGAAGATATTTCTTGGATTGAATATCTTCTCACTCGCAATCATCCAATACCACCCTTAACACGATACAACATCGTGAGATCCATTTCTTCCGTTCCACACTCCACTCCATATCCCTCTCAATCAAACATCTAAGCTTTATGCTTATGTTTCTCTTCAAGCAAATAAAACAATCAACCATGGGTTGCAAGCAAGTCCAAGTGCTCTCTTAGGCAAAATAGGACTATGTATTTTCTTTTATTTTTTTAATATGCTCCAAGCATATTGAATGTTGTAATGTTTATCATTCCTACAATGCTTGAATGAATATATGTTTAGTTGCATAATTGTTGCTTTGCATATATGTGTATCTTGCTCTCTTCAAATATTTTTGTAGCAAAGAGGGGGAGCATACATTAAGGGGGAGCTTTCTACCCGTTTAAACTTCCCTCGCGGAGCTTACTCGGCTTAACCTTTTTAATTAATACAAAAAGGGGGAGAAGAGAAATATAAACTACATAATACTTGTCTAAAAACAAGTTTTAGATATATTGAGTTTAAGGTTTTGTAATAATCAAAAAGGAGGAGATTGTTGACATAAATAATGCCTAAAAACATTATTAACATGTTATCAATATCTCTATGTTTTGATTATCACAAAATATAAACTCATAGAACTAAAACTTATGACATAAACAAGTATTTAGTGATTAATATTTCTCTTTACATCCAAATCACTTAAGGTATGAATAAACAAAGTGTTTAGTGTATCTTATGATCAAAGGAAAGTTTAATTAAGCATTACAAAGTTTATTTAATTATATAAACATATTATATATTTTTGAAAAACACTTTTGGTAATAAAGAAAAATGTTTTATTCATACTAAATATATGAATTCAAATTTTTAACCAAAATCAGTTAGTTTTTCACCAAATAAACTTTCCTCACTAAAAGACAAAGAATCTGGCCGTTTCAGCTGGGCGGCCCCCTTAATTATAAAGGGCGGTCCCCTTAATTTTAAGGGGGCCGGCCAGGGTTTAAGGGGACCGGCCACGCTCCTCTGTCAGATTCTGTTGCCTATAAATACCACCTTAAACCTGGATTTTTTCCTCACCTTTTGCACTACTAAACTTTCTGATCTAGATCCAATTCTCCATTCTTTTATCCTTTGATCATAAGTATATAAATTCTTTGTTTCAAAGTGATCCAACCTTCATCCTCTCAAGTGCAAGAGAAGGATACTTCTATCCCTCAAGACAAGAAGTATTACAACTTGTTGTGATCTCCACATCCAAGTTGTTGGTGTATCATCAAAGATCATTTACATTATTCTTTGAAAAGATTGTTGTGAATATTTGATTGTAGATAGTTGTGTTAGATATTGATTGTGTGATTAGTTAGTAGCTTGGTGTGAAGAAGATAAGATAGGTATTAGATTGGTGTGAAGAAGATAGGTGTAGAGTAGTTAGTTGTGAAGTAGATAGATTTGTAGAAGTTGTGTAGAAGGTGTGACGAAGTTGTGGTGTGTAGATTGGTGTGTACGGTTTTCTCCGCCATAAGGGAGCTTGTTGATATAGTGAAGAAAACTCTCGAGTTAGGTGCTCGGGGAGTGGAGTAGGGCAAGGAAGGTGTCCTTGTAGCCGAACCACTATAAATCTCTTGTCTCGCGGTTCGATCTTTCCATCTCTTACTTATTTCATTACTTATCATTATTATACTTTGTGTAGCATTAATTGTTTATCTTGTATAAGACTTGAGATCACATATTTTCGAATCTAAGTTTTAAAAGGCTAAGCAAAACTCTAAAACTAATTTTTATAACTAAGTAAAAAGACGTAAAACTATTCAACCCCCCTTCTAGTTTTCCACACCATAGACCACCAAGCTTTCTGATTTGTGTAAATCAGTCAAACAATTTGGTCAACAGTGGTCAACAAACTTGCCAAAAACTTATAGATCTTGTTGAAAATACCCAAAACTCGTGGTGAATTAGTTTTAATCACTTAAAGTAGTTGATTATCTATTAAAAATGTTTTTTTAAGAAAAATCTTGCCGAAAATACCCAAAACTCGCTGAAAATAGCCAAAACTTTCTGGAAATGCTAGTCCAGTTAATCACCTGTTAATCCCGCCTAAACAGATTACAAGCTACAAAAGGGGTCGGCCGCTCGACTACTGATTCACTATTTTTGCAACCTTGCATAATATAACATCACAAATAATGAAAAACACATAATGTGACATAACGAGGATAAAGTCGTGTCAAATTGGAACATAAAATAAAAAATGACACATAAGAATCATCATCAATTCATCATTAACGAGTTATTAGTGTGAAAAACTAGAAGGAGGGGGGGGGGGAGTTGAACAGTTTTATTGAATCATTTTTCTTTTTCAAGAAAGTTTCTTTGAAAACTTTGATTCAATTCTTTTGTGAAATCAATCAACACCAATATGAACACTGAACTATACTAACTAATGTAAACACTAAATGTAAAGAGATGAGATGGATAGATTAAACCGAGACAAAGAGATTTATAGTGGTTCGGTCACGAAGCTCTTTTTCGCCCTACTCCACTCCCCGAGTACCCAACTCAAGAGTTCTAAGCACTATGTCAACAAAGCTCCCTTCAGGCGGAGAAAACCAATACACATCGCTTATCACAATTTCCGACACTAAGCTAAATGTCGAGAACTAATTTAGATAGTACCCATCTCACACGATCTTAACTTCTCACACGATCTTATAGGAGGACCACTACTCAGCAATCGTAGCAGTGGAAACAAAATACATGAGCAGTGGGAACCTATTTGCATTAGCAGTGGTAAGTTAAAGGACCACAAGTACAAACCTTATAGGAGGACCACTACTCAGCAATCGTAGCAGTACAAATATTGGACCAGTACCTTTGTGAAAGCAGTAGCATTACAATCTCGTGAATGACTAATTAATACCTTTCAAATGAGTAGTACTACGATGTGAGGACCACTTTAAACCGTACCCTACAACCTGACTTGTTTGTCAACATATAACCTTACTCCCAAAGTGTATCTCAATGCCCCATTCAACCAGTAACCCTACTTGTACACCAGTAGAGTTAATAAACGTAGCCTTTACTTCCAATCAATTTCGCATCACCAATAAAGTTAAGTACTCACGCAATCAATCTGCTTTAAGTACCTGCTCTTCACAATAACGAACATCACTCAACTCCATTATGTTCACTAGAAAACATGATTAGAGTAACCTTATTATTATTCTCTTTCAATGTACCAGTAACTTCCCTAATGTTGAACCAGTGATATGCAACTCCAATTCCTTTAATCAGTAAGGTGTGTAAACCATGCTTCTTCTTACAGTACAGTCACATTAGTCATCACCAATACCAGCAGATCGAATTACAGTACTGATCGAATTTGGGTTCATCATTAAACACAGAATCCAAACTAGAGTTTTAATAACAACATGCTTAGGGTTTATGTCACCAGGAGGAGAGAGAGTATCTAGGGTTTCAGTATTCTTTTCATGTACATACTGTTGAATAAACATAATCGTAAACCAGTTATATAAATTCTACTTAGAAAAGTTTTACACTGAAAATGATGATACTCAGATCCGAGTTGCTTTCTTCCATTAATTACAGACATTAAACAACTTATAACCAACTTCCATAATGATTTTATAACAAGTATGCATTAATTCAGGAAGTTTAGTATCACAAAAACCCTAAAAATTCGAAATATAATACCTCTCTCAGCAGCAGTTTTCGACACACCAGAACATTCACATAAAAGCTCAGATTGAAGATCCCTCCGGTGTAAATCTTCCTTGATATACCAAGAACCTCCAGTAAAAATTTTAGCCCGATCTAACGGTTAACGAAGGAGCTATCGCCGTTAGAAAACTGTACTGCAGAAAGTTACAAAAATTGTAACCAAATTCGAATTTTGCTTCTTTTCGTCGAAAAACCTTATAGATCCTAGATCACGAGCCCCCTGGTCTCTGATGCCACTTGTTGAGAATCGTTAAGCTCAGACTTGTCATCATAAGTCCTTCATCTTTCACATGTTTTGTCTTATCAACTCAAGTATAATTCCCAGCAAGCCTTAAAATATTTATTTAAAAAGCTAGATGCCAAACCTCGTCTCATACGATGGGTTTTGCTCTTGCAAGAATTTGATATTGAAATAAAAGATAAAAAAGGTGTTGATAATGTTGCAGCAGATCACCTATCTAGAATTGAAAAACACGATGGTAATGATGAAGAAGCCGAAATAAATGATTACTTCCCAGAGGAAATTCTGATGAAAATATATTCTAATAAAGAACCTTGGTTCGCTGATTTTGCAAATTATTTGGTTGGAAAAATACTGCCTAAGAATATGACATACCAACAAAAAAGGAAATTCTTTTCTGATCTCAAAAAACTTCTTTTGGGAAGAGCCACATATTTTTAAGATATAACCTGATGGGATTATAAGAAGATGTGTGGCTGGACCTGAAACTAGATCCATTCTAGATGCATGTCATCATGGACCAACTGGAGGACATTATGGACCGTCCATCACGGCCAGAAAAGTCCTAGGATCTGGTTTTTATTGGCCAACAATATTCAAAGAAGCTCAAACCTAAGTTCGCCTTTGTAAACCATGTCAAAAAATCGGAAATATATCAAAACAAGACGAGATGCCTTTAAATTACATCCAAGTATGTGAGATATTCGATATATGGGGAATAGATTTTATGGGTCCTTTCCCAAAATCTAATAAATTCGAATACCTATTGGTTGCAATTGATTATGTTTCAAAATGGGCAGAGGCCCAAGCTCTTCAAACTAATGATGCTAGAGTAGTTATAACATTCCTTAAAAAACTCTTTTGTCGTTTTGGAGTCCCAAAAGCTTTAATTAGTAACAGAGGAACACACTTTTGCAATCATATGATGGAAAAAGCAATGAAAAATTATGGTGTAAACCATCGTTTTTCTACTTCGTATCATCCTCAAACTAGTGGTCAAGTAGAAAACACAAACAAAGCCCTAAAAAGAATCCTTGAAAAAACTGTAAAAGACAACCCTGCTATATAAGCTAAAAAATTGGATGACGCTCTGTGGGCTTTCCGCACAGCATACAAAACACCTACTGGAACAACACCTTATAAATTAATATATGGAAAAGCTTGTCATTTGCCAATCGAACTTGAAAATCATGCATATTGGGCACTTAAAAACTGTAACATCGACTTGATAGCAGCCGGAGAAAAATGAATGTTCCAATTACATGAGTTAGATGAATTTCGTTTACATGCTTATGAAAATTCTACACTATATAAAGAAAGAACTAAAATTTGGCATGATCGAAAGTTAAAAATAAGAAAAGAATTCATAAAAGGGGAAAAAGTACTCCTATTTCATTCTAAATATAAATTCAAACAACCGAAATTGAAATCCCGTTGGCTTGGGCCATATGTAGTTAAACACCAATATCCTTCCGGATATGTGGAATTATATGGAAAAAATGAAAACACTTTTATAGTAAATGGACACAGACTCAAATTATATCATGAAGAAGAAAGTTTAAATGATCGAAGGGAGGAATCGACTCCTTTCTTCCCAAAAAATTAAAAAACAACATTCTTGCGAGTCTAGCTTAAGACTCCTCTTACAAAAACAAGCGCTTCTCGGGAGGCAACCCGTGATTTTTAAAACAATTTTTAATTTAAGTGTGGAGGCGTTTATGCCTGGGTTAAAAAAAAATCCAAAAACATTTTTGTGTGTTTTAGTTTGTTTATTTTTGCAGGTTATATGAGCTATGTGGATGCTTGCTGACATATCTCTTATCAACTTCCATAGCCCCGGGAAGTTTCGATCTTTTTTTTGATGCTTGCTGACATATCTCTTATCAACTTCCATAGCCCCGGGAAGTTTCGATCTTTTTTTTTTCTCGATCATCCTATTTTTATTTTTTTCAGTTTTTCACATTGAGGCCAATGTTCAACTTAAGTGCGGAGGGAGGACAAATAGGATAATTCGAGCGTATTCGACATTATTACTTGCTTTAAAACTTTCAAATTTTAGGTTATATATTAGAAATTTGATAAAAAAAAAATGCAAGGCATATCAATACATATCTAGTACACGTTAATTCCTCACTAAATTGTGAGAATATTCTTAGCCTTTATATGAAGTATTTAGCATTTTTGCACTTCCTGTTTTATGATTTATGAGTGTGCCGGTAATTCATTTTAACTTCAGAACTTGTGCATGTATATCGTTTACTAAATCGCAGTGAGGTTAATTTATAGACGAATATAGATGACAAAAAGGCAAAATATCCACCTAAACCAACCTATATCTCAAAATTATCCCTATACACCAGAATCAACCGAAAATAAAAGTTATCGATGCATTTGGCTATAATCCTTCTATTTGCTATGCCGATTATGATATTAAAAAAAAATGATGAATAAAGGCAAGAAAAATATATGCCTAGAAAAACTAAAGTGAAAAATATGACGTTGGCTAGCAATAGTATGATTTAATGTATGGCTGTTATATCTCTTAAAATCAACACAACCAAGTTATTCCCTACTTCTGAAACGAAATAAGCCTTATTTTGCCTTCTTTGGATATATTTGTCTGGTGTTCACGCCGCAACGATTATGTTTACGTATCTTGTACAAGCCTATAGTAGTTTTCTTGATTTATGTCTGTGCA